>OY776680.1:0-1388000 GCA_963675555.1 Leptura quadrifasciata
TATGAATGGCAGCATACATGATTCTTAATGGACTCAATTAGCTCACAACTAATGCAACCAGACATTCTACTGTCATAGAAATTTTGATCCCGTCGAATGACATTGGAATTTGAGCCTTATTACCTTATTCATAAAGACTATAAATTATGATGCTAAAACATTGCCTTACATTTTATTGAATTTCTCGGTTGAAACAAATATATAAGAACTTCCAGTGCCAATCTCATACACACAAGATATGTTAAAATATATGTATTTATCGAAGATTTAATAAGCCTTTAATTTTATTTTAATAATGCCAAATATAAAACAGCAACAGTTTCCTCCAATGGGAATGAAGAATGTGAAAATTTAAATTGCGTGGCAGAATGCAATGCAATTGCAGCTAATTTCAATATTATTGTTTGAATTATTCACATTTACGGTTCATAACAATCTTTCTTTCTATAATCAAATTTTATATTCATTTTAAATTGTTTGAACTATGGGTTTATGTTTTGTTCCTGAATGTGAGCATATAATAGTGGATGTAAAATGTTTAATTTTCCAAAGGATGCCAAGTTAAAAGAAAAGTAGAAGCTACTTATGAGGTAGGTTAGGGTTATTTATATTTTACTTTATTATAGAGTTCCCTGACAGTAAAATGCTGATTTACCGTTAAAAGTACAGCAGTACAAGTTATTAAAATTTATGACACAACAATTTTCTTTTTGTAATATTATTCCGGTGCCGATTTTCATACAAAAAAACTACGTTAATATTACTATTTACATCAATTATATACAATATTTATAACTGTGTACCTAGTAAGTTTTATTTGTTCTATTTTCAGAAGGCGCGATAGGAAATCTAAAAAGTTTTCATTGATCTGTACTTGGCACTTTGAAGATAGTGACAGAAAAAATAATTTACCAGCGATATTTAAACGGAATGTTGGAAAAATGTTTACATATTCATCTCCAGAAAGACGAATTCGCCTATACCTACCTCAACTTCATACATTGTGTCTTTCGTATTTGCTCGAACCATGCAGCTCATTATCATACTGCATTCTTTTAACATCCTGAAACTACAGAATTTTCTGCTTTTCTTTGTAGAAATCAAATATTGCACTCATACTAACAACAATTTTTTTAGAAATTTCTTAGGTGTACTTACATATACCAAAATACTTATTTATAAAATATTAAATTAGAAATTCAAAAGTTTTGAGACATATGGTCAGCTGTACGAGGTTATAAACTGACAGAGCAAAATGTAAAACTAACTTGAAGTTAGCAGCAATGACGTTTTTGTATTCTCAATTCCTATTGGAGGATACTATAATTCATATGTAATATCAATTTATTTGATTAAAAGTTAATTTCTTTAATGTATTTTACATATATACACTTTCACATACTTTGTGAATGTCAATTAGTTACTGCAAGGTCCTAAATATTTTCTGTGAGGCAGAAATAAAATGAAATTCTAAGCTATGTTTTAACCCTCTTGATAATGGTCTACATTAACTAGACCATTAAGAGTCAAGTTCCAGTGCATTAATTTCGGGCTATTAGCGGTATGACAGTATGTATGTTGGGTTGCCTAATATGCGACGGAGTCCATTTAGTAGTAATACTGTAACAGTAATTCAAAAAAAAATTTCAAATTGCATTAGTAAACATAAGGTATTATGAAAACTTACATTTTTTATGCATATTTATTTTTAAAGTACTAAATACAATATAAGTACCTACCTACACTAAATCTAAACATGATAAAATAACACAGTTTTCGGCAATTTTTGTCTTGCAGCTAATTTTTTAGTCCCTACAATTTTTTTTTTTTAATGCCTTGTTTATATTTACGTCCTGGCGGAGTTTAGCTACAGCTACTCTTCCACTCAACCAGGACGGCGAAATGAGATGCCGTTCACCCATCCAAGTGATGGCCTCGACCAACGCTGCTTAACTTCGCTGATCGAGGTCTCAGCGCTTAAACTGACGACGGTACCTCACTTCACTCAATTTGCATTGTCTTTTTTTGCACGTGTTGCAATTTTCATGCCAGTGTTCTGAAATGCTAACAACTGGGTGGGTTGGTTTATCTTGGTAACAAAATGTTGCAATACCATACTTATTAGAATCCGCTTTTTTAAAATCAACTTTTTCCATATATCCCAATAGAATTTCCCTTTTGAAAGCTTTTTCGCAATATTTTATAATTTCAAGTACCACTAGAGAAGGAAAACATAATTTACCTCTTGAAACAAATTTAGTAAAACTCGCATATTCATTTATATTTACCGAATAATTATTATCGTCATGATCACTTCTATTTAAAATTTGTTGGCAATGTCTGCATGAATTCTTGGTCAACATTTTTTCAAGGATAAAACCACCAATACAATATAAAATATTTTCCTGGAAAGCTGACAGTGAAATTATATCCAAAACCGAAATTAAATTAATTAATTCTGTTATTCTGTATTTGTTGCATCAGGTAAATCATAGTCATGATCTAGTAACACAGAATCTGTAGCTCTAAACTCAAACATAGGCGTAGAATCACAATGGTTGTCAACATAGTTTGCATTTACGCTAGGTTTTGTACTATTCCTAAACAGCAATTTTCGCATTATTAAAAAGGAATATCGAAAATAAAAGACTCATTCATTACGTGCACCTTTTCCAAAACTTCTTTCATGTGTGAGACCCGAGACAGCAGTCCACCCCACAACATCCGTACTGCTCTAACACGTGGTTGCACTTTTGTGTTACATTCGTTTATAGCGTAAGCGTTACAGTCTATCCCCTCTGCTTCATTGGTTTAGAAGGGAAGATAATCTATGGGGAAATAAATTTAAAATATATAACAATAAACAAATATATACAGTAAACAATATGACTCCTTTGGAACGAATAACTTATGCCAGGTAATAAGGTACCAACAGATTGAATATATGTCAGAGGTTAAACATCTAACCTACAAAAAAGACAAGTCCATATAAGTTAATAATTATTATTTAAATACTTCCCGAAATTTAGAGACTGATATAAATTCAGGGGATTTAAAAGATAGTGAGAAAGTACACTTGATGACAAAGTAGTCAAACAGAATAGAAAAGGTGCTAGTAAAATACAACGACTAGTAAGTGATCCCAGGAAAAGATTTTGAAATACAAGATTTGGGAACTTTCCAATTTGGTACTTTTCTTATATAGTCATTTTAAGAAAAAATTTTCCATTCTTTACACTGTAATCCTTGAAGATAACAGATATCATCATAAGAGAAACCGAAGAACAACTAGGTCAGTAAATTAGTTATATAATCATTGGATGTTGTAAGATATTGCATAAAATCATTATAGTAGCATAAAAATTTCAGAGAGAATGAGTACCAAATTTTGAAACTAACCATTTTATCAGTTTTTTGGATAGGACGTTGCCGACTCTCAACTTCATGGTCAACCTCGTACCCAAATTTGAATTTAAAGCAATCCTGGTCTTTTGGGAGCACGGTGCCTAATCATAATAATTTATTGCTGAATTTGTGATTGCTGGTAATGCCGACAGTCCCTCATCTTTTGTACTGGTAACCTAGACTAGCACCCATTTTGCTACCACGAAGTACGCCGATCTGATTATTACCAACACAGCCTGGAAGAAGCCTTGCCCTGGAAGTTATTTTTACTCAAAGTTCAATTTTTTTTTTTTTAATTTATCTCGCGTTTTTTGCAACAGTATAATCTACACTTTTAAAATTAGCACATATATATTTCAGCAAATATATATATATATATATATATATATATATATATTTTATTTCATAAGAAACAATAAATAAGTGCCTACTTTTTGACTTGAAATTGATTCACTGGGCTTACTGATTGCGGTCCTTCTGCCTGACAAACATAAAATAATTATACACATATACAATGCGATGGGCAGGGTATGTAGTACATAGGATGGAGAACCATTTGCCAAATGCATCCTATTTATAGAAGTGGTGCATGGTAGTAGGAAACGTGGTGCACAATATAAAAGATACAAAAATCAATTATATGAAACACTCGAGAGTATCAATATGCAAGATAATTGGGAAATTATTGCACTAGATAAATCAGAATGGAGAAGGCAGACAGCAAGTAGCCCATGGAGGGATTGTTAGACAGCGAAATATAGAAAATCCGGGTATCGGAGCTTTCATGTGAAATATATGTCCGTCTAATATGAAATATAACGATGCAAAACTTCAACATTTGCCGACTTCTTTTCTGAATCTTTTTCAGATACCAAAGTTAACTCTACCCCGTATAAACTCGATGGCATCACTCCAAATAATATTTTTCCTTTAAGGAAAGTTACTTGGATGATGTAAAAAACGCTATTAGTCAGTTAAAAGAAAATATGACTATGGAATCAGATAACATTCCTGCATTTTTAATTTGAGATTGTGCTATTCTTCTTGTATACTCGCTATCTATTATATACAATGCGATCTTAGAGAATTCTGTATTTCCAGACTTATGGAAATTATCTAAAGTTTACACCCTCATTACAGACCAATTACTATAATTTGCAATTTTAGTAAGTTACTCGTAATTATTTTATACGATCCTTTATATGCCCACGTTAATAATTGTCTATTACCAGAGCAACACGGGTTTATCTCAGGTCGCTAGACAGTAACAAATTTGGTTATAGAAACTCAATATATTAGTGAAGTCTTAGATCAGAGAGGTCAGGTAGATGTTATCTAACTGACTTCTCTAAGGCCTTTGATAAATTATATCAATACGTAGACAGTAAGAACGTGCATAATTAATAATGTGTAATCACAGACAAATTCATATCCAATCTATAACCGCTGCTACCTAAGGAGATACTTGTATTTCAAGAAGATGCGATGCAGATGAGGAACCCCTAAACTACTTGCTTTAGTTCCGATGCACATACCTTTCTGTTCAATATCCAAGCCGGCGACACAATTCACCGAATGAAACACATGGAACAGGCCAGGAACGACACTTCTCATTATCGCCAGGCCTAACTTGACCGCGTTATCATAGAAGGTGACGTCCTCGTATCTCCAACTGGAGATCATCAAATCGAACCCGCCCAATTTCAAGTAGTCGCTCTTGTAGAGGCTGACGATTCCAAAGCCAAACTATCAACAGAAACCGTTCTCGACATCGATAAACAACATTAAATCATCTTCTGATAAAGAATTCCAACTGGAGAGCTATTCCTCTGAACATCTCTTTGGAATATATTATTTGAATATCGTTGAGACGATATTTGTCTTTAAGATTTTTAGTCAAGTTCACGCTCTCCTGAAAATTTTCCGGAGATATTTGGTTCTTGTATAAAGTAACATACGGTCTGGTGGGTTCCGCTTCTCTCAGACACACGTGCTCGTACATCCTTAAGGCTCTCTTAAAAATGTTGTACCGCCCGCTCAGAGGAAGTATGAAATTGGCATATCTCTGGGTTCTAGGATGCAGTGGGAAATTTATAAAAATTTACTTCCTTCACAAATATCCCTGAAAAATAATAATATTTATTTTCGATTTCTCCTAAAAGACAGCCGATTCAAAAACTAAAACCGAATGGACTCAATTTGCTGTGATGTCACAACTTATGTAACCAGACATACTACTGTCATAAAAATTTTGATCCCGTCGAAAGACATTGGAATTTGAGCTTTATTACCTTATTCATAAAGACTATAAATTATGAAGCTAAAACATTGCTTTACATTTTATTTAATTTCTTGGTTGAAACAAATATATAAGAACTTCCAGTGCCAATCTCATACACACAACATATGTTTAAATATATATATTTATATAAGATTTCATAAACCTTTAATTTTATTTTAATAATGCCAAATATAAAACGGCTAGTTTCCTCCAATGGGAATGAAGGATGTGAAAATTTAGATTACGTTGCAGAATGCAATGCAATTGCAGCAAATTCATTTTAAATTGTTTGAACTATGGGTTTATGTTTTGTCCCTGAATGTGATCATACTAATAATAGTGAATGTAAAATGTTTCATTTTCCAAAGGATGCCAAGTTAAAAGAAAAGTAGAAGCTACGTATGAGGTAGGTTAGGGTTATTTATATTTTACTTTATTATAGAGTTTTCTGACAGTAAAAATGTTGATTACGTTAATTTTACTATTTACATCAATTCTATACAATATTTTTTATAAACTGTGTACCTAGTTAATTCTATTTGTTCTATTTTCAGAAGAGGCGATAGGAAATCTAATAAGTTTTCATTGGCACTTTGAAGATGGTGACAGAAAAAGTAATTTACCAGCGAATGTTGGAAAAATGTTTACATATTCACCTCCAGAAGACTAATTCGCCTACCTACCTCAACTTTACACATTTTGTCTTAATACTTGCTTGAACCATGTATAGTATGCAGCTCATTATCATACTACATTTTTTTAACATCCTGAAGCTAGAGAATTTTCTCATTTTCGAATGATTTTAGTTTCTTTGTAGAAGTCAAATATTGCACTCATACTTAACAACTGTTTTTTTCTTGAAATTTCTTAGGTGTACTTACATATACCAAAATACTTATTTATAAAATATTAAATTAGAAATTCAAAACTTTTGAGACATATGGTCAGCTGTACGAGGTTATAAACTGACAGGGCAAAATGTAAAACCAACTTGAAGTTAGCAGCAATGACGTTTTTGTATTCTCAATTCCTATTGGAGGATACTATAATTCATATGTAATATCAATTTATTTAATTAAAAGTTACTTTCTTCTAATGTATTTTACTTTACTTTTACTTTCACATACTTTGTGAACGTCAATTAGTTACTGAAAGGTCTTAAATATTTTCTGTGAGCTAGAAATAAAATGAAATTCTAAGCTATGTTTTAACTCTCTTGATAATAGTCTTTATTAACTAGAGCATTAAGAGCCAAGTTCCAGCGCATTAATTTCGCGCTATTAATGGTATGACAGTAGTATGTTGGGTTGCCTAAAATGTGGCGTAGCACTAAATGAGTCCATAAGCAAGCATAGTGAAATTTGAGACTTTAAATAGGCAACCACCTTTCAATTTTATTTAATTCTCTTGATATATTTCTGAAATTACTGAAAATCTTTAAAACCTGATATGGCACATTAATGAGCTTTAAAATATACATTTTCCCAAAGGACCCTGCAGCAAATACACGAAAAACGGTTTCGGTGAAAATTTTTTGTGAATTGTAGATCTAGTCCTACTAATTAAATTGCCCATTAGCAAAACTCACCTTCCAGAATTACTTTCGGATTTATCGTCATCCAAAGTTTTACTTACATGGCTGCAGCCTTGCAATATTTTCTAAAAAATATTTTATAGGTCAAGAATAATAAAAATTTTTAATAATGGGGTATAAACTTTTTTTACTAACTATTGCTTTAATACCTACAGAACCTACAGGGTGTACAAGAAAATATTTTTATTTAAAAAATTCTTAACTATAACAAACGAAAAACTTGTAACGGCTAACAGTAATAATATTGCTTTTTACTCAATGTTGTTATCTGTACCTATCACTTGCGTCTTGGATAGATTGTAAGAGCATGGTTGATGGATATTTCACATTCGGCTCGTGTCTTGAGTAACCCAAGAACCACAAAACACTAGCTACATGTGCCAATAGTTCTTACACCAGATTTGCCAGTACAGTAATATCCAGTGATAGGATCGCCTATATTACTATACTGTATCCAAAACTGGTACTTAGTAGCATTTCGGTGTCGCGAATATATTCAAAGTATAATAATGGAGCGTTGCTCCAGTGTCAGATCTATTTGTAAATCAATTTCTTCCCATTGTGTCATGTCTTGTATATAGGAGGGAGCTAGTTTCAGTTTATGCCCAGTTTTTCTAGAAATGGTACTGCATCTCTGTAGCCCCTATCAACAACGAAAATGTCATTTTCTAAAAACCAGTTTGATCACGTCTGTCTCGTTTCATTTCATTTGTCAGCATTGACAAATCGTTATTCCGAGAAGTAGAGAAATATTTTTCATGTAGCCAATATATAACATCTGGCGTAACAATTAAGCCAGGTTTTATTAAATGACGACCTTTACGTACGCAGTATGATTGACGCAAAACTTGCAAATTATTACTTTTCCCTATCAAACAATAGGTACCGTCAATGTAAGCAATTGCCTTTTTTTCATCAGGTTCGTTATTGTACAGTTGATTTGCAAAATCAGTGACATGTTGCGAATTATGGATTGTAGCCCAATATTTTCAGGTACAAACCTCTGCATCAGTTGACTGTCGACTAGAATAATCAAATATCGCTTTCAAAAATTATCTGATTGGCAAAAAAATACAAGAAGATCTTTCTTTGAAACGTAATCATGTCCACCTTTCTCTTGGGACAATAATCATAAATCTCACGAAACTGATGTTTGGACATGGGACACATATTTGAATTCTTCATCTGTAAAACTATTAATGTCGTGGGATTTCCACTTTTCTGTATTGTTTATGGTTCTTAATTTCTGTAGAAATGCTAGCAATTGTGGCACCTTAATAACATATGGCCTATTAACAAATCGCAGTCCAGCCATTAGCTGCTGGATCAACATATCATTTTCATCTAGATGTTGATGACAAACTGACACTTTCCGCAATATATTATGTTTTTGATGACAAACACGTTAACTCTACATTGAATAGTTAGTCTTTGTAGATTTTCAACAGCGTCGCATATAGCACAACTATGACTTGATGTTTGAGTTAATACATTAAGTCTTAAACAGGTCTTAAACATCATTTTCTATAACAGTTATTTCATTAAAAATTGAGACATGTTACAATTAAAACAGATTCTTGTCTGATTGTTAATAACAAGTGGTGGTCTTCCAAATGTCTCACGCCTAGTTGTGGCAATTTCTTTTTTGGCAGCATTATTATCTCCATCAATTCTTGACATTCTATTTATAAAGTTCACACTATGACAAGTATTGACAGTGCCTCCGGTTTGCAGGAAGGACCGTGACTCAAACTTAAAATTAAATACTTTAAGAAAATTAATTTTATTATTCGTATAAGGTACTTACTTCGGGATAACAAAATCAACAAATAAACTTAAAATACAGCAACAAACATAGGTAGGTTAGCGTCTTTTTACGCACTGACAACAAATAACTGTCAACTAGATTTAAATTGTTTTAGACATAACTTACTTGATCAACAGAAAATATTTTTTAACAATTGAGAGACTAAATCAACATAAAATATGTAAGTAGCATCATCAGCAATATTTGCTGACGATTTCTTAAATAAAAATAGTTTCTTGTACACTCTGTAGGACTGTAGGTATTAACGCAATATGTAAAAAAAGTTTATACCCCATTATACATTTTTTTTATTATTCTTGATTCGACCTATAAACAATTTTTGGGAAAATATAGTAAGACTGCAGCCCGTAAGATCTAAAACTCTGGATGACCATAAATCCGAAAGAAATCCTGGAAGGTGGGTTTTGCTAATGGGCAATTTAATTAGTAGGACTAGATCTACGATTTAAAAAATTTTTAGGGAATTTCACCAAAACCGTTTTTACGTGTATTTGCTGCGGGGTCCTTTAACCGACCATCTCTCTTTTATGGTTTAGTAGTTGTCTATACTATTTCATTGAAACGATGAACCCCTTTATATGTATGACGTACTTATACTGAAGTGTAAGGAAAGTTACTGATTATCCATTTATGTACCGTTTACTGTATGAACGTGTTTTAAATTATAATATACCCATCAATAAAATAAAGATTAACAGGTACAGTACTAGACAGAAACATCTCAAAATCAAATTTTCATTTTTTACATCATTACGCACCACTCCAAAAAATCTGAAAACATTATAAGGCAATAAGCATACAGAGACGCTGTAGCTGTAAAGACAAAGATAATAACTTGAAGAAATAAAAAAAATTATGATATATACGCCCTTAAGGCTGCATGGGTCTTGATTTTTCCAGAATTTTCGTTAGAACAGGAATAAAAGAATTAAATAAAAACTAAAAATTGCATTTCCTTCTGTAACAGCCCCAACAGTAGGGGTGCAAAGTGAAAACTCGACAGGAATTATTTATTTTCATTCCATTCCATTTTTTTTTAAGTAGGTTAAAGAGAGTACACAATGGAAAGTAAGCAAACATACATTGGCGTAAGTAAGAGTTAATACTTCTTATTTTTATTCGAAAGCTTATTATGTGTCTAACTTATGTTAAATATAACAGGAGCTTTTCATTTCAACAAAAAATAAACGAATTCAACAGAAATGCAGGGTGGGGCAATAGTGCGTCTGACTTCCATAACTTGAGTTCTATGATCATCCGGGAGGTAGCACATATATTTTATGCATCATTTCAACACGACTTCTTTATTTTTTTAATGTTAGTTTTTATTCGAAAAACAACTAAAATAAGTGTCAGCTGACGCGGCTGTGGAGATGAGGAACGTGGGAGGCTGCGCATTTGGCAAAATAATTTTGTTTTTTGCGTCAATCCAACAAAGCTACAAAACTATAAATAGTTTATTTATGTAATATAAATGAAAAAAACAAACAGTGTCAGCTGCATAAGGTAAGGAGCGAATGTTGTCAACTTGTCAATATGTATGAAAAACACGTGAAAATTTGTTATTTCAACAAAGCTGAAATTTATTTATACGATAGTTTACGATATAAAAAAACAATTAAAAGTTGTCAGCTGACAATACCATGGGACAAAACCTGTCAGCTAGACTTTTTTAGTGTACAGCAGAGTTCAGGGGCAAGCCGAGCGATTGACGCAAAAAACAAAATTATTTTACCAAATGCAGTCTCCCACACTCTTCATCTCCACGGTTGCGTCAGCTGATACTTATTTTAATTGTTTTTCATGTTAGTAATTCATTATTTTTGAAGTTCGCGCCGCGATTATTCGTCGAGGTACGTTACGACTGTGCGCATGCGCGCTCCTATCTGTTGGCGCGTTACTTTTCCTTTGCACTCGGTATTTGTTAAGTTTTCAACCATTGTACACTATATTTGTATTTTGTTCAATATATCCATTTTAATCTAAGTGTCTGTGTTTTCCTTTGTTCAATCGAGCCCAAAATTCGATCGAAAACTAACATTAAAAAACAAAGAAGTCCTGTTGACATGACGTATAAAATATTGACGCTATCGCCCGGACTATTGCTAGAAATAAAAAAAAAACACGAGTGAATTACATAAAAATTCTATAACTGGAAATAATTTTCGAATATACAGGATGAACCAAGACGATTATACAGGGCCAAGTGCCATTTCTTTTAAATCGAATGCTACAAACATCACTACATGTTTAGAAACCTCATTCTAGACTGCTTTCACTCCTTAATTTTTTTTTGTTTTTTTACAAAAAACCAGTCACCCTACTCTGTGGCTCCAACCCTCACAGAGGGGAGCTGGTAATAAATACCAATAGCCACTCCCCACGCCCATGGGGTGAGTGACTACCAGGTTCGTGAATCGTGTGCCCTGAGTAGATGCAATGAACCGAGGATGATGGCCTCCTGCATTCTGCCAAATCTCGGCATACCGGTATGATCTTTAGTTCTGAAAGCAGTGTCTGTCTTATTCCACTGAGGGCTCCTATAATCAGTATCGCTATTTTAACAGAATGGTCTGGATAAAGCCTGCGGGGTTCGAAGAGCAAATCTCGATATTTTGTCCGTTTTCCCTCCTCCTTCAAGACAATGTTGCTCTCAGTGGGGGCTCAGAATTCCACGACATATATTGTCTTGATTGGTGGTCGAGGTCACTCCTTTATTATTATTATTATTGACTATCTCCCAACCATTTGGATCTAGTTGTAATAATGCCATCTGCAGACGCATTTTGAAAAAATCACTAGTCACCAAATATAGATTTTAAGAAAAATATTTGTAAATACCAGATATGAGACATCTGTGATATGTTTTTGCTCGATAAATCGAAAATGGTTACAAATACTTATAGAGATGTACTATTGCGGCCGAATTAAAGTCATCGATTGTTTATTAAGTAGTATGTTTTTTCCAAAAAAAGTATGTTGTAAATAGGGATGTTTATGTCAACAGTTATGTCAATTACATTATTTTGGCAAGAAATCATTGGTGGGGATCACAATGACATTGACACTAATAAAAATAATAAAATATATTATAATTGATGCGTTGTAAGAACAACATTCAACAACATCGCACAGATATCTCATAACTTATTTACAAAGTTCGTTCTTAAAATCGATAACAGTGACTGGAGTGTTTTTCAAAATGCATCTGTATTATTTAACAGAAAAAATCACTGCATTCAAATGGTTTGGAGAATAGTAATACAGAAAGTGGCTTCTAAAAATGTACTAATATTTATAGCATTCCATTTTAAAAATGGCACTTCTTCCTGTGTGTGTTGTCTTGGCTTACCGTATATTTTCGGAAATAATTTCCAGTTACAGAACTTTTATGTAGTTTATCAATGTACCTTTTTTTTTTTAATTTCGAGCTATTGCCCCACCTTGTACACTAATTATTTACCTGAAAACGTCTGTTGTATGTAGGCATGCCTTCTAACTTGAACAGTCATCTTGTGGCTCCTATATTTGCGGTAAACCAACAACAGACACAAAATTTGGTCAACACCACAAACAGGATCCAGCCTCCAATAACCGTATAATATTTCTTTAAAATCTATAACCCTTCCCCTTTGCGTGGAGAACGAGTTAATTAGTTCCATTACCTGAAAAATAACTCATTAACAAAATGCAGAAATGGAAATGCATAGTTTAAGACAACGCTTCCCTGCAAATAAAAAATGCAATAAAAACTTTAAGAGCTCATTATTAACACCGGCGAACCAGACGGTATGGTATCGTCAAACAAACTGAGGTTCATTAAAAACTAAAGTTAAGTGAGTAATCCAATTTACCTTACCGGAATAGTACAGAGAGTAACGGTGTTTTAATGAGGTCGCAAAGTTTTTGTTGTATTTTTTCATTTGCAGGGAAGTGTTGACTAAGACTACACAAATATCTCACCTCTATCACTCTGTCGCTTAATCCCTCTTTCAAAGACGATACTATTCTCTTCCGAGGATTCAAATCCCTATTCAAGTACTGATATTTTGACTCCCATTCTAATATATTACTTAAATGGAGCGGTTTGTACCTAATTATATTTGTCGGTGTACCTAAAAAAACCATGATTTTATTTAAAAACAAAAGTTTACTGACTATGCTCGGCTACTTTCAGAGCCATACATGTATTCCCAAAAATAGAGTATTTTTGAATAAATAATTAAGAAAATCTGTAAGGGCACAATATGAAATTGTGGTTGAATATTGATTCAATTTATCTACTTTCTTATGGTGTGTGACTTTTTAAAACGTATCTCATAATAATAATAATGACCAAAGGAAATTAATTGATTGCTTCAGTCGATAAACTCATTTATATTTGGAGGGGAGCCAACCTCAGAAAAAGTTCATTTGCAAAAATCGAATTTTTTTTTCAAAATAATCTTCAAAACTCGAACGTGCTTAAACAGATTGTTTCACCATCACCACTTGCCAACTAATTAAAGTTCTTAGGACATTGTCTACTAGTTCGCCTGAGTTGCAGGTGTGATTAATATCTAGTCAATGTGAATGACAAAAAGAAGTCTTCAGGATGCAACAATTTTTCAAATTAAATTATTTTTCTTTTTTCAGTTTATACAATGCATTGTTAATGTGCAAAACTTACGAAAAAATAACAGTCTTTATTAAACCTTCATTACCATTGAATATTTTGTTCTACAATTTTCACTCATAAAAAAGTTCAAATCAAATAAATATGAACAACTTATGTGTACCATTAAAAATTGCAGCCACATAAATCATAATATCAGTATAGAACGGTGAATGTTCCTTTGTGATATGTCAATCATGATGATATGTTAAAACATTTTACTTTGTTTCTATCACTATCTATCACTTGTTTATATCACTAATTAGTGATAGAAACAAAGTAAAGTGTTTTAATATACTGTAAAAAAAACTATTCCCACTTTTATAACTACTCTAAATAGTGCCAACTTTATATAAATTTAGAAAAGGTACTTTAATAGCTTTTTGTGAAAAATTTGTATAAATGCAATAATTAAGAAATAAAGGCAATTATACAGGGTGTAGTTTCTTTCAATTAAAAAAAACATTATACGGAATGATCAAACAAACAAAAAGCATTATAAACGGTTACCATTTTATCGAATGTGAAATTGAATAGAAAACAAAGTTAATTTTTTTCTAATGAAGTAATTGTTTCAAATCCGTAATATACAGGGTGCCTGAAATTAATGTTCAAATCTTCAATTTTTTCAAATGGAACACCCTGTATATTTTGATGTAGGGATATGAAATAATTCACAAAACGGAAACATGGGAAAGTAGAAAAACTTTTATTTAAACAAAATCATAATAAAACAACTTACACCCACTACGATAAATTATTATATTAAATGTTCAAAACGTTTTTCATCTAAACTGTTTTTGCCCTTGCTTTCCATTGGCCTTACCATTTCAGGTGGAATATTTGCAAACACATTTATTATGTGCCACATATTTATCTTAGTTGTTAGTAGCTCTTCTGATATAATCCCACAAGATTCAGAAATGTGTATTGTCTAGGTACACTTTCACGTCTCATAAAAATGAGCTGAAGCTTCATCCTACGTGAGGCATATTAATAACCCAGATAACACCTTTTACAAGAAGGTTGCTTCATTGAAGTGACCATTGAAAAAGATGTGTCATATTTGAAAATATTTCACCTCAAACGTTAAAGCAAGCAAGTGGAAAGGTCTTTTCGAGCAAAAACATATTTATGTTTGGAACAAGCTGGAAAACCTTTTTAACATTTAATGTACCTTGTTTGTAGCCGGTGTAAGGTATTTTATCATAATTTTGTTTAAATAAAAGCTGTTTTCTACCTACAAATCTTTCAGTTTCGTTAATTGTTTCAAAGACCTCTATAAATTCCGATGGTAATGTTCATACAAAAATTATTTGCATTTAAATTTTCCATATTATTACTGCGTAAAAATATACAGGGCGTTTCATTTGATGTAATCGAGAAATTGACTTTACAAACAACCACAACTTATTTGTTTGTTCTTCGGATTTTTGGTCTATTTGGATAAGTTAGAATTTATTTCATTGGCTTACTTTAATTAGTGTTTAATAAGATATTTCAAGATGCAAGATCAATAGAGGCAAAAGGTCTTTGCTATGAATTTGTTGTCTTACCTAATATATTTGCGTCACCGAGATATCCATCCGAGCCACGATACTTGGGGAAAAGACAAGTGGCAAATTATTCACAAGTTCTGCAACATCTATTCGATTTACATGATACCCCAGTTCCGACATCGAGACTGATCACTTTGAATTTTAAGACCCTGGAAAAAGAAAAAACACAAAATGAAAATAATTATAAAAAAATATATTCCCCATGACATATTTTAAAAACTTGCCATCAGAATTATTTGTCCCAATATATTATTCAAATCTCAATTTAAAGAAATGTATGTATAACCGATGGCTTATACTGCCCTCATGTTTGAATAGTGACAAGATATTAAAACACGTTTATCAGTGTGTCTGTGAGTTTTGAGAGTAAGCAAAAAAAACTTCAAGTTTACAAGAGGTCCCCTCCTTAAATGGAGCAGGGTATATCTAAACTCCTTTTATAAGTTGACCCTAATTTTGTCACATTCAGAGCGGACTTTATTGATGTGAATATATGAATTAAATATGACGTTTGCCAACAAAATATTTGATTTATCTACATTCTTATACAATTTTAGAAAAATAACACATACTTTAAAAATACCAGAACAGGTACTTACTTACCAAAGTACAATAGTGTTTTTTTGGCATTATATTTGGGGACTTTGGTTTTTTTTGCTTTCCATAGTATTTTTAGTATTAATGAACAACAAAAAAGCTTTCCTCTAAATAATTTTTCTATTCTAAGAAAACGTCCATGTTTACATAAAGAAATTTCGGTAAAATAATAAATGTCGAAAAACCAAGTCAACGGCCGAATTACATGAAAAAGTAATAAAAAACTTTTTGTACATTTTTCCGATTAAATAATGTATTGTTAAAAAGTTATCTAATGATAAACAATTTGAGGATGTGGGTACATTTTCCCGCTTCTTTGACTTTAGTTTTGGTAGCAAGGAAATAAAAAAACAAATAAATCTGAGGATGAACCCCAAAAGATATTTGCTTTCTATGTATAAATACTTAAAATGCTACAATTTAAAGCAAACAAAATCCGTACTCCTCCAAAAAACTGTTTTGCAAATATATTAATTTACTGGGTTATTCTGTAAATGCCAAATAGAAAAGGTAAGAAAATTCATGAAACTGAATAGTTACAGATAAATGCTTTCCATATCTTTTGTAAATTTTATTCTTATCTGTTTAAAGCCAGAAAAGCCAACAGTAAAACACTACAGAAGATATAAAATTTGCTATTGATATGAAAAAATATTTTAATTCAATACTATTAGTGGCCTCTAGGGTTCAATATAGACAACAGAAAACAAAATGGTGGGCAATACAGGTTTCTACCGTCCTGAAGTCTGCCTTATATCCATGTCCTGTAACATAGACTGGGAGTAGAGCAAGGAGGGTAAAACTACATAGAGTTTACGCTCCTTGGGAATAGAGAGGGTCAATGACGGTGAGCCTAGTGGCGTTGGATAGTGCTCGTATTAGAGAAGAGACGTTTGAGGTAGAGACCCTATAAAAGTCCGGCTGGAATCTACACCCTCTGTCGTCCACTTGAATAATTAATCATGTAACGTATTCTGTGTTGCCTACCGCTATATAAGGTTTTAATGGCTCTACCGCACACCTTGTTTAATTTATTATGCTGGAAAACAGTAACATAGTGCAATTTAGACTAAAATTAAGTATATAATATCTTCTCAGAACATCATGACAATACATTGGCATGTAGATGGGTCCCAAGCAGTACTATAATCATATAAAATATTTGTTCTATGGCCCTCAGTTAGTGTGTCTATAAAGTTACGGAATCTGTTCAGATTAAAAATATGTATTTGCTATTTAAACCACTTTCAATCCATAACTAAAAAATTATATCATGCATCAATAATATTTTGACACTGTTACAAGCTCCTGAATTATTATTGATAAGAAGTTCTGATTTAACTTTATAGTTTATAGGTACCTATCTATTTAATTTTTCCTTTCTTAATTTAGACATTTTCTAATTTTTTTCAAAATCCCACTTTGAAAATAAAAAAGGATATCAATTCATACCTATCATACTTTTTGCCAATATTTGTTGAAACATTCCTTCTTAATTGTTGAACAATAACTTTTGCACTAGCTTGGCGTATTCTTGCACAGGTTTGGTCGACCAAAAATTCTAGATAGATACTATACTTTCACTAGGGTCATTAGATATTTCAACAATTGAAGACATAAGTGGATAAAGGTGTAATGTTGCAATTTTTGAACACTTCTGATCTAACTCCCAATAAATAGCGAATTCCAAATTTGTAATATTTTAAAGAAATTTTTTGATGATAAAGGTGCCATGTCACTCATACAACTAATATTTTTAGTGGATAAAGGTGTTATGTTACATTAGGTGACACTACATTATGAGTCACACTAATCAGTTTCCTGTAAGACAATCGCACTATTGTAGAAACAAAAATCACAGTAGAAATTACCCAAAGCCTTTATTACTTAATGTAAATATCCTCCACCGGCTTTATATAGATCAGTGTTAAAGAAAGAAAGTAGATGGCAAATACACGGTTAAGGTGTCTTTCTATAGGCGAATTTTTGACAACAACGTTCGATTTGTCTTTTGAAAACCTGAAATGTGAGACTGTATGAAACGACGGAGAAATATCGTCAGAGCAAAAAGAAAACATGACAATTTGCTTTTCATTCCCAAAAGGTAGACAGACAAATACCATACTAATAATACCATTGGGTGGAAAACATGTTATGTGGCGTATTTAGAACAAACAATACCATTGCTGAAGTTATCCACACAAAGCTTTTTCTTCCACACAAATGATGTTGTATAACGTTGGTATCCACTGCGTCAAACAGTCAGGCTACAAGTCATATTTTTTTACGTGAACGAATGACATTGCCAATAGAGGCAGTAAGTTTAATAACTTCATGTGGAGGACAAAATAAAAACAGATTGTGTTCTTTATCTTTACCAATGTTTAATACTAAATAATTTTTTAAAATAGTCGCATTGTACCGTGGCTCAGTGGATGTGGCGAATTCGCTCTGGTCAAGCTCTGCCGTACTCTGGTTTCGATCCCCGGCACGACACTGGTAATGCCGATGGGTAATGGATGTTGTCTGCATTTTTTTCAAATGTGTAACTCCATTCAGGACCGCCCTGGGCTTTGAATTTGGGGTTTGTCTACTATATGTGATGTTTATGTTTTGTTATATATATTTCCCATGGTTGGACACATCTTTCCTCATTCCAGACCAATATCGGGAAGTGATTACATCCGCAAATACTAAAAATAGTTTGTTTAAATATAGAACATTTCTTTTACAACTTTGAAGCACCTTCAGCCAAACCTCATTTGTATAAGAAAGTGAACAATAATACTATTAACAAAAAATTTGTCGATGAGATAGTGTCAAATGGATCAGAGTAGACCAATTTGGATTCTATTGTTACAAAACCAATCTAGAACCTTTCACCCCCTTTTCCCAAGTTGCTTTACACAAAAAGGTGCTAGAGTGGGGAAATTACCCAAGTGTGTTACCCAAATGCCCAAATGTCTAATTTAGGAGATCAACTGATGACAAATAGATAACATTTCTAAGTTCCTGTCATCCAAAAAATTCTTTGTAGCGCAGCGCCATCTACCTCTTAACGTATTAAAAAACTATTTGTATTCAAAACTAAAACCATTTATATGTGCTAGCAATGGGCTTTTACAGAACTCAAATATCTCTAGTCTCTAGTAGTTTCCGAAATATTTCATCTCTGAGTTTTTATTGGCATACCCTGTATATTATAAACATGTGTGTAGAAAATCGTTAAAAAAATGTTTTAAAAACATAAAATATACGAAAAAATTCATAGGTAAACTAAATACATCATCACTTCAGAGACTAAAAGTATTTTAAGGAAAATATCACTATTTATCTGAATTCTAATTGATTTTTGAAGAAAAAATATGTTTTATGTGGAGTAAAAGTGATTTTCCCTGTCTCGGCTGTTGCTGGACCTGGACGTGTTTTGCTCATCATAAATGTCACTTTTTACTAGTTTCAACTATGAATTCTTCTTGAGATTATTTATCATTATTCATGATTCCTTCAATTCCACATGAATAAAAATACGTACATTATAACAGCAGCAAACTATCCATTAGAAAAACCAACATTTACAAATCTACCCATCATACTCTATAGCATCTGATTATTCATAGTAAACTTAAACTTTAGTACTTGCAGAAAGACGAGGCGAGAGCACAAGGACCTAAGTAAAAGATGTCCATCCAAATCACCGTAGAATGTGGCACCTTATTTTTGTCTCATTTAATTCGAATGACGGTATTTTTGAAAGACAGAATTCTTAAATACGCGACATTTTCAAGACGCTTCTCTTTGTGTAAAAATGAGAGACCGCATAATACGACGTATGACGTATCATCAACAAACATGCTTGCCAGAAGATAATGAGATGATCTTCGGACGAATCCGCCACTTGCTAAACTTAGCCTAGCCGAGTATATAAATATTTAAATTTGAAAAATACACTAACCTAGACAACATATTTTTGCAGTCGGGAACATGGACTGAGGCTGTTTCATTGGGTGAAGCATGATGGCCCTGTGAACTTCTTTTTGTTTCAGGTCTCCGGTAAACGCCGCGCCGCCTCCTCGCTCTTGCTGTGGTACAAAATCACTTGCATCTGTTTAAATAAATGGCCCATTATTTAGTATGGAAGTTCAAGGATTCATTCATCTGATTATTTAAATGAGTATCACAAATCTAACCCAATAAACGATAAAGTATTTGATTAGATAGGTAATAAGCTTTCCTATTGTATTATGTCTTATATCTATTCGCTTGATGTTGCCGACTCCCATTTTAAGTACTTCTCGATGTTTACATGGAAAAGTAATAATGATAAAATTTTGGAACTGAAATAAGTTTATTTTATTTTCAAAAATACATTAAATGCGCTCGGAAAATGTTTTGATTTCCCGGTATTAGGATGATTACATTGCTATTTTGAAAAGTCACCCACAAAATTAAGTAAAATGTTTCCAATGTGTTATAATAACCCAATAAAATAACGCATTTGTGACTTTTTAAAAGCTTTTATTTAACTTGCAATCAAAATTTCGATTAGTTCTAATTAAGCAGAGCTTTGAAATTTTGAACATATGTATGTCTTTCATTTCCATATTGTTACGTAAGGAGTATTCATATTTTAGGAGAAAACTATAAATCAGCTTTAGTAGGTTACATATTGATACAAATTATTTTTCCAAATTCTAAATTGATATACTTTGCAATAATATTAAACAAATATTGAGAACGAGACCTGACACTGAATTATTAAAAACAAACAATAAATACGAACTTGTACTCAATAGGTAACCTGCTAAGTAAGCAACTAGTAAAATTATAAATACGAATTATATTAACGCGGGCGAGAGTGGAATTCTTAAGACAGTCCCTTTGGGGAAGCCGTAACTGACGGCCACTTGGCTTGTGAGAGAGAGAGATTGCGTAGCCAAAGTAGAAGACGAGTTTAAAACAAATATAATTTATTGACAAAATAATAACAAACGGTGTCACAGTATCAACAGGCACAACAATAATAGTAACAAATTGGGGGCTCTTACCAATATCACTGATGTGGGGAAATGCGTCAAGATAAGGAGTCGCACTTCTTAACACTTAAGAATAGGACTGTCTTAAGAATTCCACTCTCGCCCGCGTTAATAAAATTCTTATTTATAATTTTACTAGTTGCTTACTTAGCAGGTTACCTATTGAGTACAAGTTCGTATTTATTGTTTGTTTTTAATAATTCAGTGTCAGGTCTCGTTCTCGATATTTGTTTAATATTATTGCAAATTATATCAATTTAGAATTTGGAAAAATAATTTGTATCAATATGTAACCTACTAAAGCTGATTTATAGTTTTCTCCTAAAATATGAACACTCCTTACGTAACAATATAAGAAAAAAAACAAGCTGGCAGACGACTTTACCGTTTATGATCCGATTCGACTCAAAATCGATATCTGGAGGTTTTCGGGTTCGCCGATTACGAATTTCTTTTCTAGCCAAAAATTTAGTTCAGGATGGCGACTTCAAGATGGCGGGTGACTTTACAGTTTAACATACGATTCAACTCAAAATCAATATATGCGGGTTTTCTAGGTTGCGGATTATGAATTTTTAATAAAAATTCAGAAATTCAAAATGGCTGCGTTAATACAGCTGACGACTTTTGTCATTTAGGTCCAAGTCGATCAAAATTCGATATCTGGGGGTCTTCGAGGTCGCGGATTACGAATATCTAGTCAAAAATTTAATTCAAAATGGCGGACGACTTTACCGTCTCAAAATCGATATCGGGGATTAGGAGCCGTCCATATATGATGTTACAATTGTTTTGACTCCCTCCCGCCCCTGTGTCACACTTGCTCAACACCCCGCCCCCTCGCCTGTCACGTCACACTAACGGATAGTCTTTATTTTTATTTAGAATTTACAGCAGCGGGTGAACGTCAGTTGAGACATAGCGTTAAGTAAAAACGCTGGATAAATGAATATCAAGTATTCTGTTAAATAATTAAAATATTACATATAAAATTATTTCATTATGTTGTGACATCACAATTGCTTGAGACTCCCCCTCCCCCCGTGTCTCAAAGTGTCACAACTTCCAGAACCCAGTCCTCCCCTAAAAACGTGACATCATTTATGGGCGCCCCCCTACAGCATATAAAAAGACTAAAAAGTAAAAAATAAAATTATATAAGAAATTATTTAAAAAAAAAGTTTTTATTTAAATGCTCTAAAAAGTAGAAAATAAACTTTGAAGTAATTCACACCCATCATTACTACATATTATATAATTTTTTTATGATAAGAATCTTTCGCGAGATTTTCCTGTGTAAAGGAGATTGCTCGTAACAAGCTTTTATAACATAAAAAAATTATATAATGTAACAAAAATGATGGGTTTGATTTACTTCAAAGTTTATTTTCTACTTTTTATAGCATTTAAATAAAAGCTTTTTTAAAAATATATTTTTTTTGTTTCACTTATATTTTGACACGTACCTATATCTCACATAGGGCATCCAATCCCGGGATCGCGAAATTTCGGGATCCCGGGATCCTGGAACTTTTTCTCAGGTATTTGATACCCGGTATTTACTTTTCAATACCGGTATTTTTGATCGAGCCTACCCTTGATGCACTGTTATTATTAAGATCATATTTTAATGAAAAATAGAATAGATTAACTGTATTGACTATACTTTCTATTTACTTATTAAGTTTTTTCAGTGACAGTGCTCATTGCCTAGTGCCATTGACCATTATTTTAGTAGTTACGTTAGGAATGTTTGTTTAGGGTGCAACCCCATAAATAAAAATTAATTGTCATGTATTTATTTTTGGCTTATTTCTGTTTTACTGCGATTAGTGCACTTGAAAAATAAATTGCCCGTATTTATATTTTAAAATATATATATATATATATATATATATAAAATATCTTAATTTTTTTTTATTAAAAGTGAATTATCTAAAATCTCCTGAAATTCGGTACTGCCGGTATTGAATACCGGTATCCCGAAACATTTTTTTTTAATACCGATATCCCGGGATTGAAAATTCAGTCCGGTATTGCATGCCCTATGCCCCGCGCTCTGCTTCACCCCATATGGCACTCGCCGCGGCTACTGGATTGTTAAGTTCTACGTAAAGTATTTTTATATAAAAGGCGTAATTTTGGTATTATCTGTTAGAGGTTTATTTAGAATTAGCGTTTTTCTATTTTGTAAAAACCATTTCAATTGTTTTTAGAGTCTAACTTTCCACTATAGGTGATCGTATATTTGCCGTTGCCATAAGCAAAATCATTCAATTGTTAACATTGGTACATTTTTCCATTTCACTCACCTGTAGAAACATTTCACTATCCAATGGAATATGGTCGGAGGCTGTGAGATCTCTTGATCGATGTAGTCCGGCTGCATCGTCCTCATCTTTGTGCATAACCACTGAAACACAAATACAACAATTAGGACAAAAATTCCATGTTCGCAGTCACAACACATTTCCACTCTCTGTTTTTGCGCATCAAATATATCTTTAGTTATAACATTATGTTATGTAGTTATGAAAATAGCTTCGTTACACTTATTTATTAAAGGCTAATTAATGTGTACATGTCTGGCGGAACTAATCAAGAGCTAGCGTGAAAAAACTCAAAGGTAATATTGTCTACGAGATCTGGAACTAGTTTATATTTTGATCTAATTCCGTTGAAGAGTTCGGGGGTAAATGAGGTAAATAAGGGTAAATAGGCAAAGCAAGCATGTAAGAGTCCATAAAATTGCAATTTACGGCATGTACGAAAAGTCAAGGTCTCAAAATTTTTCTTGGCATCAGCCACACACTACACACTATTATGAAAGGGAGTAAAAAAATTAAAATGTGATTTAGTGTGCATACAAGAACGAAACGTCGGCGTTAGCCACTGTGAACTACATCCAAGATGGGAAAATTCCATCGAATATGTATGTTATTGAGATGTTAGTGCAAAATTATATTACGTGTAGAATGCTGCGGTTAGATTATTTGCTTTGAAATGTATTTTTATTCAGTAGTTACTGTAAATTAGTTTTTTTTATTAAATGTTTTTTGTTAATTCTACCATTAATCATGTATTATGTTGCTATTGCTTTATAAAATATACAATAGTGAAAATGTTGGGATTTACTATTATAAAATTGTACAAAAAAATATTTAAAAAAAGCTTTTATTTAAATGCTCTAGAAATAAGAAAATAAGATTTGAAGTAAATCATCATTTTGTTACATTATATAATTTTTTTTATGATACAGATCTTGTCGCGAGCAGTCTCCTTTACACAGGAAAATCTCGGGACAAGCTTTTATATCATAAAAGAAATTATATAATATAACAAAATGATGGGTATGATTTATTTCAAAATTTATTTTCTTCTTTTTAGAGCATTTAAATAAAAGTTTTTTTACAATATTTTTTATATAATTTTTTTCTCCTTTATCTGGCTTTGTCTTAACTGTATATTTTGAGTTAAATATCACAAATTACAATTTTTTATATGATTTTTCAACTTCAATAGTCAGAGAGGCGTTTTATGATAATCCAAGTTGCAAGCGAATAAGTTTAGTGTTCTTGTAAATGATAACAGTTAATTATTAAATACAATCCTCTCAGCATTAATAGCGTTAATAATAATACAGAATAAACTGAATCTCCTAAGCACTTACAATTGATTAACAAATAAAACTTAACAACAATTACAAGTCATGTGGAAATACAAAATAGTTATTTATTACCTTTAGTGGTTATCAAACCGATACGAACAACACAACAAATATTATCATGTTCACATTAAAACGTGGTTAAAGGTTACTTGACTTATATATGAAAATTTAATTCACGCGACAAACAACTCGCAACAAATTGTTTAAACAAAAAACCTTCGACCTATACTCTACGCAATGAAATGGGAAGCGTCCTGTCAGTCGCATTCAGATTTTTGCATAGCCTACCAAGTTTTCAGTGCTTTTGCTGTAACGGTGTTTGACGATTAAACAAATCCAATTAACTTGGGCTTGGGAGATTTGGTCGGAAAATGCTGCGTTGCTAATAATGTTCACTCCTCGAATAGAAATGAAGAGCCTCAATAACAATTGGCAGCATTTCGTGTGGTTAGCTTCCAATACTAACGCTGAGAAAACGGTGAGAGATAGGATAAAATTTCATGTGAATAATTTTGTAGAGTACGAAATTTGAAATGGTTCTTTGAAGGCGTTTGACGAACTACCCAATGTTTGCGCCTCGACTAGACAATGCCCTCCCCCCCGCGTTTTCGATGGTGCTGAATGGATTCCCGGGGTCAAACCAATTTTTCCACCTCGGCAACCCCCTCTGGAAAAACGCAACAAAAACTTTACGACATAATTATTAACGCCGCGGGCCATGACGCTAGAGTAAATAGATCCCAGTAAATAAAAAACGCAACAAAAACTTTACGGCATAATTACATCGTCGCGGGCCATGGCGCCAAGCCTGACATTAAACATTCCCGACGCACATTAAAAACCTAAAAAGGTAAGCGAGTCAATTTGCGAACAGCACACTATACCTACCTACTAGCTTTTAGGTATATTGATTTATTTACATCGTCATGATAAGCATTTTATTTATTTAAACAAAATTGTTTACGGCCACATATTTTGTATACAAAATAGTTTCTATAATCAACTATAATGTCTATAACTACTAAAAAAATTCATTTTTTTACCAAATTTTATGCTGATTTATTTAAACGGTCGTGTTGAGTTAACAGACGAAATATATTAATTCCTTATCAATTGAAAGAAAGTCACAAATACGTTGGAAAGCTTCATATTATTAAAATCTTAATTTCTCCTATTGTTTCTACATGGTCCTGCCCCCAAATCTGGCAAATAAATAAACGCAGTACTGTCAGTGCAGAGGCTTGCTTATCAGTTCTATTGGGTGCATCCTACCCCAGATTTCAATTTAATATTTTTTTCATTTATCAGGCTTTGTTATAAGAATATATTTTGACTATAATATCATAAATCAAAAATTTTGTGTATCTCTTCTCAAGTTTAATGATCAGAGAGGCGTATTAATCTCGTAGAAAAAATTAATTACATGTTGCAAGTGAATAATAATGTTCATGCAAATATTAACAATTTATTATTAAACAGAATCCTCCCAACATAAATAATCCAGAAGCCGAGCTTTTACGAAACTTTAGAATGAACTGAGTCTACTAAACACTTACAATTGATTAACAAGTAAAAGTTAACAACAATTGGAGGTCATTATGGAAAGACAATAATTAATTATTACCTTTAAATTAACCTCACGTTTAGTGGTCATCAAACTGATACGAACAACACAACACAGATTACAAATTCACATTAAAACGTTGTTAAAAGACTTTACGTATGTGAAAATTTAATTCCCATCACAAACAACTTGCAGCAGATTGTACTGTTTAGTACCAAAACGTTTAATTTACAACGAAACGAAATAGGAAGCGTCTTGTCAGTCGCATTCAGATTTTTCCATGGCTTACTATACGGTTTTCAGTGCTGTGGCGATGTTAGACAGCGAAACAAATCCAATGCCTATGTATACTTTTAATACACCGACCAACTCGAGAGATTTGGTCGGAAAATGCGAGGTTGCTGATAGTGCTCACTACTCAAATAAAAATGAAGAGCTTGAAGACTAATTGGCAACATTCCGTGTGGCTTAACTTCTATAGTAGAAACGCCGCGAAGACTGTGAGAGATAGGATAACATTTCAGATAAGTAATTTTGTAGAGCATGAAATTTCAAATGTCATTGGCAATGTATCATCGAAATTAATTGCTTAAGCAGGGGATACGCCCACTTTTTGTAGAATTTTTGCATCTGCCGAGTATTATATGTAAATCTGAATAAAATATTTCAAATAATTAATGAATTAATTAAATAATCACTTTAAAAGAATTTTTTTTTAAGAAATTCTTTCTTAATTGTAAATTCAAATTAGGGGAAATGAGGTGTTGACATCACCTGGAAATGACGAAAACTGAGTTTTAATATCAATAGTGATAATTGAAATTAAGTTTTAATCATCCACGAGTCGCGTGCCGAGTAGAGTGTTCGATGACAGCGTTTAAATAAAAGTTTTTATCATCCAGATGATGCCAACATGATTGACGAAATGCACGTCCGATAGAGTATTCAGTGGTTTATCAATGCAAGGATAACTCGTAACCAAAGGATAAATGCTCAGCGAAGCAATGCATATTATCTTCTAGAGTTCTAGATTGATAAACCGGCCGTTAGTGTTTTGGTGTTCGAGGAAACTACGTCAGAGGCATGAAGTTTTGAAATGAGCCTGTATCATCAAATAAGGCGTAAAAGCATCGTGTAAAAATAAGTGACAACGAAAATAAGATATATTTACGAAATGCCGTTAAATTGTTAAATATATATGATGGTTCTGATAGATTTCATTCTATAAAACTTGTATACACCAATAGTGGAGTGCCATTATATGTTTAACCTAAGCCAAAATGAAATAAGTACATAAACTTGGAATATAAAACATCAGAATAATTACTTCCACGTCCAGTGGAAGTATAGTAACGCAAAAAATTTTTTTTTGTTGTTGAAATAGACTTAAAATGTCATGAAACGTCCAGATTTTAAATTTGAGCGATTCCTGTCTGTCGGTAATTTTTTTTGTGCGCACGATTACTCTGGAACCGTTTACAATATTGACTTGAAATTTGGTACACTTATGTATTGTAACGAGATCGGGAACTAGATTATATTTTGATCTAATTCCGTTGAAAGGTTCGGGGGTAATGGGGTAAATGGACAAAACAAGCAAATAAGACTATATAAAATTGCAATTTAGAGCATGTACGAAAAGTTAAGGTCTCAAAATTTTTTTTGCATCATCCACCCCCCCACTATCACGAAAGGGAGTAAAAAAATTAAAATGTAATTTAGTGTATATACAAAAACCAAACATCTAAAAAAAATTTTTTGTGTTAGCTACTCCCTCTACCACCCCCCACCCTATTATTAAAGGGGATAAAAAAAATTAAAATGTGATTTAGTGTGTATACAAGAACGAAACGTCTAAAAAAAATTTTTTGGCTTTAGCAACTGCCTCTGCCACCCCCACCTTATTATTAAAGGGAGTAAAAAATTAAATTGGGATTTAGTGTGTACACGAGAACCAAGTACTAATTTTTTTACATTAGCTACCCCTCCACCACCCCCACTCTATTATTAAAGGGAATAAAATATTACATTGGGATTTAGTGTGCATAAGATTTGGATACAAATTCTGGATGTGGAAGTAGCGATTCCTTGGGCAGCGGGTTTTTGAAATGTAACAAATACATACCAATAAATTAATGCTTGCATTTCATTTCATGAAGGTTAAACAACAAATTCTTTTTTAGATAGGTACTAGATAAATGATCTTCAAACTAAAAAAATTATTGACTCCAGATTATTTAAGAAATGAAATTAAATTTATGAGACATGTAAACACATAATACGTAAATAACTTTTTTTTTATAAAATCTTCAATCAAATAGATAGCCAAAACGTTGTTTTATAAAGGTCTCATTATTTTCAATCGACTTCCCGAGGATTTCAGACATTGTCATAATTATTTAAAATTTAAAAAATAATTAACTGCATAAGTATGTCTCCGAAAGTAAAAAAAAAAAAATTGTTTTCACTATCACTAATAAATTATTAAAAATACCTAAATATCCATTTTAATTACCTTAATTTACATGATTGATAAATCAGTTGTATTTGTTAAATTATTATTCCAAATTGTGGTCCAGTTAAAACGTCTCACTGCTGCTAAATTGAAAAATAAATCGACAGTGCAGTCGGTCGGTGCACCTGTAAACAACAGAGGCCAATCACCCGGGAGTGGGGAGAAGATGCCCCGGATTCATCATAACGCGGGCGCTGTCTAGTCATCGTTCTAAGAATTTCAACGGACAGAACGTGTGTGCGTCTCTGTTATTGTTGTTGCAGACAAACAGCAGTGGTTAAACCAATGGATATTTTTGATAATAATTCGAATTACGCGTATTATTTTACAAGAACTATAAATAACAAATGGAATCAATCCCAGTAAAGATGTGGGCTATATAGGTATTAAGCCGATATAAAATATATCTTTGTTCGTGGCTTTTTGGTAATTTCATTAATTTTTTTAATTTATAAAATACATTTAATAGCCAACACGTTATTCAATAACATGGTAGGATTTTTTTTCATCTATAGACAGAGAAATTATTGACGTGAATAAATCCAAATTCTAGATATGGCAGAAATGGATGTATTGAAGCCAGAAAATTTATCCGAATCGAGATGTCCGTCTGTAGATGACTTAGTGTCTGTCTGTATGTCCGTGAGTAATACTTGAAAACTACTCAACGTAGAAATCTGATATACCTATATTTAGATATAAGGCCTAGAAGGACCAAGGTAGGGCCCTATTGAATTTTGGTGAAATCACAAAAAAAAATTTCTCGTCCAAATCTAAAACTTGCTCAGGATGAAAAATTGCATCGAAATGGTCCAAAAACAATTTGTAGTTCAATCAAAAACTATATCAAGTACACAAAAATTGTTCAGGATGGAAAATTGTTTAGACATTTTTTTTTGTCTATTTTCTTTTCCAAGATCCAAGGGAGGCAGGCTCAAGAAGAGACCCAAAAAAACAAATGTTTAAAATAAAAATTGATTCGAATGGAACATCGAAATCGCATTTTGCAAATTTCTCGTCAGAGCACTAAACAAATTTCTGTCTGGTAATTTTGTTGTTGTTGTACAGTTCAAGTAATAAATTCCCGAGATAGAAAAACCTAACAAAAACTTATCGCCGCGGACCATGGCGCAAATTGAAATAAATAGGATCCCAGTAAATAAAAAACGCAACAAAAACTTTACGATATTAATTATTAAACGCTTTTATTTATTGTCTGGAGAGAGAAAACTATTAAATACCGGCTAAATGGGTCAACTTTTACGTGTTAGGCTTGCAACCAAGGAGTCCCGAGTTCGAATCCTGGCTAGGGCATGGATGTTAGTGGCGTTTCTCATGTGTTACAAAGTTGGTGGCACTGGACTTGATGAGGTTGCGTGAGAGACAACACGGCTAGTTGCTGTACCACTCCTGAGTTCGAGTCTCAGCTGCGGCAGATGGCAATGTCGTAGGGAATGGTCGCTGTTATAATTGTCTATGTATATGTCTCCTGGTTGAGTATGGTAGAATAGCTAATGCTAAACTCCGCCAGGACGTTATCTAAATAAAGCGATAAAGTAAATAAAAAAAAATTAAAGTGAGTTATAGGCTCGACCGCTAAAGCAAATTCTTTATTATTTATAACTTTTAAATCATGATTTTAAACTTAATGAGGTTTTGGTGATTTACAATAAAACAAATGAATGCATTAATTTGCTCTAGAAGTCTATGTACCGTCTAGGATAAGGAAAAATCGGTGCCACTATGAACTACATTCAAGATGAGAAAATAAAATTTCGTAGAATGCTGCCGTTAGATTATTTGCTTTGAAATTTATTTTTATTCAGTATAGTTACTGTAAATTAGTTTTTTTTTCTATTACATGTTTTTTGTTAATTTTACCATTATTCATTCATATATTATGTTGTTATTGCTTTATAAAATATACAATATGAAAATGTTGGACTTTACTATTATTATAAAATTATTAAAAAAAATATAAAAAAAAAAATATTAAAAAAAAAGTTTTTATTTAAATGCTCTAAAAAGAAGAAAATAAACTTTGAAGTAAATCAAACCCATCATTTTGTTGCACATTGTATAATTCCTTTTATGATATAAAAGCTTGTCGCGAGCAATCTCCTTTACAATAGGAAAATCTCGCGACAAGCTCCCCAAATTCCCCTTTTCCGTGAACCCGTTTATTTTCCCCAGTATTTTAACTTGTTGTTCCCTCGAGTAGAACGGAAGGTCCCTTCGAGGGATATGACCTCAGGCACCCCTACACCAGGCTTCCAACCCTTGTAGGAACTGGAAAAATTGATATTTGTTTTTGTGAGAAAAAAACTCATATTCTGTAGGAGGCATTTCTTTGAGGAAGGTGGTAGGTGACCAGGATTGTGTAACCACCCCCTGGGGGTTGTTTTCACCCTTCAAGGGGATGGAATTTTCATTTTCATCTATAATAATAGAAAAATAGTACAAAAAATATGTTTATTATAGTGTTTTTATAAATTTATTTTCAACCCCTTTAAAGGGCGAGAATAACCCCAGGGTCCGTTACACAATCCTGGCCACATACCACCTACCTCACAGAAACGCCTCCTACAAAATAAAAAAAAAATTTCCCAGAAAAAAAAAAATCTAAAAGTGACAAAATGGGCTTTAATTTGATAGCAACACCCGAATGTTCTAATCGACGCGGGTTTCGCCCACTATGCTGACATCACCTGGAGATGATGAAAACTGAGCTTTAATTTTAAAAGTACACTCCAGTACTCTACTTGACACGCATTTCGCCCGTCATGTTAGCATCGTCTGGAGATGATTTCATTTTTAATCACCTCTGAGTAGCGTGTCGAGCAGGGATAGTATTCAAGTTTAAAACGAAGTTTTTATCATCTCCGGATGATGCATTTTTTGTGTTCAATTATTTGGAAAAACCTCTAATTTTTCAAGTGTTTATTCTATTATGTATACAGTTCAGTTTATTTATTCCCTGCACTCAAAAAACGCAACAAAAACTTTACAACCTCATTAAAATACCGTTACTCTCTGTACTATGCCGCCGACAAATTGACTCGCTTACCTTTATAGGTTTTTAATGTGCGTCGTTGTTTGATGACAGTATGCCGCTAGGCCCAGGGGCGATAATAATTATGCCGTAAAGTTTTTGTTGCGTTTTTGAGTGCAGGGAATACATAAACTGATAAATTACCAAAAAAGAACCGAAATTTAATCCATAAAATTCTCCTAAATTAAAATCCCCAGTTATTGTATTACTATAAGTGTATATATCAGTGTATGATTAAGTATATGATTTACTATTTTCTTTATAGGACATTGTGAGGCACAACACGGTCAACTTTACATAAGTAGTGGTCTTTCTTGTTAAAATAAATACCTACACGTATAGGTTTCTGGTTAATAAAAAAAATATTAGCTACATAAAACAGAAATTCAGTTATTTGTATGAAATTACTACCCATGTTTTGTAAATTAAATATTACGGAGCAGATATTTCAAAATATAAGCCCTAATTTAGGTATATAAATATAGAGGCAGAAATAAAGAAGAGAAAATTAAATAGGGTAGGTAGGTACTCACTCTGCAGCTTTGGGCTTTTCCAAGTTTTACTGGTTCAAATTAAAATCCAGAAGTATGTCCAGAATTAAAACTATCACATTTATTTATATATACTAGTGTTCGGAAAATTATTTAATATCCTCAATCACCGCTCGTTTTTTAATACCAATCACAAATGAACGAATTAAAATCAATCCTGGACCCGTTATACACAGTTCACTTTAACACAGTTAATACTTTTTAATATGCTGAGATATATTTCAATTTTATTAAGTTACACACAAATCGAAGTATTTTAAACGCCGCGCCCCGCCACTGTTAAATTACAAATAAACAGAGTAAACAGACAATATATCAAACATCCGAGACAAGTGACCTAGTTAAAGTGACGAATGCCCCAAAGTCACTCGATTCGGTTCTCTTCGTGGCAGCGCAGTCGCGTTCCCACTGGACTGACACTAGTTGCTAAGCGCTCTGCTAACCAATCGCCGCGCCGCTTCCCTTCCAGGAATTTCAACAAACGCGGTTCCTGCGTTAAGAGTTGTTTGGATTGTATTAGTCATCCATGCTTGGAATTTTAATTGTAAATGACTTTACGTCAATAAAATGACGCAGCCTAATGGACGGTGTGCTTGGAAAGAGCGTGATAGAGATGTAATAGAATATAACATTGGACAAATTTATTATACCTAATCTTTAAATTTCTCGGTGCACTTGAGGACATTAGAGTTAATTTTATTTTAGTTCTACAAAAGAGAAAATGCTTATTTTAATAATACATAGGTATGTGGGATGATAAGAATTATTTTTGCAAATCGAAAATAGAAGAAAAAAAATATTTTTTATAGGTACTTTTTTTCTCTCATCGTCCCGTTTTTAATGTCTTTTAGTGGAAGCCGTTTTTTAAAATTATGATTTATATGAGAGTAAATTGAACCGTCTTTCCGGCTTATATCCGGAGTGCTCTTGCGTTAAAGCGTCGTTCAGACAGTTGCGGAATGCGAATTCTTTGGTGCGGATTTTTATAAAATTTATTCTAAAACAGTCTAATTTCCTTGCAAATGCTTGGTGCGCGAAATAAAAATTGCACGAATTTTTCCAAACAGTTTTTTTGGCATAGTGGGGGAAAGAATCCTCTTGGCCAATAGCTTTTTTAATGGCGTTTAATTTCCGCCCGGCCTGAACACGATAAAATGATTACAAAAAAATTGGGTCTTCAACTCCACTCCTTCATGATAAAAAATGAATTTAATTTTTTTTATTTTTGCACCTTGGATTCGAGATATCTCGCGAATCAACGGTCTGACATCGATGAGGCTGGGAACAAAATTTTCTTATTTTCGTAAGCTGTTCATTCTTGGTCTGAATTTTTTTTTCGTCAGATCAAAAGACGCCGTTATCTTCGAAAAACTATTTTCCCATACATTTAGCATGTCATTTCCCCCTCCCCTCCCCCCCCTTGACTTCCTCAGCACAATTGTGTCGGAGTGTTGGGGGGACCCAACTTTATTTATTGGCAAAAGAAAAATCACAAACGGATGTTTCCTTATTCGAGTCTGGTTTCCTTCCACATGTGATCCACTATTGTAGGAGGGGGGAAATTGATATTTGTTTTTGTGAGAAAAAAATTAATATTTTGTAGGAGGCATTTCTTTGAGGAAGGTGGTAGATGACCAGGATTGTGTAACCATCCCGGGGGGTTGTTTTCACCCTTCAAGGGGGTTAATTTTTTTTTCATCTATAGGTACTATAATAATTGAAAAATAGTATAAAATATGTGTTTATTAAAGTGTTTTCATAAATTTATTTTCCACCCCTTTGAAGGGCGAGAACAACCCCCGAGGTCGGTTACACAACCCTGGTCACCACCACCTTCCTCAAAGAAACGCCTCCTACAAAATATCAATTTTAAAAGTGACAAAGTGGGCTTTAATTTGATAGCAACACCCAAATGTTCTACTCGACGCAGGTTTCGCCCACTATGCTGACATCACCGGGAGATGATGATAATTCAGGCTTATTTGAATACACTCGAACACTCAATGCACATTTCTTCTATAATGCCGGCATGGTCTGGAGATTTTAAAGTTTTAATTTGAATGCTACACCCGATACTGTGCTCGACGCGCGTTTTATCAACCATGCTGACATCACCTGAAGTTGATCAAAATTCAGTTTTAATCATCTCTAAGTCGCGCGTCGAGTAGGGTGTTAAAGTTAGTCCAAGTTTAAAACTTTTTATTATCTCCAGATGATGTCAACATAGTTGGCGAAACGCACATCCAATAGAGTATTCACGAGTACTGTTCAAGAGTTTTGATATTTGTGAAACGACGTCAGAGCCATGAAGTTTTCAAAAGAACTATATCGTTAAATAAGGTGTAAAAGCGTCGCGTACAAATAAATGCTAACGTTTGATGTCAGGCGTCACAAACATGGGGAAAACTATATACTGGAAAATAGTTAATTGTTTGGAATGCTCATTTTTTAAAAAAGGAGAATACGATCGGGGTAAAATATTGTCACATGCATGTCCGCGGTTTCCGAAAATAATATAAGCGAAATTCACAAAATACCAAAAATTCGCAGAAGAATTGTTTAAAAAAATAAGTTTCCGATCAACTTCATTCTACAAAACTTGAATTTTAACTTACGTGAATCTCCTGATAAAAACAGAACCATTTAGAACAGTGGCCGAACATAACTTATAGTTTGTCGCTGCTATACGTATTACCTAGCTGGCAAAAAATGACAAATTTTCCACTAGCTTTTATATTGATTTATTTACATGGTCATGATAAGCATTTCATTTATTTAAACAAGATTGTTTGTGGCCAATTAGGAGAAAGCACATATTTTGTTTACAAAATTGTTTCTATAAACTATGTCTATAACTACTGAAAAATTTCATTTTTTTTACCAAGTTTTATGCTGATTTATTTAGACGGTCGTGTTGAGTTAACAGACAAAATATATTAATTCCTTATTAATTGAAAGAAAGTCACAGATACATTGGAAAACTTCATATAATAAAATCTTACTTTCTCCTATTGTCTCTACATGGTCCTGTCCGCTTTGGAACAATCTGACAAATAAATAAACGCACTACTGTCAGTGCAGAGGCTGGGTGCATCCTACCGCAGATTTCAATTTAATATTTTTTTCATTTATCGGGTTTTTTTGTAACATATTTTGACTTATATACCTAAATCACAATTTTTAATATCTCTTTTCAAGTTTAATGGTCTGAGAGGCGTTTTAACCTAGTAAAAAAAAATATTCCAAGTTGCAAGTGAATAATAATGTTCATGCAAACATAAATAACCCAACATAAATAATCTAAAAGCCGAGCTTTTACGAAACTTTATTATGAACTGAGTTTACTAAGCACATACAATTGATTAGCAGATAAACGTTAACAATAATTAGAGGTAATTATGGAGATAATAATTATTACCTTTAACGTTTTTAATCTTGCGTTTAGTTGTCATCAAACCGATACGAACAACACAACACAGATTAAAAATTCGCATTAAAACATTGTTAAAAGTCACTTTACGTATATGAAAATTTAATTCCCATCACAAATAACCCTCAGCAGATTGTACTGTTTAATACCAAAACGTTCGATCTATAACGAAACGAAATTGGAAGCGTCCTGTCAGTCACATTCAGATTCCATGGCCTACTATACAGTTTTCAGTGCTGTAGCGATGTTAGACAACGAAACAAATCCAATGCGGTATTTTCAATACACCGATCAACTAGAGATATTAGATATTTGGTCGGAAAATGCGGGGTTGCTGACAAAGCTCACTACTCAAATAAAAATGAAGAGCTTGAAGACTAATTGGCAACATTGCGTGCGGCTTAACTTTTAGCAGAAACGCCGGCGAAAACGGTGAGAGATAGGACAAAATTTCAGGTAAGAATTTTGTATAGCATGAAATTTCAAATGTCAGTGGCAAATGTGGCAATATATCATCGAAATTAATTGCTTAAGCAGGGGATACGCCCACTTTTTGTAGAATTTTTGCATCTGCCGAGTATTATTATATGTAATGAATCAAATTTCAAATAATTAATGAATTATAATTAAATACCTACTTTAAAGAATTTTTTGAATTTTTTTAAATAGAAATTCTTTCCTAATTGTAAATTCAAATTAAGGAAAATGAGGTGTTGAAAAGTTGAAATGTGATGTTGCATATGTGACATAATTTATTCATTATTATTAGTTTTATGGTTATGAGATTTATGTAGATAAATTAGTATTAATGTTAACAAGCCATGTAACAATAGATCTATATATTAGGATTGTCCTACTTACCAATAAAATTATTATTATTATTATAATTTCCACAAGCACCAAGTCATTTAAATACTACGCTTAATACTCTACTCGGCGTGTGTTTCGCCCATCATGTTGGCATCATCTGGAGATGCTTAAATCTGAGTTTTAGTATGAACATTTCACTCCTATACTCTACTCGATACGCTTTCGCCCACTGTATTGGCATCATCTGGAGATGAAGAAAAGTGAGCTTTAATTTGAATAATATACTCGAACGCTCTACTTGATGCGCATTTCGCCCGCCATGTTGGCATCATCTAGAGATGATTAAAAATAAATTTTAATTTTAAAACTACACCTGAATACTTTACTCGACGCGCGTTTCACGAACCATGTAGATGCGTAAAACTGAACTTTAATGTGAACACTAGACTCCAATACTCTACTCGACGCGTATTTTGCCCCCCCATGTTGGCATCCTCTGGAGCTGCTTAAAATTGTAGTTTAATTTGGTAACAACGCTCGAACGTTTTACTAAACGTGGGTTTCGTCTACCATGCTGACATCACCTGGAGACGATGAAAGCTGTGTTACAATTTGAACATTACACTGTAACAGTCTGCTCGACGCGCGTTTCGTCCACCTTATTGGCATCATTTGGAGATGATTAAAAGTGAGTTTTGATTTGAATACTCGACACTTATTTCGCCAACCATGTAGGCATCACCTGGATATGCTTAAAAATTAGCTTTAGCTTTTCGTTCACCAGGTTGGCATTATCTGGAAGTGTTTAGAACCAAGCTTTAATTTGATAGCAACACTCGAATGTTTCCTTCACCATGCTGGTATCGCTGGATATGATGGATTGAGCTTTAATTTAAGAACTATTGTTAAAGCGCGAAATTATTCCAAATTAGCAGACGCGATGTAAGGAGCCATTCCGAGTGCAAATAGCGGTCAGGTATACACGTGGAAATAAAAATTTTACCTTTATACCGAAGTTTTTAATGTGCGTCTGGAATGTTTCATGTCAGGCTTGGCGCCATGGCACGCGGCGATATAATTATGTCGTAAAGTTTTTGTTGCGTTTTTTATGTATCGGGAACTTAGTACTTGAACTATAAGCGAGTCAATTTGCGAACAGCACTACAAAGAGTACCGGTATTTTAATGAGGTCGTAAAGTTTTTGTTGCGTTTTTTATGTCTCGGAATATTCCTATTTAAAGTATAAGTTTGTGCGATTTTATATGCAGGGAGAGTAGTACACGCAAATTAGATTAAAAAACACTGAATAGAAGAAATAATTTATAAAGAAATAATATTTGAGATGCGTACTCCCGATAGGGTTAGAAATAGATACCCGAAAAGTTCTCAACCCATTCAGGAACGGAAAATTCCTTTTTCACGTTGGTTTATCACTTTTATCTTGTAAACCGTTCGTTGGAAGAGAAAAAAGTGTAGGAAATAAAAATTTGTCGTTAAATTCTGTATAAAAAAATATCCTATTGACCTTGTAGCTTATCCCCATCCATTTCGCAGTAGCAGCGTCCAAACTGAGGGGTAGTTTGGAGCGCACGGATAAAAATAGATCTTACACGAAATTTCACGGCGAATATCTCAAAACCGGTTGATTTAACGAGAAAAATGCCCAAGAATGAATTTATAGAGCGGAATTTTCTCTATAAGATGCATATCTAGCGGATGTTGACGCAAGTGATTTTTACTTATTTTCCCCTTATTTTTACCTGTATGCTCAAAACTACCCTCCTGTTTGGACGCTGTTACTGCGAAATAGGTGGGGATAAGCTACAAGGTCAATAGGACATTTTTTATACAGAATTTAACGACAAATTCTTATTTCCCACACTTTTTTCTCTTCCAGCGAACGGTTTACAAGATAAAAGTGAAAAACCAGCGTTAAGTCAACGTTAGGGGTGGTTTATTGAAAAAAAGGGACTTTCTCTCCGTTCCTGAATGGGGGGGAACTTTTCGGATATCTATTCCTAACCCTATCGAGAGTACGCATCTCAAATAATATTTCTTTATAAATTATTTCTTCTAAAATATCTAATTTGCGTGGACTAGCGGTAATAGTGCTTCATAGCTCAAGTTCTAAGATAGCTATAAATTGAAAAAAAATACAGGTAAAATACATACAAAATTTTATAACTGGAAATTATTTTCGAATATACAGGATGAACCAATACCAACATACAATCTACAATTCAAAATATGAAAGAAAGAAAGATAACTGCATTTCGATCGATTATACCGGAAATTTTAAAAACAGTATAAACTCCATTTCACGGACGCATAGAGATGTGTGTTAATCAAAATGGGCAACATGTGGAGCACTTATTTATAATTTTTCTGTACAATTATTTGAAAAATTCTCTAATTTTGTAAGTTTTTTCTTGAATTATATACTTACAGCTCAATAAATCGAAAATGGTTAGAAATAGTCATAGGGAAGTACTTACAAAAAGTGTTGGTTTTTCATTCGTACAAAGACATCACACAGATGCCTCGTAACTGGTATTTACAAACATTTTTCTTATAATTCATAACGGTGACTGTAGCGATTTCTTCAAAATGCATCTGCAGATGGCGTTATTTCAACAAAGAAAAATACTATCCGAATGATTTGGGAGATTGTCAATAATGAGTGAATGGAATCTAAAAAGGGGCTTATATACTGAGATTTATAGCATTCCATATTTAAGCACTTGGTCCTACACAATCGTCTTGGTTCACCCTGTATATTCAAAATAACCTGTATGTACCCAGACGCTAATTAGTTCTTTATAAATAGGGTATATATTTTGTCGCGAAAAATTCCTAGCAAGTCCTACTTAGTTTTAATCAGATGCTATATTTGATTTTTAAGTTACTATCTCCATGTAGATCCTTTTTTGAAGGAAATAATACCGAGACCAGATGCTTGTTAACAATTTGAGAGGTTCTTTGCTTAACGTTCCAGCATTATAAACGCATTTTAATTTTAAACAATATTCATAAATTAAAATTTGATTGAACATTACTTACCCTGGAATACGTTTCACCTCAACCATTCATTGTTAACATCGCGATAAGAGCCATTAAAGATAGTTGGATCACATTTTTCATTATTTACGTATGCCTATCACTATCACTAATACATTATTAAAAATACCTAGATATCACTTTTAATTACACAAATTAATTTACATGATTGATAAATCATTTGTATTTGTTAAATTATTCCAAATTGTCGTCCAGTTAAAACGTCTCACTGCTGCTAAATTAACAATCGACACGACAGTGCAGTCGGTCGGTGCACCTGTAAACAAGAGAGGTCAATCACCCGGGAGTGGGGAGAAGATGTCCCGGATTCGTCAATGCCAATGCATGTTATTCATCATAACGCCGGCGCCGTCATCGTTCTAGGAATTTCAACAGACAGAACGCGTGTGCGTCTCTGTTATTGTTATATTATTGTAAACGAACAGGAGCGGTCAAACCAATGGATATTTTTGATTCGAATTACGCCTGTATTTTACAACAAGATAGAATCAATCCCAGTAAAGATGTGGATTAATAGGTATATTAAGCTGATATAAAAAATATCTCTGTTCGTGGCTTTTTGTAATTGAATTAATCTTCTTAAATAATAAAATACATTCTAATAGCCAACACGTTATTCAATAAATGTGGTAGGATTTTTTTAATCTATAAACAGATAAATTATTGACGTGAATAATCCAAATTCTAGATATGACAAAAATGGACGTTTTGAAGCCAGAAAATATATCCGAATCGAGATGCCGTCTGTAGATGTCTGATGTCTGTCTGTGAGTAATACTTGAAAACGGCTCAACATAGAAATCTGATATATATTTAGATATAATAAGGCCTAGAAGGACCAAAAGGTAGGACCCTACTGAATTTTGGTGAAACCACAAAAAATAATTTCTCATCCAAATCTAAAAATTGCTCAGGATGAAAAATTGCATCGAAATGGCCCAAAAACAATTTGTAGTTCAATCAAAAACTATATCAAGCACACAAAAACTGTTCAGGATGAATTTTTTTTGGTCAATTTTCTTTTCTAAGTTCCAAGGGAGGCTCAAGAAGGGACCCAAAAAGAAAAAATGTTTAAAATAAAAATTGATTCGAATGGAACATCGAAATCGCATTTTGCAAATTTCTCGTCAGAGCACTAAACAAATTTCTGTCTGGTAATTTTGTTGTTGTTGTATAGTTCAAGTAATAAATTCCCGAGATAGAAAAACCTAACAAAAACTTATCGCCGCGGACCATGGCGCAAATTGAAATAAATAGATCCCAGTAAATAAAAAACGCAACAAAAACTTTACGATATTAATTATTAAACGCTTTTATTTATTGTCTGGAGAGAGAAAACTATTAAATACCGGCTAAATGGGTCAACTTTTACGTGTTAGGCTTGCAACCAAGTAGTCCCGAGTTCGAATCCTGGCTAGGGCATGGATGTTAGTGGCGTTTCTCATGTGTTACAAAGTTGGTGGCACTGGACTTGATGAGGTTGCGTGAGAGACAACACGGATAGTTGCTGTACCACTGCTGAGTTCGAGTCTCAGTTGCGGCATATGGCAATAATGTCGTAAGGAATGGTCCGGGAATGGTCGCTGTATAATTGTCTTGTATATATGTGTCCTGGTTGAGTATGGTAAAATAGCTAATGCTAAACTCCGCCAAGACGTTAATCTAAATAAGGCGATAAATAAATTTAAAAAAATAAAGTGAGTTATAGGCTGGGCCGTTAAAGTGGAGGGAAGCAAATTCTTTATTATTTATAACTTTTAAATCATGATTTTAAACTTAATGAGGTTTTGGTGATTTACAAAACAGATGAATGCATTAAATCTGCTCTAGAAATCTATGCACCCCTACACCCCAAAATTTTTACAAGGATGATATTAAAAGTAAATATCGTAAATAGATTCCTCAAGAAAAAAGTAGGTATAGTTCAAGTAATAAATTGCCGAGACAGAAAAAACCTAACAAAAACTTTACGACAATTATATCGCCGCGGGTCATGGCGCCAAGCCCGACATGAAACATTCCCGCCGCACATTAAAAACCTATAAAGGTAAGCGAGTCAATTTGCGAACAGCACACAGCACACTAAAAAAGAGTACCGGTATTTTAATGAGGTCGTAAAGCTTTTCTTGCGTTTTTTGTGGCTCGGTTTATTCCTACTTGAACTATACCTACCTAGCTGGCAAATGACAAATGTTCCACTAGCTTTTTTTAGGTGTATTGATTTATTTACATGGTCATGATAAGCATTTTATTTATTTAAATAAAATTGTTTCTATAAACAACTATAACGTCTATAACTACTAAAAAATTTCATTTTTTTTTTTTACCAAGTTTTATGCTGATTTATTTAAACAGTCGTATTGAGTTAATAAACGAAATATATTAATTCCTTATCAATTGAAAGAAAGTCACAAATACGTGGGAAAACTTTATATTATTAAAATCTTACTTTCACCTATTGTCTCTACATGATCCTGCCCACAAATCTGGCAAATAAATAAACGCAGTACTGATGTCAGCGCAGAGGCTTGCTTTCAGTTCTACTGGGTGCATCCTACCCCAGATTTCAATTTAATATTTTTTTCATTTATCAGGCTTTGTTATAACAATATATTTTGACTATATATCACAAATCAAAAATTTTGTATATCTCTTTTCAAGTTTAATGGTCAGAGAGGCGTATTAATCTCGTAGAAAAAATTAATTCCATGTTGCAAGTGAATAATAATGTTCATGCAAATAGGTATTAACAATTTATTATTAAACACAATCCTCCCAACATAAATAAGCCAGAAGCCGAGCTTTTACGGAACTTTAGAATGAACTGTGTCTACTAAACAGAGTTGATTAACAAGTAAAAGTTAACAACAATTGGAGGTCATTATGGAAAGACAATAATTAATTATTACCTTTAAATTAATCTCACGTTTAGTGGTCATCAAACTGATACGAACAACACAACACAGGTTACAAATTCACATTAAAACGTTGTTAAAAGACTTTACGTATGTGAAAATTTAATTCACATAACAAACAACTCGCAACAGATTGTATGTATTGTTTAATATCGAAACGTTCGATCTACAACAAAATTAAAAGCGTCCGCGTCCTGTCAGTCGCATTCAGATTTTTTCATGGCCTACTATGCGGTTTTCAGTGCTGTGGCGATGTTAGACAACGAAACGAATCCAATACGGGTATTTTTAATACACCGATCAACTTGAGAGATTTGGTCCGAAAATGCGGGGTTGCCGTCAATGCTCACTATTCAAATAAAAATGAAGAGCTTGGAGACTAATCGGCAACATTTCGTGTGGCTTAACTTCTAGCAGGAACGCCGGGAAAACGGTGACAGATAGGACAAAATTTCAGATAAGGAATTTTGTAGAGCATGAAATTTCAAATGTCAGTGGCAAATGTGGCAATATATCATCGAAATTAATTGCTTAAGCGGGGGATACGCCCACTTTTTGTATAATTTTTGCATCTGCCGAATATTATATGTAAATCTGAATAAAATATTTCAAATAATTAATGAATTAATTAAATAGCTACTTTAAAGAATTTTTTTAAAGAAATTCTTTCCTAATTGTAAATTCAAATTAGGGAAAATGAGGTGTTGACATCACCTGGAATTGACGAAAACTGAGTTTTAATATCAATAGTGATAATTGAAATTAAGTTTTAATCATCCACGAGTCGCGTGTCGAGTAGTGTTCGATGGCAACGTTTAAATAAAAGTTTTGATCATCCAGTTGATGCCAACATGATTGACGAAATGCACGTCCGAGATAAGGATACATGTTCAGCGAAGCAATGGATATTATCTTCTAGAGTTCTAGATAGCGTTAATCCTGCATTGATAAACCGACAGTTAGTGTTTAAGTGTTTTGGTGTTCAAGGAAACTACGTCAGAGGCATGAAGTTTTCAAACGAACTTGTCCCATGAAATAAGGCGTAAAAGCATCGTGTAAAATGAGTGACAACGAAAATAAGATATATTTACTAAATGCCGTTAAATTGTTAAATATATATGGTCCTGATAGATTTCATTCTATCAAACTTGTATAGGTACACCAATATGTTTAACCTAAGCCAAAATGAAATAAGTACATAAATTTCAGAATATAAAACATCAGAATAATTACTTCTACGTCCAGTGGAAGTATAGTAACGCAATTTTTTTTTTTTTTTTTAATATGCTTAAAATGTCATGAAATGTCGAGATTTTAAATTTGAGCGAAAAAAAATTTCCTGTCGGTAACTTTCTTTGTGCGCACGTTTACTCTGGAACCGTTTATGATATTGATATTATTGACTTGAAATTTGGTACACTTATGTATTGTAACGAGATCTGGAACTAGATTATATTTTGATATAATTCCGTTGAAGGGTTCGGGGATAAATGGGGTAAATAAGGGTAAATAGGCAAAACAAGCAAGTAAGACTCCATAAAATTGCAATTTAGGGCATGTAAAAGTTAAGGTCTCAAAATTTTTGTTGGCATTAGCTACCCAATCTACCACCCCCATTACCACCCTCACCCTATTATTAAAGGGGGTAAATAAAATAATAAAATGTGATTTAGTGTGTATACAAGAACGAAACGTCTAAAAGAATTTTTTTGGCGTTAGCTACTCCCTCCTTTTGACCAAGAATTCATGATTAGCGATGTCAAGAATCCCCAGATGTCGATTTTGAATCGAATCGGATCATAAACGGTAAAGTCGTCTGTCATCTAATTTTTTTCTTATATGAAAATGTTAAAAGTGTATTGTCACCGGACTTATACACGTGCAAAATTTCAAAGCTCTAGCTTAATTAAAACTAATCGAAAGCTTTTAAAAAAATGAATCTAATGCAATTATATTTGTTATTTTTTGCAAGCACGCCACTGGTGGCTTTATTTAAATGCATACCATTTAAAATTATGTACCAATTAAAGAAAACGTAGTATATTTTTTATCGTCCGTTAAACTTATGGAATCGTTCGATAGTTAACAATTGTTGCCCGTCCAATATTTACTATTAAAAGAATTTTACAGGAAAAACAATAGTAAAGCAAAAGAGGTGAAACAATTTGCAAAGGATACAATCAATTTTTTTCGCAGTTTGTAAGACGAATAATACCTAGTTAACCTACCTAGTGGCTTAATTTAAATAAATAACGTTTGTAAATTATGTATCAATCGAAGGAAAAAATAATTGCCTTCATTTTTTATGAATTGTAAAATTTTGATTTATTAAGTCGTTCGGGAATGATCGCCGAATATGTCCTATTGTTAGAGGCTTCGAACATCTTTTTTTGCTATGAGGTTTCTTATGCAAAATTGTATTGTCTATCAAACGGTATCCGGATCATTTTATCTACGACTTATTTTGATGTATTCTATGCTTGGTTAGAAGGGTTTGATTTTACTCAAAAATGGAAGTATCAAACGCCTAAGTAACTAAGCTATTAGTGGTCATCATACCGACACGAACAACACAACAGAGATTACAAATTCACATTAAAAAGTGGTTAAAAATCACTTGACTTATATGAAAATTTAATACACACGACAAACAACTCCCAGCAGATTGTTCACACCCAAAACGTTCTTACAGCATTGAAATTAGAAGCGTCATGTCAGTCGTAATTTAGATTTTTGCATGGCCTACTACTAAATTTCCAGTGCTGGATTCTGTTAGACGATGAAACATTATTTTTTTGATATATGATATATCAATACACCGATCAACTGGGAAGACTCGGTCGGAAAATGCAGGGTTTCTGACAACGGTGACTCCTCGAAAGAAAATGACGAGTCTCAAATGCAACTGGCAACATTGCTATTGTGGCTTAGTTTCCAGCACGAACGCTGAAAAGGCGGTAATACTCCATGAAAAAGTTGCAAAATAGGGTTAAAACACAAACGTTCTGTGAGAGGGATGAAACATAGAAACCCCCGTTTTCAAGGACGCTAAACACGATGGAGATATTTTTAAGGTTCCCACCCCTCAGCAACTACCCCCTATTTCGCGTTATTTCCATCGTAGGCATGCGGATCGGATTTTTGGGCAGGATTCGGGTAGGCCGTATGAAATTTAACCATACAACATCTTATCCATCCCAGGGTTGAAACTACCACCTCCGCTAATACTAAAATATCCCCAAAGAAATCAAAATGCACGAAAATTTGTTTATCCTCGTTTATTTCCTGTAGCCGTAATATTTCGCCGAGTATCGCTTCATTTTCAGCCGTGTGGATCACGGATCACTATGCGCAAACCTTAGAGCTTGGAAATCATTGTTTTAGAATTAGTAAATGTTGGTTATGTTTGTATAATATTTCTATGTTCGCTTAAATTTTTTAATTTATAATCTGTGATCTTTATCGATATTTAGTAATTGTTTACTTTAGTAGAAAAAAGAGCGATGAGTGGACAAGTGACTGATTATTATTATTTTTTTTTATTATTAAAAAATAGTTTTACATCCCTTTTTATAACTAAATTAGAGCGACGTAAATGATTATGGCTTTTTGAAAGTAAAATAAAGAATAAACTTTACTGCTGGCCTTGCATGTTACTCAGTAGAAATAGTAAAAATCCGTCGAATTCAAAAGGGATAGATAAGTAATGTAAAAACGTTATACTAAGCGAATGAAAAATAAAATATATTGAAAGATTATACCGTTTCTAGTTTAAAATGTAAATTATTCTTCCATCAATATATTCAAACTTCACTGAATCTACCCGGGTAATTTTAAAGAAGGCCTTGAAAGTCTGTACTGTTTCTAAAATTGCATTGCTGGTGTGATCAATCGAAAAGCAGTTATATTATTGTTCTCTTATTCATATTTTGGATTGTAGAACAATAGAAACTTCATTTCAAAGACTCATAGATTGTGTGTCAATCAAAATGAGTATGTAGGGTACTTTATCGCCATATGTTGTAGGAATGAAAAACCAGCATTTTTGTGTATGTACGTCTCTATCGCCATTTATTTTGAAACCATTTCGATTTATTGAGTAATAAGTACAAAATTCAAAAATAAACTTAAGAAATTAGAGGTTTTTTGCTTATTGATTTTTTACACCCACTAAATTTCTGTAGAAAACTGTAATTACTATTCAATTCTATCCCATCCTGCCCACCCACAGCTAAAAGCCATGGGCCGCCACTGCCAACCATATGTTACTACGGCGGGTACAGTCTCTGCAAGAGTAATAAAATAATGCGTGTGACGTTTCAGAAAATGTGAAGAATTATTGATATACCTATCTGCAAACATACAGAGTGTCTGGGTATGCCGTTTACGGTCAGTACTTCCCCTATTTGAACATATAAAAAGATGAACCAATAAATATTTTATATTGGATCGAAAAAATTACTGATTGCATACATGAAATCTTTCGCTCTTGCTCCTATTCTTTTTTTACTATTTCATTCTGAACACTGAATATTTAAAGTATAATTCTGCAGAAGTGTAAAAAAAAATGTTTAAATTAGTTTCGTTCGTCTAGAAATTGTTAGTTAAGTACTAGTAATTCAACTAAAATTGTATACAGTATATACGGTCTTGTAGACATACGAAACTAATTAAAAGTTACTCCTCTTTTCTTCTAATATTAAGTATGTTATATAAAAAAATAGGGGTGTAATTTGGAATACCCTTAGAGGTTGAAATAGCAATAAGGTTTAAGTACGCAATCAGCATGGTTTTTCAGTGTTATATAAAATAGTTTTTTGTTCGTCTTTTTACCTTTTCAAATAACGGGGATTGTGAAATATATTATGGAACATCCGGTATTGTAAAATATGAGACATGCCACTTCTGTGTACATTACAAATTTAGGAAAAACATTTCTCCTCTGTTAAATGAATTATCATGGGTTTATTTTCGAGAAACTAAATTTAAATGTGACAGAACATTAACCATTTTTCTTGGGGGTGCACATAAGAAATAATAACTTTACAACAATTTCTAATACGCGCCCAAAATTCGAAATGGTGTTTATTTCAGCTGTATGTAATTTTATTTCGTAGGTATGGCGTGGAAGAGGACATAAGAAGCATTAATGTAGGAGAATGGCGAAGAAAAGTACTGGATAGGGACGAATGCAAGGAGGCCCTGGAGCAGGCCAAGACCCCTCAAAGGCTGTAGCGCCAATATGATGATGACGATTTAATTCATAATAAAATGATAATAGTAACCACACATTATCTATCTATACTATTATATGAAGAGGTATAGTTCAAATAATAAGTTCCCGATACATAAAAAACGCAACAAAAACTTTACGACATAATTATATCGCCGCGGGCCATGGCGCCAAGCCTGATATTAAACATTCCCGACGCACATTAAAAACCTATAAAGGTAAGTGAGTCAAAATTTGCGAACAGCACAAAAAAAGAGTACCGGTATTTTAATGAGGACGTAAAGTTTTTGTTACGTTTTTTATATCTCAGTTTCTTCCTACTTGAATGTATAGCATTGTAAACTTTATTCTGATCATTTATATATTTCCAAAATTGGCGGGGATCTCCATGAATATTGTTTTCAGTATTAATCAAATATGTATTGCCATCTTACGGAAAGATGCCTCTTTCCGTAAGATCTTTACAATCGGCACATACACGGGAGAAATGTTCGTAGGATTGGTTTATCATGGAATTTTTATAAATTTTATGAGCTTTCTTTTTTTCTACAACTAATCTACGAAGTTCCGAGTTGAAACCATTTGGGACAAGTTGAGCTTTTGTATCTCTGAATGGGAATGAAAGCATTGATACCACTAAAGATGGATGACATCGTAAAGATTACACACACAATTGTCTATATCATAGTCCAAATATTTGTCCCATTTAACTTCAGCAGAGTAATCATTTAAACTAAAGTAGTCGCCATTGCGATATCACTCTTCATATTGCGGTTCATTTTTGACCATTATGTCAATATCAAATGTGATAGCGGTATGATGTGTCGAATTGGGAAGTAGTAAATCTTTGGCAGGTCTAAATTCAATATCATTAAGATGCGTAAATAAAAGATCAAGATATATATTCCTGCTGTTGCCAATACTGTTCATTTGATATAAATTACAGAAACTGAAGCAATTACTAATAATAAAGGCAAGTTTTAATCAGATGCTATATTTGATTTTTAAATATACTAGCTTTATGTAGATCCTTTTTTGAACGAAATAATACCGAGACCAGATGCTTGTTAATAACAATTTGAGAGGTTCTTTGCTTTACGTTCCACCATTATAAACGCATTTTAATTTTAAACAATATTCATAATTTAAAATTTGATTTGAACATTACTTACCCTGGAATACGTTTCACCTCAACCATTGATTGTTAACATCGCAATAAGAGCCATTAAAGATAGTTGGATCACATTTTTCGTTATTTACGTATTCACTATCACTAATACATTATTAAAAATACCTAAATATCACTTTTAATTACACAAATTAATTTACATGATTGATAAATCATTTGTATTTGTTAAATTATTCCAAATTGCGGTCCAGTTAAAACGTCTCACTGCTGCTAAATTGACAAATAACTCGACACTGGCAGTCGGTCGGTGCTCCTGTAAACAGCAGAGGTCAATCACCCGGGAGTGGGGATGAGATGCCCTAGATTCGCCAATGCAATGCATGTTATTCATCATAACGCCGGCGCCGTCATCGTTCTAAGAATTTCAACAGACAGAACGTGTGTGCGAACGTGCGTCTCTGTTATTGTTATATTGTTGCAGACGAACTGGAGTGGTCAAACCAATGGATATTTCTGATAATTCGAATTAGGCCTACCTATTTTAGAACAAGAACTATAAACAACAAATGGAATCAATCCCAGTAAAGATGTGGGCTAATAGGTATTAAGCCGATATTAAACATATCTTTGTTCGTGGCTTTTTGGTAATTTCATTAATCTTTTTAATTTATAAAATACATTTAATGGCCAACACGTTATTCAATAACGTGGTAGGATTTTCTTCATCAATAGACAGAGAAATTATTGACGTGAATAAATCCAAATTCCAGATATGACAAAAATGGATGTTTTGAAGCCACAAAATATATCCGAATATCGAGATGCCGCCTGTAGGTGTCTCAGTGTCTGTCTGTATGTCTGTGAGTAATACTTGAAAACGACTCAACGTAGAAGTCTGATATACCTATATTTAGATATAAGGCCTAGAAGGACCAAGGTAGGACCCTATTGAATTTTGGTGAAATCACAAAAAATAATTTCTCGTCCAAATCTAAAAATTGCTCAGGATGAAAAATTGCATCGAAATAGCCCAAAAACAATTTGTAGTTCAATTAAAAGCTATATCAAGTACACAAAAACTGGAAAATTGTTTAGACATTTTTTTTTGTCAATATTATTTTCTAAGTTCCAAGGGAGGAACAAGAAGGGACCCAAAAAGAAAAAATGTTTAAAGTAAAAATTGAATCGAATGGAACATCGAAATCGCATTTTGCAAATTTCTCGTCAGAGCACCAAACAGATTTTTGTCTGGTGATTTTGTTGTTGTTGTAACATGTAAATTTCTCGTTAGATTAAAAGCCGTCAAGAAAATTGCGGTCAAGTCAATTTTACTAAATTCTACTAAAAAGTCTTCGAGAGTTACAAATATATTCAAGATAAAGGATGATGAGAAAGTACTATCAAGGTTGGCACTCACCCGAGACCAATTTTCTTATCAATTATCCGTAAGTTTGTATAAATTATGAATTTTATTGCCATACCTTTTAGAAGATAATCGTAGGTATTGTTATTAATCATATTAATTATTAAACACTTTTATTTATTGCCTGGAGAGAGAAAACTATTAAATACCGGCTCAATGGCTCAACGTTTACGTGTTAGGCTTGCAACCAAGGCGTCCCGAGTTCGAATCCTGGCTAGGGTATGGATGTTAGTGGTGTTTCTCATGTGTTACCGAGTTGGTGGCAGTGGACTTGACGAAGTTGTGTGACCGATATTTTGCAAGAAGCCAAAGAAGCTACAGCCAGTTTACAAGATTGTTATTGCTAAAAAAACATAGGGAGAGCAACGCAACGAGTCCGGCGATACAGACGTCGTTACTAGTATAGAGAAAAATTGTGTGCAGGAGAGCAGTTTTCTTTGTGAAAAATCGAATATGATGACAATAAATTTTAGCATAAACATAAATAAATGAATAAGTGTTAGTGGATTCTTTGTTTTCTTAATTTTCCGTATAATAAAGACAATAAATAAACTGCTTGGCCTTTTTTATATTAAAATTACTCTTCAGTGACTAAATTACTTTACCTCACTAGTGACCTAAGTATACGTTAGCTCATTACTTTAACTCACTAATGACGTATGGGCCACTTTATACCTTTAAAATCTCATCAGTAAAGATCACTTTCTATGAAGTGTTGGATAAAATACAGGCTGTCCATTTTATCAGGGCCCTCGAGAATATCTCACTTAATATCTGTCGTACAAAAAAAACATATTTTTACGAAAATCTCTGTTATTGTTATATTATTGCAGACGAACAGGAATGGTCAAACCAATGGAAATTTTTGATAATAATAAAAGCTTGTCGCGAGCAATCTCTTTTACACAGGAAAATCTCACGACAAGCTCCCCAAATTCCCCTTTTCCGTGAACCCGTTTATTTTCCCCAGTTTTTTTACTTGTTCCCTCGAGTAGAACGGAAGGTCCCCTCCCAAATTGATATTTGTTTTTGTGAGAAAAAAAATAATATTCTATAGGAGGCATTTCTTTGAGGAAGGTGGTAGGTGACCAGGATTGTGTAACCACTCCCAGGGGTTGTTTCCACCCTTCAAGGGGGTGGAATTTCTTTTCATCTATAATAATTGAAAAATAGTATAAAAAATATGTTTATTAGTGTTTTTATAAATTTGTTTTCTACCCCTTTAAAGGGCGAGAACAACCCCCGTGGCCGGTTTCACAACCCTGGTCACCTAACACCTACCCCAAAGAAACGCCTCCTACAAAATATAAATTTTTTCCTCAGAAAAAAAATCAATTTTAAAAGTGACAAAATAGGCTTTTATTTGATAGCAACACTGGAATGTTCTATTCGACGCGGGTTTCGCCCACTATGCTGACATCACCTGGAGATGATGAAAACTGATCTTCAATTTAAACAATACACCCGAATGCTCTACTCGATGCGCGTTTCGCCAAACACAAGGAGTATAGTTTGTTCGAGTGTATTGTTCAAATTAAAGTTCAGTTTCCACCATCTCAATGTGATGTCAGCATGATGGGGATATCATGCGTCGAATAGAGTATTCGGATCTAGTGTTCCAATTAAAACTCAACTTTAATCATCTTCAGATGATGCCAACGTGGTGGGCGAAAGGCGCATTAAGTAAAACATTCGAGTGTTGCTATCAAATTTAAGGCTAGTTTTAAGCATCTCCAAATAATGCCAACCTGGTGGACGAAACGTGCGTCGAGTAGAGTATTCAAGTGTAGTATTTAAATACAATTAGAACACGACTTTCTTTGTTTATTTCTTTTTATCTAGTAACGTTGTATTTAGTTGATTCATATTTTATTTGAAATATTTTACACAAATTTATATACATAATAATAATCGGCAGATGCAAATATTCTACGAAAGCTGGACGTGTCCCCTGGGTATACAATTCTTTTTGGTGATATACCTACCGCCACTGACATTTCACATTTCGTGCTCTGCAAAATTATTCATATGAAATTTTGTCCTCTCACCGTTTTCTCAGTTCGTGCCAGAAGCTAAGCCACACGAAATGTTGCCAATTACTTTTCAGGCTCTTCATTTTTATTCGAGGAGTGAGCATTGACGGCAACGCAGCATTTTTCGACCAAATCTCCCAAGTTGATCACTGTATTGAATTTGTTTAATCGTCTTAACAGCGCTGTCACCGCTACAGCACTGAAAACTTAGTAGGCAGGCCCTATGCAAAAATCTGAATGCGATTGACATCACGCTTTCAATTTCGATCGAACGTTTTGGGACAATTTGTTGCGAGTTGTTTGATTTGTCGCACCTATGTCAAGTGACTTAACCACGTTTTAATGTGAATTTATATAATCTTTGTTCGTATCGATTTGATGGCCACTAAAAATAATAATTAGAATTTTGTGTTTCCAACATGACTTGTTATATTTGTCGCTAACTTTTATTTGTTAATCGATTGTAAGTGCTTAGTAGATTCAGTTCATTCTAAAGTTTTGTAAAAGCTCAGTCCCTGTAGTATTAATAATGGGAGGATTGTGTTTTATAATTAATTGTTAATATTTGCAAGAACACTATTATTCACTTGCAACTTTGAGTTGATTCTTTCTATTAGGGTAAAATGCCTCTATGACCATTGAAGTTGAAATAAGATATTCAAAATTGTGATTTTTTGTCAAAATATATCGTTAAAACAAATCCAAATGAAGGAAAAAAATAATTAAATTAGAATCTGGGGTAGACAATAGGAGAAACTAGATTTCATTATATGAAGTTTTCTGATATATCTATGAGTTTCTTTCAATTGATAAGGATGTGATACTCGTCTAACTCAACACGGCCCGGCCGTTTAAATAAATCAGTATAGAAGTTGGTAAAAAATTTGCAATTTTTTAGTGGTTTTATGCATATATTTGTTTAAAGAAACAATTTTGACGAAAGAAAAACAACTTTTCATACAAAATATGTGCGTTTTTTTTTTCATGGTTGGCCATAAACGATTGTTTATGGCTAATCAGAAAAAGCACATATTCTGTATAAAAGATTGTCTTTCTTCAAAATTGTTTCTTTAAACAAATATATGTAAATATAACTACAAAAAAATTATAAATTTTTTACCATCTTTTATACCGATTTATTTAGACGGTCGTATTGTGTTAGTAGACGAGATATATCACTTCCTTATCAATTGAAAAAAAACTCACAGATACATTGGAAAACTTCACATAATGAAATCTTACCTTCTCCTATTATCTCTACATGGGCCTGTTTGCTTTGGAACATTCTGGAAAATAAATAAACGCAATTACTGTCATTGGAGAAGCTGATTTGATTTACGAGGTGCATTCTATAGGCCAGTCGTCAGGGAGTTGAGAATACATAAAAATCGTTTTAAGTCGGACAAGAGATTTTACTATTGGAATCAGTTCATTATAGGCCTCTTTTAGACATACTAATTTTTCCCTCTCGCCCGCCACCCGGAACACCTACAAGTTTTGCAAATATCTCGATTGTGAACGGTTCTACAAAAAAAAAGATGGTTATCGAAGTTAAAGAAAAGTAAATTCTCTATCGAAATGGTTCAGACACATCTTTAATTACGTAGCATTAATATTATTGGAGTTATAGGCGGGGAAGTCATAATCCCGGTGAAATCAGTCATCGACCGGGAAAATTAATTCGAATGGAAAATTTTTGTGCCATCTTGTTCAAAATGTGCTCCTTTATAAGAAAGTACAGTTTTCCAGATGGAAATGTGGTCAGGAACTGTTTAAACAAAATAGAAACATTGTCTTTATCCGAGACTTTATCGTTTCGGAAAAAATATTTTCGTATTGTTCACATCAAAACAAACAAAAAATGTTCTTAGACGTTCTTCTCTAAAATTGATAGTTTTAGAGAAAAAAAATCTTGAAATCTCAAAAAACGCGAAATTTACGATTTTCAGGTCTCAAAAACTTTCGCAAAAACTATATGAAAATTAATGTTTTTTATTGTAAGAAGAATTTGCATTTATTCTCTGAAGCTTTGGCCACAATATGCTGTTGATATATTTTGTTATCCTTTAGCTTGTGCTTGTGTTTTAATTGTGAATATGTGCAAGCGCGCGCGCGTCTGTCAGGGTAGTTGTGATATTATATAAGTATATATAGGTATTTTTATAGAACACACGCTTGCATTAGCTCGTCGTGCATCCACTGAAGTATGCAACAATTTATCCTATAAGTAGAATAATTGTTAAGTAGAGTAATATAAAATGTAGTTATGTGAACTTTATTTTTTATTTAATTTATTTTCAAATACAATTAAAGTGATTATACAACTTTTACAGCTACATGCATTAGTACTACACGATTTTTTACAATTGCACGCTTTTATTAAACCATCTAACAATGGATATTTGGTCATAAATGCAAGTATATAGGCATATTATCCTCATATTTGTAACCAAAACGTGTTAGATCTAATTCAATGTAAGTATCTGGAAAATATTACATTTTTGATAACCATCTTTTTTTTGTAGGACCATTCACAATCGAAATATTTGAAAAAAATATATATTTTTAAGCGATATTGACCCAAAATTGGGGCTGTTCCGGTGAGTGGGCGAGGGGGAAAAATTAGTACGTATAAAAGAGGCCTATAATGAATGGTTCCAACAGTAAAATCTTCTGTCCGATTTAAAACGATGTCACTTTGCCTGACGACTGGCCTACTAACCCAGTTTCTAATTTTTTTTCCTTGATCTCTGGCTTTGTTTTAACAATATATTTTGACTATAAATCACAATTTTGGATATGTTTTTTTAACTTCGATGGTCATAGAGGCGTTTTATTCTAATAAAAAGAATCAACTCAAAGTTGCAAATGAATAATAATGTTCATGCAAATACTTATTAACAATTAATTATTATTAAACACAATCCTCCCATTATTAATACTACAGGGAGTGAGCTTTTACAAAACTTTAGAATGAACTGCATCTACTAAGCACTTACAATTAATTACCAATTAAAAGTAAACAACAATTATTACAAGTCATGTTGGAAAGACAAAATAATAATTATTCCTACCTTCAGTGGCCATCAAACCGATACGAACACACCAAAGATTATACAAATTCCATGAAAACGTGGTTAAAAGTCACTTGACATATAAAAACTTAATTCACGCGGCAAACAACTCGGAAAAGATTCTTTAAACCCAAAACGTTCGATCTACAGCAATGAAATTGAAAGCGGCATGTCAGTCCCATTCAGATTTTTCCATGGCCTACTACGTTTTTCAGTGCTGTAATGGTGTTAGACGATGAAACAAATCCAATGCGATATTTTTAATATATTATAATAACTTGGAAGATTTGGTCGGAAAATGCTGCGTTGCCGTCAATGCTCACACCTCGAATAGAAAATGAAGAGCCTGAAAGATAATTGGCAACATTTCGTATGGCTTAGCTTCTAGCACGATCGCTGAGAAAAGGGTGAGAGATAGGATAAAATTTCATGTGAATAATTTTGTAGAGCACGAAATTTGAAATATCACCAAAAGTAATTGTATACCCAGGGGACACGTCCAGCTTTCGTAGAATTTTGCATCTGCCGATTATTATGTACATAAATTTGTGTAAAATATTTCAAATAAAGTATGAATCAACTAAATACATTACTAGATTTTAAAAAATAAATAAATAAATAAAGTCTTGTTCCAATTGTATTTAAATACTACACTTGAATATTCTAGTCGACGCGGGTTTCGCTCACCATGTTGACATCAGTGGAGATGATGAAAACCGAACTTTATTTTTAACAATACACAAGAATACTCTGCTCGATGCACGTTTCGTTCACCATGTCATCATCTGGAGAAGATTAAAATTGGGTTTTAATCTGAACACTACGCTCGAATATTTTACTCTACGCATATTTCGCCAACAATGTAGACATAATCTGGGGATGCTTAAAACTGCGCTTTAATATGAACACTATACTCTAATAATCTACTTGATGTGCGTTACGCCCAGTATGTTTAGCATCATATGGATATGATTAATACAGTAGCTTTTTAGGAATATTACCCTCGAATACTCTACTTGACGTGTCTTTCGCCCACCAGGGCATTATCTGAAGGTAGTACCTAAAACTGAGCTTTAAACTTAAGGCAACACCTGAATGTTTTACGCGACATGGGTTTCAATGGACAACATGAGGAGCATTTATTATCTTTTTTTCTGTTCAATTATTTGGAAAAACCTCTAATTTTTCAAGTTTATTCTATTATTTATATAGTTCAGTTTATTTATTTCCTGGACTCAAAAAACGCAACGCTGTGTACCTACTATGCCGCCGACAAATTGACTCGCTTACCTTTATAGGTTTTTAATGTGCGTCGGTTTGTTTGATGACAGTATGCCGCTTGGCCCAGGAGCGATAATAATTATGTCGTAAAATTTTTGTTGCGTTTTTCGAGTGCAGGGAAAGGAATGCATAAACTGAACTATATTATTAAATTATCAAAAAAGAACCGAAATTTTCTCCATAAAATTCTCCTAAATTAAAATCTTCAGTTACTGTACTATAAGTGTATGATTAGGTTATATGATTTATTATTTTGCTACTTCAAAATAAACTTTAGGACATTGTGAGGCACAGCAAGGTCAACATTACAAAAGTACTGTTCTCTCTTGTTAAAATAAATATCTACACCTCGTTAATACACAAAATATAAATATTAGCTACATAAAATTGAGAAATTCAATTATCTGTATGAAATTACTACTCGTGTTTTTGTAAATTAAATATTTCGGAGGAGATAATTCAAAATATGAGCCCTGTTTTAGGTATATAAATATAGACAGAAATAAAAAAGAGAAAATTAAATAGGGTAGGTGGTACTCACTTTGCAGCTTTGGCTCATGGTTTCCAAGTTTTACTGGTTGAAATTAAAATCCAGAATTAAAACTATCACATTTATTTATAGGTTTCGGCAAATTATCTAAAAGCCTCAATGACCACTCGTTTTTTAATACCGATCACAAATTAACGAATTAAAATCAATCCTGGACCCGTTATACACAGTTCACTTTAACACAGTTAATGCTTTTTAATATTGCTGAGATATATTTGAATATTATTAAGTTACACACAAAAGTCGAAGTATTTTAAACGCCGGCCGCGCCGCACCATTGCCAGACTGCAAATAAACAGGACACCAGACACCATATTAATAAACATCGAGACAAGTGACCTAGTTAAAGAGACGAATGTCCTAGTCACTCGATTCGGTATTCTTCGGTAGTTGCTAGGCGCTCCGCTAACCAATAGCCGCGCCGCTTCCAGGAATTTCAACAAACCGTTTGTTGACGAAGGTCGGTCGCTCAGACTTTCAGACAGTTGCGGAATGCGAATTCTTTGGTGTGGATTTTTATAAAATTTGTTCTAAAACAGTCTAATTTTCTTGCAGGTGTAGCTAAATGTTCGTAAGGCAATCCATTTACATTTAACTAGAAGTTAAATCAGCAAATTAAGTTCCCCTGAAACGCATAATATGTCAAATTAAAAAAAAAATCCGCAAGCGGAAATTCGCAATCCGCAGTTATGATAACTGGGCGTTATTAGTCTACGCTTCTTGTGTAAACGTAACAAAAACTTTACGACCTCATTAAAATACCGGTACTTTTTTTAGTGCTGTTCGCAAATTGACTCACTTACCTTTATAGGTTTTTAATGTGCGTCGGGAATGTTTAATGTCAGGCTTGGCGCCATGGCCCGCGGCGATAATAATTATGTCGGAAAGTTTTTGTTGCGTTTCTTCTGTCTCGGGAATTTATTATTTGAACTATACATATATATATATATATATATATCAGTCTTATTGTTGGCAGGAAGAAATGAATAGTGAATTATTATTGCACAATTAGTGTGGAATTCTGCGGGGTTTGTTTATAAATTTGAAAATACATAGTGAAACGGTAAGTTATTATTTTAAAGATGCATTGTTACTAGAGTTTGTTTTTGTGCATTACCTATATATTTTCCAAGCGCTTTTCTATAACCATATCTAAATATCGTTTAGAAAAGAACAGTAGGTATAATGTTTAAGGCCAGTTATAACAACAATTTCAACATTCAAAATTCTTAACAGTTGAACATTTTATAGAATATTCTTCATAGTTGTTTAAAAATAAGTTAACTTTTTAGATAATTGCAATTTTAATCATATCCCAATGATGTCAGCTTAGTTAGCGAAACGTCCATAAGTTTATGTAGTAGGTATTATTGTTATTACTTATTCCACGCCCAGCGGAAGTATAGTAACATTTTTTTTTGTTGAAATAGGCTTAAAATGTCATGAAACGTCGAGATTTTAAATTTGAGTAAAAAAAAGTTCCTGTCTGTCGGTTGGTCTGTCTGTCTGTAACTTCTTTGTGCGCACGTTTACTCTGGAACCGTTTATGATATTGACTTGAAATTTGGTACACTTATGTATTGTAACGAGATCTGGAACTAGATTATATTTTGATCTAATTCCGTTGAAGGGTTCGGGGGTAAATAAGAGTAAATAGGCAAAGCAAGCAGGAAAGAGTCCATAAAATTGCAATTTAGGGTATGTACAAAGAGTCAAGGTCTCATATTTTTTATGGCATCAGCCCACCGCCGCCACCCCCCCCCCTGCCACTTCCAATACCTCCCCCACACTATTGTGAAAGGGAGTAAAAAAAAATAAAATGTGATTTAGTGTGTATACAAGAACGAAACGTCTCAAACAAATTTTCTGGCGTTAGCTACCCCCTCTACCACCCCCACCCCCGCCCCATGGGACTCTAAAATTTTTTTGGCATCAGCCACCTCCTCTACCGCCCCCACCCTATTATTAAAGTGAATAAAAAATTAAATTGGGATTTAGTGTGTGTGTACGAGAACCAAGGGCCTTTAAGATTTATTTTGGCATTAGTTGCCCCTTCTAAAACCACCATTACCACCCCCACCCTATTGTTTAAGGGAATAAAAAATTAAATTGGGATTTAGTGAGTATACGAGAACCAAGGGCTTCTAATTTTGTTTTATATTTGCCACCCCCTCTATCACCCTCACTAATATTATAGGGAATAAAATATTACATTGGGATTTGGTGTGTATAAGACTTTGTTACAAAATCTAGACGTGGAAGTAGTGATTCCTTGGGCAGCAGTTTTTTATGTGCTACAAGATAGCACTCGCATAAAATGATTTTTTTCGCAATCAAATCTTGGTGCGCGAAATAAAAATTGCACGTTTTTCCAAACAGTTTTTTTGGCACAGTGGGGGAAAATCCTGTTGGCCACTTGATGGCTTTTTTATTGACATTTAATTTCCGCCCGGCCAGAACACGATAAAATGATTGCATAAAAATTTGGGGGTGAAATTTTTTTTTTCATCTATATAATAATTGATAAATAGTATAAAAAAATATGTTTATTAAAATGTTTTTATAAATTTATTTTTCACCCCTTTGAAGGGCGAGAACAGCCCCCGGGGTCGGTTACACAACCCTGATGGTCACCTACCAGCTTCTTGAAAGAAACGCCTCCTACAAAATATCAATTTTAAATGTGACAAAGTGGGGGCTTTAATTTGATAGCAACACCCAAATGTTCTACTCGACGCAGGTTTCACCCACTATGCTGACATCACCCGGAGATGATGATAACTCAGATTTATTTGAATACATTAGAACACTCAACTCGATGCACGTTTCTTCCATCATGCCGACATCATCTGGAGATATTAAAGTTCAGTTTTAATTTGAACGCTACACCCGAATACTGTGCTCGATCAGTCATGCTGATTGGAGTTGATCAAAATTCAGTTTTAATCATTTCTGAGTCCGCGTCGAGTAGGGTGTTAAAGTTAGTCCAAGTTTAAAACTTTTTATTATCTCCAGATGATGTCAACATAGTTGGCGAAACGCACATTCAATAGAGTATTCACGAGTACTGTTCAAGAGTTTTGATATTTGTGAAACTACGTCAGAGCCATGAAGTTTTCAAAAGAACTATATCGTCAAATAAGGTGTAAAAGCGTCGCGTACAAATAAATGACAACTTTTGATGTCAGGCGTCACAAACATGGGGAAAATTATATACTGGAAAATAGTTAACTGTTTGGACCTCATTCTTTTAAAAAGGAGAATACGATCGGGGTAAAATATTGTCATTCGTGTCCGCGGTTTCCGAAGATAATTAAGCGAAAGTCACAATACCAAAAATTTGCGGAATTGTTTAAAAAAAATAAGTTCCCGATCAACTTCATTCTACAAAACTTAAATTTTAACTTACTTACTTGAATCTCCTGATAAAAACAAAACCATCTGGAACAGTAGTTGCCGTACATAACTTATAGTTTGTCACTGCTATACATATACCTAACTGGCAAAAAATGACAAATTTTCCACTAGCTTTTATATTGATTAGTCATGATAAGCATTTCATTTATTTAAACAAGATTACTTATGGCCAATTATGAGAAAGCACATGTTCTATAAACAACTATATGTCTATAACTACTGAAAAATTTCATTTTTTTACCAAGTTTTATGCTGATTTATTTAGACGTTCGTGTTGTGTGAACAGACGAAATATATGTCGGGGCACAAGGGGCGCGACTTAGGGTTAGACTGCTTGGACATTTCAAGTAACAAGTACGGCACTGATGATTTTATATCAATTATAGTTACTTAACACTAATTTTACTATTAACGCTAAATAGTCTAAACAAATACGTTAGAACAATAAGACGATGTATACTGACACTACTGAATAATTATTATAAAAAGGAACTAACGGTCTGCCACCCGCTCTAGCCCTTACAATTAATATGTCTGAATATTACAACGGCTTAAGGCACTCTGGCCCTATTTCATCCCGGGCTAGCTGGGTATCATTCCGTTCGCTCCCTTGAGCGTGTTCCCATATGTCCATGCAATTCTTAGAAACTTAAAAGCTAATTGGTTACCAATGTTCATCTTAGCAAACAATAAACAGACACTATTCTGGCAAAATACCCAAGATCCATGGGCGTTCGTTGGCGGCGCCGACATATATTAATTCCTTATCAATTCAAAGTCACAGATACATTGGAAAATTTCATATAATAAAATCTTACTTTCTCCTATTGTCTCTACATCCTGCCCGCTTTGGAACAATCTGGCAAATAAATAAACGCAGTACTGCCAGTTTAGATGCTGATCTGTTCTACTGAGTGCATCCTACCGCAGATTTCAATTTAATATTTTTTTCATTTATCGTGCTTTTTATTTTGACATATAATATAAATCACAATTTTGAATATCTCTTTTCAAGTTTAATGGTCAGAGAGGCGTTTTAACCTAGTAGAAAAAATTATACCAAGTTGCAAGTGAATAATAATGTTCATGCAAATATTAACAATTATTTATTATTAAACACAATCCTCCCAACATAAATAATCCAGAAGCTGAGCTTTTACGAAACTAGAATAAACTGAGTTTATTAAGCACATACAATTGACTAACAAATAAACGTTAACAATAATTAGAGATCATTATGGAAAGACAATAATTATTACCTTTAGCGAATTAATCTCGCGTTTAGTGGTCATCAAACCGATACGAACAACACAACATAGATTACAAATTCACATTAAAACGCTTATTAAAGTCATTTCACGTAAGTGAAAATTTAATTCACATCACAAACAACTCGCAGCAGATTGTTACTGTTTAATATCAAAACGTTCGATCTACAACTAAACGAAATTGGAAGCGTCCTGTCAGTCGCATTCAGATTTTTCCATGGCCTACTATACGATTTTCAGTGCTGTGGCGATGTTAGACAACGAAACAAATCCAATGCGGTATTTTTAATACACCGATCAACTTGAGATATTTGGTCGGAAAATGCGGGGTTGCTAACAAAGCTCACTACTCAAATAAAAATGAAGAGCTTGAAGACTAATTGGCAACATTTCGTTGTGGCTTAACTTCTAGCAGAAACGCCGCGAAAACGGTGGGAGATAGGATAAAATTTCAGATAAGGAATTTTGTAGAGCATGAAATTTCAAATGTCAGTGGCAAATGTGGCAATATATCATTGAAATTAATTACTTTAGCAGGGGATACGCCCACTTTTTGTAGAATTTTTGCATCTGCCGAGTATATGTAATGAATCAAATTTCAAATAATTAATGAAGTATAATTATTTACTTTAAATATTTTTTTTTAAACAAATTCTTTCCTAATCGTAAATTCAAATTAAGGAAAATGAGGTGTTGAAAATGTGATGTTGCATGGGACGTAATTTCCACAAGCACCAAGTCATTTAAATATTACACTTGAATACTCTACTCGACGTGTGTTTCGCCCATCATATTGGTATCATATGGAGATGCTTAAATCTGAGTTTTAGTATGGACATTTCACTTCTATACTCTACTCGACACGCTTTCGCCCACTGTATTGGCATCATCTGGAGATGAAGAAAACTGAGCTTTAATTTGAATAATATACTCGAATGCTCTACTCGATGCGCATTTCGCCCGCCATGTTGGCATCATCTAGAGATGATTAAAAATAAATTTTAATTTTAAAATTATACCTGAATACCCTACTCGACGCGCGTTTCGCGAACCATGTAAACAATCTGAAGATGCGTAAAACTGAACTTTAATATGAACACTAGACTCTAGTACTCTACTCGACGCGCATTTTGCCCACCATGTTGGCATCATCTGGAGCTGCTTAAAGCTGTAGTTTAATTTGGTGACAACGCTCAAATGTGTTACTCAACGCGGGTTTCGTCTACCATGATGACTTCATCTGGAGACGATGAAAGCTGAGTTATAATTTGAACATTACACTGTAACACTCTACTCGACGCGCGTTTCGTCCACCGTATTGGCATAATTTGGAGGTGATTAAAACTGAGTTTTGATTTGAATACTCCACTCGACGCTTATTTCGCCAACCATGTAGGCATCACCTGGATATGCTTAAAAATTAGCTTTAGCTTTTCGTTCACCAGGTAGGCATTATCTGGAGGTGTTTAGAACCTAGCTTAAATTTGATACCAACACTCGAATGTTTTACGCAACGCGGGTTTCTCCACCATGCTGGTATCACTGGAAATGATGAAATTGAGCTTTAATTTGAATAATACACTCGAACACTCTACTTGATACGGGTTTCGCACACTATTTTGGCATCTTCTGAAGATGCTTCAAACTTAAACACTACACTGCAATACTCTGCTTGACGCACGTTTTGCCCACCGTTGGCATCATCTGGAGATACCTAATACTGAGTTTTAATCTGATAGCAACACTAGCATAGTCTACTCGACGTAGGTTTCACCCACCATGTTGACATCACCTGGAGATGATCAAAACTGAGTTTTAAAATTAATAATTATTTGAAATTACGTTTTAATCATCCAGATGATGCCAACATGAGTGACGAAACGCACGTCCGATAGAGTATTCAGTTAGGGCCGGTTTATCAATGCAAGGTTAACTCGTAATCAAAGGATAAATGTTCAGCGAAGAGTTCTAGATAGCGTTAATTCTGCACTGATAAACGGGCCGTTCGTGTTAGTTAGTTTTTGGTGTTCGAGGAAACTACGTCAGAGGCATGAAGTTTTCAAATGAGCCTGTATCATGAAATAAGGCGTAAAAGCATCGTGTAAAATGAATGACAACGAAAATAAGATATATTTACGAAATGCCGTTAAATTGTTAAATATATATGGTCCCGATAGATTTCATTCTATAAAACTTGTATTCACCAATAGTGGAGTGGCTGTTATATGTTCAACCTAAGCCAAAATGAAATACATAAACTTCAGAATATAAACCATCACAACAGAACAAGACACCAAATCAATGTTAATATTAAAATTATAATCTGGTATAGTCCAAGTAAGGGCTTCCTGAGACAAAAAAAACTAAACAAAAACTTTACAACATAATTATATCGCCGCGGGCCATGGCGCCAAGCATGACATCAAATAACGACCCGAGACCCGACGCACATTAAAAACCTATAAAAGTAATAAGCGATTCAATTTGCGAACAGCACTAAAAAAGAGTACCGTTATTTTAATGAGGTCGTGAAATTTTTCTTGGGTTTCTTATGTCTCAGGATGTTCCTACTTGAACTATACTATGTTATTGTTATTTTGCATATACACACTGGAAAAGAATTCGGCAAACAAATTAACAGTGACTAATCCAGAATCAGGCAACTTATTACGATAGCACATTGTATTTGGTATAGTTCAAGTAATAAATTCCCGAGACAGAAAAAACCCAACAAAAACTTTACGACATAATTATTATCGCCGCGGGCCATGGCGCTAGTTGAAATAAATAGATCCCACTAATAAAAAACACAACAAAACTTTACGAAATAATTATATCGCCGCGGGCCATGGCGTCAAACCTCACATGAAACATTCCCGACGCACATTAAAAACCTATAAAGGTAAGCGAGTCAATTTGCGAACAGCACAGAAAAGAGTACCGGTTTTTAATAAGGTCGTAAAGTTTTTGTTATGTTTTTTACGTCTCAATTTCTGCCTACTTGAATATATAGCATTGGAAACTTTATTTTGATCATTTATATATTTCCAAAATTGGCGGGGATCTCGATGAATATTGTTTTCAGTATTAATCAAATATTCCATATGGCACCTTTCCGTAAGATTTTTACATTCGGCACGTAGACGGGAGAAATGTTCGTAGGATTGGTTTGTCATGAAATTTTTATACATTTTATGAGCTTTCTTTCTTTCTACAACTAATCTACGAAGTTCCGAGTAGTACCATTTGGGAAAAGTTGAGATTTTGTATCTCTGAATGGGAATGAAAGCATTGACACCACTAAAGATGACATCGTAAAGATTACACACACAATTGTCTATATCATAGTCCAAATATTTGTCCCATTGAACTTCAGCAAAGTAATTATTTAAACCAAAGTAGTCGCCATTGCGATAATCAAAATTCCACTCTTCAGATTGCAGTTCATTTTTGACCATTATGTCAATATCAAATGTGATAGCGGTATGATGTGTCGAATTGGGAAGTAGTAAATCTTTGGCAGGTCTAACTTCAATATCATCATTAAGATGCGTAAATAAAAGATCAAGATATATATTCCTGCTGTTGCCAATACTGTTCATTTGATATAAATTACAGAAACTGAAGCAATTACTAATAAAAGCATAAAGGCAAGTTTAAAAAAAAATAAACACCACATAAATTAGACAATCCCCAATTCCAGAAGCCAGAGGCTTGTGCGGAAGGGGGTTACACATTGAAAAAACGTGGACATACAACCATTTCCACCGACAGTGCCAGTGCCAGGATTCGAACCCGGTAGCGCGACAGCCGTGTAATTAATCGCTATTGCCACCTCGCGCCTTAACCCACGCGGCTATCGACCAGACAAATCAGATGCTATATTTGATTTTTAAGTATACTAGCTCCATAAAATAAAATAAATAATAAATAAACACCACAGAAATTAGACATTGATTACAAATTAGACCACGTAGATCCTTATTTGAAGGAAATAATACCGAGATCAGATGCTTGTTAATAACAATTTGAGAGGTTCTTTGCTTTACTTTCCACCGTTATAAACGCATTTTGAATTAAAACAATATTCATAAATTAAAATTTGATTGAACATTACTTACCCTGGAATACGTTTCACCTCAACCATTCAGTGTTAACATCTCAATAAGAGCCATTAAAGATAATTGGAACACATTTTTCACTATTTACGTATGTCTATTACTATATCACTATAATAAATTATTAAAAATACCTAAATATCACTTTTAATTAAGCAAATTACTTTACATGATTGATAAATCATTTGTATTTGTTAAATTATTCCAAATTGCGGTCCAGTGTAAAACGTCTCACTGCTGCTAAATTGACAAATAAATCGATAGTGCAGTCGGTCGGTGCACCTGTAAACGACAGAGGTCAATCACCCGGGAGTGGGGAGGAGATGCCCGGATTCGCCAATGCCAATAATGCATGTTATTCATCATAACGCCGGCGCCGCCATCGTTCAAAGAATTTCAACAGACAGAACGTGTGTGCGTCTCTGTTATTGTTATATTGTTGGAGACGAACAGGAGTGGTCAAACCAATAGATATTTTTGATAATAATTTGAATTACGCGTATTTAACAGGTATTAAGCCTATATAAAACATATGTTTGTTCGTGGCTTTTTGGCAATTTAGTTAATCTTTTTAATTAATAAAATACATTTAATAACCAACACCTTATTCAATAACATGGTAGGATTTTTTTCATCTACAGACAGAGAAATTATTGACGTGAATAAATCCAAATTCTAGATATGACAAAAATGGATGTTTTGAAGCCAGAAAATATATCCGAATATCGAGATGCCGTCTGTAGGTGTCTCAGTGTCTGACTGATGTGTGTGAATGTGAGTAATACTTAAAAACGACTCAACGTTGAAATCTGAAGAAATATTTAGATATAAGGCCTAGAAGGACAAAGGTAAGACCCTTTTGAATTTTGGTGAAATCACAAAAAATAATTTCTCGTCCAATAAAAATTGCTCAGGATGAAAAATTGCATCGAAATGGACCAAAAACAATTTGTAGTTCAATCAAAAACTATATCAAGTACACAAAAACTGTTCAGGATGGAAAATTGTTGAGACATTTTTTTTGTCGATTTTCCAAGGGAGGCTCAAGAAGGGACAAAAAGAAAAAAATGTTTAAAATAAAAATTGAATGAAATGGAACATCGAAATCGCATTTTGCAAATTTCTCGTCAGAGCACCAAACAAATTTTTGTCTGGTAATTTTTTTGTTGTAACATGTAAATTTCTCGTTAGATTAAAGGCCGGCAAGAAAAATTGCGGTCAAGTTAATTTTACGTTCTACTAAAAAGTCTTCGAGAGTTACAAATATATTCAAGATAAGGGATGATGAGAAAGTACAATGAAGGTGGCACTCACCTGAGACCAATTTTCTTATCAATTATCCGTAAGTTTGTATACATTATGAATGTTATTGCCATACCTTTTAGTAAATAATCGTAGGTATTGTTATTATTTATTGTCTGGAGTGAGAAAACTATTAAATACCGGCTCAACGTTTACGTGTTAGGCTTGCAACCAAGGAGTCCCGAGTTCGAATCCTGGCTAGGGTATGGATGTTAGTGGTGTTTCTCATGTGTTACCGAGTTGGTGGCAGTGGACTTGACGAGGTTGTTTGAGACAAGGCTAGTTGCTGTACCACTCCTGAGTTTAGTCTCAGCTGCGGCAGATGGCAATGTGGTAGGGAATGGTTCGGGAATTGTCGCTGTTATAATCGTTGTATATGTCTCCTGATTGAGGGTGTCTTTATACTCGCTGTTGAGTATGGTAGAATAGCTAATGCTAAACTCCGCCAGGACGTTAATCTAAATAAGGCGATAAAATAAATTTAAAAAATTAAAGTGAGTTATAGGTTGGGCCGCTAAAGTGGAGGGAAGCAAATTCTTTATTATTTATAACTTTTAAATCATGATTTTAAACTTAATGAGGTTTTGGTGATTTACAATAAAACAGATGAATGCATTAATTTACTGTAGAAGTCTACGTACCTTCTAGGAAGTCAGGAACAGACTATGACGAACCCCTACGCACCCCAAAATTTTTACAAGGATGATATTAAAAGTAAATATCGTAAATAGATTCCTCAAGAAAAAAGTAGGTAAAGTTCAAAACATAAGAAACCCAACAGAAACTTTACGACCTTATTAAAATACCGGTATGTAAGAATTTAAAGAAAAGTCCCATTATTGACAAAAACTATATTCGCAGAAATAGTAAAAGTCTACAGGTTCAACCAGTATTAATTATTATAACATTCATCTTGCTTGAAAGTGAGTAACCGAATGTCCCCGCATCCAACATCAGATCTCCTCGGCTGTGTTTACAGGTACTCTTTTTTAGTGCTGTTCGCAAATTGACTCGCTTACCTTTATAGGTTTTTAATGTGCGTCGGGTCTCGGGTCGTTATTTGATGTCAGGCTTGGCGCCATGGCTCGCGGCGATATAATTAATTATGTTGTAAAGTTTTTCTTCCGTTTTTTATTTACTGGAATCTATTTACTTCAACTTAGCGCCACGGCCCGGAGCGATGAATAATTCTGTAGTAAAGCTTTTGTTACGTTTTTTCTGTCTCAGTTTATTCCTACTTGAACTATACCTACTCTTGTTTCTATACGATAAAATCAATGATTTTATCTTTAAAGCTGACCCGAGAGTATACCGCAAAGAACATTTACCATTATTTAGAAGAAAAGCGTTTACAATTACTACCGAATAAAACTGTGTATACTGTATAGTTTAGGATTCCACCCCTTTGAAGGGCGAGAACAACCCCCGGGGCCGGTTACACAACTCTGGTCACCTACCACCTACCCCAAAGAAACGCCTCCTACAAAATATAAATTTTTTCCCCAGAAAAAAAAATCAATTTTAAAAGTGACAAAATATGCTTATATTTGATAGCAACACCCGAATGTTCTACTCGACACGGGTTTCGCCCACTATGCTGACATCACCTGGAGATGATGAAAACTTATCTTCAATTTAAACAATACACTCGAATGCTCTACTCGATGCGCGTTTCCCCAAACACAAAGAGTAGTTTGTTCGAGTGTATTGTTCAAATTAAAGTTCAGTTTCCGCCATCTCAATGTGATGTCAGCATGATGGGAGAATCACGCGTCGAATAGAATATTCGGATCTAGTGTTCCAATTAAAACTCAACTTTAATCATCTTCAAATGATGCCAACGTGGTGGGCGAAAGGCGTATTAAGTAAAACATTCGAGTGTTGCCAGGCCAGGCCAGGCCAGTTTTAAGCATCTCCAGATGACTCCACTCCTGGTGGACGAAACGTGCGTCGAGTAGAGTATTCAAGTGTAATATTTAAATATAATTAGAACATACATAATATATATAGAACACAACATATTAATACTACGTAAAAATATGTCTGAACCATTTCGATATAAAATTTACTTATCTTTAACTTTGATAACCACCTTTTTTGGTAGGGCTATTCACATGCAATCGAGACATTTGAAAAAAAATATATTTTTTTAACGATATTGTCCCAAAATTGGAGCTGTTCCGGTGAGTGGGCGAGGGGGAAAAATTTGAAATTAGTACGTATAAAAGAGGCCTATAATGAACTGGTTCCAACAGTAAAATATCTGGTCCGATTTAAAACGATGTCACTTTACCTGACGGCTGGCCTGCTAACCCAGTTTATAATTTTTTTTCCTTGATCTGGCTTTGTTTTAACAATATATTTTGACTATAAATCACAATTTTGGATATCTTTTTTTAACTTCGATGGTCATAGAGGCGTTTTATTCTAATAAAAAGAATCAACTCAAAGTTGCAAATGAATAATAATGTTCATGCAAATACTTATTAACAATTAATTATTATTAAACACAATCCACCCATTATTAATACTACAGGGACTGAGCTTTTACAAAACTTTAGAATGAACTGCATCTACTACGCACTTACAATTAATTAACAAATAAAAGTAAACAACAATTATTACAAGTCATGTTGGAAAGACAAAATAATAATTATTCCTACCTTCAGTGGCCATCAAACCGATAAAAACACACCAAAGAGTATACAAATTCCATTAAAACGTGGTTAAAAGTCACTTGACATATAAAAACTTAATTCACGCGGCAAACAACTCGGAACAAATTCTTTAAACCCAAAACGTTTGATCTACAGCAATGAAATTGAAAGCGGCACGTCAGTCGCATTCGCATTCAGATTTTTTCCATGGCCTACTACGTTTTTCAGTGCTGTAATGGCGTTAGACGATGAAACAAATCCAATGCGATATTTTTAATATACCTATCAACTTGAAAGATTTGATCGGAAAATGCTGCGTTGCCGTCAATGCTCACACCTCGAATAGAAATGAAGAGCCTGAAAGGTAATTGGCAACATTTCGTATGGCTTAGCTTCTAGCACAATCGCTGAGAAAACGGTGAGAGATAGGATAAAATTTCATGTGAATAATTTTGTAGAGCACGAAATAAATGTCAGTGGCGGTAGTTATAATAGGTATATCACCAAAAATAATTGCATACCCTGGGGACACGTCAATCTTTCGTAGAATATGTGCATCTGCCGATTATTATGTATATAAATTTGTGTAAAATTATTTAATACCTATTATAAATTATTTTTTATAATTATTTGTATTTAAATTATTTGAAAAAATAATGTATGAATCAACTAGATACAAAATTACTAGATTAAAAAATACATAGTCTTGTTCTAATTGCATTTAAATACTACATACACGGTCGACGCGTGTTTCGTCCACCAGCTTACCCTCATTTGGAGATGCTTGAAACTGACATTTGATAGCAACACTCGAATATTCTACTGGACACGGGTTTCGCTCACCAGCTCGACATCAGTGGAGATGATGAAAACTGAGCTTTATTTTGAACAATACACCAGAATACTCTGCCCGATGCAGGTTTCGTTCACCATGTCATCATCTGAAGAAGATTAAAATTGGCAAAACCCAATTTGAACACTACGCTCGAATATTCTACTCTACGCGTATTTCGCCAACAATGTAGACATAAATCTGAGTATGCTTAAAACTGAGCTTTAATATGAACACTATACTTTAATAACCTACTCGATGTGCGTTTCGCCCACTATGTTTAGCATCATATGTATATGATTAATACAGTAGCTTTTTAGGAATACTACCCTCGAATACTCTACTTGACGTGTGTTTCGCCCACCAGGTTGGCATTATCTGGGGGTGCCTAAAACTGAGCTTTAAATTGAAGGCAACACCTGAATGTTTTACGCGACAGGGCTTTCACCCTCTAAGCTAACATCACCTAGAGATGATGAGAGCTTTCATTTGAACAACACACTGATCATCTGAACATGATTAAAATTGAGTTTTAATTTGATAGCAACACTCGAATGTTCTACTCGATGCGGGTTCCCTCCACCATGCTGACATCACCTGGAGAATGGAGATGATGAAAACTGAACTATAATCTGAAAACTGAGCTTTAATTTTAACAATACACTCCAGCAGTCTACTTGGCACGCATTTCGCCCCTCATGCTAGCATCGTCTGGATGGAGATGATTTCATTTTTAATCATCTCTGAGTAGCATGTCGAGCAGAGAAGGTGTTGAATGGTAGTGTTCAAGTTTAAAACGTAGTTTTTATAATCTTCAGATGACGCCAACATACTTGGCGAAACGTACATCAATTGAGTGTTCATGTGTATGTATTAGTGTTGAATACTATAAATATCAGTAAATTTTAGAAGTCTCCTTCTAGACTATTATTATTATTGACAACCATTTGGATGTAGTGATTATTTTGTTGAAATAATGCCATTCTGCAGATGCATATTGAAAAAATCCCTACAGTCACTATTATGGATTTTAAGAAAAGAAATTGCAAATAGAAGTTACAAGACATCTGTGTGATGTTTTTGAATCATTTTCACTTCTTAAAAATGTACAGGGTGACCCAAAATGATTTTTAAATTTTTTGAATTGGATGTTCTACAATTCAAAATATGAAAAAAAGAAAAATAACTGATTTTCGATCGATGACACCGGCAACTTTAAAAACGGTAGAAACTTCATTTCAAAGATGCATTGAGATGTGTGTCAATGAAAATGGACAACATGCGGAGCATTTATTATCATTTTTTCTGTTCAATTATTTGGAAAAACCTCTAATTTTTCAAGTTTATTCTATTATTTATATAGTTCAGTTCATTTATTTCCTACACTCAAAAAACGCAACAAAAACCTTACAACTAAATAAAAAACGCAACAAAAATTTTACGACAAAGGTAATTATATAAATAAAAATATAAAAATCTATAAAGGTACGCGAGTCAATTTGCAAACAGCACAAAAAAGAGTACCGGTATTTTAATGAGATCGTAAAGTTTTTGTTAAGTTTTTTATGGCTCAGTTTCTTCCTACTTGAACTATACCTTTATAGGTTTGTTTGATGACAGTATGCCGCTTGGCCCAGGGGCGATAATAATTATGTCGTAAAGTTTTTGTTGCGTTTTTTGAGTGCAGGGAACACATAAAATGAACTATACTATTAAATTATCAAACCGAAATTTAATCCATAAAATTCTCGTAAATTAAAATCTCCAGTTACTGCACTATAAGTGTATCAGTGTATGATTAGGTATAGTCCAAGTAAGGGCTTTCCGAGACATAAAAAACGCAACAAAACTTTACGAGATGACTATTATCGCCGCGAGCCACGGCAGCATGCCTGCATCCAACGACTCGACGCACATTAAAAACCTATAAAAAAGGTAAGCGAGATGAATTGCGGTCGGCCGGTCGAAGTAGCGCAAAGGGTAATGGTATTTTAATAAGGTCGCAACGTTTTTGTTGCGTTTATTATGTCTCGAGAAGTCCTTACTTGACATATGATTTATCATTTTGCTACTTCAAATACTTTAGAACATTGTGAGGCACAACAAGGTCAACATTACAGAAGTACTGTTCTCGCTTGTTAAAATAAATACCTACACGTATAGGTATTCCTGGTTAATACACAAAATATTAGCTACATAAAATATAGAAATTCAATTATCTGTATGAAATTACTACTATGTTTTTGTAAATTAAATATTACGGAGGAGATAATTCAAAATGCCCTGTTTTAGGTACCTAGGTATATAAATATAGAGACATAAATGAAGAAAGAAAATTAAATAGGGTAGGTACTCACTTTGCACCTTTGGCTCATGGTTTCCAAGTTTTACTGGTTGAAATTAAAATCCAGAATTAAAACTATCACATTTATTTATACCACTGTTCGGCAAATTATCTAAACCGCTCGTTTTTTAATACCGATCACAAATGAATCAATTAAAATCAATCCTGTACACGCTATACACAATTCTCTTTAACACAGTTAATACTTTTTAATATTGCTGAGATATATTGGAATTTTATTTAAGTTACAAACAAATCGTAGTATTTTAAACGCCGCGCCGCACCATTGTTAAACTGCAAATAAACATACACTATAATAGTAAACATCCAGACAAGTGACCAGGGTTAAAGCGACGAATGCCCCAGTCACTCGATTCGGTATTCTTCGTGGTAGCGCAGCCGCGTTCCCACTGCCACTAGTTGCTATGCACTCCGCTAACCAATCACAGCGCCGCGTCGCTTCCAGGAATTTCAACAAACGCGGTCAGTGGCGCTGATTGGTCACGTGATCAGCGAAGTCTAGTCAACGTTTCTTCTTGTGTACATCGGTCTTATTGTTGGCGGGAAGAAATGAATAATGCATTATTATTCCAGTATATTTGTGGTTATTAATAAGAGAGTAAATAACAGACAGTTTAAGTGAAATTAGTGTGGAACTCTGGGGGGTTTGTTTATAAATTTGAAAATAAACAGTAAAATGGTAAGTTATTAAATTATTATTTTAAAGATGTATTCTTACTAGAGTTTGTTTTTGTGTATTCCCTATATATTTTCCAGGCGCTTTTCTAAAACCATACCTAAATATAGTTTAGAAAAGAACAGTAGGTATAATGTTTAGGGCCAGTTATAACAACAATTTCAATATTCTAAATTCCTAACAGTTGAACATTTTATAGAATATTATAATATTATTCACAGTTGTTTGAAAATAAGTGAACTTTTTAGATAATTGTAATTTTAATCATCTCCCAATGATGTCAACTTGATTAGCGAAACGTCTATAAGTTTATGTATAGTAGGTATTGTTACTACTTCCACGTCCGGCGGAAGTAATATAGTAACAATTTTTTTGTTCAAATAGGCTTAAAATGTCAAAACTTTAAATTGGAGAAAAAAAAATTCTGTCTGTGTAACTTTTTTGTGTGCATGTTTGCTCTGGAACCATTTATGATATTGACTTGAAATTTGGTACATATATATATATATATATATATATATATATATTATAACGAGATCTGGAACTGGACTATATTTTGATCTAATTCTGTTGAAGGATTCGGGGGTAAATAGGCAAAGGAAGCAGGTAAGGGCCCATAAAATTGCAATTTAGGGCATGTACGAAAAGTCAAGCCTCATCCACTCCCCACTATTGCCCCCACACACTATTACAAAAGAGAGTAAAAATATAAAATGTGATTTAGTGTGTATACAAGAACGAAACGTCTCAAAACATTTTTTTAGCGTTAGATACCCCCTCTACCACCCCTCCCTATTATTAAAGGGAGTAAAAAATTAAATATTGTGTGTATAGGAGAACCAAGGGCCTCTAAAATTATTTTTGACATTAGCCACCCCCCCTCTACCACTCCCACCCTATTATTAAAGGGAGTAAAATATCACATTGGGATTTAGTGTGTATAAGACTTGGATACAAAATCTGGATGTGGAAGTAGCGGCTTTTTTTAATTATTATATTTCCTGTTGACACAACTAGCGATGCCAGTATGTGTTTTACCATCGCTTTTTTTACGCTGCAACGTAGATAACAACAATACTAAATTTTAACAATATAACTACATATTTCGCGACATTTAGAATTAATTTTAAACCTTTATAAATATTAATTTACGTAAAAGGCGATTCTTGAAAGATGTGAGAACTATAAATTAAGTACTTTTAACATTAACTTTACTTAGTGATAAATTTGTTTGGAATCAACATCTTTATTAATCGCATTAATAAATGTTTTAAGTTTTTATAATTTATTAGAATAATATGTAATAAAATTAATATTTGTTTTGGAAACACATGTTCTGTGTTTTACACTTCTGGTTGAGAATTACAGAACAGTGGTAGATGTGCTAATTGTTAGGCAGTAAATATTTTTTCATTTGAAAAGAACTTTATCAATCTTTGGTTAATAGCTTGGTATTCCTATTGTTATTATAACGTTGACCACGTTCGGCAAGCCAAGTCGCAAGAGATGATTTTTGTAGAAATGTGCTAATACACAGGGTGCATCTTAATAGAATGTCATAAATGAAGGGGCGTATTTCTCGTCCAAATTAAAGAAAATTTTGTCATATAAATATTTGTTATTAGAGTGTACGTTTGCAAGATGCAGCTGTATAACTTTCTATTTTTATTGATATTAATTTCAGTATGGCGTGCATTAAGGCATTTTTTTAACCAACGAGTGTTACTTGAGCAAATAATTTAAGAAAGATTAATATTCGGAGCATACTTGATTTTAAAACTGGTAAAGATTTTGTTTCTCGGATATTGTCTTATCATTTCTTAAGTTGTGGCGATTCGATATTTATATGCATTTCTAGTAAGTGTGGCAAAACCTTGACAGACATGATGTTCTGTGTAAATGTGAAATATATTTTTGTCATTTTAGCGCTATTTCAAATGTCCACTCTATATTTTTGCGTGAATTCTAGATGTCTATTATACATAAACTCAATCGATACAGTCTTTGCTGCAAACATTCATAAAAATAATTTAATTTTATGAACTTATTGTAAGTTTGGTAAAGAAAATTATCAAGTAAATTGGCACAGATAAAGGCACACCAAGTTGAATCAAACATTTTGTGAAAATTTACAGGCTTGATTTTGTATTTAATTAGATGCTATACAGACAAAAAGGTCAAATCAATTGATTACAATTATAAAAATCAGTACCTGACAACTGGGACAAATGTTTCCATTTAGGAATAAACAAATTTTTATTTCAAATTATAGTAAATCTGCCAAATTAACATGTCCTATTCCCGCAATAAATTTTTATTCCTTCAAATCTGCATTATATCTTTCAACCAATTTTAATAAAACGTTAGGCACACAATTTTAAAAAACATCAAACAAAGGGACCTTACAGCTGGGATGTCGCCGATTCCAATAATTACTTTTTATGAAATTGGAGCATAATTATTGTTGCTCTTTGACAAAATGGACCTTTATTTTGAGTTATTAATTTGAAAATATATGAACAGGTTAAGTACCAAGAAGGCTTATTGTGTCAATATCGAAGATTAGTGGGTCAGTGTTGTAACGGGTCAAATTAGATCAAATATAAAAGGATATATGCAAAGGACATTTTAATGGCACAGTAAGCAACGTTACATCTAATATCGTACATATGTTCATCAAACGTCTTTCAGTTTCGTAAATGAAAGGTTATGAAATCTTCTGGGCCGCATCCAAGTATCGCAGATCTTTTAAAACCAAACAAATTATATTCTTATTATTATTTAATTAATGTCATCTAAATTTAATTACACATTATAGGCTACCTGAACACTTTAGTTTTCTTTCAAATCCATAAAAATTACCCCAGGTGGTTTGTTTTGATATTAAAATGACAAATGTCAAGTTATCATTCGGGGGATTTTTAATTGCCAATCTTTTATTGCCTTGACGCAAATTCCGGTTTTTTATTCAAAGAGAACAAAAAGGGGGCAGACATATTGAGACTTCTGGAGAGAGCAGAAGCTAGGTCCTGTAAATTTGCTCCAGTCAAAAACCTAATAAAATCTAAGGTCAGTAATTAAAATATTTTACATTGTTTGAAAATGTACTTAATATTTTAGAAGTACATATTTTTCTGGGCATATTCAGTCAAGTCTAAAATTTTTCAGGTTTTTTTTGTTACCGTTAAAGCCCTGTCTTTGCCCTGCCCTGCTTGTTTGTTCTTTTTGACTGCCGTTGCCCCTTGGCATTTGAGAATTACCCACCTGGTCTGTATATTTTGCATATATCTTGTGGATCGAAGCCGTTTATGACCGCTGTGTCAAATCGTTGTCGCATGGTGGACGATTAGTTGAGGAGCTGCCCAGAAGGTTTTTAATTCATCGTAGAGGCATGGCGTACCGGCACATGATTAACTGCGTAAGAATTTCCAACATAGAGTGAGTAATTTTGATTTTTATTCCAACTTAGGAGCTACATCACGCTGCGGAGGAAGGAACCAAGTCAGCCTTGAGCATAAAATTTTCAATTTTTACATATCGTACTTTGCTGTACGCATACATATCTGTGGTGTATTATTATTCGCTTGACTTTGCATATATGATATGTGGCTTTCACCACTTGCCATTTGATCACCATTACTATAGTATGTGCATTTTTATAATAATTGTTGCCCAGTGATTTGAGCACATATCAAATTATTTAATTTTAAGATCTTTGAATTTAATACCATTATATGTGTATTTGTGTACTTTTGCTCAGTTGTGTGTAGTACCCATTCAGATAAATATATAAAATTTTTATTGCGCCCCGGGCTATAATGCACCTTCTTGCATATTTCACTTGTCGACCTTATGCAACACTCAATACACTGTAGTAAATTAAGACAACAACAGGGGGTTCTACGGTCTATAGTTTTGAATTGGGAGGCAATGTCAGATGACATTAATATAACCAACAAATATAGTGTGAAAATGTAATGACAACATCTCAGGAATGCTGTTTTACTAAAAGACAGATCAAATGGGGCATTTCAAACTTGGCTCTACTCTACTATAGGAATTTTATGCTATAATTGGTAGCCCCGGATTAGAGGGAAAAAGGACAGTTTTTGTGGCGGATTTTTTGGTCTTTTTTGTAGTAAAAAAGGAATAGCCCTGTTGCTAGAGGCATTTTTGCTGTAACTTCAGCCAAGTGCAGACACCACCTTTCTGTAATAGAAAACCTAAGAACATCTAAAGTCAGTAAATCTGAAGTGTATTCATTTAAAGATCTACATTTTGTTGAATTTAATATAAGTACAAATAGCATAAAGTTCAAGAGAGTACCAAGTTTTGATACTAGTAATTTTTATAGTTTTTTTTGGAGGGCCTTGCCAACCCTCGTCCAATAATCTGACACTCTCAAAGATTTAAGCCAGTCGCAAGTATATTACCCACCTATGTGGCTTGAGGACACATAACACTTGTCGTGGATGTCGGAACAGGTCATGTAACTTAAGAGAACTAAGACGTTCCACCTGAGATGTTCGGTCATCGTTTTCAACCAGCTTAGTTTTGCTGAATGGTTTGTTGGTCCAGCTAATATGGTAATTATTTTAATTCTCCGGAGAGCAGTCTTCGTCTTAACGACTGTAAGTACAACTGGTCTAGTTTACAACTGCAGGGAGGAGCCTCCAACATTTCATTATTCAGAGATCAAGTATTGCATCATAAATGGATTAATATTTTTTTGAAAAAGCGTCATAATTACATATTTTTTTATTGTTAACTAAACAGCTGTTTGGGAATTTAAATTCCATCGTGTTTTTTTGAGATTTCTTTATCCCTTCAGGATTACTGACAAGGTCAGGGTCATTTATACTGTACCATTTTTATTTCTAAAATCTGAAATATTCTAGAAGTTAAAATGTTCATAGCCGGAGAGGCCATAACAAAATTTTAATCATTCTTGTTTTAAATCAATTTAATCTTTTTAACTTTTTTTATTCCATTTGTGCCTCACACCCTCATAGTTTAGTAAATCTAATTTTAGCAATTGTGTTATACCTTATCCTGTGTATTATTCTATTATTTGTTGGTGGCTTTGTAATTATACATTTTTTAACTCTTATTATATTTAGTATACATTACTTAATTTTTTTATTCTGGTCTCTAACCTCTTCTCTGTCAAGAAATTGACTGGCGCCCCAGAGCTTACAAATTAACAACTCTTTCTTCAATATAAACTGTTGGTTAAGTTAAAGTTATCGAAAGAACCAACGACCCGCCTCCGAACAGAAGAGCAGCCGGTGAGTGCTTAATCGAAAAGGCCATTTCCTTACGTTTCACGTCACAGTCTTTTATAAATGTTTTCTTGTTGTGGAAGCCTAAAACAGAAACAAAATTAAAGTTAAGGTTTGAATTATAAATAATGTAAATAGTGTTTTGCATGTGATTTCTGACATAATATTAGGGAATTTGAAATTCTGATTAACAGATATTGGAAGTTTTTTTGTTAATTAAATTAGAGAGAGTGGGAAAAGGAGCAAAAAAGGGAGAGTCATTTTGAAAGGTTCTTTTTTGGTTCCTAATATGCACAAATGTGACAAGAAACAAATGAGGATCTTTTACACGAAGATAGTTATAACGGTTCTTGCAAACCGTTGCACCTGTCAAATTTTCTATAAAATGTCGAATGTCTCTGAAACGGCTAGGTTTAGGTATAGGATATGCTACATATTTTTTACTCAGAATTTTATGCTCTTTTCGAAAACCCTAAAATATATAGGGTGTTCCACTTGAAATAAGCAAGTTGGTATCGACTTCGGGTATAAGCGGAAATGACAGCTACTTGTAATTATTTTAGTTGGGTTGACCACACCGACATTAGTAATTATCTAAATTTTTAAAATTTTCTGATGCATACTTTTCTCTATATCGATCGATTCAGTTCCCGGTGAGACACCCTTTATTTGAACTTATATAGTGCCTTTAATTTCATATATAATAAGCTTAGCTTAAATGTTACATTTTCAAAGTTTAAAGAGTCATAAAAAATAACTCCTTAAATTTTTAGCATATTCTTTATATGGAATCTCCATATTGTTAATATGAATTGTGGTGAAATTGAACAACATAACTTTATTTTTGACGTTTGACGTGACCATAATCAAATAACAACTTTTCTCTAGGTCAGAGTTTACTTCATGCAAAGCGATATTTGCCAATGACGGTTCAAATAACTTTAATATCTGTGTGTCGTCTGCATATAAATACTACAGTGGTGTATTATTGCTGGTAAATCGGCTGTAAAGATATTAAATAACATTGGTCCCAGAATGCTACCTTGTGGGACACCACATTTTACCACAATGCACTTGTACAAATATTACTGGAAAATAATTCATTCCAGGCCTTTTATACATACCCACAAATTTAATTACAACTATCGAATAGCGGAATTGGAATTTTTCTGAGACGCCCTGACAAGAACCAGTTGATTGTCAGACATCACGCCAAAACCTCTAACACATGTAGGCCAGTTTGTTTCTGGACTTAAACCAACCCCAGGCAGGAAGTTTAAAAGAAAACTATTAGCTCCATCCCATGGACCGCTTGAGCCCAGTGGATATATCAGAAAAACCTGCCTACGTAATGTGAGTACATTCCAATTTTATTCTTTTTGAGGCTCATTCCATATCCGACTATCAGCCGAGAGGGCAAAGCCATACGCACGCAATTTTTTTCATGGTTACTACCTAGGGCACAGTAATATACCAACTGTTGAGGGACAATCAACGGCAGCACGTTTCAACTTTTTAGGCCAGGGACACGAATAATCCTAACCGATCCAACAGCTGTTTACTGGGTACAATACCATTCAAATTTCTTGTCATGTTTATTAACCCTGAAACAAATCGAACTTGTTTTAATGTATACTTTTCTTCACTGTTACACTGGCCAATTTATGTGATGTAATAATCAAGTTGTACTCTGTCCACTTAAAAGCTTAATAACTGGGTTGTAAATACTTACCCCTTGTCAAGAAAATATAAGTGCCAGTCACAAACTACTTAAGTGATTTTTGGTGACAGTTGGCCAGTTCAGACCATAGACACCTAGTGAGTGAAGCCAGCAATACTCACAGATCTGCGCGTCGGAGATATCCCATCCCATAGTTACATTTACGTTATCACAGAAATACGTGGAAATACGAAACCAGGGTACTTTGCTTCCAGATTTCAGCCAGAGAATGTGATGCAAGTAACATGGAATGTCGTATACGTACCTTTGCTTCATTCTTTATTCCATCAAAATATAAGCCGGCAACTAATAACTATCATATAAGTCTATTTTATCTTTATATGTCATATAGTAGTATCTTTAATCTGTGGCCGGCAACATTGCCTTTTGCAATATTTTTATTTGTTTTAGTTTACAATGATTTTTGAATTATAAATAAACTAATTATTTAAATGAAAAATTTTGTGTTAAAGTTTTTATCATCATATTTTTCAGGTGAAATGAAATATGTTATCATTAGGTTATTTTTCAGCTTGTACTGCTTGTAGGGCAAACAAAACATAACCTATAAGGTGGCAAGAGTTTTGTTCCGAGTCATATTTGCAGTATTTTTCTACCTATAGGTTTCCTCCGGCCTTTTTTTAAATTTGTAAGTGTTGTTAAAGATGTAGTGCTTTGTTTAGTGTTATTATTTTTATAACATAACATTTCTGGAGTTGTTGAGACTCATTCGATTTTCGGACCATTTTTAAAACATTACATGCGAAATATTTTTATATTATTTAAAGAAAAAGTATAGTGAATCATTTGATAAAATATTACCAATGTAGCACTAAAATAAGAAATTTCGCAAAAGTAACGTACCCAGACGAGGTAGATTACTTTGATCATCGAATATTGTGTGTCAAATGGTTCTTTGCGTGTGTATCAAATTCGCTACTTATGTAAAATAAAAGATTATAAACTAATTTAAAATGTTTCTTAGACGAGGACAAACGACGAACACAACAGTCCTTCATTAACTTTATTTTACAAAAGTAGACTACAAATTTCAAAATCTACTGACTGTTGTTATACAATGCGCAATGTTTTCCTTTACAAACCTCAAATTTATGGAAAAATTCTTGTTACCCAGAGGATGCGAAGCAAAATTTTGTTCACGAGACCAATAGCAAAGTAAAGAATTTTTGTTAGAAAAGTTTTGGTTTTCTTTCATGATGATTTTTTTTTATAAAATAGCCAACATAATAATATTTTCTTTATTTTCTATGCAAATTTTGGTTTGTTTACTCAATTATTCATAGATTTAAAGAACATATAAAAACACAAGTTTTGGAATTAAACTAACTAAAGAGGAGGAGCTTTTAAGCAAACAAAATACAGATGAATAATCATTTATTGAATTGAAACTTATAGCTTTATTAGTAAGGGCTTCCTGTAGAAACAGAGTTGTCAGTCGTGAACTGAGCCCTTAATCTCACATCATTCGATTTTTTTGAGCAAAACGAAGTTACAAAATAAAAACCTTATAAAATAAGTGAATAATAAATAAATTCATAAACTTCATACAAGCAATTTGCTGTAAATAATACAACAAAAATAAATATGATTTTCCCAAAATAAAATAAATAAAATGAAGATATTTCTACACTTCCATAAATAAATAATACTCATGTTCTATCGGGGTTTCTAATCGGGTGGCCTTTAGGGTGCTGCGGATCTATTATTTCTGGTAACAAACAGGTGAAATAAAATGTTTTTAATAACGGCAACATCTTTTCTTCCCAGTAAACTTCATCTCGTTCAATCTGAAAGAAGATTTATTTTATTTGAAATTATTAGCTGATCAATTGTTTTTCCAAAAAGGTCCTACTGAGCAAAGAGAGAATTATTAAATGAAAGGAATTTAAAATACCTCTTCTATTAACACTAACAATTTGTAATTGCTCCAAACGCAAAGTCGAGTGTCCTATCACAAAAATTTATAAAAATACACAATTAATAAAAATTAATTAAAAACGTTTTTTCACATTACGCCAAGTTATACACTTGTTAGGAACATGAATGTAAATCACAGAGCACGTGTAAACTAAACAACTCTTGAATAAACTGAAATACAACGGGCACTCAGATTCTGAACTATAAAATAATTTAAAATTTTTCCCTCCATCTTTCTCAGCTAAGAGCTGCTGTCTTTGTCTTTCGAGCGCTAGATTTCTAGTTAAAGTCATAAACAGTGTTGTCAAATTGTTTTAGTTAAAAAATCAGGCCCCAGATGCCGCTACTCCCAGAGTACAAATTTCAAAACATCGGGATATAGATTTGCGCTTTTAATATTGAGTATTTTTGAATGCTGTATTTAGAAAAAGTTTTGGTATTCAACCAAAGAATTTCGCAAACTTCGTATTTTTCTCGGTAAATCACAATTAGAATTACAATAATTACTTACCTTAGAATGCCCAACATTATATTATTCATATAAGATGTTGTTTCTAAGGCCGTTACTATGATTCAAATTAAAAAATTAACTTCAAAAACAAGATTTAAAAAATGCTTCACACTTGCACAGTTCTGCAACTATTTTATTTGCTCAGTTTTGTTTGTTCTCTTGTTTTGTATTTCATTCCTTTTTTTGACGCCCATTAATGGATGACTTGCACAACTTTTCCAACTGCCTAAGTATTTAAGCTCTATTTTTTTGCAGGATTCGGCAGTGCCAAGAAACATCAACAACATAGACGTGATTTAGGAGGAGGACTTACCACAAGCAAATGTTTTGCCAACAGCAAACGCAAGTGTATCAAGCAACACACCCAAACAAGTTCAGTCCCTTCGCAGGCGTCAACCAAAGACAGTAAAAACACTAACGTCATCAGCATTGGGTGAAAAATATGAAATTTTAGTTAATAAAAAAATAGTGTTGGCCGAATTACTTAAAAAGGAACATGAAGCAAGAATGGTATCGCTAGAGCTTGACGTAAAGCTGAAACAGAAGCAATTAGAAAAATTGGAAAAAAAAAATTAAATTTATGTATTTTTATACATAAAAAGTACACAAAAAAGCAACTTTATTTTTTTTTATTGATGCAAGGATAACATTTTTGTATGAATGTAAAGTTTTATATAAAATTTCCTGGCACAATTACAACTGGACTAGCCTAATGTGTGGCTGGGACGGTTCTGTTAACTAAAAAAGTAAATGTAAAAAACTCTTAACTCCTATTGTACAATGTAGAATTTAAAAACAGCAGTACATGAACATAAATTTGTTGCTATACATTACATATTCGGCATGAATAGCTTGTTTGAACTACCTCTAAACGCCAAGTTGTTTTTTCCAAGAAATACAACTGTTATTATTCTTTCAAGGACTAGCTCCCACCGTTTTGTCTCTGAATTAATTTGTGATTGCAATTCCTTATCGATGCCTTGATTACCTTTAAGGCACCTTTGTGCATCAAGCCAAAGGACCATGACATTTCTTACGTAAAAGTGGTTTCGAATATGTTGTACTTGTCGTTGTGAACAAGAGCCTCAATGGGCGACCTCCGAAAATTGATAGTTTTTGGGCTACACTGTAAAAAGATAGTATGGATGATGGTGTGTGTTTACTATGAGATTTGTTTAAACTGCATCGTAGCGGGGATATGGCTCAGTAGCAGAGTGTTCGTTTTGCATGTGAAACGCCCCGGGTTCGATCACTGGTGTCACCAGAATTTCTTTTATATACCATTTCTGTTTAATTACTATCATTTTTAAAACTGCATATATAATTCTATAACCATAATTATTATTAAACTAAAAAATTAAAGAACATGATAATATTCCTTAAATATAGTTAAACGTTTAGGTACGTAGTATTACTGGTTATCATTATTACTCACAAGTAAAAATGTGTGCAGAAGCACACACTTGCTTTTTTTCCCAGTGGTTATCTTATATTTGTGTAAACAAAAATTCTACGTTATTTGAATTTTAGAATTAATTAAAAAATAATAGGCCTATAGCCTGTCTAAAATTAAATGTTTTTGACATTTGTAAACATTTTAATAACGTCTTGTGTGTTTATTTGTTACAAATTTGGTATTGTATTAGTTAACAATAGAAGAAGTTCTATAACAAGTGTCTGACTTTTGGTTGTTAAAAATCCAGACATGTTTAGGTGAAGAGTAAACTGTTATGTATGTAACATTGGTTTGCAGCCATGAGCAATGGTTAGCATTTCTGGAAATGAAAATGAGCTCAAGTATCAAATTGCAATTCGTCGTCGTGAAGATGTTAACTTACCACCTCGAGATATTGAAGGTAACTGTCTTAATTGCAACCGAACTGACAATGCCGAGATTGATGAATTAGCACGTGATCCTGATTGTTTGAAATTAAATGTTTTAAAGCAGACCCACAAATAATTCTTGTATGTTTTGCAATGGGTTACGCATCTAAGTAGGCTTTCTATCGAGTGTAAAGAAGTCTTTATCATAAAAAATATTTATATACCCGAATCAGCTCGCTGCTCTCATCATCATTTAGACGTCATTGGATTTGTTCTACCAGTTCTGTTTTGAGGGTTTGCAATTTTATTATTATAAAATATTGACCATATCGCTTAAACGGTGCACAGTTGCAAAATATTTTACAGGTTTTACATTGATCAACTAGAATTGATGAGCCCGATTTTAACGATGAAAATAGTTTTACAGAGGATGAGTTCCGGTCCATAAGCCCAATAACACGCCAACAATTTCAAGATTTGTTTGCATATTGTGACCCTGTACCTGACCAAAATACTCATCGACATATTAGCAAAAGAGATTTGTTATTATTCCTATGCAAACTTCATCCTTCTGATGATTTTTTGAAAGTCATTTTCAGGTACACGAGCAGGCAAGCTGTACCTAAGTCTTGTTATTACCGAAGTGAGATCATTGATGGTACGTTTTGTTACTCTAAATATAGGATTGAATTCAATTAAAAGAGAGCAATATATACAGAGATATGTGACGGCTTTTGCGAATGAACTCTATAACTCTAATCGGGATCTGCGTGTAGCGATTGCATACATAGATGGAACTTATGCCTACATTCAGAAGAGTAGCAATTTTAGAGCACTGAGGCCATAAGGGCCGTCACTTGATAAACCCAGCCCTCGTTGTAGCCTCGGATATATATTAGATATTCATGGTCCTTACTTCTCCAATTCGTGTAATAATGACGCCTCAATGCTCCGTAACGATTTTGAAGTGGATGCCAATGGGCTTCGAGAATGGTTCAATAATGATGACATGTTTATTGTGGACCGTGGTTATTCAGATGTTTTGCCACTTCTTGAAAATATAGGTATTAATTACAAAATGCCATCACGTCTAGAGCGTGGTGAACGGCAACTTAATACCGAAGAAGCTAAGGATTCCAGATTGATTACCAAAACGAGGTGGATAGTAGGAGCACGTAATGGTCACATAAAATCTGTTTTTAATTTCTTTTTTAAAATCATTCCTATGCACCATGCTATTAATATCGGACTTTTATCGAATTGCTGGAGCAATACTTCATAAATACCAATACTTATGGAGGGAGCAAACGCAGAAATAGCTCAAATAATGTTAGAGAAATCTCAGACACCTAACGTTCTTCAAGCCAGAGTTGAAATAGACAACCTTCACATTAGAAATGCAAGATGGGTTCAAAATCATATACCCCTTTTTCCCACATTTAATCTAGGTTATTTAAAAGAGCTGACAGTATGTTAGGTGTCAAATGCAGTGAACTCTATTAATAACTGGAATGCAGGCGCTATGATATGAAAGAGAGGACAGGGTGTGCGATGAGTGCAGTTGCTGCAAGAGGGTAACCTGTCCTTGTTTCTCTCATTGTCGTTTATGTAAAAATCGCGCAAATGCTTCTTCAAGTGGGATTACAAAAATAAATATAAGGGTAGAAGGAGATTTGGAATAGCACAATGGTAGAAGAAACATACATCTTTATTAACAGAAAAATTCAAAACTGTATTTTAATCAGAAATTAAAAGTTAAATATGGTAAAATAAAATTGTCTTATTTAACTTATGACGGAGTGTAGCTTTGTGCCCTAATAAGTGCTGGGATTTTTTCTTCGCGTGGGTTTCAATTCGAATGTTTGCATAAGTGCTAGCTATGTATTTTATTATTTGAACTTCATGCAAGTCTTCACACATTTCTACCACAGGGTGTGCTGGTTGAAAGAGGCTTCTTAATTTTGAAATAAAATGTTGCATGACAGACATTATAATCTATATATATTAAAATCGTGTTGGTGCGTGCCCCTCGCGCTTTGGAATTTTGCTGGCGCATATTCTCAGGTTTGTGGCGGAGCCCGAGGTCGGGAGCGGGACGAGCGGAAGCGGGAGGCCGAACTACGTCCCAAGTTCGTATTGGCGACGAGTGCCTTTCGGGGTTGATATTTTTAATTAGCCTAATAATGTCGGCTATCTCTTTCCCTACACGCTTTTACGACCCTCAAAATCAATTTGCGTCGCTCCTTTTTGATGACGTAGGCGCCCGCTTATTTTGGTAAACGTCAAAAATTTCCGTTTTTGTTTCGTTCCTGGCGGCCTTATAATTCGATTATGCCGGTGGGATTTACGATTTGCTTTCATTGCCATTCATGTACTTTCCATATCGACATCGTACGGCCGTCTGCGAGGTGTTTTTCGCCAGATATGAGCGTTTAAAAATTGCGTGTTTGGTGGTTTTTCACGATTCTGGCGAAATACGCACATTTTCGGTTTTCCTTCAATAACTTCTAAACCGCTGGAAATTTCTTAAAAATAAAAACTCCCAAAGGACAAGGTTATTTAATGAGGAATCGTTTCCATTTTTCAGATATCACCTTCGACGAACCGTTTTCGAGCTAGAGCGTTTTGAAGGAAACGACGTCGGGTGGCCAAAATACGTAGCGTTTTCGTTAAAAGCCGAATATCTCGGCAAATAGGCCGTTTTCGGCGAAAATGTTCGTACCTAACGAAAATAAAGCTAAATAAATTATCTACCGCTATGCAGAGTTTCATTTCTCTACTATAAATATTAAGAAAGTTGTGGCCTTTAGAAAATGCTACTTTATAGTAAAACGGAATATTTTGTTGCCGTCAAATAATTCCTTCTGAATCTCATGATGTACGTGAAACATTTTAGAAAGGCGATGCGGTAGCCGGACGGTTATAGTCGACGCTTGAAAGCAGATGACACGGCCCAAAAATTCTTTGCAAACAAAATTCAGCGATCGATATTAACACGTGACCTGACTAACATACGACGACATAACGATACATTACACGCACACCGTTTATTACATCAAAACCTACCCATTTACGACACACGAGACTAACGTTGGACAATTACATAAAACTTTTAACATACATATCCCTCATACAATCCTACCTCCCATTCCCTCCCCTTATTTTAATCCTTTGTAATATAATTATCAGAATAATTCTTAATTTAATACAGAATTCACTTATTTTCAAACCTTGTATATAAATATTACTTAAGAAAAATTTTTTACTTTCATTTTTATTTTATTTTTTAACAATACAGAATTATTTTTAATTTTTTGGACAACACACACACGGTTGAAACAGGTTTTTCATTTTATTTTCCTGTACGTACACCAAATAAAACTTTAATTCACTTAATAAAATATTTTTAATTTCACTTTACAACTGCATTGCAGATAAAACTTATAAATCTATGAAACTAGTAGAAAATAGAAAAATTAAAATCATTAATTAAAAATTTCGGAAGGAGTAGTCATTTCCCGGCACAACACCAGCCACCCTAACTCATAAGGAGGAAACTCTAATATTAACTAGGTTTAGAATTATACAGCACGCAGTGCAGGTTTATAATAACATCTTATACAGGGAAAAATGACATAAACGGAATGATATGTACTTAAAAAACTCAATAAAAGATTTTTAATTGGTAATTGGTAATTGGCAGGTCCCCGGTTCCATCCTCACCCACAGCAGCTTCTTTTTTTTTTTTGCCGTACATTTTATCTTAATTGAAAATTCATCTTTATTTCTATCTTTTAAATTTTTAACCTTATTATGTATATGACAGATAGAATACCCTTATTTATTTTTAGAACTAATGATTAATTTAAGTAGGTTTGAATAAATTTTCCTACACAATATAATAGATAAAATATAATCAATCATAAAGAAAAAATAAAAAATATCATAAAATGTTAAGAAATGATAAATTAAAACAACAATAAATAAATCTAAAGCATATTGATTTCGGCTACCACCAGCCAACCTGTATCTATGAGGAACTACCTATTTTAGAACAGGATAATTAGTTTTTGTATGCACATTGTGCAGGTTTATAAAAACGTTAGCTCAGGGAAAAATCAATATAAATAGAATGAATTGTACTTATAAAACAATAAAAAAAGCTTTTAATTGGTAATTGGTTCCATCCTCACCCACAGCTCCTTTTTTTTGCCGTACATCTAAAATTTTGTCTGTATAATGATTTAAAAAATATTTTCAGTGACATACTGTTTTTTGGAAAGATTAGCTGTGATTGACTGATTTCATATCCATTCTATAGACTGTTCGGCAAACGGCAAATTTACGCAAGGGAGTAGAAAAAAATTTAAATAGATTTTCCTCATCTTTCATTACATTTTATCGATATTTCTTTCATGAATTCGTGCCTCGAACGAATGAAAAACTGAAAAATGAAATGCTGCAAAATGAAATAGGTACTGAAAAATGAAAAACTGAAAAATGAAATCCTGAAAAATGAAATACTGAAAAATGAAATACTGAATATTGACTTTGATATTTATTTTGATAACGGTTTTGATATTGATTTTAATATTGACTTTGATACTGAATTTGATGTTGATTTTGATATTCTTTCATGTTCATTTCGACATCCTTTCATGTCGATTTTGATATTGATTTTAATTCTGATATTGATAATAATAATGATTAATATTGAGGCGCATTCAGGGACAATTCCTTAGAATTTTGAGGCTAATCCGAGGACCGATCCTAGAATTTTGAACATATCTCCGACTTTCATGCGTCCTCAACTGCGGGGATGCGACCGGAGGGAGCATCCCCGCGTGGCGCCGCAGGCGCCACTATGAGCGCGAAGCGCGAATGCCTCTGCAAGAGCTAGAAATGGCCGTAGGCCATTTCTAGTTCTTCTTTTAAAATTATACTTTCCCAGATACCCAATATTTAATTCAGCAGTAAATGCTCTCTCAGCGTAAGTAACAATTTGAAAGACGCCTTTCGAGGGAAAATATAATTTTCTATTAGATAAAAACCTCGTAAAACTACTTGGGTTATTAATACTAATACAGGAGTAATCATGGTCATTCAAGGGTTGTTTAATCATATCCTGGCAAAAAGTACATGAATTTTTACTTAGAATTTTGCGCACGATTACACCGCCTATATAATATAGTATATTTTCTTGTATAGAAGAGAGCGATGTAATTTCAATTACCGACATTAAATAATTCAGTTCTTTATCATGAAATTGGTCTTTATTATTTGTATTTTCAACAATATTTCTTCTAACATGCTGAAAATCAAATACTGGTGCTAGATCTGAACTGAAGTTAATGCAGCAATTGCCGTTTATACTTGGCTGTACACTATTACGAAACAACAATGTTCGTAAAGCCCATTTGAATTGTAAAACATTCGGATTATTATTCCATCCTCCTCGTGATCTAATACAAGGAAAATATAACTCTATATGATCTTGGGAACATTTATACGTCAAAAAATATTTGAGGGGATTTTCTGGACGACTAAAAAGATACAAAGCTAACTTTTCAAAACTGTAAATATTTATAAGAAATTCGAGAGCAAAAGTTTTTCTTTTATGCTGTAAAACATCACAGCCATTTATTTTTAATTGTTTTATGTATTTTGCGGTTTCTTTAAAGATATCTTGCCAGTAATGAGAATTTTTTTAAAATAATGGGGATTTATAGCCACGACCAAATAGTGTTCTTGAATACATTATATCAAATATTTTTAAAAATTCGACTGTAGCCTCGCTACTCTGAAAATCTGCATGGCCAGAAATTCTTAAAAAATCAATAGCCTCAGCTACACTGTTAATAATTGTTTGTACCACGAGACGAACATTAATTTTTTTTTCGTTTGAAGTTAAGATGAGAACCCGTAAGAGAATTGGCAAACTTTAAACCCTCGTTTTCTTGTAAAATATGTAGTTTTTCTACGTATTTAAAATCAATATTTCTGGCTGGAGAAGATAAACCACGTTCTGCAAAAGTATTTCTTAGTAATTTAACTACATGACAAGGGTTTAAGATACAAAAATTTCGTGATAATTTTGTAAACTTGCAGAATCGTTAGTTTGCATACCGACTTTGTTAGGATGATTAAATTTAAATTTAGCTTCCATATTTAACGGGCTCAAATTACATCCTAAAAGTTCAAATGTTTTTATATTAGTACTGCACCCATCGCATGTTACGGAATGCACTTTTATATTAATTTCAAATAATTTTTCAATTGCAACCAAAACAAATTGTTTTTGTAGAACTGCAGTTATTTTGTTTATAAAAAAATAGCCTATTGGGCATTTAAAATTATTTTTATACGAAACTATTTGAAAAACTAATGCCTCTGTAGCCATTAAATCAGAATGTACAGCAGCGATATCACCTAAATCAACATAGCCACAATGCTTGTCATTTTTCCTATCATAAACAAGTTCTGATCGAATAGCCAACGAATCAAATATTAAAGCAACATCACATAAATAATCAACTTCTTCGGCCTCTTTTTTAAAAAATCAAAAACTTCGTTTAGAAAACCCACTTCACAGTTAAAGGAAGATACCCATTTCCTCAACATCCCAGCATGTGGCAAATTGATTTTTTTTCGTATACGCTTTTGGTGAATAAAAGTATAAAGTTAACGCAAAGTCTTTCATTTGATTGGTATATCTCTTTTGTGTTGGACTAACATTTGAATTTTTTAACTCATTTTGAAATAGCTCCAGTGAAAGGCCCTCAAAATTGTTCATAAGAACCTCCTCTATGGTGCAGTCACTTTTATTGTTTTCATTTAAATGTCTGATTAAGTCCTTCATACTACTTATTTTTTTTTGCTTTTCGGGTAACATTTTGTTGTAGAGTTTTGATTGTGCATTTTAACATTTTAACTTCGGGTAAGGACTTCGTAAGAAAAAGTGACGTTTGGACTGAAGCATCATGTTTTGTTGTCGTAGATGGTTCCTACAAAACAATACTATGCTAATTACGATTAAAACTTTAATTATTAAGGTTACGTTACCTGCACATTATTCTTATCTGCTTCATCAGCTTTAGTACTTGATTCAATGCAAAGCCTTTTAATTTGTCGTCTGTTCGTACAGGCTTTAACATTTAGGTGGCATGGAAAGTTAAAAATTGAAGGAACCGCATCCTTCTTTAATAACTTCCGATTCAAAGAAGATTCTAAGTAGCTTTCCTCAGTAAAATGTTCACTGCATATTACAGTAAAAACGCTGGGTTTAAAATTTTTCAATCTCACAGCATTTAGCCATAATTCTAAAACTGGTTTTCTAGATAATGGAAATCTATAAAAAAAAATAGTTCAAAATTACAAACAGGAACAGTAAAATAAACTTAGGTAGTGTTTGGGAAATTCCTAAAATACCTAACCTTAAAATTGTTTTCACATCTTAAACGACTTTTTATTTATTTAAAAATATGCTTACTTATGAAAACGAATAGTCGTCCCGGGAAATCGTTTATTTTTGCAGCCATACGCACAACAATAAGCCACCATATTAGCTTTGTTATTAATAGGTAATTAAAAATAATAAACAGTCACCAACCACTTCCGTATTTCACAATAAGTGCGAAAAAGAGGGTCGTCCCCTTCCCAGCAGCGCCTTTTAGGTAGACAGTAAGTAATTATTGAGAGGCGTATTGAGGGTTGCCGTGCTGTTAGATTTTATTGGCTGAAACGAGGTAGTTTGAATCTTTTAGGTATAGGCAGCAAGGAATTCTAGTTGTATTAGGGGTTGCGTCGTGAGTTTTGTCACTGGCGTCTAGGGGTCAAGTATCACTTTTTATTTCTGGCTCCTGAGACTTGCCCAAATTGTTTTAACACAATGCTGCGATGTGTGTTGCCTATCAGCCCCTTGTCACGAATATCTATATTATAAACATTTAATGATTTACTTTTAAATAAAATTCTGTTAAAGTCGGATTTGATAATCAGCATATTTTATCAATATTAAAATTTGAACACATTTGGTTGTTTATTATATATACATACGAATTTAAAATTTCTAGGTACTTTATATCTTATTAATTGCTCTAAATGAGAAATTAATAAAATACTTTTTCAGATTAATATCCATTAAATACTTATTTGTAAAATATTGTAATTTCTTTCTTTTGTGAAACTATATTTTTTGAAATCCAATTTAAACAAATACAATGTTGTTTTCAAAAATTTATTAAAGAATTTAACTACAAAATAAAAAAATAATATAAATACGGCATTAATTAAAAACAAACATATATTCTGTGTTTAAGTAATTTACTTATTTATTTACATATACGGGCGAACCCATATTGCTACAAATTAAAACAAAGAGTGTAAGAAAACATGACAAAAGTAGTCCTACACAGGTATGAAAGTACAAAAAAATAAATAAAATAGTATAACACTGCATGGGGAATTGGAAAATTCATACAAAAGTGGACAAAATAAATTAGTGATAATTGTAATATTTGTGTTAATGTTTTGATGAATGGAGCGTAGAGAGTAAATCACGATGTCCAACAATATATTATTTATTGACATAAACGACACAAACTACACGTGGAACAACATACATTAAAGATAACTTAACTCTACTATGGCTGGCAGGAGACTGGCGCATCAGTGGCGGTCTCAATAAATATATCTTATGCAACCCACTATACCCATTTGTATGGTGTGTTGCCTACTCATGACATCTCCCTTTTTTTTGAAAGCACCATTTTACAACAGAAGTACAAAGTACAGCCATCATTAAATTTACATTACGTTTAAAAACATTTTAAAACAAATACAGCAATGCTTAAATTACAGATAGATATTTTCAAGTCTTCAAGTCAGAGAATTGCTTAAAATTATTACAAATTTAGTCTGTCAGGTCGTTTGATAGTTCTTCCTGAGTAAGAGGGCTTATTTCTTATAACGAGAGTTTCCGACTCCGAGCTAGAATTTAGACTATTGTATTCACTCTCCTCTGAAGTTCTATCAAAATTCCTGTCGCTACAACTTAACGCTATATCACTTTGATCACTAAACACCTCATCCCCGTCGATTGAGGTTCCAACCTCCACAATGTTTTCTGGCTCTGCGGGACTATCACTATTACTTTCTATAAACACTTTAGGTGAGACCGAAGTGGTATGAAGGTTTTCCGATCTCATGGTGCTTTTTACATTTACATTCCGATTATTGCTTTTGTTAAGTTTTATAAATGTACGATTCCTTACATAAATGGTGTTGTTTGCAACTTTAACTGAATACGATCTGTCTCTATTTTTTTTTTACAATAATGGCAGGAGTCCAGATCGCATTTGGTCTCAGTTGTACGAACACATTGTCTCCTACTACCAAAGGTTTTAATTTTTGAACCCCTTTTTTATTAAAGTATTTTTGTTGTAATTCTTGGTTTTGTCGGATTCTGCTATTAACCTTTCCGACATTTACCACCCTGGATTTTAAATTTACAGTACTGAGAGGCAACATGGATTGAAGGTGTCTAGACATTAAAATTTGTGCAGGAGAGAAATTATCAACGACTGGCATGTTGCGATATTGCAGCAACGCTTTATAGAGATCCCTATTATCCTCAGTTACCTTCCGAAAGAGTTGTTTGGCAGGTTGGACGTGGCGCTCAGCCATCCCATTAGCTGCACTATGGTATGGACTTGATAACGAGTGCTCAAATTCCCATTCCCGAGAAAATCTCTTAAATGCCTCAGAAGTGAACTGAGGTCCCCCATCAGATACAACAGTGAGGGGTACTCCATGACGAGCAAAAATAGATTTCATGGCCTTTATTACAGAAAAACTAGTCGTATCTTTGCTCAATTTTTCAATTTCAATATATTTGGAGTAATAATCAATTAATAGTAAGTATTTAACCCCTTTTAATTCAAACAAATCGCAACCCACCTTATTCCAAGGTATCCTTGGGATAAAGTGTGGATCCAGAGGTTCAGATTTTTGCGAATTTGCGTATTTATTGCACAAAAAACAGTTTCCAATTAATTGTTTTATTTCATTTTTCATATTAGGCCAAAATACAGATTCCTGAGCTAGTTTTGTGCATTTATTTATTCCCATGTGACTGTAATGGATTCTATTTAACATTTCTCGTCTCATATTGCTTGGTACAACTATTGCCTGACCCTTAAAGATTAAATCATTCATTATTGTGAGTTCATCTCTAAATTTTGAATATGCTTTTATTTTATCATCAATTTTCTTATTATCATGAGGCCAACCTTCCGTAATAATCTTTTTTAACTCTATTAATTCGCTATCGTTATTTGTATTTTTTTTTAATTGTTTTAATTTATTTTCCGTGGCGTTAATTTGTGAAATTATTAAGCATACTTGAGCCTGAAGTTCTTTATCAAAATCGTCAATTATCTGTTCTTTGATATAGGCTCTCGACAAAGCGTCTGCGATATGTAATTGAGATTTTTTCTTATATCTCAACTCGATATCGTACTTTTGTATTTGCAAAAGCATACGTTGTAAACGAGCCGGCGTTTTATTTAAAGGTTTTTTGAAAATGGCTAATAAGAGCTGATGATCAGTTTCAATTATGACCCTTTTTCCAAAGATAAATTGAGAACCTATCCAAGCCGAAACAAATTGCGAGCAGTTCTTTTTCAATTTGGGCATAACGAGTTTGACACTCTGTAAGGGCTCTGCTAGCGTAAGCGCAAGGCAAGTTGTCCTGAAGTAGGACGGCCCCCAAACCTGACTTGGAACTATCGACAGATATGGTACTTTGTTTATTTATATTGAACATTTGGAGTACGGGCCTGGACATCAATATGCCTTTTATTTTTTCAAATGCAACATCGTGCGGTTTTCCCCAATGGAATTCCACATCTTTTTTTATTAAATCGCGTAAGCAGGTTGTTTCCGACGAAAAATTTGGTATGAATTTACTTAGATATGCGAGCATTCCCAGTAAACGTTGGACAGCCTGCTTACAAACTGGTTTAGTAAATTTTTGAATGGCCTCAATTTTAGATATATCAGGCTCAACACCCTGTTTTGAAAAAATATGACCCATATATTTAATTTTTCTAACCCCAAATTTGCATTTAGATTTGTTGAATTTGATATTGTTTAGTTTTGCTATTTCAAGTACCCTAACAAGTTTCTCATCATGCTCTTTTTTAGTTCTGCCCCAAACAAGCAAATCGTCTATATAAATTCTTGGTCCCGGTAAATTGAAAATTGACTTAAAACGTTTTTGGAATACTTCCGGTGCTGATTTCATCCCAAATGGGAGGTGCAAAAATTTGTAAAGCCCGAAAGGTGTACCCACTGTGCATATTTTAGCACTTTCCTCATCTAGAATAATTTGATAAAAACCGTTAGAGGCATCTAAACAACTAAAGTACTCAGCACCCGTTAGTTCCCCCGAGACTTCCTCGATGGTGGGAATTTGGCAATACTCACGTTTAATGCAATCATTTAGGACTTTCATGTCCATGCAAATTCTTAACGAAGAGTTCGGTTTTTTGACAATAACCAGACCGTGCAGCCAATCGGATGAGCCATCTACCTTTTCAATAATTTTTTGCTTGACTAGACTGTCCAAAACTTCCTTTAATTTGGGCATCAGGGGTAATGGCCTTCTGATGGGTTGGACCACAGGTTTGACACCCTCGTTTAGCTCAATGTGATATGGTTTGTCCAAACAGCCAATTCCCTCGAACGTATCCCGAAAATCGCTTAATAGATTACTGTATTCGGGATTAATGTGACTTATTGTTTCAACTTTTTTAATTAAATTTAATTTGATGCATGCCTCTAACTCTAAGATGCACTGCGTCTCAAAGTTTACAATATAGAATTCTAAGTTATGTTTATTTTTAAAGCAATTAATTTTATATGTTCCCAACACCTTCAAGTTGTCACCCGTGTAGGCTTTCAAAGTTGTACCTGTATTTTTTATTTTATTTTTTTGAAAACCCAGACTGACAAATGCCGACAAAGGTAATACATTTACCATGGCCCCAGAGTCAATTTTAAATTTTACGTACTTATCATTTATTTTTACTGCTGTGTGCCACTGTCTATGTTCAGAATCGTGATCATCCACCGACCCTATAAACAAATGTGATTCGTCCACGTCATTTTTTATTTCATGTACATGTTTATTTTTATATTTAGATTGAGTGTGACGAGACGTGTTTTTATAACTCGTATTTCCTTTTGACTTTCTGTAATTACAATTGTATTGAGAGTTATGTGAATTTTTCTTTTTGTAGCAAGCTTCTGCAGTGATTTTTTAAATTACAAAAAGAACATGTCTTACCGAAAGCTGATGGACACTTGTTTATTGGGTGGGTTTTGGTACATTTTTTACATGAATTAATTATTTTAATCGTGTCAACTTCACCTTGATGCGATGTCGAGGAGGATTCCATCGCTGATGTTCTCATGGCTGTGGCTTCTATAACTTTGCATAGTTGAATAGCATCGTCCAGAGATCGGGAATCATCTTCTAGCAGGCGTTGTCTCATGACTGTGTTACTAACCCCACATATGATCATAGCCTTGGTGAGACTGTCTTGCAGATTTCCTAACTTGCATTATTTCATGGCCTTCTTCTTTAGTTCTGTTACGTATTGTTCGAAAGTTTGCTCCGGGTTCTGCTTATATGAAAAAAATTGATACCGTTTGTACGACAGATTTTCTTTTGGCAGAAAATGTGTTTCAAACTTTTGAAGAAGTACTTTTAAATTATTTTTCTCATCCTCTTGGAGGTCGAAAGTTGTATCTATTTTGAAGGCTTCCTCACCTATATAATGTAGGACCTGGACGCATTGAGTGGCCTGGTCTTTCTTATTTAGCTCAGTTGCAAGCATAAAATTCTCAAAACGCAATTTCCACATCTTCCAGTTTTCCGCCACGTTACCAGACATATTTAAGGGAGATATGCCTCTATTGTCGCCCATTTCCACTCCTTTATTTAACGCTTCTTATTTAATTAAAGAACCTTCTGTGGCTGGATGGCAACAGATATAAACTCTGTCAACTGTCAAATTTCAACTGTCAAATGTCAAATTTCAACTGTCAAATTTCAACTGTCAAATTTCAAATGTCAAATTTCATCTGTCAAATTTCAACTGTCAAATCAACTGTCAAATTTCATCTGTCAAATTTCAACTGTCAAATTTCATCTGTCAACTGTCAAATTTCAACTGTCAAATTTCAACTGTCAAATTTCAACTGTCAAATGTCAAATTTCAACTGTCAAATTTCATCTGTCAAATTTCATCTGTCAAATGTCAAATTTCATCTGTCAAATTTCATCTGTCAAATTTCAACTGTCAAATTTCAACTGTCAAATGTCAAATTTCATCTGTCAAATTTCAAATTTCAACTGTCAAATTTCATCTGTCAAATTTCAACTGTCAAATGTCAAATTTCATCTGTCAACTGTCAAATTTCATCTGTCAAATTTCATCTGTCAAATGTCAAATTTCATCTGTCAAATGTCAAATTTCATCTGTCAAATGTCAAATTTCATGTCAAATGTCAAATTTCAACTGTCAAATTTCATCTGTCAACTGTCAAATTTCATCTGTCAAATTTCATCTGTCAAATGTCAAATTTCATCTGTCAAATGTCAAATTTCAACTGTCAAATTTCATCTGTCAAATTTCAACTGTCAAATGTCAAATTTCATCTGTCAAATTTCAACTGTCAAATTTCAACTGTCAAATTTCATCTGTCAAATTTCAACTGTCAAATTTCAACTGTCAAATTTCATCTGTCAAATTTTAACTGTCAAATTTCATCTGTCAAATTTCAAATGTCAAATTTCAACTGTCAAATGTCAAATTTCAACTGTCAACTTTCAACTACTGTCAAATCAACTGTCAAATTTCATCTGTCAAATTTCAACTGTCAAATTTCAACTGTCAAATTTCAACTGTCAAATTTCATCTGTCAAATTTCAACTACTGTCAAATTTCATCTGTCAAATTTCAACTGTCAAATTTCATCTGTCATCTGTCAAATTTCAACTGTCAAATATCATCTGTCAAATTTCATCTGTCAAATTTCAACTGTCAAATTTCATCTGTCATCTGTCAAATTTCAAATGTCAAATTTCAAATATCATCTGTCAAATTTCATCTGTCAAATTTCATCTGTCAAATTTCATCTGTCAAATTTCAACTACTGTCAAATTTCATCTGTCAAATTTCAACTGTCAAATTTCATCTGTCATCTGTCAAATTTCATCTGTCAAATTTCAACTGTCAAATTTCATCTGTCATCTGTCAAATTTCATCTGTCAAATTTCAAATGTCAAATTTCAAATGTCAAATATCATCTGTCAAATTTCATCTGTCAAATTTCTCTGTCAAATTTCAACTGTCAAATTTCATCTGTCAAATTTCAACTGTCAAATTTCAACTGTCAAATGTCAACTGTCAAATTTCAACTGTCAAATTTCATCTGTCAAATTTCAACTGTCAAATTTCATCTGTCAAATTTCAACTGTCAAATGTCAAATTTCATCTGTCATCTGTCAAATTTCAACTGTCAAATATCATCTGTCAAATTTCATCTGTCAAATTTCAACTGTCAAATTTCATCTGTCATGTCAAATTTCAAATGTCAAATTTCAAATATCATCTGTCAAATTTCATCTGTCAAATTTCAACTGTCAAATTTCAACTGTCAAATTTCAACTGTCAAATGTCAACTGTCAAATTTCAACTGTCAAATTTCATCTGTCAAATTTCAAAATTTCATCTGTCAAATTTCATCTGTCAAATTTCAACTGTCAAATTTCATCTGTCAAATGTCAAATTTCAACTGTCAAATTTCATCTGTCAAATTTCATCTGTCAAATTTCATCTGTCAAATTTCATCTGTCAAATTTCATCTGTCAAATTTCAACTGTCAAATTTCAACTGTCAAATTTCATCTGTCAACTGTCAAATTTCAACTGTCAAATTTCAACTGTCAAATTTCAACTGTCAAATTTCAACTGTCAAATGTCAAATTTCATCTGTCAAATTTCAACTGTCAAATTTCAACTGTCAAATGTCAAATTTCATCTGTCAAATTTCAAATTTCAACTGTCAAATTTCATCTGTCAAATTTCAACTGTCAAATTTCAACTGTCAAATGTCAAATTTCATCTGTCAAATGTCAAATTTCATGTCAAATGTCAAATTTCAACAGTCAAATTTCATCTGTCAACTGTCAAATTTCATCTGTCAAATTTCATCTGTCAAATGTCAAATTTCAACTGTCAAATTTCATCTGTCAAATTTCAACTGTCAAATGTCAAATTTCATCTGTCAAATTTCAACTGTCAAATTTCAACTGTCAAATTTCATCTGTCAAATTTCAACTGTCAAATTTCAACTGTCAAATTTCATCTGTCAAATTTTAACTGTCAAATTTCATCTGTCAAATTTCAAATTTCAACTGTCAAATTTCAACTGTCAAATGTCAAATTTCAACTGTCAACTTTCAACTACTGTCAAATCAACTGTCAAATTTCATCTGTCAAATTTCAACTGTCAAATTTCAACTGTCAAATTTCATCTGTCAAATTTCAACTGTCAAATTTCATCTGTCAACTGTCAAATTTCAACTGTCAAATTTCAACTGTCAAATGTCAAATTTCAACTGTCAACTTTCAACTACTGTCAAATCAACTGTCAAATTTCATCTGTCAAATTTCATCTGTCAAATTTCAACTGTCAAATTTCATCTGTCATGTCAAATTTCAAATGTCAAATTTCAAATATCATCTGTCAAATTTCATCTGTCAAATTTCAACTGTCAAATTTCAACTGTCAAATTTCAACTGTCAAATGTCAACTGTCAAATTTCAACTGTCAAATTTCATCTGTCAAATTTCAAAATTTCATCTGTCAAATTTCATCTGTCAAATTTCAACTGTCAAATTTCATCTGTCAAATGTCAAATTTCAACTGTCAAATTTCATCTGTCAAATTTCATCTGTCAAATTTCATCTGTCAAATTTCATCTGTCAAATTTCATCTGTCAAATTTCAACTGTCAAATTTCAACTGTCAAATTTCATCTGTCAACTGTCAAATTTCAACTGTCAAATTTCAACTGTCAAATTTCAACTGTCAAATTTCAACTGTCAAATGTCAAATTTCATCTGTCAAATTTCAAATTTCAACTGTCAAATTTCATCTGTCAAATTTCAACTGTCAAATTTCAACTGTCAAATTTCAACTGTCAAATGTCAAATTTCATCTGTCAAATGTCAAATTTCATGTCAAATGTCAAATTTCAACAGTCAAATTTCATCTGTCAACTGTCAAATTTCATCTGTCAAATTTCATCTGTCAAATGTCAAATTTCAACTGTCAAATTTCATCTGTCAAATTTCAACTGTCAAATGTCAAATTTCATCTGTCAAATTTCAACTGTCAAATTTCAACTGTCAAATTTCATCTGTCAAATTTCAACTGTCAAATTTCAACTGTCAAATTTCATCTGTCAAATTTTAACTGTCAAATTTCATCTGTCAAATTTCAAATGTCAAATTTCAACTGTCAAATTTCAACTGTCAAATGTCAAATTTCAACTGTCAACTTTCAACTACTGTCAAATCAACTGTCAAATTTCATCTGTCAAATTTCAACTGTCAAATTTCAACTGTCAAATTTCAACTGTCAAATTTCATCTGTCAAATTTCAACTACTGTCAAATTTCATCTGTCAAATTTCAACTGTCAAATTTCAACTGTCAAATTTCAACTGTCAAATTTCATCTGTCATCTGTCAAATTTCATCTGTCAAATTTCAAATGTCAAATTTCAAATGTCAAATATCATCTGTCAAATTTCATCTGTCAAATTTCATCTGTCAAATTTCAACTGTCAAATTTCATCTGTCAAATTTCAACTGTCAAATTTCATCTGTCAAATTTCAAATTTCAACTGTCAAATTTCAACTGTCAAATTTCAACTGTCAAATGTCAACTGTCAAATTTCAACTGTCAAATTTCATCTGTCAAATTTCAAAATTTCATCTGTCAAATTTCATCTGTCAAATTTCAACTGTCAAATTTCAACTGTCAAATTTCATCTGTCAAATTTCAACTGTCAAATGTCAAATTTCATCTGTCAAATTTCAACTGTCAAATTTCATCTGTCATCTGTCAAATTTCAACTGTCAAATTTCATCTGTCAAATTTCAAATGTCAAATTTCAACTGTCAAATGTCAAATTTCAACTGTCAACTTTCAACTACTGTCAAATCAACTGTCAAATTTCATCTGTCAAATTTCAACTGTCAAATCAACTGTCAAATTTCATCTGTCAAATTTCAACTGTCAAATTTCATCTGTCAACTGTCAAATTTCAACTGTCAAATTTCAACTGTCAAATTTCATCTGTCAAATTTCAACTGTCAAATGTCAAATTTCAACTGTCAAATTTCATCTGTCAAATTTCATCTGTCAAATGTCAAATTTCATCTGTCAAATTTCATCTGTCAAATTTCATCTGTCAAATGTCAAATTTCATCTGTCAAATTTCATCTGTCAAATTTCAACTGTCAAATTTCAACTGTCAAATTTCATCTGTCAAATTTCAACTGTCAAATGTCAAATTTCATCTGTCAAATTTCAAATTTCAACTGTCAAATTTCATCTGTCAAATTTCAACTGTCAAATGTCAAATTTCATCTGTCAAATGTCAAATTTCATGTCAAATGTCAAATTTCAACTGTCAAATTTCATCTGTCAACTGTCAAATTTCATCTGTCAAATTTCATCTGTCAAATGTCAAATTTCAACTGTCAAATTTCATCTGTCAAATTTCAACTGTCAAATGTCAAATTTCATCTGTCAAATTTCAAATGTCAAATTTCAACTGTCAAATTTCAACTGTCAAATTTCATCTGTCAAATTTCAACTGTCAAATTTCATCTGTCAAATTTCAACTGTCAAATTTCATCTGTCAAATTTCATCTGTCATCTGTCAAATTTCAAATGTCAAATTTCAACTGTCAAATTTCAACTGTCAAATGTCAAATTTCAACTGTCAACTTTCAACTACTGTCAAATCAACTGTCAAATTTCATCTGTCAAATTTCAACTGTCAAATTTCAACTGTCAAATTTCATCTGTCAAATTTCAACTACTGTCAAATCAACTGTCAAATTTCATCTGTCAAATGTCAAATTTCATCTGTCATCTGTCAAATTTCAACTGTCAAATATCATCTGTCAAATTTCATCTGTCAAATTTCAACTGTCAAATTTCATCTGTCATCTGTCAAATTTCAAATGTCAAATTTCAAATATCATCTGTCAAATTTCATCTGTCAAATTTCATCTGTCAAATTTCATCTGTCAAATTTCAACTGTCAAATTTCATCTGTCAAATTTCAACTGTCAAATGTCAACTGTCAAATTTCAACTGTCAAATTTCATCTGTCAAATTTCAAAATTTCATCTGTCAAATTTCATCTGTCAAATTTCAACTGTCAAATTTCAACTGTCAAATTTCAACTGTCAAATTTCATCTGTCAAATTTCAACTGTCAAATTTCATCTGTCAAATTTCAACTGTCAAATTTCAACTGTCAAATTTCATCTGTCAACTGTCAAATTTCATCTGTCATCTGTCAAATTTCATCTGTCAAATTTCAACTGTCAAATTTCATCTGTCAAATTTCATCTGTCATCTGTCAAATTTCAACTGTCAAATTTCAACTGTCAAATTTCATCTGTCAACTGTCAAATTTCATCTGTCATCTGTCAAATTTCATCTGTCAAATTTCAACTGTCAAATTTCATCTGTCATCTGTCAAATTTCAACTGTCAAATTTCAAATGTCAAATTTCAACTGTCAAATGTCAAATTTCAACTGTCAACTTTCAACTACTGTCAAATCAACTGTCAAATTTCATCTGTCAAATTTCAACTGTCAAATTTCAACTGTCAAATTTCAACTGTCAAATTTCATCTGTCAAATTTCAACTACTGTCAAATTTCAACTGTCAAATTTCAACTGTCAAATGTCAAATTTCAACTGTCAAATTTCAACTGTCAAATTTCATCTGTCAAATTTCATCTGTCAAATTTCATCTGTCAAATTTCAACTGTCAAATTTCAACTGTCAAATTTCAACTGTCAAATTTCAACTGTCAAATGTCAAATTTCATCTGTCAAATTTCATCTGTCAAATTTCAACTGTCAAATTTCAACTGTCAAATTTCAACTGTCAAATTTCAACTGTCAAATTTCAACTGTCAAATGTCAAATTTCATCTGTCAAATTTCATCTGTCAAATTTCATCTGTCAACTGTCAAATGTCAAATTTCATCTGTCATCTGTCAAATTTCAACTGTCAAATTTCAAATGTCAAATTTCATCTGTCAAATGTCAAATTTCATCTGTCAAATTTCAAATGTCAAATCAACTGTCAAATTTCATCTGTCAAATCAACTGTCAAATTTCATCTGTCAAATTTCAAATTTCAACTGTCAAATGTCAAATTTCAACTGTCAAATGTCAAATTTCATCTGTCAACTGTCAAATTTCAACTGTCAAATTTCATCTGTCAAATTTCGTCAAATTTCATCTGTCAAATTTCATCTGTCAAATGTCAAATTTCATCTGTCAACTGTCAAATTTCAACTGTCAAATTTCAACTGTCAAATTTCATCTGTCATCTGTCAAATTTCAACTGTCAAATTTCATCTGTCAAGTTTCAAATTTCAACTGTCAAATTTCAACTGTCAAATTCCAAATGTCAAATTTAAATTTTGGAAAATACTGATAATATAGAAATAGATCTATAATTTTTAGCTGTCAACCTGGACCCTTTTCTATAAATGGATATAATTTTAGCATGCTTCCATTCATCTGGGAAAAACCCACTTAAAAAACAGTGGTTAACAATTAATGCTAATGGTTCCGATATTTCATGAGCAATCGTTTTCAATAAAGAACAGGGAACATCATCTAAACCAGCTGAATTCTTGTTAGGTAAATTCAGGATAATACTTTCAATTTCTTTACTGTCGGTGGGTGTTAGAAAAAAACTGAATTGAACTTTATTTTTGTGAGAAAATTGAGGATTACTCTACAAATTGACTTGAGATATACACCAAACAGACTTGTAAAAGCAAAAAAGAACACCGAATTATCCTTTTTCACTTCTCCATTTAATATTTAGGTAAAAAATATAAGTACCTACATAAATAGAAACGACTACAACTAATACATTGCATTACTATAACCTAACGTTGTAATCCTTTTCTAACAGAAACACAATCATGATCCAGTTTCAAGAGGCACCTCCGGAATCAGATGTGTTTCCTGTAATGTCAGCGGGCTCAGGGGCACTTGATGAATTGTGACAGTAAGTGCAGTGTAAGCAGACACTACGCAATCCCAGTTTCTTTCCCAGACCAATACTGCTAGTTTATGATATGTTGTTAAGCCAAGACTGTAACATTCTGGATGACTTATGCGCATGTACAAATTCCTGATAGATGATTAAATATCAGGATGCGTATTATCATTTTCGTCGAGTATAAAATTAATAAAAACAATTTTAAAATGTTCGTTACAGCATAAACTATTTTTAACTATAAATGAATACTGTATTGGAAAGTTCACATCTTCAGAGGCGCATTGCAAGCCCATTAAACTTGCAACTAGTGCTAATCAACTTTTAATAATATATGTCAAGAGTAATCTCTCCACAACGGAGTAACATCTGTAATTTGATAATAGGCATACACCAATCGTAAATACAGACCGCCAAAAGTTTGGCACATGATTAGAAGGTGCACGGTACGCTAAGTCTTGGCCTAGATTTACTGCAAAAGAGATATAGGAAGCTAGTAGTAGTATTGGTTCTAATAAGTATATGTAAGATACATACATAAAGCATCTTCAAGCTACAAGAACTTTTAAGTAATTAAAATATAAGATATACCTACTGCCAACAATACGTCACTGATTAAATTTTTTCCAATAATAACAAAATGTACGTTCTCTTCCACAGACCAAGTAAAACTCAAATTAGTTTTGCTTACTCGATATTGAATATTAGCAAAGGCAAGACAGGAGGATACTTTGAAAACAAAAAATTCAAGACATATCAGAAAAAAAAACTTCTATTTGCCGCTACACACAATTACAATAAACAGACAGTAAAAAAATATATATATGTATATATTTACAGAAATTAATAAATAAAACAGTGATCTCAAAACAATCATTTTACGTTTGGTCTATCATACCTGAAAACACTTCAACTTAGGAGAGCCGTGAGTGCGTCAAAGAACCTAGTCCTGTCTTTGATGTGTATTTCCAAACCTGAAAAAGAATCCTGTTTTAATCCAAATAAACGTTCGTCTTAAAAAGACTTACAGGATGTGTCGAAAAAGTCACAACTGGCATCGCATTTTATTCTGTCTGCGGCCTGTTCAAATGCCTTTCCAAAGAAACTGAAATACACGAACCAGAAGTTAAATTGTGGATTACTGAAAAACGTTTTTTAATCTGAATCTTACTTTTTAGGGGAATTCTCACTCAAAGGTGGAATGCCCAGGATAATACAGGTGCCCGCCTCCATATTTCTAGGAGCAGATACAATGAGCGGAAGTGAGGGGGCCTTCCGGTTCCTAGACATCACAACGTAGGCTTTCAATATGAAATGCGCCAGCAGTGATAAGATATGCGGATGAGAAAACATATACCAATCCAGACATCCCTGAGGAAGAAACATTACAAGAATAAAAACAATCTCATATTAGATTAAAAATTAAATTATACTTAAACAATGTTAAGGTATGTTACCTTACACTGTTAGTGTGTACATAAAATATGAAATAAATTGAATACTTCTGAATACGTTTTAGACTATTAAGAGATGTGTTATTGGTAAGGAATTTGGATGGAAACTGAAACATGAACCGGAGGAGAGTGGAATGAAAAGAGAACAGACCAGCAAGTCCCTATTGCACAGATCTCTGCACTTCACTTAAACTTGCGCCATCCCAATAAGGTAAAAACTTGACAGAAGCATCCCTCAATTCTTATGGAAAAGAGTAAATATGTTACAACAATAATTAGGAATGTAAAATAAATAATTAACTTTATTTATGTAGATTAGATACACTAGGTATTTTATAAGTACATTCAACGACAATTCATTAGGCGATGATTATATGGCCAATTTCAAGCGTAACATTTCTAATGAAGGTACGTCCTAAAATACATTGCAAGGAGCTACAGCTTTATAAAGATGGCGTCGGAAAGGCGATTTTTAGCAACACTTGAAGATTTTCACACCAAATTTTCTACGGGTCTTATCACTGACAAAATCTTATTTATACGGGGGATTAGAAAAAGGAGGGCGCTTATTCCTTCTTATATTTTCGAATATCGAATAACCCCTTTTTCACCAAAACTACACGAAAGATCTGTCTTGTTGAAATGGCTTAGGATTTACGGTTTTCGAGAAATATGGCCTCAAATCAACATGGACATTTTGAGAAAAAGCAGGTGATGTATAAAATAATTAGTTTTTACTGAGAAAATCTTGATTATTTGGGCTCTTACCAAATCGAATTTCAATTCACATTTGAAAATGTAATGGTAATTCTTACCGAACTAAGAATTACCCAGATGGAAACTGAAAAAATATCTATTAAGGCTTTTGGTAACAACAAAATAACTGTTTGAAACTGAAAGTGAAGTGTATAAGTTAGATTCTTTCATTTAAAATTTCATTAATCTCATTTATAATAATATGGGGCATTCTAATTCTGAAGTGGCTGACATGCACTTTGTGCATGATATATGGTCCACGGAAACACATGCGAAGCAAAGAGAATTTATGAAGAGTTATATTCATAACGTTGTATACGCTGTGCACCAACTTTTGAAAACCTTCTTCATAGTCTGAAACAGGCACAGTGAGAACTGTTCAACTATAAGAGAGATTCCTGGCATAAGCACAAGAATAATTGTAAATCTGTTGAATATTGAGATAAGGAGTGATCCTCCTCCTCAGTTCAGATTATTTGCGCGAGAATATTTTGGCCAGGACCATTTGGCCTCCTGAATTGATTGTGCCTCGACAAAGGCCACCTAGATCTCTATTTCTGAATCTTCTAGATTTTCTCCTGTGGGATCATTTAAAGTTTACAAGACACCAGTGGAAGATTTGAAGAATTGTATATGACAATCATGTGACACAATGACAATTCCTGTTAAGCCCTTAATAGTGAAATATATATTTCTCCCAGAATTCTAAATCGCAACACTGAAAATATATTATGTTCTACTTTCAGACATATCTATGTTTTCTTTTTAATGATTAAAAATAAGTATTTCATACATCATCTAATTTTTCTCAAAATATCCATAGTTCATTTAAAAACATTTTTCTCGAAGACCATAAATTCTACGCCAATTCAACAAGAGATGCCACAAAATTTAATGTGAAAATCTTCAAGTGTTGCTGAGACATTACCTGAGAATCGCTAAAGTTTTATGCTTCAAATTAAATCAACTAATCTTAAAGTACTTAACTTACTCCTGTAACTTTTTTTTTTTCTCTTATTACCAGACAATTTTGTATAGGCAGAAGGATCAGAGTCAACTGCAAATGTAATTTCAATAGAGATTTATTATATTGCTAATATGTATACAAAAGGAATTTCTGACTAAAGCCATTTTAATCTCAGTAAAATTGTCAAAAGCAGCCTCTAAAAAATGTCACATTTCAATACCCCCGCTCCTTGAGATTAAAAGAATCATCACAGACAGGCTGAATCGCAACACTAAGACGACTTTGATTGAATAAAAAATAAAATGATAAATACCTCCTGAATGATATAATACACAAAAGGACCGGCAGTAATGATTTGCTTCATATCAAGAGCACCTTGGACTGTCTTAAACAAAGTTTTTGTTATAATTTTTGCTCTTTCTATTGCATTATCTACGACATCCATTTTAGTCCTCGAAAGACAATCCAGGGCCAAGTTAAACAATTCATCTGGTTTCTTATCCCTTGGCTAAAAAAAGAGAAATTTGTTTAATTCCTCCTTCACATAAAACTACATAGTTTGTCGTGTTACTTACTGATGCTTCAAGAATTGCCAGGAGTGCAAAAACAAAATCGGACGCACAATATTTATTACGGTAACCGTATTGTAATGTGAAAGAAGCATAGACAATGTCTTGCAGACCATACTTTTCCGACAACTTTTCTAGTGTTCCCTGAAATTCCTTTCTAAGCTGCAAATCCATTGTTTTGAATGCTTGACGGCTCTGAATAAGTGGAAATCTAAAAAAAAAATAAAAGTATGTTCATACATTAGGCAATGTCGCTTTTCAATAGAGAGGTGAAACTCACCGAGAAGTAAAAATCTAAAAAATTGAATTACAAATTCAAAACTTTGACACAAAAGTACTGACTAAGTAATGAAATAAATAAAGAATGAATACACAAAACCTTCAAAAGTAAGCAATAATATGGAATAATAGTAATTCAGAAGTTGAACAATAATTTGGTTTCAGCCCAACATTAGCTCTGATTCCATGTACGAACTTTTCAACAACAATTTTCGTAGTAGTGGATACATTCAATAAAAATTGTGTAAGTAATTCTTTTTGGGAAAATCTGTCAGATATGCAAATCAAAAGATTCAAATTGAATGCCATATATGTATATTTGATATATTTTTGAAAATTTTTTTTGGCAAGTTTTCAGAAGGGACGGCACTAACGTCATCACTTTTTAAATGGCAACCTTTTATATTTCCTTCCTCATCTATAAAGATAGTACACAATATTGTCATCATGAAAAATATCCTAATTCCAGATTTTGATGAAAGCAGAAGTTTCAAGGCCAAAACGTATCGCATATATTCAGATCAGCATGCCGCTTGTGTATCTGTCAGTCTCTCTATGTATGACACATGCTTGTCGACGAAGATGGCTCAATGTGAACAACATAGAGTATTGGATCAGGGAACGGCCCTATTTTTCTCCAAATATTAAAGTATTTCAAATAAAAATTATTTAGAATGCATAATTGGACTGATATTGTCCAATGCACACTTTTCGTCGGGGGGCCAACGGACAGTGTACCATGGAATCAAAAAATTATTTTAATATTAAAAATTGTTTAGAAATTGCTCGTGAGCAGCACTGAAAGAATTTGATGACGAAATAACAGTATTTAATTCATATTCGATGTTTGAAGAAAAAAATTGCATCTTATATATGTCGAATAAAATCAACTTCAGGAAATTATTCCGAATTTGATATGGATTTTTGGACATAGTGACTGGACTATTTGTAATGGATCCCATTTTTGGAATGTGAGGATGTTGTGAAAAAATGATGCAGCCAATGAACAGTGAAAGACTCATCATCTTATTTCTAGAACGAAACAAATTTTTAAATGTTTCACTCACCCCATGTCCGCAAGTAGCTCGTGTAACCTTTTGTCTCCCTTCAGTGACCACAGCTTCAGCTTGACGGCAGTGAACATAGAGTACTTCAAGCTAGATTCCACTGACCAGTGTCTGTAAAGGCTCAACCTTAGATCTTTCTCAAAGGCAATCTTAAGAGACGTTAAAACATCTGCATCGTTAGTTTTATAGAGCAGTCTATTTGTGTGGCTTTGTAAGCACTCCACTTCCAACGAATAATTTGTATTTTCTATTTTACCCAGAAGGAACTGCTCGGTCAGCGCTACAATGGCCAGCCATAGCAGTTCCTTATCGTCCTGGTTCAATTTCCACGCCAGATTAAACATACATATTGCACTCTGAAAGAAAAACACACCACATAATAATTTAATAATAATACAAAATGGCTATTAAGTGTTATAGTCTCTTGTTGAGTGTAGTTAGTTTATTCATCTTTTGTAAATATCAATCTATTGAAATTAGACTTCATAACAATTGCGCAACTAGGTTGGATTTTTGTGGAAATCGTTGTTATAATGAAATCCTGAAAAATACCCGTGTGATTTGACCCGTGGACTTTCTTTAAGGGGCTAAAAGGGGCAAATCTTAGTTTTTTGTCCTGAAAACTACCAATTATTAGAGAAAAATATTATGAAATTATAGCTCATAAAAAAGGTTCCAATACTATTCTTCATGGTATCAACTGTTTCAAAGAACTAGAATTAAGTCTGAAGAGAAAATTGCACACTACTATTATGTGACTACAAGATGCAATAAGTATAATGTGGAATGGAGCAACCCCATCGATAATCACAATTTCCTGGATTCATAGATGTTCTGTAAAAAAGTAGATTTATTTCTATGTTAGGGCTAACTTTTAAGGCTGAAAACATCTCCGTCAAACAAGCCCAAGATGGCACTGACGTGATCATCATAAAAACTGCGTTGGAACACCATCACACTAATATTAAGACAACAGTCGTTGGCGAAGATGTTGATTGATTGATACTTTTAATTGCAAAAACTTCATCTTTCATAAAGGGAATTACTTTTTAAAACCAGGGAAAGGGAAAGCTGAAACAAAAGTTATTCGTTCAAGTGTTTTGACAATTTTAAGAACAATAAGTCACATTTTATTGATCCATGCTACCAGCTGATGTGATACCTACTACACTAATTGTGTTATTTCAGATTGAAAAAAAACCTGCTCCAAAATTGCAAAGCCTTACGGGATTGAGATGTTATTTATTTGGAAAGACAACCAAACTAAATAAACCTGTAAAGTTAACAAATCTACTGCCCACATTCATTACATTACAACAATATTTATTTAGACTGTATTTATAAGTGCAAAAATGGCTTGATAATAATCTAAATGTAGAAGAATGAGCGTGGATGATTGTCAACAATAATGTGGAATCGAATCTAACAATTTTACCAACGGCTTCTGATCTGTTACTCATAGTCATAGCACCATATTTTCCAACTGGATTTAATGTAGATTGCACCTACTGGGACACCACATAAAAAAATACATCCCAGTACTCTACTCTGGCGGTGGTGTGGACCTACAGGCATTGCAATTTCACTGCACTTTTACTCAAAAGTGATTAGTTGCACAAAAAAGTATAATGACCTTTCTTGTATCGAATTCCATGAGCTACAAATTTTACAGTAAATGTTTTTTTGAAAAATTGATAGTTTTTGACATGGTAAAAAATTAAAATTTCTCCCCTTTAAAAAATGAACTTATGGCTCAAAGTAAGGGTACTCTTCAGAATTTCGTTATAAAATCAAAATTAAGATCTCCACAAAAATTAAGTTTGATCTCGCCCGTTTTATAGTTTTGCCCTTTTTAAGATAGGTATAGATATGTCCGGTAGGTCTAAAATAATAGTAACCCTTTAAGAATAATGTTCGGCTTAAAAGTAATACAGTAATATTTTTAGTTTTGTTTCTCAAAAAAAGACTGTTATGTTAAAAATATTAATGAGAATTAATAATTAATTATTACTGGTTTTAAATTTTTTCGTTTTTACCTCGTTTTTTACATATAAGTATATAATTTATAGTACCACTTTAATTACATAATTTTATTAATTTATAAAAGTCCTTTGTAACACACTGGACATGGTCATGTGGTTTATCCAATAAAATACTTCTGTTATTATTTTACTGTAGTATATACTTACAGGACACGTATAATATGTAAATTGGGAGTACTCAAATAATAATTTGTTTCTATTTTCTTCCCACCGCCTTCTCTCCCTTCTTTTAATGATATCCTCTTCGCCAAGCCTTCTACGTTTGGCAGCTCTACTCTCACCGTCGCTGTCATCCACATCCTCCTCATCTTCTTCATCAGACTAAAATTTCATTTTTATCAAGTCCACGATATAATTTTTCTAATTCAGTTAATCCTCCTTACCTCTTCCCTAAACACTTCATGAAAATCGGGAACCAAAGAATCTGAAGAAGTCAGCAACCGAACTTGCCCGTTACTATATATATTACACAAGTCAGTAGGCCTGTGGCTATCTAAAATGAAAAACGTCACGTCATCTTCTGCTTCCAATTCCTCCACGATGTCTATTGTGCCACCACAGTTTATTAATATAAAGTATTTCACATCATTACAGTTTTCACGATAAGCTATTTTTAAGTCTTCAATGCCCCTCACGATAGCCAGCGTATACAGAATATGCTTATACTTCAGAAGCGACTGGAGAATTTTACAAGTACAAATACTGTCTATATCATAATGGATCACAAGGAATATTCTCTAAAAAAGGGAAGTAAAATTAATTTTGTTCTATTACACATAGTACACCAGAAGGAAATTCAAATAAGACCAAAGTTGTCACAAATTTCCAAATAAAGTTCGGACGCCTTTTGTATTCCTATTTATTGCTCACCTTTCCAGTTAAAAATTCATAAAAGTCGGTTTTTAAATCTTCTATATACATTTTAAATAATTGATTCAAAAAAATTATGTTAAAACAACATCTTAACCTATTTTCATGAAAAGATTCAATAATTTCAACCGCCAATCAAAACAATGCAGTTGGTATCAGCTGTACCACCTTTTAGAAATGAAATAACTAAATATATTAAAATAACATATCTCTAACATTCAAGATACTATTATCTGCTTTGAATTCAAATAAAAAAATTAGAAATCAGATTTCATCAAGACGTATCAACGCACTGATTATTGATATGTGATTTAGATTTTCAGATTTTGATTTAGAACTATTCACTATCACTATGCCGGTAACATTTCTCGGCAAATACCTAAACAAACAAATCAGAGTACTTCTGGCGATTAAATTGCCCTCTCTAATTTTTTTTCCGTAAATTTAAATAATATTCTATGGGAAGGGGATTGTGACCAAAGGCGATTTTAAACGATCAACAATACAATATTTTGGTTGACGAGACCAAAGCATATTCGAGCCTCCGGTTATTCGATTGACCGTTTAAGGTTAACAAAATGCTTACCTAACCTACTGGACTGGACTGGGTTATTAATGAGAGAAACTTGAATTTTATATAGGATTCCATAAATTTTTATTTTTTTGAATAACGTATAAGGGCGTTCGTTTTTGTTTTGTCCCGGTTATTCATGACGCTACCATCAACAACTAACCGGTGAATAACCACGGTTATAACCATAGACCGGTTCACGCCCGAAACAACAGAAAATGCACATCATTTTGAGGTTAAGATTTAGTGTCAATACTGTCATATGTAAAGGTGTTTATTTATATCACGGGAAAGTAATCTGTGTTTATACTGTAGAATATCAAACTAAATATATCTAATACATTTCTTCTAATATGTCCAGACCTGAGTATTTAGCTCCGCCTGAAATTGTATGTAAGGTATTTTATTTTAAATAAACCCTACTTAATTAATCCTTTTGCAGTTCTACAATCAAGATGAGGCTAAGAAGTACACATGCAAGTAAGTAATAGTGCTAACAATAGAATGAATTTGTGCTAAGCTAATTCCTCATTAGTTCTAGAATCATTGATATTCAGGTGCAGATGACAGAACGTGCTATTGAGCTTCTCGCTTTACCTGATGACGGCCCCTGTTATTTGTTAGACATTGGATGCGGTTCAGGGTTAAGTGGTGGTGTGCTTGAGGACAATGGACACATTTGGGTAGGTGTGGACATATCTACCGCAATGTTGGGTAATTAAAAATTATACTGCAAATTATTTTTAGTAACACAAAGATGTTTTTTTAGATATAGCGTCTGAAAGAGAAGTAGAGGGAGACCTTGTGCTATCAGATATGGGACAGGGTTGTCCGTTTAGAGCAGGTTAGTGATGCAAATAAGTAATGTTTGTATGCCAAAGTTTATATTTTTTACAGTTTATTATACATAATGAATTATTGTTGGTAATAATATTTATTTATTTATTTACTTAGGTACATTCGATGGGGCCATTAGTATATCAGCATTGCAGTGGTTGTGCAATGCAGATAAATCGGAGCATAAACCTGTACAAAGAATATATAAGTTTTTCAGCACATTATATGCAAGTTTGGTATGTTTGTAGTTGTAAGCAGACTTAAGTGATAATACAAGCGTTTTTGCTACATAATAAAAACTATTCAAATGTGTTGTTAATATTGAATTTCAGAGTCGCTCCGCTCGAGCCGTACTACAATTTTATCCAGAAAACGGTCATCAAATGGAACTTTTAACCACCCAGGCGATGAGGGCGGGTTTTTATGGAGGTGTTGTAATAGATTATCCTAACAGTACTAAAGCAAAAAAATTTTTCCTAGTACTAATGACTGGCGGAAATGTACCATTGCCTAAAGCTCTCGGTACTGATGAGGATTCTCAGGGTAGGTTCATTTTTGTTTAATTAGTACACGTATTTAGACAGCACCAGTGCCTAGGGCTGCGGCAGCTTTTGTGTAAATTTAGAAAATACATCCCCAATATCAACGTTATTGAAAACATTGATATACGGGAATGTTTTCTTCTTTCGTTGTTTGCTGCTCAGATCCGGCTCTACTGGCCCTTATTGTAGGCATGTGCCCGCATTGGTGATATGTATCTGGTGGGAAAATTAGAAAAATGTTTTTTTTTTACTAATTACCTTAATACTCATCAATTACTATATTTTCTTTCCATGTTAACGAAATTTTACTCAACACATTGACATTAAGAACTGCTTATGGCCAAAAACCATTCACCCCAATATAAAATATACAGCCATCCGTGATATCAAAATTAACATATATTAAGCATATTTTATCGGAAAATTTTAATAAAGGAAGTTATTTAGAATTGCCTAAAAACCATAAATCTGAAGTTTTATTACAATTAAAAAATATTGATGTTTTTCATTACTAAATGTTCGTCCCAAAATATTATTTTAATGGGTTATTACTTAAAGGTACTGTCTGACAGAATTTTTGCGTTTTATTTCAAACAAAAATATTACAGTCAGAGGCAGATTTACTGGAAAAGGCCCAGGCAGCAAATGTTATGAGAGGCTCATTTCTCAAAATCACTTTCATATCCTGAATTTTTTTGACAGATATATAATACATCAATCACAATTATTATTAGCTGTTGCATGAGTGGTTGGTTGCATGACAAATACAAATTGATATCTTCATGCCTGTCAAGTATAAAAATGAAAAATAATAAGGACGTGGATTTTAAGGAGAGGATATACCTACATACCTATAATATGATAAAGGCTACAAAAAAGGGAAGAATAATAACAATTGTTATGCTTTGAATTGGTAGATAAATTATCCATTTATTATACACTGAATTATTTTTTTATAAAATATAAGCAAAAAATATAAAATATCTAAATTTATTTCTATTAATAAACTTAATGTTTGCATCAACAGAAATTCAATTTTATAAGTACTTAGGACGTTACGAGCTAATATACTTGAAATGAGAGAGTTTGACAGCAAGTCAGGTTGGCCGAGCGGTCTAAGGCGCCAGATTTAAGCTCTGGTTCTCGAAAGGGAGCGTGGGTTCGAACCCCACACCTGACAGTTTTTTTTTTTTATTTTTTATATGATTCACTTATAATACCATTTTCTCAAAATTGTCTTTTTCTACATAGGTGTTTCTTATACTGCAAAACGAGAACGTTTAAAACAACAAAGAGGTAAATCAATAAAAGGAGGCAGAACGTGGATATTAGAAAAAAAAGAAAGGAGGAGGAGGCAAGGAAAAGACGTCAGAGCGGATTCAAAATACACCGGACGAAGAAGAAGCGGAAAATTTTGATAAAATAAATGTAATTTGTAAATAAATTTTCTTTCTTTTTTCGTAAAAAAAATATTGTCGCTTTCTCATTTATAAGTATGCATTAAGTGATACACAAGGTTATTTTGCACGCATTGACGGGACTGATGGTCACAAAAAAAATTATCCGTGGGCCTGTCCGGGATTTGAACCCGGGACCTCTCGCACCCGAAGCGAGAATCATACCCCTAGACCAACAGGCCGACTGACAAACTGTACTACAATACACAATAAGAACTAGGCGTATTTATTTTCTTATGAAAAATTGAATTTGAATTTTAATTATACTTAGATCGACTTCTACCTCATCATATAATCACAAATGACGATAACGGACGTATTTCCGAGTAGTCAGAATCGCTTTAAGGTTAGGTTGACCAACTTTTCTTTTGGTTTTGGTCGACTGTTAAGAACTGTGCTATGCTACGATGAAATGGACGGCAAGGAACTGGATCTTTACAGACAAACACCGATCAGATATTTAGGTAAGGTTTTCCGAGGCAAGATATCTGATGATATATCGAATTAAGACACTTAAAATTACTTTCAGGATACTCAAACGAACTTGGAGAAGCATTTAGATCAATAATAGGAAAGAAATGGGTCAATTTCTCGTATGCAGTGGCCACCACGTACGTTTTAGCAGATACAACCGATAAAAGCTTGAAATCTTACAAGGTAAATAATTGACAAATATACTAAATACTCGAACATGGTCAAATGTCGACTATAAAATATTTGTTTGATGCATTAAAACTTAAATATATATGAATATAACAAGAGTATAACCTTATTCATATTTCTCTGCAAGCAGAGATGATAGGTATGTTACAAAATAATTCATTTACCTACTTTTATTGTTTTAGCAAACATTTTCGCACATATTTTTTTTTCTTATATCGATATTTGAAATTTTTGTCCCTCACGCCACCCCGTCCCCCTCCCAGAGGTACTTATTTTTAATAAAAAACGCATTTTCGAAACAAGATTGATTACGTAATTAATTTCTAGAAGGGAGAAAAATATTTTTCAGCCAATATATATAAAATATAATCTGTCTAGAATTGTAAAAAAAAAGATGATTGTTGTCTACATTGAAATTATTAAGTTACTAGCTGATGGCTATATCAGCAGGCATTCACCGTATCATCCATTGGTTTCTACTTGGCGCATATGATTCTAACACCTATAGCCCTGAGTCCCCTGATGAATATGAGGCGAATGTCTATGGCGAATTCACTGACATTTGCCATGTGGCGGCCATAGGTAGACTGTTCGGTTGCAGGAAACAATAAAATACAATAAGCTCTTGTATCGTTTAGGAAAATCATGAAACCATTTGATAAGACTGATGATTTAGTGTAAATTATGAAGTCAAATTAAAAATCATCATTACAGCAGCATTGCAACATCAGTTGCCTGAGGACATCCAGTACTTTTATAAAATGGTGGAAAAATTCAGTAAAAATTGTAAAAAAAAATTTTGCCAAGTTTTCACAAAATTTTATGACATTAATATTGTTTTTAAATGGAAATGCCAATTTTTTTGTTACGAATTTGAAAGAGAGCATTTTCCTATATAAAATACGGTACATTTCATGTAAGTTGCATAAAGAATATTTTAGGAAAAACTACTTTGCAACTTAAATATATTCACTTTTTGAGAAATGAATTTAAACAAACTGTGCTCCATTTACAGCCTGACAGTAGCCAATTCAATGAATTTTTTAATTCATAAATTTCAGTGTTTGCTTGACAATCAGTTAACCGATTCTTAAAGTTTAATGCTTTTGTTGACAGTGTACGAAAGTCTCTAACTGTGGCACTGTCCCACAATAAAATACTCTGCGGGCTTTGTGACTCAACGCTTACACTGGCTTGAGACCAAGGAGTCCTGGGTTCAAATCCTGGCTGCGGCAGATGGTCCTGGTTGAGTCGTGAAATAGTTAATGCTAAACTCCACCAGGATGGATGGCAATCTAAATAAGGTGTTAAAAGAAAAAAAATTAAGGTATTAACCACATCCCTTCACTAGAAAGTTTTCAGAACCAGTCGCCCGAGTCACAAATTCTTCTTTCAACAACACGGAGCACCTCCCTATTGCACAGTCCCTGTCCATGCCTATTTAAACGAGATATTCCCAAATTATTGGATAGGAGAAGGGGGGCAATTGAGTGGCCACCAGCCCATGGTGCCAGATCTCTAATGCCCCTCGATTACTTTCTATTCCATTTAAAAAAATATTGATGTCATATCAGTATCATGCATTCAATAACTCCATCTGTCCGGACGATTTCCCCAAAAAATTTAATATTAAACATGCCCTGTACTATATATAGATATTTATTATTACAATGCGTGTTTCTTTACAGGTCAATTTGAATGAACCTCGTCATGTTCAGAAAGTTATTTATACTACAACGGACACTCTTATTTGGCAGATATTGGCATCCGTGGCCATACCAGGATATACAATAAACAGAGTGTGTGCCTTATCAAATTTTTTACTGACAAGAGGTGATAAACTGCCAAGGAATATGAGAAAATGGATCGTCACCGGTATAGGCCTGGTCACTATACCCTTCATCATCAAACCTATAGATGAGTTAGTTGACTTTGTGCTTGACAAGAGCCTCAGGCAGCTCCAGCCTAAGTAGAACCGACATTAGAAACTGTAGAGCAAGAAAGCTTATCTTTTGTGTTAAACGGTGTAGCTCTTGCTTGGCCGGCTTCACCCGCAGTATCTTTCGATCTCTCTGACGAGATGCTTTACAAATATGCGAACCCGTGCACCAAACATGTACCCCCAATATTTCTTATAATTAAATCGCACTTTATGTGGCTGCTCTATGCTTAAGTTTGGCATAACGAAACACCTTGTGTAGCTCTTATGGGAGACCTCGACAGGAAAATTTGCAGGTCCCTAAAAAATGTTTTCTTAACCGCCTCTCAAGTTACCGAAGTAACCCCCTGGAAGATCTCAAGGATCTTGTGCTAGGCAAAGAGAGACGAGGCCCTACAGTTTAATGTGGACTCCAAACCACGCAATTTTTTTAATAACACATTAGCAGGAGTGGCAAGGATGGCCGTTTCTTATTAAAGGAAGAAGGTTGAAAATACACACACACACACTCAATTTTATACATGTATATATTACCTAATATTTTCATTTTTAACTTATTACAGGATATGTTTGTTTGAAATAAGATAAAAGTTGTGACAACGTTCGATGTAGGTGTAGGTACTGAAAAATGCATATTTATATATTTATATGTACAATGGCAACTTTCAAGTATCATTTACACCCAAATTTGGCAAGAGGAAACGGGCAAAAGCTGCTACGGGGCAAGAATAAAACAAATGGTCTGTCATGGAGCATGCCAAAGAAAAAGTACAAATAATACCTGCTTAAACTGTACAAAAATATGATTTTATTTAACGATAATTTTCTTCTCAATTCAGCAAAATTGATCTTTAATATACGTTGCGACGACTTCAAGAGTTATCTCAAATAGAAAGAATGTTACTCCCACCGACCTACTTCCTCCTTAGTTCTTCCAGCTGTAAATAAAAAGAATGTACATAGAATATTGTTGTTAAAATAAATGAAATAGTTATATGTGGTGTATCTCTCTACCTCTCCTTCCTCGTCCACAGAATCACTCTCATCGTCAGATCCATGAACTGAAGCTGCTGGTGTCGTTACTCTACTCGAACTAGGGGACGGCGGCTCTGATAAGGGCCTGGGATATCGCAGCGTGCCTATTCCCGACTCCATGTCCTCTTTATAGTCGGGGAAAACTTTGTGCAAAGCTTTCATTCGTGCCTGACGATAATACTGCAAGAGAATGCCATTAGATAGCTCTAGATCTTTATTGAATACATTTGTGGCAAATAAATAAATATTATTGAAAAATGTAAAGTGTGAGGTATAACAGCAAAATAATATAAAACAGACATAGGTACATGTATAAATAAAATTAATGAGTCACACATAAAAAAATAAAGTAAAATAGGTTGCCTTTTATCAATACAAGGCTATCGCAGTTTGTGTACTCTTCAGCATAGCAGAAACATATTTTGATAAAAAACTTATGGGTAGCCTTAAAATTTTCGAAATCTACAGTATATCTCACTTAAAAGTGTAACATCCTTATAACTTCTTTTTCCGATTTGAACCAATTTTTACTCAAACATGGAACAAAGCAGAATGTACTTATAGCAAAAAAAACATTCGCCCTCTACAAGTACTACCTGTGATACCAAAATAAACGAAAAAATCATATTAGACATTTTTTCTCGCAAAATTTTGTTAATAAAAAAGTCCAAGCTTTCATTAAGATTAAATAACATCAAAATTTTATCCGAATATTTTTTTTATTTAGAAAATATTTTATTAGTCCAATTTAAAAGTAAAGAAAATACTCTGCAGCCAAAAATACATTAAAGTTATATTTTCGAACTGACATTATTTTAAACAAAATTTTGACGAAATTTTGGACTTTAGGTTTTCCGATAATTCTGAACAACTTCCACTAATATTTCCGACAAAAAAATGCCTATTATGATTTGTTCCGTTTATTTTGGTATCGCAGGTGTCTTATTTGCATTTATAGATAGATGGCAAATGTTCGTGGCCATTCAGTACATCCTACTAAGTTATATATTTGAGTACAATTTGGTTCAAATCTGAAAAAAAATGGGAAAATCTATAATAATGAGCAGTTCTACGTGCCGGGTTAATGTATTTTTATAGGAACAAATGATAGTTGTGGCATCCACAAACAATATACCTCTGCCATTACTTTAGGGCGACAGCTATTTTGAACATATCAGGGAATAAGCCAATGCTGAAACAGGCATTAAAGGGATTACACAATGACACAGCAATTATGTGGATAGTTGCCTTCAACATAGCACTGTTTATTCCATATACATCCAGAAAAGAATTTTTTAAGGATAAAATTACATTTATTGTCTCTTGGGGGAGTAGTGGGTTTGAGGAAAAATGAGCAAATGGGTTTCTGCAAATTGCTAAGAAAATCTCATGCAATCCTGCCTGGACTATATTAATCATATTGATGATTTTTTTTAGCTGCAGTTGCAAGAAAGAAATTGAAGTAATTACAATTTATATTAGATTATATGGATGTTTTAATAATATTACGGTCGAAGTTCACAGTAGACCAGTTTATTTTCACTTTATTGTCTGAATTTGCAATAAACCGGATGGAGCAGCATGCATTCTTGGCATTGGTAATCGCTTTTTTATGATCCTTGCATACAATATTGAAGGTATTTGTACCATCCGGATCTGCTGGCATTACAGATCATTTTTTAACTGGACAATTCATCTCTCATTAGACGTAGGTCATTATTAAACCATTTAGGAAATGGGCAGATAAGGGGAATAACCTGTATATTTTTAAGTAATTGCAGTAAATTACATTTTTCACTTACCACCCCTAAATTTCTCCAGTCCAGCATGTCACTCAACCTCTCCGTCCTATTTCTTTGTATGATTCTTTGTCTTCGATTCAATCTGGCAAAGTCATACATATACTGAGCCAACTGTTGCACGGTATCCTCTAGGGAGATGTAGCGGCGGTCCACGATATAAATTCCATAAGACATGGGGTCGGCGATGTGTTCCTGCATGAAACACCCAAAACCTGCAATAAATTTCAATGGTTCTTCACTAGCTAAGAACAGGAGTAGCTCGATAAACACCAAACCGCCGAATATGACTGGAACATTCTTTACCAACTAAACCGGCAACTTGTGGACATCATTGAAAGTTTTAAAAGTGAAAGGTGACTGTCGGCAAAATATGTGTTTAATCAGTGATTGGCGTCTACTGGAATTGTTTCAAGACTAGTCTATTTATCAGCTATACCGGAAATGGCAACCAACTTCAATATTTTAAATGGAATGCTGATGGATTCTACGGTAGTATCCAATGTTATTTTATATACCAAACATTATATCAAAAACTTGCAGTTTAGGATCTTTCAAAAACAGAGATGATAAATATCAGACAGACGTTAATTAAGAAGAAAAAATAATCATAAGGGGTGTTAAAAAAAATGACAACTTACGTTTCAATAATTATTATCAAAACTCGTTTTTTTCTCACTAATGCAAAACTGTGCTAGCTTCCATATCTCAAAAGTGTACCATTTTCGGAATATTTACTGTTATAACAAAGTTACATGTGAAATCTATTAAAAAGTCAGTTTTGCATAAATCAATATTTCGAATGATTTGGAACATGTTTCTGTTAATTTTTGTCATAATAATCGCTTATACCATAATTTAAGAATATGTTTAATATAAGAGAAAAATCGAAAACAAGTAGATAACGTTTGTACCTATATATGATTTAACTTAATCAACAATAGTCAAGTAGGCAAGGAATATTATGGCATACTGGGAACAGTTGAAATTTAAATATTGTCATATTTAATTGTCAAGTTTAAGTAGAAATTACATTGTACGTACGATTTGAAATACTCAACAATAATCTAGCAGGCAAGGAATAATATCTGAAATAGGGGAAACAATTGATGTTTAAATAGTCGTCAAGTTCAGTTTCATTTGGCTTATTATGAAAACTTAGTAATTTCCACACTCTTCGCTAATTTTATTCCCAGTATAGTTTGCTGTTGCATTAGACGTACACAGCAGTTCATAAAGAAAAACTGTTATGCTTACAAACACACGTACAGGCCAGCAGACAGTCACAAAATTAAAAAGAAAGCCTTTCTCAATTTCAAGGCGTAGCATGTTTCTTGCAACAAAATTACCTGACAGATTAGTGGTGATGCTGGGAATGCCCATAACTGTACACTCTGCCGGCGTGTATCCCCAAGGCTCGTAGTAACTGGGAAAAACGCCCAGGTGACAACCTCTCACAAACTCTTCATAATCCAATCCGAACAAGGGATTTGTGGAACTCAAGAACTCAGGATGAAAGACCATCTATAGAGAACAAAAAAAAAGTACATGGGTGAGAACAATTGACAAGTACACACTTTAATTTCTCTTTACAATTAAAATATAGAAATAAATTTGAGAGCTGTTGTTTAATAAAAATTCTGTATTACCGCGCATCAGAGGCCTCTCATGCTGAAGGTGCAGTAAATTAAAATGTGACTATATAGTGCGTTGCACCTTAAGAGTGTAACACCCTTATAACGTTTTTGTGTTTTTTCAATTTAAACCAAATTTTCCTCAGATATAGAACAAAATAGGATGTTGTTATGGCCAAAAAAACATTCCCCTCTACAAATGCAAAAGCACCTTGACCTAGTCAAAATGAAAGTGTGCTATGACAATTTCGTTTTTAATTAAACACAAGCTGTTAGGTATTCGTCAAGAAGTAATTTGTACGTTATTTATTTAGTTTTGGACATTATTTTAAACAAAATTTCAATATTTTTTAATTTTGATGAAATTTTGGAATTAGGGTTTTCAGACAATTCTGGACAACTTTCTTACTAAAATTTACCGAAAAAAATGTCTAATATGTTTTATTGATTTTTCTATTTATTTTGGTATCACAGGTTTTGCACTTGTAGGAGGCGGATGTTTTTTTGACCATAAATACATCCAATTTTGTTCAATATTTGAGGAAAATCTTGTTGAAATCGGAACGAAAAGGAAAAAGTGATACTCTTAACTGCGACGCACTGTATAATAGATAGAATATCAAGGTTAGGTAGTAGGACTCATTTAAAAACGTCAATTTTTATTTTAATTTGTTTTGACTTACTCTCATCGTAAATTCTATATCTATTTCTATCTACACCTGGAGGCACTGCCTAACAGTAAATATAAATACACAATCAATTGAACGGTAATAGCTTCCTCGCTGTCAAATAATTTATCTCAATATAAAACATATTCAATGTTACCTTGACCCTGTCATTGGTTGTGTTAAACAAATTGCACCTTCGCACCGAATTTAACACTGGATCATTCCAGTCATCTACTACGTTATGAGTCGTGACAGGTGGCAGGCCGTCCCTCTGCAACGAGTAAATACACCTTTTCAGACGTACCATCTCTTCTTTCTGCAATAGGTCGCTGCCATCGGGAAGCCGTCCGCTAGATTACAATGAATTTTTATGAATGTTTTGAATTTTGGCACAAATAAAATGTTAATGACATAACTTCAACATTGCCAAGTGCCATTAAAGTGCACACAAATTACCTCAAGCAGACTTCGTACATTCGTTTTCCGATCTTATTTTGGATGTCATTGATAGTATCCCTCAGCGATTTCGTGACGGCATGTCCTCTCAGCGATTCGACATTAAAATTGTTCGTTTTGGCAGGGAAAATCATGAAAGCCACCACAGTTACGTCGGGATGCGTGGACTAAAAGGACATTACCGTAGTTTGGAATTAGAGGTCATTGCTGGAAATTCCTTACCTTCAAATAATGATTCAGTCTTGCCAGGGCCTCGATAAAAATATCAGCCCCCTTGTTTCCAAATTCATACCTTCCAGCGATGAAAAAGTACAATGTCTTATCCAAGTCAAAATCATAATGGCTAAAATTCAAAGGCATAAGTTGCATTTCGCTAAATTCTGCTCTGTTACTCACCCGTAAAAGTGACCACGGACAAACTCGTGGATTTTGTCCTTGGAAAGGGCATGCAGATTTTGAAATTCGTGCAAAGCAGAGAACTTTTTGACGTTTAAGCCGTTTGGTGTGATTACATCGGGCTTCCTTTTGAGCAAATGTTCAGCCTCATAACCTAGGCAAAAATGGGGCCTCGTCATATTAAGTTTCATAAGCCTTTGTACATTGTTATAGGATTAGCAATGAAATGATAATAGACACAAAAAAAACTAGTTAGAAAGGTGGGTGGTTTTTACACCGAACCTTACCTGTAATATCAGATACGGTGGTGAAGGAATGGCACAGGTGTGCAGCGGCCCGCTCCATGCAGTATCTGTGGTAAATTTGTCGTTTTCCAGCTTCTTCGTCGACGCTAAACTGAATAAAATTATGTCAAATTAAGTGCCTGAGACTACAAACAGTTCAAGACCTAACCTTATCGAGATTATTGTAGAAGTCTGTGCTGCCAGCACACAAATATCTTCCTAGCAGTGTGGCATGCGTCGTAAAAACAGTGGCTACATTGATGTGACGTGTGCGTAACACAATCAATCCAACACCTGCCTGCCACTCGTGGAAGTGAGTCACTATTCTAGGCGGTGTCCCTTCTCCAAGCTCCTCGGCTATATTCCTAAACTAATGAGACAAATATAAGTACTCTCACCTCAACGTTATACTATCTGTCTTTCTGAAAATACTAAGAGTATAGCTATGGTGTTTCTTTTACATAGGTTTCCCATGTTCCCAACAGTAGTCTATGGCATAAGGGAAACAGTTGAAATTTAAATAATTGTCAAGTTTTAGTAGAAAATACATGTATGATTTGAAATACTCAACAATAATCTAGTACGCAGGCAAGGAATAATATCTGAAATAAGAAACATAAATGATATTTAAATAATTGTCAAGATGTCAAGTTTAGTTACATTTGGTTTGTTATGAAAACTTGACGATTGATAGTGTGTGTTAGAATAACGAAGTTGGTTATCATTTCCGATCTAACCGGAGTTATAGAAAAATTTTAATATTTTAGTTGGGAAGAACATCATGAAAAACATATTAATGTAAAAAAGTAAAATCGTAGGTTTACTCTTAATAGTTTCGGAAATACAAGTAGTCCAAGAACATAGTGTCAGATCCTGTATACTTAATCACAGGTCCTACCTCTGCTATAAAATCAGCAACCATACAACCCAAAATAATGGCATCGTTGGCTTCGATATCCAAGTGGGGCACCCCGATGTTGGTTTTGCTCCACAACTCAGATTTGTATTCATCTAATTTCCAAGCGGCAGATCCGATATCCATAAGGATAATTTGAGGGTTGCCGTCTACCAACCATCTGCCGGTGTGAACTTTAAATCCTCTCTGCCTTAAAGCTTCCACCGCTTTATTTAGAGATACAGACCCTAAAGGTCCCTCTTCCACCTCAGTCCGAGCGCAGTACTCTTTATACGGACCTATCAAGCAGTATTGGTCGCCAAGTTCTTCTGTTGAAACATAGGCCTTGGATCTGATCACAGTATAAATTCCTCCAACTGAAAGTAAATAGTTTTATAAATGCCGATTATTATTATTATGATGCTTCATGCACAAACAGATATACCTTTGTTGGCTGCTTCCCAAGCAACCTCGAAAGTCCAACGGTTTTCTTCTTCAGCCGCCATGCCTCGGTCCATGCATGCCACCATGTTACTATAGGACTCTGCTCTATAGAACCGACGAGAAGCCCTTTCCCTCGACATGATTAAACCTTATCTTATACTACTGCAAAATATTAATTATCACTGTTAATATATATGGCCCATTAAACAGAATTCAGATGGTATGCTGGTATTTGCTGAATCAAAATGACAGAGATCTTTCCATCTTGTCTATTTTAAATTAATTGGAGAATGAATACGAGCCCGAAGTTTAATTTAACAGATGGTGAATTTCCATAATGAAGAATTCTACAGTATTAACATAAAATTAGTACCTATAGTTTGTGTTTATAAATTTTATTTAAGCAGCATCTTATTCTTATGTCTATTTTAAATAATTTTTACTATTTGAAATATCTAAATCTGTCGTAAACACATAAACTAGATAAGGGGTCTTGGTAATTCATAAACAAATTCTATTTTTTTCCAATTGATGAGAGGTCACACAAAAATCTCGTTATTAGAATTATTTTTAGAATTGGCATATTACAAACCGAAATAATATATTATACATTAATATATTTATTACAGGTACATAATATGAATACTAAGCACGTAAATTCAGAAAAAAATTGCACTCGGCAAATGCCAGTTAATAATCGCTGATATAAAATAGTATAAAATCACGAAAAGCATTGCGGTATCCGCTCCTTTTCATTTTCGCTATTAGCCAGAAGAATAAATACGAAATTATCGTACTCACCGTATATTTTCAGTCAACTTTTTCAAAAATAAAACAAGGCTAATAAATTTCCTCGGTGAAAACTCAGTTGGAGCACAAAATACTGTAGGATAGATAAACAGAGAAAGGATACACCGGCAACAGAATAGATGAGCGAGTTGGAATACTGTATATATATATCTGGTTAAGGAAAAAAATGTTTAATAATTTCTAGTAAAGGTCACCTTTAAGAAAGCAGTGGTACTAGTGAGGTTACGTTTTTCTCTTTATACCCACATTCATAATGTTACCACCAATGTTACGATGAAAATTTTTTTACAAATTGCCGTCGATGTTAATTTTAATTCATATCATTTATGACATAAATGCTGTAAGAGAATATCTAATTATTTAAATAAACATTTTTAGATCCTCTGTAACAGTTAGTTGATTGGCAACCAAATCAACTAAAATAATGCCTTTGACGTATTTTTGGTTGCCGTGCGTGATATTATTGTTATTTGGCGGAGGTCTGAGACACGAATTCATAAAATAAGTATGGTCGGTTGCAGCTACTTTCATTATCCGTTGCTGTTTAAAATGGAATTCAAAATATATTAATATATCAGAATGCAATAAAAGATACCAGTAAAATTTTCGCCATTTTGACCTTTGGGACTAAGGTTACATAGTGAAATCTAATCTGTGATAGTGAATTAGTACAACAAAGATCGGCAACACAGACTAGTCCGTGAATGGCAACGTTGCTGTCTGTGGACGTGTTTGATCGCCGACAGCCGGCGCTGTCATCTGACTGATTTGTTAGGTTAGAAGTTTATTTTTTGCTTATTGTTGTGGAGTTACGATTACGATTAGTTTCTGTGAGGAAATCAACCGAAAATGTCGTCTCCAGCACTCTCTCCATGTGTGAAAAAGCACAAGAAACACAAGAGTGAGAAGCGTGAGCGTGAGGAGAAACCTAGCGGGCTAAAGTTAATTCTCAAAGTGGGTTCGCAAACTACCCCCGAACATAATACAGAGTTCCCTCAGAATTTGCCTCTTGTTGGAGATGGAATCGAGGAGCAGATGCAGCTGGATTCAAACGACCCTTATTTCGGAATGTCTAGGTCCCATCATAAAAAATCCAAAAAAAAGAAGAAGAAAAAAGATAAGAATAAAGACAGGGAAAAGAAGCACAAGCATCACCACAAAGACAAAAAGCGTAAGAGGGAAGATAACGATGGGGATAACGGTAATTTTTACTATGAATAATAACACTAGTTTGTAGCTATTGTAATTTAGTTTCCAATTAATAATCGTTTGTCTTTATTTTAGAAGAATTAAGTGTTTATCCACAAATCGGTAGTCCTGGCCGTGAACTTAGGACATGCGTCATAAAAAAATTGCAAGAGCGGACTCCCTTGTCTAAGGGACTGGATCATCTGCTGGGCTTGTTGGAGAAAAAAGACCCTCAGAATTTCTTTGCGTGGCCCGTTACAGACAACATAGCGCCAGGTTACTCTACCATCATCACAAATCCTATGGACTTTAGTACTATGAGGCAGAAGATCGAGGAAAATCAATATACTCATTTGGATGTAAGTGTCGCAAGTTTTATTAAACCAGTTAGAATTACAAAATAGATTTATTTTTCAGGAATTCATCAACGATTTTAAGTTAATGTGCACGAATGCCATGAAATACAATCATATAGACACGGTCTACTATAAAGCAAGTAAGAAACTACTTCAGGCCGGTTTGAAAATAATGGTTCCAGAAAAATTGGGTTGGATGTTGAATCTGGTACCGGAAATTACCAGCGAGGAGGTCGGGTTTGAAATTACTGCTGAAATGAGAGCGCTGAAGCACCATGACGACCATGATGATAGTGACCACCTGCACGAAGGGAAACGTCGGATGCCTACTTCTAAGTTTGAGGCCATCCCTGATGACTTAACCCCCGAGGAGATCTTGTCAAAATCTCAAATCGCCGCAAGGCAAGCCAGAGCAAAATTAAGTACGTAATTTTTTTCAGGTTGAGGTGAACATACTGTATTTGTATCAATACTGAGTTCATATTGACATCTCTCCATTTCTGATGTATCTGTCTGTTTCAGTGATGAAACGTGGCGGCCCTGGGATGGGTTTTCTAAAACAAAAAAAAGATGGCACCACCAATTTGAATATTTTAGTTGGAGGAGATGGAGTTATTCCAGGTACTAAGATGCGTCCTGTCTTGCTGGAGCAGTTGTGCGGCAAGCTGACCGAGGGCTCCAGTCAACTGCAAGGTTTCAGAGAGGATCGCAGGAATATTGCCAAACCCGTCAAACCATTATATTACGGAGCCTTTGGTTCCTATGCTCCGAGCTATGACTCTGCATTTTCCAACCTGAGCAAAGAAGAGAGTGACTTGGTTTACCAGACTTACGGGTCTGATACTGCCGTGCAATATGCGGAGAGCGTGCAAGATTTCGTTAAAGATTCGGATTACGCAAATCATTTGGTTGATTCTTTGCTGGATTTGTTAACGGGCGGGGACCATTCCAAGACGAAGAAAGTTTTGGAGGACAACAAAAATTTAAGGGAGGAAGAGGCAGCAGTTAAAGTCATGTTGGAGGTGAAACCTATCGATGCAGTGAAAGTCAATGTTGACGAGTTGAAAAGTTTGCAGGGTAAGTTTGTGGAAAGTAAATCGATATTTAAGATGTCTAAAATTGTATGTTTTCAGAAATCGGCATCAACACAAATTTCTTAGAAGGTATGGAGGACGAAATCCGACAGTCGGAGGAGCGTCATGAGCTGCAGCAACGCCTTGATAGCATGTGCCAATTGTTAGAGAAGCTGCAGCAGACTCAAAATCAACGTTTATCTGCACCGCCCCCTCTGCAGTTGAACGATTGTCCGCCACCTTCTGAAGAGGAAAACCAAATAGCGGAGAATATCACTGAGAACCTGACCGAGATAGCTAAACGTGTTAATCCCGGGGATATCGCCCCCGTGCCGGGCATAAGGAAAGCACTGGGCATGGCCATACCAGAAGTACATCCTCCCGAAGTGACGAACATCGATTTGGAATCGGAATTGAGGCAATTCCTAGAAAGCGAGCCTAGTTTGGCGCAAAGTCCCTTACGAGATGACAAAACCATCGAGGAGATATTAATGGAGTGATTGAACGTGTTTTATTTTAATAAATGGTGTTATTGTATAAGATGTACAATAGTTGTTTGTTTTTCTCTCTTTCAGAATTAAGTATAAAAAAAAAATTAATAAAACAATATATTTTTTATTGGAACAATCCAAAGGGATATTATCCGAAATAAAATTCTGCACATTTCATAACTGTACATATACAGAGTGTTTTATTTATTATTGTACAGCCCGTAACTTTTGAACTAATTGAGAGATAAAAAAAAAACAATGAAAAAAATCAAGATAAATATGGTAAATACTTTTGTTGAATTTAGCGAAAGTTACAAGAGACACAGACCAATAAATCAAACAGTTAAAGTCATTAAAATAGAAAAATCTAAAAATAAAATGTACCCAGCACGTAATCGAAACCCAAGATGGGGTTGAATACGGACATAAAAAAATTGTATTTGCGTTTCTTTTATTTCTCAATTAGTTCAAAAATCACATAATATATAGATATGTGAGAAGAAAACATTAAGTTTGAGATAGTTTTTTTCAAGGGATCCGATGCTATTAAGGAACAAAACAGTTAAGCATCAAAGAAAAATGTGGTCCAAAAATCAATTTTGTAGAAAATTTCAAAATGGCGGATTTTTTGTATTTTCTTAATGCATGCGAACTTTAACTGTCATTTCTGCAAATCATTGCCCGGCTAACAGGAGAATGGCGTTAATATAAAAAATAAAATTTACAAGAGTGCGGTATCCCATCTGTAGACACCATATAAATAAAATCTGTGGGTCATATGGTTTCCTATTTTGTAGAGGTCTTATCTTCTCAATTAGGGTGTGTCCTAAGGTCTTGAATTTAACTCTTATATGTATGGTTTTGTGTGTTTTACAGTTCTATTTTTTGTAAGCTGTTTTGAGTATTGGCAAAATTTCGTTTGTAGCAGTGAGATGTTATTGGATGGGTTCTATTTTTGTTTTTTGGTTTAATGCTCTGTTTGAAATATTGTGCAGAGGGTTATGTGGGTGACGTGATTTAGTAATGCTTCGCAGGGCTGTCCTTTTTCCCACTGACTTTTGGTCCATTGTTAAGATAAAGCATGTTCTAATATGAGGCTACAGCACTTTTATAAATCTTTGCTGCTGTGAATATTATTCCATTATTCTCGAAAGTATTTGGGTCTTATGTTTATTCATTTCTTAATCAGAGTAGTGTGCTAGTTCGTGGTAAATTTGGATTCCGAAGTATTTGGCTGTCATTTTAGGTATCATTATTTCATTAACAATTGATACTGTAAGCGATATCTGATTGGGAATATGATGAAGATGATAAAACTACAGTCAAATACCTCGGAATCCGCACTAACAAATTTGATCATGTAAGTCTTAAAATAAAAGAATTAAATTGGTTAAAATTAGATCTCTCTTAGGAATATCATTTATTGGTTTTCATCTTATTACTACCTCTACACGTACCTATCTTAGAAATAAATTAGTACATCATAATCAAATTCATGGTGCAAATATAAGAGGAAATTATATACTAATGATGCCACATCATATGACTGTCACATTCCAAAAATCCTGTTAAGGGATACAATTCCTTGCATAATACGATTAAAATGTATTCAATTAATTCTTTTCGCTACATAAACATTTCTTACTAAACTCGTAAGAATGTTTTATTAAGGTTTTTAGTTACTTTTTCTTCATATTATCTCCAATGATCATTGCTATAATAAGAGTGTCCTTACTTTTTATGGTTAGTCTTAGGCTAAACTTCGCCCTAAATATATGTTAAATGTATGTATAAGCATTTACTAAGAGGTTTTTTATTTTATTATTATTATTATTAGTACACCTCTCTGATTAGAAAAAATAAACACTTTCAAGATCAGACCTATAAAAATAACGGAAAATCCACATACACGGGCAGCAAAGATTTATAGAAGTATCTGTAGATCCAAATTAGAATATGGAACACATACTCTATTTTGATAGTGGACCACAAGCAAAGGAGAATTTGGAGATGGGAGAAAGGACGGCCCCCTGCAGCCTAGTGAAACAGTAGTACAATCTGCTTTTTCACCGCTGGCTTTTCCAAGTTCAATTAAATTTCAATATTTTTTTTAGTCTATCTTGGTTTTTATACATTTTAATTTGTCTTCTTCAAGACAATATATTTCTTTCGTGCTTTATCCCGCAAAATTCAATTTTCAAAAAGTATTCCTAACTAAATACATTCCCTCAGCTATCCCTTTATTTTACTTTTTATATTTATAAAAACTGCTTTGTCTTTCTTATCTAATTCACTTCATTTTCGCCTTAGAAAAAGAGAGAGATTTCTCCTTATTTTTATATATTTATTCACAGAAAGAGGGAATGTTAGATAACTGGCTTACCGAAACATAAAATCAAAAAATTGGTCTCGGATTGATGTACCTCGATAGTACTTTCTCATCATTCCATGTTCTGAATAATATATATTTTTAACTTTCTAAACCTGTTTGGTAGATTGTACAATTAATTTGAACGCAATTTTTCTTAGCAAGTTTAATCGCAAGAGACCAAATTTTAATATAAATATTTTTTTGACTCGACTGATGCTGTGACAAGAAACTTTAAACAATTTTTATTTTAACCACTTCTTCCTTGTTTGGATTAAACAATTAGATACTTGTTTCTGGGTTTTCTACTCTAAACGATCTTTGTATTAGAGCACTTTTTTCCATGATACACTGTTTTGGGCCCTCCCCAGAGTCACCCTCGACTTCCAACGAGAAATTTGCAATGGGCCATTTCAGTATAATTCTCCATCCTAAATATTTGAAAAAAATTATTTTTTGATCCTGCCTAGGGCGATCCCTGGTGCACCGATTTCATGAATATTCGATAGCATTCTTTATTGGACCTCTCAGGCCTTATTTAAAATTTCAGATTTCCACGTTGAACCATCTTTCAGAAAAGCGTATCACACACAGATGGCATGCCAATTTGAATATATTTGGTATGTTTTGGCTTTAAAACGTCCACTTTCATAAAAATCTTGAATTTTTTTTTATAATGCCAGCACTTTTTATATAAGATGAGAAAGTAAAACTATGCACCTTGGGTCTTGTGCCCATGAAAACAATTGAAAAATTTGACAGAAAGCCAATTTCCTATTTAGAAACTGAATGGTTCTTTGCCAATACTCAACACAGACATCTCTTAATGCTTTTATTATTTCCACTTCTTTCTTATTTACACGATTTTATATCTCCTGGTAAGATGCAATATCGAAGTGGCTGAAGGGAGCACTTTCGTTGTAATGGGATCAAATACAGTATTTTGTTATCATCGAGGGACAGAACCATTTCGTCTTAGATTAACATGAAAATACTTCATAAATAATAACCGTTGATAATTACTTATTGATATCATAACTGTCAATAATTGTTAACCCATTTTTTTTAATTGCTTGTCAATCACTAATCGCACATCTTATAATTGGCACCACTCCTGTGCTGCACAAACTACAAATTGGGAAACCATTTTTAATTGCCCAATAATTGACAAATTTCTGGGATGTTTAATTTACCTCCCAATTATATGAATCGAATTTTTCCAAGTTTTGTGTCATTGAAGTCTTAATGGTTGTGAAAACTAGTGTCTAGGGCACCTTAAAAGGCTTCAACCTAAACGGTGGTATGGAATATCATTCAAAATAAGCCATTTAAAAAAATCTTGTGTGGGATTATTAATCCGGAAATTTGGAATAAATACCCAACACTCTATTTGGGCTTCTGTACAGTGGCACGGAAGTGGGAATGGATTTAGGTGATATTAATAATAGTAATAATTTTAATAATCTTTATTTGTTCAACAGAATAACACCAATTATATGACAAAGTACCCTCAAATAATGAAATGCAGAGTATAAAAATATTAGATAAACAATAGTAGAAGATTTATAAAAACAGAAACATTTTAAAAGCTCAATTTACATTTTGATGAAGCTAATATGTTTTCTTGCAATAGTCAAAGGATGAAGTTGAAATACAAGTGATCTGCCTGAGATTTTTCAGGTAGTGATACTGACCAGTTTGCCGCTTAATTAATTGAAATACAATGAATTGCAGGTTTTCCTTCCTTTCTTTGGACTTTTGCCAGACATAACAATACTAGAGTCAAATTGGGATTTTAATGTGGATTGTGAAGTTGTTTTTATTTTAACATATTTAGCACTATTACCAGTAATATGCTAGTTATTTCTGTTAATTTTTTAGAAGAGGAAAACCCATGGAGAAAAAGGAAAAATTAGAGAATACCACAATTAATTTTTAGGTTATATTCACTAGTATTTCAAATTTCTCCTGTATACATGGTATGGCAGCTAAAAAATTAATTCTCTTGTATCGATTTAATATCATTTTGTGTTTAATGTTTCTGTATCACCTTTGTAGGGCAGTATAAAATACATAATTTTTAGTGACTTGTGTGTGTGTATAATGTCTGAGAAAAGTGAGAATTTTTCTAACGTTCTAATGAGACCTATTGGTTTGAATAGTGTGTTGTACCATTAGTGATTTGTACCTCAGCTGCAGGAAAGAATTGGGACCTGGCAAGACCTTTTGGAGTGCATTCTATTCTATATCGTATATAAGAAAGTTTACCACTTAAAAGTAGTCGCTCTTTACTTAACCGTTTTGGGGGAGGGTGTGGACAAAAAATAAAAAAACTAATCACCAACTTTAAGCAAAAAAGGTGGTAGGTATACATTTTTTTACGAAAATTGATATTTTTCAAGTAATAATAATTTTTAAAATGTGATTTCAGCCTCCAAAAGTTGGTACTTCCAGACGGTTCCAGACTCACGAGGTTATGAGCAGATGTTCGTTAATTTTTTTAGAAAAATTTACGGTTTTCTTGCTACCATTAGCAATAAAATGGAAATAAAGAACTTGTATTGCTTCTTACTATACTAATATATAGTGCTACTGAGAACTCTTTAAATTACTTATTTTATAAAACATTGTACTTTAAATTAAAGCAATGTTTTGCTATTTTAATGGATTTTTTTTTAAATAAGTAACTGCATTGAATGAAAAAATAAGATACAAATATTATTATCCTTTCATGAACTTTAATTTAATATTCCCTCACATTTTCTTTGTAACGCATAGTTCGTGAGTTATTTGCAAAAATTTTTCCATAAAAAATATTGCTTTGTATGGTAATAATACGGATTTTTGAAATCCTTATTCTACAGTCAATGGTGGCAGGAAAATTTTACATTTTTCTTTTAAAAAAAATTACGAGACACTCATTTTTTTACTTATGACTTCAGTATTTTTCAAACTACAGGAACAAAGATAAAACTATTTTAAATGTAACTTCAAGACTTTTCAATTTCTATCATATACATCAATGTTCGACTTGCAATTTTTGAGATGCTTATAATTCGAGCGCCATCATTAAACTACCACATTCTTAGAACTATTCATATATACAAAGAAAAAACATACACTTTATAAGTTTCTCTTTTGTGAAACCACTTTTCCATTAAAAATATTTGTCGAGTTATTTATGGTCTTCAACTAAAAATTTTTCAATGCTAAATCGTGCACTCCTCAAATTGCTGTTTACTTGTAAAAGTTAAAATTGTATACCACCTTTCTGTTTTAACTTTTTTCTCTCCAGCAGGTCCAGTGGTTAGTTTTATTTCTGTTGTCCTGTTGAAAGGGGTGAGGGTCACCTTCCAAATAAAAAGTGGCTATTTTTAGTTGATAAACTGTTTTATATTGACTTTCGACTAAACAATTCTGAAGATTTTCCATTCATTGGACCTGGGCTGTGTGGTTTATTGGTTTTGTGTTCTAACGGCACACCACTAAATTAATTAAACTATTAATTACCAAATTCCTTAAAAATGTATCATTAAGCTTTTATACTGCTAGAAACATTTCTTTTTTGATTATAAGGTACAAAAAGTACAAAATTAATGGAGGAACTTCGTCGATATTGACAATTTCGTGGATATGTTTGATGCATCTATAAATGTCCCTATAAAACAAGATAACTTTCTCAGCAAACTAAATGTAGAATTATTACAGTTAGGTCAAAAATTAAACATCTCCATCAAACAAGCCCAAGATAACTAAGAAAACTACACTGGAACATTCTATCATACTAATATTAAAACAATAGTTGTTGGAAAGGATGTTGCTTTTGGAATATTTTAATTGCAAGAACTTGACTTGGTCAAGATATCTTATCTATTAAAATCAGGGAAAGGTAAAGCTGTTACAAGTTATACTCTTTCAAAAGTCCTGACAATTTTAAGGATGGAAAAAATCATACTATCAGTGGGTGATCAATACGGATTTTTATGACAATGATTTAATGGTTTTTTAATAGAAGACAGAAGAATGAATAGATGAAGACCATATTGATGGCATCACTGAGGAAGATGACAAAGTTCCAAAGGAAATAGATGTACTGAATAATTTAATGCGGAAAGGAGTATGCATTTTTATGACTAGTAACATTGCAACTGTACCTCATATTTTATTATAATGACCTTTTGTAGAGAACTTTATGAGTTAAAAAAAACTCACTGGGCAAATTACTTAGTTTTCAGGATTTTATTATGACATCAAAATAAATATCTCCACAAAAAAATTAAGCTTAGTCAGGCTTCCTTTTAGTTTTGCCCTTCTTAAATCTTAATTTACTTGGGTACAAAAAAAAATTATGTTTATTGATTGACTTACGCCTTCGATTTTAGGCAACCCCTTAAAAAATATTGAAGAAGGGCCAAATCGGAAGACGACATGGCCACTCAATTTCACCGCGTGTATCGACCCACTTGATTCGGATAGGATCTTACCAAAACTACACTTTTAAAAATCGAAAATTATATAAAGAATTAATTTATCCGTCATTACGTGAAACTACACGATTTGCCTCTTAAAAATATTTATTCAGCGGAAACGTTAATAAAAAAAACTTCGTTAAAACGATGTAGAAGTTAAAATGAAGTACCATATTATCACTCACAAATTGAAGAGCACAACTGAATCATAGAATATCATGGTTGGTGAAATGTGCTTCGGGTGTAAGCATTAACTGATTACTTCCAAGAACTAGGTACTAGTGTTTTATTAGTTTTGATACTCTCGAACATCTTTTATTGATAAAAATAACAAAAAACAAGCTTGAAAAAAAATCACTTACGTTTATGCACAAATAATCATATGGCAGGTAGTAACAGAATTGAATCTGTTCTAAAGGTAACAGACAAAATCGAATTTGCCCTCGTGATACATAAATCCACGTGCATAAAAACAAATGATAAAACTTTGTGACAGCTTGCAACTAGAGTTTCATTGGCGCATCATTATCGGATATTTTTCGCAGCATGCCTCAATATTTGTTCTCCGAGCTACAGGAACATCCGGACAGCCTTTTATTTTGGTATAGGACATGAAATGTTCTTTTCACAATTCGGACACTGTCCTACGATTTCGGTGAAAAATCTCCTTGCGTTCACCGACATCAACCACTGAAAAAAAAAAAAAAAAACGGAAATTACTATTTTTAAATTTCAACAAAAAATACTCCAAGAAGCATTCAAAGACACATTCTAGCACATGCATCGACACTGCATGGAAACACATTTTAAAGATGCATTTTTGTATCGGATGTACATCCGTAGTGGTGATGAAATGCACTCTACAGTACGTTTCTAGTTGTTTGCACTATGTTACCCCAATGAGAAAAAATAAAACAGAAAATCGTTGATTAAAAAAAAAAAACTTGATTTTAAAAACAGATTGAAATGAAAACGTTTATTTGACTTCTTAACTTTTCATATTGTATTTTCTTAATAGGTTTCAGTCATCATCAACCCTTTAAAACGAAATATTTCAAGAGGAGAAATCAAAGTGCTTTGAAAGTTTATCAATCAGATTGTACATCTCTTGATAGTTTATGTGACTGACTGGCTCAAGTTATTGGAACACTGTGAGGAATACAAAAATGATATTGATCCATTGATATTTGAAAAAGTGTTGAATATTCAAATTAAAAGAATAGCAGAAGACTTGCTAAAACCAATTCCTGTGATAATTGGAGGACAGGAAAGTACCAGTTTATCACTTGAGGAATGGAAAAAATCGAGTGCCAGTTTATATAGGACAGAAACTTAAAGAAGTGTCAGATATTTGAGAGCAGCAACATCATTTCACTTATTGGCGTATTTGCTGCATCCCATCAGAAATAAAAACGAATACCCTGTCGAAAGAAGAAAAAAAGAACTGCTTTAGATATACTTCCCGTAAAAATTTTCTGCCACGGGGTTAATAATTAAGTGGCAAGCGAAATCCGTTCCATCCCAAGAAACAATGTTTTCAACAGAAATATTAAAAGATATTAACGTAGTGCAGGGGTATGAAAATCTCAAAATGGTATTGCATAATTCCGTTTCTGTGTGCCATTATAGAAATAATGTTTTCTTCATATCGACTTGTTCATTATTCATTCAAATATTAGGAATAAATTGAGGAATGAAAAAGTATTTAAATTAGTTATTCTCTTTAGACGTTATAACCTGTTTTGTATTGTTTTGAAAAATAAATATTTTAATGTGTTAGTTGAGATCGCGATTTTTTGAATAATAATCATGATTTTAATAAAATGATTTGAATCAGCCCAACCCTGTAAAACACCCTGTATACATAGTTGTTAAGAAAGTGAAATATAAAAATATCTTATTATTATTTTGCCAAATTTGCTGTCATTATTATTCAGCTACATATCCAAGAAGTGTACATAAATTTGAATTCTTATTACCATTGAAATGATTATATTAATCTCCCACATGTACACGCATTACCATTACCTCATATAAACACTCTGCGTGATAGTGATTTTCGCAGAATGTATTCTTGCACACCACATCTGGTAGTTTCTCATCCAGCCTAAGAGAGAAGCATATGCTGCAGTCCCCGCTTTCCTTCAAGATATTAGTCTCACGTTCATCTCCTGCGGGCCGCCTTGGAAATGTATCCATACCTGCGGGTAAAAACAGGGTATAATATAAATTTAATTTTTTTGTATGTTCAGCATTAACAATCCCCAATTTAGAATATTTTCAAATGAACAAATATTTATATTAAAATTTCCACAACGAAACATAATAAATATTCTAAAATACAATCAGATTTTTGTTTTCCAAATGAACCCGTCATTGAAAATGACAGTCCCAGTACGTATGTCAATACAAGAAAAAATTACCGAGTAACTTCAATAATTCTATGCAGATGTCACTTTGAGGGTTCCAATTTTCGAGGTTCTCATTTACTGTTGAGCGGTACAGCTCCACCAACCTTTCAGGGCCAAGGAACTTTACATCGGGTATTCTAAACACATTGAAAGGGTCAATGGTGATTAGCACCGATAAATTCTTGCCTGCAACAGAATATCTTTATGTCTTTGCTTTCTACATGAGCCTGTACATGAAAATGAAAGACGTTTTCATGTACTTGGTTTTTTTTCTTCATTTGCATACATATATCTGATAGCCTGTTGAGTATTCATATACGGGGTGGGGTGTAACATATTGGAATGTCATAAATAAAGTTGTCAAAAATTACAATTATTTCCTTGAATATCTTTTGAACAAATGTGGGTATGTACAGAAACGAAAGTTTGTGTGTAAAATACATGAGCAGAATTATTGTAGTTAACGTGAAGAAAATTTATCGCCAGTTACCGATTATTATTGCATAATTTATATAAACAAATAGAAATAAATACCTATGTTAATTCGGCGAAAAGTACAGCTTCTCCTACGGTCTGTTGGGTCTAAGATCCAACAATTTTTGTCAAAACTATCCATCAAATCGAAAAAGGGCTGCAGAGCCTCAACTGCCCCTAAAAATTGGTCATACAACGCTCTTATATTAGAGGATCCTTTAAACAGCTCTTTGTCTTGTGGCAAATCATAAGCTTGCATTTGAAACATTTGTTCGGGATGATCAAAGTTGACAGATATCTCGATGGAATGTCCTCTGTTCCTCTCGTCCACTGTGCAAATTCTAATATTGCTCAGATCCTGAGCCAAATAATGGGATTTCAGGTTCAAGTAGAATTTTGTGAATTCCGAATATTCATGAAGTACGTGCCTGTAGATATCACAGCGATTCACGGGCTTATTGGAAGGAGTATTGGATGCCAAGAAGACATGGAGAGTGTCAAGGACAGCCAATATATTTTTCGGATGTAAATTGTTAATGACAGATTGAAGTTCACTCTGGAGTGGCAGCACCTTCTCATGTAGATCCAATCTGAAAGACTCACTTTCAGATTCGGTAATAACAATTTGATAATCTTCATCCTACAATTTCAAGTAAGAGCAAGTTCAAAGCATTTTTAATGTAGGCGGAAATATAACTTTTAACAGACTCCGTTAGTTGTGATATCAAGTCTACTAGTCAATTGTATGCAATGTGTTCTACTGTAAAAATAGTTTAGGTTGGAATTACTGTTGTCCACTACCGAATTATTAAATCTTTTTTCATTTACTCATAATAGGACGGCATAGACAACAGCTCATTCATAAGTCGATGTCAAATTTAAATGTTTAACAACCAAAGTTATTGATAAAATGACACTCAACATTTTCGAATGCACTAATTCTTAAATCAAGAAGCAAAAACCGTAACATTCAAAGAGATACTTAAATAATAACGACACTTTCAAAAACGAACATTAAAACTTACATCAACGACTATCGTTCCTCTATATATAATCGAGTTCTCCTCCACATTTTTAGATATCAGCGGATACTTCAATAATAAATTTAATTCGATATCTTCCATCTTAGTGTTCACATAATAGTTAAACTGAAAAATAAAGGAGGACTATTAAAACACACCGGCATAATGAAAGGTTATTATTACTTATGACAAACAGTGTTACCAACCTGAAAAATACTTCGATAGCGGGCGAAAACGCCCGTGACGTAACAATGAAGAAGAGTTGTTCAACCGCCAATACCCGAGTCGCAAACTTGTGAGAGTACAAGTGACGTCACAAGTTAGGGTCTCAGGGACGTGGCGATTTAACCCCAAGGTCCATAGTTTTTATTTACATTATTTATTGGCTTACTCGAAAAATAAATACAGAAACTTGGCTAACGTTATGAACAAAACTGCGAGTACTAAGATAGTCTTTATTCTTGGCACAAACCCGTACAATGCAGGAGTGTTTACATAAAGTTGGCTAAATACAAAATTATCGACTTAACAGCTAAAACAAGTTTGCACAATAAATTTCATTAATATTAATTAACATTATTACTATATCCTATTCTTTAAAAAAAACTTACTTAAACAAATAAAAAATATGCAGTCTCGAAGGCGACGATGAATAGGACTGAGATCAGGAAAGTTAGCAGGCTGTACAGTACTCCAAAATGGTGTAATACTTACTATACAACCTACTACCTCACATGAAACCCAACCATTTCCAGTAGTGTTCTTCGTATACTCTTGTAAAATCCTCGCCTCTAAAAAAAATCGGTAGGTACTGTTTGTGTGATATCCGGCAACTGGATGTTTCCACCAGAAGGTACCTGTAAAAACGAACTCGTGATGGAATAGAAAACACAAGTTCGGATCTACGGGTTCGCTCAAGTGAAAATGTTCGGTATATCCTGAAAATCTGTTCTAAAGTGAGCATGCATGGTATATATAACAAACTTAAATCGATTACAGAGTTGATAGTCGAGAAATTTAAAATAAAAATAGCCCATGCGCCCAATAAAAATTCAGAATACTTCAACGAAGCTCAGCTTCGTGATGGAAGATGAGTGCTTACGTACTTTTTATTTTCCACTGATTTACAGATATCGGGCATACATGATTTTAGGGTCCGCGAAAATGATCTAAGAAAGGACCTCAGATTGTATTTTTATTAAAGTCCATTTTAAAATTCAAATAAGCTCTGGGATCCTATTAGGTCACTTTCTGCGGGCACACCGGGAGGCTTCCGTTTTCCGGTGGGCAAGCATGGGCCAGTACCGAGCCCCAAAAAATGATCGATGGTTGAAGAAGCAATAATATTATTGTTCTTTTTTTGTAGTAAAACTATCTTCCACGAATATATCACAGGCCCTCATGCCAGGGTTGTAAGTTGTAAACGAGGAGGTGTCGAGTTCATCTGTTATTGGCACTCAAAAAACGTAACAAAAATTTTATGACCTCATTAAATAACCGGTATAATTTGTACTATTTGTTCGCAAATGATAATAGATGAACTCGACTAAATCTTGATTTTGACGTCGAATTCATCATTTTTCGTGGCTCAATAACTTTTATCTTTCACTACCTAATTCATATAATTCACTGTTTTAAAATTAGTAGCATTTACATTTCGAACAAACAATAAAATATAAAATCGGTTGTGTCTCGCTGTAAAGTAGGTCATGCAGATTTTTTTATTATTATTATACATATCAAAATCTACAAATAATCAAGTGGTGTGGCATTTTCCGTGGTTTTAATGGTGTTAAGGAAAACGTAATCAATATTTTTATCGGGCAATTTTAAATTAATTAAAATAATATTGGGAAAACATATAACAAATTTCCGAAATCGGAAATATGAAACTCATTACTGACGATGGCGAAATTCAAATGGTAAGTTAGAGCTAGCAAAAATTCTCAACATTTCGATTTCATTACAGGAATGGATCGATCGATGTAATCAACATTAGGACGTTCATAATTGAAATAGAAGAAAACGAAACGTATTTTTGAAATATATACACACAATTATTGGGTTCGATTAATAATATAGATATTACATGGTGTCCCAGAATGTCTTTTACAGTCAATATCTCCGTTATCTAAAGACATAAGATAAAATGATAAACAAAAAACTACCTATTTCATATTGGATCGAAAATTCTTGCGTTTTACACACATCCTAGTTTTTCAACCCTTAAGGAACCACCACCCCTAAATTTTGTTTTCTAAATTGCACCCCTATTTGTTTTTTTACTGAAATGAATTCTCACTTCATTCTGAACACAGTAGTGTGCCATACGTAATATTTAAAGTACAATCCTCCATAGAAAAAGCATAATTTTCAAATTAGTTCGCCTACAAGACTTAATACGGTCTTGGGGTTCAAACAAACATGCAAATTTCGAAAAAATGAGATACTGAACGGATATCGTTTTTTTTTAATACATTGGTAGTAATAGTAAATGGGTTTTATTTAGAAACCTCGTTCCCTATTCGGAGATTTGCTTTTTCCTAGGGGGTGTTAGAAGAAAGCATATTGGAACCGATAAAATTTCAATCGACCAATGATTTTTTTTGTCTTGAACCGCCATTCCTAAAAAGGGGTGGAATCCAAAGAAATCCCTGAATATGGTAATCGAATTTCTAGGACCCATTCACTATGAATTTCTAAGAAAAAACGAATCCGATCAGCAACTTTTTTTTAAGCTAAACCCTCTTTATACCTACTGCATTATAGGTACAAACAGTTTTTAGTTTATTAAAAATTGCTAAGTAACTACTGAAAATTATTTAAAATGCAATGCCATGTCATAGGTAGCTCAAATTATAACAATTTTTAATAAATTGTCCGATCAAAACATTTAAGAAAACATCAAAGATCGCCGAATAGACATAATTCAATCAATTGACAATAGATATACGTGTGTGCATGCGCATAAGTGTATTTAATTTTTCTATACAACAGAGCACGACAACCTTGATTTGATGGCAAAAGACCACATAAAACTATTACAATGTAAATGGGTAAACGTGTCATCCGGTGCGAGGATATTTTTGGTTTGATCATGTAATAATAATCCAGCGCTTTCCCTAGATTTACGGGTTACAGGTAGGCAAATCTGCGATTGCATAACAGTTCGGGGGCCGTAGTGTGTGTATGTGTTGGTGAACTTTGTCTGGTTTCGGCCAGACAGTGCAAAAAACGGTGGTTCGATGACCCCGGGCAGGCCGACCGCAAACGCACGTCTTGCCTTGCTCCACCATCCAACGGAGAAAGACAGTTGACGGCGACGCTCGACTCGTAAATCGACAAACCCAGTGCACTTTGACTGCCGGCCGCCCCGGGGAGGGCGCTCTAATTTTATGCAAGTGTTGACGTATTATTAGCGACATTAATTACACAACTACTGATAACCCTCCAGCCCTCAGATTTAATGCAAATATTTAAAGGAATATCTCTCGATCGAATGTACAAGACACAGGCATTTTTAATTTTACAAAAAATGCCAAAGAAATAATTTTTTTCTTGATTTAAAACGAACAATTCTGTAATTTAAACTTCAATATTGATACAGTCTTCTTAGAATCAACAAATAAAATGAAAAATAGGTGTATATATATACCTATATCTAAATATTCAAAACCTCGACCAGTATTGAAACGGTAAGCTGAAAGTTATAAGCCAGAAAAATCAATGCAGAAGAACTACATTCTAAGCTTTTACTTGAGTTTAGACTTAAGAAAATAATATTTCCTTATAGTACAAAAATGAATACTAGGTATTTTCTAAGTTATATTTCGTTGCCTGGCAACGATTAGATGTATAGAAATATTGACTTTTTCTTTCAGAAATTTTGTCAGAGATGTGTATATTTTCCGGCAAAATATAGGTATAGTTCAAGTAATAAATTCCCGAGACAGAAAAAACCAACAAAAACTTTACGACATAATTATATCGCCGCGGGCCATGGCGCCACGCCTGACATGAAACATTCCCAACGCACATTAAAAATCTATAAAGGTAAGCGAGTCGATTTGCGAACAACACAAAAAAGAGTACCGGTATTTTAATGAGGTCGTAAAGTTTTTGATTTAGTTTTTTATATCACAGTTTCTTCCTATTTGAACTATACAAATTGAGATAGATGGTGGGTTAATCGAATAGTTTGAAATGTTTTTGATTTAGTTTTTTTCTTTGTTGTATTTTCTGATTTTAAAAATACGAAGTATTAATATTGAGGTTACAACTACAGATTTGTACACTTTAAATCAAGCAAGGCAGGGACATACTGGATAGATATCAAGTTATCTATTTAACCGGTCATTTATACTAACTATACCTACCCTTCATTGAAAGATTTTGCAAAGGTCTAACTGACAAAAAATGTCATGGCTTCAGATGAGATTTTACCTAATTGAGAGCAAATAGGTATTTAACTGATATTCTTAAGTACCTATTTGCGCCAAATAATTCAAGAGCTTGGTAATCGCTTTTCAGCTCAGCTCAATGTCATTTTAGGTTTAGTGTGCAGTATATGGAAAATTATATTCGCTGTATAGATTATATTCTCGGAAATGGCACTATCGAATACCCATAACAATTGACAACAGAAATTTTTATTTAAAAATTATTGCCTTAAAAAAAATAAATACCTAGTTGCAGTTCCCTCTGCTCATCTGCTCGCCCTACGAGCTTATTTAAAATATTGCAGGATCCCGCTCGAGAAAAATGTTTTTTTCAGCGTTACGTTTGAAGAGCGAGAATCGTTATTCCTGCAGTGATACGCGACTACGCAAAATGAAACAACAGCTACAACACCGAACAGCGAGCAGCCAGCTAGCGCACTCAATATTTACAAATAGTTGGCTGATCGTCTAGACTAGACAGGCGTAGCGGACTCTGAATCGGACCTACGCAACAAGAAACGTAGTGCGCTTTGCGTAACGAAGATTGTCACTTGTTGAAGCCTGCTGACTGCCGCTGCGTGTTAAATTGCGCGTCAGGTGCGTACGTCGGGCCTAGTCAAAGGGGGACCGGCTCTAATATCCGAAAAATGATACAATAAAGTTCAGAAGTACGTGGCAGAACGATAAATTCTAAATATTTATTGCATGTATACTATTTTTATTGCCATTTCTTACCAATTTTATATCAGTAGGGATTGGGATGTACATCGGAAATTGCTAATCATCGGGTGCGTTTTTCTTTCTTTATTCGTTGGGGGAGAATTATGGATAGTTTAAATCCAGATTTTTCGGGATTCCAAGTATATTGCGTTAATCGCCATCTTGAATTGAAAGGGTAATCCAAGTTATTAAATAACTCGCTATTTTCAACAATAGTATGACAAATGGTAATAATCAAACTTATAGAACATTTAATAATTCTCTATAACTTTGGTCGGGGTTCTTCCAGCCAGGGCGCGATCCATAATCCGAACGCTTGCGGTCTCGGGTTATAGTTTTCACATTTGTACTCACTCGGTATATCCCCTCCACACAGAGCGCGATCTGCGATCGGGTTCCACCGGGATAGTCACGATCAGTTTCGAATCTTTTGGAGGGGGTATACTGAGTAGAAATGTGATTGATATTGATAACCAAACGATCCGAATGCAAGCGGTCGGATCGCGCCCTGTCTGGAAGAGCCCTTTTTTAGTACTATTTTTTTCCCGTAGGATAGATATTTTTGGGTCTAAGTGGATGATAAAATTGTATCATTGGATTATCTCGTGTACTTTCAACGTTCTGATTATTAGTGAACCATTACTGTTGTTACTTCATACGTACATGGTTGTTTACAACGTACTGCAAAATATGTACATTTTTGTGTCTTAATAAGAACACAAAATGTACGTTTTGAGTCTCCAATCACACGAATTGACATTTGCCCCCAGCGATATTTTTTACAAACCCAAAAAAATCGTAATTTTTTACCTTATTATTAACGGGCATATAAAAGTACGATTTTAGGTTTGAGTTGTAACCAACCATGCCGTTGTTGGGAAACTCGCCACCCCCTTTCCCTTTACTGTAAGGTAAACCCAAAAATATCGATCCTACGGAAAAAACAAACCAGCCAAATCTGGATTTAGACAACGCATGAAATTTCACAATTATTAAAAAAAAACGCGTCCGGGAATTAATGCAATTTCATTGATTTCTACGAGGCATACCGAATGGAATATTCGCTTATACATACTTACACGTATTTTATTATTAAATAATATAAAGTTAATATGTATGTATAGTTTTAAATCTTTACAGTATCTGTTTTGCATAAATTATCCGTTATGTAAAACTATTAATCTATTTATAGTTTTCCTACAAACATAATTTATTTTCGGTCTCTTTTAAATTGTAACAACCTGAAATAAATATAATTTGCAGCTAATCTTGTATGCACCCTAAAATGTTTTTCATTGGGATGTGTCCCAATGATTAGATCCGTTGTACGGCTTAAATATACAGGGTGGCCCACGAAGTTTTGGTCAGTCGATAGGTATCTGGAAAGCTGTTTGAACTACACTTTTGAAATTTGATGATTTTAATCAGTAGAAAGCCGTGTCCAGTACTTTATTCCAGCATTACATTTCTGATCACGTGACATCAACTTAAAATTTTTAAATAGGACACCCTGTACATTACCACATTTCTGTGAAGGCGTTTTTAATGCAAATGCAACGATACCACAATTGTCAAGTTTTTCGACACTGCAGTAAGGATATAGAAGGTTTTTATAAACATTTCTTTATTTTTATTTTAAAAAACGTAGATTGCTTAGAAACAAGAAAAATATCCTAGCAATATCATAACAGTTGATGCTCAAATTGATGTCCACCTTCAGTAATGCAATACTCAAATCTTGTTGAAAGGGTGCATACTTTTGAACAACTGTATAGAACAAAAGAAACCTTTTTAAAATGCCCGCGGAAGAAATCTATAGGTGTTATATCTGGGGAACGAGCAGGCCACTGTATTGTTCGATTGGGAAAACCATCTCTGCTCAAGTCTCGAGCAAGCCTACTACATTTTCGACACTCGCTGTAAATAAAATGTAAAAGCATCATAGTCTTGTTACTACTTGTACAAATAGCAAATCTACTAATACTGATTGACAGCTCTTGAAAAGTGCGATGTCTTTCTGTTTGCTAGGATACTCTTTTGCTTTTAAGCTATCTGTTTTTTAAATAAAAATAGAGAAATTATCAGAAAATCCTCTTTATCCTTATTGTAGAGCCGATATCTGACAATTATGGTATCGTTGAATTTGTATTAGAAAGGCCTTCACAAAAACGTAAAAAATGTAAAAACTTAAAGTTGGCACGACGTGATCGGAAATGCGAAGTTGCAATAAAGTCTCTTGTTATACCAGAAGTGGGCACCGCATTCCACTGTTGAAAATCCCCAAATTCCAAAATTGTAGTTCAAATAGTTTTCGAGATATCGGACTGTCCAAAACTTCGTGGGCCACCCTGTACAAAAGAAGATAATGGAAAGATGATAAAATAAGGACGAATATTAAGGAGTGTCGAAAACTGTAAAATATTTTCTAGAAACGTAGATAATGGCCGGTCGACCTAACATGGCTATTCTTCAATAATAATTATTATTGTAATGGTTTTAAATATTGTAACAATAGCAATAAAAAATATCGCGGTTCGCAATAGAGTTTATCGCAAAATTTTTATTTATAAACGCTTGATAAGCTTCGAAATAATAACGTGTTCCATGAGGTTTTTTTTTAATCCTTAGGACGTTACTCATTATTATAGGTTGATTATTTCGTATCGTACTTCGTCCTCGGGTATAGTAGGTATCAAACAAAGAAGCAATTCTAATCGGCGATTTATTTTCGTAAAGAGATAATTTTGAAAGTAACCAAATGAGTTTTCAAAGATAAACGAGAGACATTTAGACAGACATTATTTTAAAATTTTTCTAAGAGAGAATTGAGCAACAAGTATCATCGTATTTGAAGACTTCCGGTAGAAAAAGATCTTTCAGGTAAATGGAAAAACCGATTTTTTTGTGTTTGTCCGAAGACAAGGCAGTTATTAAAAGGGAATTATTGAAATTTAATGCCAAACATTCGCATCCGTTCTTCGTCGGCCACACATTCGCATAAATCAAATCTCAATGGCAATAAAAAAAGAAGGAAGGGAATAGCTATATTGAAAAAAGTGCAGTGAACCTGCAGACAGACACAACACTGAATTGAATTTATTAAAATCATTTAGACAGTTCTATATTTAAAATATCGAGTCCATTGTTCTCGAAATGTGCTAAATAATCGTTAAAATTATTATTAGTGTTTATTGACCTTACGGTGGTCGTCTGCGAAACGTACTCACTCTCACTTTTTTAAACAAACGCCCCAGAGTCGGTTGTCGTCAAGACGATTTTTTCTATTCGAATAATGGCGATGGCTGAGTCACGTCCAACAAAGAATATAACGTGGACAAATGCACTCCCAGATGCATTTTCGAATCACTACAAATTTTCACACACATACAGATTTGTCCAGATTAAAATTACTCTCCTGCCAAAGTCGACAAGACCATTCGCTAGATGTTCATAGATCAGAAAGTACCACGTGGGGAGCGTCGTTTATGTCATGTGTTTATGTTTTATATTATATTATTGGCAAGCCCTATTCCGCACTACTAGTTCCACATTGATATTTGATAGTCCTAACTAAGCCAACGTCACACGTTACTTACATAAACACACCACATATAGGTAGAAAGCAGACAACCCTCAAATCCAAAGCCAAAGGCTGTCCAGAGGGGGTTGCACATTTGAAAAAGCGCAGACAACATCCAATACATACCGACATTGCCAGTGTCGATGCCGGGGATCGAACCCAAAACACAGCAGAGTATGGCCAAATGCGTTCGTCTCTCGACGTGCTCTAGCCGACCGAGCTACCGTGGCGGTACCTAGTAGCCAACTATATTATTATAGGAATAACTAGGCACATATTTAGATGTTAAATGGATTCTGAGTAAAAACTATTGTATCTAGTAACGAAACTATGCATCACTAAAAAAATTAGATCGGGAGTAACTCCCACATGGTATATCCCCAATTTATTTTTGCAGATAAATTTTTGACAGTCGGTACATTGTTTGTAATTGATAAACGTAACTTTTTTGACCAAGTTATTTTCTTCCCTCTTCCGGTTTTAGCGAAACTAACTTTTGATTTTCAACTGGAACACCCTGTACATCATTACATTTTCAAATGTCGAACTTTTTTTATTCAACGTTTATTTGTTACTTTAAGTGCGCCATGTCTGTTGATGCGTTTTCTTCTAATCAACATATGTAATGCTAGAAAATTCGAAAATACTCCATTATGCAATTTTGAGTAAACAAAAATCCTAAAATTGGTTTTTGGGTGAAGCTCAATGTTTTCCAATGGATCCATATTGGTACTATTCAATACTAATCATTAATAAGGACTCTTCTGACACACACTGCATTCGGAACAAATACAGCTCAAATTACAGATCGTTAAAAATTAAAATATTCAGTTTTCTTCTAATTAAATGGTAGAAAGTAAAGGTGGCTTTGAAAACAATGAAATACTCAGCTATTCAAAGTTTTAAAGTCTGCCTATAATCAAATTGTTAACTTGATTCACAATGCCAGAAAAAGATATACTCGTACAATAAGTGAATCATTATTTACGGAAAATGTAAGTAAGAAAATGTAGTAGCTGTTAGACTAACAGTGTCTTGCTATAAAATTATTTTCATCGTTCCATTTGAAAAATAGTTTAATAAAAAAAAAAACGTGATGCGATTTCAATTTTTCTAGCTTCACATGTTATAAAAATGTTCCGATTTTATGGCACAAACTAAAAAACCATTTCCGCTTGTCTTAAGTACGTTTATAAACAGTCACTTTTATCGTGTGGTGTCGGTTGAAGTTACTACTTTTAAAAACTTTTAAACCACACGAAAAATTAACACAGTCTAGTTCGAATAATTGTCACACATCTATTTAGCTAACATAACTTATACAAATTTGTACGAACAAACTAAAACAAAACATAAAACCGCATATACAATATAGTACCTACGTTTACAAAACATTCATAAAATAATACTTAGATGATAGCGATACTTTTAACAGGATATCTATCACCTACATGAGGATTTTCAACTTCGATAATTTCCTTGAGGCCTTTTGGATTCGCAGACGACTGAAGTTGTTATCAAAGGAGTGAGTCTCATCAAATCGTCTATATCGACGGGGTAAGAAAGGATGCTATGCAGTGGTCTTGTATTCACTATCTTTCTAGTCATACGAAGCCCCAAACTTGCTAGCTGGAAAAATGTATTTTCTAAGCAACGTACCACATCTATTAGTTTCATTGAAGACTATCGACTCTGAATACATTTGGATTAGAGATCGACCGATATGGGTTTTTCTGCCGATAACGATATTTTTTGTGACAGCGCAGACGCGAAATTCCCCGGCTGGTTCCACTGTTTACGTTGCTGTCATAACATGCTCGTGATTTTTTTCAAAATGCATCATCTTTAAAATGATAAATGGTATAATAATTACAATTTTGACCAATTTTATATCTGATGCCATATGTCGATAGATTCTGCCGATATTGAGCATCGGCCGAAGGTGCCGACACCGATTATCGGAATCGGTCGATCCCTAATATGGATATATTGATTTTTACAAAAAAAGCAAAAACGTCAAAAACAAATGATAGGGAAACACGCTTCCTTATGAATAGACCCAGTTAGTTCCACCCCCTCACCACCACTACAATTTTTTTAAACGGAACTAGTTTCCCCTCAAAAAAACGGAAACATGTATAGATTTGGGTATCTAAAGTTTAAACATTAACATTCAAAACATTTTCCTACTGCTGTTAACGAAAGCTCAACATGACAATATAAGGATTAAGCACGGTGGGTGTGATAAAGAAATTTGCTAATTATGCTCATCTATTTATTTTATTATCTATATTGCAACGCTCCGCCCCGTATGATTGATTCTACGTAGGATAGTTTCTAAAAGAAAAAAATGTGTAAGATGAATAGATCCCAAGCTAAGCTGCCATCAGTTTACAACTAAATAAAAATTATGCCTTAATTAAAAATAATAAAACAAAACTTACTTTCAGTTAAATTGCATTTCAATTGATGATGATCCTACTGGATTTTGATACGCACCAGACAGCTCTAATAGGTTATTTTTTTCTTACTTTCCATAAATCATGTCTTGTGACTAACGATCGATTCTGAAAACCTTCCCTGCAACAAAAAAATATATGCGAGTGGGTCAACAGCTCTACAGTCGTACAATTTTTACTTTCAAAATTTTTACTTCGATTTAACAACTTATTTCTAAACGTAGTAGATGATATCGTAAAAAAAAAAAAATTGACATCAAAATTTAAATCTGATATTGCATCGACTGAATTTCTTATACAACTCATACGAGCTCCATGTTCTCCCAAATTACGACTTTAAAAATCATGTGGACCGCATATTTCTATAAAAAGTGCATTTCAATGAACCTAAATAAATTTGGATATATTGATTTTTGCAGAAATCGCAACAACATCTACAACAACACACTTTCTTATGAATAGACGTAAGTTCATCCCTGGAACCACACATACATTTTTTTTTTAATGGAACACCCCATATATTTTAGGTCGTTAATTTCACCTCGAAGAGCTCATTATAAAAATATATAAATGTGGGGTCTAAAGTAAATAGTTTGGGAGCTACAGATAAAATTATTTTGAATATATTCACCTAGATTTTTCGAGCAAATTGTTCATACCTACTAAATATAGGTAATTAAAAATAGGACAGGTATTAATTGATTAGAAGTATTTTTTTGCCAAAGAAAAACTATTCCAATTTATGACTAAGCCATATCTTATTTGGAATTACTTAGTGCAGTTGAACCACAACTTACTGAAATATTAGAAAACGACGAAAGTCTCCTTGCACTATCACATTGACTATCCGTCAATTTTTTAATTAAACGCTCCCTGGTCGTTAGATAGGTAGAAAAGATCCGTTGATGGAGTGGCCACTTGGGACACCAGATTTGACGCCTTTAGAGAAAGATGATTTACGACAAAGGATTGTTTATTTAGATTCTCATATTTAATTTGCACATTTATATATAGGTAATAAGCTCGCCGAGGGGAACTAATGACCTAAAAAAAGATGTTCTGCTCTGGGGACTACCCTGTCTGTTCATAAGAAAGTTTACTTATTTCTTTTTGAGATAGGTAGGTACTTGTTTTGTGCAAAAATTAATATATCCAAATTTATTTGGGATGGATGGTTTTGATTCAAATACACTGTATTTATTTCAGCACAAGAATTATAGCAGACAAATCAAAATCGATAAGGATGGAGACGACAAAAGGAAAGTTGTGGAAACATTTCAAAAGGGACAGAATATAAAACGAAAAGTAAATTGTAATTTTATTCATTGTCCTGACCTTAATGGTTAGGAATGTTTCAGATTCACTTGTTTTGGTAAGAACGGGAATTCTTTTTTTTTAATGATTGTCATATTAACAATGGAAGGAACAAAATGTTTAATTTCTCTAAATACCTAACTGCATTATCTCACAATAAGTATATAATTGATCAACATAGTTTCTAATTTTAGACTTAATCCGTAGATGCCAATGCATTTAACGAAAATGGCGATTTCTCGGTGGACATCCAGGTAGGTACTTTTCTTACTACAACCCGGAGAAATGCCGTGTTACAGAAAATTTTATGCTCTACATTATCTGTAGAATTTTACTACGTGCCTACCTGTACTTCGCCCTTTCCTTATTGTTTTCATATCGTTCGGCAAAAGCTCATCTGAGACGATATTTTGCTACTACAAACCCAAGGGGTGAGCAACCATAAATAAGTTAAATTTATCAAAATTTAAACTTAAGCTAAAAAGGGTCTATAGGTATTTAACCGAGACCTAGACTTTGAAAAGTTTGAATTGGGCCCGTATAAAACTGGATCTACCCTTGTGATTTGCAACGGTAAAGTATGGCAATCTTTCCCTGTAGCTGTAATTGGTAATGAAATAAGTGTATAATATTGCAATGTGTAGTTTCGTTTTAGCGAAATGCAGTAGGTTACTGCTACGATACCCGGCGGTGGGGGACAAGACTTGCCATGCCATGACGATGCCTTCGTGTGGGTTGTTCAACCCGCACACGGCCTGCCGAGATTCCTACTTCCAAGGGCGTTCAACACACCAGACACTCGCCCGCCGTGTTGCCAGGTCACCACGAGCCAAGCCGACAACGCAGAGAGGCTGGTAATGTCACTTTGGTAATCTGTACTTTCTGTGCTGCCGATCATATGGTCTCTAGCTAACTAGGCGCGTTTTTTTTTTGTTCGCGCACCACCGCCGGCCGCCGTCGTCGACTTGGACCTGTTTGCAATCACAAAAATTATCGCAGGTCTCTACACACTGCACATAAATGCAGGAGAAATTTTTGTTTTCAGCGCCTTTCATAACATAATATGTATAGCTCCCTAATTCAAAATGTATCAACGAAAATCAACAGATATACTGATAAATTTTATAATAATTAGATTAGCCCTAAATACGCCACAGTAATTTTTTCCCAGTAATTGTTATAAAAGTACAATGTAACTTATTCAATTGCCTACAAAGACCGTAGCAGATCCCTCAAAATGCAGTTAATAATTTTGAAAATGAAAATAAATAAAACATTCTGATAAAGACGATTTTAGTTTTTATCACCGAAACCATAAAAGCTGCCTTCTTAGCTAATGTTTGAAATTTCTTCATTTCTAGTAAGTTGATGGTGTAGGTACCCTACCTATTTAAATTTCAAGGTATACCTACAGGTAGTTTTCATAAAATCGTCCTTACGCTTTCCTTCAAACACAGTGTGTCCTCCGATTGAGTTCGCTATAGGTGAAATCGAGAAAAAATTATACTTTAAAAAAACTATTAAAAAACACGCTTTAATAGCACGAACTAAAAAGTAAAAAATAATGTTCAAATATTATTGACAAAAAAATAATTTTATTGGTAGCTATTGATAAAATTAGAATTATAAAAATATAGTAAAAAACTCCCCACGCTTTTTACAATAAAATGATTTTTTTTGTCAATAATTTAAACATTACTTTTTACATTTCAGTTCGGTTTGCTATTTTTTATAAGCTATAATTTATAAAATATATATTAACGGCGGCGTCCGGCAAAATCTCGACAATAGATTAGTAATTATTTTATTTTATCCTCGTGAGGTCATTAGGACAAAGTTGTCAAATTATTGTATTATCATCGGTCCTTGATAAGTGTGCAAAGTTTCAGTTTAATCTAACGTTTTTAAGTGGGCGAGAATCGCGTTGAAGGATTCCGTTACATACAAACAAACATATAGGTGAAGCTAATATAAAGCGTGTAAAAAAATATCCAATTTTTTTTTTCATATTTGGGGGTTCATTTCTGCTTATATAAAAAGTAATTTTGGGTGCACTGTTTTCTTTAACATTTATTTAACGTCGGCCTATTTCCGCTACTGAGGCCTAACACCGACGCCTGTAGACGAGCTACCCCCAACCAGGAATTTTGCCGAACCTCTTCCCTTAAGAAGAGTAGGTATCTTTTACTTGCCTAATATTTAATAGACAAGGGACCGACGGCTTTACATCCCCTCCGAAGGATGGTATATCCCTTATACAATCCTCGCCTAAGGTTGTATAGCTTCCGAGCATACACTGATATACAAGCCTCTGTTGTTGTTTTTTTAAATCACGTAGGCCATGGCAGTTTGGCAAAAACGAATTTCTTGTTAGATAAAGTACCTTTTTGGGCAACTGCCACAAAAATGAAGTTTATCAGAACTGACAGCATTCCTAAAGTGTCATCTCTTTGTATACTCATTTGTCAATCTTATTTTTATGGCCGCTTTTACTTGATGGTCGCATGTATTACTTGATCATCATTAATATTTGAAATAAGCCACGTTTGTCAATAAACTATCTAGTGACCTTTTCATTTGTTTTCGTTGAAAACGAATTAAAACTGTCAGCTTAATTAGCCTTCTTGGTAAATTTTGTCTATGTCTCCAGTAATTTATACGAGACAATTATAAAAATACTTTCACTTGTTGAGACAGTTGCCTAAAAAATGTTATGTGCACCTCGGCCAAATCATCTTTTTCGGTCTTATCTGAAGTTGGCCTCGGCCGCAAACTTCGAATTCGGCCGAGAAAGATCAACTTTACGGCCTTGATACACATAACTATTTCTGTAGAAGATACAATTACATTATATAAAAAAAATCCCTATAAGTATCGGTTTACAAAAGTGTTTACTCCTTTATTTACTAAAAAGAGCATTATTTAGTCATTTATGTATATTTTTATCCTATCCGTTATGATATATTAAGTAATCTCAATAATCCACACAAATACGATTTTGATTTACTTTGACATAACTTTTGCGGTATTTTTTTAAAAGGAGGTCAACGACATTAAAATATGCATTTAACATTTTTCCTGGAAGGAGTAACCTAAGTTGATGTTATTTTTTGAAATTTTTATCTACTAAAGCTTTCACTCCAATTCATATCAATTCATCCATGAACAACAAATGTGTGTATGTGTTTATTTGTCAAATTAATAATAATAGCTATGAAATGAGCATAATAATTATTAATGAAAAATTGTGCTTACAGCAGAGTAAAAGATATTCATTCATTGTTCAGTGCTACGGATTGGGAGATACATATTCCTATAAGGCTGCCGCAGAAAAATTCAATGGACATTGGGCCAGATGTACCTACTAGTAATAGACGGGGGTGTTAAAAAAAATAGTCGACAAATTTAAGAGAACTGCTAAAAAAGAAGACGGAATTTAATGAAGATGATGGGGCACTTTAATTGCGACGGATTCGTTGAGTGAGTTCCTAAAATTATCCTTTAGAAGAAGAGCAGCCCCAACTGGAATATTATCTAAATGTTATACAAAAAAATATTCAAGGCCGCCAATAAAATTCATCCATATAAACTAAAATTTGTACACTCTTAAAGAAAATGACGACGCTAAAAGATTGAATTTCTGTTTATGGATGGGCGAGATTATTAAGTGATAGACACTTTCACGAAAATATATTTTTTTCTGACGAGGTAACGTTTTTCACTAATGGTACATACAGTAAGATCACAGAATTGTAGGTAGATATTGGTTCTCGGAAAATCCAAATTTTCGTATACCTACGAAGTAGACAGCAATATGCCCAGAAAGTGAATGTTTGGTGTGTGTTTTCGGTCCATATTTCTTTGAAGGGAATGTAAATCAACATTCTACCATAATCTTTGGATCAACTCGACAATATACCCTTATTTCAAAGGATGAAAAGTTTCCTACAGCAGGCCGGTTGCTCTGTACATTCTCCAATTACTGTGAGAGGATAGTTAGACCCGTCATTTTCCAGAAAAATGGATTGGATGATACGGGCCGATTTGTTGGCCACCTAGAAGTCCAGATCTAACGATAATGGATTTCTACTTATGGGTATTTTTAAAACAAAAAGTTTATGCTTTTAATCTTGAAAATAATTTAAAATTATTAAAAACATTTTTTTTAAATTTTTTCGAAAAATGGAATTATATCAAAAAAACAAAATCATCAAAGTAGGTGTATGTTGTTGAAATTTTGCATATGATTGATTATAATTTTTTAATCTGAACAATTTTTCTTAATGACATTTTGTTCTAAAGGTACTTTACCTAACAAGAAATTCGTTTTTGCTTGCGTGAAACCCCAAATATGAAAAGTTTCACCTCGGTATAGCGAACTCAATCCGAGAACACAATGTATGGTATTGATGGCACCATAACTTGTCAAAAAATTTCGAAATACAGTAATTTTATTATTAGTTCCTCTACACAGGATAGCCTACGAAGTTTAACAAGATTTCAGTATTGGATTACTCAAGTTTGAGCATCAACTGATGTAACGATATCTACGCTTTTTAAATAAAAATAAAGAAAAAATTTGCCAATTATAATATCGTTGAATTTGTATTGGAAAGGCCTAAACATAAATGAAGTATTCAAAGCGTCCCATTAAAGAACCTTGAAGTTGACGTCACGTGATCGGAAATGCGATATTGCAAGTCCTTTTGTACCAGAAATGGACACATAATTGCACTGTTTAAAATCAACAAATTCCTAAAATGTAGTTCAAATAGTCTTCCAGATACCGACTGACCAAAACTTCGTGGGCCACCCTGGTATATAACAGCGTAGCGGAAAGCAAAAATAATAAAAGTACTATGAGATACTGTTTGATTCTCGTTGAAATATTTCAGGAGGTTGTACATTTTTATAGACAAAAAGAACCCCAATATCCGATAACGGGGAAGCAGGGTTACTTTCATAAAAACACACCAAGTATAGTCCAAGTAAGGACTTCCCTGCACTCCATAAACGCAACAAAAACCTTACGACATAATTATTATCGCCGCGGGCCATGGCGACATGCCTGTCATCGAATGACCCGACGCACGTTAAAAACCTATAAAGGTAAGCGAGTTAATTTGCGAACAGCAGTACAGGGAGTACCGGTATCTTAATGAGGTCGTAAAATTTCTGTTGCGTTTTTGATACGCCGGGAACTGATTACTTCAATTATGAATTTATACCCATCAGCAGAAACTACATTCACGAATTGAGAGACGGTCCTTCCTCATTTAAGTAGCTACTTAAAAAATCAAGACGATTGTTATTTAATAGACAACTAAATTTCATGGACCCACCGTATAAAAATAGACGTAACGAGCATTGGTTTTGGCCTAGTCGAATTTATATTAAGTAAGGTCAGCATCGCATCGGTTGCGGATCGCGTCATGAAGTAAACATTTCGAGTGGGCTATGCCAAAGGGATATCATTAGAACATCGAACACTGGAAACAGGAAACAGCATACCTACGTTTCCATTTTTATAGCGTTATGCCACTTTTTCACGACTCCAAACATCTGCCCCATCGTGAAACGAATGTATTCTGCAATTCGAAGTATATTATATTGTACGAGCAGTTAATAATTGATCAGTGATCTGAGCATCGACATGTTATTGTAGATTTAACGGAGCCGCTTTTGTTTTACCAGATTTATGTAAAAATCATTTGGCAAATATATGGTTCCTTCCTAAAACTTAACTTTACAGCGGTATATCGTCCGTCTATTTTACGACGGCCACACCAAATATCTCGCTTAATATCTATTGTAGAAGAATAAAATTTTAGAAACAGTTATCCCATTTTTTGTGAGCTATATTTCAGTAAAAAGAAATTTGAAATCCATAGTCTACTTTGTCAGATATATTACAAAAATCTGAAAAGTAGGAAAACCACAAACTGTTATAGCTTCCTTATTTGAGGAGATACGAAAAAAGTTAAAGGGATGAAAGTTAACGGCAAAGACAATAAGAATAATAACGTGTATAAAAAAAATTCGAAAAACGCAGTTAGCTTTGACATACGCTCTTGTGCAAAAATGAAAAGAACAAATCTCAATGTAGGCCATGACACCATTAATTCCGTTTATTTTTTCTCTTTCCAAAGATATAAAATTTTTTCAATATTTAATGTTTTACGAAAACCACAATTCATATCATTGAATCGTAAAAGTCAGCTATGCCATAATAGTAAAAATTCACTTTATAATAATAATTATAATTCAGCAATTATTTATTACAATTTAATACAAACAAACAAATATCTCATATATAAAAATACCAGTACAAAATGAAAAACGAAAAACTGTGTTTTAACAGTACTACCTAGTACCATACTGAAAAGAAAATGTGTGTATTTATTTTTCTAACTACAAATGCTCAAATTGTGCACCATGCATTCTAATACACAAACGTGCTCACGCATTACATTTTGGAGCATTTCAGGAGTAATTGCCTCACATGCGTTTCCAGTTCTGGTTTTGATGGCCTCAAGTTTGAAATACCTTGTCTTTAATATAATCCCAGACGAAAACATTCAAGGGAGTAATATCTGGTGATCGAGCTGGCCATAGAATGGCTCCATAGATGCCTATCCAGCTATCTGGCATAACTTGATTTAAACAATTTGTACATGTTACAGTAGTGCGAGGTGGAGCCCATCTTGTTGAAAATAAATGAATAATTGAATCTTTCTGCCACTGTCAATTCATAAGGAAAATCTTGAATTTCGTTTTGTAGGAAATTAAGGTATCTACGAGGGATTAATTTGTCACCATAAAAATAAGGTCCAATTACTTTAGTCTCTAAAAGACCCACCCAAACATTCGTAGAAAATCTTTTATTCGTCCGACCAAAGAGTTTTGCTACATTTCAGCGGGTCATTTCTTTTTTACTTAACAACCATCTACAAGATCTTACTCTCCTCGGCTTATCTGCCTCATTTCATTGTTGGAACTTCCCTCATTTTGTAGCATCGAAATCGGTTTTTTTTAAATATTTTTCTTGCACTGGCTTTTTTATGCGACAATTTCTCTGAATTTGTCTCAAAGAGGTTTTTTTCATTTTGGTTAACATAATTCAATACTCCATTCACTTTTCTTACATTATCTGTAACATGCCCTCGCCTTACTACCTTTTTTGAAAATGAACCGTGCGTTTTCCAGATTTTGAACTAACTTCCTAAACCTAGTTCGATTTGGCTGCGGAACATCTGGAAATGTACCTCCGTAAACCGTGACTGCCATCTCAGCGTCAAAATTGCACTGACAGTAAATGCTAGTCATATCGAATTTGTTATTATTGATGTACACCATAATTACTGATATAAAACTTGTCTTAGAAGTCGACAACGCAACATCCAACAGTGACAATCTGTCAAATTTGTTAATAACTGTATACAATCGTGGCATAACTGATTTTTACGATTCAATGTTATGAATAATTGTGGTTTTCGTAAAATACTAAATATTGACACTATCAGTTAAAATTTTTGTGACGTTTTATATCGTTGGAAAGAGAAAAAATAAACGGAATTAACGGTATCATGGCCTACTTTGAGATTTGCTCTTTTCATTTTTGCACAAGAGCGCATGTCAAAGCCAACTGCGTTTTTCGAATTTTTTTATACACATTATTATTCTTATTGTCTTTGACGTCAACTTTCGTCCATTTCATTTTTCCGTATCTCCTCAAATAGGAAAGCTATAACCGTTTGTGGTTTTCCTATTTTACAGGTTTTTGTAATATATCTCACAAAAATGGGATAACTGTTTTTAAAACTTTATTCTTCTACTCTACAATTGATATCAAGCGAGATATTTGGTGGCATTCGTAAAATAGGCATACGGTATTTACTTATTTTACTTCCACGTCCAGCGGAAGTATAGTAACGTTTTTTTGTTGAAATTGGCTTAAAATGTCATGAAAAGTCGAGATTTTAAATTTGAGCGAAAAAAAATTCCTGTCTGTCGATTTGTCTGTAACTTTTTTGTGCGCACGTTTACTCTGGAACCGTTTATGATATTGACTTGAAATTTGGTACACTTATGTATTGTAACGAGATCTGGAACTAGATTATATTTTGATCTAATTCCGTTGAAGGGTTCGGGGGTAAATGGGGTAAATAGGCAAAGCAAGCAGGTAAGGGTCCATAAAATTGCAATTTAGGGCATGTACGAAAAGTCAAGGTCTTAAAAATTTTTTGGCGTCGGCCACCTAACCTAACGTACCTAACGTGATATAACAATGAAAGCTGTTTTTAAATGGACAACTCTATATTTTTACACATTCTTGCGTACTACCCTTAGTACGCAAGGGTTTCAGAACTCAAAACCATCACCATCGTTTTTCTCATCCTCGAAAACGGGGGGGGGGGGATGTATTGCAAGACATCACACTAACTTTTGATGTTCGGGACCTCGTTGAATGCACCATTATGTATGTTAAAAATAATAAAAATAAAAAGCTGCAAGAGAATAAATAACATTATAGGTATAGTTCAAGTAGGAAGAAACTGAGACATAAAAGACGTAACAAAAACTTTACGACCCCATTAAAATACCGATACATTTTTTTGTGCTGTTCGCAAATTGACTCGCTTACCTTTATAGGTTTTTAATGTGCGTCGGAAATGTTTCATGTCAGAATTGGCGCCATGGCCCGCGGCGATATAATTATGTCGTAAAGTTTTTTTTGCGTTTTTTTATTTACTGGGATCTATTTATTTCAACAATCTCCATGGCCCGCGGCGATAATAATTATATCGGAAAGTTTTTGTTAGGTTTTTTTCCGTCTCGGGAATTTATTACTTGAACTATACCCAATTCTCCGGCTGCTAGTGAAAACATATTTTTAAATACTTAACGTCATGTGAGAGAAAATTATAATTTTAAAAGAAAAAACGTAGTAGGAAAAAGCAAACAAAAATGAAGAACGTTATATTTTGTATTTTTTGAAGGTAATTAATTTTACTTGTAGGTATAATTTATTTTATAAATATTAAAAGTGAAAAGTAAATTAAAAGTTCTTACTATCGCGTCCGTAGTACTACTAGATTTACAGTAAAACAAAGCCTCTCTGACTAAAGATAAATTTTCTGATAGCGTTCTTGAGATGTTTGAGTGTGTAAAAAAATTGTTTTAGAAAATCCAGCATGTAGCTTATGGGATGCATCGTGAGAACATGGGAACAGTTACTCCAAAATTTAAAAGAGGATGACTAGAAATAGGCCATATAAATTATCACCAGTACAGAAACTTAGAAGATCACAAGCGAAAACCGTTAGAAATTATAAAATACCGCCTGATGCATATATGTATTTGTTGATGTTATGTCCGACATGGCAAAAAATACTACAGCTAGATCTATCAACCCTTATATTTTTGAAATCAGGAACAGGAGTAATAAAAGAACATGAAAAAATATACATATCCATTTAACAAACAATCTTCGTTGTTATATCACGTGACCTTTGCAAGCAACTGTTCTTTAATTGCATTTTAAAAAATGTAGGTATAGACAACTCTATAACTTTTACAGGAAACTCTTTTTTATCTTTTCATTCATAAATGTGTGCTCAAATTACTTAGCTGTCAGCCGAATATTGACATTTTTAATTGTAGTATTAATAATATAAAGCAATATTTTTTTCTTTGTAATTTAAGGTGAGAAAGATCGGATAAGCAAATATTTATTATTTTTGGCCACAACTTTTTTTTTATATTTACATATAGGTATTGGTAAAAAAAAGTATAAGACTACCTAAGTAGAACTATGTATGACAGGAGTAGTGATATGAATTTTCACTCAATAATTTCAATTGTTTGCAAAATTAGTTTAATTTAAAACTACCAGATATGAAGATCGGCACTATTTTTTAATTTAACAAATGAAGTTATTGAGTGAAAATTTATATCACTACATCAGTACTTAGGTAGCCTTATACTTTTTTTTGCCAATATGTATTTTAAAAAAGTTATGGTCAAAAATCATAATTCCTTATCGGATCTCTCTCTTTCTCTCTCTCTCTCTCTCTCTCTCTCTCTCTTGGATATGACCACCTTAATAGTAATTATTCTATGTGAAACATTTAGTATTAAGATTGTACTATGTAAGTACTGTGTACATATTTCTATGTATATCTCCTGCCCTGTAATTAGTTGCATATCTGTCTGGGCAGCTGTAGGTATTCATAAAAGAAATTTAAAAAATAAAATCATTTTCAAGAGTTTCAGGTAAGTCCCCTTTGACTAGGGCCCTGGGTAACTAATGCATGGAATGCAAAGAATTATGCCACTGAAAATTACCGATAACTAGAAAAATTTAAGCGAATTCGAGTAGAACCTAGAAAAAACTCGAGAACGGTCGTAGGTATACGCAGAGCTGATACTTTGTATGAGACAAAATTTCCTTAAATTTCACGTAATTAACAATTCAGGAATTAGGTATATTTTATCAGAAAATTTCATAAATCATTATTAACTTTATCTAGTAGAGTTGTCCAATTTAAACCATAATCGATTAGGTATATTGCAGGAGCGGATCCTGGGAGGGGCCATGGCCCCTATAGATTGCAAAAAAAAAATTAAAAAAAAAAATTACAATGACAAATTTTTCCAGCGCCCGGCGTCACACGTATGGTACTAAATGACTTACTGGGTATGCTAAAAAATTGTTTATTTACGTCGTGATACATAAAACACTCGTAATAAGTAGAGGAATTATATTTGCTTTTATTTTATGAATAAGCAATAATAAAAGCACATATTATGTTATTCTTCCTAAACATTGCTTTAATAAGATTTCCGTCCTATTTTTAGCGTACTGTATTTCAATGTTTCTCTCAATAATTTTGTATGGCCCCTTTTAATTTGGGTCTGGATCCGCGCCTGGTATATTCAACCCAAGACTGTCGTGATGGCTAATAAAAAAAATTTCTCTTCAAATGTCAGAAAATCATGACATACATTTCTTACTGATTTCATGACAGTAAAGTTTGACATTTCAGACGGCTGTGCGTTGCCGTTAGCAACGGAAGTAGAAGTGGTTTTTCCTCTACTCGAGCGGACTTTTACTTCCGTTGCTAATGGCATCGCACAGCTAATTTTTTATCTTCATTTTTTTTATATAGCTAATCGACGTTTGCAGAAAAAATAACATGTCTTATTCGGAGTAAAAGCCACTTTTTCTCCTAATAGAGATATACTATTTTCGTGCCTGTTTGTAGGTATCTAAATGAATTACTAGAACCTTGAAAGTTTCAGGCGTTAAATAAATATTTCGTTAGTATACCTATTTTATTTAAAATGGAACAAAAAAAAAACAGTTCGACTTATAATTCAATGCGTTTATAATGCAAAGTAGAATTGTTCCGTTCGGTTAAGAATTCCAGGAAGTCGTAGCAATTCCTTGACGAAAATTTTCATACGAACTGCAGTTGACAAAAGAAACATTATATACTAAAATATGTCCATTTGTTTGAAGAAACAAAATACTTTACGATAAAATGAACAGAATGGTTTAATATAAAATGACCAAAATGACCAGAACTTATAGTGTGACTGTTCGCATAGAGAGGGTTTCTAGGAAAATTATACTATATTTCAACCTACACAAATGATAACAAAATATGTTTTAGTTAGAACATCAAAAACTCGGTATCGCGTAATTTAAAATACCAGTTGATCTATGTTGGCAGTATCATCGACGATGATTCATTTTCTTAGGAGGCAATGCTAAAAACGCTGCCAAAACAATGACGGGTGGTATGGTCAATAGGTGCCAAGCTTGCACAGTATGGCATGTGCCAATAATTGGTATTTCAGTTACCTGAGTCCCAATATGCAGAAAAGTTCTAATGCCATAGTCCGTGTGCTTTTTACAGTCTAGTCGATAGCCGAGTGGGTTAAGGCGCGAGGTGGCGAGGTGCGATTAACACACGGACCTCGCACCACTGGGTTCGAATCCTGGCTGGCACTATCGGAGGAAATGGTTGTATGTCCGCGTCTTTGCAATGTGTAATCCCCTTCCGCACAAGCCCTGGCTTCTGGAATCGGGGGTTGTCTAATTTCTGTGGTGTTTATTTATATATATTATTATTAACCGTACGTTTAGTTGTGCGTTTCGTTGGTCCACGCGCTTCCTTCTCGCCGTTCGACCGTTCCCACTGAATTTGACAAAATAAATTGGAGTACGTCAACATGCATTGTAATTAAAAACATTATAGAAAATCGATTGCTACATTTTCTTCTAAACAGTCTTCTACAGCATATCGCTAATTTGTCCATCTACCTTTCCACTATTTCGACAGTATACGATTCGAGCATGACAGTTTTATGCTTTTGAGAAAATACATACAATTAACAAAAATTTATTCTAAACACGCCACTTGGGAGTCACTGTGATGGTTTAAATAACACACCAGCGTTTTTATTTGTTTAGGCAGTAGACGTCACTCTTTTTATGAACACTCGTTATACCTATACGTTGAGTGCATTGTACTTACACGTTATTCTAGTAGTGATGATTATTTGATGTAAGAGCACACGAAAAAAAAAAGTTTAAATTGAGTAAATATATAGCCAATAGAACTCCATATATTTTTCAGTAAAATCATCATCTAATAATAATAGCAGTATGCATGTAGAAGCTTTAAAAAAATCAATCGTAAATTTCGCGGGTATTACTTACATAACTGTAAAACGCACGTCCGCCTCGCGAACTTGGATAAAATAAATAAACTGACGGCACCAGCCTCGCCACCAGCATTATGAATCTCGACGGATTATTAGGAATTTGGATCTCCCGGAAGCTCTCCAGACATTCAAGATAAACAACAGACGGACAGACACAAACACTTTGCGACGTTTCTTGTACACGGCTACAGGGTGGCATGAAAAAAAAGATTATGAAATGCCCAACAACGACGTTTCCACGCTGTTTGTTGTACATATATAAAAAAAATACTATCGATGGCATTTGACACTAACAACTCAAATATCGTATACCCAGTGGTTTTGTCTACCGAGCGAATGTTTAGTATGTAAATGTCCTCCTAGGTTAATTGATACATTCGTCGAACCGAGTTTTTCCAAGTACCTATTCCAAGTTGCTAGGAATCCTCTGTCTTAGGCTGAATATCGTGTGCCACAATACAGAAACCATAATGTATACAGTTAAAATATTCCGTATATTTCTGTGAGTCCGTTCTGCAATTTTCTAATCTCGAGGTTGCCTTGAATAAATTGTATAGAAAAAATCTCAAGATGTAGGTCTGGGCATCGTGTAGGTAACGGATTGTTCTACTTCTTCCAATTCAGCTGTTTGTGAAGGTCTTGGTGGGGGTATTAAGATGCTCAGTTTCTTGTTGGTAAAAATTAAGAGGCCAGGACGTCACTCATGCAGTATCTATGAAAAAAGGGACTAATAATATACGACTATGGAGTAAACGGCACCGTTCACACCACACACTTATTGAAAGCTGTTCCTCTCGTCCATCAGTGACTGTTGTGGCGTCGTCGCCTGACGATTTGTAAAACCTTCATTATGGCTTTGGTTCTCGCCGCTTCATAAAAATATCGTATTCATGGGAACCGAATCGTCAATTTCCGAAATAAAGTCCAATGTGTTATCAGGATCATATGAAAAGAAGGCCTTGACAAAGAAGAATGAGAATAAAAATTTTATTTCTCCATGCATGGTTGTTATGCCAACTCCTAGTTGATTTGTAAATACGGGACAAACGGAGCACTCGTACAAAGACCAAGAATTTGAGGACATTGTGTATCTATGCAATGAGGTTACGCGTTTGGCTTGTTTCACATTAAGAAGGGGTCCTGCATATTCCCGAATGTCGTTGTAGACCACTCTGCTCGTTCAATATGCAATAATTTTTCTGCTAATGATTTACCTTCGTCAAAAATAATTGCAACACGAAGTACGAGATTTTTTTATAATTTAGCACAACATTCAAGTAGATATTTGAATGTTGTGAAAATTGAAAAAGAAATACTTAAGGTTGCAGTACTATGCCCAAATAACACAAATCGCTTTTTAAAAATGATAACGATATCTATTCCACCTTTTTATAAAGTTTAATTTTGTATAAGAAAGAGTTAACAACATTATTCCCGAGATTGTTGTTATAAAAAAAAGCTGGTAAGAAGTTGCTGTATAAAGTAAAGTATAAAATACCTTAAATGTGAGTTAAGGTTTGTAATTATAAAGCATCCTCACATTTTATTTGACATCCTAGATTAAGTCTGCTGGGGGATGGCGACACTGATTGTTAGACGAATTATTGGGAACTGAACTAAAAGCTTTCGTCTACTTTTAGTAGGTTGGGTATACTGTCGTCCCTAGAAATCTAAACTTGTCATGGGAAGAAAATTTTACTGGCGAAACATGCTATTCTATTGACTGAACAAATAAACGCGTCTACAAAATGTCATCAATTTGATACTGTTAGAAATTGTGAAAAGAAAGTTATTCTCTTTTTTTTTAAATAAAACTGCCTTAAAATGATGCAGTAAATATTTTAAATGTTTCATAAGTGATTGGCTATAAATATTTGGCAGAATTTTCCTTTTCAAGTAACAAAAAAATTAATTATACATTTCCAATTGATAACAATGGCCGCGGCATTAATAGTCCTCGGGCCCAGGCCTGAAATAAAAAATGATTACCTCACAGCTGATTTTTTCAGGATAGCTTATTAAAAACATTTTAAATCAAGTGGCAATATTGTCCGACAAAAATTATTAGGCAATTTCGTTGTCCGACACCTTAAAGTTCAGAGTTTTATGCAACTCCTATAGTTACTACCTCATATCTAACTTTTATATTGTACTTTTTGTAATGATGTATGCAATACATGGAACATGCATTGTAATTAAAAACATTATAGAAAATCGATTGCTACATTTTCTTCTAAACAGTCTTCTACAACAAATTGCTAATTTGTCCATCTACCATCTGTCCGATAAAAATTTTGGGGATTTTCGGAAAAAAATTGAAAAAAATTAAAATTTTCTAAAATCGAATTACATACAACGTTGCAAGACTTTAATAATTTAAATGTATAGAAAGGCAGTATTTGGTGTAATGCTCACATGAGGTTACCAACAAATTTACACCCAAAAGATTGCTGTTTGACGGACATTGATAATGCATATGAGTATTATTGGTACGATGGAGCACAATGTCCTCCTACCTTTAAAGAAATATCAGAATCTGATGCAGGTAGAGTATAATTTAGCTTATATTTTATCTCTCTTTTAGATATTCAAGATATGTCTTTCCTAATCGAATAATTTTTTTAATTTCAAAATAAAGAGACAACAATTAGTAAATTTAAATTTTTAATCTTAAAAACATGCTCTACTAGCCCCTAACTAGCACGGTCGTGCCTAAAATTACAAAATTGAAGAATTTTACGGAATAAAAATTAGTCTTTTTTATTTCTGGTAAACATTTGTTAGTACACATGCGTTTTAAAAAATTGCTGCAATATAGAAAAGCTACGATGACAATTTTGACATGTTGCAATTATTATTATTGATATTTTTTTTAAAATACTGATTTTAGATTCCAACAACAAAGATGATTGGGAACCGAGCGCCGAATCGAGAACTGAAGATGAAGCGGAAGTGGAAAGTGAATCGGAAAACGATGAAGATTGTACTTCAAAAAAAAAAAAATACAATAAAAAAGATTAATGAAATATATCTTAATCATCTGTACGTGTTTTTGTATAGAAATCAGTGTGATCTTAAAAATTTTACGACTTTTTGAGAGTCCAACAAAATTGAACAAAAATTTTATTTAAACAATTAAATACCTACACAAATTATTTTTGCAAAATTTTGTTCGGCATATTAAGTGTACTTGTATACCAAATTTCAGCTCTCCAGCTGAAAATTACACATGTAATAATAATACTTTCGTGTTTAAAATTGCAATAACGTAAGGGTTATTAAGTACCTACTCGTTTTTGAAAAGTTACTTTTTTTGTCCGACTATTAAACAGACCAATTAATTTTGTCAGACAGACAATTATATAATTGATCAAGAATCAAGTCATGTAATGCACTTGTACTTTTGTTCGACATGAGGTAGTAACTATAGGAGTTGCATAAAACCCTTAACTTTAAGGTGTCGGACAACGAAATTGCTCAAAAATTTTTGTCGGACAATATTGCCACTTGATTTAAAATATTTTTAATAAGCTGTCCTGAAAAAATCAGCTGTGAGGTAATATTTTTTTTATAACTTCCCCGTGTTGGGCGTCGGACGCGTCAAACGTCCCAATACATTTTTCCGACAATTTTTTTTTTAATTGCGATTAAAATAAAAAATTATGATAACGTAATAATTTTTTTTTTCGCCAAACCCATAAGATAAGAAATTTTTTGTACAGGAAAAAGTTGTCCGACTGGCTGAGCATAATACGTTCATGAAGTTTCAGCAGTGAGGTAATCATTTTTTATTTTAGGCCTGGGCCCGAAGACTATAATATATTAATTTCTAGAAATTACAATATGCTTGATTGAAAAAACCTGAAGAATCTACAGATACACTCTTATAAATCCTTAAAGCAGCACTTTGGCTGTATCAGCTCTTATTTATTTACTGTACTAAGAAATATGTTTCAAATAAACTAACAAATAGCATTCTGGGAGGCTGTACAAGATAAGGTATTTCTAATGCAAATTTTATAGAGCACTTTTGCATTCCGTAGCATACCTATACCTATCAAAACAAAATTACGGATTACTAGGTGAATTTCATTCCATAAAAATCCACAATGTATTATAGTCGGTTCTAGGCAGTTAACGCAATGTAACAATAACTTTCGTCATTAAAATACCGTTACTCTCTGCACTATCTCGCCTGTAAATTGAATCACTTATCTTTATAAGCTTTTAGGTGTACGTCGTTTTTTTTGATAAGACGACCATGCCGAATGGTTCACCGGCGTTAATAATTACCTAGCTCGTAAAGTTCTTGTTGCGTTTTTTAACTGCCCAGTAAATATACACTCCAACTATACACTCATGATAACATTGTATTGATTTTTAATGATAAGTATGATATTTATTACTTTTTATAAAAATTAGGTCCTACATTGTTTCTTAAATTTGCTAGGATTTTTTCAAGGCAGCCCTCAAAGTCCTAAAAATTAAGTTTTGAAATCGAATATCCTGTCCTGTTAGGTACTTAGGTAAAGTCGATAGGTATAAGAAATAATTAAATTTAGTAAAAAAATGAGGTTTAATCGCCAAGTTACCGTAAGGCTGTGTCGCTTCAGGTAACGCTCAAGCAGGAAATTTTGGGAAGTCCCTAATACTTGTATTTTTTCATAGGTAGATAGTTAGGTAGGTATTACCTAGATAAGAAAGCGTCCCTATACTTTTTCTACATGGCCATCGATCGATATATTATGGGTGTAAGATACGAAAGGTACCGGGTACACATGGAATGGAAACATCTATTATTATTTTATGGTTTAATTACGAAAAATATCCTTTATCTATTAGGTAACCGAATTAAAAATAGAATAATTAAAAAAATGAGAACATTACTCATCAGGAATTATACGTTCAAATGTTAATATCCAATTGATTTATAAATGTATTCTGGGTTCATGTTAACGCAAGTTTTGTCACACTCTCTAGAGACCAGGAAGGCATTTTTGAATATCAAATCTCACCCATTTCAATTTTAACGTCGTGTTTTGTATTTCATTCATATATTCCGTCCGTTTAACAGTGCTTTCAATTTTTTTAAACATCAATTACACCGATCATCAATTCCGTCAACAAATTTTGTTTGTTATTTCTTATTTCAACTCTTTCGCTGCTTACAATGAAAGACACTATATATTTTTTTTAATTTTTGGGTCGTCTCTACAAATATAAATAATTCTAAAAGCCAATCAGTATTTTACAAAAATGTTAGTCAACCAAATTCGTGGAAGCAAATCAGCTTCTGACTAAAAACTGTGGATGGATTCAAAACTAAAATTTCCTTGACAAGAAACAGTACATACCTATTGCCTGTTATGTTTTTTTTATTAGCTACGTATTATAATAAATGTCATTTTTAATAAATTTGCACGTGTATGAAAATTTTTTTCGAAGCAAATTAATATTACCATTTCTACCAAAATTTATAACACTTAACATTGTTTTCTCCCTGTTAATATATCTACTTAAGAGGGCTACTTTTTCTGAGCTATCGAGTTATTTTGCTTTTTAACCCTCAAACTTTACCAACAATATAATAGTTTGGAATAATAAGGTCTGTGACATTTTCATTCGTTGAAAATAAAAACTATCCTATCAAAACTTACCGAGCAATTATCCTTATCCGTCCCCATGTTTCCTCACTCTTAAAGCGTAATCCGTCACTCTACAAAAGAAATTAAAAATAATAATTAAAGAATTAACGAAAACACAGTACACACAACAATATGATTGTAAACTATATTCCACTCGGCGGGCCCTCTCTCTCCTCGCGAACAACAGCCAAATGTCATATCGATAAAACAATAGTCAATTGCACCCAACTTTCAACCGCGTTACATCGCAACACCAATTTCGCGAAGCAAACTGAGCAGCCAAATCGTATTTCGGCCGTCCGCAGCCCGAAAGATGCATTTCAGTCCCCGGCGCGATCGGACGGTCGCGCCTGCGCGTCGGCGCCGCCTGGGATGCATTCGCGCTATTCTTTCTGGTGGCACCTCTGGCGGCGCGCCGTAAAGCTTGGTTCTCGTCCCGACTAAGAGGAGGGGTAAAGATGGCCACGCCTACAAGTATCCACTGGCTGTTGCTAGGCAACACCCTCCATGGCATACTTTATTTAGCTCGGTCGTCAAGGTTACGTGGATAGGCCTACTTGTACTAACTGCATGTTTTGTTGTAAAATAATGCGTGCTTCCAAGAATTCTTAAGATTCATCCAAGATACTGCAAGGGCTTATTGATGCTTTCCTATCCTATTCACCTTTGATACGCTTACCTTCCCAATTTCGGAAGGCAACTAAATCACATATCCGCATTTACTTTATTAATAATATTGATGAACGGGCAGTGAGAGAAAGATATCGAGCGGGAATGTCTAAAATTCGATTTGGACGGTACCTACTTAAATTATAATCCACTAACAAAACAATATTTTAGAGAAATCTAAAAGTGCAAAAGATTACCTAAGTACCTATAGCTGCGAATGCATTTTTAAAATATATAACTTAAATAGGAAATAACCTAGCTGCTAGGTATGTGACTACGATTTTAATTTGGTTTTAATTCAGTTTATTTTAGTTCAAAACTTCCGACGAGTCCTATACTTACAAAGTTTAATTATGAGATACCTACTAGTACGTATACCTACTGTGCACTGATTGTTTTAAGCAAACCTTAAAAGAACAATTCCTACTAAACTGCACATGCTAGAATAACATACAAATGGTGTCATTTTGAATCATGGAAATAAATAACTCCAATTTTTTATGACCCAAGCAGTCAAGGTACGTGGCAGCCATAAGAAAAAACAATCGATGAACTGATGTTAGCCGCACCAAAACCAATAATAAATACAAAAAAATGTTGCTTACAGATAAACTAGTGGCCAAAGTTATGTATCACTAGGTATAACCCCTCCTGATATTCGATATTATTTTTGTATATGGTCAAATTATACTTAACGAAATTCCACTGGTTACTATGCTCAAATTCGTTATAGGTACCTAGTTAGAAATATTTGTAGGTGTACACTATACAGGGTGAAGTCTTTAAATAATTTTTATTATTATTAATGACATCAAAAGACTAGACTTTCATATTTCTATAACATTTTCTGTAGATTTCAACGTGATTGAAAGGATACTTATATTTAACATATAGGTATACCCAAAATAGCACAGTTTATACAACCTCGTTAAGCCCTATGTAAAAAGTATATTATTATATACTAAGATATAAACACTTAAGTAGCATTATGGCAACTTTCCAAGCAGGTATTGTGTTTTATCATCTTCCCCGCACTGGTAACTCTGTATCCATCAGCTCCAGAAGAACACGATCTTCTTAGAAACGACTTATGTCAACAAGTTGGGATACTTCCCCAGTATGCACTGTTTGTCCGAGCCTATTTAAATAAGATTTTTCAAAATTGTTACATAAGGATGAAGGGGACCAGGTCGCCAGATCTGACCCTCTCGATTACTTTCTATATGGGCATATCTTAAAAGCAAAATATACGCCGTGAATAGCCCAGTGAACGTGGAGGATTTAAAAGCAACAAACCGTCAAGAAATAGTGGCGCTCTGAAAATGTACTCTTGATGAAAATTCGTAGAACGTATAATTTTCCTTTAAAACCTATTGAAAATTTCGATGTAGAAGGCGATTGGTCAATTTGCGTCATCAAAAACAAAAAAATTGCCTTTTCTTTCAACCAGATGGAAATGTCATTAAATTTACATTGTTAAATAAAGTGAATTATACTGAATTCTTATCTACCATTACAAAAGGTAAACATAATATTTTAGTCGCAAACTCCTCTATAAATCCTTATTTTACTATAAGGAAATTAACCAGACTGCAACCAAAGTTACAAATCCAAATCCAAATAATTGCATATTACCATCAAAACGCTAATGCTTCGATTGCAACAAACACCAGCCGAAAGACTGATCCTACTTAAAGGAGCTCCCTTGCCAGTCGTCACACACCACTTGCAGACTGCAGTTTCGAGCTGTTGGCTCTCGTCAGTGCAAGGTAGATATGCGACGACCGACATGAGAATCCTTTGACTATAGTACATCCCGGTATTTTTACAATAGCGACATGTAAAACAGCCAGCAAGCGCCATCCAGCGGTCCAGTGTCTGTTGCAATCGAAAAATAAATAGCCTGACTTGGCTTAGCATAGTTCAAATGTGCTTTTAGAGGGCGGAATATTAAACATAATATTTTTAGTCGCAAACTCCTCTATTATTACACTTAACGCGCCGGATTTGTAACTTTGGTTGCAGTCTGGTTAATTTCCTTATAGTAAAATAAGGATTTATAGAGGAGTTTGCGACTAAAAAAAAATATTATGTTTAATATTCCGCCCTCTAAAAGCACATTTGAACTATTACAAAAGGTGTTCAAAATGTATCCCATTCATTTCTTACTCGCTTTTTCATAGACGTCCTTACATTTTTTCGTCCTATTTATATTAGCGTCATGTCGGAGTTTAGCCGTTTAGTCATAGGCTATTCCACCGCTCAATCAGGACACACGATCATAAATAGACAATGACACAATACCTGTTCCCTGTGACATTGCCATCGCCGCTGCAGCTGAGATTCGAACTCAGAAGAAAAACACCATTAAATATCCATATACCTGACCAGGATTCGAACCCGGAATCTTCCGACTGACTACAAGCCCAATCAGTTAACTAATCAGTTAACTGATTGGGCTTGTAGTCGGAAGCACTGGGCTAGCAATATAAATAGATATCAGGTTTATTTCTTATAAGTTCGCATCCATTTATCATCAACTGCTCTAATTTTGAACATTTCGAACAGAGCCTGCATATACCAAAGATTTTAAATAGCATACCATACGAAGTAGTCGAGAGCATTTAAAGCCGAGGAGGCCAAGCTATAGGGCCACCTCGTCGTATCTATGGCTCATGGTAAGCAACATTTAAATGTGCCCTAAAGTTCAAATTAAAATTTGCCGGTGTCCCATCGTGCATTTTTGACCGTTTTGACGATTTAACAAAATATGGGGTTCTACCATAACGACCTAAACATTGACGGAAAATCTATCTTGTTACCCGATTCAAATTTCAAATTTAATATGGATTTTTGGTTTACGTCAGCCTGCACATGAGAAATATGGAAATTGATTATTCCATCCCTAGTGAAATCGGTTTAATAAATGAACTGTATTCTAGTTATAAAATTAGGGTTATCGTGGTGCCCATGCACTTTCGCCTAAACCATTGACAGAACTCCATCCTGGGTTGAAAATCCTCAGATTTTAATGCTTGGAATCTCTGTAGGCTGTAGGGATAAAGCAACTGTTCACGAAGAACTTCCCATATATAGCTTATCGGAATGCTGTCTTGCGTAGCTGATTCCTGGTTTAGCTGATACTAATTCTAGGGCCCTACTTCTACAGTGTGATGTCTCCCAGAGTCACTCAAATTCTTTTTGAAAGTACCTCCTTCGCGAAGTTTGATATGTAAGATGACGATGGTCACAGGAAACCTGTCTGTCATCATCGAATGCTTCTCCATAAAGCCTACACGCTTCGCAAGCGTCACCGGTCTTTAGCATACATGAAAGCATATCCGTCATTTCTTCAGAAGAATTGATTACTATTTTTCAGTCTTTAATTAAAATTGCACAATTTATTAATAGTGATATTCTTTCCTATTATTTGGGTTTTCTACCACATGTATTGTTATCCTCTTCAAAACAAATCACCGAATCTTCAAAATAATAGAATTATTGGAAAAAAGCCTCTGCGCCCGTGACGTTTACGCCAAAGGAAAAGTCAGAGGTTATGTTTTGCAAATAATATAAATCGGAATAAACACAGAAACGTCAGCAAAATACATTATTTCTGTGTTTATTCCGATTTATATTATTTGCAAAACATAACCTCTGACTTTTCCTTTGGCGTAAACGTCACGGGCGCAGAGGCTTTTTTCCAATAATTCTGTTATTTTGTAGATTCGGTGATTTGTTTTTGAAGAGGATAAAAATACATGTGGTAGAAAACCCAAATAATAGGAAAGAATATACGTAGAATGCCACAAATAACTTTCAGACAATATTAATAGTGATGTTTCTATCTGGTTGAAACAAGCCAAATTTTTGCATCGAACTGATGATTCGGATTTTAAAGGAAAACGGTACGTCTTACGAATTTTCACCAAGAGAAGTGCATTTTCTTCACAAATTCGTTTGAGAAATCATCATCTTTAAAGTCAAAAATAGAAATAATTGCAAAGAAACAAAATAATGGATATTTTAATCAGGAGCTCCCCTATTTTCATCAGCACCAAACGATTTCTTAGGATACTAATGAACGGCATTTCATCCGTCCAATAAATAGTATTAATAAGTTTTAAAATAATGGAGAAAAACCATATTTTTATACCATGTAAGGAGGGGCGGGGCGTAGCTCCGTTAGCATTTCCAGGCCCCCATTGACATGAACTTTTCTTCTTCATATTTTTGGGCGTAGAACCACCCATCGAAATATTCGAACGTTATTTTCGGATACCCTGTATATCAAAACATGGGATTCAACCTTTAGCCTTGCGCAATCAATACTCCCCCCCCCCCCAAAAAAAAAAAAATAAAATTCAACTACAACTTTACTATGTAAGCATATTGTATAATAGAGAACATTATTTATAGGTGCTTGTTTGAACAAAAAATATCTCGGCATACTTTTAACATTTGGTGTAAAATAAAACAATTAAAATTAAATTATCTAATGTTTACGCATATCTGACCTAAAATCTGGACCGTTTAATACGAAAAACGCTACCACTTATTTAATAAATTAAAACAATTTATTTTTGCCTTACCAGAAATCAAATATAATATGACCTCTGACCTAGAATCGCGATATCGAATGAAAATATTTAATTTTTGAAAAAGAATTGTTACTATATGAACTGGTGTGTGTTTTTTCTTTTCAATTTGATGCAAAACACGTGTTGTATTATTTTTGTATTCGTAAATTTCGGTGTCTTGAATTTTAGATGCCATTTCTCTTCGATTATAAAGAAAAATAAGTGTAAAAATTTGAGGCATAGCCTAGAGGCCTGCTTATCAATATGTTGCCATCCTAAAATTTGTAAACTCAAGTTTTCCGTGTAATAATTTTTATACCGATTTAATTAAACCGTCATGCTAACTTAATAGATCCATAATGATTGCATTACGGCAAATTCAGTTCATACCTATCATACAGTTAATAATCTAGTAATTTGTTGCCGATAAAAAAATAATTGAGTAGGTAATACCTAAACGCTGACTCAACTAATGTTTTGAATACAATAATAGACAATTAAATTAAGTCGTTTAAACAACAACTGTCCACGATAGGACGCATAAATATTCCAATAATAATTACTATGACATTTATATCAACTTCTTGTTTATTAGATAATTATTACGTTCGGAATCACTAATTGCATAGTACCCACAAATCTGTAATGGAACATTTGCTCATTGAAGACGATTATGGCAACCCGCCGAGCGAAAAACTGGGAAATGTAAAAAAAATCTACACAGAATTTTTCTCTCATAATATAATGTGATGGTTAATTCTAAGGGTAAACTAACAATCGAGTTTTCAAAAACAAAACGGGCAAGTTCACAAGTCAGGCGCGTCTCTTTTTACTTTTTCCGCTCACAACCTCAACTTCAACAATAGGAATATAACTTAATAGTTTTCGCTCCCTTTGAGTAATTTCGGATGGTAGAGTTTGACTTATAGTCATACGCAAGTACAGGATGGTTCACTATATTGTGCTCCCACTATTATTGAAGATTAGAAAAAAATTTCGTATAAAAATTGCAGGGTTGTACAAATACTTTTTTAAATATAATTACAAAAAACAATTGCTTGCATGTAGGTCAAGTGATATAGGTATGTAACAATGAAGGTTGTTTTTTAAATGGAAAACTCTGCAATTTTCACATAATCTTTTATTTTCTCCCCGATTTCAAATAAATAAGGATTGATATGTCCGGTTGTAATATTTTTTGACATATTGATACCAACAAATATGCATATAGGTATTTTAGGGTTTCTGTGGAAGCGCAATAGTTAAATTACTATGCAGTAGACTGTGACTGATGACAACATTGTTAATTGTCATTTCATCAAAATGGGATGGTTACACAGAAGCAGAAAATTGTGACTTTGCCTTTATGTTAAAAATAATAATAGTAAAAAAGCTGTAAGAAGAGAATATACACCATTATACCCAAATCGTCCGGCTCCTAGTGAAACCACATTTTTAAGTATGGTCCAAGTAAGGACTTCCCTGCACTCAAAAAACGCAACAAAAACTTTACGGGCCATGCGGCATGCCTGTTATCAAACGACCCGACGCACATCAAAAACCTATAAAGGTAAGCGAGTCAATTTGCGAACAGCAATACAGAGAGTACCGGTATTTTAATGAGGGTAAAGTTTTTGTTGCGTTTTTTATGTACCGGGAACTGATGACTTCAACTGTACTTAAAGTCATGTGAGAAAAACCGATAGTTTTAAAAGAAAAAAAACTTGGCAGGAAAGCAAACGAGCATGAAGAACGTTATATTTTGGATTTTTTTAAGGTAATTTTCAGGCCCGGATTGGGCCGATGGTTTATACCAGGCTCAGCCCCGGTGAGCCGGCGGCGCCGGTCGCGCTTTTAAGGTTAAAAAAGGGTAGAATAGTTATAAAATATTTTCATACTGTTATTCACTTTCTGAGAGGATATTGTACCTATTAACTGCATTTTATCTGAACAAAATTATCTATCGTTTCAAGAACCTACCTGGCGGCATCAGCAATGTGTTCAAGTGATTTTGATGTCATCCTTATGGGCCCAACATTTAAAAAATATTTCGACTGCTTGCTTTATAGCTTGTTAAACCCGTAATCAGGGGTTAGAACTTACAATAATTAGTATTATATTTATTGTCCCTAATTACAGAATCAAATGGTTTATGATCTGTAAATATTTGCAGAGTGCTCTGTAATGCCATAAACTTCACAATAGTGTCTCATTACATACTATGGCTTTATTATTTATTTAAGTGCACAGTGAGAATTTTTTTGTTCGGTATTTGTCTGATGTATTGATACATATAAGAACATTATAAATTCAGATGTAGGACACTGTTGCTTTCAGCAAACACGTGCTTTAAAAAAATTACCATTTTTATTTCGTCCCAAGAGACGAAATCTTATAATAATATAAAACCCCAAATTAGTTTTCGAATAAACGCGAATCGAAAGTGTGTGTCTTATTAAGAGTTTTTCTCAAAAGTATACTTTTGGTAAGTATTCATAATTTTTAATTGATAATAGATCTGCCGCCAGTCGAATAAAAAAAAAGTTGTAAATGGAGCTTTTTGATTTTTACAAAGAAAGGGTGCTTAAATATTTTATTGTAAAAAAGTGTGGGGCGCTTTTTACTATATTTTTATTGCACCCCACGCTTTTTTACAATAAAATATTTAAACATTATTTTTTACCTTTTAGTTCGGTTTGCTATTAAAATGTATTTTTTTAATTTTTTAAAGTACACATTTTTTTTGCCAATCTCCTATTTTTTGTTCATGTGTTGTAGTTCAATTTTTCATTGTTGTTCCCACGAGTAATGGACAATTAAACGGTCGCCCTACCAGAGGTCCGATATTAATAACCCCGGCGCATCCGGCAAAATGTCGACAGTAGATTAGTCCTTTTTTTGTTTTAATTTTTATTTTATCCTGATGGTCCTGGTGAGGACATTAGGACAAAGTTGTCAAATTATTGTATTGTCGTCGGTCCTTGATAAGTGTGCAAAGTTTCAGTTTAATCTGACGTTTTGAAGTGGGTGAGAATCACGTTCAAAGATTCAAAAAGTTTACATACAAACATACAGGTGAAGTAAGTTAATATAAAGCGTGTAAAAATTTGTTTCTTGCATACAAATATGTACTGACTATGTCCTGAACCCAAGTATCTTCTGAAAGAACCCTTCCAAAATTAAAGTTTGTGCAAAATAAGCTTAGAAAGGGATGTACTATAGTCAAAGGATTCTCATGTCGGTCGTCGCATACCTACCTTGCACTGACGAGAGCCAGCAGCTCGAAACTGCAGTCTGCAAGTGGTGTGTGACGACTGGCAAGGTAGCTCCTTTAAATAGGATCAGTCTTTCGGCTGGTGTTTGTTGCAATCGAAGCATTAGCGTTTTGATGGTAATATGCAATTATTACACTTAACGCGCCAGATTTGTAACTTTGGTTGCAGTCTGGTTACTTTCCTTATAGTAAAATAAGGATTTATAGAGGAGTTTGCGACTAAAAATATTATGTTTAATTTTTATATAGTTCATGAACCTACGAGTAATGCTGACGCTGTAAAATTTTTGTTATTTTATCTTATAAAATATTATTGTTCATCTCAGCATTTTATTTCTATTCTTATAATATCTCAAACTTATCTGCTTCCGTGTAACCCACTTTGATGAAATAATAATACAAAGTGTCAAACAATGGCAATGTTTAGGGTAGCATCAGTCACAACCTACTGCGTAAAAATTAATTACTGCGCTTCCATCAGAAACCCCATAAATTACCTATATCATGCATGTTTGTTGGTGATTATGTCCGATATGTCAAAAAATATTATAGTCAGACCTCTCCACCCTTATATATTTGAAATCAAGGTAAAAAGTTCTAAAATAATATGTAAAAAGTTTTTAAAAACAATCTTCATTGTTATATCACGTGACATATGCAAGCAACTTTGTTCATAATCACAGGCACTGGAAGTCGACACCATAACCAGCTTAGAAATAATGAGAATGAGACAGAGAGAAAAATATATTTTTAAATTTACAAAAAAACACCAAAACAATATAAAGTTTTACTTAATTTAAACACGCCTAACTTTAGTTGAAATTTCAATATTAATAGTGTGTTCTTAATATCGGAAAATAGAGCAAAGAAGTAAATACACTAAATACAGAACATTTCAAACCCACCACCCCTGAGCACATAATTCAATTCTAAGTCGTAGTTTCCTAAAACTTGTACGGATTTTTTGATTTGTTGAGGATGCAATAGCAACTCTTGTCCGTTTTTTAAATATTTCCACATTATTAGGTAGTAAACAGTTTGTTTTAAACGCCCCCACAAATAAAAATCTGCCTATTCAGTTATCTTCAAAACGATTTAATCAGAATTAACAATTCGAGAGCACTAAACATAAACACACCACATATACATACATAGTAGACATGTAGACAACCCTCAAATCCAAAGCCAAAGGCTGTCCGGAAGGAGGTTAGATATTTGAAAAAACGCAGACAACATCCATTATCCATCGACATTATGCCGATGCCGAGGATCGAACTCAGAACACATTACCGTCCCAGTTACGGATCGGACAACCATCGTATTGAAAATACATTGATTGCCGATAACCAAGAGGTAGATACATCAATTAAACCACCCGCAGAAAATGTCTCAACAACTTATCCATGTGTACCGATTAATGTTTATATAACATAATAATATGGACCTATTATTCCTTGACAAGTAACAACACGCCATACGTTTACCTTAACAAAATATTGACGATTATTGGAAATTCCAAATTGTAAATTAATTTTCCTCGGAGATTGAACATGATTCGATGAAACCGCCCCGATGTTAGAAAAGATATCATGATAAAAATTTCTGGTGGTCATTATTTCATTACCTCCATCCATAAACAAAAATAGATACTATGTACGTTTCGTCCGTCATCTTCTAGTCTGATTTGACCCATTCTACATGACATGCACTTTTGTTGCTCGACACTTATACAGAATTGAAGTTAACAAAGAAAATGTAAAAAGCGATGTACCTATTTTTGTATTTTTTGGCACAGTGTTAACTGTAGAGAGATGAAACATTATCCTTCTTATGCATAATGTAATTAAATTTAAAAAATATACTTTCTTTTATCTAATCTCCATTGTTGTTAAAGATTTAAGCAGAAAGCAACAAAAAAAAACGCCGTTGACAGTGAATAACCTTTAAAAACTAACTCCAGTTATTAATTTTACTCCGAAAATTACAACCGCATTAAAAACAATAATGCTCTATAGGCTTGTTCTTTGGGACTGGTCGGGTGGTCCTGCATGGTCAATGACGGAGAATTGGACTGATAATTCTTGTTAAAAAAAATACCTAACGTAAAAATCGAGAAGTGGATAGGTACCCCTAAGGATAGAGGCAAATCAGCAATAATTGCAATGGCCGCTTCCCGATAAATCCTAAAAGAGTTTGAGTCTTGTTAGGAAAAATTAAAAATAAAAGTAAATATCGCGGATCGTCGACCGGTGCGTGGCGTGGCTCGCCTAAAATCGCATATCTACAAGTGCAAAGACTCCGCGGCGGACCACAGGATCGTTCGACTAAAAATAACAAAACTCAAAACAACTGCATTCAAATATCGGTGCGAGTAGGCCTCGGCCTCGCGTTAGCGATAAAACAAATGCACGTTGGAACGTTGCACTTTTTGCACCGTTGCCAGACTTACACCTACGAATTATAACGGGTCTAAGTGTGCTGTTGCCGCGCAACGACTGCCCAGCAGCTTTAATTATTTGCATGTCGATCGGTGGTGGATATAACAGGACGAATTTCTGGGTTGGTGGCTGGATGCAGGGTTTCACGGTGGCCGGCATCCTACATTTTTTTAAATGTTTTCGTGCAAAGTGCACACTTCAATTTCAATGGGTAGATAGATGCCTACAGACTATATAGAACAGGAACACGTAGATTAAACTGTAAAACACCGAAATTCTCAATCAACATTTTTTTTGTTTTTATTAATTTACCGTAAAGTTTCAAACGAAAAAAACGTGGCAAAGTGGAAAATATTTTACACACTATGCTTTACTTTAACAGAGAGTTTTAGGGGAAAACTAAAATATAGAATGAGTTTTTGCGAGTAAAAAACGTACGTATTCTTGAAACTTTTCAAACACATAATAGGTATGTCTATTTAAAATTGATCTATGTAACAAAAAAATCAAACTTGTAGCAATAAACCTGAACTGTCCATAAAAATGCTATGCTAGTAATCGTAATATATATGAAAAATTTGGCATCATCCTTTTCTTTTATTATTTTCCGTATAGGTATATAGGCACCTACGTACAGAAATTGCCAAAGGACATCTCGTACGGGCCAAGTCAACCGAGTACGCAAGGCCGAGTCCATTTTAGAACACAAATCCAAAGAAATAAAAGCCTCTACTAGTTCTAGTTGTATTACGTAACTTCTCAGCGAGAGGTCTAGGGGACCAATAATAACAACAGTAGTGGTGCGACCCGACCAACCCCATTTTTCCTAGGCCTACTATTCGGCTCGATAGGGATGAGTGCATGGTCATCACACCCCAGCCCACATTAAAGTAGGGTCCAGGGCTACCTTTTCGAGTCGGCCGATTTTTTCCTCACACGTGCATCGCATTGTATTGAATCACTTTTGTTGACGTTGCTAATATTGTTTTTCGCAACAGAACACTCGAGCGCGAGGGTAATTCTCGCAGGACAAAGGGATTAAGGCAAATAAGGGAGAGTACGCGCGTGCGCAAATTAGTTTTGCTGTAAATTTGACTGCTGGCCCAAATTGCGGCACGACTTAGGACCGAGAAGTTTTTGATTTTCCGGGAAATACGCGGGACTGTTGTAGTGATTTCAATGCCTGGCTGTTTGGGAATTTTCGTTTAGGATGTTCCTTTGATATGCGACTCTGCGATTTTGCCTATCCCATCTCATTTTACATTCTTAATAATACATAAGTGTACAAGTACGCACAGATATAGATAGCATTATTAACAGAGAATACCCACTTACATTGGAGAAGGAACAATAAATGAAGCATGGCAAATAAGTCATGTAGAGAGAGTGCAGTGTGTCGAAAAAGTAACACTGTAAATCTTATACAAATACCAAAAATTACCCGTAATAAGTTATTGCTCATTTAATTACAAACACTTTTAAAATATATTTTTTAATTTTTCAGATGACTAGATGATACAACACCTATACCGGATACATTAATCCCTCGGTTGCTTTTACGAATAATATTATAAAATTTTAGCGTATCATTTGCGACACAAAAAAACACATTTTGCACTTATTAAGTGAAAAATGTCACTTCCGGTTCAGCCGGAAGTAGCAATAACTTTTGATTTTTAAATAGCAACCTATACAGGGTGGAGCATTAAAAATATTCCATAGTTCAGGGGTAGATTCTCTGGGCCAAAATATGTGGATATAACCCAATATGCTTTAGTAAAATGTTGCTGTGGAAAAAAATACGGGGTGTTAAAGTTCAAATTATTTTTTGTTTTTTTTTGCCATAACTCAACGGCCTCTTGACTGATCTTCGCCAAATTTGCTGGAGGAACTTTTTTTCTTCTAAGAAACAATAATTTATGCATTACCTCACGTTAGATCATAGAGGGCGCCACAGGACCTGTATCTGATGATGATTTTCTTCATATTTTTTTTGATGAAACGTCGTGGTATAAAAGGTACACTTTCACTTTTCAAGCCGATCACGATATTATAAATCTTATCCCTCAATATAACACATTCGAAGACTTAGATAAACCACTAACAACGGAAGAGATCTTAACCGCCATTGGGCAGCTAAAAAATAACAAATCTCCCGGCGCCGACTCACTCCCAGCTGAGATTTTTAAAGCTGTGTCGTCAGACCTCATACCCTACCTCAAAAAACTGTTTGATGTCGTGTGGGAAAGTGGTCAAGCTCCGCAGGAGTTTCGTGTTGATACACTTTTAATCAACCCCTTCAAAAACAAAGGGAGCGCTGCGGACTGTGGAAATTACAGGGGTATAGCTCTCCTGACTGTTGGAGGGAAGATACTCACTAAAGCGATGGCAAATAGGCTAACACCTGTTATGGAAAAGTTACTTCCTGAAACACAGAGTGGCTTTAGACCAAACCGAGGCACATCGGATCTAATCTTCACAATTAAACAGCTTCAAGAAAAAGCACTCAAACATCAAGGAGAAATTCACATGGCCTTCATTGATTTAACCAAGGCGTTTGACTCGGTGGACAGGGAAGTGCTCTGGAAAATTATGCTCCGCTTAGGTATCCCTAGAAAATTTGTGGAAGTATGTCGCAGTCTACATACAAACAACAACGCCCAGGTTATGTATAATAATGAGGCAACCGAACCTTTCCAAACCCTCACTGGAGTTAGGCAGGGATGTGTCCTGGCACCCCTACTTTTTAATTTGTTTACCACTGCTCTAACAATTATTGTTGACAACAAATTGACAGTCAGAGGAATAGGTCTCAGATACCGTTCTGATGGCGGTCTCTTTAACATAGGGCGCTTTAGAGCTTTCACGAAGACACGCACACGATTCATTTGTGATCTCCAGTATGCGGATGACTGTGCACTTTTAGCCTCTACGCCGGAAGAGCTTCAAGAACTTTTAGATGTGTATGCCCAGAGCTATGATTCCTTGGGACTTAAAATCAACATTGGAAAGACTAAGATTATGTCAACTCCTCATCAAGTGAACCAAATAGACATTACACTTAACGGAAATTCTCTTGAAGAGGTGGATCAGTTCAATTACGTAGGCAACGTTGTTAATGACAAATCAAACATGGACAGCGAGATTCGCAATAGAATTAACGCTGCATCTAGAGCACTCTGGGGACTTAAAGAGAGAGTATTTGACAACCACGACCTTGCTTTGTCAACGAAAATGGCTGTCTACAGAGCAGTTGTCATTCCAACACTGCTATATGGATGTGAAAGCTGGGTCACTTACCGTCGTCATGTGAAAGAATTAGAACGTTTTCAGCAAAGACACCTCAGAAGTATGATGAAAATCCGTTGGTTCCATCACATATCAAACGTGGAAGTACTCAGGAGAGCAAACAGCCTCCCAATTGAGGTGCTTATTTCAAGAGCACGCCTAAGACGGGCAGGTCACGTTCATCGTATGCATGATAACCGCCTGTCATTTACGTCATTTAGTTTAATCATTTTATTTTGTTCTTGTATTCCTCGGGCTAATTTCTTTAACTTCTTTATTTACAATGCTGCCCAGATATAATAATTTTTCAAATAGGGAAATGAGGGATGTGATATGTGTTTACGCGCAAAATAATTTTAGCGGACGTGCTGCAGCGGAGATACTCATTGCAATATCCAAATAGAATACAGCCAGACCATTAGATTTTCAAAGATCTGTTTCGTCATTTGGAAGAAACGGGTGCATTTCACCATAAAAACGATGTAGGACGGCCGAAACGAATTACTCCAGATCAAGAACTAGAAAGTTTAGTTCATGTGGATGAAGATCATCAAGTCAGCTCAAGTCGTTTAGCAGCGGTTAAGAATACTTTATTTACCGGCGAAGCAACTTTTACTCGCCGAGGCGTTTTTAACTGGAGTAATACCTATTACTGGGAAGTACAAAATCCTCATGCCGTTAAAGAAATGCATTTTCAGCAAGAATTTGTCCTTCCTCCAAATTTAAGTGGACAGTCTTATCTGTTTTTCTTCAAAATACTCATGCTTTCATGTTAGACCATACGGAACAGAATGTGGTTCAAGCAAGATGGAGCTCCCACTCATTTCTCCATTGAAGTCAGGAATTATCTTAATGAGACTTTCCCACGCTGATAGATCGGTTGAGGAAGTGAGTTTGCTTGGCCACCAAGGAGTCCTGATTATAATCCTTTGGATTATTATGCGTGGGGATATATGAAGTCCTCAATCTATGCAAATACTATCAACTCAAGAGAAGAACTGTGAGACAAAATACATAACGCAGCGAATTTTATTAGAGGACAGGAAAATGTATTTTTCAATGTAAGAAAATCTTTTACGAATAGAATTAGAAAAGGCATAAAAGTAGGTGGAGACCATTTCGAACATCTACTCTAAGTTGTAGCAATGGGGGTTTTGCATGGGGGGAAAGTTTATAATATAATGACATTATAAACTCAACAACAAGTCAACTTTTACGTTATTTTTCGGTCTTCTAATAAGATTGGATTCTTATTTTAGACAATCTCTTGATTTATGAGTGAGAAAGAGTTTACGCTGTTATTATGATTTTGTTTTCCCTTATGTTTTGTACTTTTTTCAATAAATACACTTTGTTTCATTAAATTTGAATTTGTCTTCCAAACATTTTTTGAAATGTTTAACGGCATTTTTCTCGAAAACGGTTGGAGTTACCAAGTTCTACCAAGTGTACCTTTTATACGTGGAAATGACGCCCTCATCAGATACAGGTTCTGCGGCGCCCTCTATGATCTATCGTGATGTAATACATAAACTATTGTTTCTTAGAATAAAAAAAGTTCCTCTAGCAAATTTGGCGAAGGTCAGTCAAGAGGCTGTTGAGTTATTGCAAAAAAAAAACTAAAAAATAATTTGAACTTTGACACCCTGTATGTTTTTCCACAGCAACATTTACCCCTGAACTATGGCCTGTTATTAATGGTCCACCCTGAATATATTTTTGCACATTTAGATTCAACATAAAATTCTCGTTAATGCATGACAAGTAGGTAGTTGTTTTCAAAATGGCGATACATTACAGCCAGACCATAAGATTTTCAAAGATCTGTTTCGTCGTTTGGGAGAAGAAAAAGTGAAAAAGCTAAGTTGGCCACTGCAAGACTGTGTTTTCAAAAAATTCACCCGGTAGGCCTTGAATCTGATGTTTCGTCTTGATTTTTATTGTTGCATTTTAATAAAAGCTTATTTCGTGCAAAAATCACTATTTTGAATTGAAAAACAATTTTTTGAAAAAACAAAAAGCAAATGAATTATATTCAATTTTTTTAAATGGTAACCGTATTTTCTTTATACTTGCACCAACAAAGCCCAAAATATTAACCTTTTATTTGATGTATACGTCTAGTTTGGGTACCAATTTACATTGAAATTATTGAATTTCTGCAGATGCTATTCTTCAGTTATTTAATGAAACCGTATAATATGTACTAATGTTTAATGTTTGTGTAATATTAAATTTTATTAGCGTGTCATGACATAATGACATTTCCTTTCAAATATTTGCCCAAATTATTATTTGATAAAGTTTATGTACTGTTTTTTTTTAATTTGCTTGTGGTTTATTTGCTAATATAACTATTAAAAAAAAAAAAAATTAAAAATACAAAATGGTATTTACCCAAAATGAAAAGATGGATTATTTATGGGAAATCTAAAAGAAATGCATATCAAGCTGAAAGGTTCTATGCAGAGCGGTATCCTGGAAGGCACCACTCTTGTATACAAAAAATTAGGGCCCAGCCAAATGAAAACAAACAAAATTCGTTTATTATTGACGAGGCCACAGATATTAATGTTTTAGCATCTGTGGAAATTAATAAAAATGAAAGTACACGTGAGATTGGAAGTGCTCTTGATATTAACCGAGAATCTGTTAGAAGAATATTGGAAAACCATTGACGTAAATCATATAAATATCAACTTTATCAACACTTATATGAAGCTGATGCAGGTAGGAGAGAGTTCATTATTGCAATGGGTTACTAGAAAATAGGAACATTGTTCCCAGATGAAAGTCGGTTCCTAACAATGGCATGTTGAAATAATTTGCGTTACTGATTTCAGGAAAATTTACATGAATTTAGAGTAGGAAATCACCAAGAAGCTTTGGGGTATCAGGTCCTATTTTATTTCAGGGGACTTTAAATGGAATTAGGTACCTATTTTTGGAAAATGAAATTGAGGACTTTTTAGGAGGATTACCTATGAATTTGAGAAGAAGCATTTATTATCAACAAGATGGGGCTCCGCCACATAACCTTAGAGATGTCTCTAATTATTTAGAAAACACATTTCAAAATAAAGTCACTGCGACATATGGACGCACAAGGTGGCCTACCACATCACCTGACCTAACCCCCATAGATTTTTTCTGTGGGGGGGGGGAGGTACGTCAAAGAACGTATTTATTCATCAACTTCAAAGAAAACTCAAGGGTCGTAAGATCATCAGTAGGGCTCAAAATGTACTGAAGTTGAAGGAATGCATTTTGAACAATTGCTATAAGTTTATTTACCCTATCTTATAAATAATTATTAATAAATTCTGTAAATTTTATTTAATCTGTGTATTTTTTAGCAATATCAATTGGTAAATGTAGCATCTACAGAAATCCAATAATTTCAAAGTAAATTAGTACCGACACTAGGCGCATTACACATCAAACGAAAGGTTAATGTTTTGGGCTTTATTGGTGCAAGTAAAAAAAAAAGGTTACCATCGAGGTTACCATTTAAAAAAAATTGAATAAAATCCATTTGCTTTTTATGTTTTTTCGAAAATTTGCTTTTGAATTCAAAATAGTGATTTTGGCACAAAATAAATGTTTATTGAAATGCGACAATAAAAATTACGGTGATACATCAGATTCAAGGTTATTGTTAAGACTAATGCTTAATTTTGTTTCTAAAACACGTGTCTTCAGTTATTTTTAAAGTGAACAAATAACTGCAAGAAAATAGTATTCATTTCCTGACAATACAACAATTTCCTAACATTACATTGCCTTGTCTGGTAACGATTAGATACATGGAAATATTGATTTTTTCTTTCAGAAATTCTGTCAGAAAATAAATGTAATTATTAAACAACTTGCAGGAAAAGCAATTTGTTGGGTTATAATTTATGAATATTTTTTTGTTTTACGTTATTCGGCATCAGGTACATTCCGTACTATTTAATTCATATGTAATAAAACATATTTTTTCATTGAAAACATCGATAATTACTAGGTGCCTTGAAACAAGTGACAAGTGTCTTGTCTGATAGTATAAGCTTCTTTTTATTGTACAAGGTCGGGTAATTTTTTTCCACATTTGTTATGTTAACGAGTTGAGATAAGATAACGTCAGATTTAATTATAAGGAATATTTTATTACAATTAGCAGCAAACAATGTCTGAGTGCGTTAAACTTTTGTTTTGTTATGTTGTAATAACTATCGACAACGGCAGGATGATTAAAGAGACATAGTAAAATGGATTTAAAACAAATAACTCAAACGATTTCAAACGTATATAAGAATTCTAATAAGTTGTAGGTAGGTATACTAATTATTACTTTTTACTTCACAAATTCTGTGACAAAAATCCATCCGAAATTCAATGCAATTATAACTTACTTGTCATTTCCATTTTCTACAGCAATTTTGGAATTAAGTAATTGAAACAAAAATCCTAACCTAAATAACAAAATTTCCAGGAATCAAATTTTTACTAACAAATAAATTATATTTCGCTTATAGTCCAATATTTCGCAACTGTGTGTTTACAAGATAATAAGATTTGAAAAAGAATTGAATTAATATTCTAAAACCGTCAACAATAATAATTAGAAGTATCAATTGTCTTTCATGGCCTACCTGATGTAGAACATAAGAATACAATAGCCAACACAAAACAATTCGAATTTTCACAAATCATAGATATCTACTTAAAAAGTAAATAGCAGGAAGAATTATGCTAATATACAGAACGATACATATATAAAGTACGTCTCTGAATTGAGTTTACAAAAGGAAGGATTTTTTGTTTGTTGTAAAATGGACTAAATGGATTTAAAATGCAACTAAAACTTCCAGTGTGTTCTTAAAATCGAAGAGTAGAAAAAAAAGTTATTTTCAATTTAGGAAGAAGTAATTAAAAATGAACAAACTTATAAGTAATAGGTATTTAAAACTCCAATATTAATATAGTGTACCTACTTATTCTTAAATTAAATTTTTTTTACTTCATTATTTTGCTCGTAACTACCCAAGTAACACAAATTACTTTTTAGAAACGGTGACAATAATCCGATAGATTCAACTCCGGAGATAAGTGCAACGGTTTAAGATGAATTTCCTGGTTTGTGTAATATATTTTTGGAAGAAGCTTGATGACGAAAAGTCGGCATAACCCAAATCTGAATTTAACTTTTTTTTCCAGGCCGAAAATGATCGCCATGAATCTGTTTCCTACCTACGTTGATTAGCACTAAATACTCTTTTCAGTAACGTCTAACAAAAAAAGAATTAAAATAACATTTCATTTGTAGACATTAAAATATTATGCATTTTTAGTATTGGCTAAGATGAGGAGGAAACTGTTCTAATAAATTTCTCGAAATTAATACGTGTTTTAAAGCATATTTTAACCTAATACTTTTCTAAACATTGTCCGAAAAAGGACGTTATTATAAAAAAAAACTAGATACCTAAAGTCTTATCACAAGCAAAATTAATTCCTATTAAAACATTTCGTAATGTACTTTTCTATACCTACCTATACATAAAGCTATTAATAAGGATGAAAATATTTTTCATCATTAGTGAAAAAATTAAGATGAACATTGGCAAGTTTGTCAAATGTAGTTGCAACTAACAAAGGAAGGATATTTTGAAAGGGTGTTGACAAAAATTATGTATGCCACATGTAATAAGACATTCATTTTCATTCACGCTGATCATCGTGGATAAAATATATAGATATACCTATCTTTATTTCCACTTATAGGTACTATAAACAACTATACGATTCGTTCACACCCGTCGAGCTTAATGTATATTGTTGGTCACAGGCAGCTATGAAGCCATTAATAAATTAAGGTGGGTCAGATATTTAGATAGTTTTTTAGATAAGTGTTAAGAAATTATACATACATATAACTCCTAAATCTACTGAACAAAAATGCAATCTTTCTGCGTAGCGTTCTAGGAAACTCGAAAGAAATTTTAGATGGCCCGGTTACAATTATAAAGAGTATTCAAGAGTCGGTCAATACGTCGAGATGAAAAAAAAAAAAATTACATGTACATAATATAGGTAATGTGTGAGTTTTGTTGCATCCAGGTGCACAGAAGTCGAAATAAAAATTTCACCGGGAATACAAATTTAACAGACGCAGGATGCATTTCTTATGCATCAGATCTACCACGCTGCAGATCATCAAAGAAACACGAAACAAAAATGATAATGTACGTGAAATTTTCGATAGTCCCTCATTTTAAACCTAAATTACTGCATGTAGAAAAAAAAATTATTATTGTTTTAATAATAAATACCAATAATTTATGTTCCACAATAAGAGATTATCCAAAATTTAATACCTACATCGCATTTCCGAAATCATTGTATTTCAAATCGAAATTGAAAAATGTTTTTCTACAGTGTGTTTCACTTAAGAGTGTAACAGCGTAATAATTCTTTTGTTCTTTGGCCGATCTAAATCAAACTTATCTTAAAAGATAGAGGAGACCACAAAATCACTTACCATCTTAAAATACAAGGCCATCTACGAAGCTAAATTATATGAAAAAAATCGAAAAAATCATAGTAGGCGTTTTTTAATCAAAAAAATTTTATTAACAAAACTTGCTCGAAATCATTCAAAAAACCCTGAATACGAAGTTAAAAAATAAGGTCTTGAACAAAATTCCAGTGTCTTTCTCTTTTTGATATAAGCATGCTCTGACTCCTTTGTTTCTACTAAGACAATTTTGTAAATATCAAATTAGTTGTCAAGTAAATCTGTTGTTTGTATTGTTTGAAAAAAATAAATTTAGAAATAATTTTTAATAAAATGCCTAAAATGTTTTTTTTTCATCAAAACCTCACTTTTTAGAATGTAAGTAAACTTCGGATTCTGGGTTTTTGAATTATTTAGAATAAGTTTTATTAACAACATTTTTTGATTACAAAATGCCTACTATGATTTTTGATTCTTTTTATATAATTTTCCATCGTAGATGGCTTTGCATTTAAAGATGGAAAGTGATTTTGTGGTCTTAAATAGACCTTGGTGACCTCTATCCTTTGAGATCAGTTTGATTTTAATCGGACAAAAACAAAAGAATTATTACGCTTACGTGAGACACACTGAGACAATCTAAGTAGAACTATGACAGGTGTAGTGGGGTATGAATTGTCATTCACTTTGCAAAATTAGTTAATTTAAATTAAGAAACAGTACCAATCTTCATATCTTGTAGCTTTAAATTAACTAATTTTGCAAACAACTGAAATTATTGAGTGAAAATTCATATCACTACAACTGTCATGCTCTACTTAGGTAGTCTTATTTTTTTACCAATATATCGCATAAGGGAAACAGTTGAAATATAAATAATTGTCAGGTTTGAGCAGAAAATGCTTTTTTAAGTAAGTATGCTTGTACGTATATAATTTGAAATACTCGACAATAATCTATAGTAAGCAAGGAATATTATCTTAAATAAGGGAAACAATAAATGATAGTTTCCAAGTCTAGTTACATTTGGCTTATTATGAAAACTTCGTGATTGGTAAAATGGCACGTTCAGAATATACAAATGAAGATTGTTCAAATATTATTCTTTATGGTGAATGTAATAATGAAGTTGTCGCCTGAACCTGTGATATTTTCGCCACCAGATATCCCGAAAAGCCAAAACCGACCCATGATACTGTTTGAGGATTGATGAAAAATTGTAAAAATTTTGGATAATGAAGGAAACGAAATGTCTGTTTTAGGATACTTTAAAGCTTACTCATGTGCTTCTCTGAGAGATGCAGAACTAGAATTGGGCATTTCATTGAAGTAAACACACAAGATTTTTGCAAAAATATAAATTTCATTCACATTTATTATCAAATTGTAAAAATATTACTTCCCAGGAACGATGCAAGAAGGGTGCATATGCCGAATTTATGCTCGTAGGGGTCCGTAAGGAACCAAGAAGATGACACATTCTTTGAAAATATAATTTGGACCGACGAAGCAAAGTTCATAAAAAAAAATCTCTTCGCCATAAGTCCTATTATTGGGATGTAAACACGTTGTTCGCGACGATTTAACGTTTACTGGGCTACCACGAACGATGCAGTTGTACCAGTTCATTTCTGCAATAAAAACTTAAATGGTAAGTGACATCTAGAAAATTCTCTGAATAAATTAAGACGTTGTTGACTTTAGAGAGAAGTACCTTGGAATTTTAGGAAATATTGCTCCAACAGAGCACCAGAACATTAACACGATAGTGTTCCTCCACACAGTAAAGGGATTGGATTATTGATACTTTTTTAACAAATAATTTTGGTGATCAGTGATTTGGAAATGGCGGTCCTCAATTGTGGTCCTCGGCGCGTTCTCTGATGGACTGACCCCACTGGATTTTTTTGTATAGTGCCATATAAAAAAATATTGTTTATGCTACTTCCTTAATGACAAAAGAAAATTGTTAAGAAAGCAGAGTTCGAAATGCGCTCGAATTACTCACTCCCCAACAAATTAGCGCCGCTATTAGTACTTACCAAGTAAATTTTCCATGTAACTTTGGTTATATGACAGTAAATATCTTGAAAACGGTATACTTTCAATATATGGAAGCTAACATACTATTGCATTATTTTTCATGAACTCAAATAAAATTTGGGAGTTGTCTTAAAAAAAAATAGTTTTGACAGTAATTATTATCGAGACGTATAAGTAAATTTTTTTTATCACCACATATAATTATTATTTTTGCTTCAGTTCATATTCAGTTTAATCTCTACAATCTACAGTTTGACTTAATTAACATCTGTCTGATATTATTGTTTTTGAAAGGTCGAAAAAAAAAAATAATTAAAATTGAATATCGCGTAAACCATAAGTTTTCGATGTGTAGTACGGCATATAAAATAACGTTAGGTTTAATGACCTGTCTTTATGATTGCAGATAGGAAGTTGTTGGGTTAAGGTCTATTTTTTAAAGAAAACTATATTTTTTGAAATAGCCAACGTTTCGGCATTACGGTTAATGGTTATGCCTTCCTAGGGCAATCTTTAGTTTTCTATATTTTTACTTTAGAATTTAATCCAACGCGGAAAATTAAAAGTTTAATTGCCCTGAGGAAAGCATAATATAATGCCGAAACGTTGGATATTTAAAAAAATATAGTTTTCTTTAGAAAATAGATTAAATAGACCTTAAACCAACAACCTCCTATCTGCAATATAAAATAACATTAGAATTCACCGTGGATCTAAAAATGCAAAAATACAGGGTGTTGCATCATGAGAGGGACATAGCTTAATAGGAGGTAGAGAACATCAGTGGTAACCGGAGCCTCCCATAGAAATGTCTCATTGGGCCTTCATTACGAAGTTACAGGGTGTTAAATAATTTTTGGCCAAACCTGTTTTTTGTCATAACTTTGACAGGGAATGAAATAACGGATTCATATTTGGTACGGCTAATGTACTAACGAGCTCCAAGAGGTACATGTATAAAAAAAAATATATCCAGGTCCGGACTCACTATAATTTATGTTTCTTCTTTGCATCAATAAAACATCACCCTGTATATATTTTTTTGAAATTTCGATACGATATTCGAAAAGAGCAAGAAAAAACAAACAAAATGGCCTATTTCATTTTTTTGTTACACCTTCGTGGTTATTTAAATACGTTGTTAAATGTGCAAGAAAATGGATTACAGAACCCTATTAAATGAGAGGCACGTGAAATAAATAGTTTTGTAACTAAAATTTGCAAAAATTCTATTGAGCCTAGGTGGTCTGGGTGAATCCTAATTCCGGCACGTTTTAAAGGTCCATTTTGGTAAAAAACTGTGATCCTAATAAGTAATCGGGTATGAAATAACAAAATTTTTAATCAATCACAGTAGGCTTGTTCAAAGAATAAAAGTGACAGATAATTTAAACCATTTAGGCCTAAGCAACCAGTTACTTTGATCAAGAAAATCATCAACATTTTATACTTAATAAAAATTGGAAAAGAGAACAAACTAAAATCTAAATAAATAAAATATTTTCCATTCAGTTAACAATAAATAACAAAACAATAACTAAATGTGTTTAAAAATAAAACGTAATTGACACTAAAGTAAATTTTCAAAATGTCCTCCCCCACATTCTGTGCATTTTCTTGCGCGTTTAGAAAGGTCACCAATTGCTCGACGTATCATTTCTGGATTATTCCGTATTTCGTCGCAGGTTGTAACGATGCACTGGATTAAATGTTGTCTACTTTCAATTTCAATGCTATAAACCTCGTTTTTTAAGTGGCCCCATAAAAAGTAATCACAAGGGTTACAATCAGGAGATCTTGGTGGCCATTCATGTGGACCCCCGCGTCCAATCCATCTATTAGGATACACATTGTTTAAGTGTTCTCTTACTTGAAGGTTAAAATGTGGCGGGGCCCCATCATGCTGAAACAACATGCCTCTTATACCGATATTTTCTAACATATTCGGTAAAATGTTTTGAAGGAAATCAAAGTAAATTTCACCATTCAATCTTTCTTCAAAAAAATGTGGCCCTATCAAATGTCTATTCACAAGTCCGACCCAAACATTTACAGAAAACCTGTGTTGCGAACGGCGTTGGCGTACCGCATGTGGGTTTTCCTGTGCCCATTTATGATTATTTCGTGAATTGTTTACTCCATCCATTGTAAATTGTGCCTCATCCGTAAATAAGGTTCTGTAAATGACTGGGCGATGGTTAGACAACCAATGACAAAATGCCAGGCGGGGGATATCCTCGCCTTGTTGAAGACGCTGTACCTGCTGGATATGATATGAATGGTAACGTTCTCTTTTTAGGGTTCTCCATACTCGCCAATGAGGAATACCAGTTGCCAAACTGATTCGTCTAGTGCTCATATTTGGGTTTTCTTGAACTACGTTTATAATATTGTTTTGTTCCTGCACACCTTGTTATAAAACACGCTCCAGAACTGCAGAAGTAGGAAACTTTCCGTGTTGTCTTGCATACTGGAACACCGTACTAAAGGTTTTATGATTAGGGCATCGACGACCAGGAAAACGCAGCCGATATTCTCTTTCCGCCGTCCTACCATTTCCATTACAGAAACCATAGATGAATATTATGTCAGCATATTCCACGTTTGTAAATTTTACTGGCATAGTTAAAATATTTTCACAAGTTTTCACTAACTAAATGCGGATTATTGACACATTAAATTACTAACAAACAATTATTCAACTGTTTAGGAGATTTCTTTTTATTATCTGTCACTTTGAACAAGCCTACTGTGATTGATTAAAAATTTTGTTATTTCATACCCGATTACTTATTAGGACCACAGTTTTTTACCAAAATGGACCTTTAAAACGTGCCGGAATTAGGATTCACCCAGACCACCTAGGCTCAATAGAATTTTTGCAAATTTTAGTTATAAAACTATTTATTTCACGTGCCTCTCATTTAAAAGGGTTCTGTAATCCATTTTCTTGCACATTTAACAACGTATTTAAATAACCACGAAGGTGTAACAAAAAAATGAAATAGTCCATTTTGTTTTTTTTTTCTTGCTCTTTTCGAATATCGTATCGAAATTTCAAAAAAATATATACAGGGTGATGTTTTATTGATGCAAAGAAGAAACATAAATTATGGTGAGCCCAGACCTGGATATATTTTTTTTATACATGTACCTCTTGGGGCTCGTTAGTACATTAGCCGTACCAAATATGAATCCGTTATTTCATTCCCTGTCAAAGTTATGACAAAAAACAGGTTTGGCCAAAAATTATTTAACACCCTGTAACTTCGTAATGAAGGCCCAATGAGACATTTCTATGGGAGGTTCCGGTTACCACTGATGTTCTCTACCTCCTATTACGCTATGTACCTCTCATGATGCAACACCCTGTGTAAAGGGTGTTCCATTTAAAATAGGAAAGTTGGTTGGAAAGTGGCAGAAAATGTAAATGTTATAGTTGGGAAGAACACCATGGGAAACCTATTTAATAGAAAAATCATAGGTGTATTCTTAGCAGTTTCGGAAATACAGATAGTTTAATATCGTGGTGACACACCAACTAGATTTAGAAATGGTGAAGAAGGATCTACGAAAATTATATATTTGATGTCAAACGTGTCCATAGTAACTTTCCATTAAATTTAAGTTATTATGAGAGATATTTAATAATAACTGCTTTCAAGAATTCTCATCAATATATTCGTACCAGAAACTCAATTCTTCGTAGCTTGTGCGCATCACATTGCAAAACTATCTAGCTATGTCCAGTTCCTACGAAGTTAATTTTATTGAGTGTCCAAAAGTCTAGCCATCGGTTTTGATTTTAAAAGATAAAATAAAATGCAATGGAGTAAGAAATGATACTGAGCAATCAACAATTTCGAACTCATCCACTATAGAATAATACATTTTCTATTCCATTTCAAGACCATAAAATTCATTGACGTTTTCGAATTATTGTAATGCTGAGAGATGTGATTTTGGAATAATGAAAAGCTATCTCGGGGATTTCATCGGCGATTGAACTGGAATATGTCTATGCCTTAATTTCTGATAAGAGTAAGCTCAACAGCATATTGATTAATAGTGTACGTTCATCGGACTTTGATATATATTATTGTATTGTGCAGGTTTATATGTATTAAATATTGTGACCTGTATCAAATTTGACAGTCTGCCTGCCTGTAATGGAAATAAAGCACAGAAAACTGTCATGGTTAATATACAAAACTTCAAAGTACCTTTGTGTGGAAGTGAAAACTCATCTAACTTCCCAATGGGCCAAGAGCTCCAGATTTCAATGGTTTTTATAAAACGCCTCAAATAATCTTAGTAAGGTATGGTTTGGTCATCAGAAGCGAAGGAAAAATGTGTTCTTTCAACGGGAGTCCTTCGACGAGTAAGCAAAATATTATGCAACGTATCTAGAAGGCTACTCATAAACAAATATCTCATATATTCGACATCGGTAGGTATACATGATAACATCTACGTTTTGCGGATTAAGAAAAATAATTACGTAAGGCAGATGTTAAAAACCGTTCACAGAGGGCACCATCAGTTAACGGAAATTTCACAATTTTATTGAGATTGCAAAATAAGAACCTGCACCATTTGCTTGCAAGGAAATAAAGATGGGATATAATAAAGAACTATTTAATATACAGAGAGATACGTCTATGGGTTAAATCAGAAAAATCATACTTTATGTATCCACCCGAGTGTACCTCTATAATTTTAGGGTGGCATCAATTACAAGTCCTTTGTTCTCGGATTTTTGCAATCTTAAGTACATTTTTTAAACAGGTTTACTGAAAATCTCACAAGTCAGTTTTATGAGGAATACGTGTTAAGGTTTTATTATGATCATCATTATTTGTAATTGATTAATTTGATTTTAATGAATGAATCTTAATTTTAATACCTACATTGGTACGGATTTTCTCGGAGGCAATAGAATAGAACAATAATTATACCTAACTACCGGATTACGCCACTCATCTTTCTCAAGAATAAGAAACGTTTTGCAAAACTTTGTAATATTGGAAAATCCAAACGTCCAACGTTCGACATACATTTTTTTCCGTAAAACAATAAAACAATATATTTTTTTGTATGAAGATAAATTTTTCGCTCTCGGCCCAAAATATGAACAATTTTTGGAACAAGGGATTCATAATATTTTAATTTAAAAGAGGTAAGGCCTTTCGACCACGTCGTTGATGGCGAAATTCTATTACTTAGGCAGCTGTATAATATGCCGATTCTAATAAAATGGGTCAGCCGGCCCGGCCGTAGGTAGCAATTTCGAAATAAAGTTGTATCACACATCAAAAGAACAGGAAGGAAACGCCATTTTTGTTGACCCTTGCAATATTATGCCTAGGCCACATGAAATTTTAACAGCCACGTCAGTTACCCGGCTATTAGAGATTTCCAAAAGCCATGTAAAAAATCGATGTACAGCCAAAAAACTCACCCTTCGCTGCCATCGGATCTGTTTAAGTATCCACGGATAAAGCGGACCTGGGGATTCAAATAAAGAACACTTTTGTCACAAAATCTTCACGCCGAGTGTGTTTTTCGGCACGAAACAAAAGGTTAAGGCTATTTTTGGCCTTAGCGCGAGAGACTATGCAAGATCCACGTCCGTGTAGACATTTTATTTATTTTTGTGTGCAGTGCCAAATCACAGACGTACCGCACTGCAACGTCGGTGCATATGCAAGTGCAGATCGCAGTTGGCGAGTCGGATAGTAATTCGAACCGTTCTGAGCGCTCCCTGTCGTGTCTGCCTCGGAAACAAATGCAGTGCAGTGAGCCCTGCCATTCGATCTCAGCTTTCCTCCATTTTCAATTTCATCATGGGAACAGGACGATTATGAGCATTTACCCAAGGAGATTTCTGGGATTCGGAGATTTCTCGGATCTTCCCCGTTAATCCCTTTTTTTTTTTTTAATAATAATTATCATCACTGGACGAACGGATACGAGGACGACCGATCGCCATTCATATTGATCTTCGGCATATGAGGAGACACTTTTGAATTATTTGGAAAGTGCATACAGGAAGTAGGTAGTCTACTTCGATGAGTGCTGCGTTCTGTTCGCCACTTGAACAATTTCCATTTTTGCAACGTCGACGTCGGTCGATACCTATTATAGCATAAATTAAACAATATTTGTTTAATGTATAGGTAACAGGAGAATAAATAGCTAGCATTCATATTAAGTAATTCCATAGATATTTATATCGGGTAGTAGGTATTAAATAGAAATATGGACGTCGAGGATACACAGGGTGTTCTGAAAGTAGTTGCAAATGCAGGTAGATCCTTTAAGGGAATGTTTCATATATAGACCTATTTTAAATTTGCCCCCCTTGGCTACTTACTTCCTCAAAGAGAGGCACCAAAGCCTAGTCGTATGGGTATATTCCTTTGGAGAATATGATAAGTTAAAAAATATCAAAAATAAAAGTAGCTTTTGGTGTACCACTCCTGAAATGGCGAAATTCGCAGCCACAGGGGAATAAGTCTAAACAAGTTCATACAAAGCACCCCTTAAATTTTTCTTCCTCTACAGTAAACATGCATAGCTATCTCCATTTTTAATGATATTGTGATAATTTCACTGACTATCAATTTAATATTTTGAAAATCATTCACTCTATTGAGCACATCGACGAACGTTTTTACCAACCAAGTTCCAGTTGTTTTCTTGCCAGTACCCGGATAAATAAGGGGGATGTTAAAGCATTTGACAATGACAATTTCGTGCAGCATATAGAATTATTCTGAAACATGTCTAAACATGAATGAAACGAATGCAGAAGTGACCCAACATATATACCTAAATGGCAAACCTTGTGGGCGATTTTATTTCTCGTAGGCACACTATGTATTCCCTACTTAATTTCACAAACATTTTTTTAAATCCTAAATGAAAGAGCTGTATAGATATATCTTACTTTGTAAGAAATTTTTAAGGCAAACTGTTTAAGAATTTCAACGGTTTCTTTTTTGGCTCGCAATATTTTTCTATCGATAAAGCATTTATTTGATATTAAAGTAGGTATGCTATAAGGCGTGCTTCGATGAGAAAATCTGCTCTAGTCCCTTTAGGCTCTGTACAAAAGATGAGCAGGTCAGCATTATTTTCAATTAACAATTGTTCATCATACCTACATAAAAATTACGAGCTCGTGTTCATATACCGAAACTATTTTTCACATCTCACGATACGGAGGGATAATAATTATAATTGAAAGCTACCACCACCATTTACCGTTCGCCTGCAGACAGACGAGCTCCCGATTGCGGAATTTGCATGAGATGCAAATACTGCAAATACCTGCATCAAAATGTAATGAACGTATTCGCTGCATCCTTGCGACCCCACGTCGCTAATAGGGCCAGGTGTCGGCATTTTTCCTCAAATTTGAAATTGGGGTAAGTTTAGTTGTTCCGGGGGTGAGTGACCTGATGTTTCGGGCCGAGACACGACCCTACTTCCAAGGGTTGCTGCGTCTAACGTCTAGCGGGGTGTCTAGACTGTTTGTGCACCACCGCCGAAGATAACTTTTGCCACGGCCACCGCGATCAATACGCGCCGGCACTCTTACGCGCTGCACTCCGTAGCCCAGGTGATCACCTCGCGTAGAGAATCATAGACATAGACACAAGTAAGAACGGCGGGTTTCCAAGCGAAACGAGACGGTGGTGGACTCGTAAAATCGGCGAACATACCTTCATTTATAATATACATATTAGAATTTTTGTAGCACAAAAAACGCTCGTCACGAAATAAATAAATCTTTTTGTGTGGCTAATAAAAATGAAAATCTGGCTGTTAGTAGGATAGCACTTTCTACAATGTTCTGATAATAAGCATCTATACGTATGCTAGTAAGACGGAGAGTTCTATAAATAGGCACTAGGTACCTACCGCGAAATAAATTTGTATCTGCATCAAAAAAATACAATTAATATGAATTAATTGATATTTTAGCAGACAGATTTTCATTTTTGATTGATCATTGATTATTATTTTCTGCTGTTTGCCAATGCTTTAGACATATAGAGAAATGTTTATTTCACATGGCAAATGTGGCATAAAAAAGTTAAAAATTCTACTAACAAATAAAACTTATTATTCTGTTAATGAGTATTTCTCTGACAGCATAGCTTTCAATACTTAAGGGTTTACTCAGGTACCTATTAAATTATTGCATAATAATTTTCGATATTAATTTTAATAATGAAAGCAAAATAGGATAGGTACAGCAATAATTGTATTGGACAAAAATAAAAGATAAATTAGTATCTTTTAAGTATAGGGCAAATAAAAAAATGGGTCTTCTATCTTGGTTTTTATGATAACGTGGGTTGCTTACAGAGTTTTTTTTAAATAAGAAAAATCTAGTTAGTCTGTTCAGCTACTGATTTTGCCCAAAAAAATATGAGACACAAAGTTGCGTACCAAAGGTCTCTGGATATCACGGCACACTAATAACCATCAATATCTACCATCAAGGTTCATAATAATATCATGGCCCCCTAGTCTTAATACAATAAAATGGCTATTAACTGTCATTTTAAAAACAAATGTCTTGTTGCGAAACATACTTAGTTGAAAAGAGAATTTAAAGACGGATCAGAGAAATAAAACATATATACAGGGTACCATTTAAAATAACAAAGTTTGGGTCGCTTCCGCTTAAGCCGGAAGTTGAATAGTTTGTTAGGGTCAAAACAGGGATAATTATGTAATACATCCCAAAATTCAAAATTTTAAATTCTTAAATAGCAAAGTTACAGAGCATTACATCTCTCCTGTGTCTCGTTCTATATTCCGTCAGGTGTCCAAGTAAGGACTTCTCTACACTCAAAAAACGCAACAAAAACCTTACGACATAATTATATCGCTGCGGGCCATGGCGAAATGCCTAATCATCAAACGATCCGACGCACATTAAAAACCTGTAAAGGTAAGCGAGAGTACCGGGTATTTCAATGAGGTCGTAAAGTTTTTGTTGCGTTTTTTATTTGCGAGAAACTTATTACTTCAACATACCTAATTACAAAATGAAATACTATAGGTACAGTGCTTTCGTAAGTGGTGGATAAATTCGATAGTGTACAACTCTCTTTGAGAAATCTCTCGAATGTCAATATCGAATGCAATCTTTGATATATTTTGAATTTTTTTTTTGGCAAGTTTTTACACAGTTATACGACGTCATCTATACTTTTTAACCCCCATCTTTCGTTATTGAATTTGAAAGATAAAATAAATAATATAATAATAAATAAATTGTACAATTTTTATCGAATTCATCTATTACTTTACTAAAGCACTGTATACTGTTCTTTTTTAAAACTTACTTAGCATAAGGCACTAAGGCAGTATAATCAATAATCAAGGTTAAAAGCGTTAAAAAACGTCTACATGTTTGTTTAGAATATAAATATTTCTTAAACTTTCTTACAAACTTCGCTCCGTGCTACAATAATCAAAATCCATCCAGGTGTATACATCCCCCTAAGTGGTGATTTTTCCGTCTCGTCGTAGAAAATTTTTATTATTTTCTATAAAATTACGGCCTGTTTGCCGAGATGAATATGCCGATTCAGTTGCTGGGAACTTGTCTGGTCTTTGTGGCAAGGAAACCAGCTTGGGTTAAACCGGCAATGCGTTTTTTCAAAGTGTTACCGCTCGACTAGGGGACCGTTTGGAAAAATCTAATTTTTTCGAAATTATAAACGACTTTTCCAGACGTTTCGCTTTACCATACACCGTACTGACTCCCAATCGTAGACAATTTCGTCTCCGTTTGAATAAGAGGTAGGCACGAATTGATATACGTACGCAGTTGTATACAGGGTATATAATAATGGAACGTCAGAAATAAAGAAGCGTGTTCCTCGCCTTTTAAGAAATTTTTTTCATATAGACATTTTGTCATTATAGATGTTTACGGAATAATTTATCGATTTTTAATTAATATGTTTTAATTAATACTAATTGGTTCATTTGTTCTACCCCGAAATATTAATGAACAATCTCATCTCAATTTTCTTCGAGATAATCTACCACTTCTAATGGAAATTTTTTCCACTGGTCATAAGGCAATAACGTGTTTCTTTTAATGCCTGATGGTGTTCCAACTCATTTAAAATGATCATGTAGATATCTTCGTACGTCAAAGCAAAAATGAGTCATTTTTCCTCTCAATAAAACTTATCCCGATCGATGGATGGGTCGTAAGGATCTATAGCAAGGCAACGCTGTTCTCCAGACCTTAATCCATTGGATTATTATTTATGGAGCCATTTAAAATCTTATATTTATGCTGTTCCTATTCCCGGTGAACAAATTCTTCTTCATAGAGTCGAGGAGGAACGTCAGCAAATCCGCGAGAATCCAGCAATTTTTCTTAGAGTGGGTGGATCTATGAGAAAACGCATCCGAATAAGAGCTCTTCCAAAAAAAAAGCTTTGAAAACGGAAAGAGGATTATTTTCCGAAACGTCAGTAAAATACATTATTTCTGTGTTTATTCCGATTTATATTATTTGCAAAACTTAACCTCTGACGATTCCTTTGACGTAAACGTCACGGGCGCAGAGGTTTTTTTCCAATAATTCTGTTATTTTGTAGATTCGGTCATTTGTTTTTGAAGAGGATAATAATACATGTGGTAGAAAACCCAAATAATAGGAAAGAATATTTTTAGTAGGTACTTTTATAAAACTAATGATCTCGATGCTGGTGATGATGAACGCCTATTTTTATATAGGTCCAACGGAAACCGTCACCAAACACTGTAAAACGCATACTGGAAAATTTTAAAAATTATGGCTCTGTCAAGGCAAAAATGCAAAGAAGAAAGCCTATTGTTGATGACGAAAACATTGAAATAGTCATTCTGGAATATTTTCATGCATTTCCAAGGATGTCATTAAGACAAGCTGCTCTGGAATCGGGACTATGCAAGATTCAATTCACAGAATCTTATTAAAACATAAGCTTCACCCGTTTTCATTCCATATGGTTCAAGGATTAAAAGAAACAGATTTCCTAAGAAGACAGATTTTTTGTGAGTTTATTCTAATAAGGTTTGAGAGTCACGGTTCTTATTTGGACAGATGAAGCAAAATTTACTAAAAATTGACTTTTTAATAGACATAATTCGTATTATTGGAGTAACTCAAATTCTCATACGTTCAGAGAGCGAAACTTTCAGGAAAGTTGGCAGTTCAATGTTTACTGTGCCATAAGAAACGATAGAGTGGTGGCATTACAAATTTATGAGGAAAATTTAAACGGTAAATTGAATTTTCTCTTCTGCTAATATGCACAGGTAAATTTTTGTTTTTTTTTTAGGTGAAAGATATCTGAATATCTTATAAAATTTTAATAATAACTATTTAGAAAATTTACCTCTCGCCAAACATAGAAACATTTTTTATCAGCACGACGGTGCTCCCCCACATAACGCATATTTAATTAATAATTATCTACAAGAAACTTTTTATGATCAATGGATTGCCAATAATGGACCTTTCTTATGGCCTCCTCGCTCGCCCGATTTATCAGTTCTGGATTATTTCATTTGGGGAATTATTAAAAATAAAGTTTGAGAGCCCATTAACAACCATTGAAGATTGTATGCAAAGAGTAAGAAATGCATTTCAAAACATATCACAGCATTCAATTAGAAGAGCTACCCACGAGGAACTAATCCGAAGGTTCAAAAAATGTGTCGAGGTTCGGGGGCGGAATTTTGAGCAATTATTAAATTAAAATGAAATCATATTTTAAATTGATCTTATCTCTGCTATTTTAGTTCATGCCATATCTTCAATTCGATTAATACGCATGTTACAGTGTTAGTGTTATTTTGCGTTTTTGTGGATATCGAGTAGCAAATGTGCTGCAAGTTCTTGATATTACTTTATCACATTCTCCATAAATAATAAACAAATTTAAAAAGTTCTCGTTGGTATAATTTAAACGTGCTGGCATTTTTTGACATAAGATAATGACTGATTGTTTCTAATCATGGCTATTTTGATGAAATGATTACAAGAATTCATGAATTTCTAATAAAATCGCAAAAATTTCAAAAAGTTGTAACTTTAACCCCTACAATGCTATCAGAAAAAAGGCAATTCAATTTTACACAACTTGACGTAAAAAAATACAGGGTGTTCCATTTGACCTAAACAAGTTTTCGCGGTTTGAAGTTGACAAAATGTAACGCGAAAAACAGAACACTTGGTATGATATTATTGAATTTATTTCAGTTGTAGAACGTAGTTCTACTTGTGTTCTTTTTACGTGACAAGAATCAAATGAGGATCTTTTACACGAAGAAAGTTATAACGGTTATTGCAAACCGTTGCACCTGTCAAATTTTCTATAAAATTTCAAATATCTCTGAAACGGCTAGGTTTAGGTATAGGATATGCATCTTTTCGACGAAAACCCTAAAATATATAGGGTGTTCCATTTGAAATAAGCAGGTTGGTATCGACTTCCGGTATATGCGGAAGTGCCAGCTGCTTGTAATTATTTTAGTTGGATTGGCCACACCGACATTAGCAATTATCTAAATTTTCAAAATTTTCTGATGCGTAATTTTCCCTGCATACATTCATCTTTTTCCTGTCTATGAACTAGTTGCTTATTCCTTAATTTTAAGAAAAAATATTGAACTCAGTCGAGCATGTGATGCATACCACCTTCCTCAAAAAGATAGTTTATACAGAAGTGGAATTTGAAAGTAAAATTTTAGATTAGGAATTTTGTGCCGTCATACTGGGTACCGGAAATTCCATTGCCATATTTTAAGGGTCCATTGAGTACAAACAAATAGTACCTACTTAAAACATTTCCTATGAAAGTTCCGCACAAATTTTCTGTCAATGTTTTGGCGAAAATTCTAGGGGACAAGTTGATTGGGCAGTATATTTTTACTAACGGTTTTAATGGTGCTACATATTTGAGCTTTTTTAAAGAATTCCATGCCGGGTCTACTTGATATGTGCCCTACAAACTTAAAAGGGGACACTGGGTCTGGGTATATGATGCACGATCGAGTTTCTCCCCATTTTATATTTTGGTCCTAACCTAAATCGAGTATACGGAGAAAGATGGATGGACGGGATGGACCTGTTCTTTGGTCCCCTTGGTCTCCAGACCTTTATCCCCCTGGAATTACCTTCTACGGGGATATTTGAAGGCATTAGTGTATTATGTACCAATTGAAAATGAGGCTCATCTTCAAGAACGAATAATAATGTTGCATGCCTACGCCACTGCTTCATGGAACATGCGAGAAAAAGCCGGAGGCGCGCGATGATTCTAGAATGATCGAGTAAATTCCACGCGGGTATAGAATACAGTGGAACTAAACGCACAGAGAATAGTTTTATATTAGACAAGCAAGTGATAAGATGAAATAAGAAACAGTAGCAAGTTGTGATTTAAAGTAGTGAATTTATGTTAGATTAAAGTATAATTAGTTGTGTATTTTTAAGGATTAATTATTGTAAAGTAAAGTGATTAATAAAGTAGTGATTTTTTAAAGGTCGTGTTGTGATTTATTGAACCTACATACAGGGTGTTTACTGGAGATTGTAAACCAAGTAACAATAAATAAATGTGAAGAAATTAGAAACACACCTGGAATTTTCGAGATAGTTCCAGTTTTAACATTTTTAATACTACAACTCCTTATTTTTCGGGCATTTTTCTAAAACTTTTTAAATAACGCTCGTAGAAAAAAAAAGGTTCTTATGATTATGCTATTACCTACCTAATAATCTAATTCTCAAAAATGTTTATAAAAAATGTGAAAATAATTTTTGTTACCGGCAGTCATGGAGGGTTAGTCCATTTTTTTAAAAACTCTGACATACGTTCTAGTTGAATAATCCTCAAGTACCTTATAGGCAATACATTTGTAAATTTGTGCACTTGTCCACAACAAAATAAAATTAAGAATTTAATCGACACCATACGCTTTATCAATCTTTACTTTGCAGTTTACCTACACCGCTAAACTGACAAATATTACCAAACATTCCCGATTATGCAAGTCGATGGTGATTTTATCAGATATTGTATTGTTTATATAACATCACACTGTATTCCTGTAGGGGTGTTACGAAGAAATAATAAATTATTCAGTATTATATCATGCCAACATATTTTTTTATTTAAAGTAGACACCAACCAATGTCGACAAACATAATTACATTCATTTTAGAGTGAAATGGAAGTTTCAACGAACGGATAAAAATTTCAAAAACAAAATCCTACTAGATTTTGGCCCCTTCACCATCAGCACAAGGTTCCAGCGACAAATAGGGCGTTAGCTATTACTATTAAAATAGGGGTGTATCCCTCTATGATAGAACAGCCTCTATGGTTGTCCCTTCCACTGTTATCAAATAGTATAATTCTATTTATGACTTTTTACGTTCTACAAACAACCATGAGTTCCCGATTCGACTCTGGGCTTGACGGTAGCGGGAGAATATCTTCTTTATTCTCCACTGACAAAATGGAGCCAGTTTCTTAAGAGGCGTTTACTATTTTAAAATATTTGCAATAGGGACAGGTACAACATTTCATAACAATAAACAACCTTTACAATATCGTTGGGTACTTACTCAAGACTAACTGTTACCCTATAAGCAAATTACCGTTATTTTAAAAAGTTATTACTAGGACCCTTTAGATGCAGCGGAATATAAAAAGAAGATAACGATAAAGTGGTTGTAACTTTAATAAAAATTGAAAAAATTATTCTATACGTATCAGGATAAAATGCTTCAATAAGTCTACTACGCCCTACAATATCTATTCATTTTAAAAAGGGCGGCTTTCAATTTTTGTTATGTTCCTTCCCAATTTAGTGACGTTTAAAGCCAAAATGACCGACATCCAGTTTCGATGGAAATGAAATGAAATTTGATTTTTTTAATGGAACACCCCGTATACTTTATTATTTTTGGAAACTACGAACTAAATTTTACCTGATCACAAATTTTCATTTTTCTCAAAAATGATTGTAAAGTTTTAATTTTATTTTCAATCCAAAAGTCTGTGACTGGAGTTAAATTATTCTATTTCCAGTCTGTCAACCATACAAACAATAATTCTTACTAGTTAACGTGGTCCAATACATTTTAAAGTGCTAGTTTTTTAGCAAACAATCACTTACTTTTAAGTAGAACATGAGATAGACAATTTTATTTTGAATACGACAATATGCGATATAGGTTTTATTCCGTTTAACATATTAAAAAACTAAATAATTAAAAACGATGTTATTGTTTATTCGGAATTTTATTTAGCCTTGCTGATTTAAACTAGAATAGCAGGCCTGGGAACAAAAACTATTAAATGTCATATCAGTCGCAAATTTGAATGAACCAAAGTAGCAGGTAAGAGAAAATATGACACAAAATCAATACACGAAAAATGACTATATTAAAAAAAACTAAAACAAATTATATGAATTTTGAAAGTTCTATTGTAGAATAATTTTTAATTTCTTAATCAATGTCCAGTTACGTGTTCAGGCTGACGCCCGTTCTCCGTAATGCAAAGTTCAGTCCTATTTAAAGTAGGTACATCGAGCAACACTTTTTAACTCATCCTTGACAATTTCCTCGAATGTTTGTGTCACTCTATTTCTATTATTGGTGGTCTGGATTAAACCTTATTTTTAAGAAATCCTCACAAATAAAAATCGAGGGAGTCAGATCAGGTGACCTAGGTGGTCATCTTACTGGATCATTGGTACCAATCCATCGTTTCATTTAGGTAATTGTAAACGATCTGAGCATTATGAGATCCTGCCCCAGCTTGATGAAAGTACAGATAATTTTTTTATTTTTTTTTTTATATACATTTATTTAACGTCGGCCTATTTCCGCTACTGAGGCCTAACACCGACGTCTGTAGACGAGCTACCCCCAACCAGGAATTTTGCCTAACCTCTTCCCTTAAGAAGAGTAAGGATGTTTTACTTGCCTAACATTTAATAGATAAGGGACCGACGGCTTTACATCCCCTCCGAAGGATGGTATATCTCCTATACAACCCTCGCCTAAGGTTGTATAGCTTCCGCGCATACACTGATATACAAGCCGCTGGAAGATGTGTGAGGCGAGAACGCGGTTTCCGTTGGAATGGTCACCCATCCAAGTACTAACTGCGCCACCGAAGTATGTACATAGTAAAGACGCACCTACGCTCGTCCACAACATTTATTAATAATGACTAGTAAATGTTGTTCAGTCTGAGAAGAAATTTTTTTTTTTTTAATAAAATTGTCGTCAACAATAACCAATTGCAATACACTAACGTGCGATTTGAATCATTTTCGTATAAATTCTGGTACAGATTATACTCTCAGCTATACTTAGAGGGACGTATTTGATTTTTTAAATTTTTCACTCTAGTAGTTTCCTTGCTAATGTTACACTCTGTTTCGAATTCTCAAATTGAAGCAGAAGGGAAAAATCTTCACTCACAATAAAGTCATTTTGAACGTTGTCTGGCTCTCTTCTTAATTTTATCTCTACTCGTCCAAAGTAGGTAGGTGTAGGTACATCCTGTCTAGATGATATTCTCGGGAAAAGTATGACATGTACTCAATAATAAATAAAGATTTTTAAGTTGTAATTGTAATTGGGAAAAGTACAACAGTCCTGATTGACAAAACGTTTAACGTTTGTTTCCAGGCCTGCTACGTTTCTAATTCAAATAAGCAAGACGAAATGAAATTCCGGATAAGCAATGAGAGCAATGAGCAATTTTTTAATTATTTAGTTAAATGGAAATAAAACTAGACAGAGGTATTAGAGCCCAGTTGCCAGGGGTTTTAAGTCAGAATTAATTGTTATAATACCTCGCTAATTTTTCATGAAAGGATAGTTTTTTGCTAGTAGAAAGTGGCTCAAAAAAGTTTACCAAAATCTACCCCCGCGAGCCGCGAGCCCTTATAAACAATCCTCTGAACGGAAATATTCAGTTTTTTGCTAATATCTCGAAAAATAATATTATATAAAAAAAACGGATAGCACCACGTGAAAGAGAGGGAAATTTTACATAAAAATAGTATAAAAGTTTTTTTAAATAAATGTTTTCCTTAGCATGAGAAATTATTACAGTTCCCTAGTTCGGCTCAATATTTCAAGCAAGCATTTCTCGACCGCAGCTGGCCGCTACATAATAAAGACAATTTGTACCCATTAAAAACGAAAAAAAAACACAAAACAAAAGTAGCCTTTTTTTTAGAGGAAGAACTCAGTTTTCCAATGGTATGCTTACTTTTAATTTTTATTTCTTATAAATTGCACGTGAAAGTTAAGCTTTATCATTTTTTTCCACTCTATATTAAAACATAAATATTAAATAAAATACTAATTTAAAAAAAAATCCTTGTAGATATAGCCTGTTTATACCTTAAACTTCAATCTAAGATTAATTTTTATTCTGTAAAGTATCCAGGGTAAAAAAAAATGAACTTTTTAATGATTGGTTTTTTTCCAATTTTTAGGGTTAGGAAATTTCCACGTAAAAACCTGTCTAAAAAGGTTAAAAAAGGCTTGTAGGTAAAAAAAAATTACCTTTTTTGTGCCCCTTTCTACTAGCAAAAACTAGCCTTTCATGAAAAAATTAGCGAGGTACAATTAATTCTAACTTTTCATCAAAATTAGTCTCTGGCAACAGGGCTATATCATATCGTCATATTCGAAATGAAATTTTCTATCTTATGTTGAAGATGGTTTCTACAACACTTTAAAATTTATTGGCCCACATAACAATATCAATTTTCTATCGAGAATACAATTATTTTATCCCATAGCCGCAACCTTTCGGGTTGAGAAATAAAATTAAATAAGTATTTATGAGAAAAATGAAAATTTCGTAAAGTAATCAGATAGAACTTTGTTCGTAGATTCCAAAAATAATAAAATACTTATACAGAGTGTTCCATTTAAAAAATCAAATTTGATATTATTTCCGTCGAAAATTCCATTTTGACTCTAAACGTCAATAAATTTGGAACTGAGTCTTATATCTATGTCTCTTTCAGAATAATTGGTCATAAACCTAGAAGTCTGAGCTGGGTCACGTGGCTAATCTTGAAACCAGTTGTATAAATGTCTAAGTACCTATCATAAATGTGTGTGGTTATCTGTATAAAAGTTTATACTAAGTCTTCTATGAAGAAAAAACACTATATAGTCGAGTTCACTCGAGGTACTCAAAAAACACAACAAAAACTTTCCAACATAATTATTAAAGCCGTTGGGCCAAGTGGCATGCTGTCATCAAATAACCCGACGCACATTAAAAACCTATAAAGGTAAGCGAGTCAATTTGCGAACGAGAGTACGTACAGAGAGTACCGAGAATAGATGAACTCGACTATACCTTTTTACTTACTTGAATGAAGTGGCTTTATATTTTTATGCTGAGTAGTTCTGGAAGCATTAACAATAACTCAGGAATTTAGCGAGTTAGCGATTTGAATCGAATTCAAGAGAGCGAGGCAAAAGGTGGTTAATAAAATGAGCCTATGAGGAAGTGAAACAAAAAATTAATATAGCATTTGGCATAGCATTATTACTTACAATGTTTAAAATCGAAGTTTACAAGAATTTAAATTTAAAGTAGGTATTTATAAATGCAAAGGAAAATTCTTTTTTCTCTTTAAATGACTGCCACATGAACAATCATAGGTAGTTGAGAATTAACCCCCCTCTCCTCTGATTTAACCGTTAATGATTGATCTAGCTGATCCATAAATTTGTGTTATAGGTATACTCTTGTTGATTTTGAGATAGGTAGGTATATCCACAACAGCTTTTCTACAGAATACATTTTGTAGTGTAACTATAGGTAGTCTTACTCATTGGTTCTGGAGCTCATATATTTTTTGCTCATTTTTGGCGGAATTTCCAACCTATCAAAAGTACTTAGGTACTTGTATTATTTTCTAGATAATACAATTCAAAGCTAAACTAGCTGATCTTAGTGAGGCTTGAAAAAACAGTAAAAAAATTACAGTAAGTATATTTATGCATACTTTACATAGGTACTTACCTAAGTACATACTTAGATAGATGTACACTTCAAACCAAAAATTATCTAATTTTCGATCATAATCTGTTTTGACAATTATTGCTTATACCTATTACCTAATTTGACTGTGTTTTATCACTAAATATATATAAATAACCAGAGAAATGATCCTATATCTACAAAATTTCAATGATATTGTGCTTAAGTTCAATCGTCATCTTTTTAAGGTTGTAATATTTTAGTATTTACCTATTATTATGAAAAACAACTGTGAGAAAAATGAAAAATAGTTTGTAATTCGCATCATTTACGGACTTGCAGTAAAAATTACTTAACAATTAGAGATTTAAACAATCTTATATCGCCTAGGCCCAGAAAATACTACCTCGCAATTCATAAAGGTAGGCCTATAACTAGCAATTTTTCAAATCTCACACACCAATATTGAAATAAATAACCCTTTTTTATTTTAATACTGAAAACGTGAAGATCGTAATGGATAAAGGGAAATCACAAGCCAGGAAGCGTTGGAACGCTAAAACACAATTTTTTTTAACGCAGTCTTCCGACGGTAAGCGACAATGATCGCTAGCATTCATCGGTCAAGTCAAATAACACTCAATAAAAGTGTATACGAAATATCAAATTTAAAATCTAATGAAAATATATACGTACGCTATATGTATATCCGTTTGACAGCACCCTAACTCGAATACTGGAGGTCCATCTATGTGTCTGTACGTCTGTCAAATGATTATGTAGTCGAGACAACTTTTGGTTCGACCTAAAGCTTCGACTTTAATTCAGAATAATATGACAAAATTACACTAATATTCCCTACTGAAGCTGGGTGTATGATACTGGGTGTTCGTTACAGCATCGCAAACTTAATAAAGTAATACAGTTAATATTAATACATCTATACATCTTTCTTCCAGGCCTCACTTTTGACAAGTCGATAATTTTAGAAAAAACAATGTATTAAAGTCAAAATAGGTATTTTGTTCATAGTTGCCAGGTGCTCTAGTAGTTTTCGTGTTGCTTGTACATTCTTTTACAAACAAATAGATCATAAAAAATATGCTGAAATGATGATTGGGTTCACGTTTATTGCCCCTGGTAGTAGTTCTATCTATGTACAAATAAGACAGTTTTGATGTATGAATGTAAGGGCTGCAAGGAGAATAGCAACCGATTTTCTACGTCGTCTTTAATAAATTATTTTTGAAACGTCTCTTCGCAAAGGTATGACGTAATACTTATGACATAAATTTTGTGTGCTACACTAAGATTTTATCCAGACTATGACATATCCACGGCACTGTATTTTTTGTTCTTTCTCTAAAGGCTCCCATACGCAAGACTAAGCTGTCAGAAATATACGAACGTCCACAATCATTTGGCAAACTTGGTTTCCTTTCGTCTATGAATTCATGGTAAAAAACTCATGGAGGACGTACACGGGGTGGCGTGGGAGTACTGATTCTTTTGTTGTACTGTACTTGTAATACATGCCAGTTTCTAATTCCTAATTGTAATTATTTATTATAATGAACTTGTGGTATTTATCTTAATAATTTTTGAGTCGTAATATGCACTACAATAATTACAAGTGCATTTCCATAAAAAAAATTTTAAGGTAAACTACCTAGAAAGTTAAAAATACTGGTTTTGATAGAAATAAATAAATTTCAAAAACGGCTAAATGAAATGTTCAATTGTTCAAATTGAACTAACTCCATTTGCAATCTGACAATATTCAATATAAACGCCTATTGAATGTTTTTGATAGTTTTCGGAGATCTACGGCGTACAGTATTTCTTGACGAATTTGTCCTCTTGCGAATCACTGGCTTATTCACATATGCATTGTTTTTAAGGCATCTCCACAGACAGTAATCGAGAGGCGTCAGTTCTGGTGGTCTGACTGCCCACTCAATGCCCCCCCCCCTTCTTACTATCCAACAATTTGAAAATATCTTATTTAAATAGTCTCGGAGAGGAAGTGCTTAATGAGGAGGTGCCCAATTTTGTTGAAAGAAGTTGTTTCTAGGAAGATCGAGTTCTTCTGGATCTGGATATACAAAGTTACCCGTCGATGAAGATGTTTTGAAGAAAATGTAAATACTTCACACACATAGGCTTACACCATACAAGTAAGGATACTATTATAGAATTGCTTCATCAACTATCCCACACCACTCATACGTTCTTACAGGGTTCTGAGTATGATACTTCATCATCCAGGTGGTGATTTTCTAGATGCAGTCCAATACTCACAATTTTGCCTACTGATATGGCCATTTGAAACAAAGGCAACTTCATCCGAAAAAATATTTATTTTACAAAGTTATTATTCATCGCTGTACATTCTTCATCTTGTGGTGGTGGCCGACCAGATTTAGGACGATCGCGAACCTGCCTAAATTCCCTGAATTTTGACTATTTTGCTTATCGTGCTCTGGCTAATAATTGATTACCGATCAGGATAAGTTGGAATCTTTGGAATCAACAAATCGACTGCAAATCTTTTGAGTCCGCATCCTGTCACCAAAACCAATCACGGAAATAATTTCAATACTTTCATGTTTAATTAATTTTATGGCTTTTCGAAAAATAATTAATATACTTAACACTTCAAACATAGTGGCTTTCATAAGCAAACATTAGAATTTGTACATTTTAAAGAAAGAAGACGAGAATTTAGTTGTTTATGAAATTTCTTCATTTCTGGTAAACTTAGTTTTAGGGACGTTTTTCTTAAAAATATCATTATGCAATCTGCTTTGAGATTTACGGCATTTTAAGAGTATCTTATGTAGAAAAATACCGAAATCAAACAAATTTAGAGGCGTGTCTATTTATTCCAAGTAGAATAGCATGTTTCTATAGAAAGAATTTCTTAGCATGGCGGCAAAGTTAGTTTTCTACGTTTTCAAAATGCAATTTGTGGTACCTGGGATTGGAATAATATTGCAATTGTATTGTAATAAGTACCTGATTTCCTTTTCATTATTGACACGATTACGACTTATTTATTTTAAAAAATTATTTAAGCACTATGCTAGTAATAAATACGTTTGTACGGTGAGACGATCGGTACCGAAACGATTAAGCGGGAATCGAACCCACATCTAGAAGACCAGCACGTTCTGGCATCAACGCCAAGCCATTCATACCTAGGACCTGTTGGTCTTCTAGACACATATGTAAAGTTGAGGTGGAAAGTAAAACAGTGAAAATATAAAAAGGGCTTGATAAGGACTAGTTGCTAGAATATTATGTCAATTGTCACAGCAAAGCCCTGTTTATGTCGAAATTGGCTGCATATACAATGCTTTATACAGAGTGTTCGCTGGAGCTGTACAAGCAAATCCACATGTATAGCTTACTACACGTGTGAACGTACTCTATTTTATATGATTTTAAACTTATCCGAACTATACTTTACCGAGGTTTCTTGGTAGACATTCAAATATACTACAATTTATGGCACAAATTTTTAATAGCCCATAATAAATCGGGAATTTGCTGGGCGGCGAATAACCTTTTCATATTACTAGGTACAATTAAAGTTTGACAGATATAACAGAGTAAGTTTTCAACCAGTATGGGTGCAATAATTATTATTATTAGTTTACTTAATAAATACTATACCCCCTACTTGATCTAAAATCTAAAAATAAGTCTGTCACAATCATATACCTATTCTGCTTTTAGCAAACGCCTTCTTATTCTCTTACAGATTGCTGATTATGAAATCGAACCGATGTGTTAGGTACCCTTATTTCTTATAATTGGTCGTACGATCACTACCACCCCCTTAACACGGCTAGTTTCCAGGATGCCGATGGCACATTTTAGACCATCCACAATTATTTGGGCTGCCAACAAGAGCAATGGAAGTGGCCGTACGAGTAGCAAATTAAAATGTACCTACATTTTTATTAACTAATCTATCCTATTATAACTATAAATAAAGATAAACTTGACAATGATAATTTAATATAAAAAATAACCAGATAGATTTCAACCACATACATATTACATAATGGGGCCAACAAGTGCCCCTTCGAGTTGACGTTTTGGCACTTCACGTTAACAGAACTCCCGACCATTAAATGCAAATACTAAAATAAGTTTCCATTATTTCGTTAGGTGAAGTAGGTCTTGGCAAATAATGTGCAAAAATAACCTAAAAAATCAGTTCGCGATTTCGCCCAAAATTCGATGGCTAACGGAAAAATCTTCACGGAATTAATTGCCGGCCATATATCGAGTAAGGTGATCAGAAAAAATCGCGAAAAGGCCGAATATTTTAGCTTAAAATAGCGAATTAGGTCAGTGAAAATGTTACCAATAATACTTACCTAAAACAGTTGAAAATCGCAAACGATTGACAAGTGACGGTGCTGTAAACTATTCGAGAGTAACTTGGATGTGTGATGTGAACGACTGTCTTGTTAAATTTTCTTTAAGGCGTACACGAAATTAGAAAAAACGCTTTTAAAAGGAAAACACTGTGCATATCAACCGTAGAGGTACGTGCGAATTTACACCGGACACCATCTAGCGAGATTTATTCCAATGAAAATTCGCGAACCGCGACGCGCTACACCGACGATCGAGCGGCTATTCAAATTCCTCGGAGACCGTTAAGGCAGAGAAGTTTTGCCATTTCGAACAGTCAGTTAAGTTGTGTGCAACATTCAAACATATTATTATGTATTTGCGGTGGAGCCCATTTGATTCGATGTTGCCGTTTATTGCAAATTTTACGTCTATAGCCCTTTGCTCGACTAGTTTACTAATATTATCCCAAATGTATAGGTAAGTTTGCCCAATTATTGATGATTTTTGTAGTATTAAAAATGAAATAAACATTTTTTTCTTAATAAATGCGGTTTTGTAACATGTTACTCTTCAACATAATTTTTTGTTAGTTGACTAATAACCGGGAAACAAAATTTCAAAGCAATTTTTTTTTATAATTGTTATAGTTTCAGGGGTAACGGAGATACACGATATTTTTGTCTAACACTGATTTAGATATGTCTGCAAAATGTGTTTTGTTGTCTGTATCAAAACTTGATCTATATAATGCCTCTTAGAGAGTAGTCAGAATTATTTTTACTTCATAAAGGTAACACTTGTAATGTAATAAGACCAGCTACCTACCTACTTTAAGTAAATTGTTCATAATAATAAGAATATAACTTATTAGGTTTCATCCAGACGATGGGAAAAAAAACCGGAAAAATTGCACATACAAAGCAAATAAATTTTAAAAATGGACTCATGACTTGCCTACTGTGCCGTACTCTGAAATATTTAAATATAGAAGGAATATTCACTATATTTTGACCCCACCCCCTTTATTTCTCCTATTATTGGAGATAAAAAAAAAGATATGATATAAGGCGTTAAAATCAATATTATATTTTAAATTTTCTCTTAATTTTAATATCATTACCATTACCATGCAAGTTAATAAATTATATTTAAAAAAATATATATTAAACAAAATTAGGTTTCAAAACAAGGGTTCAATGAACGAAGAAGATAATGAGAAAGGAAATTCAAAGAAGAGATGTTTCAAACTATAAATAATGTTCATAATATGTCCACCATTTTTCTCTACACACTTATCCATTAGACTCATGAAAGATCTCCTCATATTAAATAATACCATTGGATCAAAAAAGGTTTGCTGCATTAATTTTTTGCCAAAGTTGGGGGCGGGTATTTATGGTGTTTTTGGAAACAAGATCTTTCATTGCGCCTCATATACTGAAATCCAAAGGGACTACGTACTGGCCAAAGAAACAGACTACCACGACCAATCCAGCTTTCATCAAAGTGGGTATTTAAATAGATTCGTATCTATTTGATTGGTAAAATGTGACGGGGCACCATCCTGCATGAAAAACGGTCTTTGTCCCAAATTCAGTGGTAAGGCATCCGCATGTCAATAAAATCATCTTCTAAAAAATGTAAATAAATACCTAATTGTCGCTTAAAGGAGCACGCACTTCTCATATGAAAAAAGTGGTTTCCGTTAAATTGTCTGAAATTTTTATATGTTATGTATTTCTGAGTCCTGAACAAATGTCTCCATAGGCACGATGTCCGAAACATCAAGGGTCTCGAGATAGCGGCCGTTCTTGTCAGTATTACCCGTTATTGTATTTACAGTATTTACTCAATATATTACACTTATACAGGGTGTCTCGCCGGGAACTGAATCGATCGATATAGAGAAAAGTACGCATCAGAAAGTTTTGAAAATTTAGATAATTACTAATGTCTGTGTGGCCAATCCAACAAAAATAATTACAAGCAGCTGGCACTTCCGCTTATACCGGAAGTCGATGCCAACTTGCTTATTTCAAATGGAACACCCTATATATTTTAGGGTTTTCGAAAAGAGCATAAAATTCTGAGTCGAAAATATGTAGCATATCCTATACCTAAACCTAGCCGTTTCAGAGATATTTGACATTTTATAGAAAATTTGACAGGCGCAACGACTTGCAAGAACCGTTATAACTTTCTTCGTGTAAAAGATCCTCATTTGATTCTTGTCACGTAAAAAGAACACAAGTAGAGTTACGTTCCACAACTGAAATAAATTCAATAATATCATACTAAGTGTTCCGTTTTTCCCGTTACATTTTGTCAACTTCAAACCGCGAAAACTCGAAAACTTGTTTAGGTCAAAAAGAACACCCTGTATTTTTTTACGTCAAGTTGTGTAAAATTGAATTCCCTTTTTTCTGATGTTAGCATTGTGGGGGTTAAAGTTACAATTTTTTGAAATATTTGCGATTTTATTAGAAATTCATGAATTGTTGTAATAATTTCATCAAAATAGCCATGATTAGGAACAATCAGTCATTATCTTATGTAAAAAAATGCCAGCACGTTTAAATGATACCAACGAAAACTTTTTAAATTTGTTTATTATTTATGGAGAATGTGATAAAGTAATATCAAGAACTTGCAGCACATTTGCTACTCGATATCCACAAAAACGCAAAATAACACTAACATTGTAACATGCGTATTAATCTAACGGAAAATATGGCATGAACTAAAATAGCAGAGATAAGATCAATTTAAAATATGATTTCATTTTAATTTAATAATTGCTCAAAATTCCGCCCTCGAACCTCGACACATTTTTCGCACCTTCGAATTAGTTCCTCACGGGTAGCTCTTCTAATTGAATCCTGTGATATGTTTTGAAATGCATTTCTTACTCTTTGCATACAATCTTCAATGGTTGTTAATGGGCTCTCATAAACTTTATTTTTAATAGTTCCCCAAATGAAATAATCCAGAACTGATAAATCGGGCAAGCGAGGAGGCCATAAGAAAGGTATATTATTGGCAATCCATTGATCATAAAAAGTTTCTTGTAAACAATTATTAATTAAATATGCGTTATGTGGGGGAGCACCGTCGTGCTGATAAAAAATGTTTCTATGTTCGGCGAGAGGTAAATTTTCTAAATAGTTATTATTCAAATTTTGTAAGATATTCAGATATCTTTCACCTAAAAAAAAAGAAGAGAAAATTTAATTTACCGTTTCAATTTTCCTGGTAAAATTGTAATGCCACCACTCTATCGTTTCTTATGGCACAGTAAACATTGAACTGCCAACTTTCCTGAAAGTTTCGCTTTCTGAACATATGAGGATTTGAGTCACTCCAATAATGCGAATTGTGTCTATTAAAAAGTCCATTTTTAGTAAATTTTGCTTCATCTGTTCATATAATATTTCCCAAATAAGAATCGTGACCCTCAGACCTTATTAGAATAAACTCACAAAAATTCTGTCTTCTTAGGAAATCTGTTTCTTTTAATCCTTGAACCATATGGAATGAAAACGGGTGAAACCTATGTTTTAATAAGATTCTGTGAATTGAATCCTTGCATAGTCCCGATTCCAGAACAGCTTGTCTTAATGACATCCTTGGAAATGCATGAAAATATCCCAGAATGACTATTTCAATGTTTTCGTAATCAACAATAGGCTTTCTTCTTTGCATGTTTGCCTTGACGGAGCCATAATTTTTAAAATTTTCCGGTATGCGTTTTACAGGTTTGGTGACGGTTTCCGTTTTTCTGGATATCGAGTAGAAAATGTGCTGCAAGTTCTTGATATTACTTTACCACATTCTCCATAAATAATAAACAAATTTAAACAGTCTTCGTGGGTGTAATTTAAATGTGCTGGCATTTTTTGACATAAGATAATGACTGATTGTTTCTAATCATGGCTATTTTGATGAAATGATTACAACAATTCATGAATTTCTAATAAAATCGCAAATATTTCAAAAAGTTGTAACTTTAACCCCCACAATGCTAACATCAGAAAAAAGCGAATTCAATTCACAACTTGACGTAAAAAATACAGGGTGTTCCATTTGTCCTAAACCAGTTTTCGCGGTTTGAAGTTGCCAAAATGTAACGCGAAAAACGGAACACTTGGTATGATATTGTTGAATTTATTTCAGTTGTAGAACGTAGTTCTCCTTGTGTTCTTTTTATGTGACAAGAAGCAAATGATGATCTTTTACACGAAGAGAGTTATAACGGTTCTTGTAAACCGTTGCACCTCTCAAATTTTCTATAAAATGTCAAATATCTCTGAAACGGCTAGGTTTAGGTATAGGATATGCTACATATTTTCGACTCAGAATTTTATGTTCTTTTCGAGAACCCTAAAATATATACGGTGTTCCATTTGAAATAAGCAAGTTGGCATCGACTTCCGGTATAAGCGGAAGTGCCAGCTGCTTGTAATTATTTTAGTTGGATTGGCCACACCGACATTAGTAATCATCTAAATTTTCAAAATTTTCTAATGAGTACTTTTCTCTATATCGATCGATTCAGTTCCCGGTGAGACCTCGGCGGGTAAATATAGCTTCATTCGTAAATAATATTCTATTGACGAATGAGTGATCAATATTATTTTGTCTGTTCCGAATATCACTTGCAAACTGATATCTTTTAATGGTAGATCCTGTAAAATTTTCGTTTATTGGGTTCGTTTTAGATTTATAGCCGAACATTTGTTATTGTTGGAAGATGTGGCCCATTTCTTTTTGCTGTAGGGGCTTACATAAATATAAAATAAGAAACTTATGCAAAATTTTATGCTCTATCGATTGGTATCCAGATCATTTCTCTGTCTATATAGATATATTTATCGATCGATCTATCTATCGATAGATTCAAGTAACCCTTTTGAAGTGGGGCAAAAGGAACCGGCATAATTTCTCGAGTTCACGACCGTCTAAATAAATTAGTATAAGACTTGGTGATTGGTAATTACATAAAAAAAAATAAAAAAGAAAAAGCAATTTCATACGTAATTGAATTGTTTATCTTCGTATTAAATATTTTCTCTTAATATTCACAAACAGCCGAGTAATAGTGGATATGCAAAGATCTCGACAACATCTTGGCTCTTAAATGTTGATAGAGAATATTTGAGATTAATGTAGTAATAAAAATACTTATTGTAATATGCATTAATCAGGATAGCTATTAAGTAACATTTGCTTGATAAAAAAATTATGAAGGTTTTGGAGATGGAACCTTGTTTGAATATTAACAAGAGGGAATGAAATATCCTGAATTATCCACACAAAATTGTGAGCTATGAAAATATTTATATCATTTCTTGGGTGTTTTCATTTGTTGGCTAGATTCCCATTTAAAATTTCTATTTTGCATTACTTATTTCTAAACATTTTTTAAAATAGTATCCACCAAAAGATCCAGTGCAATCAACACATGTAAATGTATATTGTTATTTTTTATCAACTTCACTTCCCCATATAATAAATAACACTTTGCGGCGTATTGAGTGGAAAAAATGTATATCTCAGTTTAGGAAAGTGAAATATGATTAAAATTTCTTTAGCATAGGTTACAAACAAGGGATCAATCGTTCAAGTAAAAAACTGCTGCCCAAGGAATCACTACTTCCACATTCAGATTCTGCATACAAGTCTTTGGGGGTGGTAGAAGGGGTGGCTAATGTCAGAAAAATTTTAGACAACCGTGGTTCTCGTATACACACTAAATATCAATTTAATTTTTTTACTCCCTTTCCTAATAGTGTGGGGGTGGTATTGGGGGTGATAGTGGGGGGTGGCTGATGCAAAAAAAAATGTTTGAGACCTTGACTTTTCGTACATGCAATACATTGCCATTTTATGGACTCTTACCTGCTTGCTTTGCCTATTTACCCTTTTCTACCCCATCTACCCCCGAACCCTTCAACGGAATTAGATCAAAATATAATCTAGTTCCAGATCTCGTTATAATACATAAGTGTATCCAATTTCAAGTCAATATCATAAACGGTTCCAGAGTAAACGTGCGCACAAAAAAAGTTACAGACCGACAGAAAATTTTTTTCGCTTAAATTTAAAATCTCGACGTTTCATGCCATTTTAAGCCTATTTCAACAACAACAAAAAATATTTTTTTTGCGATACTTCCACTGGACGTGGTAGTAAAACCGAGTATAGTAACAGCTCTATCGCAATGCTTCCGCGTGCTTCTGGTGATTCCGAGTCTATTAAAAACTATTATTCATTACTCTCCTATCTTAAAAACTTCATTATTACATTTAATGAATTAATCTCGCGTTTAGTGGTCATCAAACCGATAGCAACAAGGATTACAAATTCATATTAAAACGTGGTTAAAAGTCACTTAACGTATGTGGTTTGTGAAAATTTAATTCACACCAAAACGATCGATGTACAACAACAATGTAAATCGAAGCTTCAAGTCAGTCGCGTATTCAGATTTTTCTCCATGGCATACTACGGTTTTCAATGCAGTTGTGGTGTTGGATGATAAAAATAAAACAAACCCATGCAATGTTTAATATAATACACCGATCAACTTGGTAGATTTGGTCGGAAAATGCGGGGTTGCTGAGAATGCTCGGTCCTCAAACTAAAATGAAGAGCTTGAAGACCAATTGGCAACATTTCGTGTGGCTTAACTTCTAGCAGAGACGCCGCGAAAACGGTGAGAGATGGGACAAAATTTCAGATAAGGAATTTTGTAGAGCATGAAATTTCAAGCGTTATATCATCAAAATTAAATGTTTAGGCAGGGGATACGCCCACTTTTCGTAGAATTTCTGCATCTCCCGAGTATTATTATGTGTAAATAATGTTTCAAATAATTAATATAGCAGTATAGTAGTACTTCATTCGTTTATTCATTAATGAAGTTTACATATACAGGTAAAACTTATCAAACTAGTCAAAATGATACACACATTCATGATATATTAATTAAATATTTAAAGGATTTTTTGATTTGTTTTAAAAGAAGCTCTTTTCGTAATTGTAAGTTAAAATTAGGGAAAATGAAATGTCGGAAAGTTGAAATGCGCATTTCGTCCACCATGTTGACATAATTAAAGATATTAAAGTTAAGTTTTAATTTGAGTACTACATTCGAATGCTTTAATTTAAGTATTACACCCGAATGCTTTACTCGACGCGGGTTTCGCCAATCAATCATGTAGTCATAACCAGGAGATGAGAACTGAGTTTTTATATATAAACACTATACACTCCCATAATCCACTCGACGCGCATTTCGCCCACTATGTTGACATCATCTAGAAATGATGAAACTGAGCTTTAATTTGAACAAACATACTCGAATACTCTACTCGATGTGCGTTTCATCCATTGTGTTGGTATCATCTGGAGATGCTTAAAACTGAACATTAATTTAATAGCAACACTCGAATGTTCTACTCGAATGGGATTTCATCCACCATGCTTTCATCACTGGATATGATGAAACTGGTCTTCAATTTTAACAATACACCCGAATGCCTTACTCGACGCGCGTTTCGCCAACCATCCATGTAGGCATAATTTGGAGATGCTTAAAACTGAGCTTTAATTTGAATAATGTACTCGAACGCTCTACTCAATGTGCGTTTCAGCCACCACGTTAGCATCATCTGAAGATCCTTAAAACTGAGCTTTAATTCGATAGCAAGGCTCGAATGTTCTGCTCGATGTGGATTTCGCCCATCATGTTGGCATCATCTAGAGATGCGAGTTTTAATTTGAACACTACACTAGTTATTTGGTAAACTAAGATAAAACCTAAAACACGTCAATTTTTAATTCTAAAATGACATTTGAACATAATTTTATACCTCCCCCTTCAAAAATATTACATTTTTAATGTTACTACGCAAACGAAAGAATATGAAACAGTTAAACTGTTCAATGTGGGCGCCCGTAGTTTCTTGACAATAATAGTGGAGGTGTTGCTGAAATTCTTCTAGAACATATTATATTGTTTCCGGGACGATTTAATTAATTTCTTGCCTTATTCTGTCTTTTAAATTATGTTTTAAAATTTAATTTTCTTGATGAAGAATATACAGAATTCAAAAGTGTACAAAAACGAAAATGTTAAGAATATACGAGTTTATAGTTGAGTTTAAATTGGATTTTGTTTCCGGCGATTCACACAGGGAAAAAAAAACAATTTTGTTGTTACGCCCTGTGCTTAGATAAAAAATACTCTTTACCTAAAGTCAGCATGGCTTTACATTCTAGGAGAGTTAGCCTATAAAACAATACGAAAATCATTACAATTAGACAAACGGTTTAGAAAAAATCACTTTCAAAATCGTTTTAGGTGCACGCCGGTGCGTTAATTTTGTCCTTCAATGAATATCACATAGGTACTAACAAAAAATATTAACAAAACTTGGATAAAGAATTCTAAAAAAAAAAATGTGTATCGTTGTTGGACTTGAATACCTAAAACATTGTTTTTTATTACTGCACATTTTCTCCAAAGAGTATAAAACATTTAGTTTTGAAAAACCTTACATTTTTGGAGGTTGTGGCCATTAGTTTCATTTGTTGTAGATATTAAAATCTACAATATATAAAAATTCAGTCGTTTTCAGTGATTGTACTTGCACCTACTCTGAATAGGCATCTAATATGATACAAACAGTTTTTACTGTCTCTATTTTCCACCCCATCTCGTTTTTTGTACAATTTAAAATAGATATCTCTCCAGATATCTAAAGCAATGCTGAGAATCTTTCAATTATGTTTACAAATAGTTTTATTCCAGTATATTATGGTCAACAGTTTTTGAGTTATTAAGTACTAATGAAACAATGATAACAATATAAATTTTCTTTTTTGAATCGGTAATAAAACTAATTCAATTAAAAATTGCTTTATTGAAGTTAACAATACGAAAAGTACCTCCCCAGGACCTATCCAGGACTAGGTAATTCTTAAATTAACTTATTTCCCATTCGATTTTCATTTAGGTATACATTATGTGTAACACGTAAATCGTAGATCAATTCATATTTGCAAAACTGAAAATTTTCAACACTATTCTTACATAACTGTTAAAGTCTCACATCAACAATCTGTTTTATTTTGTTTCTTGTCATTCGATACAAACACATTTAATGATAAATCAAGGAAAAACTCAGAATGCTTGATCACGTATTTAATAAGTGTCTAAATATTTTATTTCAAATGTGATTCTGATTTGTGTTCCTGTGCTGTCTCTAAGTACTTACGACAAAACAGTAGGCGGAAACAAACGCGCGACTATGATGTTCTTTATTTTTGTCGATGACGAATTAATGTAGAATAATAAACGAATGGGTTATTAGATAGATATCCATAGGTAAGGTACCTACTGCAATTGAACAATAAAAATCCCTCGAAAAATCCTCGAGCCGATTTTTAGTCTCAAAATGACATGGTGGAACGCCATAAAGTCAGGCAAAAGCAAGAAGCAACACCAACTTCGTTTTCAAGTGGAAGTGATAAAATAATTTTCCCAGTTTACCTATTGAACATACTGGATAGTTCTATCTAATCCGTTAGTTCGCGATTCCATCGATGATATGATTTAATTAGACAGAATGTCGAACATCTCAGTGGAGGTTAATAAATAAGGCTAATAAGATACCTAGATAGATTATTACTCTGTTCTGGAAAGGCATATATGTGCATAAAATTATTATTAATCTAGTGAATTGAATCAACAAATCAAATAAATGCCCACGTGACATCGCCGTACCTTAAAATATAATTATTCAAAATGGGCACCTTTTGCGTTCGATTATCGGTTTTCGGTCTGAGTGCGCTCGTAGAATTTTGAATAGAGATGAAATGTATGAAGTGGACATCAGTAGAGATGATCATTTTACTCGCAGTAATTTTTATTTACAAAATTTATCTCTAATATTAAACTCCTAATAAGTCCATTTGATCTTATATACCGCACGTGATGGCGGGCAGATATGGATCATAAGGAGTCAGTACTAGAAAGCCGAAGTCATTTTATAATGCGCTTTCGTAAAAGCACTAAGGACAAATTCGATAAAATTGTACAATTTCTTTTGGGAATATGGCCCGAACCTGTCAAAAGTTGCCATCTTTTGCTACTTTTTTGGCAAATTTTCACAAAACCGTCTTTATCAATATTTTTTTAAATCAATCAATATTTTTTTCAATTTTCTTATACAATGACGTGTCCACGGCAAAGCGGTATAAGTATAGGTGTAATTGACGAATTTTTTTTTGGATTACAAACATATTTTTTTGTATTCTGCTCTTGCTTCACCCAAAAACTTGTCATTTACACCTATAATACCGCTTTGCCGTGGACACATTGTATAAAATACGGTACTAATATCGATGTAGATTGCATAAGGAGATTTTTAAGAACAATATTCTAAGTTTTATACCGGCTGTTAGAAAAGTATGGGAACGGTGGAAAATCTCGAACAGTTTGCATCAAATCGAAAAATAAAAAAATACCTACGTGTCAAAAATTTTTCAAAAAACTATCTACTGATACCAAAATGACCTCACCACCCGCCACCCTGTGGGTGGGGCGAGGGGCAAGTTTAAAATTTCAAATGGAAACCCCTATTTTTTATTGCGGAATCGGATTCTACGGCAAAAAATACGTAAATTTTATTCCGGACATTTTTTTCGATTCTTGCATGGTGTCGCTGTAATCGCAAAATATGAAAAGAAAACATTACTGTTTCAAGAGTAGCGTCTTGTGCCCATAAAAAAACGTCCAATTCAAAAACTGAAAAACACGTATTTGTTATTTTTACGAAATCTATCCAATGACATTGGATTCGACTCTCCCACCCCTAACCCAGTGGGTGGGGCGGGGGCAACTTTGAAATTTGTAATGAAAATCCCTATTTTTTATAGCGGATTCGGATTCTACGGCCAAAAATACGTGAATTTTATATCGGGCATTTTCTTCGGCTCTCGCAAGGTGTCGCTGCAATCGCACAAAATTGAGTGGAAACATGAAAGTTTTGAACGCATACTTTAAAAAATACGAAAAGTAAAACTACCGATCTCAGAGTGAATGATTTCCCGAGCTGTTTTGAGAACAGTGATTTTACACGGTCGTGCGGAAATTACAACTATTAACATTCTGTAAATTTATTAGCAGCTAGTAATTTTCAATTTACATTTTTTACAGGGCAATAAAAAACTCGATTTAAAAAAAACTAACAGTGGTTTTACCTCTTAATTCAACCACTTCAGACAAGTTCTTGATCCCAGCCAGTGAAGGCAAGGAGGTAACTCAGCCATTTCAGACAAGGTGAGGATTTCGGCCGGTTGAGGCAATTAGTTTACAGCTTAACTGCTACACTAGCAGGTTTTAATTTCAAGATTATATCAGGTGTTCAAAATGGTGCCCATTGACTTCTTGGCATTGTCCGAGACGAACGTAAAAATTGTCAATAGCACTTCTTATCATTTGATGTGGTATTTCTGCAAAAATGTTTATTATACGTTGCCTCAGCTCTTCCAAAGCACGAGGAGTGAAATAAACCTTACCCTTCACGTAGCCCCAAACAAAATAATCAAGTGGCGCGAGGTCGGGATATCTAGCTGGCCATTCAATAGTTCCTCTTCGACCTATTCATCGATTTTCGAAAGTAACCATTCAATTGAATGGTACTTTTTAGTCTCTAACAATATTCCGATAGTGTGGAGAAGTCCCATCTTGCTGGAACCAAACATTGTCGATCTCATCAACAGCAATCTCTTGTATTGCGGGAACTATTTGATTTGTCAACATTTCCAGGTATTTTTCTTCATTCAAATTTCCATCTATGAAAAACAGTCCTATGATTCGATCCCTGAAAACTCCTGCCCAAACATTTAATTTTTGTGGATACTGCTTGTGTGTTTCAAGCATCCAGTGAGGGTTTTCGTCACTCCAATATCTGAAATTATGGCGATTAACTTTTCCACTGAGTTCGAAAGTTGCTTCATCTGAAAAGACAAGTAGATATGACAAAAAAATTGGGTTTTGGTTACTCCTTTCCATCATTAATTCACTAAATTCAAGTCGCCGATCAAAATCATCTTGGTGAAGGTGAATTTTGTAAGGATGAAATTTCAAAAGTTTCAAATTTTTATGAACTGAAAATGCACTCATATCAAGCTGTTGACTGGCTTTTCTGATTGATAACCTTCGATTTTCAACAAGTGCCTGCCTGGGCCACTTCCATTTGTCCAGCTTCCGATGTTTCAGATTTTGGTCTTCCAGATTTTGGGCGATTTTTATTTGTCCTTGTGTCTAGGAATCGTTTGATGGTACGGGACACAGTAGACTTCGAAATTCCCACTTGACCTACACGGAAATTTTCGTTGAATAAAATCACAACTTCATCATAGGACCTTTCTTTATCGCCCCACCCTCGCATCGTCAAAAGAGAAACTCTCTCTTCCTCTTTTTCCGTACCAAAAGGCGCTCCTGCCTCTACAAAAGTTGGAAGGAACTGAACGTTCTCGTAGAAATTTCACAAAACAAATATTGTTATTAAGAACAGTGTAAAAAAAACATTCGTAAAAACCAAGATCACAGATATTGTTTTTTAAACTGAATGCTTTTTTGTCAACACGAGTAGCTAGAGTTTGTAATATTTACAAACTTATGGACGTTTAAGGTTTATTTCAATTTTGTGCGATTGCAGCGACACCTTGCGAGAGTCGAAGAAAATGCCTGATATAAAATTCACGTATTTTTGGCCGTAGAATCCGAATCCGCTATAAAAAATAGGGATTTTCATTACAAATTTCAAAGTTGCCCCCGCCCCACCCACTGGGTTAGGGGTGGGAGGGTCGAATCCAATGTCATTGGATAGATTTCGTAAAAATAACAAATATCTGTTTTTCAGTTTTTGAATTGGACGTTTTTTTATGGACACAAGACGCTACTCTTGAAACAGTAATGTTTTCTTTTCATTTTTTGCGATTACAGCGATACCATGCAAGAATCGAAAAAAAAATGTCCGGAATAAAAAATAGGGGTTTCCATTTGAAATTTTAAAGTTGCCCCTCGCCCCATCCACAGGGCGGTGGGTGAGGGGGTCATTTTGGTATCAGTAGTTTTTTAAAAAAATTTTGACACGTATTTTTTTATTTTTCGATTTGATGCAAACTGTTCGAGATTACCCACCGTTCCCATACTTTTCTAACACCCGGTATAATAAACTTATGATAATAAAATATGTACAAAGTGAAAAGCTAATTGTCTCGATAATTGTATTCTTATGAGCTAAAAAAAAATTTGTTTTGCGCATTTAAGTATAGCATGTAACGAGCTTTCAACCTTCCGCAGTTAAGACTAGGGATTTACATCATAAGAACTTATGTAAAAAATAAAAAAATATCCATAGAAATCTAGATTATACCTATATATAGTTTTGTTTATCCTCGTAGACCAAACAACTTTTCTTAATTTCCACAAACAAGTGAAGACGGATATGGATTTCGACGACACTTGGACTTGTCAATAGTCAATACTCAAAAATACTGACAGTTTTATTGAACGTGTATGGCCAATATTGATGGTGACTGATGATGTATTGATGGAGTACTGACAATATTATTATTGAAGTGCCACTTTTGACAATATTATTGAACGTGTAAGGTACCTATTTAAAGATAAATGAGAACAGTAACTTAATAGTGCAATGAGGTTTGGAGAAGAATCTTTTGAGAGTATGGAAAAAGGAATTTACAATAGTTACCTCTACTTCCTCGACTCGAGGATTCTAGTCAATGCGAGTGCCGACTGATAAGTAATTGTCCATCGCAGTTTTTACAAACTTAGGATTGGTAATTGCAATGTCATTTTGTGACCTAATTTCAATTAATAATTTAATTATTCTTTTTAAAAAGTGTATGTAATATATATTTTTCTTAGATTCAGATTGAAAACGTTTCTTTGTGCATTTTATGGACTGTTTCAATTGCCAAATTATGAGATTTGAATCCTGTAACCAGTGGGTATTTTATAAAAAAACTGTTGTTGGTCCTGCTGTTTAACAAACATTACCGTTTTTGTGTCATTTTGATTTCGGTACCAACATTTTAAAAAATGGAACCAAGAAATTTTGGAGAAAAATGTGGGTTTAATTTCATTTTGGCCAAAACAATTTTCAATTTGTTGAGATCTACCAAATAACGTAGTAAATCGTATTGCTGTAGAATAAAGGGTTTGAGGCCACCCGTAAATGACGTCACACTCAAGGGTGTGGCAGGGGTTCTTCACAATGTGACAAGGGGGAGAGAGGGGAGGTCCTACTCTAGTGTGATGCCACACTTGATGACCTAAAAAACTATAGAATAAATATATGCTGCTAAGTACTAAATTCTAATATTAAATATACGAATAAAAATATATTAGGTAGATTAGATTCTTGAAAAAATTGAAGAGAATAGAAAAATGATTTGTTTATGAAGGGGCAATTTAAGGCTTTCAAATATAAAGACTCATAATTTAAATGACTGTTCACTTTCTTGAGGTTTAATAATATTTATTACTATTACCCCATGGCATTTATTAGGTATTAATTTTATTATTTTCTTGCTGTACCTACCTAATTAATAAGTAAAAGTTTATTGTTTTCAATTGGATGTTGTTAAAATATCTAGTTTAAGGCTTATTATTGACAAAAATGCAAAATAATTTAATTTTTTGTAGATTAAGTACCTAGGTACTTATTTTCTACGTTAAAAAGCATATCGTAGAGTAGACCAAGTTTTATAATGTAGGGTGTCTCACCGCGAACTGAATCGATCGATATAGAGAAAAGTACGCATCAGAAAATTTTGAAAATTTAGATAATTACTAATGTCGGTGTGGCCAATCCAACTAAAATAATTACAAGCAGCTGGCACTTCCGCTTATACCGGAAGTCGATACCAACTTGCTTATTTCAAATGGAAAAGCCTATATATTTTAGGGTTTTCGAAAAGAGCATAAAATTCTGAGTCGAAAATATGTAGCATATCCTATACCTAAACCTAGCCGTTTCAGAGATATTTGACATTTTATAGAAAATTTGACAGGTGCAACGGTTTGCAAGAACCGTTATAACTGTCTTCGTGTAAAAGATCCTCATTTGCTTCTTGTCACGTAAAACGAACACAAGGAGAACTGCGTTCTACAACTGAAATAAATTCAATAATATCATACCAAGTGTTCCGTTTTTCGCGTTACATTTTGTCAACTTCAAACCGCGAAAACTTGTTCAGATCAAATGGAACAACCCTGTAATTTTTTACGTCAAGTTGTGTCAAATTAAATTCCCTTTTTTCTGATATTAGCATTGTGGGGGTTATAGTTACAACTTTTTGAAATATTTGCGATTTTATTAGAAATTCATGAATTGTTGTAATCATTTCATGAAAATAGCCATGATTAGAAACAATCAGTCATTATCTTATGTCAAAAAATGCCAGCACGTTTAAATTACACCCACGAAGACTTTTTAAATCTGTTTATTATTTATGGAGAATGTGATAAAGTAATATCAAGAACTTGCAGCACATTTGCTACTCGATATTCAGAAAAACAGAAACCGTCACCAAACACTGTAAAACGCATACTGGAAAATTTTAACAATTATGGCTCTGTCAAGGCAAAAATGCAAAGAAGAAAGCCTATTGTTGATGACGAAAACATTGAAATAGTCATTCTGGAATATTTTCATGCATTTCCCAGGATGTCATTAAGACAAGCTGCTCTGGAATCGGGACTATGCAAGAATTCAATTCACAGAATCTTATTAAAACATAAATTTCACCCGTTTTCATTCCATATGGTTCAAGGATTAAAGGAAACAGATTTCCTAAGAAGACAGATTTTTTGTGAGTTTATTCTAATAAGGTCTCAGGGTCACGATTCTTATTTGGGAAATATTATATGGACAGATGAAGCAAAATTTACTAAAAATGGACTTTTTAATAGACACAATTCGCATTATTGGAGTGACTCAAATCCTCATATGTTCAGAGAGCGAAACTTTCAGGAAAGTTGGCAGTTCAATGTTTACTGTGCCATAAGAAACGATAAAGTGGTGGCATTACAATTTTATCAGAAAAATTTAAACGGTAAATTAAATTTTCTCTTCTGCAAATATGTATAGGTAAATTTTTGTTTTTTTTTTAGGTGAAAGATATCTGAATATCTTACAAAATTTGAATAATAACTACTTAGAAAATTTACCTCTCGCCGAACATAGAAACATTTTTTATCAGCACGACGGTGCTCCCCCACATAACGCATATTTAATTAATAATTATTTACAAGAAACTTTTTATGATCAATGGATTGCCAATAATATGGCCTCCTCGCTCGCCCGATTTATCAGTTCTGGATTATTTCATTTGGGGAACTATTAAAAATAAAGTTTATGAGAGCCCATTAACAACCATTGAAGATTGTATACAAAGAGGAAGAAATGCATTTCAAAACATATCACAGGATTCAGTTAGAAGAGCTACCCATGAGGAACTAATCCGAAGGTGCGAAAAATGTGTCGAGGTTCGAGGGCGGAATTTTGAGCAATTATTAAATTAAAATGAAATCATATTTTAAATTGATCGTATCTCTGCTATTTTAGTTCATGCCATATCTTCCGTTCGATTAATACGCATGTTTTTATTTTTTATTTTTTTATACATTTATTTAACGTCGGCCTATTTCCGCTACTGAGGCCTAACACCGACGCCTGTAGACCAGCTACCCCCAACCCCAACCAGGAATTTTGTCGAACCTCTTCCCTTAAGAAGAGTAGGGATCTTTTACTTGCCTAACATTTAATAGACAAGGGACCGACGGCTTTACATCCCCTCCGAAGGATGGTATATCTCCTATATAACCCTCGCCTAAGGTTGTATAGCTTCCGCGCATACACTGACATACAAGCCGCTGGAAGATGTGTGAGGCGAGAACGCGGTTTCCGTTGGAATGGTCACCCATCCAAGTACTAACTGCGCCTGTCGTTGGTAATACGCATGTTACAATGTTAGTGTTATTTTGCGTTTTTGTGGATATCGAGTAGCAACTGTGCTGCAAGTTCTTGATATTATTTTATCACATTCTCCATAAATAATAAACAAATTTAAAGAGTTTGCGTTGGTAAAATTTAAACGTGCTGGCATTTTTGACATAAGATAATGACTGATTGTTTCTAATCATGGCTATTTTGATGAAATGATTACAACAATTCATGATTTTTTCTAATAAAATTGCAAATATTTCAAAAAGTTGTAACTTTAACCCCCACAATGCTAATATCAGAAAAAAGGGAATTCAATTTTACACAACTTGACATAAAAAAATACAAGGTGTTCCATTTTACCTAAACAAGTTTTCGCGGTTTGAAGTTGACAAAATGTAACGCGAAAAACGGAACACTTGGTATATTATTGAATTTATTTCAGTTGTAGAACGTAGTTCTCCTTGTGTTCTTTTTATGTGACAAGAAGCAAATGAGGATCTTTTACACGAAGAAAGTTATAACGGTTCTTGCAAACCGTTGCACCTCTCAAATTTACTATAAAATGTCAAATATCTCTGAAACGGCTAGGTCTAGGTATAGGATATGCTATATTTTCGACTCAGAATTTTATGCTCTTTTCGAAAGCCCTAAAATATATAGGGTGTTCCATTTGAAATAAGCAAATTGGTATCGACTTCCGGTATAAGCGGAAGTGCCAGCTGCTTGTAATTATTTTAGTTGAATTGGCCACACCGACATTAGTAATTATCTAAATTTTGAAAATTTTCTGATGCGTACTTTTCTCTATATCGATCGATTCAGTTCCCGGTGAGACACCCTGTATAATGTAAAATAAAATTAATATCACCTTACACATAGCAATTTCACCGCTCTAAAGAAAAATAAAAAACCCCGATGGCAGGGGCCAGTCGGAAAGGTAGATTTCGTCCTATAGTGTTTTGCACTGTTTTAGGTCTCTATTATTTTAGTAAATAAGTGATTAAGTCAGTAATTAAGTATATCTTTCTTAGAACTGCCCAACTTCAATTTATTATCATCGATTTATGAACTATTAGCATGTAGGTAGACTTCAAAATATCAATGTCACGCTTTTTTAAAAAATGTTCTATGCGTTTTAGCAAAATATGTTTTAGACAAAAGTTGTAGGGCTAGATGAGCAATATCCAACGGTGTATCATATGTACATATTTGATTAGAAATAAAATTTTGAGAATTTTTTAAAAACTTTGAACCACCGCCATTTTGAAACGAAGAAGGTGATTTGGCTCAACCGAGATATGGACCCAAAGTATATTTCTGCCAAGTTTCGTTTTGATCCGTTGAAAAATGCGCCTTCTAGGGTGTTTACAAATTTCGTTATATACCATATTATGTAAACTTTTGAACGGGGGTTTTTTTGGGGTCTGGGGACCATAATCGAAGAAACTATAGTGAAATTTTCCTGAAGTCGTGACAAATCTACCTAAAAGACAATGAAATAATATATATAAAGGTTTATGTTCTACATTCACATTTAAGTGAGACACCCGTATACATGTTATGTTGTAACTCAATTATATGTTTCCTCCCCAAGAATTAAACTAGTTAAACAGAGGTAAATTACAACATTGAATACTTACAGGCACAGTAAAAATAAAACAACAATCAATATATCTACCCAGAAATTCGTGAATTATTATTTATAAACTATATTGCGGCCGAATTAAAGTAATCGATTTTTTGTCAAGTGGCATGTTTTTCAAAAAAAGTCTATATTGTACATAGGGATTTTTATGTTAGCTATGTCAATTAAATTTTTTTGACAATAAATCATTGGTGGGTACCATAATGACATTGACACTAATAAAGGTAATAATAAAATATATATATAACGAATGATGTGTCACTGGTGAGAACCATATTTAAAATCAATCGCAATAGTATACATAACTATAGATTATAGTGTTATAATAAAGACGGAACCGTAGAAAATCAAGGAGGTTCCTATATATAAACGTGACATTATTTCCCTGGAGGTCTAGCGTGGCAAACGATAGGGAGGGGGTACAAACTATTAGAAAACGACGAGACTTTCTGAAAATCTCCGTGCATTTCAACAAGACGGGAGCATTCCCACATTTTACTGTAACTGTCCGTCAATTTCTTAATGATGCATTCTCTGGCATAGTCGTTGGATAGGTAGAAGAGGTCCGATGATAGAGTAGCTCCCTCGGTCACCAGATTTGACTCCTTTAGAATTTTTTGTGGGGATATTAGAAGACGAAAGCTTATGCAATTCAACCAGAGTCCCTAGAGGATTTACAACAACGGATCGTTTAAGAATATCAACACAAGTTTTTAGTAATTCAATCAGGCATTGGAATTTGAAATACAACTGATGTATCATTGTATAGAGATCAATGGAAGTCAGTTTGAACACTTAATAAAGTAATTTCTGGTATTGAATCGTTTATTATTACTCTAACCTTTTTTTTAAATAATGTGTAGGTCTTTATTTAGAGTAGATAGCCAGTTGAAATGCATTATAAGTGGGTATAGTACAGGCGAATGTGCCACAGAAAAATCTAACAAACTTTAATTTTGCTCGTGAGTAATAATTTGAAGTTGAGCGAAAAAATATACCCGGTCCAACCCGATGTATTATGCTGAGATTTACTAAATCACCTACCTACCAATTCTTTTAGATGTTCTCATAGTCGCGCCACAACTTGGCTATTTAATAAGTACAGTACAGTACAGTACAGGAAGGTGATTTAGTAGAGATTATTTAGTTTTTATAACACGACCGATGAAAACATACAAACTATCAAATTTCGATTTATGAGAAAAACAGGAGTTATTATTAATCTCCGACCATCTCCTTTAATTATTCTTCCGCCAAATCTCACATATTTTTAACAGAAAAATGCACACAATATCCCTTATTTGTCATAATGTAAATTTACCTTTTTAAACTGACTTAGGTATATAAAATAGTGTATGGAGATTTCTTGTGATGGGTCCCGCCATTCTGTTTACCTGTCATCTATATATACCACTCTATTAGGTAACCATACTATTTTTGTTATATTATATATATTCCGAGATGTATTCTCTATCCATTTTCTGACAATGATAATAACTGAGCAGACTTATCCACCGGCTTTTGAAGCAAATAAGGGCTACAAGATGTTTGCATTTTGCATACCTATTAGAATAACTAATAAAGAAGTTACTAAATTGACCAATCAGAAAGAAGTGACCAAATATGGTAATAATAAGGGATCACTTTTTAATGACTAAGTTTGCAGGTTTACACGTATTTATGGACGTCTATTTTTCTTTACGGGAGACCAATATACATCTTTATATATAAATAATTCGTTTCGGAGAGAATAATATTGGCAATGGTAGTGAAAAATAAAAAAAATTAAGCTTACCGTACTCTTTTGACTTGGTAAATTCCAATAAAGAGGTGTATCTGGTGTATTTCAGTTCCCTCACACACTATTCATTTACAAACACATTCCATAAAATACTATAGAGGTATTTAGATCCACTTTTTTTTATAATTTAAAGATGAATAATCGATTTTTCACTACCGGTGTATTTCAGCTTACACAGTTATACACACACTATTCCTTTGCATACACATACACTATTTGAACACATTTTTTATAATTAAAGATGAAATAATCGATTTTTTCACTACCGGTATCGAACTGAAATGATTCACCCGTTTTCCCGCGAAAACTAAAAAGTGCGCGCGATGTGTTTGTCATTTGAAGCAACTAGGCAAGGTTGCCAGATCTCTCAATTATTGCTTATTTGTTTTCTAATATCCTAATTTAGGTATTATTTTCTGCGTAATATGTCATTTATTTTAATTTGGTTTCAATCACACATTTTTATATAATTTATTTACGAATTATTAAAAACGCTACGAATGTTCCCAGAAGGGCAATTTTTTAGAAGAGGAAAGCAGTACCGCATAGAATTGCAACCATGTATCTGTCTAGGATGGATGTTAGACGAAAGCTTAAAATTTACAAAACAGAGTATTAGCTAGTGAAACTTTTCATTGGAAAATCAAAGGTGATGTGATAAATATGTCAAATATTTCGTGTTAATGAATTATTTGACTTCGAAATCAACACAAGTACCTAGTGTGTGAGTAGACACAGTGAGCGGTTTTATTTAAAAAACGTCTAGCAATTAAAGTAGATATTAAAATCAAAATAAATAATTCTTGGCAACAATTAAAAATACAGGAAAAAGCCATTTTGTTCTTTGATTACTTAGTTGCACTATAAATTACTGTAACACGTCAAGTGACTGGTAAGTAAAAGAATAATGCCGAAATAAATAAAAGTATATACTTTACCTACATCGATACATAATTCATTTGTCGCTTCTTGGTCTTAATACTTGAGCGTTTTACAGGTACATTCTTTTATCACAATTTACAATTTAATAGGAAAGTATCATTAGATATCATTACCATATTTCTAAGTAGTGTGTAAAGTAACTATAATGAAATTTTGCTTACAATATTTCAACTCGATTTCAAGATTCCAAGACTTTACAAAGCTTGTGTGTGCCGTTTCAGGTTGCATGAACAAAGCTTGTACACTAAGTTCCTAGCATTTCTACTGGTTTAAGTAACGTAACGAGTAAGAAAGGAAGAAGCATTTAGAGTGAGAATATGTATCTCATTTACAACCACAACAAGATCGAACGCGCCACGAGTTTCTCGCAAATCAAGTTGGCATCATCAAGACTTTATTGAACCTCAGTGTTCAGTGTTTTATTATTTGTAGAACTACTTCGTTGGCAGTGTCACATTAACATGCGACCCACTCTCAGATCTTTATCGGAAAAGAAATCTATGCATTTTTAAAAAGTTTATTAACATAATAGTGCCTACAGCATATAAACAATAATGGAATTATTTCTGTATAATATATCTTACACAATAAATACTTAATATATAAATCTTGTAACGATGGCAAATGGTACTCGTTGTTCAAATTTAATTAATGGAATTATCTGCAAGTTACAATGATTATTTTTTAAAACATACTTGGAAGATTACAAGAAATGATTTACTCTAAATATGTTAATAAATTAGACACAAACTGGATTGGAATGTTACGAACATTCAGAACTGTATGAGAATAAATGATATGCCTCTCAAACCCCTAACCTATAGCTTTTTGTTGGAAAAGCCCTACATTCTGTACAAAATGGTTTCCACGGCTTTCGGGCTAAGGGCACTTTCTGTAGACTTTAATAGCGTTAGTGAAAAATTTAGTTAATAAATGCTTTTCTGGGCTTGGAACACTATACATATTTATACACCTACTTTTTTTTCCGATTACAAAAATGTATACGTTTAATTAAACTAAGTATGCCAATTGTCTACATTTAAAATAATTTTCACCATAGCATAGAGGCTGTGAACTGGTACGACAGTTGAAGCCTCACTATTTTATTTTTCCTATATGAAAGATTTCTAAAAACAAATTGGAATGATTAGAAATCGAAACATGTCAGTGTTTTATTCTACAGATTATTCTGTGATAAATTACTATTCTGGCAAAAATCATTTTAAAACAGAAAACTGACTGCTGGAAAGTATCTGAAAAAATGCTCATCATATCTCTGAATTTATTAAAGTAGATATCAGTCGGTAAAAGATACCAAAAAATCATAATACTGGTTTTTGGGAATCTATAATTAGACAGATTTGCCACATCCTATCTATACACAAACTCTGTCTGTAAAGTAACGAAAAAATTAATTACAAAAATTTCAACTCTCGGCTCAAACCGTTGAGCTGAGAGTTGAAATATTTTATTTGTTTTCAGTTTAACTCGTGTGGAACTAATCAAAGTTTGGCATTTTATTCCTAAACAAGGAAGTCCACATGTTCCTTTACATTATGCTACATCTGGAAACAAATGAATGATGATAAAATTGTAATCCACCATCATGAACTGCGTGAGATTTTAACCAGTGCATAAGATTTCACACAATTTTGGTAAATAACTATCAATAATAAATTGGAAAATATGTGAAAATCAGAACTAGATTTTTTTGACTAGATTTTTTCGACAGCTCAACGATATATTAATAATGTATATAACTAATTGAAATATAAATTCATAAAGAATTCAAACAACCATATATAAAATTAAATATATTACCAGGCCAAATTAAACAGCCCTTGATTAAAAATATAAGACCTAGAACGAAGGCGACCAACAGTCCCGATTTGGCCAGGAGAGGTTTAGTTTATGGTTTATGTGCTCCAATTAAAAATAATTTTGTGATTTGTCAATGATCATTTTTATCAGACAAAAAAATTACATACGAAATTTTGGCCAGTTGATGTCTCAAAAACTATTTGAACTACAATTTTCTTATTCAGTTTCGAGTTTTTATATGGGACAACCTATATATTACTACGTTTCTGAGCAGGACCCTTTTAACACAAATTCGAAGATACAGTAATAAACGGTGTCGGAAGAATAGTAGGTGTGTTTGGATCTTGTACGGAAATCGTTCTCCCAACCAAATAATTCGCTTACTTTCATTTATACGGACACAAAAATTAAAACAGCAAATTCCTCGCAGAAAGCCTATCCAAGCAGAGGATAATGTTGTTAATATCCTGGCTTACTTTCAAGTAAATCAAGCAAGAACGTGGAGCAAGCGGAACTACAATCCAAAGAATATTAAGAAATCATAAATATCTACCTTTCAAAATACATTTAACTCAAGGTACAATACAATGGGCGGCTCGTTCCCCAGATATGACACCTGTGGATCTCTTCCTCTGGGAATATTTAGGTTTGGTTAATGTACATAGTAACAGTCTACATTGAGACAATTTGCAGAACAAAATCATCAACAAACAGCATCCCAAACTGTTAGACTACAAATTGAATTGAGTACAGGATTACTGAAGGTGGATATCAATTTGAGCATCATCTCTAATAATCTCTGTAATACTGATACTTTTTTGTTTCTAAGCTATCTACATAATAACCTTTTTATTCCTACTGTATTGCTGAAAAGACCTGACAATTATTTGAATTTGTATTAGAAAGGCCTTCACAGAAATGTAGTCTCATTTAAAAATTTGAAGTACGTCACGTGATCGGAAATGAGATGCTGCAATAAAACCATCTTATACCAAAATTGGGCTCTGCATTGAACTGTTTAAAACCACCAAATTTCAAAATCGTAGTTCAAATAGTTTTCGAGACACCAAAAATTGCCAAGACTTCGTGGGTTACCATGGGTTCCTGTGGAAAATAAAAGTTTATATAGAGGGTGTTTCGTGAGTGACAGTATGCAAGTGAGGAGTACAGAATCATGAGTTAAATATGGCAGATCGAAATTTTTTCAGAAAATAAAAAGCGTGCAATACGAAAAGCTCCAAAGTCGGTCACCTTAACTACAACTCAATTCGCAACGCATCATGGAGGACAAAGTGGGGAAAATTTTCGATTTGGCCCACTTTAGCCTTGCATGCCTTTGAAAAGTTCCCATAAAAAACTAAACTTCATACACTGATAATAAAATTAAAATACCAAATTATTAAGTAACGGTTTGCCTATCGACCAAAATCTGTTTGATAATTCTGGTTAGGGGGAAGCGCTCGGTACTTTCCCCTTGGAAACTGCAGACTCCCCTATAGTCGTCCGTGTTCAATGAATACACCATGGCACCCCCAAACCGATTGTCCCTTATGAATTCCGCCTTGTACGTCAAACTTTGTGGGTCGTCAAAGGAGATCCATTCAAAATACTTGGAAGCGTACGGACTCCTCGTGTCCATATCGAAAACTGGAGAAATGTGATTGGCAGATAGAAATGAACAGATCTGGATGTAATCGGCAAAGCCCTGGCTTCCTATTTTGCCATAACCCAATGAGGGCGCATACTTCCCATTGTTCTTGCTATTTGCCAATCTGTAATTAGAAAAAGTAGGTGGAGAAAAATAAAAAGTAATTTTAATTCAGTAATTAAGAGTTCCGTTTGCGTTCACGAAATACATGAAATCGTAGCCAGATAACTGTGACATAATTAGAGAAGATATGAATACGAAATTTGGAGGGTAAACACATAAAAGTTCAATCTGTGTCTCTGCGTGGAATTATTTGAAAAAAAAATTTACTTTTTTCTTTACGAATTTTCAAAATTTTAAAATGTGAAAATCAAAAACTAAAAACAGCAACGTACAATATAATAACATTTATCACAAAAAAAAATAAAAAATTAATTATCTTAACTGTAAGTATTTTTAATTGTGTGGCTCTTTTTCGATTTTCGTATATGCAATATCTCCGCGCGTCTCTACGCGTATTCAGTGTTATTTGTGGCCTCATTTACTGCCGAACATTCTGACAATAATTCACTCCATAAACGGCACAATGAGCTCGACTCCAACTCTGATGAAATCTCAGGTAATATTTATATGCCAATAGCAAAGCAATAACCGCAATGCAAGCTCCTCCCCTCGGTACAGTGTTTTTATTATAATTTACCGGCCTAGTAGTTGTGCGCTTTGCAAACGGGACTCTTAATACAACCCAGTGGCCTGAAGTGAAACTATTCATATGAATAAATGTAAAAGTAAGATTCCTCACGCACGTGTAAGAATGACCGTATGTAGGAAGTCCGACTACGATTTTACTCCTGTCCATGCCCAGGTAGTGCCAGTAATTCGTGGAATAGTTGATATTCAATGTTCCCAGGTAAAACTCTTCACTGTCCGATGCATATAGAGGAGCATTGATCCCTGTAAATGGAGTCACTCTTGTATAGAAATGATAGTCGTAGGACATCAAGTTGATGAAGTCCACATAACTGAAAGAAATCTTTAAATAAAACGAAAATATAAAACCAAAGCTATAGCTTACTCATTCATATAAGATACATCGTAGGAATTTTCTATGATGTTGGTAGGTGCCGCAACCGCAACGCTTATCAAAAAACTATACTTTGGTTGTCGGTTGATGGTAGTCCGGAGCTCTTCCAACAACTGTGTGAAGTGCATCTTTTGATATTTGTCGGTACCCGGTTCTTCATTGGGGAACTCCCAGTCCAGGTCAACACCATCTATCTGATAATCCTTAACATAGTATATCACAGATTTAATGAAGCTGTAACAACGTTTTTACAACAGTCAATAGTATATTTACGTTCAATGGGCAGTTAGTCCAATCAAAATAAATGTGTGCCTACCTTTTCCGATTAGCGTGGTTCACAACCATTTCTGGAAAACCGTTACCATTGCCGGCCCCTCCTACAGAAAGTAAAATTTTCAGTTCGCTATTAGAATACTTTAATTTAACGAGCCTCTTCAGCAGGTTCTGTTGGTCTGTATCTAAGAACAGGGAATTATTGACAACCTGGACAAAACCAACATTTACATGGGTGCAGAGGGAAGGATCCAAATCATCTACTTGCAAGGAATCACCGTTAGCGGGAAAGTTGTAATAGCAAACCAGCTTGTACTTTTTTATACCAAAGTTATCACGTCCCGAGTTCAAATGAAAATTTTGAGTCAGATTTTCTTTACTTGAAGGGCTGTTGTAAGAAAGCGCACGATGTACCCACTGTTCCGGCACTTCTAAGAAAAAAAACGTCATAATTAACTATTAATTAAGCAATAATTTAGTCGGTATTTACCTTTTAAGGTATGAGTATCAGGATATATAATTTTCTCGTAGATTCCAATCAGAGTCATGTAAGTGGCACAAAATATAAATACGGGCATTGTCAGCACACATACTAATATGACAGTTCTTTTATCCAAATTCCATGTTGTACTGAAACGAATATGTTGTTGGAATCAAAATAGATTTAATAATAATTCTCTTATAACAATAAAAACATAACCTCAAAATTGTTACCTGTTTCCTTGCGACAACAAAGTGTATCTGGAATATTCCTCTACAAACATTTCACTTTGATTTTTGGCGTTTAGCTATATAAAGTTAATCGAACATTTCAGCATTTTTCTCAGTTCTTAACTTGCCACTCTTTTGACATTTCGAATCTGAAGTTTGTCATGTCATTTGTGACATTTACGACTACGTTACGTTACGGTTTGCGTAATGTCAGTTGGTTTTATGACATAACAACATATTATTTTGGTTAGCCCAATAGACGGCGATCATCCTAAAAATGTCTTCTACGGTTTCTAAGATATTTTCCTTGTCCAGAACAGGTGAGATTCCACCAAACAGTCTAACGCAATTTTTTCTTTATTTAAAAGCTATATTTTTGCCCAAGCTACATCTCGTTTAGTAATATTTTGGAATTGAACTATTTTTACATTTTAGGGTCAAAATTTGTGAGGCCCTGTATTCAATCTGTGAAGCAAAGGCACATTGGTAGCGGTAGCCCTCCAAAAGATGGATACATATACGTTAATGACAAAGAGCCCAGCATGGATATGAATGCAATTACAGGTAACTCTCGATGTCATATGGCATAAAATAATCCGCATATGTATTTGGCACTTTTATATTTTAGATCGTGCTGCCCAAACAATTTTCTTCACCGAATTGATCAGAGGGTTTGGGGTTACTTTGGCTCATATCTTTAAGGAACCCGCTACCATCAACTATCCATTTGAGAAGGGACCTTTGAGTCCTAGATTTAGAGGAGAACATGCCTTACGGAGGTATCCCTCAGGGGAAGAGAGGTGTATCGCATGTAAACTGTGCGAGGCGATTTGCCCTGCCCAAGTACGTAAAATTCTAATTAGAATGTAGTTATACAGTGGAGCATGTTGGGATGCGGTGAATGAGTATCTATCATCTTTTTTAGGCTATTACAATTGAGGCTGAGGAACGTGCGGATGGTTCAAGGCGTACCACGAGGTACGATATTGATATGACCAAGTGCATCTATTGTGGTTTTTGTCAAGAAGCTTGTCCAGTTGATGCTATCGTCGAAGGTCCCAATTTTGAGTTTTCAACTGAAACGCACGAAGAGTTGTTGTACAACAAAGAAAAGCTGTTGAACAATGGCGATAAGTGGGAATCTGAGATAGCCGCAAATATTCACGCAGACCATTTATACCGTTAAATCGTCTCACTTAGTAGCTAATCCTGTAGAAATTATATGTAAAAACTTGTTTTCATTAAAATGTGATATTACAGAGGTTTTACTTGGGAAAATTCATTTAATATATCAACTTGACAAAAAGGAAACTGTTACATATTTTAAAATGAAATGTGTGAAGTAAACTTTCACTAAGGGCAGTGTTCATGAAATTTTTGGGCCCTTTTTTATCATTTTGGCAGTGGCCCATCTAGCACTTACAGAAATTCCTTTATGCCAAGTCCGGCCCTGATCTCCAGCTGAACCAAATCATAATAGCAAAAATAAGTTAACTGCAAGCTTATGTAAAAATTGTTTATTAAATACCTTTTAACATTTACTTCACAACAAAAAATAAGACTGTCGGATGAGAAATATTTAACGAACCCTTTAAAAATAATAAATTATTGTACCTTTACGATTTATACAAGTATAAAAATATGTACAGACTTTGGCTGAATTGAAATAATTTGAAATGTCATTTTCTAAATTACAAAGTAGTTTGGGGGAGTTTTCTTGCCAAATCAAAAGATAACTGATGAATATTCAGACTTTTATCACATTATACAACCCTCCTGACTTCAAAGAATCTCTTCAGATAGTAAACTTGCCCTACAGTCATTGCGACTAGAATGAGAGCCTCAAAAAAGGACCACATCACAACCCTCGAGTTGGTACTCTCATTTATACTATGATGGATCCTGTCTCGTAGCTGCATATACTCTTGTTCCTGTTTTACACCAGTAAGGGAAGCTAAAAAAAGACATTACGAATAGTTAATTAAGATATTTCCATTATAATAAACACATTCCTACACTGGTTAACAGTCACTTACCACTGAGTTCCCTAATCATGTCCTCCAATGCGGGCTTTGGTGTCGCTTCATCGCCTGCCACATCAGTTTTGGGGGATTCGCCTATGGCCATATTGAACATCACTACTTTAGGAGTCATCGTGGACATTTTATTTGAAAAGCAGTACGTGTAAGCACCCTGAGTGTGTGCAGCGAAAGTATACTTTCCTGATGTCTCCCTCTCTCCTTGGTATATACTTTTCCCATCCGGCCCAATTATACGCACATCAATATCTAAGAAACCACCTTCCGCTATCTCGAATGTGAGTCCTTAAACATAGAGTAATTTTAAGTCACGATTGACTACTTGCGGATCTATACAGGGAAACATATTTACCCATTTTAGTGCCTGCTTCCACTTTATCAAAAAAGCATTCCTCTGCGTGTGCGTCTACAGTAATGTAGTAAGCAAAACTAAAATTTGTCAACAAAGTCAGTAGCATAAATAAATAAACCAATTTGGCCAGCATCTTCTTGCTATTTTGCAAAAAATTACCAATATAACACTTCACTCTTCAAGTCTTGCAGCCACGTAACCTATACTTTTGGCAGAAATTGCAGAAAACCTCAACAATCAACAGTGAAAATGACAAGATGGCATGGCTGGCGCCATCTCATGAGCTACATGAGAATGAAAATCGACCATTTCATAGGATGGACAACAAACTATTAGAAGAAAATTTACTGTGCTGATGAATGCCATGAAGTAGGCGCTGATAGGGGATTTCTATTATATGTTTTATGTGGTTGTCATATTGTCTGTGGTTCACGTCATATTAATCAAGTGAAGTTTGACAAGACGGACTGTTGGAATAACTTGTTTTTAAACAATCAGTGACGTTCTTGGGCAAAAAAGCACATTAATGGTACGGAGAAGTAGCCATCGAACGTAGAAAATAAATCGATTATCAAAAATGGCAAGGGACTATGACCATTTATTTAAATTGCTCATAATAGGTGACAGTGGTAAGCAAACCTGTGGGCGGGGTTTAGTATATTATTTGTTAATTTTTTCATTAATGTTTATGTTTTCTAGGCGTGGGGAAGAGCTCTTTGTTGTTGAGATTCTCCGATAACACTTTTACCGGGAATTATATCACTACGATAGGGGTGGATTTTAAAATAAAAACGGTCAATGTAAATGGCCAAAAGGTTAAGTTACAGATATGGGATACAGCAGGGCAGGAGAGATTCAGGACGATTACAAGCACGTAAGTCGTATTATTTTGCTCTTGTAATGGTCATTGTAATCCTTCACGTCCTATTTATTTTACAGATACTATAGAGGGACGCACGGCGTGATAGTAGTTTATGATGTAACGAACGGTGAGAGCTTTGCAAATGTGAAAAGGTGGCTGCACGAAATTGAACAGAATTGTGATCTAGTGAACAAAGTACTGGGTAAGCATGAAGGTGCTGTGATGCCATTAAAATATTAATATACGGGCCTCATATTTGTTTTAGTTGGAAATAAGAATGACACCCCAGAACGGAAAGTCGTCCTAACCGAAGATGCTCAACGTTTTGCCGACACGATGAATATACAATTGTTTGAAACATCGGCTAAAGACAATATAAATGTAGAAGAAATGTTTATGGCGATCACGCGATTAGTACTGCGGTCAAAGTTAGATCTTATAGAGAGACAAAATGTTACGCAGAATGACACCGTCAATCTGAGAAAAACGAATAAACCAGGAAAGAAGAACAAATGCTGTTAGCCTATAGTAACTTTTTATAATTTTAAATTGTTTCGAGTGTACGTATACGAGGGCGAGTGGCGAGTGTTAAGATCGTTTTTTTTTTTTGTATAATCGGCATTTTTACTCCAAATTTGTAGCTGCATTATGTGGCGTGATTTTGGCTTGTTTTTTAATGTTACTTTTTAATTGATTTTTCTTATAGAAGCCTGTACATTACCAAAATAATATTATGTAAATAGTAAATCTCGATGCTTTTATGTAGATGGAAATTCGTTTCGTATTCCTTTCAGTTTCGATTGAAGAATTGAAACCTAAAATATTAAATGTATTCCCATAAGCCAGTCTTAATAAGTATAAAAGTAGCGTTATTTTAAAAGGAATAGCATTTAGAGGATAATTTCTCACGGTATTTTCAACGTGTATCTGGGGCCTGTTCGATGAGAGCTGGTTCTTATTCTATAGTTGAATTTTGCAGCGCTTGGTAATATTGGATGTACAGCGGATGATAATTAAGTTGGTATACATGTATTTTGTACAGAATATAAATAAAAAGTAATGTTAGCCGAAATTTTCCAACTTTGTAGCGAATATTTCTTCCTTGTGGCTTAATTTCTTTTCGTTTCCACTCTCAAATGGGCTATTATTTTATATTGTAAATATCTACTTGTAATTTTTAAGCATCAAATATGAAAGTTTTAAATTAACGTTATTATATTTTTTAATTGCGCAAGAAGTATAGAATAAACGATATTTTTCCATACGTTTTATAATGCATATCATAATTTTTATAGATAGTATATAATTGAGTAATGACAATATTTAAAAGAAATATTTATTGAATGGTGCATTTACTATACTTATTTTAACTGCAAGTGTTAAAGATATGTGTATTTTGTTTATTATTAAATAAAATGTATATTTGTTGTGAAACATTTTCTTTTCTTCACCGAGACCCAGAAGGTAGTACGAGAATTTAAATTCGGCGGTACCCAGAGGGTAAAATGGCACCCTGTTTGGAGCGGGCTCATGCGCATGTGCGCTGTTCGTAAATTAAAATGGCAGCGTCAACAACGGCGCCAACTATGTGAAATGTCAAAGCAGTATTTTTTGTAAATAAATGAAGAAAAACCGTTGAAAACAAAAGGAAAATACTCAAGAAAACTGAACTTCGTTAAGCATAAAAGTGTTTAATTTGTTTCTTTTAATGTGTAACCGTAATTTTAGGTAGAAATATGGAGCCAATCATTAACTAACCAATAAAAAAATTAAAATTTATATTAGCTATTGTACATACACCGTGTATTAAATCGCAGTAAAACGTTGTAGGGAGTTTTTACGAAAAGATGACGACGGTCGAGTACGATCTAGACACCTCTGGGGGTCTTATGGATGTGAGTAGATCGTATTTTATATTTGCATGAAAAATTAAGGCTAGAAAATGGCGGAAATGGTAATTGGGCGATATTTAGTTGGCCAAAGGTCTCTGGGAAAAAGAAAACCATACAAAAATGTTGTTAAACAGTTCCGAACGAGCTATACATCAAAATACCTTGCCTTATATTATGTAGCTGCATGTTTGTCGTTTATTTCTATGTATGCACAGCGAAGGTCATTGTTAGCTTTGTTTTAAAGATCCTAAATTAAATAGCATTTTAGATGTATCATTTTATTCTTCAAATATAAAAGTGAATACCAACGGCATATATAATTTCAGCAAATCCAAGCTTTGATAGCCCCACCTCAAAGTGATGATCCGAAAGAAAAGACTAAAAAGACCAGCACTGAACATCCCTACTTCAAAAGACCAGGGAAGGGTCACAACCATGACAGTTGCGATGCTTGCAGTGAAGGGGGAGACTTAATTTGCTGTGATAAATGCCCCTCGAGCTTCCACCTTGGCTGCCAGTACGTTTAAATTATTTGGGTGAATGATAAAAATAAATTATTTAGGTGAATGTGCTTTTTAGTGATCCCCCACTGGAAGAGCAAGACATACCACGTGGTGATTGGCTCTGCCATTCTTGTAAATATGTGAAAAATCAAAGTACAGCTCCCGTGTTGCGTAGCAAAAGGTCCAACAGCACACCGGCTAGTACGTCTGGGTTGAAACCATCAAAAAAGCCGAGGCTCAATGCTCTCGATATGCTGATCGAGGCGGCCAATTCAATGAACCCAAAACAATTCGAGTTGCCAAGGAGCATGAGCTTCCCCTGTATCTTTCCTGGTACAGATAAAGGTACCTACAAAAGTTTATTAAGCACACGAGTAATTATATGCACTTTCCCCTTTTAATAATGCTAGCAGTATGAATGAGCAAGGAAAGCTGTCGTCACTTATAAAAATTTATTTATATTGTACATATAACAGTTACTTACATTTTACAGTCAGTATATATTTGCAAAATTACTGGTATAATTTACAAAAGTGACAGTTGTATATATTCGTGTTGATATCTCTTTGACAAATGTCAGCTTTCAAGAATGTGTTTCCATGGCAACCTGTTAGTGTTTTATTATTTTAGTTTCCAAGCTGCCTCTTAATTGGAAATGTAATTGAATGCGTATTTATGTTTTAGTGGAAATACCGTATTCAAAAATAGGCAGAAAAAACAACAAAGTGTCCAAGGATCATGAGAAGGGACCGAGCGGAATAATACCTTTACCAGCGAAAAAGTGCAGCGAGTGTAGAAGGTCGTGCAGAGTGGCTCCATTAATTGCTTGCGATTTTTGCGAGCTATTTTACCATCTGGACTGCTTGGATCCTCCCTTAACCTCCGCTCCATCGGGCAGATGGATGTGCCCCAAACATGTAGAACATTGTCTGGTAAGTTTTAAAAAGAGCATTTTTACTTTTTCATGTAATTAATCTCTTTCTCGATTGTAGGATTCGAAACTTCTTACTTCCATCTCGGCCACAGAACGTGTCAAGATATGGGACAAATTTACTGGGCCGGTGGATCAAGACTCTATCAAATTGGAGTTCTTCAGGAAGGTGCACAGGAAAAATCCACCTTTCAGGATAAAAAGGCCTCTCTGTCCCAAGAATACGGTGCTGGTACCAGAAATGGTGAAATATCACTATAAAAAACCTGTGAACTTGCTGCCAAGGCTCCGAGACGTACTGAGAATAGAGTGTATCAATAAAAGGAGGAAGCACGACGTGGTGGAAATAGTAGAGGAAGTGAAATTAGAAGACGTAGTGGCGGACACTTTCGATGAAAGTGTAAAATCGGAACATGAACTTGATGTAAGCATCGAGGAATGTGAATTAAATCGTGATATTATTAAAACTTACCAGAAAACTAGTAAAAAGTGCGACGGTTTAACTTTAGAAGGGAGTAGTAGCAATAACATGTCGGAAAATATGGAGTGGGCGCCTATAAATGGTTACATCAAAACTGAACATTTGAATGGTGGTTACTTTGAGAAGGAGCTGATTAAGAAGGAGCACAGTTTTATATCCGACATGATATCTGGAATCACCACAGAAAGTAAGTGTACACAAAATATCAAAAATCACATAACCCCATATAAAACTATTTATATTAAATGTTTATTTTGTCAAATGACCGCTTACCCTGTCAGTTATCAAACAAACAACACGTTATTGATAGATAATCACCGAGTGACTAATATAAATAATTTCTGCTGATTGAGCAAATTCTTTCAATGTTGAGCCGTAAAAGCACATATTACAAGCTAGATTAAAAGTGTGAGATCATCTGTGCGTGATAGGGTGCACGAATAGTAAGATAGCAATTTATCAGCTTGTATCTTCCTAGTAAACCTGAGCAATATGTGTAATATATCTATCGTTTTAGAGTGATTTGGAAATAAACGAGTAGGTACTTATAAATTTTTGGTTTACTTTTCTGTTATTAAACGGAAGTTAGCATCCATATATCCTCTACCCTCATAGTTGGGCATAAAAGTGTAGTTTCAGACCTTTGTAGAATTTATTGTCAAGGATATCGAAAAAGCTTAAATATATATTAGCGCAAATTTTGTTGATCGTAGAGAAAAATTTATTTAATAAACTATGATTAAATTAAACCTACCTAGCAACATGGCCTAGTAAAAAGTGCTTCCTTAAATTGCTCGTTATAGGGTTCTAAAAATTGAATTAAGTTAAAAAAAATTAATCTGCAAAGATGATAACGTTACTTTTTTCAAAGGACATGATAAGTCCTCTTTTAGGTTGACATTTGGATAATTTTTTGCACTTGTTGTCTTGTCTTTTATCACATGTTCGCACTTGTGTAGAATTCAGTTGTACCAAAAACAAGAAAACAAAAAAGGTGTAGAATCCGTTAAATTGAAACATGCATGTTTATTAAATGTCGAAATTTTGATACCGTACAATTTTTTTAGGAGGCCATTTCAGAAGCCCCTTTTACTGGGGTTTGTTATATTTAACGTTAGTAAACTGTCCTTAAATGGAATGTCATTACTTTTGGGACATGTTTAGAAAATGACAAAAATTTCACATTCAATGTTTTGTATCATGAATAAGAAAACTGATGTTCTGCATTTATTTGTGTGGAATAATTAATATTTAATTTTGGACTAAGGGAATATGGAAGTAAATGAGGCATTATTGATCGCTCTTGTTATTTTAAAGATGCCCATAATTGAATTTCACATTATTTGTGCTAGTATAAGTTTGATAACTTTTCTATTCCAAAGTACACCCAATATCACTCCGAGTATAACTCTAAACTCGTGAAATGATGTCAGAATATTCCTATGTCGCATATGTAAAGTTTTGCAAAGGCTATCATAGAATGGGCAAAGAAAAAAATTCTATGTTTATTTTGTTAACTTGGGCAACTTGTATGCAAAAAACCCCGATGGCAGGGGCCAGTCAGAAAGGTAGATTTTGCCCTATATCGCATGTACATATTTGATTCGAAATAAAATTTTAAGAATTCTTTTTGAAGACTTTGAACTGCCGCTATTTTTTTAATTTTTCCTATGCATTCTAGCAAAAAATATTTTAGACAAAAGTTGTAGGTCTAGATGAGTACTATCCAAAGATGTATCGCATATACATAATTGATTCGAAACAAATTTTGAGAATTTTTGAAGATTTTGAATCGCCGCCATTTTTTTAAAAAATTTCCTAGGCGTTTTAGCAAAAACTGTTTTAGACAAAAGTTGCAGGGCTAGATGAGCACTATCCAACAATGTAAAACATGTACATATTTGATTCTAAATCTTTAAACGAAGAAGGCGATCTTCGAACTTAACCGAGATATGGACCCAAAATAGCCTGCCTTATTTCGTTTTGATCCGTTGAGAAATGCGCCCTCTAGACTGTTCACAAATTTCGTTATATAAACTTTTGAATGGGTAACATTTTTGGGGTCTGGGGACCAGAATCGAAGATAGTGAAATTTTCTCGAAGTCGTGACATGCTGCATTCTATAATATATCTAAGTTTGTGTAAATTTCACAATTGCTATATTTTGTTAGAGTGCTTTGAAAACAATTGACTGTTTGACATTTGCAAATAATTATTATCAGACTATCCTTACATACTAGAAGATAGCTAATCAAATGGTAAAATTCTCACAACACTGGTCTTAGAAATGTTAACTACATTGTTTATTTAATCAGAAATTGTGAACAATTGATTTCATCCGAATATCGCATTTACTATGAATTTATAGTAATTTGCGATAGTTGTTAAAAGTAGCATTTGTCATATCGAAAAGAAAATGCCCCTGTGAGTTTATCAAATAAAATTTATTTCTAGCTATAGAATTATAGTTGAAATGTTTTTTTTCAGTGGAGCTTGAACTGAAACAGCTCGACGATAGATTATTAAAGTTGCTGGCTTATCAACGAATCCAGCAGCTAATTAACGCTCCATCGCCAAACAGCCTATTCTCGTTGAGTTTTAAGGAAAAATTTCGACAAATGCCTCTTCCGAGTGAACTTTTAACCCCTGCGGACATCGATAGAATATCCCGAGTATTTTCTAGCCCAAAGAAAAAAGTCAAACCCAAGTCCACGATCAGAGCCAGAGCAATGCTGTGCCCGGTGGTTTCGAAGCATTTTTACAATGTCAGAACGACGGAAGTTGACCCGACTGATGTGCGACACGACGCAAGTTTTATGGGATTCCGACCAACTGTATCGGCAAGGTTTCCCGAGGCAGTGGCTATGCGGTATAGGGTGTTGAATGTCGGAAAGGGCTCTGCTAACGATGTTGATCTAGAGAAATTTGGCTACTGCAATTTTATTGTGGCCAAACATGCAGTTATTTTCTACGATGAGGTAAAAATTAAAAAATTTTTGTTCAACTATTATTGCTATTGGAAGGAATTCCATCCTTTTTTATCATATACTTACACACAGTTATTTCTTCTTAGTATACAAAGCATTACGAGCTCATAAATTATTCGCCCAACGGGACGTACGTCAACAACGTGCTATATTCCAACAACATATCGACGAAGCGGCAAGAGTTGAATGTGTCGGCTGATGAAAAGAGTGCAAATGTGGAGATGCAAGTAAGAGAGATAATAGACAAGAAACGGAAGATTAATCGGGCTCGGAAGAACTCGTTCGAGAGCAAGATGTCCGCTGTGGATTGCATAGACAAGTAAGTCAGGTTTTTGCATATAACTTGGCACTTATTTATTTATGGACGTGACTCTATTTATTTTCACATTGATAGATAACTTTATCTCTTGTAATGCTTTTAGTCCAGTCGTTTAAGGGAGAAAAATTTAAATTTTTTTAAATAGGTACATGCTGAATAAAACCGTTTGCATTGATCAGGGATCAAGAATCTATACTGTTAGAAAGTGTGAGATCTCCTAATTTGTTAAATGAAAATTTTAACAAATCTTTAACTAACTAGGGAAAAATGGTGTAAAATTAATTGAAAAGGAAGGTGTATTTAGGTTTTTAGGGCCAAAATCAGACCTTTTTATCCTTGTGAATTTTTTTTTATTGTCTGCGTATTCTCCGAGATATCGTGGGTTGAAATTTTCCAAGGAGGTGAGATGAAAATTTTGTCCAAACAATCTCGGAATTTATAGGTGAATTTATCATAAAAATATAAGGCTTTTTTCCTTTGCAACTTTTACCTAAAGTGATTATTTTCCGAGATTTTTCCCAAGAAACATGAAAAATCAGGGGTTTCAGAAAAATGGAAATTTTAATCTGCAAATGCAAGAATTTTAATAAATTTTTTAGATTTTGACTCAGATTTTCAAAAAAAATTAAATTAATAAATTAATGATTTTTCCGGTTGAATATATTACATTAATTTTACAGGGATTACACAGTTGCAAATAAATCGGAATATAAATTTATGTGTACAAACATTATATTTATTAACATTATTTTCTATTTAAAGAAAAATTGCCTTTTTAATTAATAGCTTCAAAGAAGATATTTCATTTCATATAATTAGACAGTACCTAATTAACATTTATTTATAAACAGCAAGTAATTAAATGCTACAAAAATGCCCTTTTTTTTAAAATCCGATAGAGATCCGATAAGGAAATATTTATTATTTTTGGTCATAACTTTTTTTAATATATATATATATTTATATATGAAGTGTTGTTGTACTTCCGGGTGCTCTCCCTCGTCGATGGTCGACTCCTCCAGGAGTCACCGTTGTCTAAACGACGTTTCGGCAGAATCTCATCTGCCATCTTCAGGTTCTCACTAAAAGCTGCCTACTGCTGCTCCTCGTTGCTCGAACTGAACTGACGTTCCCCGCATTGTGCGGCTCCTTATATATGCTCCAGTGTAGGGCGCGCTGCACGTTTGGCTACATGTTACCGGTCCCCCACCAACTGTGGTAGGCGTGGTGGGCGCTTGAGCCAACCTGACAAGGGGCCTCGCTGAAACGTCAGGCTCCACGTGACTTCTCGTCAGGACCCAGGAGGAACCGAGAAACCAGTAGCAAAGGCATATCTACCTTACGTGAAAGGGACGACGCATAAAATTGGCAAACTTCTACGTAAACATAACATAGAAACAATATTTAAAACAGACCGAAAAATTGGAAAAGTTGCAAAGAAAAAATCTTGTACTTTCATGACAAATTCACCTGTAAGATTTGAGATTGATCGGACAAACTTTCACAAGAATAATAAGCTATTATTTTGGCCCTAAATATTAGGTTTTTAGATTTATATATATTTTATACCAGTTTTTCTTAGTTAATAAATTGCTAATGATTTTATTGCTTATTTAACGATTTAGGAGGTCTCACACTTTCTGGCCATGTAGATTCTGATTCTTGAACAATTTTGAACACAATGCAACAATACAAAACAGAATTTACCTGTTTCAAACATTTTCTTAATGAAATCCTTAAATGACCGGACAATTTGGTTTTTTGCAGAATGGAGTGTTGTTGTTCGAATAACCCAGAAGAGTTGAAGAAAGGCTGGGAGGGATCGGCCATATTGAATCATGGTTCGCTATTACGGTTTGGTTGTGTCTCGTTTGTTTTTTCAATTGTTGAATGTACAAATATATAAATTATTGTAAATATTAAGATTATCTTTTTGTAAATTGATTGTATATTTTTCTTCATAATGGTATCGATATTAAAACATTATTTTTTAAATAAACCTTGTTCTTTTTTTCATTTATTCCAATAGAGCAAGTAGAGATGGTTTAATATACAAATTTTTGTTTTTATTTAAAATGAAAGTATCGTGTACAAATAAATCTTCGGTAACATTAAAAAAATCACAGCTGGCCATGTAGAGTTCATTGTTTGTTTAAAAATTCCAGGGTCATGTTGAGAAATTCTGCTGGCTTCTCGCTATGCACGAAGTGGCCTGCGCCCTCGATATATTTCACTTCGGCATTGGGGAACAGCTTCAAGATTTTGGGATAGTCACTTTTCCTGAAACATCAGAGAACAATCGATCAAAAAAACATTTCTAAACGTTTTTAAAACCCCCCACATTTATATACAATTTTTTTTTAACAACTCACTGAATAAAGTCAGACTTGCCACCCCCTATGAATAGAACAGGGCCAGGGTAAACGACGTTGTGCATTTCGGGGAATGTCGAAATGTGGTCGAAATTGTCCACTATAGCATTTAGATTAAATCTCCAACCGTAACTAAGAACAAACTTAAGTTTAATAATACCAGCAGCTTTCCTGATAGTTTAATTTCCTTTAAAAATACCTTCCGTCATTTTTCTGCACCAAATTTGTTAACAGAAACGCCCTGTGCGAGTGAGACTTCACCAACGGCATCAAAATGTCGTTGACTAACTTCCTAGCTGTAGAAAGGGACACGTTTTTAGGGAATTGCACTTTCTTCAGCGTCGACAAGATCCGCGTTAACCTCTTGTAATGCTTACTTGTCGTTATCGGGGACATATCGGCTACAATTAGCTTCTCTACGAGCTCAGGCTGTAAAAGAAAATAAAACGTAATACCACAAAGTAGCGTTCCTAATCTTACTATAGGACAGTCCTTGCAGCCGCTTACATATTTTAAGGCAAACAGCATCACGGCCCTGCCGCCCATGGAATGTCCTAACAAATGGGCCTTTTTTATGTCCATTTTAAACAAAAAGCGTCTGAGATCGATAACGAGATTGTCGTAAGAATGGTTCCTGGAATGTGGCGAGTCCCCATGGTTTCTGACGTCTAAAGCAAACACTTTGTTCTTTTTACTTTCGTGGAACCTCTTGCAGAAGCTGTTCCAGTTGTTTTTGGAGCACATTAACCCGTGCAAAAGCACCAACGGGGTTGGTTTGTGGCTGTTCTCCGAATAGCTTTCTGTTGACTCGTACGAGGCATAAGACAAATCAAAATTATCTTCGGTTTGCAGCAGGTTGAATTGTTGAAATGATTTAGTTCTTGCCAGTGACGTGAATGGTAAACTGAGTTTCTTTATGTGTTGTTTCAAGTGATGGAAATATGCAAACATTTCTTATGAGGATGACGAGAATTTGATGTTTAAGCTGAAATGTCAGAATGTGACATCTGAAGCCCAGCAATTTAATAATAAATAAAGTTACGCAAACAAATTTCGATTTTTGCACTGGAATTTTGAAATAAAGGAGCAAAGAACACTTACTGTATAAAATCAGAGTTGCCTCCACCTACAAATAATACAGGTCCTTTGTATTCCAAGTCGCTTACTAACGGAAACCTGGAGATGTGGTTGAAATTGGACAGAAGCGCTGAAATGTTCATGCGCCAGTTGTAACTGAAACACAAACACTTTTAAACCTGTTCGGCTCCCACCAAGTGAAATAATTGCTTTCTTAAATTAATTTCCCACCTTCCGTCATCCCTCTGAATCAAATTGGTTAACAAAAAAGATCTCAGATACTTCTCGGGTATGGATTTGGATAGTTGGCCATCTACTTCAGCCCTCGCCCGAGACATGGGCATATTAGACGGAAAATCTATACTATCTAACGCTTGCAAGATGGCAGGCATACTGTTGAGGTTTGGACTAGTCGTTACTGGTGATATGTCCCCCACGATCAACCTATCAACAAGTTCCGGCTAAAAAATCAATTTTGCATATGACATTTTGTCAAAATCAAATCAGATTCATAGAAAGTAAACACAAAACTGCCAAAATAAAGATACTAACTATACTACATAGTTTTTTATATTAATAATAACAATAAAAATTGAACTTGAAAGGGTCATCGGCTTAAGTCCCTCAACCTAACCATTTTTTATATCATTATACATAATATTTTCAACTTGTTCAATGTTACGTACATATATTAATGCGAACAGCATTGCGGCCCTTCCGCCCATAGAGTGTCCTAGTAATGCTATTCGTTTCAATTTAAACTCTTCCAAGAATGCTCTTATATCGGCAACCAAATGAGCATATGTGTGGTTTTGGCTGTGTTCGCTCTCGCCATGATTCCTAACATCTACAGCGAACACTTTCCTGGGCGGGGCTGTGTCTCGCTGGTAACCTTTACACAGAGTGCCGAAGTTTGATTTAGAACCGAATAATCCGTGCAACAGCACCAGTGGTGGTGCAGGATCTACTACACTCCTATTGCTCTCATAGGTAGCGTATGCTAATGTGACTGGTTTCAGAGTCTGTGTACTGGTTAGAGTTCTTATAGTTTGATAGGTACTTATGAAAATTCGTCGTTTACACTTTAGAGCTTGAATGCCATTTCGAAATTTAGCAGGTAACATTTTTTATGTAATATTAATTATAGGTTAGTCAAATTTCAAAAACATGAAATCTGTAGTACCAACCAATAAAAATTTGTTGACGAAAGGAACTATGTATTCTAGTAGAGCGCTGTTCAGTAGGTCAAATGACTTTATGTACGATTGGTTGCATAATAATATACATCGAAAACAAAATATTTATGATTTATATTATGATACAAGATACAATATAATATGCATAATAAAAAATAATTGCGTGGATTATTATTACAACAAAAGGATTGCTCTTTATTGGCGGAATAAATACAATTTTAATTTCAAAAACGTTAAACAGCTGTTTTGAATGCGTCGATAAAAATTAATGTCAAATTAAATGACGTGACAAGCAAGATTCGCAAATCGAAAATACCATTTCGTTTATTGTTCGCTACACCAGATAAAATGCAGGATATTTATATTCCATTGTCAAAATAAACAGTAAGTAAGATTGCAATATTGATTTTTCCATAATCTAGATTAATATTTTTCGAATGGTTTGGATAATTCCAGATTTTATCCTTGAAACGTATTTGCTTTCCTCTGTATTCGTTCCGGTGTTTTTTCATTGTCAATGTTAAATTGTTACAGGTAATTATAAGCCCAGTTTTAAAAAATGTTAAGAAACATTGTAGAAGGCCGTCATGGATAACTTAACAATGGACAAGGGCCTCTCTGGGGCTGCTATGGAAAACCTGTATCCAGCATTAACACAATGTTTCGTGATAATAATATGTGGGTAAGTTTACTACTGATGAATAGATTGTCAGTATTATTTACACTAAGGACCAGTTTATTATAAATAGGGTTATTAACTTAAGATATTCGTCTATGTACTGTTGGTAAAATATATACAATCTCTTTCTTTTAGATATTTTGCTGGTCGAATGAACTTGATTTCCGAAACAGAAGCAAAGGGCATAAATACCTTTGTAGGAACATTTTCTTTGCCATCATTAATATTTATGTCACTAGGTGAACTAGAACTCGGTCAAGTGAACTGGATGTTTTTATTGTCCATACTTATATCGAAGAGTATTGTATTTTTTTCTGTGATAATAATTACACTGTTAGTTGGTAGGCCACTAAAATTAGGAAGGGCCGGAATTTTTGCGATTTTTTGTACACAGAGCAATGATTTTGCCATAGGATATCCTATCGGTGGGTATTTTCAAATAGTTAGGACAGATCACGTGACCGTTATTTTCTTTTAGTTGCGGCCTTATACAAAACAACGCACCCGGAATATGCAAATTATTTATATCTGATGGCACCGATAAGTCTCGCCATTCTGAACCCCATTTCATTCATTTTAATGGAAGTTGACAAAAGACGTAATGTCCGCAACTCTGAAGAGTTGCTTATAAACGATGGAGAGTTGTCGACTACCTCTCTGCACAAAGAACGATTTAAGATGGCTGTGTCTGTAGCAAAGAGTATTTTTATGAACCCGATTATATTCATGACTATTTTAGGAGTGTTGGGCAATTTTCTTTTTAAGCACAAAATTCCCACTTATCTTGGGGGGACTCTACAGGTAAATATATATTTATTGCTATATTTTTTTTAATATATTTTATTCAGTTAAAAGTGTAGGTACTCAGTAAAGGTCTCACTTTAGGTTTTAGGATCTGCGTTTTCTGCAAGCGCCTTGTTTTTGCTGGGATTAAGGATGGTGGGAAAGGTGCACAAATTGAGAGGCGCCACCTTGGTAGTGCCCGGTATATTAATAATGGTGAAGTTGTAAGTGTGTACGTCTGAGGTGGCTACGTTGTGATTCTCATCGTCGTCCCTTTAATTTTTCAGGCTAGCACTACCCCTCGTCACTAGGGAAGTGATAAGCGTACTTCATTCTGGTTTCAACAAATCTGAAACTTTAGACCTGAGCACTTACGGGTTTTTATATGGAACTTTCCCATCTGCACCGACAGTATTCGTTTTTGCGACTCAATATTCCATCGATGTAGATTTGGTAAGTAACTTTTTTTTAATATATTTTCGTCGCCTCTTCATTATGAATTTTCTAGATTGCGAGTGCTATGGTGGTGTGTACTTTTGTGAGTGCTCCCTTGATGTTTGTCTCGGCCAAGATGATAACTCTGACAAATTGCAAGCCGTCAGATTACATCAAGCAGTTGGACGCCTTCACATTGGACATAAGTATTATTGGCCTGATTGCTTGTCTGTGGGTTATTTTGGTATTTGTGCTGACCAAGAGGGTATTCAGGGTGCCGCATAAAATCACCACTTGCCTAATTGTATCACAGGTAATATTTTACCAGCCAGTTGCATGTAGCTCAGGCAATTTGGACGATTTTAGGAATAGAGCGTAATTTCTGCACATTACATTTTCACATATATGTATATTTTAAGATGCTATAGAGTCAAATACAAGAATTTAAAAAAGGATAGTGTTCTTTCTGTATGTTATCGAAATCTCAACCTTTTGTCTTGGCTAGTAAATTTGCAAATGATGAATCTTGACTTTTTAATTGGTAGTTTTTTTTTATTCACTACTAGATCACAATAAGGATAAAGTTTCATACAACATTGTAAATAACCTATGCTATAATCTAATTTTTTCAAATCTGACGGATCATTTCAGCTGATAAGCTGTGTGGGAGCGATTTTGTGGAATACCTTGGACAAGAAAGAAGGTTGGGCGGGAGACATCCAGTTCTCCTTATTTGCAGTGGGAGTGTACAGCTCCAGATTGTGGACCACCATCTTGGCTGTCACCCTGCTGTTCCTCCAATGCCGGAGCCTCTGCTACGTCTTAAAGTTGCAGCCTGTCTTTGTCCTGATCGGATGGGGGTAAGAATATTTGTTCTACAAAAACTAGGCCTCGCAATGCTTATGCCGTGATTGTCAATAATGCCATTTGAACTTCAAAGTGTAGTCTTTATTCACTACTGTTTGAATTGAATGCCACTTAATTTCCCTTAACTTGTTTTAGGTTGCCCGTGCTGCTGTCTGTGTTGCTTTTAGTGCTCCATAAAGGAGGGGACTTGCCTTACGATAAGAGAAATCCGAACTTTATCTATGGCGCTTCCCAAGCCATCATCTCCATGTCGCTGTTAGTTCTATGTTTTATAGGTAAAACTTAACTACCTGAAGACTTGTTTCTATAGTTGAAATGTAACATTTTTTTCTAGTTACCGTGGGGTGTCTGATTCTGCACCAACGGTACAGGAGACGTTTCACACGCTATCTAGATTTAGCAAATGACGTGGCCTCCGACCAGGAAATCTCTCCTTCCATAGCGGAGGCTGAGACGACGACAGATACAGCCGTCATAAGCCCAAATGCTAGCACAAGTTCTGACAGTGGGGTTGGTTCAGTCAAGGCGCATAAATGCTGTGGACTGCCCACGATAACCGAGGGCTGTTGTGAGGACAAAGAGAGCCCTGTGGTGGATATCGAGGATATACTGGGAGATAGCTTGACGAAGATGAACGAGAGAGATACTAAAATTCTAACGCCTGTTTCCTCAGATGATGGGTAAGTCATGTTTTATGAGTATACAAAGGGTACTTAATTTAGGTGCAGGCCTGCGCCGTACATAAGGGCAAAGTCGTGTGGTGCACGACGGCGCCGAAAAGCCTCAAAACTGAAAAGTAAAAAAAAATATAAAGCAACAAACAAAATTGTCAAAACAAAATTTATAATAATAAAAAAACCAGTAAGGAATTGCTAGGCTATTACATTGTTTTTTATTTGTTTATTTTTTTATTTTTACTCTTTGAGACGAGGGAACCGAATTTCTTCTCGAAAATAATATATTTCCCAAATGAGAGTATGCAATAATAGCATTTATTCGATCGATAAATTTAAAAATTATTCTGAAAACGAACAATTAAAATTATGTCAAAAAATTTAAAATTTATTAAATGACAAAACTCGCAATGAACGAGACATAACTGCCGTTTAACTTATTAAAGAATTTCAATATTTACAAAATTTTGATGAAAAAGTTATTACGGCTCCAGAAGAAACTTTAAATTATATAACAATTAACAATTTAGTGGATTCTTTTCCTAATACGAGCATAATACTTCGTATTTTATTGACAATACCGGTTTCTGTTGCTACCACAGAACGATCTTTTTCAAAACTCAAAATAATAAAAAAATATTTAAGATCGACCATGGGGCAAAACTGACTAAGTAATCTTGCTATCATTTCAATAGAATCGGTCCAGCTAAAAGAATTAGACACCGAACATTTAATTAAACAATTTGCAAAAATTAACCCACGAAAAGCTCAATTCACTTAGCTAAAATATTAATAACAATACCTAGATATTTACCTTTAAAAGGTGACATGTTGCGTTATTAAATTAATATATTGTTTTGTTTTTATTTGTCGATCAGTTTCGTCCTGTGATATATAAACGAATATTTTTAATGTTTTAAATATTTTTTTTATTTCTTGTGCTTTTGTATCATATATTAATTACATTTGAAACTAAAATACAAAAATTTTGAGTTGTAATACTGTTAGAATATATTTCTGTTTTTTATAAGTTTATAATTATGTTATGTACCTCAATGAGAAAATACTTGTATGGCTTGTACTTGTAAAATATAAAAATGAAATAAATTTATGAAAATACTTTTTAAAATTATCTTTCAATAGTGGATAATAATACCTGACTTAAACCCGTATCTGTACTCACATATGAACGTAATACAAATTTGGGGCGTTATTTTAAATTTGCACAAGGGCGCCAAAAGTGCTAGGCGCGGGCCTGTTTAGGTGGTACACTTTGGTTGAAGGTAAGGTAATATTGTTTTTCTCAGTATTAGCCCATCTAGAGATGGACTTTGTCCTTCTCGGTTCGGTTGTGCGGGGCCCAAAAGGGAGGTGTGCCATGGAATCGTCCAGCAATACCAGCAACAAATAGATGACGATCTGGAACTTATCGAAGAGGAGTCTGAATCTCACGAGCCGCAGATTCTCAGGCATACCGTACTGCTTATCTTGTTGCTCTGCTCTATGTTTGTGGTAAGATATATTCAGTAATTTATTTCAGTGCAGCCTGTACAGTTGCTCTTTGTAAAATTTCATGTCGATGTATCAACTGGTATTTATATAATTGATTATTAATAAACAAATACTTCACATTTACGTATTAGCCGGGATAATAATAACAATTAGCTAGTGACCAAAACAAGTTGTAAGGTTAGTGATCAGAAAATAAAATTGCTATTTAAAGTAATGTTTTCTAGAACATATTACTTGCCTTTTTTATATTAAACAATTATTACAAGCTATATTGATTTTGTCATATTTTTTTTTAAATATGAGCGAGCTTTTCTTATCAAATTTTTCAATATCTGTGATAGAAAGGACAGTTTACCTGATGTGATTTTTATTTTGAAACTGTTACTAGCTCCTATATATTTTTCAAATTATAAGAGCAGAATAATTCTCCTGTGATTTGTAATGTATGTCTTAATTTCATTAATGTTTGTTGAGGGAAGCCTTTAGTGAATGAATTCTCCACAATCGTTGGTGTGGATGTAGACGTAAATATGTATGTAAATTTTGAGCTATGCCTTCTTTCTGTTTTCAGGGCATGGCTCTGTCCGTTTGGACATTGGTCATCGAGCAGATGTCGGGCATATACGTGGAACTGTCATTCCTGGATGCTACCCTGAATTTTGGACAGAGCATCATAGCGTTTGCCATCTTCGGCCTGGATACCAAAGAAATAGTGCTGCCGATATTGAAGTTTTGGCGGAAGCTGTGGTACGGGGCCAACACTTTGATCTTGCCGTCCTGGCACGAGCTCAGCCCAGAAACCAAGCACATTTGTGATCAGTTCGTGACGCATCACTTGCAGAGTTGTCGCTCGGCCATCGCCATCGATAAACGGTAGCCCTTACTTCATGTCATGGTAACAGACAGAATTTTGACAAGTTTTTGTTTTTAGGTGGAGAATTAAAACCTATAAGAATGTGTTTTCTGGCCAGACTTTTGTCGATTGGCTTATAGACGTTGGATTGGCAAGGGACGGGGTGGAGGCAGTGAATTATGCGAGGCATCTTATAGAAGGCAAGGTCCTCAGGCACATCAACAGTGTTTATCATTTTTATGACAGAAATTTGCTTTATACTTTTGTGTAGATGCTACGCAATTTTTTTTTATTCAATTTTATTTCTTTGCAGGTTATTTGCTTTACCGTTCTATCAAAATCAGTATAGGGTCATTTTTTAATTTTTTTTTATCGAAATTTATTTTTGGGTTTATGTGATAAATATGAGTTACCAGTGTGGCTCTTTCGTGATTTTTTAACTTATTATGTTGATTGTTTTTATTTATTTACATATTTATGTTCCTGCCGTAGAATATGGTGTATTCATATTTTTGCAGGCTAAATGGCGATTGTTTAAATATTTTTTTCACCTAAACAGTGTTTCAAATAAAAAAGAAAAGCTTAACTTTGCAGCAACTGAAGGTTCTGTAATTACTTTTCAAGTAATATTCACAAACACAAATGTTCAACCTTACACTTGATACGTCTTTTGATAATCAAGTTGGCACCACCTGTAGAAGATCGAAACTTTAGATATAAATCGGTCGCGTGCTGGTTTTATCTTTGTTACATCAATTTTAAAATTCAGTTAGGCTCTAGGACCCTTTTGAGTCACTTTGTGGGGGCCTCGTTCCTGGTCCAACATGCTCCTGATATAAATATAACTGTTGTTCATTGTTGTTTATGTTAAACGTACTCTCAAATTATGCTATTTTGAATATAAGTGATTTTATGACAAAAATTAACGCATAGAAATGTTTTCCAAAACCTGAAATATTGGTTTATATAAAATTGACTTTAAAATATTCCACAACTAACTAACAAATTTTTGCTTCACTTCATATTCACTTGAATCTCTACCATGTCTCCCAAGAGGTACCTCTTTACAATTCGACTTAATTAACATGTCTGATATTTATTATCTGTTTTTGAAAGATCTGCATCTGTCAAAAAAATTGAATACCGTCTAAACCGTAAGTTTTTGTTATGAAGTATGGTTTGTAGCATACATAAATATACAGGGTGTTCCATTTCCAGTATAACCGGAAGTGACACAAAAATATAAAAATTTTAGTTGGAAAGAACACCTGTGTAAAAGAAAAATCGTAGCTGTTTCAGAAATACAGACACACCCTGTATGTTAATATCCTAATAACAGTAAAAATATATATACAGAAATCAATAATTTCACGTTTTCATAGATCACACAGAAGAAAGGAAAAAATAGTCAAGGTGAAACTTGTATACAAGATAATTACATGCTTGTCCTGTATACATAATATATAGAGACAGTAACTATTATGTATCAGGACAGACTTTTTCTACCAATCAAAACCCAATATCCACACATGTATGTTGGCTGTTTAATGTAAACTTTCGTCAGTTATGCTGCAGATTTAAAAAAACTTATTTTTGATTTTACGAAAACTTCCGCTTGCTTTAGGTGCTTCAGAATGTCTATGTGATGTTGGTTTGTTATTTTAGTTAGTGTTAAGTAGAAAACCAAAGACTTTTATATGTGAACATTTTATAAAATAATAGCCACGAGTTTAAGGGGCTTTTTGTTAGTGAACAATACTATCTATTGTCTACGTCAACACAACTTATTTTGGAATCTGTGTATACTTGTATTTCTGTGTTATGAGCAGATTTTCTCATTTTGTGCTGTGGCATGTCTAGTTTTAGACATTTACCCGGTAAAAATTGATGTTGGCAAATAGAAATATTTTTCATTAGTTATGTAAGATAAACAGTTCGAAAGCATGCACAACATTAAACTTTTTCGTAATCTCAACAGATTTATTAATTTTTTTTAATTATGTAAAATATCTTCTCTCCAAGTTGTGACACTTTTTAGAGCCATGTATATATTTTTTGCCTTAGATCGAAGTCATATTAAAAATCCGACAAATGCATTATTGTACATACTAATTTAGCTGTGAAAAGTGACTTTACAAGATATTTTTTCTGATATGCACCAAGAAACCTATATTTCTGTTGTCATATCCGTAAATTGTGTCTATTTTGCAAAAAGTATTCTAACCAACATAAAAAAAAATGAGACTGGAAACAGGACTCGCTTTTGGTTCTAAAATTGTTACATGTTCCAGAAGATCTAGCAACTTGCTGGTTCCCAATACATATTTGTTAATTTTTATGTAGTAACTGACAATTATATGTTGTGTTTGTGTATAGTCACAGCCATTACTATATACAAAAGTTGTGAACAGTCTGAGATGGACAATATAGATATGAAAGAAATTGTCTACATAGTTATGTAATTTGTAATATGAAGTTATTGGATTTAAATAAAGATTATCAAGTGTTGTTTGTTGATTAGTGAATGTCGAAGTTCTGCAACATATACAGGGTGCACCAATAAAAACTCCCATGTGTAATATTTCAGAAAGTAATATAGATATTTGGGTTCTGCAAAAGCCAAAATGAGAAAATGGGGACAGTTTTGGATACAAATCGTTTTTAATATGTCAATATGTAGATGGCATTGTGCTGCAAAGAAGTTTCTCGATGACAGGCATCTTCAAATGGAGGGCATTTAAAAAAGCTTTAATTTTCAATTAAATACAGTTATATACTATATTTTCGAAAATACAAGTTTTTTGATACATTTGAGTTGAACAAACGTAGTTCAACTTTGAACTAAATTCAAAATGCAAGTTTACAATTGTAGCAACAATGGTAGTCAAGGATTTTGAACCGAGTTTAGGTTGAACTGGAACTGAACTTTGTACAACTCGCCTTTTGTAAGTGTTGTAATTTTTTTGAAAACTACAATTCCTGTAATCATGGTACAATAAAACAAAATTTACAACTTTCAGTTTAATACAAAATTATTGGAGTTTTAAATGGCACACTGAATTTTATCACAAAATATTACGCCTGGGAGTTTTTATTGGTGCACTCTGTATACCTACCTTTGACAAACAGTAACTAGTGGCAGATTGCTCATCAACACTGGAGTTAATAGAAATGTTGGTTCTTATATACCTCGGCCTATTCCACTACCTGTACAGGGTTATTTATTATAAATTACCCATTCCTTATCATTGTTATTATTGTCTATTGAAAAAAGTTTTAAATAAAAGTTGTGTGGTTAAACTGCCATCAAAGGTACAGTAGCTTGCAGATTTCAGGGATACAAGAACGCAATATTTTTTAAGAATGGGATACCTTTTTAGGAATGTTCCTGATTTCAAAAATATACCATATACCGTTTTTGAGTTATAAAATGTTGAATTATCTTATTTCAACTAAAAAGTGTTTCTTTATGACTGATTTATATTTAGTTAATGGTGCTTCTCTTACAGATCTTGGCAACTTGTTAAATAATTTTATCCGGATAAATGTTTGTGTTTGTTAAGCTATGAGGAGGGATTACTAAATTCAACCTCGAGCGACTCAAGTGATCATGATATTCCCCATTTGTATTAAACTTATCCAAATTATTTTTTACATAAACTGAATTGTAATATATAATTGCAGAGGGCAAGGTTAATATACTGAACTTGATAAACCATGGTTTACAACTGTCACGGTATATAGAACACCAGCTAATGTTCCGATAGCTCTCTTTTGGAGAATGAAAATTTCTTGTTTGTTTTGGGTTCCCCAGTTTATTTTTACGTAAGTCACAGTACTGTAGAATATAGCATGATAACTTATTAGAGCTGCTTCCAAATTAATATTATACTTAATGTTCTTCACTGCATATATGATGGATGATATTAAGACCTACAAATTTTACAGCTTCGGCTGTTTTTGATTTAAGTGAAAACTCTAAAGACTGAGTTTTGTCTCTATTAAAATGCTATGAAAATGACAACTATTATGTTTGATAAGTGACATTTCTTTAATGAAATAATCAAAATGGTTTACAATGAGGAAGAAAAAGTCCAAATATTTACTGAATGTACAAAATAACAAAAATAAACGTGCAGCAAAAAGAGCATATAGGGTGTTGTATCCAAATCATCCAACACCATTAGAAAATACGTTCAAAATTTTTTACCAAAAGGTGAATAATACATCCAGGTTTAGTACAAAAAAGTGTGTAGTTCAAGCATTCTTAGATATACTACTTCATTTCGAAGATAAGCCCATCTATTTTCGAAACATTGTATTATTTTTCAGAAAATTCTGAATATAATATAAATAATGCAGTCGATCGATCAATTAGGTAAAAGTTATTCCAAAATCCAACGTACGTTAAAAAAATAATAACTACAGACCATACAAAATTTTACCCGTACACGTTTTAACAGAGGCTCATAAAAGGAAAATGCTGGACTTTTTTCACCAGGTGATTCAAAGTTGGATGAAGATTCCGATTTTTTTAGTTAAATATTATGGATTGATGAATCCTTTTCTACGGCAGGAGTTTTAATGGGGAAAATCGAAGGTCGTGAGAAAACAAGCACAATAGAAAAAGATTAGTAAAACAAATTAAAAAATAAAAAAGAAAAACTGTTAGTGTTTGGTGTGGAATTTTCAGAAACAAAATTGTTGGGCCTATATTTGATGATTATACATTAACTGGAGTTACCTATCTGGAAAAAATTATTTTTTTGCAGAATTTTCCAGAAGCCGAACTTGATGACATGATTTGAATGCAGGATGCAGCAACTCTGCACAGTGTCGTACCCGTTCGAGATTATTTGAATAATGTATTCCCAATATGGATAGGGAATAACGGAACAATTAAATGACTACCTAACAGTCCAGAATTGACCCCTATGGATTCTTTTTTTGGGGGATTTCTAAAAGACATCGTCAACAATAATAATAGTATTCAAGTCATTACAGACAGGATTAGACTTGAACAATCTGAAAGTAAATAATGAAGCCATTTCCGGTGCAATTATAAATATAACAAGACGTTATTAATTATGCATTGACAATAATGTTGGACACATCGAATATCTTTTATGAGTTATCATTTATTTATATTTAAATTTCCTAAATAAATCTTTGTTATCATTTTGTGTAAATATTTGAACTTTTTCTTCTTCACTGTAAACCATTTTGATTATTTCAATAAAGAAATGTCACTTATCAAACATAATAGTTGTCATTTTCATAGCTCACCTTAATATAATATTAACTTTTCCATATTTACAGTAACTAGTTGAACTAAGATATTCGACATTTAATAACTCAACAATGGTATATGGTAGGGATAACATTTGGTATATTTTTGAAATCAGGAAAAAAGGATCATTCCAAAAATGTAATAATGTACAGGGTATCCCATTTAATCAAAAATATATTATTTTTTTGTATCCTCTGAAATCTGCACGCTACTGTACTTATGATGGTATTTTAACAAAACTCAGTCATAACCACACAACTTTTATTTAAACCTTTTTTTTCTAAATAACGATGTACAAAAGTATATTTTCCCATTGGTATGACATTCTTTCCAATGCAGGCAAACTGCAGATTCAGCTTGGTTTCATGATAATAATTTAAAAAATTAGGTTACAAATTAAGCTATCAAAAACAAAACAGTACATAGAAATTGTGCAAACTTCCTGTTTAATCCGCTTCCAGAAATTGTCAAATAAGCTCACTAATATTTTTAAAAACAATGTTTATTGTAACAGGCTCCACTGCTCGGTTATAAAATATTTTAAAAATGGGAATGTTCACTTTATTTTTTGTATAGCCAATAATATCTCAATTATTTGAAAAGATAAACCGAAAACTATTATATATTGTATCAAAAAACTTTGCAGATTACCTACTTAAAACCTTCTTGCTTTTTTCAACTCCTAAAGGAACCACCTCCAACCTTTGCTTTTCAATCATTTTTTACTAAAAATAAATCCCCACTTCATTCTGAACACATACTTAAAATATGCAATTTTCTATTAAAAAAAAAAATAATAAAAATTAGTTTCGTCTGTACAAAGCTGACCTACATATAGTTTTAATTAAATTTTCAGTACTCACATTACAATTTTTAATTTTTTAATAATCATTATCAACTAAAAATGTATAGTGCAGAGTCTTGTAGATAAACGAAAATAATTTAAAAATCATTTTTCCTAAGGAGAATTGCGCTTCAAATATATTAAGTATGTTATACTATGTTCGGAATGAAGTGGAGATTCATTTTCAGTAAATAATAGTAGGGGTGAAATTGAAGAAACAAGAAAGGCAAGAATGTTTTAGGTATATACAGTATGATTGATAGGCTATGGAAATTTTTGAATAAACATAAAATCCTCTCTACCGCTCAACATGGTTTTAGGTCATCCCAATGTACCATGACTGCTGTGGACTCCTTTCTTAGGCAGGTGATTGCTGTCTTGGATGCATGTGAGAGCCCTGCTGGGATGTTTTGCGACCTAAGCAGGGCTTTTGACTGTGTTGACTACAGCGGCCTCCTGTCTAAACGGGAGAGATATGGCATACGTGGTGTTGCTCTAAACTGGTTTGACTCTCACTTGTCAAACAGATCGCAGTTTGTTGAAATCGGCCATAAAACACATGGCGTTTATGAAAAGTTTAACTCGGGTACAACCAGCATGGCTGTGGGAGTACCCCAGGGTTCTATTTTAGGCCCTGTGTTATTTCTACTCTTTATCAATGACCTTCCCGATTTTGTAAAAGACTACTTCATCATATTGTATGCTGATGATGCATCACTCTTTGTCACCGGTAGCAACAACAACGAAAATGAAATCAAAAGTAACCTCCTAGTAAACAGTATCTCAATTTTTTAATCAGAATGTGGACTATTCTTAAACATAGAAAAGACTGGTTATGTACATTTTCACACAAATCATAATAAAAACAACATGGATTTAAATATAGCCTACAATAACATCTCTCTGGAAAGAATGGAATCTGTTAAATTTTTTGGGCTTACTATAGATGAGTGTTTAACTTGGAAACCTCACTGTAATAATCTCATCTCCAAGCTAAATACTGTTTGTTATCAGATAAGGAACCTCAAAAATGTTATTAATGGGGAAATGCTCATTTCATTTTACTACTCTCAAGTGGAATCCAGGCTAATTTATGGAATCTGTTTCTGGGGCTCTTGTGCATCAATGCCAAATGTTTTTAAAGCACAGAAAAGGATTATTCGGTGTATGGCGGGTGTCAATAAAAGGCATTCATGTCGAAATTTTTTCCGCCGGTTCGGCATACTAACTATCTATGGACTATATATGTATAATCTTCTTCAGTATGTTTTCATCAATAAAAATGATTTTAATTTAAACAGTAATTTCCACTCATATGAAACTCGTAACAGAAATGATCTCACCATTCCAACACACCGCCTTAGTCTCACAAATAAATCCCATGTTATATTAGGATTAAATCTCTTTAACAAGCTTCCAAATAATATCAAAAACATATCATACTTAAAGCACTTCAATAAGGAAGTAAAAGATCGGCTACTCAGCTTGTGTGTTTACAACATCGGCGAATTTATACAAACTACGGTCTAAAGTTTTAATTATGTCGGCCACTCCGTTTAGCCCGTTTTATCAGTCACTTTTTCTTTTAATTATGTACTTGTGTCTTAAATGTCATGTTATGTTTTGATGTCCGGCTGTACCAGCAGCTACTTGTACAAGCCTTTGTACTTTTTCTTTGTATTTTTTACCTATATTTTGACTAGTCTTTCGGTTCGTCTTTTCAAATAAAGAAGATTGACTGTACAAGACATTCTACGACATCCAGTATGATTATTAAGTACTGAATAATAAAATGGAGAATTTGTAGTGAGGTGTGGCCTCTATTATTTTTCAATGGAATACAATCAGCCGGCTAGTAACGCACCAATCTTTATGGATTCTATAATTTGTGGACTAGCCGGGGCTCTAAAAATTATGGCTCTTTACTGTAAGTAAATAAAATCTAGTTTGCCATGAGTTTTTAACATTCCTGCTGGTAAATGTGGCAAAAAAACACAACGACTACTAATAGATAAATTTATTAGTACTTCAGCTAAACTCCATTGTTTTAATGGGGTCAAACAGTTACCGAGATTCTCTCCTTTATACAATAATTATATAATAAAAACTGTACCAATCGACTACACACTTAAATAAATTTATGTACAACACTGACAATGTTACCACCTAAGCTATGTGCAGAAATGCATCTGAGAAGAGCAGTGCTCACTTCTCCAGTAGCTCCTCCAGTGATTCGGCGATACACCTCGTCTCGTCACTTAACGTACTGTTTGCGTTGGCCGCCAGATCCCGAATCGTGTGCCGTGCACTGACATTCTTCCCCTGAACAGATTCCTCTGCTATGCCGGACAAGTCGTTCGCGATCGTCTCCAACTCGCTACTGTTCGAATCCTTGTGCAAATTGTCCTCGGCTTTGCCCTCCAACTCATCAAAATGTCCACTAATAACGTTCGTTATCTGAAAACCTAACTCACTTGCGCAGTCCTCACTTATCACATCTTTTCCGGCCTCTTCGTGCAAAGCCTCGTTCATGGAGAATTGCTCGCTGGCAACCTTCGCTATGTGAAAGCCCAAAGTGGTGCTCTCCTCATTGTCATCGCATCCTTTCACATTTTCGACCTGATCCACGTCCCCACCGCCTTCCTTGACCTCTCCCTGCTCGCTCACCACCTTCTCAATCCATAAATTGGGTTCTGGAGCTGGACCGTCTTCTTTCACCTCTTCATTTTCGCTGACAACATTCACAATGTGAAAATTGAGGACTGCATCACCTTCTGTTGCCTCCTCATGCTCCCTTACTGAGTTCTCCATGTGAAAGTCGGCAAGTCCTGCTTTCACCTCCTCATTTTCGCTAACCACCTTCATAATATGAAAATTAGGACCTGCGTGATCAGCCGTGGCCTCCTCCTGTTCGCTTACCACCCTCTCTATGTGAAAATCAACATCTCCATCCCCTTTTTTGGCCTCCTCACTGTCGCTTACCTCTACAATGTGAACATCATCTTTTCCTTCCTTCTCTTTCACCTCCACATCTGCCACGCTCTCTACGTTAGTAATAGCGATACCATCGGCGGTCTTTTCTACCGGCTCCATAATCAAATTTAAAGGATCTTCTGCTTCTTTACTGCTCTCCACACCCGCGATTGCTATTTCCGTCGCCAAGGGATCTTCAGACTTGCCCTCTGAAGCTTTCATTGGGCCCTTTATCTGTTCCACGTCCACGATCTTCAAGGTGTTCAGGGGTTTCTCCGAGACGCTGTGGACGTCCATGATGATGGGTTGCGGCAGCAAACTGATCTTCTTGAAGCTGGTCTGATCTTCCTCCTTGTCGCCGTCCATGCTGTTGTCGTTAATGTTAACGATGGGACTGTCATAATTACCGATGATCTCTTCGTCGTGCAAAGACGGCATTTCCTGGTCGCTGAAACTCACCACATTGTCTTCTATCTCGATAACATCGTCCTGAAAATCCAGGGGCTCCGCCTTGATCTCTTCCACCTCCATGAGCGGGTCTGCTTGGTCCGTGTGGGGCTCCCGTACTATTGTGGACTCTGGGAACTCCAGGTTTTTCGCCTCACGTTCGTAGTGGGTGTGATAATATTTTGGGATCTTCACGTTTGGACGTGACCTTGTGCCTTTTCTTGATAGAAACAGGGGCGGAGGAGACTGCAATAAAAAAAACATTCAATTTTTCTCTTTTACTTAATGACAACATAATTACAGAAGATTTACAGATTGCTAATGAATTTAATACATATTTCATTAGTAGTATTGAGGAAATTACAAGAAATTTGAATGTTAATAAAAATTATGAAAATGTACTAAATGCAATGGACCAACCAAATTGTAAATTACAAAAATTTAAGATGCTGGAATTTCCCAAAATTCTTATTAAAATAAAATTATAATTGAAAGGCAGAGTTGAGGGTGTAGATACATAGAATATTAAAATTAGCTTTTGAATCTATTGGAGACAGATTTCTTCAAGTTATAAATAATTCTTTACAATCGGGAAAATTTCCTAGCACATGGAAAACATCGATAGTGGTTCCAGTAGAAAAAAAAAATCAACAGCAATGATTGTAAAGAATTTAGACCAGTTAATATGATGCCTACATATGAAAAAGTTTTAGAACTTGCTGCAAATGAGCAAATTGTGGATTATATATAAGTAATAACTTTAACTTTCTTTTCATTTTAAGGCATTTGCTAAATACTTTATACATTACCTCCTCCCTCTCTTCGGAAAGCTTCCTCTTTTTAACCTTCTTTGGCAGGCCCTTCTTAATGGGAACATTCTTACTTTCTTTAAATTTGGCTGGAGTAATGGCCGGTTTACTCTCCTTCGTCAGCTCCTCATAGACGGGTTCCAGTAAATCTAAGGGGTCTAAAATATCATCGCCCTTAACGATCTCTTTATGAACTTTCTCTACCGCTTTTTTCGAGGTGTGTGATGACCTGAACGTTTTGGTGTTGGGCTTTGGAGTCGCAGGGTCGGTCTGTTGCGTAGGCGGCGGATACTTTTTTCTGTCTTTTACCTCCCTGTCATCTTTCTTCTCCTCCTTCGGTGGCTCGGAGAGTTTCGTTTCGTCGCTGGTGCTCTCAGTCTTTCCTGCCAAACCCTTGATCTGAAACAGAAATGCCATAGTATATAAGCTATAAAATTCCAGTTTGTTTATCCTACCTTCAACATTTCGGCAACCGCCAATAATTCCTCCAGTTTATTTTGATAAATGTGCACCTCGCCGGCATACATAAAGTCACAAAGCGACTTCAAAATCCAGAACGGGATGTCCTTCATGAATAATACTGGGTGCTGGAAGGGGCTGATGCCGCTTAGGACCTCCTCAAAATAGGGGCTGCATGATGACAGAATAAGCTGCAAAAATTTATTAGTCACCAGGTTTACCACAACAATGTTATTTAATAATTCCGGCATTCGTCAACTAAATGTGACTAATTAATGGTCACTCACCCTATGACATTTCAGTGTCTGGCCCTCTGCCACCAAGGTGGCATCGACGTACTGTTCCCGCAACAACAAATTGGGGAATGTGCTTTGCATATTGGAATGGTGGCTGTTCCATCGCAAACAAACCTCCTCATTTGGAGGCTCAGGGGTTGGTGGTTTAGGCGACGGTTGGGGAAGTTTAGCTGCTTGTCGCGTAACCTTCAATTTGGTGGGCGACAGAGGTTGGCTTTGAAGGACGGGTTCCTGTTCTCCTGGTGTTTTAGTGAGACGTTGCTCCAGTGGCATGGAATCTGCAAGATTTTTACAGTGTAAGAAATAAGTATGGGCCTGGAAGTGTACAGCCCATACCAAACCAAACAAAAAAAATGGAGATGTTTAAAAACTTGTTAGATCTTAAAAAAAATTAATGAGACATTGGTAAATGGTCATTAGATTGAAAATGGCGATGTTGAGAAGCCCTAAGTGGAATTTTTATTTAAAAAAGTATACCTAAGCTACTGGAAAGATCGAATGCGTCAACCTCCTGAAGAGAACCCTCGAATACATTAGTTGTCCGTTTAGATTTTCTGGTGGCTTTAGTTTGAGAGGCCTTTTCCAGAATATCATTTTTAAGCCTCCTCCACCGCCTAATATTGGATTCGCTAATCCCATAACGCCTTTTAGCCTCCCTCGTGCTCTTTTGCTCCGCATAAAGTACCACAGCTCTCTTAAAGTCTGGTTCATAGGAGGAGCACTGCCGAATTGTTAGTCTTTTATTGTTTTTATTACTTCGATGTTTAGACTTGGCTTTCATCTTATATCTGAGAAGGAAATTTTTATAAGGCTACGTCCACCGTCCATAACGTTTAATGCATTCATTTGCCTTGTTTACTAATTTAAAAATCGCGCCCCCCTAAACGTCAATATTTGTGAACAAACCTTTAATTGTAGTCAGCGGTTCCCAAACGTTCGGTATAACTAAACAAAAAAAAACTTTGAATTAAAAGAAAATCCAGTTTATAATTTTATTTAAGGGAAACGTACCGAAGTCTTCCGGGAAATCCAATTTGTCTGGATCCCTGTACAAATGTTGACATTTTTTCCATTTATTTTTGACTTCCTGCAACGTTCGTCTTTCGATGCTAACTCGATTGACATGCTTTGTTACATCCAACCAAACTCTGTGCCGAGCGTGTTTATTAACCGCACGCTTGGCGAATTCTCCGTACAAAATATTATAATGTTTACTGACAGTATTAACCAGGGCCTCGACTTCCTCCGGCGAAAAGTTGCTTTTCCTGACCTTCTTGTTACCGAGATCGGCCATATTGTTTAGCACTACTACCGAGAGCGTTTCAAGCTTTCGTAGATTCTCAAATGGTCCAAATGTTTAGCAAAACAAAAATAGTCTACAATATAGCACAGGTCGTTTTTATATCGAAATTTCACTACTTGCACGTTTAAAAGATCGCGTCCAAACATAAAATACAACAAAATTTGATAGTCTACGAATAAGCCAACTACTGTAAAAGTTAATACATTACACTGCAGTTCTAAAAATGTTTAGTGCAAGTAGCAATCCCAGGTAAATCGCGAACATTTAATAAATCAATAAAAGTAATTAGGCTTGATATTTGCGATATTCTAGCATTAGTTTCGCCGAACGTGCCTGCAGGCAAATGAATGCATAGAGTTATTATATGCGGACATAACCTTACCATACAAGCCAATAGTTATTATTAAATAAACTTTCAACGATCTCACTGAGTTAACTCATTTATTAAAAGTATATTTTATTAGACCGTTTGTTTTTGTAAACATTATTACAAACTATTTCACAAAAACAATAAACTGTCACAACAACGCTTGCAAAATTGTAAAATGCGAAGCAGCAGCGATCACTTGCAGCAGCGGTCCCAAAACTTTTAAATTTAATACATTGCCGAAATAAAAACGGAATGATGATTAACACATTTTGTCTTTCTTATACAGTAGAAAATAAATACATAAATTTTTCTAATACACATTATTGTAAGGAAATTAAATCAACTTAAGTAAAAATGGTAAATGTATATGGAATAATAAAATATTTCAAACCCAGTTTAGGATATGGAGGAATAAACGATGAATTAAAGTCCCTATATACTTGCCTGTGTCTTTTTGTAGGGATATTATATCAAAAACTGTGTGGACATCTATATTATCTTCGGACTTATTTCTCGCTACTGCAATAGAATGATAGTCCGGTAGGTGATTATGGGGCATATTGAAATTTGGAGTTCCCGACAGGTTTGTCGAGATACTGCCCTAAAAATAATTGTGGTTAGTACTGTTGGTCAGTGCATGCAAATATTGCACTTGAAAAATATACCATTATAGGTACCTTGCAGTTCAAACTTCTCTGTGCACATCTCCATCGAATTCCGCCACATTTTTTATTTTTGTGCACGGTATACATATAGCCTTTGTGAATTATTTTTAGTCCTCCTTTATTTGATTTTACATATTCTATTTGGTCCATTACTCGTAGTCAAACGCATCTGAAAAATAGGGTATAAGTATATGCGGTGTGTGTGTATTATTTTTGGTATATTTATTAAAATTAATAGTTTACCAAGACAAACTGATTAGTTATTTAACTAAGTAAAATAATATGTATATATAAAATTAAATAAACTAACAGAATTATTGATAAATGCTCTTTTCGTAATCATTTATAATTTAATAAACGGTGCCAATTGAAAAGGAATCTGTAAAATTTGACAATTTTGGGGACCTCAGATTGAATATGCAGGACCTAAAAATAGAGCTACCAGATCGATATTGTTACCTTTTTATTAATAAATTTCAAATGTAAAATAAATACATTGCAAAAATTTGTTTAATTCCTTAACAGACTCACTCGTCATTAAATGAACCAGATCCTGAGGCAATTATTTCACTGGGTACTTTTGAAAAATCCCTAATTTTCAAAGCAAGTGCTCGGTCATGCTGTTCGAGGAACGTACTAAATTTATTTTTGGCATACTCTAATAATAGGGAAACCTGGCTGAGCATCAATCCGAGTAACATTTCTTAATTGGCTTTATTTTACGAAAAATTCGAAAATTCGTTCATATTATATTTACGCATACCGCACAAAAAGCATGGTACTTTTTTGTTTCTGTTGTTCCTATAACGAAAAGCGCTTCTTTATACATTTTTTATGAGGTTGGTATCAGAAGTAAAATATCACAGTCGGAGATGTCAATTTATTCTAACCTTACATATACGTAAAATATTGTAAATTGTAAATTTAAGACGTTTGAGTGTGTTTATTTAACGATGGCGGAAACTTTACCTTCTGCCATTGAGCAAGAGTTATTAGGGATAAAACATCTTCTATGGGGGCGTGAAATAAAAAGAGACATTTTCAAAAGGTGGTCCCAAGGTAAGTTTTCATAATTGCACCGAAATAATTTGAAAATGCCTCGTAGCTGGACCTGCTATGCGTCAATAATCGCAATTTTCAGGATTTTATTTCAGTACTAATGAGAAGAGCGCATTGGAGCAGTCGGAAGGAGGACCCTGTGCAATAATAGCCCCAATTCAAGCCTTTATTATAAAAAACCTACTCCTAGAATATAAAGATCTGTCGTTTAGAGAAAAAGTATGTCAACATTTTGCAAAGTTTCGTATCTAACCCCACATTTTTTTAGGTCACCCTAGAGATACAGAACCATTCATTGATAAACGCTCTCAGTGAAATTTTGGGACAGTGTACCACTCAAAAGTATTACATAGTTTATTTAGATAGTGAGTTTAGTGATACAGTAAGTGCTGCGGAGCTGAACGGGGACAAAATTGACAATCCCGCACTTGGCTCGCTTGGAAATCCGCGTCCCCCGTTAATCGTAGACCCCCTTAGGTTCCATGAAGATTTAAAAGTGCACTGTTTTCACCGCCTAGATGATGTCAATAAGTATTATTATGAAAATATCGAAAAACTCAAAGCCCAATATGGTGTCTTATTGTTTTTGTATTCTGTGATAGCTTCCAAGGTAAGGGATAGTTGCTATCATGACAGGAACCATGAATTTTAATTGTCACTTGTAAAGACAAAAATTACACATGCTTACCTATTTTCCAGTTTCTTTTTTTGAGTGGGATTTTGGGTGTTAATGAGGAAAAATGTTTAAAATTCAGTTTAGATATTTTAAAATATTTTCATTCATGCAAACTGCAAAAATACAAATTTATTTGAATTCTTTTTGTTATCAAGTTTCCATCGTTTTTGTATCAAGTAAAAAATAAAAATTTTAATGTTCAGAGCACATCTGTACTCGCCTGCCTTTGGTAATCTGTGCCCCTAAACGGTTTAAACTCTCCACTTGAGTTATTCGCTCATTATTTTAGTTTGTTTTTATTTCTTTTAAGGGATTAGAACAAGTTAAATCTGAATCGGATACACAAGATGCTCTCATAGATGAAACCTATGGTTATGGTAGCCAATCTCTTATAAATCTTATGATAACTGGCAGGGCAACAACCTACGTTTGGGATCATGTTCAAGATGTGGGAGGATTAAGTATGCATATTTAAATACCCAGTTGTCTTACTAAAGATATTTAATTCAGTTATATTAATTTTGGATTTTTAGAGCTACGTGGAATAGAAAAACAGAGTCAAATTGGATTTATCACGATCATGGAATACCACAGGTTCTGCACTGTCGGTTCATATTACAAGAACCCCATTCATCCAGTTTGGGTTCTAGCATCCGACACCCATTTAACAGGTGAATACACAACTTTCTCCTGCTTTCTTTCGGTTTACGAGATGTCTAAGGAATTTCTCAGGTTTAATAGTTGTTACTAGTTCTTTTCAGCAATGAGCGGAAGCTGGTGAGTCCTGAGACCAAAAGCGAGCAAGCTAGGAGGGTTTTTAAGAGTTTCGACCCGGACGGGAATAACTTCATCAGTACCGACAAGCTGCAGGATGTACTCAGGGCTCTCGATCTTGTCAGCGAGCTGGAATAGTATGTGCCATTTAATTTTATTGCAAATATATTTGTGACGATTTTTTCAGCGTAAATATAATGAAGAAGAAATTGGACAGCGAGAGTTTGGGTATTATCTTGTTGAACGCCTTCATGGATGAATTTTTCCCGAAAGAGGAGTCTTCCACACCTGACATGTTTACGCTGATCCATTACAATGGTCTAGCCCAGAGTAACGTTACCGGTCAAGTAAGTTTAAGCGATTAGATTTAGAAATCTCTAATAAGGCGGTTGCTGTAGATTCTATACAGTGTATTTCAATGAAAACTATCCACCCTAAATAATGGCCACTTGGGTCAACATATTTGAATCCTTTAGACTTTTTTCTGTGGGGGTATTTGAAGACGAAAGTTTTTATTAATGTTAGACAGACGTTTCACATTCATAAGAAAGTCTGCCCCTCTATCATTTCTTTATGACTTGTTTTTTGTAAAAATCAATATTTATCCAAATAATACTTTTATGTTACCACAAAGTATTTTGTTACTGTTACTAAGTTCTAATTATTAGAAATATTGTTTTATTTGCCATACAGAAAAGTTTTACATACAATATAGTAAAACTGTTTGAGAAGTGCTTATTACAATTTTTATTATTACATTGTTAATATCTGTAGAAAATGTCGCTTTGAAAGAAATTAGGCATTGTATGGCTGTCAATGATAGAATTGATCCTTGCCAGCCATGATCCTGTTAGTAATCTTGTTTTACTTCATGTTCGCAACTGATGTGAAGCTTTTCCTTTTCAGTTCAACCGAATTTAACTGATGTAGAAATTGTTATTTCTTTTTGTTAGGTCCAGTATCACATTGGTGCAGCGATACTGTTAGAGTCCGACTTGAAGTCTGTGTGCGAATCGAATCCCATGCTGACAGTGCTTCAGACGAAATGGCCGAATATAGAAGTAACCTGGTGCGACAATGTAACGCCCTCCCTCAACTGAATTCTGTCGTTTGGTTTATCTTTTTTTATTTAATTTTCCTAATTGATATGCATTTATTCTTAAGCTATTTAATTGTTACGCAAACAACATAAATATATATTTTTTATTTTGCAATCTGCATCGTGTATTTGTATTTTTTCGATATGTTGTCGTATTATTTGATATTTTGTATTTTCGAATTGAGCGGATGAGAATAATTCCATTCCTATAGTTTATTTGATCCTTTGCTGTTTCTAGACACTCCCATAGGTGTTCGAGATGGTTTGTTAAACTTTGAAAAAATTTTGTGAGTACAAATTGTGTAAAATATGACGAAAAAAATATTAGTTGGAACTAAATTTTGTTACTATATTAATGCTTGTATTTTTAAGCCAAAATAATTAAAATATGTTGCAGACTTGCGTTTTATTTTCATTCGTTTATTTACATAATTGAATAGGAGGAAATCCCTAAAGAAGATACTTTTGTTGGCGATTACGATGCCACTATGTAGAAGTGCAATAATACGAAAATATTTAAGTTTTTATGTCCATTTTTGCAAAAAATAACTTATTTTTATTTTAACTGATAAGAAGTGTGATCAGAAATGTTTTTTACAATGTTGAAGTATGGCAGTTTGCTTATCAATTAGATTTTCCAAAATTTCGAAATATCTCGTATATTTATATGAAATTTTAAAGCAAAAATCTTGTATTAATTCCTTTCTAGTGCTAATTTTACAAGACAATACGATTAAAAGGTTCAGAAATGAGTTTTTCTATAGGGTTCAACAAAGATGTCAAATTTTATACTAGTTTTTCCCAAGCTACAAAAAATCATGAATCATATACGTATATCCAGGGTGTTTGATTTATCGCTCTAATGCCTATAAGTTGAACTAACTGAGAGATAAAAAAAATGCAAGTAACACAATTTTTCACATCTTCACCAGTTGTACGTTTAAAAAAAAGTATCATTTGGCAACCAAAAAATTAAAGAGGGCCACCCTGAATTTAATTTTTTCTCAAATATTGAATCACCGTCAAAATTCGGCCCCAACTTCGCAATTAACTTTTTTGATTAAATTATGGCCGACTAAAATTTTTCAGATTTTTCTATTTTCATAATTTCAACTGTTTGATTTATCGTTCTACATCCTATATTGTTAACAAACCAAGCCTAGCACATTCAAAAGCATGATATATTTTTTTTTCATTGCGTTTTTCCGATTTCTCAATTAGTTCAAAAGTTATAGGATGATAAATCAAACAGTTGAAATCATTAAAACAGAAATGTAAAAATATGTAGTCAGCCATGAATCTGAAAACTTTGTTACAAAGTTGAGGTCGAATTTCTTCAGTGATTTTATTATGCTGTGAAAACTTTAATATTTGAAAGAATAGTAAATTTAAAGTGGCCCCTTTCAATTTTTGAATTGTAAAATGCTTTTGTTTTTTTTTTGAAAACGTCCAACGTAGTTTGAAGAAGACGTAAAACAGTGTTATTTTTACCGAGTTGATTGACTACATCCAATAGCTTGCGTTTTATTTCAAATAAAATTGTTATAAACAAAAAAAACATTGAAATGATATTCTCAAACTTGGGACAAAATTTAGAAGAAATCTTCAATTTTGTGCAATTGCGAATAACTTTCATTAATAAAAATATCCGATAAAACAAATGCCTTATGTTTTTTTCCATTTATTTAGATATCGCAGGTGGCTTTGCATTTGAAGGTAGCGAATGTTTTTTTTTAGCCATCAGTAGATCCTACTTTGTTTTATACTTGAGTAAAATTTGGTTGAAATCGGAAAAAAAAGAAAAAATTATAAGTGTGTGTTACACTCTTATATGCGACACACTGCGTATCACAATTGAAAGGTGTTAATTTTGGAATTTCTGATGTAAAATACAATTTTTGTGAACTCAGTTTATTGAAAAAATATTTAGAAAATGAACGTCCTCGTTCGGTCTTAGTAGCCATCACTTTAAGTTTGGTGTGGGTCCCATGCTCCATCACTAAGTTATAGCTTGCTAAAATTTCAAGGGCCGCCGCTGGGAATTACCACCGAATATAGCGGTACATTTGGAATGAAACTCGAGGCTTCCTATAGTAATAATAAAATATAGGAAATCAACTTTATTTTAAAACTTTATAAGTAGTATATTACAACATATGAGTAAAAAAGTAATTCAGCTTATACGTATGTATTAAATCTCTCTTAAAGCTCACAAAATTCCAACTTAGAAATTAATATAATACCGATCTAATTCTAAAATTGCGAATGTGTAAATAAATATTACTTAGAATTAAATAAACAATTCACAACAATTACAGTCATCAATAATTTCTTTCGGTTAAACAGTCATCTGTCGATCCTTTCGTCTCACGAAGTAACATTTCCGTCCTTGGAAAGCATGAATGGAGAGTTCAAATGTTTTTCTAAGGATCAAAACATTACTATTCACTTTATCTAACTTTGGTATGTAAAAAATGTAATTATAGAATGCTCGCTCCGCTTGATCTAACCTTACTAGAGAAGAAATATGCAAATACTATTACATTTCTTGTCTACGGTAAGAACATAATCAGAATTCTGTTAGTTAAATAACTGAGCGAGCCTAACACAAGAAAATCAGTACAAGAATAATCAAAATTATTAACTAGGATACAATGAAACAAACCTTGGCTTGCACTTTTCAAATATGTGAGAATATTCGAGTGGTTATAATGATTTTTTTTTACTAATTTGTGGCAAGTAAACGAGAGCATTTCAATTCAATTTTACAAACAACTGGGAAAAATTCCTTCAATCTGAGTATTTGCATTTCTATATGAGATAAAAACGAGTAATTTTTAGGCAAGTGTGGTGTTTAGTATAACTTTATAATCAGAAATTCATTCATGATCGTCAGATAAATTCATTCAGTAACAATATGACATTTATAAAATCACAAGAAGATACAGCAAACACTAAGAATATACAAGTACTCCATTTTGTTGTTCATATTTACAAATAAGCTTGGGCTGTGCCCTCCCTACCTTTTGCCACTATTTGTTGGCCTTTCACATTCACTAGGACAAATCAAAGTAGAGTAATCCAAAAGCACTCCCAAACGTCCTGGAATTATACTCCTTTCCGTTATAACATCTTGGTGTTTGCCGACAACTACTTTTGATACTTCTATAGAACAATTAGAAATAACAGTGAAAATGCATTTAATGACCCATTTTACCTGCCCCAATAAAACATTCTTACGTGAACAAAGGTAAATTGTGGAAGTGGTACCCACGTTTTCCTTTAGCCGCCAAATAAATATACACAACATGATATGCACCTGGTACGAAACATATAAAGCCAGCTAATAGAAAAACAGACCCTTGCAACCCAGAGTTGGGCTCTGAGAGTGTTATAGTACCAGTTGCCAGCAAGCCAATGCCTATGATGAGTAATGTTGTGGCAGCTAATACCATACGCCAATTTTCTCTCACTTTCGGATGCTTGAAGCAGGATCGGTGCAAATTCTCTTGACTAGAACAGTCATAGTAGTCCTGTATCAGCGAATCACTGTCTCTTGAAGCATCGTTTGCCAGCTTATAAGTCCTACATAAGTTAAAAGCTCTAAATAAAACGCCACATATAAACGAAATACGCAAATTTACCTTCCATTTTCAATATTAATGTTTACATGGTCACCTTCCCCCAAAATATTTCTGTTGCCATTGGAAAGAGGAGACCTGGGTACTGTTGCCCCGTACACCTTTATAGCTTCGTCTGTTTCCTCTTCGAAGGCATCGTCTATCGAAAACCTTTTTTGCTGTCTACCATTTGACAAGGAAAATTGCGATGACATTTTCTTGTTAGGTTAAAATTTAATCAAACGAAGGCTATATTCAGGTCATTTTACTACCTCCACCCATAAATTACTGGAAAATTTTATGAACAAATTCCCCAAATTCTATGGAATTCTTCTACAAAAAGATTGTTTTTTTCAAAGAGTTGGAACTTGATTATCGTTGACTGTCAATTGTCAAACATATAATACCAATCGATTTGACAACCAACGAACCAACACAAAAATTACCAACACGCCCAACACTTCACTTTCATGGGAAATAGAAAAAGGAGTAAGTACGTTTTTGAAATATTGAGGGGAGAACCGCAGAAAACCGTTTCATATAACTGGTTCTGGCAATCTGGCGTTGTTATCGGCAGTAAATAAAATTATCACACAAATTTTTGATTTTACAAATGTATCAGGCATGTATTAGGATAGTACAAATGGCAGAGGGTTTGATTATTTGCCAGTGAAATATTGGATTCCCGCACCCCATACGACAAAGCACCATTTATTCAGGAGTATTAGAACAGCAAACAGCGCGAGAAGTTATCTGCTTTACAATGAATGAATAAATAAAATAAATACAGGAACGTCTTATCGAAGAAATGAATAAAAACTATGACCAGGATGACTGTGACGACATCCTTGCATTTTCTAAACAGTTTCTAGATTTGACGAATATATTTGAAGTATATTAGGATAACAGAAATGTAAATGGGTTAGATACATTTATTTACTTATTAAGGAAGGACCTATGTCGTTGCAAGCACCGTGCTTTATCATGAGTATCAGGATAGCAGCAACGCGAGGAGGTATACGCGAATATCTCGGAGTAGCCTCGTGTGCCGCCATCTGCATGTGAATAATATAACCTGCCTAACCCGAACTCGGTAATAAAGCAGGGTACTATTAATATTTAATTGAAGATCAATTTCATTGATGTAATAGCACAGATAACCGTAGTCAAGACTTTACAAACTTTGAAAGACTCAATATACATTTTTTATTTACTAAGGAAGGATTTATGTCATTGTTGCAAGCACCGTACTTTATCATGAGTATCAGGATAACAGCAACGCGAGGAGGTATACGCGAATATCTCGGCGTAGCCCCGTGTGCCGCCATCTACATGTGAACAATATAACCTGCCTGACCCGAACTCGGTAATAAAGCAGGGTACTATTAATGTTTATAAAATGTAATAGCACAGATAACTGTAGTCAAAACTACAGTTATCTATAGTAGTATTAGTCTACCGATCCCCACCCAAGGTTTGTAAAGTAAGATAGGTAGCATGGTAACTTGAACGGAATGGAGGGGTTACGATGAAGGCGGCCATCTTGCGCGTCATCGTGCCTGCTGAAACTTAATTGTACGTATGCATTTTTTGAGACGTTGCGCTTATTTGTTGAGTTATTTCGAAATATTTGTTGTTTTTGTGTTTATAATCGTGCAGTTTTAGTTATTTAGTGTATAATCTAATTGACAATTACTGTTAAAGAGAAAAGACTCATAGTATATAGAAGTTTGTAACCCGTGTATTTACAGAAATAATTTTAAGGTAAAGTGTTTATTATTTTCCGTTCATAATAATAACAAATAACAATGTTACATACAATTATTAGATGACTGGAGGAAAGGTTTGTAGTGTAGAAAATAAAATTTATTTTCATATGATACAAAGAAATATTAGAAAAAACCAATGAGTGATTTTTTTCTTATTAATTGCTGTGTCTAATATGACATGATAAAATTTAATGGCTCTCTCTTGTTAAATTTTATTAATAAATTATTGTATGCACATCTAATTCTAATAAAAAAATTGCATTAATTTTTTTAATACTACATAATTGTAAAGGTTAGCCTGGGGAAAAATTTCTACTCAGTACGTCATAAAATAAGAAATTTTTCTAAGTAACTCTTTTCGTTAGGGCGAAAATTAGTATCATGTATGTTTCTTCATCTATCTTATAACTTATTAATTCGCTAAGAATTATATAAAGCAATGAAATCAAGACTGAAGTCTCGGGCAAGAAATTGCACACAAGATTAAAAAAAACTACTTCAGTTCCTTGATATAAAATGTACTTCTTTAACTGCATACATTAATTAGTTATAAATTTGATATATAGTAATGTCAATTTTAAATTCCAAGGAAAACGTTATCGATGTTAATAATCATTAATCAAAAAAGTCAATTTATTAATTTGTGCTTGTACATTAAAAAATACAAAATACGGAATTCAAATTCATAACTAATTATACTTTTATACTAATGGTTTGAATGCCAGAAATTCGAATGAGCAGGCAGAGTGACGCGTTCCCGCATTTTAAATAGTGGTCTCTGATTGGTCGAAAGTTACCATGCTACCTATCTTACTTTACAAACCTTGATCCCCACCGTCCTCGAGGATTTTCCAGGAGAAGCAGACAGTTGGCAAAGTACTAAAAGTCCCTAGATTCCCGAGTTAACAGAATTAATCAGCTGATTAACCTCTAATCGCACTTTTTAAAAAGGATTTAAAAACTAGTGTTTAGATATAGTCATACCATAGAGAAATAGTTTGTTGTCTCTGATTCATATAATGTGGACGAAAGGCTTAGAATCAATGAAAGACTTTAATTTTAATATTCGTGACGTTTTCTTTAAAAAAATGGTTCGACATCGGGCAAGAAAACAAAGGTATGTACCTATATTGTAACCTGTCTTATAATTAGTAACCCATAGCTGATAACTGCACTTCAGCATTCTAGTAAATGCAAATAATCTAAAGAAAATAAACTTTTTAGGGTATAAATATTTTATTGAGGGCTTTATTCATGACGTTTGGGTAGATGACATCGAAGTGAGGACAATTGCAGAAGATGTGTCTAAGACCTACCAGCCCATGACATGGAATAAACCCAGAGGCCTCAAAATTATACCAGAATCAGATAATAAAATGACCTTTTATAAGCCAACGAAAACGGTACGAAAGAAAAGTGGCATTTCATCAAATTATTTTCGACCGAGCACAAGCCAAAGCGAACAGAACGCAGAGTACAAAGTAAATAAAATGATGTCAGGTTTAAAAGATATAAATCCAGAAGTACACTGTTTATTTCAGGCGAGTCATGGAGCATCATTGGCATTCAAAAATCTGTGGATCAAAGCGAAAAGATACAGCCTCCAGAAAACCAAGAAATTGTATTTTTTCCGACCATACCAGATAATGAAGCGGTGAACATTTTAATCAGTCTGCCAATTATAGATGTTCAATCATCTCCAGAAACTTTTGAAGAAGCATTTGAAATCGAGAATATGACAAGAAGTCAGGTTAGCAACCAGATGTGGCATCAGTATAGAAAATTTCGGTTTATAGCGTCACATTTTGGAGAGCTTTGTAAAAGAAAAAAAAAATTTGATGAAGAATTTTTCGACAAATTATGGACAATCAAAGACCTCAATTATATCCCTAGTATCAAACATGGCTTAAAATTTGAGGATGAAGCAAGACAAGCATATGGGCACAAAACAGAAAATAAAGTTTGGCAAACTGGATTGGTCATCCACCCATACAGTCCACATTTAGGAGCGAGCCTGTAATAAGTGTAAACCATCCTTAATTTGATTGTATACAATAGCTCCCTCTGTTGCAGACATATAGGCGTAGTGAGCCTCAACCAGTAGACAGCAGATAGAGTTAAGAGTTATAGTTTAATGATGTACGCCTCCTGGCGATCCTCGTAATGTGTAGAAAGTTTAAGTAATAAACAGTTAGTCATTAAGTGCATTGTGTTTTATTTAGAAGTTAATAAGCCTAGCTTATTACAGAGCCCTGATGGAATTGTATTTGAAACTACAACAGAAAGCTATGGCCTAGAGGTTAAATGTCCACAATCTAAAAAATTTTAAACCTTTGCAGAAGCAGTGAAAGTGAAAACATTTTGCCTCAAACAAAATGAAAACAATGTAGCAGAACTAAAATGTACACACAATTACTACTACCAGGTGGCAAATGCTAGTCACAGGATATAAGTGATGCGATTTTTGTATTTATTTTCAGAAAAGAAGCGAAATATTTATAAAGAGAATTCACTTTGATCCAAGCTTTTGTTTTAAAATGTATAGTAGATTGACTTCCATATATAGAATGTATGAAATTGTCAATGCACAGAACATAGTAGAATTTATAGTTAATGATCACTAACATTTTATTGGGAAAAAGACAGCAGCTTATTGTACATTTTAAAATTAATGTTAGCGTTTATTTATTTATAAATGCTTAACTGTCCGATTTTTATTGTTTTTACTTGACATGCATTCTATAATTGTTGCTGTAACCAACTATAAGAAATAACTGCTGTCATTGTTTTCCACATACAATCAGTTACCACTAAAACCTCAACCAAAGGTACTAAGCTGACTATGGAACATATCCTAAATAATACATATATAATAAGAAAAAGAATATGTAATTACATTTTTTTTTTTTTTTTTTGTAAAATATCTCCTTTCCACTTTTTATAGGGAATATGTATTAATTAAGTACCTAGTTTTGTTTATATTAATGTAATTGTTGAATAATAAATAAAAACACGTTACAGCACAAATAAACATTTATTTATTCATCCAGGATATTTTTATCAAAAAATACACTTTAAGACTTTTTCAAGACATTTGTATGATTGGCGGGACAATAAAATAGAACATTTTGACGTGCTTCTAACCTCAGGACTTTAAAATTAATTTTTGATAACAGTGGATCAAATTGTTAAGTAATTTGTACAAAAATACTAATATAATAAATGTAATATAATGTAGGTATGTATATAATATAATGTAGGTCCTTATATTTTCTAAAGATGTTGTGTGTAAATCTTGTCAATAACAATTTGTTTGGATATCCATGCTCTGGATAATTGGCATAAATTCTGAAGACCAAATACTTCATAAACTTTCATTGAATTTTTTCTACTGCTTGTAAGTGAACATTAAAAATTAGGTTCCAAATTAAAGCACCATACTCAAGTTTTGATCGCACGATTGAGAAATACAATGTCTTAAGGGCCTCTACATTGGAAAATTGTTTACAATTTCTTACTATAAAGCCTAATAATTTTAATGCCGGGTTTGTGGATGAGTTAATATGCTCCACAAATTCCAATTTAGAGTTGAATAATAGTCCTTTATTGATTAGGCTCTCGAGAACTCCAGATATGGTGGCCTTAAGGCTAAAGGCTAACTTACACACAGGCACAGGTACTTGACGACGTAGGAAATACGACAGTCAGCTCTCAGACTAACATCATATCCTTAAAGGATACCTAAAATTTGTAAGCACAGCACAAACAGTATGGATTTGATCTATAATTCCCAAAAGAGACACTGGTATTCAAAAATTATTCCACCAGTAGCGTTAATCATAACTAAGCTTTTGAGAGTAGTTGTCCCTTTATATTTAGAGTATCATTGGGACTGCCTAACTAATGACGAAGGCGTTCCTATAAAAAAATCTGTGCAGTCGCTGCTTCCTAGAACATCAGGATATTCTTATTTTAAAAAACTTTCCGGAGCATGTTCCATTAAAACATCCCTATATGGCCAAATATTACGAGATCCTAATTCATAATACATTAAATTAATCCATGTTGCAAATATACGTGCAACTGCACTTCTGGAAATCAGGAACATATCAGCCAATGTTTGATAATCATAACCTCTTCTTAATTTCATTAAAATACATTCGTGGGAGTTAAATTATGCATAAATATTCTAGATGTTTTTTCACATTTCTTTTTTGATAAACTGTACCTGCGGGACCTTTTTCAGATTTGAAAACAAATTGAAATACAATACATAAAATGTTAAGTCTGTATACCAGTGTAATACAGAATCTTTTTATCATTGTGCATAAAATTCATAATTGAAAATTGACATAGTCTGGTATATCTAAATTTCCGTCTTCGTACACTTCTCTTCTTTTCTGAAAGGGGAGCAGTTTCAGTTTCCAGCTGATTAGCTTCTTCTGAGGTGCCTTGACTGCCTTGAGATAATTTCAAATTAATAAGATGTGGGACTACACCTTTTTTCACTTTACGGCATGTCGAAAATTGATAAAAGTTTTCTTCGTGAAAATGACGCGAACATACCTACCTATAAAGTAAAAGTTTCTTAATAAAAGTATATTGAAATAAAAAATCACATAATTTATCTTACCCGTGTAGTCGACGTTATACTTTCCTCAGAAATATACCGATGGCTTTTATCCATTTTCTCCTGGATTTGCTGTCCTTAGGAATGGAAAAAACATGTGTGCCCATAGAAGACATAGTGCACTGAGGGGACACAGCATTTAAAACCCATTATTATAAAAGAATGTTGTATTACAAGCTCATTCTAACCTCAACAAAGTCAGCAAAAGTAAACAGGTGTCAAATACAATTTTAAAAGAAGGGGGGATCCGACTCTATGGTCATTGCAAGCACCGCGCTTTATCATGAGTATCAGGATAACAGCAACGCGAGGAGGTATACGCGAATATCTCGGAGCAGCCTCGTGTGCCGCCATCTGCATGTGAACAATATAACCTGCCTGACCGGAACTTTGTAATAAAGTAGGATACTATTAATGTTTAATTGAAGATTAATTTCATTGATGTAATAGCACAGATAACTGTAGTCAAGACTTTACAAACCTTGAGACATTTATTTACTTACTAAGGACCTATGTCATTGTTGCAAGCACCGTGCTTTATCATGAGTATCAGGATAACAGCAACGCGAGGAGGTATACGCGAATATCTCGGAGCAGCCTCGTGTGCCGCCATCTGCATGTGAACAATATAACCTGCCTGACCGGAACTTTGTAATAAAGTAGGATACTATTAATGTTTAATTGAAGATTAATTTCATTGATGTAATAGCACAGATAACTGTAGTCAAGACTTTACAAACCTTGAGACATTTATTTACTTACTAAGGACCTATGTCATTGTTGCAAGCACCGTGCTTTATCATGAGTATCAGGATTACAGCAACGCGAGGAGGTATACGCAAATATCTCGGAGTAGCCTCGTGTACCGCCATCTGCATGTGAAAGATATAACCTGCCCGACTCCAAACTCGGTAATAAAGCAGGGTACTATTATTGTTTAATTGAAGATCAATTTCATTGATGTAATAGCACAGATAACTGTAGTCAACACTTTACAAACCTTGAGTCAAAACTACAGTTATCTATAGTAGTATTAGTAGTTTAGTAACTAGTTATAGCTACAGTTATCTATGGTAATAATTAATTAACTCCGGTCGGTGGTAAAGGTAACGCGCGTGACGTCTGATTCAACGACAGTAGCAGAGACGGAGATTAAACAAATGTAGCCTGTGACCTACTTCTTGTGCATGTTTATATGTGAAGAGACTTTCCTTTTGTCTTATATTTGTTTATACATTCGTGATAACCGTGATATTTTAATAAAATATTAAGGTAAGAATTATATATTATATTTATACAAAAATTAAAATATTCTAACGATTGCAGAAACATGGACATGAGCAGTTATTTTACAGCTTGATAAAATTCATCAAGATATATGTCAAAATCTAGATAATATATTTCGTTTAGAAGATTGTTTTGCGGATATAGAAGACTTTCCAAAATATTATATCCTGACAGTAATGTAGGTATATCTTGTATATTCTAAAAGTGCTTTTACGATGAACGAAATGAAAGCATACAAAAGTCTTGAGGCATATAATCAAGCAGTATGTGATGTGGTTGGGTGAAAAAATTTACGTAAAGCAGTTCGATTTAAACGTTTTATGTTTGGGAAAAGTAAGTATTGTACCCTTAGAGCATTCAATGTACCGCTAAGCGTAAGCGGTACATTGAACCAGGGGTCATACACTTGTCATAAAAATCCTAAAATGTCATAAAACCGTCTAAAAATCATTAAAAAAATCTGTTTCCGTTACCACTTTCACCCGTGCATAAAATTTTGTTAAACCAATTTAAAATTTAATGCAATTCAAAACATTTGAAATTTGGCGCCGGTTTAAAATAAACACTTATTGGTCCTACTGATAACCAAGGAGGTGGAAAAATTACTGGAAGAGATGAATTTGAATCAAAGGAGGGAAGAAAAGAAGTTGAACAGAAAAAAAAATTTCGAAGAAGACCTAGATGAAATCGACGATTATAACAAAAAAAGCTCAGCTAACCATTGCTCAAAATATATTTGCCGAAAGGAATGGACCTTCTGAACAGTGCTATGCTGGCTAAAACTGTACGAAAAGAAGATCTAGTAATAGCCCAAGTAAAAATAGCTTTGGGTCTGAAACAAACAGATTCGACAAGTGAACTTGAGAATTTGTACCAAGGAAGGCAGGATTGTGACAGGAAAATTGCAGCTTTAAAGAAAAAAATGCAATAAAGACTGAGCGGTGACCGTAGGCTGCCCTACATGATAAGATGTCAGTAGGAAACCATTTTAAATCGATAATAGAGTATTAACTTAACATAAATCCCCTTGTGGCCATAGTTTTTATGGGCGAAAATTTAAATTAGTTGGAAGTGGTTTTTCCTTTCTGGGTTTAACATAACAGTTGACATGCATTAAATTATCATATAAGTTTTATATATAAAAAAGACACCCCATTATGATTTAAATAGTCCATCATAGGAACTTCCTAGAGTATTGGACGCCTAACCCACTGAGCTATTTGCCACATAAGTAAATTTGATTTTAATACATATATGACGTAGGTGTCAAAAAAATTCATTATTCGCAATTCCGGTCATACGAACTTTGGCACACCAAGGGATTTATGTTAGGTTAATAGTTAATACTCTATTATTGATTTAAATTGGTTTGGTACTGACATCTTATCACATAGGGTAGCCTACTGTCGCCGCTTGGACTATATTACCTATTAAAATTTTAAGTTTAAAAAAGAGGTTATTAATTTTTTTTTTTCAATGTGCAATAGGTACTTACTACCTACATACAAAGTATTATTTTCATTTTCAATAAAAAACTATTAATAAAATATAGCTTCTAGTTCATTTCTTACGTATTAAAACTCAAATTTTATGTCATAAAATATAAAAAAATTTGAAATATAGGAGTAGGAGGCCTGATTGAACGCTCTAAGATTGCACCTAACTTTTTATTTATAATGCATTTAACAATCATCCTATATTAATTTTATTAAAATATTTTTTTTTTAAAATTTTTCTGCTAAACATTATCACAAGTTAAATCTGAGTGTGGAGAAAACAATATTATTTTAATTAAGATCATATTTTTGTAAATATTCATAAATTATCAGTAACAATGTTTTGATTGAAAAATAATCTGTTGAATAAGGCATTCATTATATTTTCTTTCTCTACGCCTAGATTCAAATTTTACGGAGCCAAAATTATCATCGATCAATAAGGCAATTTTTAAATGTAATGCTTTTCTAACCAAAACAGAGTCAAAACAACACAATAAAGCAAAAGTTCGGCGTATTAAAGAAAGATGATATACCTATTAGGAAAGATATATATTTAGAAATTCTATAACGCCTTATATTTATGAAGATTGAAATCGTTGGAACTTCTCATGCTCCTGATTGTGCTATAATTTGGGAGTCATTTAAGATAATAATAAAAAAAATAGTTTATTGTCGAAAAAATTTGACTCTACGTCACATGCTGCAACACAGTTAACAACACCACAAAAAGAAGGCATATTATTACTTATTAATTATATTTCACCAATAATGTAAACCTCCTTCTAAAAAAATAAACGTTATAGATAACTAGAATGTTAATAATAAATCTTAAAGACCGTTTATTTACATAAAAATACTAGGTACCTCCAGGGCACGCCAGCTGTCTATCACTGTCAAATCGTGCGCGTCACCTATTGTTGAAAGTTGGAAATTCCTCCATTTTCATATAGGCTTTGTTTTTAATACTAACTAAAAATATTTCTCGATTTCACAAATATGTCAGCAGTGTATTCAGATATCAGAAATGCAAGAAGGCTTTTTGGTAGCTCTGGATCCATTGCACGCACTCGATTTAGCGGGCAAATATTGCATGGTGAGTATTAGGATAGCAGCAGCTTGAGGAGGTATTTGGTTATGAACGAATTAATAAAGACAGGAATGCGTTGTTGAAAAGAAACGAATAAATAAACTCAGGACAGACTTAGATAAACACCTGCCGTGTGTAATTCTTGAATTTCACAAATAATCAGTCAAGTATTAGGATAATAGAAAAGTGGAAGAGTTTATTTGATGCCACTGGCACAACTCTCCAGAACCTGATAAATCAGCAGGAGTATCAAGATTTTATCCAGTGAGTTTTTGCCAATTCCCTTAATACCACTCACGTTAACCCTAAATGTCACGTGACCAAATACCGTTAACAAAAATAAGGGGATTGCCGTATAAGAGCTTTTGCACGAGCACCGAACGCTATTTGACAGATTTGGTGTGTAAAATGACAATGACAATAGAATTAACAGCTCAATTTCTATAAACTGTAAAATTGTGTGGGATAAAACACATTTCTGAACAATACAAAAACCATAATTTAAAGCAAATTTTCCGCAGCTCTGGAAGGCGTGTTAAATTTAGTTGTAAATTTGGAGAATGATGTGGAAGACGATACAGACTTTATTGATACCAAATCCTCCTCGACAACCCCCTTCTCGAGATTTATATTTATATGTGGCAGGTTTGAGTTGACTGTCAACATCAAACAAAAACAACCATTAGCAGGAACAAAACCATGTGACCAGCGACCACCACATAACTACCACACTCCTAAAACCAAAATATACTAGGATTTCTGACCAATCAGAAGCGTCACGGTCCATTTAAGGTGGGTAACCGAACGTCCCTTATCCGCAGCGAAATAAGGTGACACGCAATTAGATAAGGTGAACGCTATTTGTGCACATGCGCAATTATCTCTTTCCTTCTACGGCAAAAACTCTCTAATATTATAATAAGGTATTTGTTTTACGAGTTTAATAAACACAGGAATGTTGTTGAAGACAACAAATACGTGAATTCTGGAGATATTTTTTTTTACTTATTCGTATTTTTCTTAATATGATTTTACTTATTACAAACTACAAACAGTCCTGAAGCAGTATAATATCATGATAGCAGACATGCAAATGGAAATGGGCAATGAATGAACTTATTCTTATGATGGACGGACAGCACACTATTCAATAGATATGTTTTTACATAGTCAGCAACTGTTTGCGAACCTTCTGTTTGCTATAAGTATAAACTTACGTATTTCGTGATCCTTTTTGACAGCAGCGCCAACTACCATATCCATTTTTATCAATCTAATTGTACCATAGTGTACCTACTCCTTCGCTTTACTTCATGGTTGCCATTTTATCTCTTTTACCTCCAACATGGTTTGTTTCTTGACTAAAATGGTTTTTCGCGGAGATATTGCGTTTTCCGTTTTTTTATTTTCGTGAGAAGGGAAGAAGTAAGAAGCATTTTAAATTAAAATTACCTCTTAATACATCTAAGAGTCCTTAAAGTTAGAGGAAAAATCAATCATTTGTAAGAATTGACCTAATTTGTAAGTATGTGATATAATCTCATAATAATGCGAGTTCGTTGAGGTTATATTTATATCAAACAAAGAATTTTAAATCTAGAAAATATAACTTATTGAATCAGAATCATGGATATGGACGAGGATATGGACGATCCTATGGAAATTGATGATTCTCTTCCCGCTGCTCCCATAATAGAGCGTAAATCTGCTGAATTTGCTTTTGCCACTGCCCCTTTGGATATTTCCAACCAAGATAAATCTAGTGGACCCCTCATAGAACCAGTGGTACCTGAAACCATAGAAGTTAATAATGAAAACAAGGATAAAACAGAGGCACCTGCAACCAACTCCAAAGATGAAGATCCTGATGTTGTTATTTTGGATGACGACGACGAGCCTATGAAAAGTAGACAACTTAGGTACATGCTTTACATATTATATGATGCTTTAATTATATTATTTTAGGGACCAGATTGAAGGATCAACATGGAAGCAAAGTCGAACCTCCAGTGAAGGAAATAATAGATCTTGTGGACAAACCACACAGTAGTCGATGTCTCAATTCTTCCTGCAAAGGTCAAAGTGCAGATTTTATTGCTGCTCCAGATTTTTGCCTTTCGTACTACCGGGTAAAACGATCCAAAAATCACAAGGAGGAGATTTGTAATGATTGTTATTCCCAAGCGGTGATAGATTTCGACAAACTTAGTACTACCCTGAAAGAAGGAAAGTTGATTTTGAGCGTGGATTACCCTATTATCAATGAAACTTTACAAATCGAAGATAGCGATGATGAAGATGAGGATAAAGATGATGGAATAGACTATATCGATAAAGAAAATTTCGATTTTATTAGCGAAAATATAGATGACATCTTGCAGAAGACTTTGGAGGAATTGAAAGTTGAAAACCACTACAAATTGGAGACTGATTTTTTGAAGTCGGAATGCAAGAAAGTGGAGGGTAAGCTTCGTCAGTGCTTTGTAATATTATAATAGAAAAAAAAAAAAAAACAAATTGATAATTATGTGTGTTAATTTCTATTTGTACTATTTTTAGACGACTACACTGATTTAACGAAAAAGGTTAAAGAAATTAGAAATGTACTAGATGGGATACAGCTAAATTTATATAATCAGTTCCGCCCAGAAATCCGTTCACTGAAAGGGTTAACTATAATTGATGATTACACACAATCTTCTGGTACCATCATTAAAGTTGGTAAGTAAGTAATGTGGTGTAGTAGTTCTGTAAATTTTTTCCATATTGTCACGGCATTATTACCGTAACTCAATTAGAGGATTGACCAACATTATATACGGTCTACCCTGTCTATATTTGTGCATCTTATTGACTTTCATGTTAATGCGATACAGACCCGACACAAGAGAGTCCAAGAAAGAGTGCCCGTGCCCACAAACCCGTCTCCTACGTAGAACTGGATGATCCGGGTAATTCTAATAGTCCCAAAGTAACAACTCCCAACGAAAAATCTCCTGAAATGGAGCCACCCAAAGATCTCCCACCAGTATCGCCAATCGAGAGACCGGCACCTAAAATTGGTATGTCAAAATCTTGTTCGCTGTCCTGGGGGTTATGTTTGAATTAAATTTTTCTTATTTCAGGCGAACTATATTACATCGTTCGTGAGAGTTCTCAAGGCTCTTGGATACGCGCTCGTCTTCAACAAGTCCACGCAGAAGGCACTATGTACCAGGATAAAATGTTGGACATCACGCATTACAGCCTTATCGAGCTCAAGCAGCAAAAGGAGCGACTACTTACAGGCAAAAGTATCGCGTACATGGCGCACAGCAGGGTTAGACTACCGGTTGGAACCAGGGTGGTAGCAGTGTTCAAAGAATTGGGCGGCATCGGGGAGACCAAAAAACCGCGCCTCGATCCTTACTATGCCGGAATTGTAGCCGAGCAACCTTTCGAGGGGAACAGATATCGGTAACTGCTGCAAAACTCATTTGATTCTATTGAGTGAACTATATTCTTTTCAGGTATTTGATATTCTTCGATATCGGATATTCCCAGTACGTTAATTACGATAGTGTACATCTGGTGTTTGAGGCGAGTGCAAATGTTTGGGAAGACATTTTCGTGGACTCCAGACCCTTTATTAAGAAATATCTTGAGAGCCAGGATAGGCCGATGGTGAAATTGGCCAAGGATCAAACCGTGAGGGTAGAATATAACGGTTAGCATCGCAAACAAATAAAGTCAGCAGAATTGTTAATCGTTTTGTTTTGTTTTTAGGAAAATGGCGGTTGTGTACGGTGATGAATGTGGACTGCTCCCTGGTGCAAGTGTTCTTCGACAGCTTGAGCAGGACCGAATGGATATACAGGGGGTCTACGAGGCTCAGCCCCATGTTTAGAGAAGAACAGGCGGCCACCAACAGGCATACCGGCGTTAGAACCTCGAGGAAATTGGGACCAGTAAGTTGATTCTTTATATTTTAACACACTAACGGATATATTCGGAGTATTTCTAACTGCCATTTTTGATCGAGTTCTCCTCAAGGTTATTAGTGAATGACGAATTTTTCTAGAATGAATCAGCCACCGTTGTCCAGTACACACGAAACAATGACTTTGTACAACCAGCGCCCCAGGAGAACAGTTCCAGCGTTAGGGCTGTTGCCAGAAAGAGCACCACTAAACCGCAGGCTAACATTCCTACGCCAAATATCGTCCCATTCCTACCGCCTGTCAACAACACGCCGACAAATACTTCGGGTCCAACGAGCAAGATCATGGTATGATTTAAAGAACGTGTCTGTAGTATCACAGGTTCAATCGTGTTTTATTTCAGTATTTCACACCCCGAGACCAGGTCATCACGAAACGGGCGTACAGGCCGCACAGTTGCTCCTCGAAGTGCAAAGATTTCCTCACACACAACTTCAGCAAGTTACGCGGACACAATCCCCTCTCGAAACCCTTGCTGTGCGGCTGGGCCCGTATGACTTTGAAGGCCAAAGGCAGGAAGGAGATAATTTACAAGGCGCCCTGTGGAAGATTGTTGCGAAACATCGCTGAAGTGCATTACTACTTACGGCTGACCAACAGCGAAATGACCGTCGATCTGTTTGACTTTAACCATATGGTGAGATGCTTGGCGGAGTTCAGCGTTGAGTGCAATCCGGATCCTAAGGATCTCTCCAGAGGTAGGCGCCGCTGGTTTGCCTGATTTATACACTATTGATTTGGTGCATTTACTAATTTAGGTCTCGAGCAAGTTCCAATTCCTGTCATAAATGGAATAAACAATGAAATGTTGGACTTCTGCAACTATTCCATAAAACGGGTACCCATGGAGGGCGTCCACATGAATCTGGATCCCGAATTTTTGTGTGGATGCGACTGCGACGATGACTGCATAGTGAGTTGTGCTTATTGTATAATTTTAAAATAGTCGAGCTTTAAACTTCTTTCAGGACAAGAGCAAATGTGCCTGCTGGAAATTGACCCTCGAAGGGGTTAAGTTCACAGGAAAGGACGTAGATCCCAATTCCGTGGGGTACATATATAGAAGATTGCCCGAACAAGTTATAACAGGCATATATGAGTGCAATTCGAGGTAATTTTTTTCTGTCCCTGGTCGGGTCGCTTTTGGTAAACCTTAGTTGTTTCAGGTGTAAGTGTAGCAACACTTGCTTGAATAGAGTCGTGCAGAACCCGATGAGTTTGAAGCTGCAGGTGTTCAAGACGCATAACCGCGGATGGGGCATAAGGTGCTTGAACGACGTCCCACAAGGTAGCTTCCTGTGCATCTATGCTGGTACCATACACACCGAACAGATGGCCAATGAAGTGAGTGCCTTTGTTTTTGACATTACTGGTCAGTTCTGATTTGTGGTAGGAGCACAATTAACACATCAACGACCGGGTGCGGTCTAAGCTGTGTCACGGGTATATGAGCCACTGGGCTAGCGTGCGACCAACGTGGTGGCACACGACATGACTCTATTATCGGTTGCCGTGACTGCCGCAGTACACACTTTGCAGCGTTAAATGCATAGAATGTATTGCAGCATTAGCGGGTTGGGGATTTAATACATATTTTTTAAAATATCGATGCTTTATCAATAATCATAGACAAAGATGTGTTTTTGTAAGTTTTCAAATATTTATTATAAGAAAAATGTGTTTCAAATATTTATTATTATTTTTGGGGTCTGGGGACCATAATCGAAGAAACTACAGTGAAATTTTCCCCAAGTCATGACATATACTGCACGGTCCTATGCATTGAATTGTGCTCTTGGGACAACGTGAGGTCAATATTATGTCTCACAAAAAAACATAAAAATAAAATAGAAAAACCATTTTGTTTTTTTAAAATATTATAGACGCTCGATAAATTCAACCAAAATCTATCGAATTCTGAAAAAAAAATGGTGGTCCCAGGGGCTCCTCGATTTGTTAATACATCGGTCGTTAACGTGTTTAACTTTCGTATTACGTGGAGTGAAAAGATTTCTGGTCAGTGTTAAAGCACAGAACCGTGCGCACTGAACTTGATATTTTGTCTTATATATTTAGCAATGGTATCGAGATTTGAACGGTACTTGAAACTGTGCAGGCGAGTCCGAGACTGGCAATGCAATCAGCCTGAATGAATCATCTACGAGTGCACTGGTTTAAAGATAATAAAACGGACAGGCCTACTAGCATAAAAAAACTCGTAAATCGTTTCTCAGAAGTCGATGAGGTGTGCTGTCAATGTGCCAGTGCAGTGCATAAATACCTATTATAATATCAAGCATAGGAGTTTAATTAGTTATTGTTCATATTTATAAATATTTACTACTATATAAAAGGTGAAATATTTTAATTATTTACTAATTTACCATGGCTTTCTGGAGACCATTTGAAACAGAGGATAATATAATAACGCCCGAAAATCTTATCGTTTTCTTATGACAAGCATTTCTATTTACCTCCGCCCATGTACAATAAAGAGATGCCGACTGTTTTTGCCGGCTTTTAGTTTTTATACGGTTTCAATTAAGTTCGTATACACTTTACTAGGTGGGGTAAAAAATGTAAGTAAAGAAAATATCTTAAAAAGTAGTTTCGGTATGAATCTATAATGGATATTTGAAATTTGGCACAGTTATAGGCTTTCGGGTTCTAATAAAGGAAAATATCAGCAAAAATTTCATTCCTTATGCTACTTAGGAGTCAAAAATTGTAATATTATTATGCTTATAATATTAATTATAAGCATCTTTGTCCGGGAACATTGATTTGATCCACTCTTAATAATAATGACAAATAGTAAACTCACATATATAAGTAAATAAAAGTTGTATAGGAGATATACCATCCTTCGGAGGGGATGTAAAGCCGTCGGTCCCTTGTCTATTAAATGTTAGGCAAGTAAAAGATCCCTACTCTTCTTAAGGGAAGAGGTTCGGCAAAATTCCTGGTTGGGGGTAGCTCGTCTACAGGCGTCGGTGTTAGGCCTCAGTAGCGGAAATAGGCCGACGTTAAATAAATGTATAAAAAAAAAAAAGTAAATAAAAATAAATGGATACTAATAATAATTCTATAATCTATAATCCTAATTAAATATCGGTGAATTAGATCTCTGTTGAATTTTTGATATGTTCTAGGCACAGACACTTTGACATTTTCTCATGATCTTGTGAAATGGTTGTGCATGTCTCTTATGAAACCACAATTTTCTAATGACTGATTTAGAAGTAGCTGATATAGTATTTTGTAGATAAATATTAATGTGTTAAAAATAAGTTTGTTTTATGCTAATAAGGTTCGTATCAGATAATAGCTGTCTTATATTTGTATATCTGTCCTTTTTAAATATAATACGTAGGATTTTGTTCTGTTTTTTTTATAATGTTGACAGTTTTGTTTAGTAAAAAAAATATTTTAGGTGCTCGTCAATTATAACTCACAGATATTTGAATTCACTAACTTGTTAAATTTTTTTGCCGTCAATTGTTACTCCTATGTTATTAATCATAATTTAGTTTTTCTAATGTTTACTTTTAAATTATTTTCACTGAGCCATTTGCATAGACATCTATAATAGGGTATCATCAGCAAAAAGTTGGATATTACAATCTTTCACGTTTAACTATATCATTTATATATAATATAAATAAACTTGGACCTAAAACAGTTCCTTGAGGTACACCATATTGAGTATTTTCTAAGTCTGAAGCGATGTCATATTTCGTTTTTTTGAGTTCGATTTTCGAGATAATCAGTTATCCATTTTAATAGATCATTTGAGTGTCCCATATTTTCTAGTTAAAATAAAAGGAGTTCTCTGTCTATTGTTACAAATGCTCTCCGAAAGTTTAAGGATAATATTCCTGTTAATTTATTACTAAATGCATTTTTCCATTGAGCAATATTGATTGTAAAGGACTTGCACAGGAGTGTTGTTTGCACAACCAACTTGATGTTTCGTTAAAATGTTATTACTTCCTAAATAATCCACAATTTGCTCGTTTGCAGCAAGTTTTAAAAAATTTTTATGCGTAGGCATCATATTAACTGGTCTAAATTCTTTACAATTATTGGTGTTGATATTTCTTTCTACTGGAACCACTGTTGATGTTTTCCATGTGCTAGGAAATATTCCCGATTAAAGAATTATTTATAACTTGAAGAAATCTGTCTCCAATAGATTCAAAAGCTAATTTTAATATTCCTGTATTTATACCTTCAACGCTACTTTTTTTATTTTGCATTTCATTTATAACATCTTAACTCCCTAAATTCTAGCACCTTAAATTTTTGTAATTTACAATTTGGTGTGTCCATTGCATTTAGCATATTTTCATAATTTTTATTAACATTTAAATTTCTTTTAAATTCATTAGCAATTTGTAAATATTCTGTTTTACCTCATCTATTATATGATCTTCCTTTTGTTCTCTTATTACAGATACTACTTTATTTCTTTGACGTTTATATTCTGTCCAGTCTTGTTCTTCCCTTGTTAATACTGCCCTTTTGTATAAGTTATCTCTTTTACTTATTTATTCTTTAATTTCCAAAGTCCACAATTTTTTTGTACCCCAATTTAATTATTATTCTTTTTCCAGTGCATATTTATTTAATATCTCTGTTAGAATATCAACTAGTTTTCTTGAAATTAGTTCTGTATCTGTGGAATTTGGTATCCATTCTTCACTCATTAGGTCTAATTGAAACAGCACTTCATTAAAATTTTTAAAATCTTTAATAATTTTTTGTCTTTCTGGGCTTTTATAATTATCTTCTACCAAATCTACTGTTATTATTGAGTGATCCGTTATTTTAAGAGTTTAGTGAACGTTAAATTAAATATTGTTTTTGTTAGTTATGAGTAAATTTATAATCGTACTGCTGTCTTTAATTATTCAGGTGAATATATCAATTTTTTTGGTATAATACAAGATTTGTTATTAAATTCTTTAATTTCTTACTATAGAAAGAGTCACTTGCCATGTTAATATTAAAATCTCCAAGTAATATTCTTTACTGTCCATTCGATTAAGATTTCTTCTAATTTAATTTAAAATTCATAGTCACTAGCATTTGTATTCCTCTTTTACATAAATCAGCACACCCCTGTATGGCGACTAGTTAAAAATAAGCAAATATTATAACCTTCAATTTTCATTTCGTTTCCTTGAATGTCTTTTGTTATACATGTTTCTGCCAAATAGATGGATTGTTGGTTTCCACTGATTAACTAACCATTCCAATTGTGTTTTATGCGGTAAGATGTTTACATATATAGCTGAGGATTAGATGCAACAATTTGGAGAAATTTACCAAATATATTTGGTTTTGTGGTAGATTTATACCCTATTGGAATATTTAACAGGCCATTTACATTTTTAGGACGGCATGGCCTATGGAGATGAATATTTCGCCGAACTAGACTACATAGAGACTGTTGAGAAATTTAAGGAGGACTACGAGGCCGAAGCTTTAGAAGACGACGACTACAGAGAGAAGAGCCTTCCCCCAGATGAGGAAGAGGAGGAGGAACCTACGCAAGTTGTGCGGCCTATATACACTACTAGCGGCAAGAAACGCTACAATTATACAGAGGACAATGACTTTCTTCCCAGCCAGCATGTCCCGTATCAAGGTGGTAGAGGCGGGGACAGCGGTATCAGGTAAGATGGACCATTTATGTTAACAGTTAACCTGTTATACAAAAATTCTGACGTAATTGTGTGTTGCGTCATAAAATGCACCTGGCTAGAGAAAAATGGCGAGAGAGAGTTATAATTTATTTAGCAAAGCTATAATACAAGTTTTAAAAATAATAAAAAGCACGTTAAAAGTCATAATGAAGTCAGTGTTTAGATTAGAAATAAGTCAGTATGAATGAAGTATGAATGATTAGTAAAATTGAACAAATAATAATCACATTACATGATTAAAACGTACAGTTATTTAAGCATTTTATGTTAGTAAATGTCCTTTTAACCTTTAATGAATATACAGGGTGTTGCATCATGAGAGGGACATAGCTTAATAGGAGGTAGAGAACATCAGTGGTAACCGGAACCTCCCATAGAAATGTCTCATTGGGCCTTCACTACGAAGTTACAGGGCGTTTTATAATTTTTGGCCAAACCTGTTTTTTGTCATAACTTTGACAGAGAATGAAATAACGGATTCATATTTGGTACGGCTAATGTACTAACGAGCGCCAAGAGGTACATGTATAAAAAAAAATATATCCAGGTCCGGACTCACTATAATTTATGTTTCTTCTTTGCATCAATAAAACGTCACCCTGTATATATTTTTTTGAAATTTCGATATGATATTCGAAAAGAGCAAGAAAAAACAAACAAAATGGCCTATTTCATTTTTTTGTTACACCTTCGTGGTTATTTAAATACGTTGTTAAATGTGCAAGAAAATGGATTACAGAACCCTATTAAATGAGAGGCACGTGAAATAAATAGTTTTATAACTAAAATTTGCAAAAATTCTATTGGGCCTAGGTGGTCTGGGTGAATCCTAATTCCGGCACGTTTTAAAAGTCCATTTTGGTAAAAAACTGTGGTCCTAATAAGTAATCGGGTATGAAATAACAAAATTTTTAATCAATCACAGTAGGCTTGTTCAAAGAATAAAAGTGACAGATAATTTAAACCATTTAGGCCTAAGCAACCAGTTACTTTGATCAAGAAAATCATCAACATTTTATACTTAATAAAAATTGGAAAAGAGAACAAACTAAAATCTAAATAAATAAAATATTTTCCATTCAATTAACAATAAATAACAAAACAATAATTAAATGTGTTTAAAAATAAAACGTAATTGACACTAAAGTAAATTTTCAAAATGTCCTCCCCCACATTCTGTGCATTTTCTTGCGCGTTTAGAAAGGTCACCAATTGCTCGACGTATCATTTCTGGATTATTCCGTATTTCGTCGCAGGTTGTAACGATGCGCTGGATTAAATGTTGTCTACTTTCAATTTCAATGCTATAAACCTCGTTTTTTAAGTGGCCCCATAAAAAGTAATCACAAGGGTTGCAATCAGGAGACCTTGGTGGCCATTCATGTGGACCCCCGCGTCCAATCCATCTATTAGGATACACATTGTTTAAGTGTTCTCTTACTTGAAGGTTAAAATGTGGTGGGGCCCCATCATGCTGAAACAACATGCCTCTTATACCGATATTTTCTAACATATTCGGTAAAATGTTTTGAAGAAAATCAAAGTAAATTTCACCATTCAATCTTTCTTCAAAAAAATGTGGCCCTATCAAATGTCTATTCACAAGTCCGACCCAAACATTTACAGAAAACCTGTGTTGCGAACGGCGTTGGCGTACCGCATGTGGGTTTTCCTGTGCTCATTTATGATTATTTCGTGAATTGTTTACTCCATCCCTTGTAAATTGTGCCTCATCCGTAAATAAGGTTCTGTAAATGACTGGGCGATGGTTAGACAACCAATGACAAAATGCCAGGCGGGGGATATCGTCGCCTTGTTGAAGACGCTGTACCTGCTGGATATGATATGGATGGTAACGTTCTCTTTTTAGGGTTCTCCATACTCGCCAATGAGGAATACCAGTTGCCAAACTGATTCGTCTAGTGCTCATATTTGGGTTTTCTTGAACTACGTTTATAATATTCTTTTGTTCCTGCACACCTTGTTGTAAAACACGCTCCACAACTGCAGAATTAGGAAACTTTCCGTGTTGTCTTGCATACTGGAACACCGTACTAAAGGTTTTATGATTAGGGCATCGACGACCAGGAAAGCGCAGCCGATATTCTCTTTCCGCCGACCTACCATTTCCATTACAGAAACCATAGATGAATATTATGTCAGCATATTCCACGTTTGTAAATTTTACTGGCATAGTTAAAATATTTTCACAAGTTTTCACTAACTAAATGCGGATTATTGACACATTAAATTACTAACAAACAATTATTCAACTGTTTAGGAGATTTCTTTTTATTATCTGTCACTTTGAACAAGCCTACTGTGATTGATTAAAAATTTTGTTATTTCATACCCGATTACTTATTAGGACCACAGTTTTTTACCAAAATGGACCTTTAAAACGTGCCGGAATTAGGATTCACCCAGACCATCTAGGCTCAATAGAATTTTTGCAAATTTTAGTTATAAAACTATTTATTTCACGTGCCTCTCATTTAATAGGGTTCTGTAATCCATTTTCTTGCACATTTAACAACGTATTTAAATAACCACGAAGGTGTAACAAAAAAATGAAATAGGCCATTTTGTTTGTTTTTTCTTGCTCTTTTCGAATATCGTATCGAAATTTCAAAAAAATATATACAGGGTGATGTTTTATTGATGCAAAGAAGAAACATAAATTATAGTGAGTCCGGACCTGGATATATTTTTTTTTATACATGTACCTCTTGGGGCTCGTTAGTACATTAGCCGTACCAAATATGAATCCGTTATTTCATTCCCTGTCAAAGTTATGACAAAAAACAGGTTTGGCCAAAAATTATAAAACGCCCTGTAACTTCGTAGTGAAGGCCCAATGAGACATTTCTATGGGAGGTTCCGGTTACCACTGATGTTCTCTACCTCCTATTAAGCTATGTCCCTCTCATGATGCAACACCCTGTATGTACGTTTAATGATCCTTTACTTTAACAAACTCAGATAAGTTTTTATACTCTACTTTTATCATGTATATATATTTTATTCAGTTTTCATTAATGATGTGGGATATATCAATACATGATTTTTCTGTCTTGTTACCAACTGCATTGAATATTTTCAGATAAATATGTTGGTAATAAATTATTTAGTACTGTAAGTATGGCGGAAATGTATGGAATAAATTAATTATTTCATAGGCATATGGTTTAAAAATTTTTTTATCTTTAAGTGCGCACCCATTTAGAAGCGGGGCACGTCTCTAAAATTTTCATTTGTTGGCCGATGTAAAACGATTTTTTTTTAAAGATAGAGTTTCAATAACTACCGTGGTGCAAAATTTCAGATCAAAATTCAAAATTGCAAGGCTCTTATTTCGATTTTTTTCAAGACCAAAATCAAAAAAAAAAGTGTTAGCTTTTTTTTTCCTCAAATTTGACTACGCCAAATGTGTTTACGATACCTCCAAATAGACGTGACCGAAATTTAACAAAAAAATATAGGTTTTTAACAGAAATGTAGCATAATTAAAGTTTATATTATATTTACCGAAATAAGTCGAATTATCCAATCATATAATTCACAATTGTTTAAATAATATTGTTTACAATGCTTGTTCAGGTTGTTATTAGTTGAATTTTAAAAGTTATACCATCAGTTATTCAATATTAGTGGAGTAAACTTATATAATTAGCTAAAAAACAACCCTAATGAGAATAGTCTTACTATGTATAAGAATATGAAAAGACAACATAAAATAAATATTAAAAATACAAAACAAACATTTTATAATAACAAAATAAAAAACACTGAAAATAGCTCTAGGGAAATATGGAGACTCGTTAATAATAAACTTGGCAAAAAAGGCAATTTAAGAAAACCGTCAAATTAACGATCAATAATAAATCGATCTCTGACCATAATAAAATTGCCAACTGTTTTGCGGCCCACTTTTCTACTATTGCCCAAAGTAATGTAAATATACACTTTGGCTATAATCTATCATTACCACCTACAGTATCTGAAACCAACCAATAAAAATTCTATGTTCTTTAATGAAGTTACTAAATCTGAACTCATTGAAATTGTCTGTGAACTAAAAAACAAAAGATCTGGACCAGATGGACTAACTGCTCAAACAATAAAAAAAAATTATATTACATATAGCTGATTAATAATTCCATTTCTAATGGATGTTTCCCGGATGCACTTAAAATCTCGTTTGTAATTCCATTGTTGAAAAGTGGTTGTGAAAATAACATTAATTATCGACAAATATCTCTATTGAGCGTTGTATCAAGAATTATAGAACGTATTATAAGCAATCGTTTAATTATATTTTTAGAAAAATACAATATACTAACTAATTCTCTGCACGGTTTCAGGAAGGGTAGACTGACTGAAAGTGCATCTGCTAAGTTGTTTGATTTTATTTATAAGGAACTAGACAGAGGAAAGTATGTTGTAATAATTCCTTTTGACTTCTCAAAAGCGTTTGACTCTGTTAATAAAGATATTTTGATTAATAATTTAGAAGCAATTGGTATTAGGGGAATTATGCTTGACTGCTTAACCTCGTATATGCAAAACAGAATTCTTAGTGTAAAATGCAATGAGGTTCAATCAGACACTTTTGATGTAGTTTTAGGGGTCCCCCAAGGCTCCGTCTTAGGTCCGTTATTGTTTTTAATATATATAAACGATCTTCCGAAATTCTTCAACAACGGATATACCATCATGTACGTGAATGACACCACAGTAACGGTAGCAGCAAATAACCCTGATGGACCGTATAATAAAGTTCATAGTGCTTCTGAGGAAATGATCACTTGTTGTGATCGGAATAAACTAATACTGAATGAGAACAAGACTGTGTTTATAAATTTTAACTTAAGGCGCCCTGTTGTTTTGCCCGGCATTAAGTTATGTGATTCTGCAAAGTTCTTGGGCTTATTTGTTGATAGTACGTTGTCATGGGATAAGCATGTTGATCACGTATGTAGTAAGTTAAATCAAGCTTATTTTGCCCTGTTACAACTCAAACAAAGTTTAAGTGTAAAGGGACTTATGAATGTCTACTATGCACTGGCCTATTCACATGTCACTAAACATTTTTAATTGGGGTCGATCCTCCTATATTAACAGGGTATTTGTTTTGCAAAAGAGGCTACTGAGATTAATATTTAATTTGAATTTTAGACAAAGCTGTAAAACCACATTCATAAATAATAAAATCCTTACAGTGCCTAGTATTTATATCTATAAATGTCTGATATATCTCAAAAATAACTTAGATTTATTTGAAGGCCTCTCGGATCATCACCTATACAATACTCGTAATAAAAATACCTTATCAATTCCCTTACACAAGACCTCAACATATAAAGAGTCACTTTATTATAATTGCATATTATTTTATAACAAGTTACCAAGTAATATACAGAATATGACTATACTGAGATTCAAAAATGCTATAAAAATATACTCTTGGAAAAAGGGCACTACAGTATAAATGAATACCTCGATCAAGTATTTATAGGGTAAATTACTTTATATTTATGTTACTTAAGTGTTTTTTGTCCAAATACTTGTTTTGTAATTTATTTGTTATCTACACCTATACCTGTATAAGTTTATTGTACTTTACATTCCTAATGACTTACCATATATACTGAATTGTATCATTTTAATGGTGAATACATTTTATTATTTATTATTATTAAAAATAGCCAAAATAAGGCGATAGAGAAAATTTTACATAGAGCAACACGACATAGAAAAATAAGTTTGTTTTAGTGAAACTAAGAATAACCTGAGTTTTCTACAACAAGTGGTTGGGTGAACCCTTTTTTTTTTTTCGTGAAAAAAGGGTAAATTGGTCATTTTTATGGGTGGTTTTTCAGTTTTAATTTATTTTGGACCATTTAAAATGCTAGTTAAGAAACGAAAATGGCACCCTTATATTGTCGATGTTCAAGGAACTTTCAGTTCAAATTTCGTGCAAATTGGTCCACCGCCCCCCCACGATATGCACACATCTATAGTGAAAAAACGTAAAAATTTGAATACAGCTAACTTGGCCAAAATTCAATCGAATTTGATGATATTTTAGATGTAAGAAACCCATATAACCAAGAAATAGCCTGCCAAATTTTAGCAAAAAATATCCAATAGTTTGACCGCAATTCCATTTTTAGTCCAAATTCCACAAAATTTTCAAAACATTCCCCAATTTGTCCAAATGGTTGTACGACTTTTTTTTAAATCAAAATAAATTTTTTTTATGTACTTTCACGTGCTGTAAAATAACATATTATCTTTATTAGCAAGTCTTGCAATTGGGGGCGAGCGTAGATACATCTTTACTATGTACATACTTCGATATGCGATGTAAAGCAACGTTAGGCGCGGTTAGTACTTGGATGAGCGACCGTTTCAAAGAAGACCGTGTCCCCGTCTCACATATCTTCCAGCGGCTTGTATATCAGTGTATGCGCGGAAGCTATACAACCTTAGGCGGGGGTTGTGTAGGTGATATACCATCCTTTGGAGGGGATGTAAAGCCGTCGGTCCCTTGTTTATTAAATGTTAGGCAAGTAAAAATCCCTACTCTTCTTAAGGGAAGAGGTTCGGCAAAATTCCTGGTTGGGGGTAGCTCGTCTACAGACGTCGGTGATAGGCCTCGGTAGCGGAAATAGACCGACGTTAAATAAATGTTAAAAAAAAAAAAGTTGCAATTATTTTCATTATCAAAGGTGGTATTGGAGGATTATGTAATAATTATGTAAAACAGTTATTTCTATTCAGAAAGTAGCTAACGCCATGAAAGTTGTAGAATTTTGTCCGATTAATACTTTACCTTCACTAGAAAAACTTATAGAAATAGCTGTATATGACCAATTATTGCACCACGTTTCTGTGAATTCAATTTTAATAAACAATCCGGTTTTCGTAAAAAATACTCGTGTAAAGCAGCGTTACAAATTACATTATGCAATATCAAAACTAGTTTAGATGACAGTAAATATGTTGTTGCTGTTGTTGGACTTACAAAGAACCTTTGAAACAATCAACCGATGGATATTGCTTTCAAAGATAGATCAATATGGTATTGGTGGTAAGGTGCTTCGTTGGATTAGTGACTATTTGTAAAATCGTAAACGGGGTAGGTTTTAATGGTAAAATATCAAATAAAATCGATAATGATATTGGGATGCCGCAAAGTAATGGGTAAGGCCCCCTTCTGTTTTTATTATATATAAACGATATCGAACTTTTTCTAGAATGTGAATTCATTAATCTATTTGCCGATGACACCTTGATAGCTTGTTATAATGGAGATAACTATTCAAAAAATTAGTACAATCTTGGTATGAATAGATATTTAAGTATTAATAAACTAAAATTAAATGTGGTCAAAACAAAGGCAATGATATTTTCCACAAAATATAAATATGGCTTTATTGATATAGGATAACATAAATTTGAATATTAATGGCGAACAAATTGAGATTGTCTCTACAGTAAAATATTTGGGAGTTCAACTGGATAATTTATTGAACTTCGACAGCCACTCTGGTTATATTTTTTAAAAAATATCAAAGAAACTTTATTTTATTAGCTGAATATCACAAAATTTATCAACTGAAACTAAAATTACAGTTTATAATACCATTATCCAGCCACATTTCGATTATTCTACATCCTATATTATACTTATTTAATCTTAACATATTGAGTGCGCTGCAAAAACTTCAAAATCGTGGAATGAGGATAATTTTAAGAACAAGCCGCCTTGTTGTATTATTTTACCATGATTTCTGTATACAAAATTATAAATCATATGGCTCCTGAATATTTTCAGAATTATATAACTTTCAACAGAGATATTCATACATAAACATACGAGACAAACAATATTTATATTTCAAGAACCAATAGTCGAAATGCTATGAATTCGTTGGTTGTATTTTAAAGGTTTACACAAATTTAATGAATTTCTGGAATCTGTAAAAAATTCCATAACTTTAAACACTTTCAAAACAAATTAAAAGTAGCTAGAATGTAATTAAATAAAAGAAAATAAACGTTAAGCATTTATATATTAATATATTTTAACACTTGTTTTTGTATTTAATATTGTTGTATATTAGGTTTCCTAATTCTAATAAAGATCTATCTATCTAAAAGGAGTGGATAGACATCGGATTAGTCTTGAAAGCTTCCACATTATTTACAAAATATTCATTAAAGTAAGAGAGTGAGAAACATTGGATAAGGTATTGACACTGAAGTAGTTTCAGCAAAGTCCAAAACACTCGATGTACATTTCTCAAATTGCCAAAGTCTTGTAACATCCAGTGTGTTCTAATGCTTGCGAGAATCTGTTCAGTGTCAGTGAAACGCCCCATTTTATGTAAAATATTATGGCAAATGAATGACATCAAACAAATTTTAGAACGAGGCTGCGAAGGAGGTACAACGAGGAGGACAAACTACCCACCGAGATCGCCAGAATGGAGGGGGAGATCGTGAAAATTAAAAGGGAGGTGTCCGAATTAAGAGATGGGAAATTAACAGTGGAAGGGATAACGGATGAGATAGAAACTGTGACTATAAGCGACGAAGAGGATGGTACGTTCTTGACCATTGACAAAATTTATATATTACTTCAATGATATTTTGCAGAGGGCCGTGAGGTGTTGAGCTTTAATCCGAAAGCGAACCCAGGCCTAGACGACAAGGGGCCTGCCTATACCTCTGTAAGGGATATTTTCGGAGAGGATGAGTGCGTTTACGTCATGGACGCTAAGAATGCGGGAAACATAGGCAGATTTTTGAATGTAAGTACTTTTTTGATCTTTTGCCCTTATTGAAATGAACCGTTGTTTCTGTCTACAGCATTCCTGTTCTCCAAACGTATTCGTGCAGAACGTGTTCGTAGACACCCACGATCCCAGGTTCCCTTGGGTGTCCTTCTTCTCGTCCCAGTTCATCCGAGCCGGAACCGAACTGACTTGGAACTACAACTATGATATAGGCAGCGTGCCGGGCAGGGTATTGTACTGCCATTGCGCCTCTCTAGAATGTAAGGGAAGACTGTTGTAATTTCTCTTCATTTACTAGTAGGTGTATTTCGTTTATATTTTGTCAATAGCTGCGGTGAACGTAAACCGTTTAAGTGTCCATTTAGTGATTGATTATATATTTTAATTAAAGCATGTGTATTAGAGCTGGATGGAAGGAAGCAGCTGTAGTGTAGTAACTTTCTATAATCAAATTTTTTTTATTGAAGCGCGAACTGAACTGGAATGAAATTAGCGGGCCATTGTAGGATGGATTGATTGTTGTATGTCGAATTTATTTAGGATTAAAATTTTTTTGCAAAGAAATTGAAGCATTTATTTTTGCGATGCATTTCTAATAATCCAAGCAATAGGTAGAAAAAGTGGATTCGCAATACAATTTTCTTTTTTAAAGTGTTCAAGGCAGTGCCGAATCCAGAATTTCGTCACTGGGGAGGGGGAGTTTTAGATGAGTTTTTTTCTATATACATAGAGGCAAAATATTTTGTCATGGAATAAGAAATCCCAATAACCATCATAGTCTGTCTTCTTAAATTGTAATTCGCACAAAATTAAAATTAATGCATGCTATACAGGGTTACTGGTAATTCGATACATTCCTTTGGAGATGTGATGGGGCATGATCTAAGAAGTAAATTTAGCCCTAACATATATTATGCAAAACTCAATAGTTTTTGAGATATTTAATTTTTTTTGTTTTTCTCAAAAAGTAGATCTTAATGTCCTAAAAGTTAATTTTCGAAAAATCTATTTGACATTTTTAAATTTTTTTTACTGGATTACTTGTGCAATATTATAGATATCTGTTTGGAATGAAAAATATCTGGAAACATTTCGATCATGTGAACATCTGAAATAAAAACTTAAAATTTTTTTTTTTAAATCAGCTATGAAATTTACCTATTAGGTTTTTTCAAAAAAATATTAACTTAACACGCGTATAAATTATTATAAAAACTGCCTTATTTCAATAGCTATCTAACAACGTACAAATGTTCAATGTACCCTTAATAGTTCTAAGAAAATACTAGTAAAAATAACACAAGTAGTACGAATTTTATTTTTAGATAAACAGTAAAAAACATTTTAAAAGTAGAGTTTAATTCTTCATTAATTTCAAAGTTGTACTTTATTTTTTATATGTCTTGCTCAAAATGGGAGCCCCTATTCTGTATACAGACACGGCAGCATCTTCTTATTTCCGTCCTTGTTACTCTGGTTGTCAGATTATGCCTTATGTGTTGGGCAGCATCGACTATCCTTTGTCTAAGGTTTTCTATAGTATTGACTGGTGTCCATCTCCTTCATATGACCCCATACGTAATAATCAAGGGGTGTTAAGCCAGGACTTCGCGTTGTCCAAGGTATTGGGCCCGCTCTTCCAATCCAACGGTTAGGGAAACGATCAAGTAACTGTTGTATTGTCAGCCGATAATGTGCTGGACAACCGTCGTTCTGAAACATCATTCGCTGTGTGACGGCGAGAGGAACATCTTCTAAAATCACAGCCACATCATTTCTTAACAAATTTTCATAGATTTCCCCGTTTAAATTTTGAGGAAGAAAGTGTGGCCCTATTAAATAGTGGCCAATGACTCCCATCCACACATTGATAGAAAACTTCATTTGGAAACTAGTTTCACGTGTTAACTTGGGATTTTCCTCTGCCCAATAATGTAGGTTGTGGAAATTTTTTATACCCTCGCGATTAAATTTCGATTCGTCCGTCCATAAAATATTTGTTAAAAAATTTGCACTTTCGGCATCTGAATTTAACATAAAGCGGCAGAATTCCACTCTCCTTCCAGGATCACCTTCCTCCAAGCCTTGGACAGGGGTATAGTGGTAAGGATGACATCCAACTCTACGTATCGTAGACCAAACTTTGTGACGCTCCGGTTAGTCTTGCGACTTTATTAGTTGAAATAGTTGGGTCTTCCTCAAAATACTTCAATATTTCTTCTTCATCATCTGGTTCATAAACGGGAGGAGCACCAGCGTCACTTCTACATTTCATGGAGCCAGTTTCAGCGATATTTCAATATGCCGTACTGAATACACGTGCATTTGGTAAGCGGCGGTTAGGGTACCAAAGACCATATTCTCGGCGAGCTTCAGCAGTGTTGCCGCCACAGTATCCATAGACAAACAAGATATCAGCGTATTCTGCGCTGGCATACGCGGCCATGGCACAGAAAATACAATAACAACAACTACGAGCAAAATCAAAATCTTCGATAACTAATTTAACAAGACCAACAAACTTAAGGGACACGGAGATAAGAATGTCAGTTAATGACATATATGCACAAACGTCAAAGTCAAGGACTGACTGACTTAAATGAAAATGAACGATTAGTCGTTTAATAAATTCTGCCACCAGCATTATCTTTACTAATTTTTTATTAGAACTATCAAGGGTACATTAAACATTTCTACCTAGTTAGATAGCTATTGAAATAAGGAAGTTTTTATAATAATTTGTACGCGTGCTACATTAATGTTTTTTTAAAAAAACCTAATAGGTAAGTTTCATAACTGATTTTTTTTTTTAAAATTTACAAGTTTTTATTTTAAATGTTCACATGATCGAAATGTTTCCGGATATTTTTCATTCCAAACGGATATCTATAATATTGGACAAGTAATCCAGTAAAAAAAATTTAAAAATGTCAAGTAGATTTTTCGGAAATTAACTTTTAAGACATTAAGATCTACTTTTTTGAGAAAAACAAAAAAATTGAAATATCTCAAAAACTATTGAGTTTTGCATAATGTATGTTAGGGCTAGATTTACTCCTTAGTTCATGCCCCATCACATCTCCAAAGGAATGTATCGAATTACCAGTAACCCTGTATAAAAATGGAAATTGATTCAAATAATGTTTTGTCAATTTTTTGTTGTTGTTAAGCACTAAATTTAGCTATTATTCATAAAATTAAGTATCCCCCTCCCCATACAACTGCCACCGGTTTAGGGGTATCTCCTGATTATTTTGCTAAGTTGGTGGGATCGACGGAGCTGTGTGTTAGCCGCCATCTTTGCACAAATCTCAACGTAAATATCTCGTGAACCGCTGATGCTACGACAAAAAGAGTAAGATTAAATATTTCGTTTATATAATATTTGAGTTCCAGTGTAAGATCTATAACTAAGGATGAATAAATTGTACTTTTAATTGAAAATTTGTTGTTTAATTTTTTTACCAGTGGGCGATGTACATACTTCGATATGCGATGTAAAGCAACGTTAGGCGCGGTTAGTACTTGGATGGGTGACCGTTCCAACGAAGACCGCGTTCTCGCCTCACACATCTTCCAGCGACTTGTATATCAGTGTATGCGAGGGTTGTGTAGATGATATACCATCTTTCGGAATGGATGTAAAGCTGTCGGTCCCTTGTCTATTAAATGTTAGGCAAGTAAAAGATCCCTACTCTTCTTAAGGGAAGAGGTTCGGCGAAAATTCCTGGTTGGGGGTAGCTCATCTACAGGCGTCGGTGATAGGCCTCAGTAGTGGAAATAGACCGACGTTAAATGTGTTAAAAAAAAAAAAAAATTTACCAAATTCAGCTTTCCTTTTGAAATGGTCAGCAGTTAGTGCTATTAGACCCTTAGCAGCAGATATTATTATTATGTAAAGTCGTGAGCAAAAAAAAATAGGACGTCTTATAACGGTATTTTGCTAAAATCTAGTTGTGTACATCTAACTTTAATTTTTGTGACATTATCAGTTAGTTGTCATAATTTATTGCAAGTGTGCAAAAAACTAATATGCCTCATATAAGCGATTTAGTTAAATCTGGAGTTATTGCTAAAGCCGAAGATGGATGGTCAATGAAACAAATTGCACTGCGTTATAACATTAACAAAAATTCTGTGTGTAACATTTTAATAAAGTGCAGAATAAACGGTACGATTAGTAGAAATCCTGGATCAGGGCGACGAAGGATATCAACTCAACAACAAGATTTGCAATTGGTAAATGCTTTAGTAGAAAATCCATTTTACTCAGTTATTAAGGCTGCTGAAGAAACAAATTTTCCTGGATCGAGTAGTAGTGATCGCCGGAGAGTAAGACAATCGGAGCTACGCTGTCATGCAGCAGCACAGAAATACTTACTTAAAGCTGAACATATGTAACACCCCTTGGCTTAAAACCAGGAAGTGTTTCAATTGTGCGAACGGCAGCTCTGGGTTATGGGAAAGCGAGATCGTGGTTCGATATTTACTCAATTTGATAACTTGCTGTATATATATAAAAAAATATAAAATAGTGAATATAAATATACATAAAAAAAAATAGATGTTCAGGGCGCCACCTTAACTTATTATATGAACCAGGAGTATTGTGAAAGCTAAGGAAAACAATACCGAGTACCTAAGTTATGTAATAAGCTCACCAGTAATATATATCCAGCTAAATGAGTAAAAGAAAGGAAACACACATGTTAATAATAAGTTGACTTTAATATTTGATAATGAGACAGTTGAATAAATTTAATAAGCAATAGTAAAAAAATTGAGTTAAGTTAAAATTTGAATTATTGATAGTAAAAAAAAATATATTAAATTATGACCAAGGTTTAACAAGTATTATTTAAAAAAATTACAGGTAAAAATATTAATGTGAAAATTTGTATGAATATTTGAAAACGTTAAATTTAATTAAAATGGTACCATTTCTTACAAGACTAAAAAAATATCTGAAAAGTGAAATTTTAAATCAACAAAAAATGTTATAAACAATACCACCAAACAGAAGGCCCTGGTGTAGCTTCGTTTCAAAATCAGGTATTACTGCAAGGACCCCTCTGCAACACGCTGCCTCCACTCTCAAATTCGTCTCCACTGTCTATGTGGTCAAAAAAAAAAAAATTGACGACTCAGATTCCTTCAATTATTGACCTCTCTTCTTAAAACATGACCATGCATATGGCCGTTACATCAGAAAGATGATATACCAATTATCTCACACCAAAAAAATTGCCTCATATGAGGGATACTGGCAACCCTAAGATATAAAAAAAATACACCTTACAAAAATGAATTTAAAACATCAATTCGCAAGACTTACCCAAGTGACCTGTGGGGGCTCAGTTTCGACAATAAGCCTAAGCTTATGGCGTGAATCAAAAAATTACGGCTTAACAAAATTTAATAAATAGGCTACAGCCCCAAGCCGAAGCACAACCTGCTCCTTCAATGGATCACGTCTGAAAGGGAAAGGGACGCCAAGATGGCTAGGTCTTCTGTGGATGGCTAGGCTTCACAGGCTTCCTAACGCGGTCTTCTGAATTTAAAAAAACTAAACGATCCGACACGCAGGTCTTAATTACAAAGCCAGTCACAAACTTGTGCACTTGGCAAAATCGAAAGATAAGAAGAAGAAGAGGAGACAATAAATTGAAATTTATAACAACAACATAACCTTAAAATAGAGAGTGTGCTACTATATGTTTCTGAAGGAAAAAATAAAACAAGTACATAAAAAAACATGCTGTTAAACCAGCCAGGAAGAGGAGACGTCGTGTGTTTACCATATTTCGGTGTTAACCCAAAATAAGGTATCTAGTGCTTTTCAACCTGAACAAGTTATAATTGCAGTGCTAATTGTCTGAAACGGTACCGCATTATTTTCATTATTATTTATTTATATATTTACTGCATGTAAAGCATGTTTTTGCAGGAAAGAAAGAATTAAAAATATTTATGTTTGTCTGATAAATTCCTTTTCATGAGATTTTCCACGGCAACCAGTAATACATTTATCCACATACTGGGTGGCCTAACTTACTATGCACTAATTTAATTTTTAAATTTATTATTAATCAAATATAGCATATGCAATGCTACACATAAAGAAGCTCGAGTACGACTTGCGCTTGAATTTTTAGCCCATGATGTAAATTTTTGGAACAATGTAATCTTTACAAACGAAAAAACTTTCCAGTCAACACACAGCGGTCGTATTCTTGTTTACAGCCCTCTGAATACTTGATTAGATGAGAAATATATATCTAACGATGATAAAAGTGGTAGATTTTCCGTCGATATGTGGGCTTGGATATCGGCACGTGGTCCTGGTGTTTTGTGGCATATTGAGGAACGATTTAATAGTGGAACGTATATTAGGATTTTAGACAATATTATGCTCCCTTCTGTGTCACAATTATTTCCTAATAATGAGTTCATATTTCAACAAGACAATTGTTCCGTTCATACTGCTCATACCGTAACTAACTGGTTTCAAGATAACAACATCAATGTTCTTAACTGGCCCAGTCATAGTCCAGATCTTAACCCTGTAGAAGAAGTATGGGGACTACTCGTAAGAAGTATCCAAAAACGAAATGTGAGACCACAGAATGCCGAAAAATTACTGGAAATAGTAAATAATGCATGGGAAAATATTATTACTAATGATTATTGTATAAGGTTATTTAATTCTATGCCAAACAGACTTATAGAACTTATAAATAGAAATGGTGCAATAACGAAATATTAATTGTTAGTAGGATATCCTTTGATCCAGGATTTCTACTAATCGTACCGTTTATTCTCCAGTCTAAAATGTTACGCACCAAATTTTTGTTAATGTTATAACGCAGTGCAATTTGTCTCATTAACCATCCATCATTTACTATAGCAATAACTACAGCATTAAAATAAATTAAAAGTGATATCTGTTTTATTTCGGCTACTCATTACACATTCAAATAGAGACACATTTACATTAGAAAAAAAAAGTTGTCCTATTTTTTTCTGCTCACGACAGTACCAACAAAGCTAGGTAAGCATTCAGAGGTATTCTTTAATAAGTTTTGGTGCTTGAATTATTGCATAATTAAATAATTTGAACTTTGAAGTCCTTTTTCAGTACTTTGTGTGCTCTTTTCAAATTCGTTCAAAGCTATTCCAGCCAAATTCCAGCGATAGCTCAGGAACTAATTTAGAAACACAAAGTCAAAGATTCCTATTTATGTAGTTTAGCTGTATTTTTAATTTGAGATCGGGGTAAACAAATCTAAAAGAATGTTTAAAAATATGCAGTGCTTTCCATGTAAAAAACAATCTTCACCGTTATATTCCAGAAAAATATATATATATTATGTGCGCGCCCTCTCACGGAGAGAAGTTTATCTAGTAATAAACAGTAAAAGGAAGCCTGCCCAATAGGCAACCAGTAAAACAATAGTTCACCAGCCGGCCTAGGGTGGCGCTGCCTCATAAAATACTGGAAGGAGCAACGAGGTTTTATCAGCGTACAGTACGCTGGTTTTATATTAAAATCGTTGGGAAGGAGTGGAAACATGTCGAATGTCTGACTGGATTAACCGAGAATAAGCTCCACGGATATACAGGGTGTTTCAGTTAACATTCCCACAGCCGATATCTCGGAAACTAAAAAATATATTTTTGTTCTGTAAACGTTAATAAATGTCTATGGTTAATGCCTTTTTTAGGAAGTACAATTTACTCTCATAAGTAACATCGTCACCAGAGATGGCGCTGCAGTTCAAAAATATTTTTCGAATCAAGGAAAGTTTGAAACATATGCCATTCGATTAAGAATTAAATTTTAAGCAAAATTGTTCTTATTCCAAAACGTCAGATCGGCAGTCGTCTTTGAGACATTTTAATTTTCTGGTGTTACTTTGAAGTGTGTAATTTTTTTTTTAATTGCTGTTTTTTAATCTTGGTTTATATATATAACTTTTTTTGCCTGCTATAAGAGAATAATTTACTGGTGGGAAATTTTTTTAATAGCACTTCCGATTTTACCTGAAATTACTTTAAATTGAGACATTTAAATTAAAATAATTGAAAAATTCTTGCTCGTCACTTTCTATGACTTGGATGTATTATTTACATGTGTACTCTTACTTACCATATTACTTGCATAATAATAAATCGAAAAAAAGTTGAGCCCCGCCCTACATTCGATCTCTAAACGCTTGCACCGAAAACGGGATTGCTAACACTTTTAATGTTAATTTTTGTTTCTGACTTTCAACTCTTGTTAACCATGGCAAAAATTGTAATTGTTTATTTATTAACATTTTAAGAATACATTTGTAAAATTTGTCCCAAATATGGCCCATACCGATGTTGACAAAGTTAATATGTATGTCTATGGAAAAAGCAATAAAAATGCAAAAGCAGCCAAATGTATGCATCAATTACAATTTCCAGCTAGACCACAACTCGTTTGCAAGGCTTTTTCCAATTTGTGTAACAATTTATTGCAATATGGTAGTTTTAAAAAGTTAAAACATGAAAGAATACGAACACCAAAAACCCAGGAAAATACATCTAATTTTTTTTTTATACATTTATTTAACATCGGCCTATTTCCACTACTGAGGCTTAACACCGACGCCTGTAGACGAGCTACCCCCAACCGAACCTCTTCCCTTAAGAAGAGTAGGGATCTTTTACTTGCCTAACATCTAATAGACAAGGGACCGACGGCTTTACATCCCCTCCGAAGGATGGTGTATCCCCTGTACAACCCTCGCCTAAGGTTCTATAGCTTCCGCCCATACACTGATATACAAGCCGCTGGAAAATGTGCGAGGCAAGGACGCGGTCTTCGTTGGAATGGCTACCCATCACTAACTGCACGTCTCTAATTTTACAAACCGTTAACAATGATCTCCACTCATCATTGCGACAAATAAGAACCCCCATCAAAATATATCACTATCGTCGCGCAAAAAAAGTTAAAAGAAAATAAGTAGTTTCCATATAAACTACACTTATTACATCATTTACTACCTACGGATAATGATCGTCGCTTAACTTCTTGCTGAATTTTCTGCTCTTTATGAAGGAAATTGTAATTTTCTTAAATCAAAAATTTAGTAAATTTCACAGTAACAGAACAACTACAAAACATAACTGTAGATATTGGTCGGATAAAACAACCCAAGATGAATGATTCAAACAAGAAATCAAACCGTGATCAGCGTAAATGTATGGTGTAGTTTTTTAAATGGTTATATTATAGGTCCGTTTTTATATCATGAAAATTTAACCGGTGTGCGTTATTTAAGATTTTTAGAAAATCAGTTACCAAGACTTACCAAATGTTCCCCACAACAGACCTGAAATTTGGTTTCAGCAAGAGGGCGCACCACCCCACAATATTGTTGTAAATTATTTGAATAACACATTTCCAAGGCGCTGGATTGGCACCTCAGAACTGATTAGATGGCCCGCGCATTCTTCGGACTTGACCCCTTTGGACTTTTTGTTGTGGGGATGTTTAAAAAGTCAAGTATATCAAGAGCCAATAGAAGATATGGCAATGTTATACAATAAATCTACGCTTGCGCTGGTGCAATTAATAGATACACATTATTAAGGAAGTGTAACAAGGAATTGTTACATCGCTTTGTTATGTGTATTCAAGCAAACGGAAATAATTTCGAGCATCTACTTACTGTAAATATTATTTTCAAGATCTATTGTTCAAAAATGAAATCACCTTATTTGTTGTTTTTCCATTTAAATTTCTCGATTTAATGTAATTTCTGTTAAAATATGTGCTGTTAAAAAAAAATTTCCCACCAGTAAATAATTCTTTCATAGTAGCCAAAACAGTTACCAAGAACCTACATCCGAAAACCAAGATTAAAAAAAGTTATAGCAAATAAAAAAAACATTACACTTCAAAGTTAGACAATAAAAATATCTCAAAAACTCCTGCAGATCTGACTTTTTGGAGTAAGAACAATTTTGCTTAAAATTTAATTCTTAATCGAATGACTTATGTTTCAAACCTTCCCTTGATCGAAAAATATTTAAACTGCAGCCCCATCTCTAGTAATAATTTTATAAAATAGTAAATTGTACTTCCTGAAGAAGGCATTAACCATGGAAATCTATTACCGTTTACAAAATAAAAAATCGGCAGCGACTGGAAGCGGCTGGAACCTCCCCACTCGGTGGATTCTTGAAGCCGAAAAGAGCATTAAATTGTGTGACAAAACGGCACTAAACGTAATCCGATCTTATCCAAAACCTTTTCAGATCTTCTGGGGCACTAAAAATACCCTCAACTTAATGAATTTACAATCATCTATGCGAGTTATTACCTAAATTATCGCTCGTTCAATAATATACTATTAGCATATTAACAACTTTAACATCACTTGAACGACTAAGAAAGTCTAGTTATCCTAAATACTACAGATTTGTAAAGCAACAAACTGAAAATTGTTAAAGTGATAATCCATAATAAATTCACCAACGAAGGTACAGAAAGCATATGATATTGATATTGTTACATCTACCTTTAAAGTTTGTGACAATCCACTAAAAGTTACAAATATGCATCTTATTAACATGACCTGACACCAACGTTATCGGATGACAATTGTCAAAATTTGCTCATTGCAATCCGATCGCTCGCGGCTGTCTTTGTTAAATGGAACATTAGCATTTCAGTAATTTTACTAGATTTTAGAGGAATATTTGTAGTTTAATTCTTCGATTTGTCTGTATATATATTTAAAAACGGCACTAAACGTAATCCGCTCTACTTCTAGAGCAGTGAAGAAACCCTCACACGTGATGTGACGAGTTTCACGATGTAACGGCTACGCGCAGCGATCATGTCATGTGAAATGCGATCTGTGCCATATTTGCTTTGTTTTTAATTTTTTTCACAGAAACCAAATCGAAAGGGTGGAAGTGTGATATATCGTTGAAATCAGAATTTTAACTGCTTTTCAATGGTTCCATTGCAAATTGAAAGTAATTATAAAATAAACAACTTGTTGCGTCAAAATGGCACTAAACGTAATCCGATCTCAACCAAAACCTTTTCAGATCTTCTGGGGCACTAAAGAAATGCACACGCAAAGTTTCATTCAAATCTGTTCAGTAGTTTCGACGCTATCGTGCTAACACACATACACACACACAGACATTTTTCAAAAACCACTTTTTTGGGTTCCTAGGACCTCAAAACGTAAAGATTTGATGTTATCTCAATTTTCGTTTTTGAACCAATTTTAGTAACCTCTCACAATTTTATTGTGGAGAGGTTAAAATATATTTTTTAGTTTCGGCTGTGGGAATGTTAACAAAAACACCCTGTACAAGTACCAGCGCCAACGCGCTCTTATTTTCTTTTTGTACGTTTTTGTCTCTAAATTAATTTTCATTCAAATTTTTCAAAAATCTAAATTTTAAAGCCACAGTTCAGGCTAGCCTATGCGCAGTCTGGCGTTTTCATACCTCGCGGAAGGCTCCTCATTTATGATGAGGTGCCTGCGTCGGTGTCAAAATTTAAAAAAGTGTTTAGTGCAACAGTTTCTTAAAAATGTGTAGTTTGCAAGTTTAGTTGTCTGCTTTTAGATATGTTCTATTTTATGACCTAATTTTATCCATCTGCGATGGAAGGTGTTTAGGTTAAGCTGTTTTTAATTGTCTTTTAGCCAAATCAGTTTCATTCCGCCTGATACTGCAATCCGCCATCACAAGCAACGTGTTGGTTGCACGGTTGGTCCCGGAGAGACAGATGTAATTTTTAATAAAGTTGTATTGATTGATTAGTTGAGGGCAGTCCAGTACAGCTCAGAATCCTCCTGTCAAATGAGCCAAGTGATCACATAAGAACAGCAACAAGTGAATTTATAGTAGTTAAAAGTTATAATTAATGTGTCATTATAAGGATTAATTATTGTAATTTAGTGATTAATAAATTGAAAATACTTGTTGCAATTATCGGACCTATGCTCGGAAGTGTTTACTAATCTGCTTCTGGACACAAAAAAGGTTGCATTTATACCCCATATTGCCCATATTCAGTTATCGTGTAATGTAGCAGTGGTTAACTACCAAAAAGAAGTTTTGGTTTGGTCAATAGTGTTCATTAGATGGGTTAGGTTAGGTTGAAATGTGAGTGGATCTATACCAGATCCAGATCCTCCACTGCGACCATTCGGTCTTTTGTTCATTAGAAGGCTACAACCGTACCCCACCCAGTCCGGTGAGTAATTTTGTAGGGCCATAATCTGAAGGTCAATCTGCAACTGTGCAACAGGCAGGTTGAAATGAACTGCAAGTCACACGTGATGGGAAACTTCAAGTACAAATAAAATGAGTTTTATTACAATAAAACGAAAATAAAAATAATATTTGTCGGTGTGAACATATCATTTAATTAACTATATAATAGTATCTCATCAATCAATACTTTTAGATATAAGTTGCGCTATTTTACACTTTTTTTTTTCTTCAATTAATTTTATACAGAAAGAAACCTAATTAGAGAAACGGAATATAATATTTGTATTTACATTAAAATATAAATAAATACAATCTTATCACACACACTTAAAAAACTACCGCTAAAGATAAAAATAGTGTGAGACGCAACTAATGAGAGAGTGACACGCGAACCTCACGTCCTATCTTCGAAAATACTAATCCAAGGTAATCACAAGTAAAGTTATTACTTATATTGTTTCTTTACAACAACGAAAAACAAAGTCGGAGGAGAGGAAAAAACAAAGACACGTAATAAAAAAAAAAGGTATAAAGAATATCTCGGTCGATTACAAAAAGTCCTTTCACCACCGGTGCAGTCCTCTTCATGATTAAATAAAGGCAATAATCAAAAGTACAAAATTATTTTGGAATTCAGTCTTCAAAACGAAATTTAATTAAATTAACCCTAAACTACTGGTCTACATCGTCGTCGAACACTTTCCTCTTTACTGGTCGTTTCTCCGGCAGCGGCCTCTCCAGGTCGTAGAGGTGCTCCCGATTTTTCATATCACTAGCATATGACTGGAAAAAAAACGAACAGTTAAAAAATTATCAACAACGAAAAACATGACAGGGCGTTGAGAACAATACTCGTTGACATTTTGGAAGAACACCAACAGTTTTGTAGCCTTTAATGTAATTTCTTTATTTGGATAATCGTTAGAAAAACAATTTTATTTAACGAAATTAGAGTATATATATAAAAAAAAGCATCCACAAACAGTAAATTGGGTACATTGGTTTCTGAAAAAAACATAAAAACACGTCAAAAAGAACCAATTTTTGATATCATTATTATTACCTGTGTAAAAAAAAGTTTTGTGGTTATGACTGAATTCTGTTAAAATGCTATCAAAAGTACAGTAGCATGCAGATTTTAGGGGATACAAAAAAATAATATATTCTTTTAAATGGGATACCCTGCTGCATATTATAAAATTTTTGGAATGGTCCTTTTTTCTTGATTTCAAAAATATACCATGTTACCCCTATAGCATATACCATTTTTGAGTTATTAAACATTGTCTTAGTTCAACTAGTTACTGTAAATATGGAAAAGTTAATATTATTAAAGTGAGCTATGAAAATGACAACTATTATGTTTGATAAGTGACATTTCTTTATTGAAATAAATGAAATGGTTTACAGTGAGAAAGAAAAGTTCAAATATTTACTTGTTATATACAAAATAACAAAAATAAACGGTGCAGCAAAAAGAGCATATAGGGTGTTGTATCCAAACCGTCCAACACCATCAAAAAATAAGTTCAAAAATATTTACCGAAAGGTGAATAAAATACCTCGTTTTAGTAGAAGAAAAGCGTGTAGTTCAAACAAACCACAAGAACAGCTAATACTGCTTCATTTCCAAGGTAGGCTAATCCAAATTTATTCGCGAGACTTTTTCGAAACGTTTATTTTTTGGAAAATTCTGAATATAATATAAATAATGCAGTCGATCCATTAGGTAAAAGTTATTCTGGAATCCAATGTGCAATAAAAAATAATAACTAGAGACCATATAAAATTTTACTCCTACAAGTTTTAACAGAGGTTCATAAAAGGAAAAGGCTGGACTTTTGCCACCAGAAGATTCAAAAGTTGGATGAAGATCTCGATTTTTTTTACTAAAATATTACGGACTCATGAATCATCCTTTCCTACGAAACGAGTTTTTAATAGGAAAAATCGAAGGTCGTGGGAAAACAGGCACAACAGAAAAAGGTTGGTAAAACGAATTAAAAAATCAGGACTGTTACTGTTTGGTGTGGAATTTTTGGAAACAAAATTGTTTGGCCTATATTCTATGATTATACTTTAACTGGAGTTACTTCTGGAAATAAATGTCCCAGAAGCAGAAAACATTCCTTCGCAGAATTTTCCGGAAGTCGAACTTGACGTTATGATTTGGATGGGGCAACTCCGCATAGTGTCCTGCCCGTTCGAGATCATTAAAACAATGTAATCTCGATATGGATAGGGAACAATTAAATGGCCACCTAACAGTCTGGATTTGACCCCCATGGATAATTTTTTTGGGGGGATTTCTAAAAGATATAGTCAATAATAATAGTATTCAAGTCATTAAAGACGGGATATGATGTGAAATAAACAATGTAAATGTAAATAATGAAACCATTTCGGGTGCAACTATAAATATAAGAAGACGTTATCAATTATGCATTGACAATAATGGTGGACACATCGAACACCTTTTATCGCAAATCGATTAAGCCTAAATGCTACTAAAACTGAAATCATGTTTTTTAGTTTAGGTAATTTAGAAACAAATAATAATCCAGTCGGTAAAATTTCTGGGGGACATATTGAACCTGTTAAGCTCTCGTGGAACTTTCATGTTTATAAAAAAACTTACCATCCACTTATCCAGTCAAAAATATCATATGCTATTCATGCTTGGGGCCACGCTCCAAATATGAAACGCGTTTTTGGATTACAAAGGAAGGCAGTACGAATTATAAATAAGCTAGGGTATAGAGAAGATTGCAAAGAATCTTATATTGATCTTAAAATTCCCACATTACCTTCACTATATATCTTACAGTGTCTCATATATGTTAAAGATAATCTACCAAATTACGTAACGCATGAAAAAATTCACTCATATTATACAAGACACAAAGCAAATATTTATATAGACTTTCACAGAGTACATACAACTAAAGTCGAGGCAAGAATTCAAGCGATGCACATCACGAGTGATCTCATTAAAGAAATGTTAATACTAACATAATTTTTAATCATTAATTACGTTAAAAAGAGTAATTCTTGACACCCAGTTATTAAGCTTTTTTCAGACATAGGTACAGTTTAATGGGGCTTCATGATTCTTAGCAATATTGTCTTATTTATAGAATCGATCTGTGATGTGCATCGCTTGAATTCTTGCCTCGACCATAGATCTGGAATATCATATTTTGGTCCTAAGTTATATAACCTGAAATTGTTGCCTTCTAAAAGTTTTAAATAATAATAATTTTATTTCATCCATAAACACCATAACAATAATATTGGACAAGTCAATTTGCAATATATATGTATGTATTTGTAATATGTAACAAAAAAATATCTTTTAATACTTTGAGAGAATATACAGCTCATTGTTTTATTACTTTATATTTATATTGTATTTTGTATATATATGCATGTATTGTATTTGTATTTATAAATGACTTGTTGACTTTTTGTAAAACTCTTTTTCTTGGCACCAATCAATTTTCTATTTCTATGAGTTATCATTTATTTATATTTAAATTCCCTAAATAAATTTTTGTTATCTATTTTGTATAAATATTTGTTTTTTTTCTTTCTCATTGTAAACCATTTTGATTATTTCATTAAAGAAATGTCACTTATCAAACTTGTTATTTTCATAGCTCACTTTAATAATGTTGGTAACTAGTTTAACAAAGATATTCGACATTTAACAATTCAAAAACGGTATATGGTAGGGGCAACATAATATGATATATTTTTGAAATTAGGAAAAAGGATCATTCAAAAAATTTAAAATATACAGGGTATTGAAACACCCCCACCCCCCCTCAATTAATTACAAACAAAAATCCTGGTCACGTGAACCAGTGAAACACCTCAACCCCAGGTGTGTTGATTTATCAAAATCCTTAATCGTGAAGCAATCAAGAACTTATTAATTCCTACCCAGTAATTATTTATCTCAATTTTATATCAAGATAAATAAACAAATTGGCCATTTATGTGATCGTCTAGTTTTATGTGGTTAGGACTTTAATTACGTTGTGTGTGTGTAGTAACCCTTTATAATTACCCCAGGTTCTTTGATTTAAAGTTTGGTATTACTTGTTTCTGTCTGATACGATATACCTTAGAAAATTTATCATTCTGTTAATCTAAATACCTGGTAAACTTGAACACACTGTCTATTAATTGAGAAACCTAGTTAATTTGATATATTATTTATGTAGTATTTTATTACTCAAAGTTGCACTGTACATTTATAGTTGAAGTTTGTTTTCTAATTTATTTGATTGGAAGGAAATCATTTATTTAGCTTATTACTTGCGGGATGAAAAAGGTAAAGGTGAAAGCAAAGACAATAATTGATGGGAAAAAGTAGTCAAAAAAACCCATTTTTATTTTATATAAATTGATGCGGCAAATAGCCGTACAGGAAATCAAAACAATCCAAATATTTGAGACAATTGCCTAAATATTATATAGGAAGGATTACGTCGCTATAGTAATGACATACTATACATATTTCAAAGCTGGTTATGCAATAACAAGTACTAAGTTAATACCATCGTAGGCCGTGTTATTTGTAGGTGTAATTAAAGATGCGGCAAATAGCCGATTAAAATGTAATTGGAATTTTGGTGTTAGCAATCGCTCTGATAAAATAAGTTTACTGCAAAACAGAGGACCAGAATTATGTCCTGTTCGTGCATTAGAGAATGTAAGTAATAATGACACTCATGTAAGAGATCGTAGAATGTTGGGGAAAGCTCCCTTAATTGAATAAACAAACTGCAAATCCCAAATTGTATATGATTGTTCAACAACGTGAACAGGGGGAGTCGATGTAAATCAAACAGACAAGACGTCCCGGTTCAGTACTCGACGATAAGTATACCCCTAAAAATAAAAGCAAGTATACAGGGTGCGGGGACCCAGTACTGACCGTTGGCCTGAACAGTTTGTAGTTTGTAAGGTAGAAACGTAGTTGAGTACAAACCCACGATCGCGGTGTTTGTACTAGAGCCAGAGAACTCTTTATTAATTTGATGGATCGTTATTAAACAATCATAGAAAACTAGGCATTCGCAGGTGAGAAATATCTCACAATAGTTTGACTGGAAATATTCTAGTGAAACCTTACAGGTGAATCCAGGCACACGGCAAGCCTTTGATAGTAAACAACTGAAGTATAATGGAAGCTAAAGTCTCTTGTCATTGCATAAACTCGGAAAATATATAGTTCTAGAATATAAACTTGTTAGGGTGCAAACGTAAATCTTCCTAGCAAAACATTCAGTATGTGAAATTTTATGAATTAAATTCGTGAATGAAATCATAACTGAATAACTGGTAATATAATATTCTTTATAATAAAAAATCAAAGCTAGTATTTCATAAAAAAACTAATATTCCTTTAGTACCACAAATACGCCAATTTCCCCTATCCCCCCAAACCAGAATGTAAAGTCAATATTAAATAATAACGCAGAGAAGTAAATAGGTTTGATACTTAGATAGTTATGTTGGCGAAATTGTCGTCGTGTAAATTGCGAAGTTATGTTCTAGCAGCCCAAATCTTTTAGTAGCCAGCCTGGATTTATTCGTAGAATTTATGGATGTATTTAGAGAACTAAGGCGGGCTCGAGTATTTAATCGTTGACAAGCGTCCGGCAATTAGTATCTCTTAGCAAATTCAGAGGGTTCGAAAATCGACGACAAACATCCTCGATGAAATTTGCTATTACTGGAATAAGTATTCTTCCGGGCAAACCGAGAGGGCTCGAGTAGTTAATCGTCGGCAAGCGTCCTCTATCAGTTCTGCCAGGAGGTATAGCATCGCCTGGCTTTTATTCCGTTCTTCCAACAACGCGGTTCCAAAATCACAGTGCCAATTCTCCCATTAGCTGAACGTGGCTTGTATATTTGACACATGAGACGTGGCTTCGGTATCCTGCCCTATCTTCGTCTTATACGTTTGCTTAAAGTCGCCCTATTCACTTCATACACAACTCTCGACGCTTTGCTGGTTTTACTAATGCATTAGTCTTGTTTTTAAAACTGCCAAGTTTTAGATAAGAATTAATAACCATGTTACAAGCTATTTTAAAGTGGCACTTGACATATGTACAACTTTCTACCCCAATAACTTAAAACGTAACGGCGCCCTGAAGTCGGCTATTATTGAGAACATAATTTCTGTTGTAAAAATAAATATTTGTATAAATTTGGAAATGAAATTAAGAATGTAATGTTTAAATAATTTCTGGTTAATTGTAGTTATAAAAGCGATATTTCCCTGAATTTAAAACAAATTTAAGACTTCTTTTTAAAATAGGACGCCCCCCCAGGGCGGTGTTCTTCAGTATCCCATTTAAAAAATATATTCTTTTTTTTGTATCCCCCGAAATCCGCACGCTACTGTACTTTTGATAGAATCTTAACGACATTCAGCCATAACCACACAACTTTTATTAAAAACTTTTTTTTTTCTATAGGCAATAGTAACGATGATAAGGGCTGGGCAATTTATAATGAATAACCCCTATCATTTTTTTTAATCGTGTTCGATTTAAAAAATTTGTAGGGGTGCCCCTGGGAGTGAGGAAGTACAGCTAACATAGTCTAGTTTATTTATAACTGTGTTCTTCTTTTTTAACGTGTTTCTGAGTTTCTTGCAAAATCAATATATCCAAATTTATTTAGTGTGGACAGTTCTCATTGAAATGCCCTGTATATATCACATCCATAACAAATACATAATTCCTTTTAAAGAAATTAGTTATGCTTTGAGCCTCCTTTCAAACATTATTGAGGCTGTTATATTTATTAATTCCCTAAAAAAAAAATAAAAAATTGAATTCTGCTTAGCAGTTGTACAAACCCTTTGTAACACACTGTCACGTCCTCCTCTTGTGCCGTAATCGTGAATGTTTTGAAATATTCCACCCTTCTCTATCTATTGCAATCTAATATACAAATATAAAAATAAAATAAATATCAAATAGCGACAAAAGTGTTAATCGCATTGTTTTGTAAAATAAGCGCTAGAAAGGAATCAATATAACATTTTTGTTTTAAAATTGCGTGTAAATACCTAAATTTTCGTGATTTTTCGAACATTTTTAAAACTAATCGACAAGCGAACTCTGTAATACTGTAAAAAATAACATATCTGGTCATACTTCTTACCAGTCAAAATAGAAATGACCAAAGCTGTTTTATGCTAAAAACCGACGAGAAATAAGAAAAAAATACGATGTTCCCACGAAATTTTATATATTATCACATTAAAAGGCTATAGATTACTTTTTCATTATCCAAGTCACCAAAATAATGTTTAAGGGGCAAGATATTTTCTGGTGATTTAAATACTGTTAAAGAAAAAAATTTAACAGGTAATGGGCCCAACTACTTTTATAACATTAACTTTCAACCAAACATATGTAATCCACAAAACAGATTATGAATGGGGTGGGGTTACATGTAAACCCCTTTTTGGACAATGCTGCCGTATAAATCACTATCCCATAAATATGAAACTTTAAGAATCTGTAAAAAGAAAAAAAATGGAAAGCTGCTAAAAATTACTCACCAATTTCGGTAGTATGCGCTTTGGTATATGTTCATTCAGGGAAAATATATTTTCTCTATGCAAATGACATCTCGATTCATCTTCGAACAATACCTTTAGAAAGAAAAAAAAAGAAGATAAATACACAGCAAAAATGATGCATAATGTAAGGAAACTTTGGTGTGAGACACCTAAATCTACTAATACTTGAATACTCTAATCGTATTTCGTCAACTATGTTAGCATCATCTGGATCTGTTGGAACTTAAGCAGTTTTTATCTTTCAGTGTATCGTTCAAGTTAATAATAATAATAATAATAATAATAATGACTTTATTAAGGCGGGGCTCAGCCATTGGCTGCTTTAGCCCAACCTGAAAAATAGTTACAAGAGCAAAATTACATATATATGCTTTTTTTTTAAAAAAAAATAAGAAAATATTGTACAAAAATAGAAAAGTGAATAATGAATAGAAGATGTGAAGGATTCAACAACATAGAATATTGACCTTTTTATGACAGCGGTGACGTAACATTTAGTGATCATGTTATAGAATGTTAGAAAAAATGCCGTTTTATTTTATTTTTAAAAGAAAATGGATTTCTAATTGACTTGATGTGATCAGGTAGGGCATTGTAAATCGACACAGAATAATAAGAAAAAGATCCTCTGAAAGCAGTGGTACGATGTAGAGGCACACACAACAAGTGCTCATTTCTTCTATTACGTTCTTGAATATCTTGTGCAAAAATAATTTTTTCTCTTAAATATAACGGTTTGTTCATAGTTATAATTTTTTGAGTTAAACAAGAGAAGTGTATGTCCCGCCTGACTTTCATTTTATTCCATCCGTGTATCGCATAGTACGGAGTAATGTGTTCTCTTCGTCTTACATTTGCAGAAAATCGCATACATGTATTTTGGACTACTTGTATGCGATGCATATCATGTGCTGATAAACATGGTCCATAAACAACATCACAATAGTCAAACAAAGATAATATCAGCGATTCGGTTAACTTTAACTTTACTGATGACGTATTTAAATTTATATAAAGTTCTCAGTCTTGCATAAGCAACTTTGACTATGTTATCGACGTGATATGAAAAGCATAAGTTTTGATCAAGTGTCACACCGAGATTTTTACAATTTTCCTTGATTTGTACAGTTATGTTATTTAGAATGATTTTATCATTTATGTCTACTTGCGAACGTTTCCTTTCAGTACCAACTAGAAGAGCAGTAGTCTTTATCGGATTTAACATGAGAGCATTTTTATTCGACCAAGTGTGTATTTCTTGCAGATCATTATTCAGCTGTTCAATTGCAACCTCTTGCTCTTCAGGCAAAAATGACAAATATAGTTGAAAGTCATCAGCATAAAGGTGAGTTTTTGACTTTACAGTTAAGGATACATCGGCAGTATAAATTACAAAAAGCAGTGGACCCAAAATCGATCCTTGGGGTACCCCATTACGAAGTTCTAAACAGTTTGATAATATACAATCACCCTTCACTGAAACTTGGACTTGTTGCTGCCGGCACACAAGGTATTGTCTGAACCACTTCAGTGTTATATCCGATACCCCATAATATGTTAGCTTAGCTAATAAAAGCTTATGATCTAGGCAATCAAAAGCCTTGGAGTAATCCAACATTACAAGAGTTGTAACTTTAGATTCATCAATACCTCTTAACATATCGTCAGTAACATCTAATAATGATGTAGCTGTACTGTAACCAGAACGGAAACCAGATTGCTTAGCAGGTAAAATATTAAATTTATCTGTATGACTTTTAAGTTGTTCATACACAATCCTTTCTAATATTTTTGATAAAATGGAGAGTATACTTATGGGTCGAAGTTCATTAAGTTCTGAGATCTTTTCTTTTTTTGGAACAGGTATGATTAAAGCATGTTTCCAACGTTCCGGTACAGTGCCGCTACTTAAAGAATAATTAATTATGTGTGTCAAAGCATCACAACAAAAAGGTAGACACATTCTTAACATTTCACAGGTAATCCCGTCAACCCCCCTGGCATTACTCTTTATACCTCTAACAATATCTATAATTTTCTCTCTTGGTACTAATTTAAAATCAAGACTAGAAGTAATATGCTCATATTTATTTGTCTCAAAAAACGAGACAGTGTCTAAATCTGCATCTTTTTTTATTATCGAGTTTACAAAAAAATCATTTATTATATCAGGATCTAATAAGTCCACTGGAATATTTGATTTATTATTTTTTTTATATATACCTAGCTTATCTAAGTTTTTCCAGAGTACTTTAGAGTTTTTGTAGTTGTTATTTAGTTCATTTTCAATAAACGCTTTTTTTTCTCGGCGAATAGATGCAGTAACGAAGTTACGCATTTCTTTGTAATAAACCCATTTTGCCTCACTGTCTGCCCTAGTCATATTTAAGCTTTTCAGAGATGAACGGTAATCTGATAAAGCTCTATCTCTGATTTTCATCATTAATTTAATGTTTGAAGTAATCCATGGATTATATTTTTTTGTGACCCTTACCTTTCGTAATGGAGCATGTACATTGAACAACTGAGTAATGTTATTCTCAAGAAAAGCCACTTTGTTGTCGATATTTTCAAGGACACAAACATAATTCCAATCAATGTTTCTAGCATGATTTTCAAATTCGATTAAATTTATATTTTTTATATCCCTAGTTAATATCACGTTTGGAGTATTTTTTTTTTGAATCGGCAAATCAATTACACAATAGACTAGATGATGATCTGAAAACTGCGGGAGACTAATTACATCAGAACAGATAACAATTTTTTGTTCATTTATCATTATTAAGTCCAACAAAGTACTACTACTATGTGTAACTCTAGTTGGCTTGCTAACAATTTGCGTTAGATTAAAAAGTTCTAGAAACGAACTTAAGTAAGTGTATTATTTGTACTTTATGGATAATATTTCATCAAAAAGTATATTACACATCTCCAGATGATGTCAAAATGGTTTTCAAAACGCACATCAAAATGTAGTGTCAGTATGGACCCCTCCCTCCCCACCACATGTAAGTCACTTACTGTGTAGGCGGTGTAGTCAACTTTGCCAATGTAGTCGGCATCGTACACCTTGCCATCCACCCACCGGATCTGCAGCCTCTGTCCAATGGTGGGTTTCGTTATTTTCTCCCAATCCACGATATCGCTCAGTATTATGTCTTTGGAGAAGCTCTGGTCTTCGGGGAAGAAAACGCACATCTGCGATTCTGTCTTGATTTCCTCGACCGTGGCTTTGTAATACCTGCCGTTTTTGTATTTGGCCCATACTTCTTCGCCTACGGCCACAGGGACCGGTTCCTGCACGAAAATTGCAACATATTCAATTGCACATTCAAAGTCATTCAGAAAATTATTTTTTCCTTTCTCTCCTTAACCATAAAAATGACAATCGACGTTTATTATTAAAGATCATTTAAAAATATTACTCATAAAAACAAACTTATTGTGACACATACCTAATCAAAGTTAATTACAATCATTAATTATCAGAATTACCTATTGTAGTATTTATGTAATGACATTAACATCCTCGCTATCAGAATCCATTTATTTATTTTATTACATATTTGACTTACAGGCACTCACAAAAATGTAGCTGTTTGTGTTGAACTAGCTTGGAAACTATTTAAATATAAACAAAATCGCATTTGATTTTATGATTTAATAGGCATAGAATGATGGACTAGAATTCATATATCCCTATGGCTCACTAATTTCCTCTTTGTTAAATAACTATAAACATTTAAGTATGACACACAAACATGAATAAAAAGTCTGTATATTTTCTAGTGTTCTAAATACCTACGTATTTATTATTCAAACTGTACTTATATCAAAATATAGCACAGCACTTATGCGTTCCTGATAGCTAAATTCGGAGATTTACTAATATTTCGTCTTTTATGCCAACTAAATACGCGCAAACCCACAATACTTCAAGACGTTCTGTGTGTCACCGAGGTTTTACAAAAATTTCTTGCAAATGGTACATATAAACATAAAATCGCGTCGTGATTACAGTTCGTGTACCTCGAATCTGGTTCCTGGACTGGTGTGGCTTCTGTGTTATACTTTTATGCCAGTGATTTTTGTGAAAACATTATTTTCATTTTTACCAATTTTTTAGTAAACATGATTATGGACAAAAATACAAAAGTTGAGATAACTTTTGAATCATCAAACATGGAAAAACTGCAAATATCCATGACTTTTGGAAAGCTTTGTATATACCAATAAACTTTTAAAAATATTTTTAACATTGCATTAATACAAAGTAAAAGTGATTATCTACATTGACACCCTAATAAATATAAATAAAAAAGAGGAATGCGCATTGTTAGTTAATTTTCTCTTTTATGATGTATCAAACAATTCTAATCTATTAACAGTTAAATTTATTGCCAAAAAAAGTCTCACCTTTTTGTTAGTCTGCTTTTTGGAATGCTCCCCTTTGTCCGCCTCCTCTTCTCCCTCCTTGACGTCGCTCAGGCTGGAATTAGGAGGGACCTGGGCTATGGGAATAGAATTGACATTGAATAAGGTGAGGCCAGACTTTAAATACTCCTGGATGTCTGTACTGAAATGGCTCAGAACGTCTTGCACCTCGATGCGACAATCCAAGGGAGTCAGGCTGGCCCGTTTGTAAGCTAGATACTTGCTTAAGGGTGCGTTCGGGTTGGACGGCTGAGGGCCTTTGGCCGGGGTGAAACGGAAGCGTTCTTGGAAATTTTCTAGCATGCTTCTGACCGCCTCGAACTTATGCTGCATGCTCTTCGGCGGTCGACCCTTTTTCCTGACTCCCAGGACTATTTCGGACAGGTACGGCCTAGGATTTCTACGTCGCACCTGCCCTACGGCCGGCTTTTTGCCAGGCTTCTTACCCTTGTGGAAGGTGTCGAGCGTTTTGCGTTTAAAATGAGACTTTGTGGACGCGGCCTTATTGTACATTGGCTGCCTACCTCTTTTCCTCGCCGGCGTCTCCACATCCTCATCGTCCGACGGCCGCTTCTTCGGATTGCTGTCCACATTCTCCTTCATCTCGTCTGCAACACATTCACGAAATGACTTATCCATGTTGCCCTCAATGTCATCACGACTACTTTTTATCGTTTCCTGGAAATGCTGCTCAAATGTCGACGCCGGAACGGTCACATTCTCACTGGAAATAGAATTCGTGTCCTCTTCTGAGGAGGAACTGTTGCTGCTGCTTCCCTCCGAACCCGCCGGACTGTACCAGGACGTCTCATCCGTGCTCCTCGCCTGCCGTTTATAGTCCTCGCTATCAGAATCCGACTCGCTGTCGCTTGAACTCGACGACGAGGAAGAAGAAGAAGAAGACAGGGCGGAAGAAGACGAAGAGGCATCCCTTCGCTTCGGTTCGGCGTCCAACTCCTTTTCAGTATCTTTAGCTAGGAATTCGAAATTGTCTCTCGATAATGCCGTGATGTTGTCGTCAACGTCGGTGGGAATAGCCTCCACTACAACCCGCGTGTCATCGCATCTGTCAAGCGTAATAGGCGTTTGACTCATGGGATAAAATCTATCGTTATTGTGGTACATCGTCTCGGAGCACTGATTCACCGTATAGTACTTGTGATTGCTCCAAATCATGTTGGGTTTATGGGGTTTCTTGGGTAAAGGCGTGGTAATTTCACCCTGATTATTAGATACATAGAGTACCGGTGGTTCCACGTTCTTCTCCTCAGGATATACGACAGGTTGCACGTTTTCGACAGCAGTGTTCAAACTAAAAACGTTCACTACTCCCTTATTTGGAATCGAGGGCAATGTGTTGGCAACAGGTGCGTCATTTACCACATGATCCGGAACTGGCACGGTCGCGTTCATCGTGACTGTGACTGGCTGGTCGACGTTCTGTGTTGATGATGTCTTGGGATGTACCACAGGCGAATGGGGGTCCAACTGTGGCATTTGCTCGTGTTCTACATAGGGATCCTGAGGTTCCGGAGTACTCAACTCAGGCATTTGCTTTAGGATATTATTACTATCAATATCTCGTTTTTCAGTTACGCCGATATTGTTAGAGACGGGTTGGAGTGTGGGGGAGATTTGTACCGCGTTCAGGGTGACAGAGGATTGTTCGCTGATCGACGTTATCGGGGTTGGAACAGAGTTACAGGATACGGCGCTCTGTAGCTCGATTAAGCCTTCCGCAGCTTGCACAGTGCTCGAGTTTATAATATCTTCGGCGTGATCGAGCAATTCCATCAAGCTCTCCGCAGCTTCCACATCGCTAGAGGACTGCAGCGTGATCAAGCTTTCAGCAGCTTGCACAGTGTTCGAGGTTACAGAAGATTGCAGTGTGATCAAACTCTCTGCAGCTTGCACAGCGTTAGAGTTTACGGCGGAAGCGGAAATGTCGGCAACTTCTTCTCTTGGTGCAGGTACTGGTGGCGGGCTTTGTTTAATCTCGACGTTCTTTGGGGAAGCTAGTGGAAGAGTGTTGGATGATGTTTTCATGTTAGGTGTCTTTGGGACGACCGGTTGGATCTTGGGGGGGACGGGGATTACTTTCACAGGAGTTTTGATTTGGTTTTTTCTGGACCACTTGGGAACTTTAGGCTCCTTTGTTGGTTCACTCATCTGACTCGACAGGAAGCTCAGGAAGGCATTCTCGTACAAGGTACTGCGCACAGGAGTAGCAGGAGCAGTGTGTGTTGTAACAGTAGGGGCTGCGACGGTAGGCTTAACAAAGGCAGTTTCTTTTGGTTTGCTGATGATCGGACTGGACCCCAACACCGTTATAATTCCTTTGGATGTTTTGATCGTCTGCACTTTGCTCTGCATAATCTTGCTGGTCTCTTTGGGTCTCCTGAATGATTTCAAGTCTGCCTTGGGAGATTTCATGGAGGGGGACGGCTTGCTGGGGAGGATCTCATACTTAGTGGAGTGATTAGGCGGGGAGGATGCGAGTAAAGACTGCTCGTGTTCCTCGGCAGCAGCTCGAATAATATTGTCTATCTCCTGTTTCACCTCTGGATTATTTTGTTCGATTTTGATCGAGTCTGTGTCAGAAATGGCAGAGGCGCTTGAATTGCGATGTTTGCCTGGTGGTAATTAATTTGTGTTACATAAATGCATTTTTATATCCCTAAAGCTAAGTGTCAGCAGAATGTGAGCAATGTGTAGTAAATGCAGTAAACATGATTTCACATACCGAGAGAGAATTAATTGTGAAATATCTTACATTGTACCGTGCAAGTATTTTTTATGAGAACATTGAGAGAAAATATTATGATCCTATGATCACTTATACTCTCTCGGCACTATGTTAGAATAATAGTTAAAAAGAGAGGTTAGATGCAAACAAGTGATATTGCTAAAATAATAAGCAAGAATACAGGATATGGCAAGTCAGTCTAAAGTTTTACATCATTAAGCAGGAGAACAAGTTAATATGTATGCAAAAACGAAAAGTCCATTAACGTGGAAGCATATTTTCTTCTCCAAATTGCTTCTTCTTTAGACTACTTGGCCTGAAAAGTTATATTTATTACGATGATCTCAATGAAAATTGTCCACTCTAAATAAATTTGCATATAGTGATTTCTGCAAGAAAAGCAAAAACACATTAAAAGAAATAATAGAGGGGGACACACTTTCTTATGAATTAGGATTGGATCCATGGTTTCATCCCTAGAGTCATTCCTACAATTTTTTTAAATGGAGCCCCTCATATTTTAGGCTGTTAATTTCTCTTTGAAATCTCTTTGCATACCAACAAGACGAAGCACTCCACATTTTGCTGTGACTGCTCATCAATTTCTTAGTGATACATTCCCTGGTTTTTGGATAGGTATAGAAGAACTCCAATGATGGAGTCGCCACATCGGTCACCAGATTTGACTTCTTTAAACTTTTTTGTGGGATTGCTTGAAGGTGAAAATCTATGCAACTTGACCAGTCATCAAAAGATTGTTTAAAAATGTCAACACTTAATACCACAAGTTTTGAGTAACATTAGACAGGCATTTGAAATGGGATTGTGTCAACTGCATTTTTTGCATAAAAATATATATCCAAATTCATTTAGGGTGGATAGTTTTCATTTAAATTCATATTTATATCATCAAAAGCTCAGGCTAATTTTATTACATTAATTTTAAGACTTATTAAAGTGCATGACAAAAGTTTAGTATTAGAGAACCATGCCTCTGAATAATTTCTACAAACAAACAGACAACTTGACGCGCATTTCGATAACCATGTTGGCATCATCAGGAGATAATTCAAATTAAAGTAAGCCTCACAAAATATCTTTTTATACAAAAGTAATGTTATGGTTCAAGAATTTGGCCAATCTGTTCATTCCTACACTTACTAAACTCTAGTTTCGTTAAACCTAGCTAGAGATTAGGTTAGGTATAACAGTATTGGTCAAACCATGACGTTACTTTAGTATAAATGTGGTATTTTGATAGGTTTACACTTTTAACCCTCTCCTGACGATGTCAACTTAGTTGAAATGTGCTTTTAGAGGGCGAAATATTAAACATAATATTTTTAGTCGCAAACTCCTCTATAAATCCTTATTTTACTATAAGAAACGTAACCAGACGTAAACAGCTACTCTCCGGGCTATGTGCCCCGCCGAGCGCTGAATTACAAGTTACAAGTCTGGCGCGTTAAGTATAATAATTGCATATTACCATCAAAACGTTAATGCTTCGATTGCAACAAACACCAGCCGAAAGACTGATCCTACTTAAAGGAGCTCTCTTACACACATAGCTCGGAGAGTAGCTGTTGGTTGCAGTCTGGTTACGTTCCTTATAGTAAAATAAGGATTTTATAGAGGAGTTTGCGACTAAAAATATTATGTTTGATGTCAACTTAGTTAACGAAATAGGTATCGAGTAGTGTATCTGAGTGTATGCTCAAGTGTTTTGGTGTTTTTGGAAATTACATTAGAGGCAGTGTTATCTCAAAGCTCCAACTACCTCCAGGACTCTAGAACTAAGGGCCGGGCCGAGACCCTAATGCTAGAGAACCATGAGAGTAGATTTTTACGGGTACTATGCACTATAGAACAGATTAAATTTAATTTAGATGCCATTTGGAACAAATAAAAAGAAAAGGAAAAAAAACTTGGAGATATTGTTCATTCTTTATGTAGTCAAACTGACTTGCCAGCCCACACGAAGAATAAGTGAAGAGACCCCAACGAATAAATCCAGCCGATAGCAAAAAAATAATTGAGGTTCCACTTACGTTTCTTGTGCTTCTTATGCTCGTGATCCTTGTCCTTATGCTTGTGCTTCTTCTTGTGGCTCAGCAACATGTCTGCCTCCTGCGCCACCAGTGATTTAACCAACTCTGCCGTGTCCAGGGTTTGTTGGTCAAGCTGGATGGGTGCCACAATCTTCCCGCACACCTTTTTGCTTTTACTGTCGCAGGGGGCGTACAAACCTGTAAGCTCATCTGTGCTGCTCTCCTCGCCTTTCCTCATCTTATTAGGATCGTCATCGCGCTTCTTCCTCTCCCTCTTCGGCTTATTGGGGTCCCTCGGCCCCTTAGGTCCCCTCTTCTTATGGAAGTACTTCCTGCCCTTCTTCACATTGTAGCCAGCGTCGCATATCGTCGCGTCTTCTGCTTCTAAACACGCAGAAAATCAGATTAATTTATGTCTTTTGTTTGAGTTCTGTCGTCTTACCTATTTCGCCAGCCTTAAGCCAAATATCCTCCAACACTTCAAGTTGCTGTTCATCGGGAGGCAACTCGTCGCTGCCAAAAGTCATATTATCCTCTTCCATGAGCTCCAATTGCAAGGCAGCAGGGAATTCGGACATGGAGAAATTCCTAAGAGAAATAAACAGTTGGATACATAGGTCAAACATGGGTTAGTTCCATATCATGTATAAAGGAACATAATGAGCAGAAATTCAGTCATAAATAGATAGACAGTTTATTTTTAACGTTTATGGCAAGAAATACGTACTGGTTATAGGCAGCCATCCGTCCTCGCCTGGAACCCTTCTTGGGAGCTTCCAGAAAGCTTTGCGGCAAGGTGGGATTGTTTTTATTGCACAAAATATCTTGAGGCAGCGGTAGAGGAGCTGCCACCTTACGATCGGGCTCCTCCGGATGAGGCCCCACATCCTCGCCTTTCAACCACATTTCATACCTAAAAATATAATTTCTCTCGTAAACCTCCATGACTAACGATTTAATTGAGTAATTTAAGAAATTACTATTTAATAAAAAATTCTCACCGATCCGGTTGAAACCTCTTCACGAAAGTATCCATGGATATCTTAACCATGTCTTTGCTACAAGTGCACTGTGATGCTCTTTTTCCATATTCGATCCACCGTTCTTGAGCAAAGTTTGTGGACTCCGCGCAGTTGAACCCATGATTGAAACCTAAGTTTTAGAGAACAATTAAAACAAATACAAAAAAACAGACAGTCTAATTATTACCTGCGTGATAGCCATAAGGAAACGTTATCATTATTTCTCCGGCTTCTTGCGTTATCTAAAAGTTAATGGAAAAGAGAAAATTAAGTTTTAAAATTACGAGAAATTGTAAAGAGACATTTAATCAACTACTCTTCTTGAATTACTTTAGATTTTTAGTTAAAAAAAAAGACTATTTGCAATCAGAGCCATCTTTAGGAAAATTTTGAAATTAAATATACTTTAAGACTAATCCCCAATAGATGGCACTTCAAATCATTTAAATCGGAAAAATAACAGGGAAATTCAAATTTCCCTGTTAAATTCTAATAACAAAAGCAATATTACATCTAAAACTTGAACATTAACACCAAATTACCAGTTATTTATATGAACAAAAATAAACAATTACCTTATTATAGGGAATGGAATACTGTCTAAGAATCTGTGGGGAAATGAGGGTCATTTTATGCCTCAAAAAAGCCTGGCAAGTTTTATACGAGTTGGGGAAAAATCCATTCGCCAATCTCTCCAACCGTCTACCATGTTCGGGAGGTATAGAGTACCTACAATTAAAAATACCATAAGACTACATACTTTCATGCAAAACTAGATACTTACCAAGTCTTTGGTGCCCCGAAGTGTAAGTAGTTGATAGAGTAGAGATCCATGTCTTCGGTGTGCCATGCAAAGGTAGTTTTCCACATGCCGAAATATAAGTAGGCTGTGTTCACCCCTTCAATGGATATTCCATAGTCCTCATTTACAAAATCCAAGATAGTCCCCAGTCGGTTAATATTCCATTCCTTAAACACAAAAACAAACGTATATTAACTAGGTATATTAAACGTTACCGCTGAGGACTTACGTTAACATCAGTATCGGTTAAGCTTCCAGATACGTCTGCTCCATAGATGGGAGCTACATAGGTGATATTCTTCCAGTATTTTCGCTCCAAGTCCTCATAATCAAAGTGCCTAGGTGTAGCGTAACGCTCCGAGTTGGCCAGGTCACGGTACTGTTGAACTGTCATTGATTTTTTCTGGATATTAATTTGTTGATACAACCCTTGTTTTCCTGTGACGACTTGGCAAATCGGGGCAGGAATTGTAACATCCAAATCTTCTATAACATAGCCCGACTTTCGTGGCACCCACTCAGGAGGTGGAATAACCTAAAATGCGAATTTATAAAATTTTTTAATTTCTCGTAACATTATCTGATTTTACATAATGAGGTGGAGCGTTGGAAAAGTATTATTATAATATCAAGATAAATTACCTTTGCTAAGCCAGCTTTGTGGGCCCCTTTCGATTCCATATGTTTAATATAGTTCGAAAAATCTTTAAATTCTTCCCATGTCGGTCGGAAAACCATGATCCTACAAGGAAACATTAGAAATTTCACAACCTTTCTCAATGAAATAAATAAATAACTTACTTTGGAAACCTCTGATTGTTTGGCTCCGCCATTTTGGGTCGGTCCAGGTAGAAAATATGTCCTAAATCACTATTATTTCGTAGAAAAATATTTATTCGACCCTTATTTATTTAATTTACATGTTAATGAAATGAACCGATTTTTAATTTTGTTGATCCTCTGTAATTTTTCAGGCAGCCATGATTGACACACTAAACCTCACGTATACAAAATAAACAACATCGTCCATAAAAATCACTGATTTTACGTTGCAATAATTTTTAACAAACCTGCCGTTCACTTTACCATACACGGATACATTGAAAAGCGAGTAATTACACTTAACTTTAGCATAATTTCACCAGAAATAATAAACAACCGTCTACACGTCCCGTTACATTCACCAACGCCAGACTGCACATGCGCTATCATCCTATCAACTAAACTGAAAGTTTAGGGAGAATGACCCTATATCCAACCTAAGCCGGTCAAAATTCCTACACACCTAAGGCAGGCCGTACATGGTCCAGGTTCAGGGAATATTGCGGTTTACAACAACGTACTTTAGCCTTATACACATTTAGCACCAAAAAGCTTCGGCTTTGACTCCGGTAACCGATGCAAGCATTTCAGGTAGAGGGGCGTTTGTTCAACTTTCAGGCACCAATGATTTAAAGTGTTTGAAATACCAAACAGGAGTGGGACTAAGTTACAAATATGAGAAAGCAATAAGTGTACATGATTCTGTTTACGTGTTTATTAAAAATTATTGTTGAATGCGCACCGTCAATATTAAAGATGAATTATTTTCAATCATCTCACCGTTTAGTGGTTTATTTACATCGTTTTAGATACTTTTGCGAGTTCCACCAAAATTCTTGGGCAGTACGTGTACCCACTACACCTGCTTCTTTAATCAGTTTAATATTTGGTCGCTAGAGGGACCATGACATAAATAACATGGAAAAGTTCAAAAGCTTTTATGCAAAGTAGATTTTTATGATAAGGTACAATTTAAAATCTATCCTCATTTCTCATCAGTTAATTTACTTTTTTCATTACTGGACCATTCCCATTATTTGATAACTAAATTCAGATGTTTCAAATTTATAAATTATCAAATCATTATAAAACTGAATAATACAGTTTCTAAAAATGCTCAGTTTGCAAATTACATATATTTTTTGAGGGTTGTAGGGGGATTGTGCCACTGGTATGTGTTTGCAGAAGTGCCGCCATCTAGAAGAAAAGGTTTGTTCCGTTTCTTTCACATAGGTACCTCATATGGTCCGGGGTTCGACGCCCCTTTTTTAAAGTGATTACTAACAGGCTGAATTTTCGTGAGTGGCTTCGTTTTGACGAGTCTTCCAACTTTTCTCTCTGCGAAAAATTCTCGGTAGATGTATGCAAAGTTCTATGCAGCCGCTAAACTCATTGAACGTGGACCTGACCCTTTCATGGCGTCGGACTGGAAAGCGCCCCTTCAAAAGTTGATATGCTATATAACAAAATTTTTAAACACTCTAGAGGGCGTATTTCTCAACGGATCAAAACGAAATTTGGCAGGCATATATTTTTTTTTTATTAGCAGGCATATACTTTGAGTCCATATCTCGGTTAAGTTCAAAGATGGGCCAAATCGCCTTCTTCGTTTTAAAAAAATCCTCAATATTATTCTATTTAGAATCAAATATGTACATGTGATACATCGTTGGATAGTGCTTATCTAGCCCTAGAAATTTTGTCTAAAACATTTTTTGCTAAAACGCGTAGGAAAAATTAAAAAAATGGCGGCGGTTCGAAGTCCTCTATATATATATATATATATATATAAAAATATTAATCCCACAAAAAAAGAACCAAAATTGCAAGCTTCACAAATTTTTTTTTAAAATGATCTCAACCATCTTTTCAAAATGGTGGCTTTTCTACAAACAGTGGGGCTTACACTCGCGGCAGAAATAAAAACAACTTGAAGTACATATAAAACGAAGCACTTGCAAATGACATTTCATTATTTGCCCACAGCCACCATATTTAATCTAATTCTGTCAAGTCGGTAGATTGTTTAAGGGCGCCCTCTAAGAACCACAAACATTACTAAGGCCAACCTCGTCCAAAAATTTTGAATTCCCTTATGGGGAAATTTGAGGTAATGGTTATGACTTCAACTAATCGTGTTAAACTGTAACGCCGCTTTCCCCATGACAGCGTTAACGGTCATGAACCAGCAGCCCAAGAAGCGACAAAAACAAATGAAAAACATTGCACTGTTTAAATATATTTCTAGAATATAATTAATAACATCATATTAGCCAGGGAAACCGATAAAATAATAAATAACCTGCATTATTTGTATTAGAAAAGTCGCTACGTTATATTACATGAAACTTAAGTTGAATAATTTCCAAGCCGAATTTTCTATTTAATTTTATTTTGAGCCTATATACAGCAAATTATTACAGTACAATACAACCTCAAACTGAATTATTTTAATTGAAAATACAATATAAAAACAAAGATGATTAAATACGCCTACCACCCACTACCAAACCCTACCTGACAGCGAGATGAGGCTTCGGCGTGGGTGAGGAGCCTTAAAACAAAACAAATCAATATTAAAAATTTTAAGCGTAATTATTCGTCAAAATTCTGGGAGAGTAGGAAATTGGCTGCCAAGTTCTCGTTCTTCTCGCAAGCAAAATAGGCCTGCACTACTAAGTGTTCGGGGAAGCCTAACGCTTTGAGCCTCTCAATGGCGTCTTTGTCCTGGGGAGTCACTTGAATCATCCCCTGGGGGGCCCCTCCAGCAGCCGCTTGCGAACCCAACGAAGCACCGCCTGCAATATTTATTTTAATTACACGTCAAATAAAAGGGAATAAAATTAAAGAACTGACCTGTCGGCAAAGTGCCTGCCGCGGTGTTGGGCGCACCGGGCGCCGGCTCATTTAACATCCTCACGAAGGATTCTTGGTTTTGGGATATCAACTGCAATAAGGCAGGGTTCGTCTGCCCGATTTGTTGCAAAACTGCGTTCAGTAGCTGAGGATTCTGTTGGATGACTTGCCGCATCTGCTGAAACTGGGGCTGATTTCTTAAGAAGGCAAGAGGATCGTCAGCGTCCGATTGTCTTTCGTCTACCCCAGACATGTCTGCCGATTCGTTTACCTGAAAAGAAGGAAATATGGATATAGCTTCATTATAATAATGTACTTATTTCTATAAATAAAAATGTAACTTACGGCCTCCTGTTCATCCACGATTGGTATTCCATTGATCAGATATTCTACAGCTCTATCTGGATTATTGAAGCTTGCTCGGAGAGCAAGTTCTACTTGGGGTCTCGCATATCCCATGTCCATAATGTTCCTCACCATATTCTCATAGTCCTCTCCCATCAAAAGAGCTGATTCGGCTGCGCTACTAATTGTAGATGGCACATCTGCTGCTGGTGGTTGTACAGCAGGTGCAGGTTCCACAACAGGGGCTGGAGCGGAAGCTGGCTGGGGAGCAGCTGGTGTTGCCGGTGTGCTATAACAACAGTTATGTTCTCAATCAACAAACAATCTATTATTGATAATTCAGAGACCCTAAATAGGTTATTGATAATGAAATACTAATCGATGGGAAACGTGAAATCAAAATTCTAACCTTGTGGCCGCTGGTGTAGGGGTGGCATTTCCATCTCCACTATCAGATTTCTCCGGCTGTTTAGGTTTTGTGACCATAACAACAATAAATTTTTTCTCATCGATGTTATACTCGGACAGAGAAGATTCATCTGTAAGTATTTTGCCTACAAAGAAACCAATGAATCATCATGTCACAACAAAAAAAAGTGTCAAGAATTAACCTGCATAGATCAGTCTCTGATTATCCGAAGGGTAGTCTTTACCTTTTTCCGTTTCGATTTTCTGTTTTAATTCCTTCACCTGAAAGAAATCTCATGAATAATAAATATCTCCTTTCCGAAAATACATACCGTTTTCGTTTGTTCTATATCAATTATAAAAGTTTGCTGTTGCAGGTTCTTAAGAGTAATCTTCATTTTGCTTCTTTAAAATTAATATAACAGTCTCAAAACAAGTAAATAACACTTTCTGTACGTTCGCTTTGCGCACTTTTCTTTATTTTAGGCTAGATATTTCGCATAGATGATATAGCACAACTGATAAATTTGGCGGCCATGTTCTGTTGGCAGTTCTGCCAACTTTTAAAAATTAACGACGTCACATGTCAACATATTTTTCGGTTTATTTTTATTTTTGCAATTATTTATAACTCGTAGATCAGTTATTTTTTACATTTAAAATAAAACAATAATTTAATCGGTCGTTCTTTCCAAGAATATCCACGGTATGTATCCAAAGTACCAGTGCAATTTACTCGTCGACAAAACAGGTCACTTTTCGGCTGGCCACACTGGAGAGAAAGATAAGGATAGGAAGATACTTTGCTGATGACAGAAAAAATCTAACCTATGTTCTCAGATAAGTTTCATGTTTCATAATTCATACCTTCTACTCTTAAATATATATCTAATATCTATTTTTATTTGCAGCCCTTTATTTTAGGGCAAGGAAATATATTAAATAATTAAGCAGTAATAATGTTGCCCCAATCATCAAGAAAATTGAGATTGGTCACAATGTTGGTGGGTACGGCTTTAACTTTGCACTTTGGAACTTATTTTATAAAACCCGTATTGATTTCAAAGAAGACACATGAAGATATAAATGCACAAGTTAGGAAGAAAACTGAAGAAGGTGTTTAACTGGTTAAAAAATTTTGCTAATATAGTCGTCGGTATTGCTGTATTTGAAATAGGTATAGTAACTGACTTTTTATGTGTAACTGTGAAGTTACGTTTTATTTAATAAATGTAATGCTAGGGATAACATCATTCCTCAGTGAGTGTCTTAAATAGTGATTTTAATCTTATACATGCATGTATAAATGTCTGTAGTTAATTTTATTATTGTGAGTAGGTAATTATTATTTCTAAATAAAAACGCTTTACTTAATAGAGTTCTTTTATTCCTTTTACATTAAGTAAGTCTAAAATATAGAAGTATGTTTACATACATATATTTTGTACAATACAACCGATGGAGATCTTGTTTTAATTATTTTTTCTGGTCTTTATATAGCTAAGTATTTGTTTGCCCCTGCCAGGTACTTTAAAGATTTGTAAAAAATCAATCTATTTTTAATTCTAATCAATCAATTTAAATTTATACTACCCATAACCATTCCTTGAAGATTATTAAAATAAAATTACACCTCTTCAATAAATGATTTTTGGCGGGTCATATTCTAATTTATATTTTACACTAGATATAAATAATAGCTGAGTGATGAATTTCAAGCAAATCCCAAAAAGTCTCCCTTGTTTAACTGAAATTAAATATGATTATCAAATTTTCTGGTAGTGATAAATGACGTACATAAATTAAAACCAATAAGTGTAATCTCAGATCAAAGAGGTTTTCATAAATCTATGTCTCAGATAAAAAGATATGCATATTATATTAATCTGAATTTGTAATGAAGGAATTAGCATAATCATATTTGCATAAATAAGTCCAATTAAAAGTTTAATAATTACAAAATAATTTAGTGTAAATTTTCGTTACCCAAATTTCAAAATTTTTTTTAGTATAATATGGCAATTACATACTATTAATTATAATTAAGATTTATATGAATTTATCTGGAATAATAGTGAGGACTAAAATGCTACTAAACATTAAAATATTTCAAATAAACATCAATTGGCTGGATACAAAAATCTGTTGCTGTTTTAAATAAGCTCACTATTTTGTAAATCGCGAATGTTGCCCTGTTGTCTGTAAAAACTAAACTATAATACGTCTCTGTATAATATCTGCGAGTTGTCAGTACTTCTTTAAACATGTTCTGTGGCGCCAAGTCGATTAAATTGAATTCAACCGCCAAATGTCAAATTCTCGCGATGCTCAATTGTTTTCTTGCAAATTTATTTCAGTGTGCGTGTTTGTGATTCAGCTCTCGGTTTTAGCAATCAAATATTTGGAAATGTGCGATTTTCATTCAATATATGATACATTACTGATCCAGAAAAGTTTACAGGAACAATGTAAGTAAAAACAAATATAATATATAATAACATGTCTACTCTAGAACAAACTCTCAGTAACAACTTGTTGCATCAACAAACTATTGGTTCTAATAGTGTAAAAAAGTAAATAATCCATTGTTTATTATGTAGGGAAGTACTAAATTAATAAGTGTCTATATATATGTAGGCATAATAAAATAATAGTGTTTTGAATTAATTTTCTCCAAGATACAGCTATTTCATTGTTGCTAAAACAGACATCAGCTTTTCCGCGAATTACGTCTGTGTTGCTTTTGTTTTTCTCGGCATTCTATTATTGTCAGATAGTGTCGTTGTAGATGTGGAATAGTAAGGAAGCTACAAGAGAATGTGTATGAGAAAATAATAATAAATAAGTGGACAAATTTGTGATATTTGGCTATATCTATAGTTTTTGAAGTCTTGTGGAAATTATACGGAAATGATGATGAATGAAGCTGCAAAGATTTGTAAGTAGTTTTGTAGTTATAATCTTTAAAAATAATTTACAATGGTTTTGAATAGTTAACTAGATATTATTATTCGTCCTCGCCATTAAACTAAATTTCATATTTTTGGTATCTATATGTATATAAGTGATATAATAAGGAAGTTATGATGCAGATAGGAGCTGCTCTATTCAAATTAAGATCAACAGATTTATATTCTTAGTTCGCAGTAAGTACTGCGAAACGTATGTACTTATATATTTCTTAGGAAAATGTAATTTCTTTAATACAAATGTGGCGTTCTAGATTTAGATAGGCCATGACTTACGAAGTGGTTTTTGGGCTTAACCGTGGTCATCTGGCTCTACAATGATCATACTATCAGTTTCTTCTTATGGATTCCAAAGATTGAGGCTGCTGTTTTCTATTCCTCTTTATCCCTTAGTGCTACTTTACCTAGATGTTCATTCGTCGTTCATGCTCCATTGACCATGATTGTCTAACCGACTGACATTGGGCAAAACCGGCCTTCATTTGTTACTCAGTAGAGTCTCGGCAATAATAGGTACATTGAGCTAGATGGGAAACAATTTTTCCTTAAACTTTTGCTATCGTTTCTGGAGTTGTTTGTGAAACCCCCACCCTTATTCGTTCGTTGAAATCTTCTAAACTTTCTGGTCTATTTACATGCTTTTTGTATATTTCCATAAAAAAATCGAGGGTAGTTAAATCTGGAGACCTAGGTGGCCATTCAATTGACCCTCTTCGACCTATCTGTTGATCATGATAACAAAAATTTGGGTAGTTCTTGGCTTCTCATCATTTTAATGTTCAGTTTTTAATACTGATTAGGTTGTTCTGATTACAGCGCAAGAATCCGTTGACTTCACCTAAGTGCCTATATTTGGATGGACGATGTGTGTAGTGAACAAACGCGCTTAAAATTCGAATGTGACGGACTAATAGTCTTAAAACTCGAGTGTGTTGGAAACTAAAAGTAAGTGAAATAACTCATTAGATACTGCAGACCAGCGGTGAGTTAAAGTAACCAAAATTAGTCTAAAGCGCAACCCGGTATGCACCTTGGTTCCCTCCACCGGGAGGGACTTGGTGCCGTTGAGCTAGAATCGATCCTAGGCGAGTATCTCGTTAAAATCTGGGCTATTTTTCTTCAAATAACCTGGATATTAGTGAGTGTTAAGTCTCGAAGCTGACGTCGGATTTTGCTGGGGGTGCTAGCTCCCAGTGAACAGCTTGTAGATTCTAGTTACGCGATCGAGTGAGTGATGGTATATGACTGGACTTGATGAATCCTGGGACGACACCAAGAAAGCTACAAATTGGGGTAAGTTTTAATATCTCTCACTTTTAGGCTATATTCGAATGGGTTAATTTTTAGCCCTTAAATGAATTTATATTTGAACAGAATAAAGTAGGCACCACAAAACAAAGTGGAAAATCAAAAAAATAATTGTGAAAAATATTTTACAGGATCATATTTCTTAACTATCACTATTTAGTGAGATTTTATTGAATATTTCTTCTGCGTTTTGCTAGTTTTGACTTGACATTATGCTGTTCATACTACATCTTCTGAAAAAGATGACAGTATGATTGGCAAAATGTCTGGCTAAGTGCGACGATTGTGGCAAAATCAGGAACAAACTACTCATCAAACAACAGCTGTGAAAGGCTGTCGGTATTCTTTCGTCATTCATTTCTCAGGTTAGGGTCAATTTGACATTTGGTTTGGTAATGGCGGACCTATTCTATGGCCACCAAACAGCCCTGATTTAACACCTTTAACAAGTTAATTATAATTTTAATCAGAATGTTGTTATAAAGCTAAAATCAGAGACAATAAAATATCATAAGAAGTACTTCAGATCTGACTTTTAGAATAAGAACAATTTTGCTTAAAATTTAATTCTTAATCGATTGGCATAATATGTTTTAAACCTTCCTTGATCGAAAAATATTTTTAAACTGCAGCGCCATCTCTGGTGACAATGTTATAATAGTAAATTGCACTTCTTGAAGAAGGCATTAACCATAGAAATCTATTACCATTTACAGAATAAAAGTATATTTTTTAGTTTCCAAGATATCGGCTGTGGGAATGTTAACTGAAACACCCTGTATATATCAAACTCTTCTGCTTCTGTAAAACCCATTAAGATGAAATGACAATACCAAAATGTCAAACATTAACGATGTTGTTATGGTGTCATCAGTCACAGCCTACTTCTGTATTCTCTACGTATATTTTACGTTTGTACTTAGTTAATCGTATACCTAAATGGTAAAAATGAATGGATGTAGTAGGTATGTAATTTTGAAGCGTAGGGTATTTTCTAGAACAGTTTTGTTAAAATATGTCATGTGATCCTGTGCCACTTCATTTGCTGTGGAAGCAATGGGGTTATTAAGAACAACATTAACTTTTTCCATATTGAATTTTTAAAATTATATTTAGGGTTGATTTTCTCTTGGAAAATGTTTCTATTCAATTCAATTTTAATTTAATGTAAGGTGGCCCCTTGAAATTGATCCATTTATCGGTCTATTGGGTATGGAATATCCTTAATCATACTTTATTTGCACTAGGACCGGATCGTTGGAACGAAATCATCATTTTTTAGTCTCATTATTTATTATTTTATTAAACAGGACAGATAAGTTAATGTATATAATGTACAGTTGACTGTACACTGAATTTCACTGAATGTTCATGCATAATTTTGCCAATGCAGATAACAGTGACGTGTATTGTGAATTGCATAACCTTCAAATTTACTGATTCTGCTGTTGCTTTATAGGACTTTCCTAACATTATGATAGCGCAATGAGATGTAACTTATGTTCATTGTGAAATAATAATCTTTAAACAGCGAACGTTCTTCGAGTTGTAGTATATGTTTTAATCTCTATATTAATATACATCAAATATACATTAAAGTTATGTATATTGTCCGTAATAACATAACATCGGCAAATCCAGATCCCGAAACATAAGATCCAAAGATCGATCACAAACTTTTATGTAAGCATCGACAGTTATGCATAGACCAGTAAAAACAATATTTCAAGATGCATCCTGTAAGAGGCAGTGTCCGAGTAACTGTACAAGTGCAGACAAAAAAACTTATAAATACTCAACGATGTCGCATTTGATGGAGATGTTAGGACAGGACCTGCCGAAGGAATAGTCAATGTTGTGTTGGCTCTTGTTGCGTTCGGTGAGCAACTTTTGAAAGATCGGCAGGATTTCACGGTCCAACAGTTCACTTTCCGACGTCGCGTTGTACATGGACTTGTCCCTTTTGGGGGCGTGCGAACCGGCCTTCAGCGCCGCCACGTTCGGCGTGCTCTGGAAGTAGCCCAACTTGTTGCACTGCTGATTGCAGATGCTCGTCGGGATCTCCTTCTTGGCCACTGGGGATTTCTCGCGCTTCTCCTTCTGGGAGGAGTGGCGGTTCCGCTCCGATACCGTGCGGTGTATGTGGTTGCTATCTGCAATGGTAAAATTAATTAGTAACAATCTTTATTGGTTTGCCAGAAGGCTATTGACTTGAGTTTTTCATTACACTTACTAACAGAGATTTTTGTTTATACATGAATTGAAAAACAAAATATCATCCGGTCACGGTCAAGTGTCGTTAAGTTCTCATTATATGACCTGAGTTTGTAAATACAAAAAAAATTATTGATCTTATGTTTCAAGGGCAATTTTAATATATTTTGGGAAGGTTTTATGCCTGCAAATTGCAATTGCAACTCACCTTCATCTTGCGATATACTAACTCTACTGCTTTTCTGATGGCTCTTCAAACACCGATGTTGGTTTCCGGTATCCCATAGCTCGCTCTTCGCTACTACATGAGTGCCGCACTCCGGTTTCTTCTTCGGCGTCGTCCTGTTGCTCGGTATGCTGACCCTTCGGGGGCACGCCAACTCCTCTTGTTCCGGCAACGGCTCATTCTTAATGCTCAATCTTCGTTTTTCCATCATTTCACTGTCGATGGTTTTGGACGGTCTGCGCTCGTGTGTCGGAGTCTTTGTCCTCTTTGGTTCTTCCTTCTTTGCATCCATCGGTGTCTCCATCTTGGGCTTTTCATATTCCGCATTGAAGGTGTCCTTGACGCTGTTGTAGTTGCTGTCAACCTTCAGGTTGTCGGTATTAGACTTGGCGACACCGTTTGCTTGTTTCTGGACATCTGGCTCATTCTGTTCTGGGGTTTTTGGCGTGTTCTGGGTGGGTTTCTCATGCTTAGGCGATTCGCTTCCTGGAAGTTTCTTCTTCCTATGGTAGTAACAGTACTTTGTAGGATATTAGCAACGTTATATTTTAATAAATTGTATGTTCTTATGCAAAAGAGTTTCTTGTTACATAAAGACATACAAGTACAAGGTTTCTCACAATATTTAGACCCTCCATTTATTTATGTTTTTATTGGATATAAAATAAAATTTTTAAGTTAAATTTCTTCGGCAATTTCTGAATTTTTATTTCTCTCAGGAAAATCCAAAAATACGACTTTTTCAACGAAATTTGGTACAAACACATTTGGGGGGTTGCTGAATTCAGTGGCGTACTCAGATTTGAAACGAAAAAATCGCTAATAAGATTTCATCATTTTCTGACCCGAAAAGTAGTAGTAGGCCATGCCATTATGTTTTGTAAAATTTAATATAACACAAAGATGCGCTTTTCAAAGATCTATATATTATCTAAATATGACATTAAATAAACTTTTTATAGGGGTGGTTCCAAGTAAAATGGGGCATGCTGTGTATATACAGCATGCCCCATTTTGTTTGGAACTTCCAACTTTTACGCAGTTTTTTTTATCTCCAATAACAACAGAAATAAAATAGTCTTAACATAGTGAATACCCTATACAAATGGAACTACAGCGGTATTGGTATATGTTCTCTACCGGTATTTTAAGTAAAGGAAAACTACGCTCTTGTACCATGCTGTACCTACACGGCCTCAAGTCTACTAAAACATACTAATACGTGTCTACAAAGTTGAACATACTTGAACTTGTGATGGTTGTGATTACCCAACATTTGACTGTAAGTAAAAACAAATCAGTCGTGCATTCTGCAAAGTTATTATTCGATTACAAGCGATTGTGTCTTACTTTTGGCTGTCCGTGTGATGCAGGGATGCGTAATCCTGAGAACTGAGGCTACATAATGAAGTGATGTCGCTGGTTTCTGTAGCGCTGGGAGGCTCTTTTCTTATTAGGGGCACCGAGAGTCGGTTGGTGTCACTCATCGAGTCTGTACGTGAGTCTAGTATTTCGCGTGCCTCGTTGCCAAGTCTTCGGATGAGCATCTGCCAAACAAATTTAAATAAAATATCTGGCTGCAGTCATAATTGTTACTCACCTGTAGCTCCGATTCTTTGTCCAGCAGGGTCTTTCGAAATTTCGAATTCAAACTTTTGACGTCTTTCAGCTTGGTCTCGAGCTCAGATGCGCTGGAGTCTCGGCGAGTCTTCGACATGGGCCTTAAGGTGGGCCTGAACCGCTTGTCGATAGAGCCACCGGGATTTCGCCTCAGTTCTAGCATTTTCGGGACGAAAACCAACCAGAGGGTCGCTGTGGTGCAGAACATTACGAAAACGCCTGAAATATAAGCGTACACACACATCACATGTAAGAAGTGTCTGTCGGTGTGTTTTAAAAAAACGTTTTTATATGCACTGTGAATATGTCTGTACCAACAGGGCTTTTATAAATGATCTGAAGACATCCGGCCACAGAATATAGGCAGCCAACTATACAAACAGAGTGTAGAAGACAAAATTGCATGTTGCGTTACTGCCCAGCGATACAGGATATTTCTTAAGTATGTAAGAGAAATTAACTGTTTTTAAGTTTTTAAGACTCTTTGATAATGGTCGCAAAGCCGAAACATACGTCAGAGAAATCTGAAAAAAACTAATGAAACAATAAACCAAGTGCGTATTGTAACTATACCCCGTATATTTTTTTCTCACATTTTTTCTCAAAATACGATTTTTTCACAAAAACTATACAACGGCCAACTAGATTGCCTGATCTGAATCCTCTAGATTTTAATTGTGGAGTCATCTGGGGCAGCTAACCTAACCTGATTCACAACTTAAGAGGAACTAATAGTTCTTGTGATCATTTATAAAATACCTACCAATAATTAAAAACATAGCATCCTGATGGTCAACAAGAACTAAGGCAACGGCAGCGCCGCATATGCACATAATGGCAACGTTATAGACCGATAAACCAACATGACGACTGTCGTTTAAAGCTGGAATCGACACGTGTCGGGTTTCCCATGCCAAAAAAGCCCCGAAGATCTGAAACAACAACAAAATGTAATTACGAATGAAATGTATCGTAGAAAAAAACGCTTACCATCAGTAATCCTTTGTAAGCGTATATAGATCCGACAAAGATTGTCTGATGTTCTGAAGCGCAGTACTCGTTTTCAGGTATGATTATTATGTCCTCATTTGAAGGATGGGGCTAGAAAAAAAACAGTAATCTGTAGATCTGTGGAATATTAACTTGTAACACTTTAGTGCGATCTAACACTGAAGTAATCTCATAAATCTAGTAAGTGGGCGCATCCCTTGATGATGCCAACTTTACTGCCGTTCGTGAGGTGGCCATCACTTCAGTGTTTTATCTGTAAAGTTTCTTCAATTGCGTACCTCAGAGTTATAATTACGAAAGCGTTAATAATAAAAATTATTATTACATTTCTTACATATCGCTCCATTTGCTTGGTATCCCTGTAAAAGGGATCGGCCACCTGCCAGGTGGTCATTATGACCAGGTCTATGAAGAGAAGGACCCCCACCACCATGAACAATTGGTAATCTTTAATTACTTTTTTGTTCAATTTGACATCGGTGAATATGGAATGGACCCGCCACGTTTTGCTGAACATCGCGCCGAAAGCCAAGGAAAATCCCGCCATTAGAGTCCATGCTCTCGCTGTGCATATGTATGGGAATGCTTCTGAAAGTAACGTGTTCATATACGGGGTGTGTCACTACGACCTTCAACTATCTGTATTTCCGAAACTACTAAAAGTACAGCTACGATTTTTGTGTTCTTTTCAACTAAAATATTTTTTTACCGTTGTATGGTTATACCGGAAATAGCAACTAACGGCTTTATATTAAATGCAGCACCCTGTATATTTTTGCATTTTCTCTCTTGGGAGTTTTGGAAATGCAGATAGTTTAAGGTCATGGAGACATCCTGTATCGACGGCTTCTAAATTGATGTGTGCAAAACTAGCCTCCCATTTTAGTAATAAAAAATGTGGAGGTTGACTTCAAACGCATTTCAACTTGTAAAGAATCAATACCTATACTGGATAATCCAGAGTCCAAACCTAAGAAGATGATGCTTGTATAGGTGAGCATGCAGCCTATGATGATGAGATTGTTTAGTTGAGGACTGGACATTTTTATGTACCGTTGATTTCTGTATTTTATGTTGAAAGCCAGAAATACTATGGCCATTATTATGCCGCAAACCGCCAAGGTGGCCAAAATAGCATATACCGTTTTGTTCACCCTCGTATGTTCGATGATCACCAGGGTCCTGTCTTTTGGTGGGTGCCTGAAAATTTCAAGCAAACCTGATAAAATATCAAATACGGAATATTTTATGCTATACAGGGTGTTGCATCATGAGAGGGACATAGCTTAATAGGAGGTAGAGAACATCAGTGGTAACCGGAACCTCCCATAGAAATGTCTCATTGGGCCTTCATTACGAAGTTACAGGGTGTTAAATAATTTTTGGCCCAACCTGTTTTTTGTCATAACTTTGACAGGGAATGAAATAACGGATTCATATTTGGTACGGCTAATGTACTAACGAGCCCCAAGAGGTACATGTATAAAAAAAATATATCCAGGTCCGGACTCACTATAATTTATGTTTCTTCTTTGCATCAATAAAACATCACCCTGTATATATTTTTTTGAAATTTCGATACGATATTCGAAAAGAACAAGAAAAAACAAACAAAATGGCCTATTTCATTTTTTTGTTACACCTTCGTGGTTATTTAAATACGTTGTTAAATGTGCAAGAAAATGGATTACAGAACCCTATTAAATGAGAGGCACGTGAAATAAATAGTTTTATAACTAAAATTTGCAAAAATTCTATTGAGCCTAGGTGGTCTGGGTGAATCCTAATTCCGGCACGTTTTAAAGGTCCATTTTGGTAAAAAACTGTGGTCCTAATAAGTAATCGGGTATGAAATAACAAAATTTTTAATCAATCACAGTAGGCTTGTTCAAAGTGACAGATAATAAAAAGAAATCTCCTAAACAGTTGAATAATTGTTTGTTAGTAATTTAATGTGTCAATAATACGCATTTAGTTAGTGAAAACTTGTGAAAATATTTTAACTATGCCAGTAAAATTTACAAACGTGGAATATGCTGACATAATATTCATCTATGGTTTCTGTAATGGAAATGGTAGGTCGGCGGAAAGAGAATATCGGCTGCGTTTTCCTGGTCGTCGATGCCCTAATCATAAAACCTTTAGTACGGTGTTCCAGTATGCAAGACAACACGGAAAGTTTCCTACTTCTGCAGTTGTGGAGCGTGTTTTACAACAAGGTGTGCAGGAACAAAACAATATTATAAACGTAGTTCAAGAAAACCCAAATATGAGCACTAGACGAATCAGTTTGGCAACTGGTATTCCTCATTGGCGAGTATGGAGAACCCTAAAAAGAGAACGTTACCATCCATATCATATCCAGCAGGTACAGCGTCTTCAACAAGGCGACGATATCCCCCGCCTGGCATTTTGTCATTGGTTGTCTAACCATCGCCCAGTCATTTACAGAACCTTATTTACGGATGAGGCACAATTTACAAGGGATGGAGTAAACAATAATCATAAATGGGCACAGGAAAACCCACATGCGGTACGCCAACGCCGTTCGCAACACAGGTTTTCTGTAAATGTTTGGGTCGGACTTGTGAATAGACATTTGATAGGGCCACATTTTTTTGAAGAAAGATTGAATGGTGAAATTTACTTTGATTTTCTTCAAAACATTTTACCGAATATGTTAGAAAATATCGGTATAAGAGGCATGTTGTTTCAGCATGATGGGGCCCCACCACATTTTAACCTTCAAGTAAGAGAACACTTAAACAATGTGTATCCTAATAGATGGATTGGACGCGGGGGTCCACATGAATGGCCACCAAGATCTCCTGATTGTAACCCTTGTGATTACTTTTTATGGGGCCACTTAAAAAACGAGATTTATAGCATTGAAATTGAAAGTAGACAACATTTAATCCAGCGCGTCGTTACAACCTGCGACGAAATACGGAATAATCCAGAAATGATACGTCGAGCAATTGGTGACCTTTCTAAACGCGCAAGAAAATGCACAGAATGTGGGGGAGGACATTTTGAAAATTTACTTTAGTGTCAATTACGTTTTATTTTTAAACACATTTAGTTATTGTTTTGTTATTTATTGTTAATTGAATGGAAAATATTTTATTTATTTAGATTTTAGTTTGTTCTCTTTTCCAATTTTTATTAAGTATAAAATGTTGATGATTTTCTTGATCAAAGTAACTGGTTGCTTAGGCCTAAATGGTTTAAATTATCTGTCACTTTTATTCTTTGAACAAGCCTACTGTGATTGATTAAAAATTTTGTTATTTCATACCCGATTACTTATTAGGACCACAGTTTTTTACCAAAATGGGCCTTTAAAACGTGCCGGAATTAGGATTCACCCAGACCACCTAGGCTTAATAGAATTTTTGCAAATTTTAGTTATAAAACTATTTATTTCACGTGCCTCTCATTTAATAGGGTTCTGTAATCCATTTTCTTGCACATTTAACAACGTATTTAAATAACCACGAAGGTGTAGCAAAAAAATGAAATAGGCCATTTTGTTTGTTTTTTCTTGCTCTTTTCGAATATCGTATCGAAATTTCAAAAACATATATACAGGGTGATGTTTTATTGATGCAAAGAAGAAACATAAATTATAGTGAGTCCGGACCTGGATATATTTTTTTTTATACATGTACCTCTTGGGGCTCGTTAGTACATTAGCCGTACCAAATATGAATCCGTTATTTCATTCCCTGTCAAAGTTATGACAAAAAACAGGTTTGGCCAAAAATTATTTAACACCCTGTAACTTCGTAATGAAGGCCCAATGAGACATTTCTATGGCAGGTTCCGGTTACCACTGACGTTCTCTACCTCCTATTAAGCTATGTCCCTCTCATGATGCAACACCCTGTATACAGATCGAAATATCCAAGTTCATAGTTTTGAATGTTGCAAATTCAAATTTATATAGGTATCGGCCACTTAACGCGGAAAATATTTGTGTAATAGGCAGTGGCGAAATGGATCTACAGATATCAGTTGTTGGGAGACAAAAAATAAACACTTTTAACATATTGTATAATGTATAATGTTTAAGGAGCCTCACTTGCTACCGGGAAAACTGACATATTGGCCAGTCCGCCACTGTCTAAAAGGATGCGATAGCGAAATACTTCAGTGTAGGAAGTTCACAGGGGCGGACTCGGACCAGAATTATGATCGATCATCTTCATGACCATCGGCCCAGTTTCACTAAGGGGAGAAGTTAATGAACATGCCGTCAGGACCGGCCCGGCCCACTTTTAGCATTTTAGAACCGCCAATCGGACATTTGCTCGAACTTCCTTATGGCCAGTCCGCCCCTAGAAATTCATGTTAGGGCGGCACAGTCGGTGCTATGTTACAATCTGTTGTCACGATCGTAAAAAAAAACATTTTGCGATAGTTGTCACATACTTTCCAATCCACTTAAGGGGTGCCCCAAGCGTTAGATCCAGGTGTTGGGTTGCGGCGCTGTACTCCCCCACTTTTGTTTCATTCCCTTCCTGGAATTGTTTTATGAGTATGCTGGCTTTTCTTTCGTTATCATAGAATCTCACTGGGCCAGTTACACCTATAAAGGAATTTAAAAAGGTGGAGCTTTATAATACATCTCGGTTTTTGTAATTTGGCTGCTTAAACTACTGATAACGCATTCTCAGGATTTGCTACGTAGTACTAGGTATATTTAGAGGTTTTGATTTTAATAAATTCTTGATTTGAATCGACACTACTAAGTAAATAGTTAGACACAAAACGTTGACGCGCAGTTAGTCATCATCATTCGCTGATGGTGACGACTTTATTGTCGAAAATCTCGTAAAGCTATGTCAAATTTGCTATAGTTTAATCGCGTCGTTCCTGAAGTGGTACAACAGGTATGACGTTTTCAATCCCAATAACCAAGCTCTATGATCGTTAACTACAGCTAGATGAGTTACCTTCAAAACTGGTGTTGTGCAAAGCATCCAAAAACAATTTCTCCCAGAGGGGATCTCTGTATCTGAAATCGTTTACGGTTTGGTTTTTCCGAAAGATCTTTATTTTGTGGGCCACGTGTTGAATTGCCAGAGCCACCGCCCAAATGCCGTCGTAGGTGTAGCCGTGAAATCGTGAGTATTCTTTTCCTCTCCTCGAGTCGTACTCGGTCCTGTATTCGTCGGCAGTCTAAAAAATAAAATATTATTGTATTTCTGGTGGGGAATCTGGTGGTTAACGAAAAAAATTTTTGTTGTTACGAAATGCGTTGTAAATAAATTCAAACAGTGCCAAATCAGGTAAAGCGAATGGCTACACAACGCATTATGATTTCCTCGGTATAAAGTAAAGACTTACTATTCCAGATATGGTTATTTCGCCGCTGGTAGACAAAGGGAGTAAGTCGGTTAAAATTGTCTGCTCCAGGGACGTCTCCAGTTCCTCTAGGGTGCAGTTACATTCGGGTTCCAATTTCGTCCACCACTCTTTACTGTAGGTACCCATCACTATCCACTGATACTTTCTGCCGTACATTTTCAGTTTGTACGCCTCGCAGAATATTTCTTTGGCCCATTTTTCGTTGAAATTTCCTACAAAAATAAAATTACACAAAATAGCCTTTCATTTCGGTTTATAATGGACGTATCGTACCTAAAATTATTCTCGTGTCCTTCTCTTTTAGTTTCGTGAGCGCAGAGGTGACCTCGTTCGTAAAACTTTGCGTTTCCAACACTTGGTAACCCATAGTATCCAGTTCAGCGACTAGTCTGCAAAAGTATCGTTTTTAGGACGGTTGAATTTTAAATCTCGACAGCGACAAACCTGTTGTGAGCCAACGAGTACCTCGGCTCGTTCTGGTAAATCGTCCCGACCTTAGTCCAATTGAATTGTTTCAGCAGAGACAGCCTCGGAGAGTTGAATGCGTTCTCGGAGGGGACTATTCGAAAGAAGTTTGGAAAATTCTCTCTCGTGAACATGGGATGCGTATCGGCGTACGATAACTGAATAAATATTAGTGTATTATTTAGTAGATCGAGGGAAATTCGAGCTTAAATATGGTATATTTTGACGTTTATTTTAGGCTCTTAATGTAACTGATTTAAATACAGAAATTTATCCGCCCCAAATGAATTTTATAAATTTCAATTGTTTATTTTTAAAAGTAAAGGAAAAAGGAGGTGTACCATGATCCTATTACACCCGGTATAGTAGATCGGAGGAATTTAGGTTCCTCGAATGAATTCCGTTACTTTCCCGTGTGTGTCTTTTAAATAGTTTTTTTCCAAATACCTGTGTCAAGTGCCAATGTTTCGAGGCCTTCGCTATTGGATCGGTTACATGGGTACAGGCGGCTCCAAAGAGCATGAGTTTATGGGGGCCGCTGTGCATCATGTCAAAGAATGCCTTGACTCCAACAGCTGCGTTGCACTGGAAAAACAAATGATGTAAGAGAACGGTTTTAGCTATGAAATCGGAAAATCGTGCGCCACTATAAGATGTGACATGAAAGGGTTATATTTCGTTTATAGATTATTTAATTGCATTATCAATGAGGCTTGGTTGTAAAATCTGTTGGTTTTGCGCTAAGCGGGGCTGGGATGACAGAGAACGGACTTACTTTAAAACAAAATCCGCCGCAACTGTCTTCCCGACCCCGTACAACGCTCTATATGGTACAGCATAGAGAAAAAAGGACATTTCATTCAGTACTTAATTACTATACAGAGTGTCCCATTTGAAATTTCAAAGACAATGTCAGTTTCGGTTAAACCGAAAGTGTGAATTTTGTTTTATTGTAGTATGAGTTTCCAATCCCCTATCGTCTAAAATTATTTTTAAAATATTTACACAAATCTTACTTTTCAAAAATTACAATATTTAAACTCAAACATCTCGAAAACAGTTGGATTTTTGAAAATATTTTATAGAACGAAATTTGATTGAAAATTAAAGCTTTTTTAAATGCCCTCGCGTAGTGCCGTCTACATCTTAACATATTAAACAACGATTACAAATTCTAGCAACTGACTTTTGTAGAAATCAAATATCTATATTATTTTCTGACATATTACGCCCTTTTTTAAAACTTTTTATTAGTGCACTCTGTGTAGTATAAAAGTAAAGGTACAGCCGAACCGCAACAATTTAAGCCATTTCGACGTATATTTCGTTGGTTTTAATACTTACCATGGTGTCGTTCCACCACATGTGCAGTCTATAGTTTCTCAAGATAGCAGAATGTTCGTTAACATGGTCCAAAGCTAATTTAACGCTGGGCATCACGCCACGGCCTAAAAATTCGAAATTGTGTATTAGAAGAGAGTAATTGTTACATAATCAATTTAGATTTAACGAAGGTCTGGAAAGACAAAATGTTTCTTATGCAGATTTTATGGACTGGATGAAGTTGTATGAGAGACAAGACGGCTAGTCGCTGTACCGTTTCTGAGTTCGAGTCTCAGCTGCGGCAGATGGCAATGTAGTAGGGAATGGTCGTTGTATAATTATTATCGATGTGTATGTGTGCTGGTTGAGTGATGGAATAGCTAACGCTAAACTCCACCAGGACGTTACAATAAATAATACGATTAAAATAAAAATGAAGTACTTAACAGGCTGATCATGATTTCATAGAAGTAAATTTCACTTTAAATATTTATTTATTCAAAATTGTGTACAGTTGGTGACATTTTTGGGCACCCGGAATTATTGTGCTTTTTAAGGTAACCTATACAGGGTGTTGCCTAAGTGCGTCAAGAAAATTCGTTAGGGGATTATATACGGTGGTCCATATGTATGGAATTCATTCATTTTCGTAATAATGAATTTTTTTAAAAATCCTGAACAGGTTGATTTTTAATTTGAAACTGCTATTTTTAAGCATAAACATACACCCCCTCCCCACGCCGCCTTCACCACCTTTAATTTATGATTACACTGTATTGGGCATTATAAAGTTTTTTTTTAATTGGGCATAAATACTGAGAAAACTAATTTTGAAAATGTAAAATTCTCTTAATGTTTTGCAAACTGAATTATAGCTGTTCTTATGTTTTTAGTACAAAATGGTGAATGGCCACTTTGATCTTCCGATTTGACCCCTATTGATTACTTTTCATGGGACTGTATTTAAAATTAAAACTGTGTTAATCGACCAGACAATATTGCAGAATTAAAAAATAGGATGGCCGAGAAAATTCGCAAAATAAGCTCTAAGGTCATAGAAAATGCCATTCGTGAATTCAAAGATCGCTTTCCTTATTGTCAAGAAGCAACTGGCGGACATTTTGAACATTTAATTTATATATAAAATAAATTGAAAATATATTTTTAGTATTATGTAAGATTCTGTGCTTGATTTTGTGTGACCTGTTTCGGGATATTTCTCTAAAAGTTCGTAATTATTATGTTTAAAGTGAATTTAACCCATATATGCGGATCTGACCGTATGGCAAATTTCAAGCATACAACTTCTAATGAATATATATTCTAAGGGCATCAGGAGATGATTAAAACTTAGAACCAGTCTTATTCGTAGCCTGATGATGTTGACATTGACAACGAAACGTGCGTCTAGTAGTGTATTCTAGTGTAGTGGAGTTTTGTAGAACTGGTTCTAGGACACCAAAGATATTGACCTATCAAAAATAATCCTCAACCGAAAATGCCCCCATCCGGGACTACGTACCAAAAAAGTTGAAGGAGGAAAAATTCAGTAACTCTTTAACTTTTTCAGAAATGTAACAAATAACAAACAACCAGATGTCTTTGAAAGATTACAAATTACAAAATATAAAAATATTATAAACGGTGTCAAAGGGTTAAGAGTTGTTCGGAGTGTATTAGTCATCCATGCTTCCAATTTTAATTGTAAATGACTTCACGTCAATAAAATGACGCAGCCTAATGTACGGTGTGCTTGAAAAGAGTGTGATAGAGATGTAATAGAATATGACATTGGACAAATTTATTATACCTAATCTTTAAATTTCTCGGTGCACTTGAGGACATTAGGGCTAATTTTATTTTCGTTTTAAAAAAGGGAAAATGTTTATTTTAATAATACCTATGTGGGATGATAAGAATTATTTTTGCAAATCGAAAATAGAAGAAAATAAAAATATTTTTTTATATATACTTTTTTTCTCTCATCGTCCCACATTGTAACATGTTTTTAATGTCTTTTAGTGAAAGCCGTTTTTTTAAATAATGTTTTATATGAGAGTAAATTGCACCGTCTTTCCGGCTTATATCCGGAGCGCTCTTAATCGAAATAATCGACTATATTGGTTAGTAGGTCACGGTTATCGAATCGCGGCAGAGTTTAGGCAGGGAGGGTTGGATTGGCTGAATTATGTCCGGTTCCTTGATCATGGCATTATTTTGATATGCATATGAGACACATTATTAAGTTTACCTTTTTTATAGCTATGAACATCTGATGATGCTGACATAGTTGGCGAAAAGCGCGATGGGTATAGTATTTGATTGTAGGTAACATTCTGGCGTAGGCTTATAAAAAGTTTGTTTGAAAACTTGTAAGCGAAACACCGAAAAAATGCTCTAGTAGTTTCTAAAAATATGCAATTTTATAAAGTTCACCCTCAAAACTACCAAGTTATGGAAAAGCTGTGCATTTATTTTTTTAATATTTACGAATTGTCTAATTTACGGGTACGGTAATGTTAGGTGTCTGACTTTTATGCACAAGCAACTGTAGAATACAAGCAAAAATAAAAATAGACTTTCTAACCTGTATCAGAGTTCTCCACTCCTTTTCCGAACGGGAAAAAGCCCGCTATATAAACATCGTGTCTTCTGTTGTCCATGTTGGGTTTTTGCAATTTGCAGCACTTGAAAGAAAATAACAACAAAACCAACACTCTCCCGCTTAGGTGTCGCATGTTCCTGGATTCTTAATTACGCGAAATAGTTAAGGAACTCATCTAACACGTCTAATTATTTTTACCAGTGTTTATTTTTTTTCATTACCGAGCAAGTGTGTTTGTCCCACTTTTTTGTTTTCATAAATACGCGGGGGGTATTTACCGGTTACATGTTGGTTTTCGCACTAGGGGTCAAGCACAGTTTCTGGAGAAAACAGTCATTTCTTGGCGATTTCCTTGGTGTCAGGCCGAGGCACGTTTTGTAGCTATATTGATTTTAACCCGCCAGTCTCATATGCTGGCCGCTTAGTAGGGCGCAGGTCCTCTAATTTATTTAATGCATCCCCAGATAACCGTTTGCTTCTCCGTTTGTTTTTACACCTGTTTGCCGACACAATTTCGCCTACCGTTTAACTTTTGATGCTGAAGTTTGACTTTTTTCTCGCTTTCTCGTCTTTGTATTTTACGAAATAAATAATGACGTTTGCCAGAATATTTAAAGTGAATCCTATAACGTGTATAGATTTTCTTTCACACATTTATTCATAACTTGAAAGCACGTAAATGTGGAGTAATATAACCATATTGAGAGTCGAACTCAGAAGAGGTAAAAGCGACTAGCCGTATTTTCTTTCACACAACCGCGGTCTAGCCCACTGCTAATGTCTCGGAAACGCATGAAAAGCACCACTAAACATCCACACCTGGTGAGAATTCGAATCCAGGAGCTCCTGACTGCAAGCCTGATGCCTAAGTATTGAACCATTGACTGTTTAGAAATAATTATTAGGTTTGAAAAAGCATACTTAGAAAGTTGTTCATATACAGAGTGTTTAAGTTCCCCGATATTTCATTTTACCACGACCGGGAGTAGAAATCGATTTCTATGGCACCAAAATTGTGACAGAAGTAAAGCATTTGCTCTCTAGGGACGAAATAAGACAATAATTTCCCTAGGGGAGTTTTTATTACATTTTGTTTAACTATTGGGCATGAAATAAAAACTCCCCTAGGGAAATTATTATCTTATTTCGTCCCTAGGGAGTAAATGCTTTACTTCTGTCACAATATTTCGCTCCAATTTATTATAATTCTTTATTTTATGAAATAAATGTTTCTACCACTGATCGTGGAAAAAATAGTATATACACCCCGGGAGAGACCGCCATTTTTCCCTCGATGTATTTGTTGCCCTCGGGCCTCAAATTACACCTCAGGAAAAATAAGACGTTTCTCTCCCCTAGTGTATAATGTACTCTTTTATTCTCTAAACGGTAATAGATTTCCATGGTTATGCCTTCTTCAGGAAGTACAATTTACTATTATAACAGTATCCCCACTCATCATTGCGACAAATAAGAGCTTCCACCAATATATCACTATCAGCGTGCCAAAGAATCTTAAAAGAAAATAGTACTTTCCATATAAATCACACTTATTACATCGTTTATACTATAATCGTCGCTTAACATGTCCTGCTAAGTTTTCTGTTCATTATGAAGGAAATTGTAATTCCCTTAAAAATGTACTTTGGAGTGACGAAAGTGAATTTCACAGTAATAGCACAATTACAAAACATAACTGTAGATATTGGTCGGAAAACAATCCAAGGTGGATGATTCGAACAAGAAACCAAACTGTGTTCAGCGTAAAAGTATGGTGTGGTATTTTAAATGGTTATATTATAGGTCCGTTTCTATACCATGAAAATTTAACCGGTGTGCGTTATTTAAGATTTATAGAAAATGAGTTACCAAGAGTTTTACAAAATATTCCCCACAACAGAGCTGAAATTTGGTTTCAGCAAGAAGGCGCACCACCCCACAACTCTAATATTGTTGTAGATTATTTGAATAACACGTTTCCAAGGCGCCTTGGACCGGTTAGATGGCCTGCGTGTTCTCCGGATTTGACCCCCTCTGGACTTTCTCTTCTGGGGATATTTAAAAGGTCAAGTATACCAAGAGCCAATAGAAAATATGGCTTTACATACAATAAAATCTCCACTTGCGTTGGTGCAATTAATAGATACATATTATTAAGGAGATGTAACGAGGAATTGTTACATTGCTTGATATGTGTATTCAAGCGAACGGAAGTAATTTCGAGCGTCTATTGTAAATATTGTTGTCAAGATGTATTGTTCAAAATAAAATTACCTTATTTGTTTTTCCATTTAAATTTCTAGTAAAATCGAAGGTGCTATTAAAAAAAAGTCGGGTCGGTTTTTTTTTTGTTCTCTTGTCCTTTTTCTCACTAAATATGATTAAGCGAAAACCATTTTTACACCAATTTTCATGATAAAGTCCTCATAATTCTCTTTGATATATTTACTAAATGTAATCCGTATTACAACAGTTCTAAATGAAAAATTATTAGTTATTGTACTATAATACGAAATGTCATATTGCCTGTCTGGTGTGCTTAAATTATTATTTTATTTTTAATTCTTATACGGCCTCATAGGTAGTAACCTGAAATTCTCGAATTTGGCGAACTCGCCGGGGATTGTGCGTTCGCACATCTGTGCAAATCAAACGGAGATGGAAACTACTAATATTACATTCATTTGGATTTCATAATAATTATCTTAAATAGGTTTATTCTTCACTATTTTTTGTTTGCAAGATTTGCAAAAATTCGTTACACAAGAAGGTACAAAGTTCCAATTACAAAATAAATGTGAAACATAAATTTGTTATTGATTTATTTCACAGCCTCTGCGATACTTATTATTAAGTTTTCATTATTTCAAATGCAGAAAACTGATATTAAATTTAGAATTTAGTGCATATCCTGGTGGTCAGGAGACCCGAGTTCCCAATTTTAGAGACGCCAAATGCGGGCCGATCTCCGGTTTGAAGGAAATAACATCAAATTTAACTGTGGTTGAAAGATTGGAAATAGAACAATTTTACCAGTCACCGCCTTTTGGGGTGAAAAATAAATTTTTTACAATTCCTTTAGTGAAACATGAAAATTTCATAAAGTAATTAAATAGAACTTAGAGTCCTCTGGAGCCTGTTGATGGTTTTAAAGTGTCCTATCTAATAAATTCCATATATGTTCAATAGGCTTCAAGTCAGTAGAATGCGGTGGAAGAGTGTCGTTGGTTTCAAAACACTAATATTTGCTGAGTATGATGGGGACGAGCAAGTATCATCAATAAACATAAAAGCTTCATCAATAGCAGCTTGATAAATGATCACAACGACAACATCATTTGCAAACATTTGTCCAGTCGTGGTTCTCCTGTAGGTATATAGATTTTTCTCTCATAACACTGACTCCTCTAATAGCTACTGTGGGTTGGACAAATATTTGGTTCTATCTATGTTCCCCCTAATATTTTTTCAGATATTTCACGAAATGTGTGTAAATATAGTTAACTTGCAGAATGAGAATTGTATCTGCTCGAAAGTTAGAAGAAATTAAAAAATCGGGTGAAAAGGAGGAACTGTTTTTCATCTGAGCATCTAAAATCCATGCAGAAGTTTGTGGAAATAACATTCCACTGTTCAAGGTTAGGTTAAAGCACATCAGCAAAGGCTCTTGCTTTTGTACAATAAAAAAACAGTTAACTTTTCCAACATTTTTAATAACACGGTGCTGAATATACACTCTACCAGTAATTTGGTACAAAACTTCACAGTCATTAGGTGCTAAGGCACTCACATTAAATCTAACAAAGTTCGCGTACCTACACAGAAAATCTAGTGGAGACGTTTTCTATCTGCACAATGCAACAAAAATCCTAGAACACGACAGCCGACAATTTACAAGATTACAATTAAAAAATATATAAACAGGTGGTTTTTAGACTTCGTGGCTCTCCGATTTTTGAACATTCTGCTTGGCGGTACTTATAATGTTTACAAATTCAGTGTACGTTTCGGTAACTAAAAATCATATTAAAACAATACGAAATATATCATAGAAAAACTGTATCGAGAACGAGAAAACAATATTTATTTGGAGCTTGTCGTATAATCAGGTTGGGGTTGGAAGTTGCGGAAATTCGCTAGAGATTATCATTAAAATATAGAGTTGAGTTGCCCACCCTTTCGCCCTTAAAAAAACTAAAAACTACAAGCAGTAGCAGTAGGTTCGTTGTAAGTACATAGGATGTTATTTTTTTGTGGCAGATGGCAGGTTTTTCTTCTAACTGGATGACGAGTATTTAAGTTCCCCCCCACGTAAGCCAACTTCCTGGAGCTATCAATTTTTTAAATAATTTTGGAAGGGACTTTTGCTAGTATGTCGACTCATACAGCAACTTCCTGCTTGATTTGCCTGCGGTTTACCTCTGAGTAAGCAAACTCTCTGGGGATAATTCTTACTAAGCTATTAAGCATCAATAGGAGGAGACTTTAGTAGTTGATCAATTCTAGAGAATCCCCCGCTACTGTTGCTTAAAAAAATGATACAAAATATTGACAATCCCAGGGAGTTGGGGAAACTCTACGGCTAATCTATCAAATATGCTTACATCAGGTTCGCTTCTTTTTGTAGTTCCAAATTTTCTTATCACGAACGAACGGTGTGACCAAACACCCTTCAATCTTAGTGGTATTATCCGAATTTAAATAAAGAAAGTCTTCTTGGACTGGCCCATTTAAAATGTACAAAAAACTTAAGGTAGGTACTTATTTATATCGCTAATATATGCATTTATTTACAATAAAATGAACCTTCGTAACAGGGTATAATATGATATAATATATTTTATAATATGCTCACTATATTATCCAACATTTTGTCAATTAACACGTGATATATTTCTGTACAATTCGGACTAGATACTGGAACACCCTGTGTATATACAAGTTTTTCTATGACACATCTACCATTTCTATGAATAAACATACAGGGTGTGCTGTTTAAAGCGATCAGATATCTTTAGTGGGGCAAAATAGAAAAAAATCTGAAAAAAGAACTGACTTTGACGAGTATGGTTTTACCATAGTTAAATTTTGTAGAATAAAATCGACCAGGTACATATTATTTAAAAAATTCCCTCGTTTTTTCGGTACCTCTGTTTCTGTTGGTCGGATTCCTCCAAAAAGGCAAGTTGAATAGTGTATTCGAGTGTAGTGTTTTGGTGTTTGTGGAAACTACGCCAGAGGCAGTGTCACAACAAAGGTTACAATTTCTTTCGGGACCATTGTCTATAAATTGTTAAAAAACCTTACAAAATGCGGTTTAAAGTTAATAGAATATATTAAATTCACCGAAAACCATCATCAGGGATAATTAAAAGTTTTAATCTCGCATACTCGAACACATTGCTCGAGGCGCATTTCGCTGACCATGCTGGCATCATCGGGATATGATTCAAAGTATTAATTATCTTCTGATGATGCTACATGTTTAGCAGAACGCGTATTGAGTTGTGTATTCGAATGTAGCGTGTAGCGAAGTCTGTTTGTCGAAACTATGTCAATAGCGATAAATAAATAGATTTGTAAACAAATAAAATGTCCCATTTTGCTTGGAACCACCCCTATAAAAAGTTTAATTAATGTCCGATTTAGAGATATATATATATATATATATATATCTTTGAAAATCACATCTTTGTGTTATATTAAATTTTATAAAACATAATAGATTAAATCTTATTAAGCGATTTTTTAATTTCAAATCTGAGTGCGCCACAGGATTCCGCAACCCCAAAGTTAACCTTTGCGCGGGCATAATTATGATAATAAGCAGGAATATAAATAAGCAATATTTACTCATCAACAATGAATCATTTATTTGACAGTTATTTCAGTCAAGGCACTCTTTTAATAAATACACAATCCTATGCAACAGTTAAATTTCTTCGGCAATTTCTGAATTTTTATTCCTCTCAAAAAAAATCCAAAAATATGACTTTTCAATTAAATTTGGTACAAACACATTTGGGGGATTGCTGAATCCAGTGGCATACTCAGATTTGAAATTAAAAAATTATTAGTAAGATTTCGCCATGTTCTGATTGAAAAAAAAATCATAGCAGGCCACGCTATTATGTTAAGATGCGCTTTTTAAATCAAAGATCTATATTTAAGAAAAAAGAAATCTAAATCGGACATTAAATCCAAGCAAAATAGGACACGCTGTACAATGGTTAAAACTGTCAAATAAGGTATGTTTCCAACATATTCCGGATAAAAGCTATTTTGCCCGCACTATTTTCTTTGCTTTATAACTTGCCTATTTTTTCAAAATCACGGACTATCACTTAAAAAGCAAAGCTCACACAAGGCACTGAGTGTATACAGTTTCGGTAAAATTTAGAGGCAAATTCTCCTTACTATCTTATACGCGTAACATACGCGCGTCTATTGATCGGCAACACACCCTGCATATTATGTATAAATATATAACAAAATTCGCCTATACATATATTAAAAATAAATTGGTTTACTTAGAAGTATGGAATGAAGATTAAGACATTCGCAATTTCATATAAAAAGGATTTTGATATACAGTTTATCTAAAAATATACGGTGTTTCCCAAAAAGTTTTCAATTATTAATAGTATCATATTATGCTGCTAGCCTAAAATTTGCGGCTGCAAGCTAGTATATGAAACTTTTTGAAGGATTTGGTATCCGAAGCGGCGCGGCGACCGAAGACGGCCGGCCCTTTTAGGCACAGCGTATCAAGGCTTTAAATATATGAATTTCAAGAACAGTCAGTACACACTCTTTAACAATGAAAAAGGCATCTTTAATACTGTGAATGAGCTGCGAAAACTTTTTATAAATTGTGTAAAATTGACAACATTCAGTAAAAGTTTGGATAAGAGTCGCAATAACAAAATGGCGATACCATGCGCCATTTAGGCGATTAACACATCCGCTCTTTCCCCTACAGCACACGCCTGACTGAATCTGCTTTCCTAAGTATCAGTTTCTTTCGTTGTGGATCCACAGCCTACTTTAATTTAAAAGAAATGCCGATAATAATGCAGTTCCCGATTTTTTTAACAAGTAAATTGATAATAAATATGATTCGAGTATCCTTAAAAAACTCCAATTGTTGTATCCGAGTGTTTTTTCTAGAGCATGCAAATAGTTTTCTATTTTCAGTGATCTAACATTTTTCTATCTTTTTTATTCCGTAAATAGGACTCAAATTACGAAATGTGAATTAGCTGTCTTTTCATTTTAACGTGGTTGGGGGGGGAAGCGGACAGTTCAATTTTGTAGTTTTAGCGACGTCTCAACTCGTCCCTTCATCCAGTGCCGAACCGGTTTGTTTGAAATAAAAGTTGTAGATCTGTCAATTATCTACAACTTCTGCATTTAACTTTTTTCGATAGGTCTAGTGTTGCCGAAAAAAACCACGTTTCACCCACAAAAACACACATTTTTCCACCCCCTCTCTACTTCTGGTTATTTGTTGGGGTCCAATCGATTTTTTTCCATTTATATACCTTTAGTCTTAAATTTTCCGACCATCCATATACTGATAAGAATTTTTTTTAGTTATTGTCAGTGGACTACATCTACACATGTTAAAAAAACTACCCTGATTAGACAACTCACATTAAAATCGTAATTTGAGTCTAGTAATTCAGAAAATACCAAAAGAAAGTTTCAATTATTGATGTCAAATCAACTAGGCATGAATTGGCAAGCAGTTAAGCAATATTTTGACCACAGGTTGATTTATTATTTTGATTTTTTTGATAATGTTAATAACAACACAAGAACAAAATACGCATTTTTAAAAATTATTAGGCCATGGATACACAACCAAAAAAAATGTTTTTTGGGGTAGCAGATTTGCGAATAACATTCATTACTGGCGTTGTAATGATTATTTAAAAGAATATTCAAATACAGGAAATTTCATTTTTACGTAATAAATTTTGTCGATTTCGAAATTGAGAATTTCGAGAAACCGGATAAGAAATGTGATATTTTATAAAACAAAGCACTCCCCCGCCCTTACCAATTCAGAAAATATTTAAATGGGGTTTTCCGTAACCGCCATCCAACTATCAAAGATTACCAGGTTATTAGAGCACCCTGTAGACACATACAAGTATTCCACTTTTGTTAGCGCGACTTATAAAGAACATACAACACCCTTAAACTCTGTATACGTGAGTGACAACCCACAACATCGATCAACATTGCTTGTACTTTGGTATGGTTGGTTTGGAACAATAGCAGCATATATTCATGAAAAAAAATAAAAAAAAAATAAAAAACAATTATTGGTGTCACCTTAAAAACTATGCTTCTTAATATCATAGGAACGTTTTTTTTAAAAGAGATGAGAATTATTAACAACACAATATACTGTATATAACTGTTTTAGCGCAACTGAAATTCATCAAGACTTTGTTAACAAGGTATTTGCTAATTTATTTAAATAACATAATTTGTACATTAGAAGAACGTAATTTAATTTGGCCATACTAGCCGATGAGTTGTAAGGTTTTAAAGGTGGGATCAAAATAAGGTTGAGACGAAAGTCCATTTATATTTTAAATATACGTACAGCCCATGAAATTCTAGGGAGTAGACCGATCTATTACTATGCTAGACATATTATCACAATGTGCTCGTTTATCTTTTAACAAAAATTAAAATTAACAACTAACAAAAGTGTCTAGGATGATTCCAGTAGATTTTTCACTTGTGTAGATTTTTATCGTCGTTCTCGCCGTTCAGAAAGTCGCTTAAAAATTGATTCCGTGGAAGCATATGGCATATGGCAAAATCGAAAGTTTATGCTCTAAATAACTTAAATTCAAATTTACCCAAAAATCACCCCACGAAAAAAGGTGCTATTCAAGAGATAGATGCTTTCTGAAAATTATTTTATTCTATTACATCTAAACGGCCACAGATATCGTCCTCAAAATTTGACATAATATAGAACATGATGTCAGTTCTAGAAATTTTGAACAGTGATATTCTGCATCGGTTGAAGGTAAGCTTAAAAATTTAAGGTATTTATAGTGGAGTAAAGATAGTTTTTGAGGGAAAATTTTACATAGAGCAGCGCGGCATAGAAAAATAAGTTTGTTTTGGTGCAACTACAAATACCCTGAGTTTTCTACTTCGAGTAGGTATGGGAACCCTGTTTTTTTCGTGAAAAAGGGGTAAATTGGTCATTTTTATAGGTGGTTTTCAGTTTTAATTTATTTTGGACCCTTTACAATGTCAGTTAAGCAACGAGAATGGTACCCTTTTATTGTTTATGTTCAAGGGACCTTCAGTTCAAATTTCATGAAAATCGGTTCACCGTCCCCCCCACGATATGTAAAAATGTAAAAAATTTAATTACCGCTAACTTGGCCAAAATTCAACCGAATTTGATGAAATTTTAGATGAATGTAATCTATATTACCAAGAAATAGCGAAAAATATCCAATAGTTTGACCGCAATTCCATTTTTAGTTCAAATTCCAAAAATGTTTTAAAACGTTCCCCAGTTTGTCCAAATGGTCGTACGAATTTTTTTTTATACCAAAATGAAGGTTTTTTTTAAATGTATTTTCACGTGATATAACGAAAAAAAAAACTTTTTTTTTTAATTTAGCCGATTTTTTGTCATTTTTGGTATATACATGTGCGCGGTGATTTCCCGTCATTTTCGGTATTATACGTATGTGCACACTAGTATACGTGTAATTATTCATTATAAAAAACTCAATATTAATAATAAAAAGTGATTATGAGCAAGTTTTAAACATATAGATAAAAAAAATCTCGAAGGTAAGGTATAATTTTTTTCTTAATTCACTTGGTTGTTATTAAACTATACCGATTATTATTTTATTTTATTCATGTTTTCTTTTTCTAGTAGTTGTACTAGATGTGCACTGCAAGACGTACCTACTTCCGAATCGGTAATTGGAGTTTGGAATATTTCTTCACCCTCGTCATCACTAAAATCGTATACATCTGAGATATTCTCTGAAGTGTACAAACATCTTCTTCATAATCATCAACTTCTTCGAATTCTTCAGTATCACAAATATCAGGACTAATTTCTAATTGCTCAGGCTCTCTTCATCAACCACAGCTTCGTCAACAATATTTTCTGCATTTTGACACAAAATATTCCTTCCACTGTGGCATAAATAAATTCCTGCATGTGACGCCAATGGATTTGCATGAGCAACGTTTAGTTTTGCAACCGACCTTACAATCACAAGCAATTATATTGAGTAATTCATTAGGAAGAGGAGCTTTATCAGCCCTTATCGGCATCAGTCCATTATCTGTTGTTTGCTGCCATCCAAAATCCCGACAATCCAACAGATACAGGATTGATGCTGATAAGGACTGATACAGCTCCTCTTCCTAATGAATTACTCAATATAATTGCTTGTGATTGTAAGGTCGGTTGCAAAACTAAACGTTGCTCATGCAAATCCATTGGCGTCACATGCAGGAATTTATTTATGCCACAATGGAAGGAATATTTTGTGTCAAAATGCAGAAAATATTGTTGACGAAGCCGTGGTTGATGAAGAACCTGAGCAATTAGAAATTACTCCTGATATTTATGATACTGAAGAATTTCAAGAAGTTGATGATTATGAAGATGTTTGTACACTTTAGAGCATATCTCAGGTGTATACGATTTAGCGATGACGAGGGCGAATAAATATTCCAAACTACAGTTACTGATTCAGAACTAGACACTTCTTACAGTAGCACATCTAGTACCACTACTAGAACAAGAAAACATGAATAAAATAAAATAATAATTAATATATGTAAAAAGTTTAATAAAAATGAAGTGAATTTTCGAAACAAAAAAAAAGTTATCTTTCGAGAGTTTTCCTTTTTCTAAACATTTAGAACCTGCTCACAATCAGTTTTTATTATTAATATTAATTTCCATAATGAATAATTGCAAGTATACTTGTGCGCATGCGCATACGTATAATACCGAAAATAACAGGGAATCACCGCGCGCGTATATATGCCAAAAATGAGAAAAAATTGGCTAGTTATAAAAAAAAAATTCTTTACATCACGTGAAAATACATAAAAAATCTTCATTTTGATCAAACAAAATTCGTACAACCATTTGGACAAATTGGGGAACGTTTTGAAGATTTTGTGGAATTTGGATTAAAAATGGAATTGTGATCAAACAATTGAATATTTTTTGCTAAAATTTGGCTATTTCTCGGTACTATATATTACATTAATCGAAATTTTCATCAAATTCGGTTGAATTTTGGCCAAGTCAGCGGCAATTCAGTTTTTTATATTTTTTCAGTATATTTATACACATATCGTGGGAGGGAGGGAACCGATTTTCACGAAATTTGAACTGAAAGTTCCCTGAACGTCGACAATAAAAGGGCGCCATTCTCATTTCTTAAGTAGTATTTTAAAGGGTACAAAATAAATGAAAACTAAAAAACCACCCTTAAAATTGACCAATTTAAGCCCTTTTTCGCGATTACTCACCTACTCGATGCGGAAAACTCAGGTTATTCTTAGTTTCATCAAAACAAACTTATTTTTCTATGTCATGTTGCTCTATGTAAAATTTTCTTTGTCGCTTTATTTTTGGCTATTTTTATTCCACTATTAGGGCATTAGCATTCGATTTAATCACATACCAGCTTCTAGCACTTTGGGACCCACGAACTGAACAGCGAAGACTATACTGTGATATAATAAAAGTCTTAAAATACGAAGTTACATCGCATTTCGGCAGATCTTAGCCATGTCGACAAAATAACTCAGGCGGTATCGGTCCAAACGAAATTACGCCTTCACCAATCAGATAAACCATAACCAAAAAGAAAAAATAAATTAGCTAATTTCTTATAAAAACTCTTACGTGTACAGACATAAACTAAACTGAACAAACAACAACATACTTTGGTATTTTTGGTCCCTTTATCACTTTTTTTATTACTATTCTCAGTAAATCTTCCTTTTCTTATTGACGAGTAGACCTAAGTCCAGCCTTTCCAGCCTCACTACTGGCACGGGCATCTCAGTTTTTCTTTTAATTATTAATTTGGGAACTCCCGCTGCGAAACAGTTCGACTGGACCACGGAATAGTCCCCGTCGTTTTTTTTAACTTCACTAAAATCACTGTCCGACTCGCTGGTCGACTGGGTGTACAGATTTCGAAAGCGCTCTTTCGACTTCTTGCCAGGCACTTTCTTCAGGTGGAGCTTCATGTCTTTCTCCGCGGAATTTCTTCTTATTTCGTACGAGGGACTCAGAGGCGAGCCGGCGAGAGGAGGGGATTTAATTTTGTTTAGTTGCTGCATCACCCTCTTGTAGGAGATGATCTTCTTGATCTTCTCCATTTCCTCGTAGGTAATTTTTTCGTTTTGTAAAAATCGCTGCATCAGGTTGTTCGTCTCTGGTTTGGAAAACGGGTTGAATACGCTGCTGGGCAGCTTTGCCGCCCTAGGAATCTGAATATTCAGCGAGCTCAGTTTGGAGTCCACCTGTTCCTTGTAGTTTTGCAGTATCTCGTCCTCTGAATTATCAGAAGGCGTAGGTTTCGCGTTCAAGTCGTTTATATCAATAACGACTTTCGACTTGTTATTGTTGATGAGGCCGCTGAATTCGCTAAGGTGTCTCTCATTGGTCTCGTGAGAGTTTAGGTTGGTCTTGGGCGACTGAGTTTCCTCCCAATCCAAATAATTCGGCTTGTACCCGGTAACCTCCAAGCTGAGCTTTCTCTTCGTGAAGATGTTGTCTTTTGGCTTGGTAAAGATTTTTATATCGTCCAGGGACTTGGGCCTTGGCATTTTTATCCGGTCCGCCTTTTCTTGAAGTGATCGAGCCTCGTCGGTTTTGTGCTCGTTAGTTTTAGAGGATACGGTTAATTTAGTATGTTCTAGTACATCGTCCTCAGACGTGATTTTCCTAAATTTGGCTTCCTTCTCTCCTCCGTCGCTGTTAACCGACAATTTCCGTTTTCTTTTGTTGTATTCCTCCAGGCTCAACCTTTTTTTGCTACTCTCTAGCCGCTCGTTTTCCTTCAGAATTTCTGAGACGCTCGGCACGAGAATTTCTCCGTTAGGTTTACTTTTAATTCTCGGATCTTGTAGTATGAAGTTTCTAATTTCGGTGGAAGGAATCTCGGGTTTTTGTTGGTCATAGTAGTTTACTGGCCCGAAAGTTACTTTCTTGGCTCCCTTCTCCTTCGCCTTGTCAATGACATCTTTCTTCTCTAGTGTCGAACTGTTCACGGCCTTATCCTCTGTGGGATTACTTTTCGGTTTCTTATTTTCAGTTTTAATTTCGTCTTTATCCTTTTTATGGGTTTCCGTAATTTGAATATTTTCGGTTTCCGGTTTGGGAGATTTAGTAGAAATCTTTGGTTTATGCTCTTTACTTTTCGAAACCTCATCTTTATTATCTGTCGATGCGATATTCTTCACATGGTCTTTGCTTTCGTTTTTGGTGTCGGATTTTTTCAATTTCGACTCGTTTGCGGACTCGTTGTTTTCCTCCTGGTCAATTTTATTGGTAGAGTCCGCGCTCACGTTCTCATTCGCCTTCGATTGCTGCAATTTTAATTTTTTCAATTTCCTCGCCTTGACAAGATCCTTGAACGGTACAAATTCTTCCTCTTCCTCCACATTTTTTTGGTGTAATTTTTCTTTTTTAAGCTTCCTGACTCTCATAAGTTCCCTCAGCGCTTTCTTTTCTGGATCGAGTTCTTTATCTGTCGGACATTTCGGCCGCTTCACGATGACGTTGTCTTTTCTTTTCGAAGAATCCATTTTGTCGCATTTCTTCTTGCCACTTTTGTCATTCGGGCTCTGTTCCTTGCTGGAGCTCACTTTGTCGTTGGGCGAATAACTTTCTGTTTTGTTATCATCGTTCACGTCCTCACTGGTCGTTATAGAGGGAATCTGCAGATCGTTCTCGTAAATCTTTTTCGCCGCCTTAGTGAAAAGAACTTGCGGTTTCTCTAGATCCAGCTGAATTTCTTCTTCCAGACTTATATCCATTCCAATTATTATTTCGCTAGTGGTCTCTATAATATCAGGTTGAGGAATAACTTCTTCGATCTCCGTGATTTCCATGGCAGGACCTGCTTCCGCCACTAGATCCGGTTTTATTGGATCGTTAACTTCAATGTGCTCCAGTAGTTCATAGTTATCGTTAAAATCAACAACGGTGGATTCCGATAAGGGAACAACAGTTATAACTTTCTTTCCGTTGACACAGTTGACGTTAATCTCTACTAGTTCACCGGCTATTTGCAATAGGACGTTATTTTCCTCGATGCGGATTGCATTTCGATAATGGACCTCGTTTTGGGCGACTACTTCCACTTCGGTTTGTTTAAAACTTAATACCGAGCTATCTCCCGCTTCTGAGTTATCTAGCGTTGATTCTTCGTTGATATTTGATGGAATTTCTAGCCCAGATACATCAGAGGACTCTTTGCTATAGACTAATTCCTCGTGTGCGTTTTCTACAGGAAGTTCTGTACAGTCATCTTTGGAATCTTTTCTTTCGTCCTCAGCACCAGTTCTATCTTCTATAGTACTCTCGTCCATGTCATCCGTAGGTTTTACGCTACTAATTGCGGTACTTGTTTCTTCCTTACTTTCATCAAGTTTGGCGGTGACACTTGTCTCTTCCTTGTTTTCATCAATTTCAGTGGTGACACTTGTCTCTTTCTTATTTTCATCAACTTCAGTGTTTCGTTTTTCAGTTGTTGTTTCCTCAACGCAATTTTTATTCGCTTGTTCAGTTAATTTTTCCTCATTTTCATCCATCTTTTCCACATTATTCTTATGTTCTTCCTCTTCACTTAACGCTCGGAATTCCTTAATTACTATCTCTTTTGCCTCGAGCTTCTGAAGAAACGTATACGAATGGTCGATTTCTTTTTCTAAAAATTCTCTAGTCATTTGCAAGCTTCGTCTTCTTTCCGCTCGCTCTTTCTCCGCCTTGGACTTATTTCCTATGTTGTTAATAATATCATCGACAGAGAATATCCTTCTAGATCTTTTAGTGGTAGGTTTGTGTACATTTCCATTATCCGAATTGGAGGCTTTATCTGAGGTCAAAATATCGATACACTTATCTAAACTTATATTTTCAGAAACACTAACCGCGTCATCACTTTTTTCGTTATCGTTATTTGTCGTTATATTCTCTTGATCAGTGGAAGTTTCTTTGTTTTCGCTTTTGAAGACTGCGTCTGATTCTATGTCACCAGATTGTTCAGTTCCATCGGTTTCATTTACTTTACTTTCAACAACTTCCTCTGTCTTATCTGCTTTATGTTCAACAACTTTTTCGATTTGGGGCTCTTGGACGTCGTTTTCCAATAATTCTTCTCTTTTAATAAATTGTATTGTGGAATTCTGATGCACTTCTTGGCTAATCTTTGGCTTTTCCTCCGCTTCCTTCTTAACGATTATTTCTATGTCACTATTTTGATTGTTATTAGTAATTGTATCAGTTAAATCCATATCGCAACCTGCAGTCGTTTTTTCTTCAATAGTAGCTCCTACATTGCTCTTAACATCCTCACTGGTACGATCGCCGATTGTAGCAATGTTTCCTTCACCATCCTCAGAGATATGTATATTTTCCTCGATGAAAGGAAAAGCTTTTACTTCCTGCTCACTTTCGATCGCAGCATCTGAGGCAAGTTGTTTTGCTTCGCTTTTATGCTTGTCGATCGTATCGTGTGCTTCTTCAGGTAGCATGTCGATAATGGGCATATTTTTGAGTTTCGAATCGTTGGAATCTTCCGAAGATTCCTCGTCCGCCTTGTTTAAAGTCTCCGTTTGTCCTGGCACCCTTGTGGGGCAGATCACTGTCGCATGGCACGTATTGTCTTGAAACTCTTCGAATTTCTCCATTTGTTCGACGTTGATCGGGGAACAATTCTTGTCCACGGTTTCCCTTTTGCATTCCTTGAAGATGGCCTCATCGAATTTATCTAGAATACTCGCCTCGCTGTCCGTTATCAGGGGCAAACTACCGCCTATTTTATTATGGATTTGTGTTCCGTCAACGTCCTTAGTCATATTATGTTGTCCCGGTTGTATGACGGTATTCTGGTGTATCACCACCTTGGGCTTATCGTCAGTATTGTACAAACTGTCGTTCTGCTTTTGGTTTAACTCATTTGACTTGCTGGCCAACATGCAGTCTGGTTTTAAAGGGTCCATGATATGTAAATTCACCACTCTGTCGACGTTATTTTCCACCGGCTCGAGGTGGTTACTTTTATCCACGATCCGAACCATGCCGGTGCTGCTGTCGATCGCCACGCCGCTTTTTATTATGTACTGGCCATTTTCTGAAGCCACCTGCAAAGGAAACAAGCCGTAAGTAAATATTTCATTGGAGGAGAGGATTAACGAAACAGGATAATTTGGAGCTCTATTAATTAGCACAGAAGCTCTAGATAGAGTCTCAAACCGGCCCAAACTTTATACCGGGTAACAACGAGATTAGTCCCATTACAATTTCTAGGTTGATTTTAGGAATACAATTTTGAAATATCCTTTGTGACACAGAAAGTCACATTTTGCACTTGTTAAGTGAAAAATATCATTTCAGGTCCATCCGGAAGTAGCAATCCATATATATATGTCCATATGATTCAACATAAAATTCCTGTTACAACGATGTATCACAAGTAGGTAATTGTTTTTAAAATGGCGTCATGCATTCGAAAATGTGTATAAGTTGGCAATTGCAAGACTGTGTTCTCAAAAAATGTACCCAGTAGGCCTTGAATCTGATGTATCACCTTAATTTTTATTATCGCATTTCAATAAAAGTTTGTTTCGTGCCAGAATTGCTATTTTGAATTCAATAACAAATTTTCGAAAAAACATAAGTGAAGTGAGGTACCGTCATCGGTTTAAGCGCTGTGACCTCGATCGGCGAAGTTAAGCAGCGTTGGTCGGGTCCGTCACTTGGATGGGTGAATCGCATCTCATTCGCCGTCCTGGTTGAGCGCATTTTTCAAAACTACTATTCGTCTAAGCTGGGCCATAGCCCGCCAACAAGACACATAACGCAAATTAGACAGCATAATGCCCCATTTCGGATTAAACACCCCTTACCATACCAGACATTACCAATTTTCCGGCAACCACTGTAGCCAAGCTTCACCAAGTATAACTTCCACTTACCCTATCCACCTTTACTGATATTTCATATCTTTTTCTATCTTTAAATTTTTCCTGTCTCCCTCTTCCTTTCTGTTTGTATCCTTTTTGTCGTGTTTGTCATTCTTGTTTTCTTTTTGTACTTTTTGTCCCTAAATTAATTCTTCGTCACGTATCTCTGATAAAATCGAAACTTTCTGAATTCAAAATTATTAAAGCCCAAAGTTTAGGCCAGCCCTGCGCAGCCCGGCGTTCATGCGTTTCACAGAAGGTACCTCGTTTAGATTGAGGTACTTGCGTCAACTACAAAATTTTAAAAAAGTGTTATAGTGAAAGTTGTTTAAAAATATGTGTAGTGTAAGTTTCTTAGAATCTTTTTTGTTTGGATATTGTAACGTTGTTACCTACTTTTATTTATATCGTTAAAATGTGTTTAGGTTTAAGGCTAAAAATTTGTTTTTAACCAAGCCAGACCCGATCCGCCCGGCCTTTCAATCCGCCACCGCGGTTAGTGCGATGGTTGCACGGCTGGACCGGGGGTGGGTTCTGGGGCGGTATATACTTTTATAATTTTTAATAAAGTTATTTTGATTGATTGGTTGAGTGGTAGAGTAGCTGTAGCTAAACTCCACCAGGACGTAAATATAAAACAAGGCATAAAATTTTTTTTAAATGGTAACCTATTTTTTTACTTGCACCAACAAAGCCCTAAACATTAACCTTTCATTTGATGGATAATACGTCTAGTTCGTTGTTAATTTACTTTGAAACTATTGGATTTCTAATTATTGGATTTCTGTAGATGCTACATTTACCAATTGGTATTGTTAAAAAAATACATAGAGATTAAATAAAATGTACAGAATTTATTAATAACTGTTTATAAGATAGGGAAAAATAAAATTTTAGCAATTCTTCAAAATGAATTTCTTCAATTTCAGTACATTTTTGAGCCCAACTGATGATTTCCCTTACCACCCGTTCTAACATTTGCGCAGTTATTGTGGCAAAAGCTTGGCGAATTTTGGTTTCTAACTCCTGGAATATGATGAATAAACTCGTTCTTTGACGTACCCCCACAGGAAAAAATCCATAGGGGTTAGGTCTGGTGATCTGACAGGCCATCTTGTGCGCCCATATGTCGCAATGACTCCATTTTGAAATCTGTTTTCTAAATAATTAGAGACATTTCAAGGTTATGTGGCGAAACCTCATCTTGTTGGCAATAAATGCTTATTCTCAAATTCATAGATAATTCTCCTAAAAAGCCCCCAGTTTCATTTTCCAAAAAGTTCAGGTACCTAATTCCATTTAAAGTCCCCTGAAATAAAATAGAAGCTATGGTCCTAGTACCCACAATTCCTCCCCAAACACTTCTTGGTGATTTCCATCTCTAAATTCATGTAAATTTTCCTGAGACCAGTAATGCAAATTATTTCGGTTAAACATGCCATTGTTAGTGAACCGACTTCCATATGTGAACAGAATTCTGGGAACAATGCTTCTATTTTCTAGTAACCAATTGCAATAATGAACTGTCCTACTTGCCTCAACTTCATATAAATGCTGATGAAGTTGATTTTTATATGATTGATATCCATGTTTTCTCAATATTCTTCTAACCGATTCCCGGCTAATATCAATGTCACGTGTATTTGCACTTTTATTAGTTTCCACGGATGCTAAAACATTAATCTCTGTGGCCTCGTCAATAATAAACGTATTTTATTCGTAAAAATATAAAATATAGGAATTATAATATTCCAACCTATCTGCAAGTGCCTTATATAAATAAGGACTCAACAAATTAAACCAAAACAGCTATTCCCCCTTACGAGCGCTGAATTATATGGTACGTTACTTTGAAAAAAATTACCTACCTATTTGTGTGATTGCGTTGCTATTTCAACATCAAAAGTTGTTGCTACTTTCGGTTGGACTGGAAGTGACATTTTTCACTTAATAGTGCAAAATGTGTTTTTTGTGTCGCAAATCATATGCCAAAATTTCAAAATATTATTCCTAAAATCAGCCTAGAAATTGGAGCGGGACTAATCTCGTAACACAACGTTGAAAATCTAAAGGCGAACTGTTGCTACAGTTTTATGCCATTGGCTTAAGGAAAAGCAACTGCACATGTATATTGTACAGAGTTCGATAAATTATTCTCAGTAAATTCATCTTTGTAGGTATACTGCTAGAAGCACAGGTTTGTAAAATAATATTTAAAGGGGACTATGCCCGCGTTAAAAAATCTCATTACCAAGTTAGAATTTCCTGAAGATGTTCTTACCAATGGAATTCCATTCTCCGAGGTGACCAGAGGAATGCCGTTTTCTAAGTATTGCAGCTCAGAGGCGTTGATCATGTACACGGTTTCTGTCGATTGATCGTCTCGAACTCTGAAATTTTCTTTGCACAATCTGTTGGCCTCTATTTGGTTCATTTCTGAAGCGGTTTCCTCGTCTGCCCAATTTTCTATGTATTGCTTAATGCTGTCGGATACAGTGACTCTATTTTCTGACATATCCTGCACAGGCATCTGGTGCGGCAGGTATTGCGTCGGCCTGGAAAGTGCAAACGATAATTTTGATACCAAATTTGTCCGTAGACAGAATGTGTCATACCCACCTACAGTGTTGTTGATAGTATTCTTGGGGCGGCAACGCAGGCCTTCGGTGTTGGTAATGTTGAGCGTACTCGGGGCTATTGTACTGGGAGTAATTCGGAGAGATCTTCTGGGGCAGCGTCGCGTAGTTTATAGGCGGAATGGGCAGGTTGTCCGTGTAGCCTCTCCTAGGTGAGAGGCTTCTTTCGTGGCTGTTCATCGAGGGAAATCTAGGCCCCATCTGAGGGGGCGGTCGCGTGTAGCTACAAGAAGACTGGTAATTGGTGTAGTGTTGCGGAGGCATGTAGTTGGGAGGATAGGAGTTGCCCTGCATCGACGACGGATAGTTCATGTACCGTTGATTCTGATGGTGGTACATTCGGTTCTGATCCATGGCTTGGTACGACGGTTGCGATTCCTGCAGGTGATGATCGCTCATTATCGACCTGGCTATGGTGGGATGAATCTTGCGCAGCTTCGAAAGGAAGTCGTTCTCGGTGGGACATTTTCGTATCTGCGCTGGCATAGTGTACTTTTGGATTTGGTGCTGGGGCAGCTGCTGATATTGCGGTTCTTTGGGAAAGTATTGAGATTCGGGTTTGTACGGAGGATGGACCTGAAAAAAAAAAACATATTACGATTCGAATAGCCAGCAAAATGTTGAACGTACCTGCGGGTCCTTTTGCAGATATTGTGCGTGAGCATGTATGTTTGCTTCTGGAGGGTAGGACTGCTGACCGTTCAGGTGGTCCGAGTAGGGCTGCTTCATGTGGGTCTGTTGGATGTTGCACATGTCCATGTAGTCTTTTCCTTTAGCTTTTTGAATTACCGTCGGTGGCACGTGCTCCTGCACAGGCTGCTGGTCGGAGATCTCGGAGTATTTCACTTGCGAAGGTAGACTGAAAAGACAACGACGTAACGTTTATTGGTAATTTGTGGCTGTTTTAAAGGCTATCCCTACCAAAAATGGCTCATAGAAACTTATAAAAAATATATATACAAGGATCTATAAGATTTGAGTGGGATAGTGAAACTGTAATTCTCTATGAGCCTTCATTGAACTTTACTAGATTATAACAGGACTTGCGTATACATGCTGTCCATTTTATCAGGGCCCTCGACAATATCTCACTTAATATCGGTCGTACGAAAATTGTGCCGAATTATATAACCTACAAAATAGTTTAAAGACATTTGAAATCCATGGCCTACTTTATTATTATGGCGGAAAATATCGAAAATGCGGAAAACGTCTAGGGCAAATATCTCCGTTATTTGAAGAGATACGAGAAAAATTCTAAGGCGAAAATTGCGAAAGTGTTTCAACGAGGTTTTATCTAATTTTTTTCAAAACCGCTGTATTTTGAGATGTACTCTTCAGGCTGTTAAAAAAATTATTTTGAAACGGGCGGGAAATGGCTCCATTAAATAGAGTATTTTCCTCCCTTTTCAACGATATATCACATGCCATATTTATTCATTGGTACTACGTTAGTAATTATAAAAACATCTTTTTAAAACCAATAATTTTTCTTTAACAAGCATTATACTTGCCGTGGAGAAGTATGATTAAATAAAACGATAAAATAATTCAATAAGTTGTTCAAATTTTTGCTATAATAAAACATTAACACAATTCAGAAGAATAAAGTAAATTCAGGTAACGAAAACAAAATAATAATCAAGAAAGCAACATGGAGCAATTATGGAAAGAGTATTCGCAGTTATGCCAATGTATAGAGGTCCTCCATAAAAGCGTCACTCCTTGCTCAGAAGTTAAAATGTCTTTACCAATTAATTTAGTATAATATCCATTTGGTTGTATTTCATGATTTCACTATTATTTCAATTATTTTAAAATAGTTGGCTATGAACAAACTTGACAATTTAATTTTTTGACAGATCATCTCAGTTAAATACTTAACTTTCACTCAATCACACTCGTTTAAGAATTTAGAATTTTCAAAAATGATTTTCACTCACATTGATCGTTATAATATGTTCGTTACATATTGCCAATGCAATTTTAACTCTGGATTAGCTCAAGTAGAATATAGAAACAAATTTCCACAAGCACTACAGTCGAATAAAACTCTGTTCAGAAAATTTGCTACGAAACTGAAAAATAATGGTTTATTTTTAAAGAAGAAGACAAGGTTGAACAGTGTTACTAATAATGTAAATAAGGTAAACTGAGTTATTAATTATGTAAGAAATAAAAATACAGAAAATTTGGAAACATTGGCATAGACCGACTGGGTTTCAAATCGTTTTTCAATAAATGTATGGATAGGTATTTTAGGCACCAATTTAATAGGTCCTTATTTTTATGATGGTCACCTCAGTGGTCAAAGGTACCTAAACTTTTTGAGAAATGAATTTAATGAATTCTTAGATGACCTACCTTTAGAGAATCGACAAGACTTTCAATATTTTCAACAAGATGGAGCTCCTCCCCACAATCCCCAGATTTGCCTAGATTATTTAGACGAAATTTTGCCTCAACATTGGATAGGTACCAATGGATTTATTCTATGGCCCCCTCGTTCTCCAGATATAACCCCAATGGTTTTTTTCTATGGGGTATATTAAAGATAAGGTGTTTTCGACGACACCGCAAGATGTAGAGGACCTAAAAGCTCGAATTCAACAGGCATGTATTACTGTTACCCCCGAAATGCTGAGTAATGTTTTAAATGCAGTGCCTCGCCGCGCTCGATTGTGCATAAGAAATCGCGGTGGACACTTTGAACACTTGATATGATATCTTAAAAATTATTTTGAGGATTAGATAAATATTAATGTTCTGTGTGCTATATTCTTTTTATTATTAATTTGTTTTTGTTACCTGAATTTACTTTATTCTTCTTAATTGTGTTAATGTTTTATTATAGCAAAGATTTGAACAACTTATTGAATTATTTTATCGTTTTATTTAATCATACTTCTTACTTCTCCACGGCAAGTATAATGCTTGTTAAAAAAAATATTGGTTTAAAAAAATGTTTTTATAATTACTAACGTAGTACCAATGAATAAATATGGCATGTGATATATCGTTGAAAAGAGAGGAAAATACTCTATTTAATGGCGCCATTTCCCGCCCGTTTCAAAATATTTTTTTTAACAGACAGAAGAGTAAATCTCAAAATACAGCGGTTTTGAAAAAAAATAGATAAACCTCGTTGAATCACTCTGTTTTGCAAAAAAAATTCGCCTTAGAATTTTTCTCGTATCTCTTCAAATAACGGAGATATTTGGCCTAGACGTTTTCCGCATTTTTTATATTTTCCGCCATAACTCTTAAAGTAGGCCATGGATTTCAAATGTCTTTGAACCATTTTGTAGGGCCCTGATAAAATGGACAGCCTGTATTTTCAATAAGCCTTAGAAAATTATGAAACTGCAGAAACTGTATACGGCAATATCATATACTTATACATAACATAATAATATTAAGATTATAAATACTTAAAGAGACTTATAAGTTGTTTATATTTTTTTTATGTGTCTTAACTTGGCATTTTTGGCAGCAATGTGGCGTACCTGTAATCCTGAAACTGCGAGGGATATCGGTAGCATTCTGTTGGCCTAGGTGGGTAATGGTTGTGTGGAGCTACCCTGGCTACATGGCTCTCGGCTGTAGCTGTGCTGGTGTTATCGTTTAGTTGTTGTTTGTCTACATCTTTCTTCCTGAACTGTCGAAGGGAGCTTGTTATACTTCCACTGTTGGTCTGCAATTGCCAGGATTAAAAATTGCGTTAAAAAGAAATTCATAGAAAATCCCTTAATTCGAAATTTGACCGAAGAAATAACGCTCGATAAAGTTACAATTGAGTAATTGATTCTCTGCCTAAAAAAAGCTACAAACAGGTATAAGCTGACGTGTGTCTTTTAATCTATATATACATATTACTGTTTACATGTACATTCTATTTCACCTAAATCATTAATTTCCATTTAATAAATGGAATAGTTATTTATAACAGTTACAACATAATAAATAACATAATATCTACAATGTTACACTTCATGGCAATGTTGTCTTGATCCATATAAAAATACGAGGCAATTTTCAAATAAAAAAGAATTTAGGTCGTGCATTCTCTCAATAATTAAATTCATCACAAAATTTGTAACCTATTTAACAGTCTTTTTGTGCAGAAGACTTTTTTACTCGTTTTTCCTGTTATAGAGGCATGTTGCCTGTTTTAATTCTTTCTAACTAATATTCATTATAATCAAGTTTTATTTTATACACCTTTAGCATTTTTTTGTTCCACCTGTTATCAATTAATAAATATTTACATCAACATTTTAATTGGGTTGATTGCTCAAAGTTTTTCTGCAAAATTAGCGAGTAAAAGTGCAGCCACGACTTATATTTTCATGTCGGGCAAATGCATTACGAAAACTTATCTATCATATCCATATCAATATGCAGGATATATTTCAAGACAGTTGCTCAGACAATGGTTTATATAACTCGTTTAAAATATATATTTCCTATATATTATGTTGTGCCACGCAAAATATTAATGTTTTATTTATTTTTGCAGACTCTGGAGAGCTCTGTATTTCCCGGAAATATACGATTTTGCAGGTAATGAAATTTATTTATTTTTTTAAGGTGGGCGTTTCTAAGAGGGAGAGATCCGATAAGGAGATATTTATTATTTTTTATCATAACTTTTTTTTACTACGTAAGTTAAGTCATAAGAATTTACCGAATCTAAAATTGTAAAAATTTACAGGGTGTTCCAATTAAAATGACGAAGTTGGTTACAATTTCTGATATAACCGGAAGTAGCAGGAAAATACAAATATTTTAGTTGGAAAGAACGGCATGCAAAGCCCGTGTAAAAGGAAAATCGTAGTTACACTCTTAGCAGTTTCGGGGGTACAGATAGTTTAAGATCGTGCTGACATACCCCGTATATGAAATATTAGTAACAAAAGTCAATATAGTTTTACCTCGCCGTTTACTATGATATTTGAGATTAAAAAAAAAAAGGAAGGGCATAACATAAATAAGCATTTTTAATGAATATGTTATAGACAAGATTTTTAGAAATCAATAAAAATTATTTCTGTCATCCATACATTTAAACAACTTCAATTCAAAGAATACTGATTATTTAAATATATTGTTGGTAGTGTTTTAATACACCCCCGGTTTAAATAAAAAAGAAAGAATTCCATAATGTACAAGCACTGTGTCTAAAAATAACCGGAATGGTTTTTACCACAGTAAATATTACATTGAATTATAATTACCAAATTAGATAGCTAAGCCTAAAACTAAATCCCTTGCACTCTCAACTTAACAAGGAGCACGACGCACCTCACCGCTCAGGAGACGGAACATCTTTTGGTACTCACCGAAGATTCAGTCTGCCCGTAAGGTGCACCTGGGTGGGAGGAGGCACCACCTTGGCCATACTGTTGTCCAGCATTCTGCATGAGGCCCTGTAAACAAATCACGATGCAATTAGCACTGTTTAGAACCCCCAGGTGAATGACCAACTAAACAAACTAATCTAAGACAATTCGTTTTCGGTTTCCTAAGAATATGAACCAGATCCCGTTTGTTTAACCAGCAGTTATCGCCATGCTCTGTCCGTTAATATCGGTTGCCTAATTCGAGATTTTGTGCGAGTGTTAACCAAAATAATGGACTTCGGTAAAAATTTTCAAAATCAGAAGGAGTATATGTTATATATTATTTTGTTTGAGAAAAAGCCTAGGTAGTTTGGTAAGCTTAAAATTAAATTCAGAAAGTTGTGTGTATACCGGATGATAACGACATTAATCCCGTTCAGATTTCTCGGTTGCTTTTAGGAATAATATTTTGAAATTTTGGCATATCATTTGCAACACAAAAAGCCACATTTTGCACTTATTAAGAGAAAAATGTCACTTCCGGTCCAACTGGAAGTAGCAGCAACTTTTGATTTTTAAATAGCAACCTATACTTATATATTTTTGCATATTTAGATTCAACAAAAAATTCTCGTTACAAAGATGTATCACAAGTAAGTAATTGTTTTGAAAATGGCGCCATACATTCGAAAAAGTGAAAAGTTAAGTTGGCAACTGCAAGACTGTGTTTTCAAAAAATTCACCCAGTAGGCCTTGAATCTTTATTGTTGCATTTCAATAAAACTTTATTTAGTGCAAAAACCACTATTTTGTATTGAAAAACAATTTTTTTGAAAAATATAAAAAGCAAATGTATGTCAAATTTTATAAGCATGCCATGACAAAATGACATTTCTTTTCAAATATTTGCCTAAGTTATTATTTGATAAAGTTTATGTAGTGCTTTTTTAATTTCCTTGTTATTTATTTGCCAATATAACTATTTAAAAATTTTAAAAATACACAATGGTGGTATTTATCCAAAATGAATATGTTACTTATTTAAGGAGAATCTAAAAGAAATGCATAGCAAGCTGAAATGTTATATGCATAGCGGTATCTTGGAAGGCATCACCCTTGTAGGACATATTTTAAGATTTTAGAAGAAAAATTTAGGACCCAGCCAAATGAAAACGAAGAAAATACGTTTATTATTGACGAGGCCACAGACATTAATGTTTTACCATCCGTGGAAATTAATAAAAATGCAAGTACACGCGACATTGGAAGTGCTCTTGATATTAGCCGAGAATCTGTTAGAAACCTGGATGATATAAATCATATAAATATTAACTTCATCAGTATTTATATGAAGCTGATGCAGGTAGGAGAGTTCATTATTGAAATTGTAAATCGGTTCACTAACAATGGTATGTTTAACCGAAATAATTTGCATTACTGGTCTGAAGAAAATTTACATGAATTTAGAGAAGGAAATCACCAAAAAGTGTTTGGGGTAAATCTATGGGCAGGAATTGTGGATACTAGGATCATAAGTCCTATATTATTTCAGGGGACTTTCAGCTACCTGAACTTTTTGGATGAAATTGAGGGCTTTTTAGGAAAATTACCTATGAATTTGAAAATAGGCATTTATTAGAAACAATATGGGCATCCGCCACATAACTTTCGGGATGTCTCTAATTATTTAGAAAACATATTTCAAAATAGTCATTTCGACATATGGGCTCACAGGATGGCCGCCTGCCAGCTCACCTGATCTAACCCCTATGGATTTTTTCCTATGGGGGTACGTCAAAGAACGAGTTTATTCATCATCTTCAAGAAACCTCCAGGAGTTGGAAACCAAAATTTGCAAAGCTTTTACAACAATAACTGCGCAAATGTTAGAACGGGTGGTAAGGGAAACCATCAGTAGGGCTCAAAAATGCACCGAAGTTGAACGAATGCGTTTTGAACAATTGTTATAATTTTATTTTTCCCTATCTTATAAACAATTATTAATAAATTCTGATTAGGTTAATGTTTTGGGCTTTGTTGTGCAAGTAAAGATATATGGTTAACATTTAAAAAAATTGAATAAAATTAATTTGCTTTTTATGTTTTTTCTAAAATTTGTTTTCAATTTAAAATATTGGTTTTGGCACGAAATAATTTTTTATTAAAATGTGACAATAGAAATTAAGGTGATGCATCAGATTCAAGTCTTACTGGGTGAATTTTTTGAAAACACAGTTGCCAATTCAATTCTTTAATTTTTATTATACAACCATATTTGCTCAAAGAGTCTCCGCTAGGTCTGCAACGATCATTTTAATTCAAATGTGACTTAAGTAGGTCTAGCTTCTCATTAGTGATTCGTCAGCTACTTGTGCCAATTCTTCTGATATGAGGGCCCTAGATGGTCATCTCGTTCGAACAACGGATTGTCCGTACCTACTGACATATTCTATCGGTGGCAATATTTCGTGAGGCGAATAAGATATTGCACTAAGGCTACCAGGTTTAGTCGCTCATATTTCACGTGTACCCTACACTTACTTAACCGCACTGGTATAAACAGTTAAAAATAGCTGACATTTTTTTGAAAAAAATATATATATCTTAAGCATGCGTGCAATATCGAAATAGCAGAATACTTTACAATTAACAATTGTGGTAAGCATTATTTCAGTCATTTGGAGTTGGACCAATTATTATTTACTCCATAGGGCGGCAATGTTGTACATTTATACATATATGTTAACTACTGTGAGACTTCTAAGTTTAATTCCATTGACCTAATTAGTGTGAAACACGATCTAATGGACTAATACCCGCTATTATTATAAATATCATCATAATTTTTATGTCTACAAAGTTTCGTAAAATGATAAATTCTGGCTGCCCCATCAATTAATTAAAATATCTGGCTAATGTATCTATAAGTAGCTGTACGGGATATTCTAGTACTTTGTACAAGGATAATATACTACTAAAAATAACAATTTATTATGGAGAAAATTAAGAACTTCTTTATTAGCCTTTTTGCATAATTTGGTTACGAAAACCGAGGAAAAACAAGTTTAATTTAAGTTAGCTTTGGGAACGAATAATGTCCAAGACCGATCAATAACTCAATCAAATTACTTAAGTATACATCTAGGCATGTATCCGATGAAGCGTTCTGGGATTTGTACTCATAAAACGTGAAACATTTGTGATATAATGTCCGACCCAATAAATTTCACACCTGTTCAGTGGGATTCAAGTCAGGAGAACGCGATGACCAGTGCACCAGTTGACAGAGCAACTGTGTGAGTGAAAATTGGAAGCTTGTCAGATTGTCTTCCTATTAAACGTGTGAAAAATGTGCTTTTTCTTAAACATCAAATTCTTTCCAACAGTATTGATGACATTGATAATTACAATTCCATCTCCTGATGAAGCTAATATGGTTAGCGAAACGCGCGTCGAATGTGGTGTTTAAAGCGTTTTTATTGTTTGTCGGTGTTATAGTCTCTCATTTATATTTAACTGATGGTGAAGTCCATTTCTCCAAAGAAGCATTGTTGAATATTTGATGTATCTGTTCCTCCCTCAAAAAAAAAAAAACTTATTGTTGCCGGATATGACAATTGATATAGTATTACATAATATGTGTTATGTTATCGAAATATAGGGCGAATGAATTTCAATGAAAAAAGTCCAAACAAACATAAAAAAACATAAATTACACGCGTGTGAGCCGGCCTGTGTTATCGCTACAATTGGAATTAAAACGAAGGCCGGTGAAATATAATAATTGCCTCGAAAAATAATGATAAATAGAACGTCGTCGGAACAATATTTTTATTCGTAGTTATTGTATTATGGTATGACAACCATTGATCGTGTAATATATAATTATTTTATAGCAATCATTATTTTGTACATTATGTTAAATCCGGTAGTGGATAAATCCTCGAAATATTTTATAACGTCGCCCACACGCTATTATATTATTTATTTTCAAATGTTTTGCAAGTTTTGTTCACTCGTCTTGGGATTAATTAACGAAAGCATGGACCTGTTTTGATGTTGGTTTAGGGAAACGACTTTGCAAAAATAATTATACGAGTAATCAGTTTTTTATTTAAAAATAAGGCAACGGTTACATTCTTACTTTGGGGTGATTCTAGGAAGGAAGGATGTAATGCAATGGCGGAAAATATCGAATTTGAGATTTGAATGAATTTGACGTATCGAAAAAGTGAATTTTAAATATCCGCTCGTCTGTCCGTTCGATAAATCAGTATGCCATTAATATCCCTGCAATGAGTATTTGCCTTAGAAAATCCAGAAAGTATAGTTTACTGGTGATAAACGAAAATCAACTGGCTGACTTCTAATGGAATTGAACACAACACAAAAGATCAACTTTTCGTTCGCTTCAAGTTATGTCTACCTTTTAGACCCCAAGAAGCAACCACAGAAACTATATACAGATATAGACGTAACTGAATAAAATCCATTTGCTTTTTGGGTTTTTTCGAAAATTTGTTTTTGAAGTGATTTATTGAAATGTGACAATAAAAATTAAGGTAATACGCCAAATTCAAGGCCTATAGGTAAATTTTTTGAAAAGAGTCTTGCAGTTGCTAACTTAGCTTTTTCATTTTTTCGAATATATGACGCCATTTTGAAAATAATTACCTACTTGTAATACATCGTTGTAACGGGAATTTTATGTTGAATCTAAATATGCAAAAATATATAGATATAGTAGAATGCAGGTTTTCACGGCCGTTGTCTAATGAAGTAGATTCTTCCGGGTCTTGCCGTGGTCATCGAACTTGACTTGACGTTTCGCTGATCATCCTGACAGCTTCTTCAGAAGGATTCTAAAGACTGAATCTGTTGTGTTACACTCCTCGTTATATACCTAGGCGCCGTTTCGCTTCGCTGCTCATTCGTCGTGTTTGGTTGACCGTAACTTACTACGGTGCTGGTACTTGGCAATACCAGTCTCCACGTGTTACTAAGTCGATACCCATCCTCTCTGTTAAAGTTGTTCACGTTTTTTCATAATTTCCAGTGATTCCCTAATGATTCGCGGATAATAGCGCATATTCCTGTCTAATATATTGACGTCCTCGTAGTCGATTTTATGGTTCTCGTTATTATGGACATGTTCTGCTATTGCCGATCTATCCAAATCTGGTATTTCTCTGGTGTTCTTTGATTCTGCACTGGATACTCCGTCCTGTTTGTCCGATGTAGCTCTTGCCACATGTGCACTTCAACTGGTAAACACCTTTTGATAACAGTTTGGGGACAGGGTCTTTGACTGAGGGAAGCATCTGTGACTCCAGCGACGTAGGGTAGGCATGCATACGTTGTTGGTTGTTGCTGTTCTTCTTCTGTAGTTCTCCTCTGGTTATTTACTACTCGTTGTATATTGCTTTGACTGTATCCATCCTTCTCTAAAGCTTGTTGGACATTCTGTAGTTCCTCGGGTTTGTTCTCGTCGTCGCATATTGCGTTGACTCTATGGACCAAGGTTCTAATTAACGCTCTCTTCTGTTGTGGATGGTGGTGAGATGTCGCATGTAGGTAACGATCGGTGTGCGTTTTCTTTCTGTAGACACCATGGGCCAGCTTTTCACTAATACATCTAAGAAATTTGTGCCTGTCTACAACATACTTTCTATGGAATAGAGACTTCTACGAGCAAAAGCAAGGAGCAGCCATGGAATCACCACTTTCACCTGTGATAGCCAACCCATTCATGGAAGCTTTTGAAGAGGAAGTCATACGCTGCAGTGAGAATAAACCAAAGTGCTGGGCTACGCTACGTAGACGATACGTTCATCATATGGCCACATGGAGAATCATCTTTATCTGTTTTCTTCGACCATTTGAATAAACAGCATCCAAGTATCAAATTTACAATGGAGACCGAGCAAGATGGAGCTTTACCTTTCTTAGATGTATTAGTGAAAAGGTCACACAATGGCAAGCTGGCCCATGGTGTCTACAGAAGGAAAACGCACACCAATCGTTACCTACATGCGACATCTCATCACCATCCACAACAGAAGAGAGCGTTAATTAGAACCTTGGTCCATAGCGTCAACGCAATATGCGACGACGAGAACAAACCCGAGGAACTACAGAATGTCCAACAAGCTTTAGATAAGGATGGATACCGTCAAAGCAATATAAAACGAGTAGTAAATAACCAGAGGAGAACTACAGAAGAAGAACAGCAACAACCAACAACGTATGCATGCCTTCCCTACGTCGCTGGAGTCACAGATGCTTCCCACAGTCAAAGACCCTGTCCCCAAACTGTTATCAAAAGGTGTTTACCAGTTGAAGTGCACATGTGGCAAGAGCTACATCGGACAAACAGGACGGAGTATCCAGTGCAGAATCAAAGAACACCAGAGAAATACCAGATTTGGATACACGGATAGGTCGGCAATAGCAGAACATGTCCATAATAACGAGAACCATAAAATCGACTACGAGGACGTCAATATATTAGACAGGAATACGCGCTATTATCCGCGAATCATTAGGGAATCACTGGAAATTATGAAAAACGTGAACAACTTTAACAGAGAGGATGGGTATCGACTTAGTAACACGTGGAGACTGGTATTGCCAAGTACCAGCACCGTAGTAAGTCACGGTCAACCAAACACGACGAATGAGCAGCGAAGCGAACCAAGCGTGACCAATGACCAGCGAAGCGAAGCGGCGCCTAGGTATATAACGAGGAGTGTAACACAACAGATTCAGTCTTTACAATCCTTCTGAAGAAGCTGACAGGATGATCAGCGAAACGTCAAGTCAAGTTCGACGACCACGGCAAGACCCGGAAGAATCTATTTCAATATATAGATATAGGTTGCTATTTAAAAATGAAAAGTTGTTGCTACTTCCGGTTGGACCCGAAGTGATATTTTTCACTTAGTAAGTGCAAAATGTGGCTTTTGTGTCGCAAATTATATGCCAGAATTTCAAAATATTATTCCTAAAAGCAACCGAGAAATTTGGACTTGACTAATTTCGTTGCCACCCGGTAGAGTTAAACGTCTACAACGATATTTATTTCATTTAATATAATGTAGAAGTGCTGCAGTTACTTCAATCAGTATTATACATAAAACGTGTAAACTTTACATAATAGAGTTAACATAAATAGATACAGAAAGTACTATTTTTATATAAAAACCATGCACGTTGAAATATCTTAATAAGTTTAGTCTAATCTTTGTGGGTAACAATTGTTATCAAAACAGTTTGATAAGATAAAAATACACATTTGATTTGTAACTAAAAATACCTCTGAATTGTAATATAAAACAATTATATTAATTTTCATATTTAATATTGTTTTTACGAGAATGAGCTTGCTTTATTTCGATGGCTTTTTAATATCACGCGAGTGAATGCCCAGTCCAAAAAAAAGTTCAGACATCGACTGAAAGGGAGAGATGATCCTTCAAAATATATAACTCAAACATAAGTTAAGTTTTGGCTAGGTTGTAAACTAAGTCAAAAATATTAGCCATCTCATTTATTCGTTTACAAATAAAAACCTAACCCGAATAAAGGAGGATCTTAAACGCCATTTCTGTCAGTTAACTGTCATAACTAACTTAATCTGATGGGGAATACTAGGAAAATGGTCCCCCGGTATCGGTATAAATAGACTGAATGGGGTCAAAAATCAAAATTTCAATACGCCTAGGAAGATATGCAACAGTCTTTAGGTTGAAATACCGTTAATGCAGTGATGTAAGGCAAGAATCGCTATTAATTAGTCTATAACCATCTTGTCCAATCGCCAGGAAAGTCATCGGTTCCATATAGGTTAATTTGAGACTAATAAGGGACTGTCTGATAGCCCTTACATACCTATTCAAACTAGAGCGACACCAGGACATAAGGGAAATGAAAAAGCAGTTGAATTGGCTAAGGAAGTGTGTCCCAGTTCCTAGTAGGATGGAAAATTCTATCCAAATCTGATCAAATTCAATTCGACTTACAATCATATATTATATTCAATTCAGCCATTCCCGATTCAACCTAACTTAATTAAGTAAAGTACCATCTTATTCTGTTGAATCTGAACTACAATGGTTCAATTTCAGTTAAGTATAGGTAAGCAATTCAGAAGTTTTTTGTTTTCTAACAGCTCTAACTGATTCCCTTCTCTAGTTGGTTCTGGACACTAGGTAGGAGATAAAAGCTATACCCAAAACTGTACTCAGGACTATCGAAATCTCTATTCTGGTTTGTCAATTTACAAATTGGTCGATAATATCCATGGTGATGGACTGGAAATTGTGAAAAGGCGTTCTCTGGAATATTCATACCTCACTACACTTTCTCAAATTGGTGTGGAATATTTTTTATTCCGTGTACGATAAGAAAGCAGGATTTTATCTCGAAATACTTAGATAAGATTTTTGGTTATTTTTATAATAATTATATTTTTTTGTTACGAGATGCGATCTTCTGTTTACGGTATAATTTTGTGATAAGATAGTATCGTCCAATACAACATCAACGCAAAGCAATTAGATATCAGCGTTGCCTTTTAAAATACTCGCTACAAAATTCTTATATAAATACATATACAGTGTGTCTCACTTAAGAGTGTAACAGCGTAATAATTTTTTCGTTTTTTGTCCGATTTAAATCAAACTGATCTCAAAAGATAGAAGTCACCAAGGTCTATTTAAGACCACAAAATCACTTTCCATCTTTAAATGCAAGGCCATCTACGATGCTAAATTATATGAAAGAAATCAAAAAATCATAGTAGGCAAATTTTATTAACAAAACTTGATCGAAATCATTAAAAAACTCGGAAGTTTAATTAAATTATAAAAAAATGAGGTCTTGATGAAAAAAATTCCAGTCTCGAATTTCTCGTTTTCATAAGCATGCTCTGGCTTCTTTGTTTCTAATGAGACAATTTTGCAAATGTCAGATTAGTTGTCAAGTAAATCTGTTGGCATTCTGTCTGATTTTTTGTATTCTAGCATATTTTATATCAACTAAAATGCTTACAACTGCGGAAAAAGTGGAAATTGTTAGATTAGTTGGTGAAAATTCTCGTACAATGAGGGAAGCTGCTACAGAATTTAATAATCGGCATCCAGATCGACCCCCAATAGACCATGTAAAAGTTTGGCGAATTAATAATTTATTCAAGAGAACTAGCAAAGTGTGCAACAAATAAGAACAACGTCTGAGGGATCATGTTAGAGATGCAAACATTCTTCAGTTTGTGATAGAAAGTCCAAGGTGTAGCCAAAGAAGAATGTTCACAATTTTAAATGTACCCTAGGATACAATTTGGTGATGCTTCCATCTAAGTAAGTTGCGTCCCTTCAACACTGTTTTATTATACACATTAGAAGAACGAGATGAAGAAGGCGGCTGGAATATTGCTTTTGGTGTCAAGAAGAGTTTTGAACAACCCTGATTTTTATTTTTTTAGTATTTTATTCTCAGATCAAGCGACATTTACAAGTAATGGCAAGTTAATTCTCAATATACTAGATATTGCTCCGTTGAAAACCATCATCGGCTCGTAATGTCGACGCCAGTATTTAGAAAACGTGAATGTGTGGTGCGGTATTTTGAATGAACAAATAATGAGGAAGTTGCACGATTTTTTTTTTAAATCACAGATAGATAGTCGACAGAAAAATAGGCTTCCTCGTATTTTTCTTTTCCTTTATTGTTAAAATTGAGGGTGAAAAAAAAAATTATTTCGGCTGAGAATTTAAAACCATTAAAACGCTATATCCCTAACGATTGGTGTCATTCGTAACCTGCAGCGTCACGTCGTTATTGTTAAAACGTTGAAACATCTAAAAAGAACGATGTGGTTATAGATTAACACGTTAGGGATGTTATGGAATGATTATACGTCATATTAACCAATAATTAATAACAAGATTAAGAATAACAACGCAAATTCAGGTCAAATTAGTGAAAATGACGTCAAAGCAATATTATAGCATTTTCAGTCACGTGGTTTTGTTTACACAAATGTTCAAATTTTAATGTGGCATATATACAAAGCAAAGTTTCTTTTATTTTATTATCAACTTATATACTACATATTATGGAAAAATAATAAAATTAAGCATTTTTTAAATCCATGCATCTTCCTCATTGGGCCATATTTCTTTGAGGGAACTTTCAATGCGGAACGTTTTCTAATTTTTTTGCAAACTGAATTTTGAATCGAAATTGAAAACTTGCCCCTTATGGCATACACCAGTGTGATATTTCAAGTTGATGGAGCCCCAATTCATAATGCAATGATAGTACGGAATAGTACGGATAGTACGGCTAAACGACACTTTCCCCGGAGGTGGACTGGTAGAAACAGCTTTTTCATTAATTGGCCTCCGAGGTCACCTGACCTCACGCCCTTGGACTCTTTTTTATGGGGGTTTCTAAAGAATGAAGTTTACAAAACGCAACCAGGAAATAGACTACAAATGAAAAACCGGATTAGGCAAGCTTGCGCTGAAATTGCGTCTACAACCCTCCAAAAAGTAATGAACAAGGACAGAAAGCGAATTGAGGCATGTATTAGGGCTGCTGGAGGTTTGACAGAACATAATATTTAATTCTTTTGGTTGTATTTATTATTCATTTGTGTAAATTGTTAAAAAAAATAAATTTAGAAATGATTTCTATTACAATGTCTAAAATGATTTTATTCATCAAAACCTCATTTTTTAATAATTCAATTAAACTTCGGATTCAGGGTTTTTGATTAAAAAATGCCTACTATGATTTTTTAATTTTTTTCATATAATTTAGCGTCGTAGATGGCCTTGCATTTAAAGATGGAAAGTGATTTTGTGGTCTTAAATAGATCTTGGTGACCTCTATCTTTTGAGATCAGTTTTATTTAAATCGTACCAAAAACAAAAGAATTATTACGCTGTTACACTCTTAAGTGAGACATACTGTATAAGACTTGTTTTAAAAACTTGAAAAGATGAATATGTGCTTTTAGATTTTTCTCAAGATTTAAAGATAGAAGTCTGTAATCAAACAATTTTTTGAAATTTACAAAATCATTTTGTACTTCATCTTGTCAGGTGTCACTTTCATAAAATGTGGCAGTTGGGCTTAATCCAGAAACATTCATATCATCATTGACTCTTGAATATACTTTTAAAATCGTCATTTAAAAATGGAGTAACCTAATTCAATATGCATTAGCGGGGTATTTGTTTTATCAATACCTCCGTACTACTGTCTGTAAAATATAAGTATTACTTGTGGAAGTTTGATACTAGGGATCCCTTGGGCAGTATCGAGAATTGTAATCTTTTAAATAACCACATATTTTATACTGCAAATAATAAATAGGCTAGACTACGCCCGGCACTCCGGTAGAGAGCACAATTTCTATCGATTATACTACAATTTATGAATAATAGATAACCATGGTGATCGTTAACAAAATTATTGAATGAGTTAGTATTAATGAATTCACTTTGAAATCCATATTATAATAATCAACATAAATCGTCGTCCCTGTTCTATGTTATTTACCTTTGTTACTTTCAACGTAGTATTGTAATGGAACCTCCTCTGAAGAAATAAGAGATCATTACAAAAATTATATAAAATTTCACTCGGCTTTACGTATTATTGCCCAAGTACTTATTAGCCAAACCTTTTTTATGGAGCTTCAGTTTTATGCACCATCATTTCAATCATAGAAAATAGGACGGAAAATTATTTATTTCATAGAATTTTGATGCCTAATTTAACAAATTAAGGGTAGTTCCAGAAATCGGAGGATTTTATAATCTTGATACTGGTTTTTATAGTAGAGAAAACTTTTTGCAGTATGTTAAGTTTCGGCAAAATATGAAATGTATATCTTTAAAAATTTGTGCACTCATCCCGGGGGTTGCAGGCCCCATTTTACACCCCAGTTCAATAACTCGCAAAGTTTTCAACGAAATCGGCTCATGGGAGTTTTTGGAGTCGCTGGCTCGAATCCGAAGTGAAAATTGGAAAATTCAAAATAGCGGACCTAAAATGGCGGATTTTAAAAACTAATTCCTGATTTACGCCGCTTCTATAGATTTTACTGAAAAATATGTAGAGTAAAAAAGTGTTTAGAATGCCATTTTGCATAAGAATACATCATTTTGGAAACCACAATATTTAATCCTTAGGTTTATTCTTTCCTATTATTTGGGTTTTCTACCACATGTATTATTATCCTCTTCAAAACAAATCACCGAATCTACAAAATAATAGAATTATTGGAAAAAAAAGCCTCTGCGCCCGGGACGTTTACGCCAAAGGAAAAGTCAGAGGTTATGTTTTGCAAATAATATAAATCGGAATAAACACAGACATAATGTATTTTGCTGACGTTTCGGAAAGTAATCTCTTTCCGTTTTCAAAGCTTTTTTTGGAAGATTTCTTATTTTGCTGTGTATGTCAAATGCACAGCTTTAAGATTCTGTTTATGTTATTTCCATAGATACTTACTACTTACACAGAACATAGAACTGATGATATTTTCTTTTAGATAATTTTGAGTTTGTTAAGTTCTTCTTTTAACCTTGGTAGCCAGGTTGTACAAATATCTACAGATCAATTCGATACGCACTTATCTTCATTCAATAAGATTATTGCTGATTCTTTAATTTTTCTTTTTTTGGTATCTGTTTCTTTTGTTAAAATTTTTGCCGAGTCCCAGTTTATTCCATGTCCGTTTTCCCAAGCATGTTCACAAATCTTTGATTTCTGAATTTCATTCTTTCTAATGTAATTCTTGTGCTGATCCAACCTCACACTGAAAGGTCTGGATGACTCACCCACATAACATTTATCACATTCGCACGGGATATTGTAAATACAGTTTTTTGAATTCTGCTCCCTGTTTATCTGTTTTGTTTTTGTTAAAATAGATCTTAAAGTGTTCCCCGTTTGAAATATCGTCCTAACATCAAATTTGTCACCTATACGGCGTAGCTTTTCCGATAGTCCGTATACATAAGAAATTATTGCTGTATAATGACGTTCAGGTTTTTGTTGTACCTGATTGTCCCTATTTTCAATATTTATGAAAACTCTCTCAACAAAGGCTTCAGGATATTGATTTTGTACCAGAACCTCTTTGATAATTTTTTTCTCGTTATTTAATATTTCATTATTAGATGAAATTATTTTGGCCCTATCGTATAAACATTTTACAACACCCCTTTTAACATTTATTGGCTGATTTGAGTTTAAATTTAGATATCTATTACTATGTGTTGGTTTTCTATAAACGCTTGTTTCAATTGTATTATTTACCCTTCTAATTAAAACATCTAAAAACGGTAGTTCATTCCTACTTTCTACTTCTAATGTGAATTTAATAGACGGTTCCTTACTATTTATATTTTCCAAAAAACTATCTAGTAAATTGACACCATGAGGCCAAATTGCAAAGATGTCGTCAACATATCTCCACCAGACAACCGGTTTGTTTATACAATTTTGAACATGTGTGTTCTCAAAGTTCTCCATAAATATGTTGCTTAAAATTGGTGATAATGCAGACCCCATAGCCATACCAAAATCCTGCTGATAGAACTCATTGTCCAATTGAAAATAGATTGTTTTTATACACAGTGTTAAGAGTTCCATTATGCTATTTACACTTAATTTAGTTGTAGTTTCCAAATTATTATCATTTAGCAACCTGTCTTTAACTATTTTTAAGATTTCATCTACCGGAACATTGGTAAAAAGACTAACTACATCAAAACTAACCATCAGGTGTGATTCATGAATATTGTTTTCATAAATTTTTTCTATAAAATGTTTACTATTTTTAATATATGAATCGGTATTTCCAGATAATGGATCAATAATTTTAAGTAAAAATGTTGCCAAATTATGACATGGTGAATTAATAGAACTAACAATTGGTCTTAAAGGAATATTTTGTTTATGTGTCTTTGGTAAGCCATAAAAATGAGGAGGCTTACTATGATGTGGTGTAGGTTCGTTCAAAATCATTAAATTCATGTTTGTATTTAAACAAAGTTCTGTAAATTTTGCTCTCTATTGATTTTGTTGGATCTTTGTTTAGTTTTGAGTAGGGTCCCTCATTTACAAGAGTTATGAATTTTGTGTTATATATATCTTTATCTATAATGACTGTGGCATTACCTTTGTCTGCTGGCAATATTTTTATACTTTCATCACGTTTTAAAGAATTTATCGATAACTTTTCTTCTGGAGTTAAATTATCTTTAAATTTTGTATTGCTTCTCTAAAGCAATTTTTGCCCGTTATTTTTTTTCCAATAATTCTATTATTTTGTAGATTCGGTGATTTGTTTTGAAGAGGATAATAATACATGTGGTAGAAAACCCAAATAATAGGAAAGAATATTCGTAGAATGCCACAAATAACTTTCAGACAATATTAATCCATAGGCTTCTCCCCTGTGAAAAATTACGATAAAAACTTTTTAATTTTTTTTTATTGGATTAATAAAGTTGAAATAACAAAAAAAACTCTAATCATTTCAACCCTTTACTGGGGGTGAACATAAAGTGACCTCCCAAAAAATACGATTTTTCCTAAATTTTTATTACAAACTGGTTTTCCAAGGCATGGCGGAGAAACGAAAGAGTTAAATAAAGTGGTTACCAAAATGGTGTATTCTTATGCAAGATGGCACTAAACACTTTTATACTCTAATATTTTTAGTCGCAAACTCCTCTATAAAATCCTTATTTTACTATAAGGAACGTAACCAGACTGCAACCAATAGCTAGTCTCCGGGCTATGTGCCCCGCCGAGCCCTGAATTACAAGTTGCAAATCTGGCGCGTTAAGTGTAATAATTGCATATTACCATCAAAACGCTAATGCTTCGATTGCAACAAACACCAGCCGAGAGACTGATCCTACTTAAAGGAGCTCTCTGCTACCTTGCACTGAAGAGAGCCAACAGCTCGAAACTGCAGTTTGCAAGTGGTGTGTGACGGCTGGCAAGAACATAATGCAAAAGGTTTCAAGTGTGATCATTTTGACGCTCAGAAATTCCTAGCGTTTATGGATTATACTTTTCACTATGCGTTGATTAGCCTTCCGAATCTCGTTCTTGAGAAACATCATCATTATCATTTAGTATTTACACCGGTTTAATCTGGCATTTATTTATATCTCGGTATTCTAATTATTTCCAGATATTATACATCGCTAATTCGGTAGAAGATTATTTAAAATTCACGTAAATGTTAAAAATAAACAAACGATAATGATATCTTACAGTTATGCCAATTGAGCATTCCGTTCTCCGTAATTAGGTGTACTTATTAGAACCTACCGCATACTCGTGTATAATGCGAGGTAGCGTTAAATAAACATTTATTGTAAATAAGGCCCGCAGTGGTCTCTTGAATATCACGCTTTTCGTATTTCAATAAATAAATACGAGGTACCTAGTGCGAGTAAAAAAACAACGAAGCTCAATAATAGACAATCGGTAGCCAAGATACAATGTAAGGTAATAAAACCATTGCGTTTTGTAAGATTGATGTTGACGAGATCGAAATCGATTGGCGGAAAATGCTTTGTCACTGTGCTGTGTGTTTGGGGCAGGAAAAATTAAACTGTGGTGTTAAAAAGGCAAGTTATGAGAGGTGCATGTTTATTATAGAGATATATTAAAGTACCAGTATGAGAAAAAATGGGAAAGGGATCAATGGCAAAATGTACTCATGAAAACTGATGGAACAGGAAGACAAGACGGATATGTTGCTAATGATATTGCCTTTTCCATAATCATAGATAAATCATTAAAGCATGAAGGTTCGGTATTTATAATGACTTAGTTATTGGCAACTTGAATTAAGGCAACAACTGTATTTTCTAATACAGAATAAAATATTGCAGCATCGACGGTCGAAAATATTTCGGAGGCGACATGTTTTGTCTACAACTGTAAAAAAATTAAATATCATAAATACATATTATCAGTAAAGTTGTTATAATCGAAAGAAACAGCAATAAAGATAACTTAAGTAGACATTTATGATTATTTTTATTAATAATTAGTGTAGTACACCGAACAAGTTTTCCTTAATAGTTGTCTTCCAGCTCGCACCTATTCTATTTAAAATATATTTTATAGGTAGTTGCAAAGATCTCCTCAGATGCATTTACTCAAAAGAAACTTATTAAGCAATGCACTGACGTCGATTGTATGTTATTTGTCAGCCGTAGAAGGCCAAATTCAGATGGAAAAATTAAGTGAAATTCAAAGTATACTCCCCAAATAGTGTGAAGTAGTAGGACGAAGGATAATAGGTATGCCATCACTGCGGTAATAGTTTTAGGTTGCTGTAATATCCTGAGTTTAATAGCAAAAATCTAAAGAAACGCCAAGTGGCGTTACTTTCCAATTCAATTACGCAAGTAGTGGCAAACAATTCTTCTATACTGGTACAATCTAGTGAGATTTTCAACATCTGTGGACCAACTGACGAACCGCTTCTTTTGCACCTAGAAAACTATAGAAATTTCCAGCGTATTCGACGAGTTTTGGAAGGAGATTCGAGTACGTATATTTATATAAGGAATGAATTCAAGCAGATAGGTTAGGTAGCTTTGGAATACAAAAAATGATCACAGAACATCATAACAGTTATTCAAAGTACTGTCCATTAACGTCAATGCGCTTCGGTCACTTCCCAGAGTGTGAAATCGCCTACCCTTTTCTATCTTAACCGTAAGAGGAGATAGAGAGTGGAGTTTTCAATATGAAACGCTGCACAAAACTACGCCGTATCAAATATTGATGTTGTTAACGTAAACAATTCCCACGTCCGAATTGGGGGACGCCTAAACTGTGACGTCATTTTACAATATAAAAGAAACTGCAGGGCCCATGAAATGGGGAATCAGACCCGAGCTACATCGCAGGACATTGAGTTCGCTGTACTTTGGAGACTGAATTTAACCACACCTTAATTACATCGCTGGACATTGAGTTCACTGTACTGACGCCGCAAACAACCATTCTTTGGCGTATTCTTTATGAAGTGCCGTTTTAACGTCTCTACGATGCCCTACGAGGACGTTCTCCATGAAGAAGCTGGTTAAAATCATTCACGGGCGATATAACGCTATACAGGGCGCACGGAAATTCTGCAGGCATAAATTTCTAAATGTGACCGCTTGCTTATTTCGCGACGCTATTTTATTATTGGCATTTATATTCTGGTTTCGTCGGGGTGTAATGGGGAAATTAACGCATTTGTGGTACTAAAAGAATATTAGATTTTTTTTTTTAATTTTAGCTCTGATTTTCAACAAGAAAATATAATATTATATTATCAGTTATTCAGTTATAATTTCATTCACAAAATTTCACTTTCTAAATATCTTACTAGGGAAATTTGCGTTTGCAAAGTAACAAGTTTATATTCAAGAACTATATATTTAGAGCTATGCAATAACAAGGTACTTTATCACACACTAGCCAAACTTCATGTCTATCATTATTCAGCAGTTTTTATAAAACAAATAGTGGACTTTCGTTTCCATCACATCTCATGTAAGATTATTCAAGAATGCTTTATATTTAAAGTGCACTAGGAATATTTTCCTACTGTAACCACAAGGTTTTCTGATTGTTGGACATTTACCTACAATAAAATCTTATAGTTATATGAATTCGGCGTACTTTGCGTTCACCAAGGTTTGAAACATTGACTACGGTCAATTGGCTGGTTCTGTTCTCCAATTGGGTTCAGTTACAACGAGGGATGTCAATATTTCAGGCAGTTGTCTGGTCACTTGTTTCGATTGAAGGGTGATGCAACCGCACTTTCTTACCTTCGCGGATTCGTATGTTTGACAATCATAGGCAATCTTCTGGTTGCTTTTCTATTTAATTACTGTAGGGAGATTTCCCCAGCATTCTAAAGGATTTTATGTGAGTGTAAATTTTCACCTCTGCAAGATTAATATGATTATCTGAACGATTGTTCCTACTCTAATTTCAATCACTAAACTGTGTATAATTAAAGGATATTTCCTCAACACTCTATGATATGTTATCCGAAAATTTTGATAATGTATAAACATGACATGATTCTTGTCCTCTCTTTTGCATTCGATTCATTATTTGGCTATTGCTAACAACTTTCTTTAATTATAAAATTGTTACCTAGCAATTGTTAACAGCTCTAATTATGGATTATCATTACCAGGCCATTGCTACAACTCTAATTACTATTAAAATAACACAGCATACTTTTGAATCTCAGTTCTTGTTATTGCATCAAAACACTCAGTATATCTATAGTATGGTCATTATTATAGCAGCGCAAATTTTCCTATTATAATATTTAGGCAATTGTCTAAAATATTTGGATTACTTTTGATTTCATGTTCGACTATTGTTGCATCGATTTATATAAAATAAAATGGGTTTTTTTAAATATTTTTTCCCATCAATTATTCTCTTATTCTTTCACCTTTACCTTTTCGTCATATAAGTAATAAACTAAATAAATGGTTTTGTTTCAAAGCAAAATACAAAACAGACTTTAACTATGAAGGTACAGTGCAATCTTGAGTAATAAAATACTACATAAATAACGTATATAATTAACTAGGTCTTTTAATTAATAGACAGTGCGTTCAAGTTTACCAGGTATTCAATTGACAGAGTGATTAATTTTCTAAGGTATATAGTATCAGACAGAAACAAGTAATATTAAACTTTATATAAAAGAACCTGAGGTAATTAAAAAGGGTTACTACACGCACACAACGAAATTTGGGTCCTACACTAACAAAACTAGACGATCACGCAAATGGCCAATCTTATTTGTTTATCCTTCAGATAAATAAATAGTACTTAGTTTCCTGTTTAAATAATTACCAGGATTTTATTTGTAATTAATTGGCGTGGGCTTGAACTTCTTCAATATGTTGAGTAAAAAAATATTAAGAATGCCATTTTGCATAAGAATACATCATTTTGGTAACCACATTATTTAAACATTTCGCTTCTTCCCCGTGGAAAACGCCTGACCCATTCTTTGCAAAAAAATTGGATTAAAAACTATTTTTTAAATTTTTTTATTCTAGTTTGATAATTGTAAGCGACTCAAAAATAATAAACAATAATAGTTTCAAGGACTGCTGATTCGCACATTCTGGTTGCGGATATCTGGAAGGAGGGACATTGAGCGTTTGGCAATTGAGACGGCTACAAGTTAATATAATATAACCGCGTATTTTTTGTAATTATTGTTTTAATACATTTAATATGTTTTTGTAATATAAATATTTACTTTTACTTAACAAAGCAGCGGTGGGATAGGCCTGCTTGCCTCGACTGTGAAGTGACTTGTTCGCACAGTGTTGTTCCCTTTGTGCCCTTATTTGTGACTCTTAGTGAAATTGGACAATGATCACACGTATGTTATTCTTTTAAGTTATATATTTTTGCTCATCAACTGCTTGCAATCTGATTAACGTATAATATCAGTAGGAAAAATTATTATTGCCGGACTTAAGCCATATTCTTGCTGCGTTACATTATCAATGCTTCGGCGCCTTAATATAAACATTTTTTAAGCAGTCTCTTTATGTTTTGACTATTATTTCAATAGCGACTTTCATCAACAAGAAGTCAATAAATTTAAGTGCTACTATTTTTAGACTTTTGCCCATTCATTCTTACATTGTTTGTAACAGGACTTCCCCATATTTTATTAAGTATTTATTTTAAAAACATTACATCAATTACTTTTAGTCTAGTAAATTAACGTACAAATTTACTGGGTGTCTCAAATAATTGCATAGTGTAATTAACGTATAAATTATACTAGAAAATTTAGATTCTGTTAAAATGGGGCGAACAAGGTCAAGGTCCACTTCAAGTAGCACGAGCTCCAGTTCTAGTTCGAGCTCAAACAGCGGTTATAATTATAAACGGAACAAAAAACACAAAAAACAAATAAAGACCCGTGCAAAATGTACTACGAAAAATAACAACGATCAGATAATAGTTACAGAAGTACACAATGAACCGTCTACGAGTCAAAATTCTTCTATACTAACAACTACTACCGATCAGAGAGTGGATCGCTTAGAATTTTTGATCGAAAAATTAATACAAGAAAGACCTACTGTCAGCTCACAACCACAAAAATTGATTGCAAGACCAGACTGTATTCCCGAATTTTCACCGGGAAACCCAAATCTGTCCTCTTCGAAATGGATACAAAAAATCGAACAATTGGCTATAATTAATAACTGGGACGAACATACTATCATTTTCCACATGCAAGGTCGATTACAGGGATTGGCTCGAAAATGGTATGATAGCCTACCATCATACCAACTGAATTGGGAAGAATGGAAAAACCTGCTGCTGAAGTCATTTCCGGATAACCATGATTTTGCTGCAATTCTCAGAAGTTTAACAAATAGATTCAAACTACCTTTAGAGACATGGGAACAATATTATTTCGATAAAATGGAGCTTATTAGTGCTTGCGAAATCACTGGGAAAAAGGCTGTTTCGTGTTTAATAGATGGCATAAAAGATCCGACAATTCAAGCTGGTGCACGAGCAGGTAGATATGCCACGCCAAATGATTTGTACGCAGAATATCTCTCAACCCTTAATCCCGAAGCTGGACGATCTTTTACAAGGACAGAACAGTACCAATTAAAGGGGTTTAAGCGTACTCATAGTGGCACTCATTTCAGGGAATCGAACAAACAACAAAAACGAAATGACAACAGTGAACAGCGTTGTTATAATTGCAAAGGGAAAGGTCATTTCTCGAACAAATGCCCAAAGCCTAGAATGGAGTGCACAAGCTGCAAACGTTTAGGACATCTGGCCAAAGATTGTCGGAGATCTGTCAGGAATCAAAGAGTGCAGCCGACCATTGTAGATTACAATAGTAGATATTATTTCAATTGCTGGCTAAATAAAAAACCCACACGTGCGTATGTAGATTCCGGATGTGGGGAAGTGTTGATAAGAGAGGACGATGCTATCCAGCTTGGATTGAAATACTCTGCCAGTAACATGGTGATAAGGGGTTATGGAGGATCAACAGTTAATGTAGTAGGAGAAACTGAAGTTTTCCTTAAAGTGGATCAGGCAGAAGGTACTGTGAAAGCGCTTATTGTTCCAAATTTCGCACAAGAGGTACCCGTTATGATAGGACAAACCTTTCTTAATCGACCCGAGGTTCTTACGATAGTCTTCGGAGAAACAGTAAGGCTCCTATCTGCTGAAGATGATCTGAATACGGTGTTAAAACTGCCACCAAATAAAATTCCTCTGTGGGTAATGGAAAATACTATTATTCCGCCACAAACTACTGCATTGGTTGTCGTCACATCACGGGGCGTTATCAACAAAGATGTTTACATACGAGGAGGTCTGAGGCCAGTACTGGGAAATGAGTACTTCATTGATGAGTGCATCACAAAAGGTGAGGGTGGTTGTGTGACAATTACGAATTTGTCTCAACGAGAACTCAAGGTGAGTACAAATCAAATTTTAGCTCGATGTGTTACATGTTTCGAAAATATATCTTCAAATTCTTATTCTTTTGCATTATCCACTGTACTACGAACCAGTGATCCATTTACGGCTAAGGATTTGTGTTACAATGTAAACCTCACTTCTGATGAAGTTAATAAACTAGTTGATTTAGTAAACGAATTTAGGTGTTGTTTTGCACAAAATACTGGCGAACTAGGGAAAACTGATATATTGAAAATGTCAATACACATGGAGGATGATAAGCCTGTCGTCTATCGACCATATCGTTTGGCTCACCATGAACGAAAAATTGTGAGAGAAATTGTAGACGATTTATTGAGTAATGATATCATACGAGAATCTGATTCGCCATACTCTAGTCCCATTCTTCTTGTTAAAAAAAAGAACGGTGAACAACGCATGTGCGTGGACTATCGAGCACTTAACGCAAAAACGGTTAAAGATAGATTTCCGCTTCCTTATGTAGACGATTTCCTTGGAAGACTTAAAAATTGTCAATATTTCACAAGTTTAGATCTTGCGAGTGGTTACCATCAAATTCAGATGGAAGAGTCGGCGATTCCAAAAACTGCTTTTGTAACTCCAGACGGCCATTATGAGTATAAGAGGGTCCCTTTTGGACTCTGCAACGCTCCCGCAGTCTTTCAAAGAACTATTAATAAAGTCTTGGGAAATCTGCGATATGGAAAGGCATTGGTATACATGGATGATGTTCTAGTGCCATCAAGTGGTTTTAACCTTGGACTTGCTAGTTTGAGAGAGGTTTTGCAGTCTTTCAAACATGCTGGTCTTACTCTACGCTTGAGTAAATGTCAGTTTTTTATGGAAAAGATTGAATATTTGGGTCACGAAATTAGCAAGGAAGGGGTTCGACCAGGCAGCAAGAAAACTGAAGCTGTACAAAGATTTCCAGTACCTACAGACGTTCATTCTGTTCGACAATTTCTAGGATTGGCCAGTTACTTTCGAAAGTACATTAAGGATTTTGCCATTATCGCAAAACCTTTGACGGTCTTAACGAAGAAAGATGTCAAATTCGAATGGGGTGAAGAACAACGTAGAGCTTTTGAAACCCTTAAAGAAAAACTGGTATCTAGACCCGTGTTAGCTATTTATGATCCTGAGCTAAGAACAGAAGTTCATACGGACGCGTCAAAATGGGGTATAGCAGGAATATTAATTCAAATACCATCTGACAATAATGCACGACCAGTTATGTATTATTCTAGACAGACGACAAAAGAGGAGCAAAGATACCATTCCTATGAATTGGAAACCATGGCAGTGGTAAACTCGTTAAAACATTACAGAGTATTTCTCATCGGCATTAAATTCAAGGTCGTCACTGATTGTAATGCAATTAGAACGGCCATGACTAAAAGAGATTTAATTCCACGAATCGGGAGATGGTGGCTGGCAATACAGGAGTACAACTTTGAAGTTGAGTACCGCCCCGGACATAGAATGGCACATGCAGACGCACTCAGTAGGAACACAACTAGTACCGATTTAGCTGAGCCCAGTATCACAGTTAATATAGTAAACATAAATCAAGAGGACTGGATCCTCAATGCTCAGCTGGGCGATGAAAGATGCAAATTTTTGGTCGGAGTATTGACAGAACCTCCAAAAGACCGAGAGGGTCGAGAAATACATCAAAACTACTGTCTACTCAATAACAGACTGTACAAAAAAGATTCTGGCAAAAAGAAGTGGGTGGTACCTAAGGCAGCACGAAGACAGGTCGTATTGCATTTTCACGATAGAAACGGTCATTTGTCAGTTGATAAAACGATGTCAGCTCTATCAAGACTCTATTGGTTCCCAGGAATGAGGAGATACGTAAAAAAATTTATATCCGCCTGTTTACCATGTTTATATAATAAGGAACCTGGAGGAAAACAACCCGGGTATTTACATCCAATAGAAAAGAATAATACGCCATTCGATACACTTCATATCGACCACTTAGGTCCTTTTGTCAAATCTAAGAGGAGAAACATGTACTTAATAGTTATCGTGGAAGCATTTTCAAAGTTTGTTTTCATGAAAGCAGTACCCTCCACTAGGACACGACCATTAATAAACTTTTTGAACAGCGTCATTGAAAACTTTGGAGTACCAAAACGAATAATAACGGATCGAGGCTCTTGTTATACAAGCAAGCAGTTCGAAACACTCTGCAAGAAACTAAACATTAAACACGTTCTGAATGCAACAGCTACGCCAAGGGCGAATGGCCAAGTGGAAAGGTACAATCGTACCATTTTGTCGTCTCTTTCTGCATCTACGGACGATGAAGAAAGGTGGGACGAAATGGTCTCAAAAGTGCGATGGGGTTTGAATTCTACGATGAATTCAACTACTGGAAAGTCGCCGTACGAAATCCTTTTTGGATATATACCCAGGGGTATTGCCAATGCGATTCTGGATAACGAAATTTCCGTAGAATCAACTCGAGACGAAAATCTAACTGCAACAAGAGAAAAGGTCAAATACGTTGTAGCCCAGAAACAAAGAGAACGAAAATCTGAGTTCGATAAACATCGACATACTGGCAGAAAATACCAAGTTGGTGACCAAATACTGGTGCGTACCGTGGCAAAGAGCAATCAAGGCAAAAGCCGAAAATTGGTTCCAAAGTATAGTGGACCATACGTTATTACGAAGATTTTAGACCACGATCGTTATGTGGTAGAGGACGTCCAAGGATCTTCCCGATCGCAGAGGAAGTATAAGGGAATAGTCGCCCTTGATAAGCTTAAGGCCTATAACGTTGAAGTTAGTTCACAATCGGAGGATGAACTTAACGAAAAAGAACACGAATCGATACGTTGTTCACATTAATTTAGGTGTTCCTGTAGGGTAACGTTTTCTTACAAGTTTCTTTATATATTTTACCATTATGTAGTTGATTAGAGATTAGTGGCTAGTAACTAACCAATGATTCTTGCAAGAATTGTCTCTTAACTTTACAGATTCTACGATGCAGAGTATGCAGAGAATCCAGCAGTTAAAAAAAAAAAAAATCTATTAACAATATGTACAAGTGTTTGTCGGGCTAGTAATTCGAGTTTGTTTTCACAGGAATCACGAATTTCCAAAACAAGGAAGTTGTTCCACGAGGACGTGGATATTGGTAGCGTGACCGACTGTAAGCGACTCAAAAATAATAAACAATAATAGTTTCAAGGACTGCTGATTCGCACATTCTGGTTGCGGATATCTGGAAGGAGGGACATTGAGCGTTTGGCAATTGAGACGGCTACAAGTTAATATAATATAACCGCGTATTTTTTGTAATTATTGTTTTAATACATTTAATATGTTTTTGTAATATAAATATTTACTTTTACTTAACATAATATTGGTCTAATAAAACTGAAATAACCAAAAAAATTAACCCTAATCGTTTCAACCCTTTTATGGGGGTGAACATACCTCCCAAAAAATACGATTTTTCCTAAATTTTATGCCCCATAATGCTGCGATCGCTCCCGGCCTATACAGACGTATTGAAAGCAGCAAATAAGCCTAATCAGAAATCAACAAACATGACCTTATTAACCTTTCGGCCTTTGATTCTAGTTTATCATATTTTTGCGTGTATTATATGTATTCTCTACTAACCGATATCCACTAACGTTCATTTATATTCCTATCATTACTATTGTATAGAATTTGGTGAATATTTACATGAGTTCCGCTGAGAACAATAAGGATGACTGCCTTTGAAACCGCTTGTGCTTTATTTCTTAAGGTGTAGGTATGTATTTGAAAGGAAAACCAAAAGCAGTATCAATCGCAAAATGTCAAGACGTTTTTTGCAATCCACGAATTGATACAGATGCAATTTGTTATTGAACACTAAATATTAACCCAAGCTGGTGTTATTTATGTGATATACAGGGCGATTAAAAAGTTATGTTGCGAAACTGGATGGCTTTTAAAGATCCTAAAATATCGTCACAGGTACAGGTCAATTTTTTTGTGCAAAGTATTGGACAGAGTTGCTAATAAAAAGATAAACTTTGATTCATTTGTGTCAATGTTTATACGATGTCTGTGTTGTTTTAGGAAAACAGTTTTTGATTTTTGCCAGTAAAAACGAAACGAAAAACATTAATTTCTCTTTTTGAATCATAAGATAAATAAAAATTACATATTGTCGATATATACTCGGAATGTTGTTATATCTTCTATTTAATCTCCAATAACTTGTTGGATTTAACTTATTTTTTGATCTTTCAGATATTATCAGAAGTTCTCAGAAGGCATATTACATAGATAACCCAACAGCTATGCGGTTGCGGTTATGATCTTTTTTTATCAGCCCCTTCTAAGCATAAAATTTAAAAATGGAATTCGTTTGTGTAAATTTACACGAGTTGAGATGGTGGTTGGTATAAAGGAAAATATTCCTCGAAATGTGGGAATTGTGTTTAGATTTAGATTTTATTCTGGCAATCCAACAAATATCTCATAAATAAAAATACAAGTACAAAATGAACATCCAAAAAAACAAAAAATTATGTAAAACAGCCACTACCTACTACCATGCTAAAATAGACTAGGCGTCACGGTTTTTTTTGTTATAAAAATTCCTAAGGAAGCTTTTCTTTTTTCTATCGCTTGTTTTTATGTTTGGAAATAGATTTATTGAAAATGCCCTTTCCAATTCGGTCCGGATCATATTGTTTAAGCAATTGAAAGGGGGAATTTTAGCGTTTTTTTTAGATATCTCCGAAAATATCAATAATAGTGCAAAAATCAAGAGTGGAAATTTATTCTCCACTAAATTCTACATAAAAAAGGGCTCAACATTTTTTTCGATTGGTGTAATAGTTTCGAAGATAGAACCGTGGGAAGGTGCGAGTCGCGGGTCACATCAGCGTAATAAAGCAAAAAGTTGAAATTATTCTGAATGTGGTAGTTAAAGAATTTAAGATACGAATTCTGGTGAAATAATTGAAATGATTGTTTATTCGTACAACCATTCTCATCCTTTTGTGTTTAGGTAAGTGCCCAAGATCGAGTTGCTCTGCTATTTCTGGTTCTCTGATTTCTTGAAGTTCCTTGATTTCTTCAATATCTCCAATCCTTCAGGTTCTGCAGTCTCTTCAGCTTCCCCCGTCCCTTTATCATCTTCATTTGGCATCTCAACATTAGAAAACTCCTCGAGATCGATGTCAATATGTTCATCAATGTTTTCTTAAATATCAATTCTGAGTGCTTCGACACCGGAGCAAGTTCGCAATGGGAACAGATAATGGAACATTTAAGCCCATGTTTACGGCACCCGCAGTTTCCGTTGCATCCACCTCGACAACTACAATATATTATTTTCAGCAATGCTGGTGGCGAAGCTTCTTTTTTTAGTGGTTACGGGGGGTAAACATTTCAGAGTTCGCTTCCACCCCCATTCGTTTGGTTCCAAATCAATGTCTCCCCATATTTGTATTTGATGGTACACTCTATATGCGTGCTGTTGTGCTGCTGCATGAGTAGGTGGTAAAGAACGAACGAAAGAAAAAAAAATTGTGTATTAATTGTTCTAACTACAAATGTTCAAATTGTGCACCATGCGTTCTAATACACAAACGTGCTCTACGAGACACCTCACGCATTACATTTTGGAGCATTTCAGGAGTAATTGCCTTACATGCGTTTCTAGTTCTGGTTTTGATGTCCTCAATACTTTCAGGGGCAGTTTGAAATACATTGTTTTTAATGTAACCCCAGGCGAAAAAAAGTCCAAGGGAGTAATGTCTGGTGATCGAGCTGGCCACACAACGGGTCCATAGGTGCCTATCTGGCATAACTTGATCTAAATAATTTCTACATATTACAGCAGCCCCATATTGTTGAAAATATGAATAATTTAATCTTTCTGCCACTGTTAATTCATAAAGAAAATCTTGAAATTCGTTTTGCAGGAAATTAAGATATCTACGAGCGGTTAATTTGCCATCATAAACTTTGTTCTTCTACAATAGATATTAAGCGAGATATTTTGTGTGGCCCTCGTAAAATAGACAGACGGTATATATATCATTATTTATTTTTATAATTTATAATGAATAACCCTGTACATACAAAATGTTTGTTATTATACATCACGTTGTTGAAAAATATACAAAAAGTTCCATTTAGAAAAAAAGGAGAAAAATAAACTCAGAAGGTTCCAAATGGGAAAATCATTTTTGGCCGTCCTGTATATTTTTAGGAAGTGACAATGGTACAAAACATACACATTTCGATTGTCGATAAAAGCTCAACTTTAATACCGTCCCAATATTTTTACAGTGTACACCCGACCTGCAAATCCCATGGTTACGGGGGCACAATTTTAAAGCGAGCATAGCATTCCAAAGGGACCAAATGCCTGGAGACGACTTCAGACTGTATCGTGCACAAATAAACTCGACAATCTGTGTCTAAGTAAGCACTTAGATAAGCACGGTACTTTTCGTAGATAAGTCGACGACAAACATCTATTCGAGGAAGGTTATATTATGCCAAGCAAAACGTTGAACAAACACGATAATTTTAAAATAAACATAATAATTATAAAATAACAATTATTATTCCGATATCGTTTAATTCCCTGGGCAAACATATCTACAAGTCACTTTGAGGTGAACGATGTTGTTCGTTGTCACTCTTTAAAAATTCCACAATCTAGCTCATTTAATATTATAATGGGCCGTAGTCGGGTCTATAATACCTTAATTAGGCAAATGTAATCGACGAGGAGCGTAATTAACATTGCCGGACGGGTCGGTGTTGGTGTCTGTTTAGGTACAAATTTTTAATTTACTGAAACATTTCGAAGTTTTATTTTTTAGCACAAGTTCTTTATGAAGGTAGGTTTGCCAAAATTAGTCACAATGCAATAATCTAGAGGTATCGGTGGCTAATACAGAGCAATTTTAAGTTTAATTTTTTTATGAAAGCCCTTCTGCTAACTTCACTTGGGCTTAACATTCCAAAAGCTAATAAAATTCGAAATTACAAATTTCAAAAATAAACTTAAAAAATTAGAGGTTTTTTCAAATAATTGGACAGGAAAAAATCGTAAGTGCTTTGCATGTTTTGATTGACAAAGTATGTGTCGTTGAAATGAAGTTTCTACTGTTTTTAAAATTGCCGGTGTGATCGATCAGAAAGCAGTTATTTTTTGGATTGTAGAACAGCAGAAGTTTAATTTCAAAGACGCATAGAGATGTGTCAATCAAAATGGGCAACGTGTGAAGTAATTCTTATAATTTTCTGTTCAACTATTTTAAGTTTATTCTTGAATTTTGTACTGATTACCTAAGGCAGACGTCCAGAGCTATGTTTCATTAATATACAGGGTGTTTCAGTTAACATTCCCACAGCCAATATCCCAGAAACTAAAAAAATGTATTTTTATTCTGTGAACGGTAATAGATTTCTATGGTTAATGCCTTCTTCAGAAAGTACAATTTACTATTATAACATTATCACCAGAGATGGCGCTGCAGTTTAAAAATATTTTTCGATTAAGGAAGGCTTGAAACATATTCCACTCGATTAAGAATTAAATTTTAAGCCAAATTGGTCTTATTCCAAAAAATCAGATCTATAGTAGTTTTTGAGATATTTTAATTTTATTGGCTAACTTTGAAGTGTTGTTGTTGTTTTTAATTACTGTAATTTTTTTAATCCTGGTTTTCGGATGTAGGTTCTTGGTATTTTTGTGCCTGCTATAAGATAATTATTTACTGGTGGTAATTTTTTTTTAATAGCACTTCCGATTTTACCGGAAATTATTTTAAATTGAGTAATTTTAATTAAAAAATTCGTGCTCGTCACTTTCTATCACTTGAATGTATTATTTACATTTTTAATCTTACTTATCACATTACTAGCAAAGTAATAAATCGAAAAAAGTTGTGCCCCGTCCGAGATTCGATCTCTGAACTCTCGTATGGAAAACGGGATTGCTAACCACTTAGGTTAAGTTCTGACTTTTAGCTCTTGTTAGCCATGGGAAAATTGTAATTGTTTATTTATTAACTGTCAGAAGTTTAATTTTCGTTTGGGTGTGTCATTTTAAGAATACGTTTGCAAAATTTGTCCAATGTTGACAAATGTTATGGTTTTATGGAAAAGGCAATAAAAATGGAAAAGCAGCCAAAGGTATGCATCGATTACAATTTCCAAACAGACGACAACCCGATCGCAAGACTTTTTCCAATTTGTGTGACAATTTATTACAATATGGTAGTTTTAAAAAGGTAAAACCCAAAAGAATACGAATAGCAAGAATCCAGGAGAATACGGCGCTAGTTTTACAAACAGTTAACAATGGTCCCCAGTCATCATTGCGACAAATAAGAGCCTCCACCAATATATCACTATTGGCGTGCCAAAGAATTTTAAAAGAAAATAAGTACTTCCCATATAAACTACACTTATTACATCATTTACTGCCTATGGACTATGATCGTCGCTTAACTTTCCTTGCTGAGTTTTCTGTTCTTTATGAAGGAAATTGTAATTTCCTTAAAAATGTACTTTGGAGCGATGAAGCTAAATTTCATAGTAACGGCACAATTACAAAACATAACTGTAAATATTGGTCGGAAAATAACCCAAAATGAATGATTCGAACAAGAATCCAAACTGTGTTCAGCGTAAATGTATGGTGTGGTTTTTTAAATGTTTATATTATAGGTCCGTTTACCATGAAAATTTTGCCGGTGTGCGTTATGTAAGATTTTTAGGAAATGAGTTACCGAGACTTTTACAAAATGTTCCCTACAACAGAGCTGAAATTTGGTTTCAGCAAGATGGTGCACCACCCCACGCCTCTAATATTGTTGTAGATTATTTGAATAACACATTTTCAAGGCGCTGGATTGGCACCTCAGGACCGGTTAGATGGCCCGCGTGTTCTCCAGACTTGACCCCTTTGGACTTTTTCTTGTGGAGATATTTAAAAAGTCAAGTGTATCAAGAGTCAATAGAAGATATGGTAGATTTATACAATACAATCTACGCTTGCGCTGGTACAATTAATAGACACATATTATTAAGGACATGTAACGAGGAATAGTTATATCGCTTGATATGTATATTCAAGCAAACGGAAGTAATTTCGAGCGTCTATTGCAAATATTGTTGCCAAGATGTATTGTTCAAAAATAAAAATACCTTATTTGTTGTTTTTCCATTATACAACGATCATTCTCTACGACACTGCCAGCTGTGGCAGCTGAGACTCGAACTCGGGAGTGGTACACCAACTAGCCGTGTTGTCTCTCACACAATCACGTCTAGTCCACTGCTGCCAATTTGGTAACACTTGTAAAACACCACTAAACATCCATACCCTAGCCAGGATTCGAAAAAACAACAAAAATTGTACGACATAGTTATATCGCCGCGGGCCATGGCGCCATGCCTGTCCTCAAACGACCCGACGCACATTAAAAACCTATAAAGGTAAGCGAGTCAATTTGCGAACAGCAGTACAAAGAGTACCGGTATTTTAATGAGGTCGTAAAGTTTTTGTTACGTTCTTTATTTGCCTTTTGCCTTTATATTTATATTTATTTGTTTTGAACCCTTAATAAATTTAAGATTCAATACAACACATCCTCAGCACTGACACCCTTAACGAAACAATACGTATCAATGATGCAAGTCATTGCGTTGTGTTTATGAGGATGTGTTCATAAGAAGTTGTGCCCAAGAAATGATTCGGGGAATCACCTCCTAGCTATGCTGATAGGTACTGTGTAAACACCCTGTATAATTTGACGTTTATCTTTTTTTGCTTAAATTAATAGCTGAACATAATTCACAGCATATACGCTAAATTGAAGAAACCTGTATGTAATTATGTTTTAGAAAAAAGTTCTATGCTCTAATTGATTCATAATAAATAAAAAAATAAGTGCAATTAATAAGTGTTATGGGACGCGTACCAAATTGCCTCACGTTTACGATGCGGACGACCTACGCGACAGTCGTAAAAACTGAATTCTGCCGCGGCAATGAGAGATTTAGTTTAGCAACTATTATTTAAAAAATGATGTTGCCAGGCAACACGCGACGTTTTTAAATTTAACTTTCATAGAGCAGATAATACACATATACCTATAATAATGTAAAATAAACTCGTACACCTATAACGCAATATTATTATTGTTGTGTTGTGGTACGGTAGGTATAAATGTTTATTCAAGCAAAGAACAGACACAAAGCCAAGATAAACATCGCTGACAATAAAATAAATGTAACAAAAATACGCACCGTATCAGTCGGTCGGGCAAGTAGGAATGTTAAGGGCTTACTCAATTTTTATTGACAAAACAATTGTTGATAAGTGCAATGAAAAAATTAGATCCAATTCAGCGCCCGTCAAGGTCCATTTGAAAGTTGTTGCATCGCTGCTATTGAAAAAATTACGCGCGGCGCACTCGCGCACTTTTTCGACTTTTATTTCAAAATCCTACGTCAAATTTCAAGTCTTAGCCAACTAAGCACCGAACGTACAGGTAAAATAATCGATAATTATTTGTTTTTACCGTACTTTTAAATGAGATATTGGCGAGAGGTGGCCGCGGGAGGGCGCCGAGCCACACGGACCGTAGGCGCGCTTTAAACAATTAAATTAACTACTTTTTATAGAAATAAAGAGAAATTCTTACCTTCTAATGTTTATCACTGATAACAGTACACGCCATGTTGGAATTAATGTCAAATATCAAACTGTATCGTGTTTACAAACCTCATCATGTGACATGGGACGACATGCGCGACGTATTTGCCGGAGCGCGACGGACTATGCATTTTTTCCGGTTGTTACCGTTCCCGTAATTTTCCCAAAAAGAATTAGAAGGTACCGTACGGCCATTCCTACTGTGCTACCTACGGCTTCCATCGAGTGGAGTGTCCCAAAGGTAGATCTCCGATTGTTTGTATTACGCCGGACATATTGATTGGTTTCCGCAGGGAATTTATTTGAAATTGATAAGGTAGCTCGTCGGTGACCTCGGCGAGAAATAACGGGCCGTTTCCCTAATTTAGTCTGCATTTCGCGCTGCATAAAGATACTCCAATCGAATTAGTATGAAAATGAGGTGATTTTATCAAAAAATGTTTCTAGGTATAAGCCGAAACCAGGATGTTCAGAGTGATGGTAGGAATGTAGTGTTTCTTAGGCTTCAATTTTTTGCGTGGCAATATTTTTTATGAAACAATTATTAATGTGTGAGAAAATGTTTTTTTCGAGTTTTAGAAAAAACTATTGATTAAAAAAAAAGTGTTTCTTAAAAGTTGTGCGCCTATAAAACGATACCTATTTCATCAAAATCGGTTAATTTGTTTATGAGTCATTGCAAAAACCTTGCTTAAAATGTCTGGTTTTTCAATTGTTAATAAACAATAGAAAAATATGTTTCATATAGTTCTTACCTCAGAAAAGGCATAGAAGCATGTAGAATCGAAAAGGCACGCGAAATCTTACAAAAATACAAAAGTTATTAACAAATTGATTGTGCAAAAGCTATTCGACCATATATATACTTTATGGTGATATTAAATCAAAATCTTGTCTTAGAGAACTTGGAAGCCCTAGAAGTCAATCACTGTGGTGAATTTAGAGAAGCTGCATACTTTAGTGCAGTCACGGAAACAACAAAAAAATTGCTTAGTGTGCTACACCTAAACATACGCAGTGCAAGAAGAAATTTTGAAAAACTAATTGCCGCGATTGAAACAAATATCTGTGACGTAATCATTTTGAGTGAATGCTTTCAAATAGGATCCAAAGATTATTTTGAAATTCCTGGATACACCACATATTATAACGAGGCTGACTATAATAAAAATGATGGTGTCTTAATGTTTATCAGATCGAATATTAATGGTCTATTTACAAAGACCAAGTTCGTAATAAGTGGTGTTACCCTCGGTATATTAAAATTTAACATTGGAGATATACAATATAAAATAATTGCTTTATATAGACCAAACCCAACTAATGAAATACCCTTTATAAACGAAATTGACTCATATTTGGAGCAACCGGAAGAAGATAGCCAAGTTCAAATCATTGTAGGTGACATTAACTTCAATATATTAAATAAAAATGATAATATAGTTAACGAATATTTATCAACTTTAGCCAAACATGGGTTTAAAGCTTACATTCTCCCACTCGCGTAACTAATGAGAGTTCTAGCTGTCTCGATCACATGTTCCATGAAAATAAAGCACAATATTAAAAACACAAAATGTTTATCATATATTTTAAATTGTAACATAACAGATCATTATCCAGTAGCTATAAACTTAACTTTTGATAACAAAAGCGCTGATGAAAAATCCAACGACTTCCAAGTAATCTCAAAAACTAATTTTAATAAGCTAAAAAACCTGTTTAAGCACCAATGTTGGCAGGATGTACTAAATAGTAACGTCGTGCAAATAGCAACAAACAAATTTACAGATATTTTTTCTAATCTCATTAACCAGTCTACGTCAAATATTGGGAAATTATATAAAAAAAAATAAAAAAATTAAACCATGAATCTCTGAGGGTCTTATAACCTCAATAAAAGAACGCGATAAATTAAAGAAAAGATTGCTGGAAAGCTACTCTGAATACCTGGAAAAGGAATACAAGACTTATAGAAATTATTTAAATACACTATTGAAAAAATCTAAAAATAACTATTACAAAAACCAAGTATTACAAAATCAAAAAAAACCTTAAAAAAATTTATGAAATCATTTCAGAAGCTACAAATAACAATCTTGATAAAAAAAAGATAGAAATAAATCTTGTTGATAATGATGGTAAGCCTTTTGATAATACTAAACAAATGGCTGATTACTGTAACGACTATTTCGCTAACATTGGAAGTAATATGCTTAGTAATATTTCGGAACCTGAATATCTTTGCCATAGTCTAGAAAATATATCAAATTCAATGTTTCTCACTCTAGTCACAGAAAATGAAATAATAAAACATATAAATAGTTTAAAAAATCAAGGTGCGCCTGGAATCGATGGAGTTACAACAAAAATACTTAAATTAATACACACCTACATTTTAAGCCCCCTAGTCCATATTATTAACTTAAGTTTTAAAACTGGTATTGTCCCGCAACAATTTAATATCTCTATCATAACACTCATACATAAATCTGGAGATAAAATTTTAATATCTAATTATCGACCCATAAGTTTGATAAGCAATTTTTCAAAGATATTCGAAAAATATTTAAAGGAACGTCTAACGGAACTTTTAAAAACAACTAATGTCCTGCACAAAAATCAGTTTGGCTTTACTGAAGGTATGGGAACGTGCGATGCAATATTTGAGGTGACAAAAGTAATAACAAACAGTCTGGATAAAAATAAAAAATGCATTGGAGTCTTTCTGGATTTAGCGAAAGCGTTTGGTACGGTGAATCATGAGAAGCTGCTTGATGTGTTGTCACATTATGGAATTCGTGGCATTGTATCAGACGTTTTCAAGAACTATTTAACTAATCGTATTCAACATGTCAGAATTAAGAACAACTTAAGTGATGCTAGCATCATAAAGATTGTGGTACCACAGGGCACAGTTCTGGGGCCAATCCTATTTGTTATTTACATAAGTTCTTTCTTGAAACTAGACATAAATGCTAAAGTTTTTTCATATGCAGATGATACCGTGGCCTTGTTCAATGCTACAACCTGCAATGCCGCTAAGAAAAATGTAAATGAGGGAATTCAAATAATAAAAAAATGGCTTGATAAATACCAACTTTCACTAAATGTCAAAAAACCAATTATATTGCACTTTCAGTAACTAATTATAATCGTCCGGATTATAACTCAATAGAAATAAAAAATTTACAACAAAAGATTAAAGAAGTTGATGAAATAAAGTACTTAGGAATCATAATGGATAAACAGCATATTGACTATTTAACAAACCGAGTCAGAAAGCTTATTTTCAAATTCTATCAGCTTAAAGATATTTTAAATAGAAATATTCTAATTTTGATTTATAAAGCCTTTGTGGAGTCGCTTTTCCGGTATGGTATATTAATTTGGGGTGGTCTATATACAAGATCACTAAAAAAATTAAACGTGATCCAGAACAGCATCTTAAAAATTATGTATAATAAAAAGCGAGACTATCCAACTAAATTGCTTTACACAAATGAAATTCTCAATATACGTTCACTGTATATCTTAAACGTTTATATCTATACACATAAAAAGGATGAACTGAAAGCATTTGTTAACAATATATATAATACACGAAGTACGGCAGAAGAACATATCAAAATTCCTACTAGTTCTAAAAATGTAAATAAAAGATTTGTTAACTATTTAAGTCCAAAGTTCTACAATTTAATCCCATTAAAGATCAGACTTTTAAGAAGTTTTAAAATTTTTTGTAATACTTGTAAAAAATATACAACTGATAATTATGATGAATTCGTTAGACACTCTTAGAATAAGGTTAACACAATAATCGCTACACAACATTGAAAAATCACCTTGAATTGCTCCTTTAAACTATTATAAACAATGTTATTACTCATATGCATAAATTCTGAATTCTTCTCTTGTATCAGATCCGTATACAATCATATTGTTACATACAGGTGTTAAGTCACCTAGGTGCACAAAGTGTTTTGCAAAGTATTGTAGGTGTATAGTATTGTATGTTATTAATTTAATTATTCATGTATTCTGTGTGGATAATTATATAGCAACTTGCAAAATGTAAATAAATAAATAAAAGAATAAATATGGTTCCCGGTTTCGCGTGCCTTATCTATGCTACAAGAGCCTTCTTTTCCTGTGGTAAGAAGTATATGAAACATGTTTTTCTATTGTTTATTAACAATTGAAAAAACAACCATTTTAGCATGTTTTTTGCAATGACTCATAAACAAATTAACCTATTTTGGTCAAATAGATCTCGTTTTGTATATTTTCTCAAGGCGCACAACTTTTATGAAACACTTTTTTCTAAAATCAATAGTTTTTTCTAAAACTCGAAGAAGCAATTTTCTCACACCTTAATTGTTCAATAAAAAATTTTGACACACAAAAAAGTTGAAGCCTAAGAAACCCTACGTTCCTACATCATTCAGAACGTCCTAGATTCGGCTTGTACCTAGATATTTTTGAAATATCGAATACAATTTTTGTAAGAAACACTAAATAAAAATCACAAAATTGTACTTCGTACATAAAAAGAAAATCTACGAACGTTTGACTTGTAACTTTTTTCTACTAAATCTGCATTTTACTTACAATAAGCGGATTATTTTCGTTATGTTGGAAACCTGCTCAATTGATATTTCGTTCGTGCCCTTAATAGTCTACTATTGATAGGGTAGGAGTATTACCATTAACAAGTATCACTTTCGCTTCCGAAGCGATGTCCGTTGCTATTTTTATGACAGTACAGATGCATCAAAGGATACTATATCAGACATTAATTATTACCTACGATTAAAAGTGTTAGTAGCAGGAAAATAAAATATGGAATTGCCCTGTAAACATTCTTCTAGGTCCAACACTCATTCTCTGTTTAATTAAAATTCCAAGTGATAAGAGCGCGCTGAGCAGTACTAATTCATATGCAACCAACAGTACGCTCGAACCAATATACAGGTTGAGAACTTATAAGAAGAAAAATTACATTTTGGTTAATATTCTAGATTATGGTTGTTTTAAAAAAACATGTTTTGCATGCTGTTTTAAAAAACTGTATACAACTAGAATTTGCCGATGATTCCTTTTCTTTAATTCTAACCAGTTATTAGTATACAATGTGTTCACGGCAAAGCGGTATTATAGGTATAAATGACATCTTTTTCTGAATTACATGCACAATTTTTTGTATTCTGCGCTTGCAAAAAATTGTGTATGTAATCCAAAAAAAGTTGCGTGTACACATTATATATGCATAGTTTAAATAATATTGTAAAACAAGGGAAACTAGAAATACAATATACTTATAGTAAAAAAATAATTTATTATAAATATATACAAATGTTACCGAATGTTTTTATAAAATATACACCTAGAAAAAAATAAATTATCATATGCATTGGAGTAGAAACACGACGAATGCTTACTCCACTCACCATCTTATACCGGCCATAGCGGTTGTGAAAAAAAACAAACAAAATAACAATCACAGTCACGCAATTTCTTCGGAAATATGCAAGTCAGGGTTCTTGAAAGTTCCTACATTATATGGCGTCATCGGGCATTAGAGTTCCAGCTATGCACGCTGTCATAAAGCACACGATGGCGCCCCCAAAAAATGCTCTGAACACCAGCCTTGTAATAGCTTCTCGTTTGTTGGGAATAAGAGCTCCCAAGCCGGACACCTGGATTCCTATCGAGCCGGGATTGGAGAAGCCGCAGATAGCGTAGGTTGCAATCACCTTAGTCCTATCCTACAGATGTAAAAAGAAAACAACAATTCACTGTCTGCCATGCCTTCTTAAATATTGAAAGAAGTCATTTTTATCGTAAGTATGAAGTTCAAGGTTCAACAAAAGTGGATAAGTCCTTACATAAGAGTCATATCCAAAGGGTACTTACACTTAGCTGGTTCAATTGAATCATTCGGTGCATTCTTTCAAATGCCACGAACTCATTCACCATGGTTTTGATACCGATAAGTTGCCCTACGTATTCACATTCTTCCCACGGCACTCCCATGACATAACTGACTGGTATAAAGATTTTACCAACGATGATCTCTAATGACCATATTTCCTCTTCGTCTATGTAGCCTAAAAATGGATTTTCCTCAAGTAACTTAAGTAACTGTGTTAAGAATTTGCAACGCAGGGTATGCATTGATGCTTTAATCTAGATGACAATATTCATCGTGATTCAACTAGTGCCACATCTATGAATGAGTAATTACCTACTAATACCCCCAACCAACCCAAGACTCCATTTATAAAGTAGATAAAAGCCAGAAACGCTATAAGGCTTGCTACAATGGCCACCACCAAGTGAAATGCGTCGATGGCTCCTTTGCTGGCGGCGTCTAGGACTGACTCGTACTGGCTGCAATTAAAGGCCTAATGTATTTTAAATCTAAAATAAATTTCACGAAGAGGCTAGGAAGAAAGACGAAATTACAGAAAACTAGAACTCAGTTTTTCGGTATTAAGAGTGCTCCGGATATAAGCCGGAAAGACGGTTCAATTTACTCTCATATAAATCATTATTTTAAAAAACGGCTTTCACTAAAAGACATTAAAAACATGTTACACTGTGGGACGATGAGAGAAAAAAAAGTATATTTAAAAAAATATTTTTTTTCTTCTATTTTCGATTTGCAAAAATAATTCTTATCATTCCACATAGGTATTATTAAAATAAACATTTTCCCTTTTGTAGAACTAAAATAAAATTAGCCCTAATGTCCTCAAGTGCACCGAGAAATTTAAAGATTAGGTATAATAAATTTGTCCAATGTCATATTCTATTACATCTCTATCACTCTCTTTCTAAGCACACCGTACATTAGGCTGCGTCATTTTATTGACGTGAAGTCATTTATAAATAAAATTGGAAGCATGGATGACTAATACACTCCGAACAACTCTTAATATCCTCCAATATTATAAGATAGTATGAGTGTAATTGGTTGATCGGTTATAAAAGTGTTATATGGTACGGGGAAGGCTATTAGCCGTATAGGGAAATCCTATACACTTATGTAAATGTCCAATGTGGGTTAGAATTATTACGAGATGATATGAAATGGATGGTGAATGCCCCCATAGTATCATTTAATTATTTATACTTTCTCTTCTGTTAAATATATATCAATTTTAACAGAATAATATTACTTTGAGTGCAATAATGCTTAAGTTTCGTGAGGTTACCTATGACTTAAGCCAAACGGACTCTAGTAAATAATAAATCCATACCATCGAAATCACACCGGTGCCAATTAGATAACATTCTCACCCGTATTGAACATGTAATAAGTGTATAGGATTTCCCTATATGGCTAGTAGCTGTCCCCGTGGTGTATTAGACGAGAGTAAAAAGCCAAAAAACGTACCGTTCTATAGCGTGAATATTCTTTTTGTGTACTTTGATCTCTTCGGTTTCGGGAACCATTAATTTGCTGAAACAGAGGGCCGCTGGCGCCGACATGATGCTCGACGTGATCAAGTCCTGGGGTCTAGCCCCGTAGTTTATATAGGCGGCCAATACAGAACCTGCAATGAAAACGAATGAACAATAGACACTACAAGAGTTACAGATGATGTACCTGACACTGTAGCAAAACCAGAGGTCATGATGGAGTGGATTTCGGAGTCTGTTACATCTTTCAAATATGGCTTCAGCAGTAGCGGCGCCTCGGTCTACGCAAATAGTGAAAAAATTTACGAAATTGGTGAAAGCAATGATAATATATCCAAAGGGTATACCTGTCCCAAGAATATGTTCGCGGCACTGTTGACGCTCTCACATATCGAAGTGCCCATCATCCAACTGAGAAAATCTCCAATGGCCGCCACTGATTTTTGCATTACTCCGTAGTGGTACAAAATATTTACTAGCATGCTTATGAAATAAACGGTAGATAAGGCCTAAAAATCCAACAAAATCACAAAACTAGCCATGGAAAGTGTAAGAATAGCTTAAGTTAAGCTACCTCTGGATTCTGTTTAAAGTTTGTTGCACCTTGCTCAAGATTATTATCATCAATAGATTCATTGACTTACTTTAAACGCGAAAACTCCTTGATTAAATATTAAATCGTCGCCATAAGTAAAAGCAGCTCCCCTAAAAGCGTAATTCAACAAAATATTCACTTTGTCTCCTGCACACTGCAATATATTTCGACCTATATCCCATCGTATCGTCAACAGTCCGAAAAAGAATTGCAGAATTATACCCCATAGTACTGTTCTCCAGTGAATCTAAAAATAGTAAATATTAATGCGTATCTTTACTCACTGAAACTGAAATTGAAGTAGTTCACTAATTTTAAGAACAAACACTTGTAACTTCCTACCCTCGGTGAATTTTAAGGGTAGATTTGCGCAAAGAACTACTTGCCATAGATCTGTTGGAAGATAGAACGAATCCTATCAATAAAAATATGCACAGTCCTGAGATGGGTATCAATCTAGTTCTGTTGTCTTTCGTATCGAACACCAAATATGCCACTGTTGCTATCAGTAGTGATATGTAGAAAATAACTGATCCGTATCTAAAATTGAAGTTGCATATTACACTAGAATTAAAGGAAAATCCAGAAATACGGGTAATATATTTCAGATTTCTGTTTTAAAACATTCATTTCCCGTCACCTCCACCATTTTTTATACACTAGCGGATTTTTTTCTCCAACACATCAAAATATATTTCTAATATATTAATTCAAAATTATCTCGTTGAAGATATACTCACTTTATGTTGCCTAAAAATACGGCGGAGGGATTCCACATGTGCTTGTGTATAAACGGCACTATGATTGTCTTACCAACGTACACATACAGAAAACCGTATAAGTAGAGGCCGTATAAAATTACTAAGAAACCGTAACCGTCGCAAGTTGTTGCGTTGAACAAATCCAGTCCATATCCTAAAAAATTATCTTTAATTTGATAACTATTGATATTCGGGCATAATAAATATACCTGTCTTCCTTATGTAATAATGTGTGGCCCAGATAAAGTACGCGGTAAAAACGAGTAGTATAGAGATGCTGATTATAGACGAGACGTTCTTCTGAAACCAGTTTGGTTCCTTCGAGGGAATTTTTTCTACATCGATGATTTTGTGATCAATGGGTGGCTCCTTGAAGTCTTCCTGTAAAGTGGAATAAAATTAATCGCTGAAGAAACGTAACAAGAAGCGAGTAGAATATGGCAAAGAAAAAAGTATTTGTTGAAGGGAGCAAACAGAATTGTGTATTAAAATTTATTTTACTCGTTAGTTGCATGCCTTGAGATTATGAAGATAAATATAGAAATTAGTTGATTGTGGTTGGTATTTACTAGATTTTGATATTTGGTGTGCCCTTTCGGCAAGAAATTGGGTTTTCACAGAGGATTCCTTAAATATAGAAGGACAACTAATGTCGGATTTCTAGTATAATACCAAATTCGAAATAATGCTTTGCTAGAGGCAAGCACATGTACTTTGTCTTATGAATTAAAATTTTCCTCTAAGAAAACACCTGCTACAATATATGAAATCCTCTGCTTTATAAAATTAGAAATATGTAATTTACCTTTAAAATACTTTCTGTAGACGATGTCCCAGTCATCCTTTTCGCTTTGGTATCCTATCCACTCACTGATAAGGAGAACTGAGTTAGGCACTCTGGAAATAAAATGACGATTGAACAAAGAACGAGAATAATTTCAAAGGGATCACACCGGTATTTTAATTTACTGATAATAAAGATACAACTGATTGAAGGTGTGATATATTTAATTACTTAATCTTGAGATATCACAAAGTTTGTTAGTACTGCTCGGAACAAAATTCTGTCGTAGTAGATAGGAGAAAGGTCAAACTATACCAATGTACATTCAATCCATCTCGTAAAACCGTCAAGTCTAATTGTAATGAAAAATATATTTTTGGGTATTTCTGCAGCTATCTTTGATCTAATTTTGACCATGCTAGCATTTTAATAAAGTGAATGAAAAGATTATGCTATCAGTTATAATGTTCCAAGACGATGTTAATTACGAAATCACGCTTTCATACTTTCTGAAAGCACTTTGCTGGGTAATTGCCCGACGCCGGCGCCGTAGGCCGTAGACACTGCTAGGAGATTCTATGACAATGTTGCGGAAAATATTTACGTAAAATACATTACGAAATTTGGGGACATCAACTGGCCCGCACGGTTACCGGATCTCTCAGATTGTGGTTTCTTTTTGTGGAACTATACACACAGGGTGTTTCAGTTAACAGTCCCACAATCGATTCTCGGAAATTAAAAAAATATATTTTTATTCTGTAAGCGGTAATAGATTTCTGTGGTTAATGCCTTCTTCAGGAACTACAATTTACTATTATGAGATGGCGCTGCAGTTTAAAAATATTTTTCGATTGAGGAAGGTTTGGAACATATGCCATTCGATTAAGAATTCTAAGCAAAATTGTTCTATTCCAACAAGTCAGATCTGCAGTAATTTTTGAGATATTTTAATTTTATTGTCTAACTTTGAAGTGTTGTAATTTTTTTTTAATTGCTGTAACATTTTTAATCTTGGTTTTCGGATGTAGGTTCTTGGTAACTTTTTTGCCTGCTATTAGAGAATTATTTACTGGGGGGAAAATTTTTTAATAGCACTTCCGATTTTTCCGGAAATTACTTTAAATTGACAAATTTAAATGGAAAAACAACAAATAAAGTAATTTTATTTTTCAACAATAGATCTTGACGGCAATTTTTCTAATAGATACTCGAAATTACTTCCGTTTGCTTGAATATACATATCAAAGAGATGTAACAATTCCTCGTTACATGTCCTTAATAATGTGTATCTATCAATTGCACCAGCGAAAGCGTAGATTTTATTGCATAAATCTGCCATATCTTTTATTGGTTCTTAATATACTTGATTTTTAAATATTCCCACAAGAAAAAGTCTAGAGGGGTGAAGTCCGGAGAACGCGGGGACCATCTAACCGAGTGCCATTCCAGCGCCTTGAAAACGCGTTATTCAAATAATCTGCAACAATATTAGAGTTGTGGGGTGGTGCGCCACCTTGCCGAAACCAAATTTCAGCTCTGTTGTGAGATACAATGTCTTGATAACTCATTTTCTAAAAATCTTAAATAACGTACGCCGGTTAAATTTTCATGGTATAGAAACGGACCTATAATATAACCATTTAAAAAAACCACACTATACATTTACGCTCAACGCAGTTTGGTTTCTTGGTCGAATCATCCATCTTTAGTTGTTTTCCAACCAATATCTACAGTTATATGTTACAGTGAAATTTACTTTCGTCACTCCAAAGTACATTTTTAACGAAATTACAATTTCCTTCAGAAAGAACAGAAAACTCAGCAAGGGTAACAAATTGTTACACAAATTGGGAAAAGTCTTGCGATTGGGTTGTGGTCTGCTTGGAAATTATAATTCATACATAGATTTGGCTGCTTTACCATTTTTATTGCTTTTTCCATAAATTAATAACATTAAATTTGTCCACATTGGGCCACATTTTAGATAAATTTTTCAGACATATTAATGACATACGCAAATGAAAATTAAACTTCTGACAGTTAATAAATAAATAACTACAATTTTTCCATGGCTAACGAGAGTTAAAATTCAGAACTTAACTGAAGTGGTTAGCAATCCCGTTTTTCATGCGAGAGTTAGATCGAATCTCGGACGGGGCTCAACTTTTTTCGATTTATTATTTTGCAAGTAATGTGGTAAGTAAGATTAAAAATGTAAATAATACATTCAAGTGATAGAAAGTGCCGAGCAAGAATTATTCAACTATTTTAATTTAAATTTCTCAATTTAAAGTAATTTCCTGTAAAATCCAAAGTACTATTAAAAAAAACTAACATTTTTCCGAAAACTTCTCTTACCTAAGTTACATCGACATAAGTCTAACGTTTGATAAACTTTAGAATGGACGTAATTTACTTCAATGGACTTTTTGATTTATTATGTATACGACTTAAAAAATTCATAAACAATAACGCGTGTTTGTTATTTATTTACCATAAAATTGTAGCAGCATTAAACAATCGGTAGCAATAAGGTATTTTCACATCATTATATGTATGTGGAGAATAATAACTAAATTATTAGAAATTTACGGTGATATAACTCATAATATGCAAGGTTAAAGTATGGCGTTCATGCTATTTTTATTTTATGGGATTTTTGCGGTATTATTATCGAATAAATATTTGTCCCTGATTGTGGTCATCATTTTGTTGTGTGTTAAAAACCGGAAAAATTAAATACAACTTTGTCGTGTTTTAATGCATTCGTCGTAGCCTCAAACACTTGTTTGTTTAAAAAATGAAACGACCAAAACTTGAAAACCCTGCTGGTTTATTTCTACACAAAATTATCTATTATAATTAATGCAAAATGCGAGATTAATGATATGAAGTAAGACTTATTTATACTATGCATTTTTACCATGTCATTGTATCAGACTATAATTTTAAATTAATTAGTGCGAGGTGTGGTAGATGTCAAGGAACGTTTGAAGGCGGGTGTGAGATTGGCTGTTTCGTTTTTAAATATACCAGTTGCCATAACGGACGTATTTAATAAAAATAATCTATTACACATACCTGGTCTAGTTCGCTGAAAATTGGCACGTTCGCATTTAAATCATCACGGTATATGAACAACATTTCTTAAGGGATTTAACTCTAGAGGTAAATCTCTAAGTCGCTAATATAAAAAAGGAAAGTATGGGCTAAAATAGAACTTTGTGGGATCACAAATTATTTCACGAAAGTGACATTTACTGTAAATTAATCGGGGTGACATATTATAATAATAAACACCACAGAAATTAGACAACCCCCAATTCCAGAGCCAGGGCTTGTGCGGAAGGGGGTTACACATTGAAAAAACGCGGACATACAACCATTTCCTCCGACAGTGCCAGTGCCGGAGCCAGGATTCGAACCCGGTGGAGCGATGTCCGTGTGATTAATCGCGATTGCCACCTCGCGCCTTAACCCACTCGGCTATCGACCAAACAATTGATTTGTCATATGACTTTAAATAGGTGTTTCTCAATTCGGTTTTGTATTTATTTATTTAATTAACACTATACTGCCCAATAGAACAATCCAATTACTGGGCGGGAGTAAATTACAGAAACTTCCCGAATGATTCTAGAATGATCGAGTACATTCGACGCGGGTATATATAGAGTGGATCCAAGCGCACGGAGGACAGTTATTTATTAGACAAGCAAGTGTTAAGATGAAACAAGGAACAGTATCAAATTGTCAATTAAAGTAGTGAGTTTATAGGAGATGGTAAACAAGTAAAATATACAATATTATCGCTTCTTTAAAAATCGCGTTATTTTATAGGGGTGAGAGGGTGGAAGCGGTACATTTATTATAATTTTAAGTGGAGTTTAGTAGCTACTGCTTTAGCGTTAAGCATTGAACTTTAAAGTGGATTATGGTAAAGATTACAATTTATTGTTTTAACCTGAACCAATCCTTATGTGTGCGTCTAATTTCCTACAGTACCATTAATCTTAGGGGAAAAATGTAGGGAAGTTTTTCATAGAAAATTTTATAAGGAATAATTTTGTATACCGGGTGGCCACGAGTCAATGTACGCCCCCAATATTTTGGTTGTTTTTGTTTGTGGTACACATGAATTAGACAGTAATGGGTTACTTTTAGACGAATAGGAATGATAATATCACTTCCGGTTGAACTGGAAGTGACATTAACTTTTTTTTCTTAAATGGAATGACTATATTTTTTTATGGTTTCTCATTAAGCATAAATTTCTAAGTGTAACAGTTTTTTTAGATGTAAAAAATTCCAAAAAATAAGTGAGATACGAACAATTTTTTAATTTTTTCAAAATGGCCGCGTCAGATGAATGCGATGTAAGAAAATTACTAAGTAGGCTATCGAAATTATTAGTAAGATTGTAGACTTGCCTGTAAGGAAGAAAATCGTTGTTTGAATTACTGATAGGTACCAGTATTTTTAGGTTTTTTTCAAAAAATGGAATTTAATTTTCATTTCCGTAAGGGTCCTATGGAAATTTTTTTAATGGAACTGTGCTATTTTTTATTATTAATCAGAAATAATTATTCATAAACTATAATTTTTTCGCCATTAATCATTTCTTTACGATATCCTTCATAATATAGAAGTATTTTTAAGAAGTAAGCGCCAACAAATCATTTTAATAAGATACCTATCTACATTTAAATCCAAAATTGCAGATAGCCATGAAAATGACAGACGTTTGTAACAATTGAATTATTCTTGACTTACTAATTTTCTGAAGCAAGTGTATTAAAGTTGTTATAAACAAGAAAATTAATATAAAATGGCTGAAAAATATTCAAGAGATGAAAAAGTTGACATGTTCATTATTTATGGGGAGACTCGACGTAATCCAACTAGAGCACAAACTCTGTATGGACAGAGATATCCAGGTTGGAGCATCAATTTAGAACTGAACCTAATATAGAAGTTGAAGAAAAATTTATTGTGGATGAAGAAACGAAAATTAATGTATTAGCTTTAGTGCATATTGACCCAACCATTTCGGTAGGACAAATTGAACATGAATTACTAATTTCCAAAGAATCAGCCAGGAAAATTTTAAAGAAACACGGCTATCGTTCTTATAAATATCAATTGCATCAATTTTCGTATGAGAATGATTATCAACGACGAATAACCTTTTGTAATTGATTACAGTTACGCCAATTAAGAAATGAGAATTTTATCAAAAACATTTTGTTCACTGATGAATCGAGATTTACAAACTTTGGGTTATTTTATAGAAACAACACTCGATATTGGGCAACTGAAAATCTTCACATTATGAGACAGGGGCGGTTTCATGAGCGGTTTGGCTTCAATAGTTGGTTAGGCGTACTGGGCCATATCATAGATCCAATATTTTTTGACGGAACTCTAACTGGATCAAGATATCTAGAATTTCACCAAAACATAATAGTTCCACAGATTAATCAAATTCCCAATACCAATATTGACGAGGTTTACTTCCAACAAGACGGGGCTGAACCACACAATGCTATTATCGTTAGGGATTACTTAAATCAATTATTTCCAGATCGTTGGATTAGGACCCATGGTCCAGTCAGATGGCCTGCAAGGTCGCCTGTCTTAATCCCACTCGATTTTTTTTATTTGGGCGCATTTGAAAAATAGAGTCTACATGACTACTCCACCCACAAGGCAAGATCTGGAAGAAAGAGTTCGACACGAAATTGCACAAATAACGCCTCAACAATTACAGAATATTAACGATAAGTCATGCTACTCTGTGTATTAATTATAACGGTGAACAGTTTGAACAATTTTTATAATGGTTTATTATAATTTAGGTTTTAAATAGTTTTGTTATTCTATTTATTCATGGTTATAACGTTTTATTAAAATTATTTCTTGTTTAATTGTGTTTACTTTTTAAAAATACTTCTATCATTACAAAGGATATCGTTAAGAAATGATTAATGGTGAAAAAATTATAGTTTATGAATCATTATTTCTGATTAATAAAAAAATACCATAGTTCCATTAAAAAAATTTTGGCCATTTTGAAAAAATTCAAAGATTGTTCGTATCTCACTTATTTTTTTAAATTTTTTACATCTGAAAAAACTGTTGCATTTAGAAATCTATGTTTAATGAGAAAGAATAGAGAGAAAGTGAGGGCGGAAACCAACGTTCTAAGGGATGAAGCATACTATTTAGGAGCGGGAACTCTCCGGTTTAATAATACTTACGCTATCCTTATTATTTCTACCAATTTTTGAAACTTTTTTTATTTTACTTTGTCCGATATATCACATTTTTAACTGTTGTATTACTGAATTAATTGAAATTATACCAAAGCGGGTAACATATTAATATGTGTCTCTATGATGTGTGTCGCATAATTTCAAAACTTCTATCTGATTCTAATGCGATTTGCTCTAACGAGGCAGACAATCGCGGCCACTAGAACGGAATGTTTTGAGAATCACCGGGTCCTTCACCATTTTATAGAGAACGACGTCTATGCAAATATAATAATGAAACTTTCTGTAACGAGGGAAAGGTTATATGCCTACAAGGTATATCATTGTGGATATATTTAAAGGAAAAAATCACACGATTGTTAATTAAATATTTAGTGCGCAAAATTTTGTTTTGACAATTATGCAAGAACTTGCAGGACATTCTCGATGTTACCGTGTGCGGCTGCAGTTAGTTGTTTGCCATGATATAGATGCGTTATATTAGTTGCTCTATAGTCATTATATGCCTTGATATGGTTAAACGATCGTTTCAAAATATAGTAATGCATTTATTTCGAAGGATTATGGAAATGTAGATGGTTGCTTATGACTGTACACTAAGTTCCATATTTTTGTTCCTTGTGTTCGGTAAATGAAATATTCTGGTAGCTTGTGTTGTGAAATGATAATCAAATTTGTTTACGTTTTAATCAGACTTGCCATTATTTTGTAATCACTTGACTAATAAAAGAGATAAACAGACATAAATAACAGGTATTCTTCGATTGTTATTATTATTTAATGATATGTTAGCAGCATTTTTTCGCTTGTGATGACAGGCTTGTTTGGAGGTATAAATGACAACTCTATAAACTCCATACATTTTTACATTACAAGTTTAACGTGCTAAAAATAGTTTTTGTGTTAAGCCAGAGCAGAATACACAAATTGTGCTTGTAATCCAAAAAAAGTTGTTATTTGCAATTATAACACCGCTTTGCTTTGGACATATTGTATAATATCCTATGTATTTCAGAAGCGGATCCAAATATTATAATTTACTGAGAAATGTTAAGTGGGGCTTTTCTTAGTCATTTTAATAATTACTCCTTCTACAAGGTTGATTTAATGTTTTGTTTTAAAATATTTTCTCTTAATTTACTCCATTGAAAATAAGATCTGATATTTAAGCTTAAAAATATTCTAAAAAACATCTGTCGGATGATCTGTTTGTAAGTATGACATCAACGAATTACATAGTTTTTGAAATATACAGGGTGTCTCACCGGGAACTGAATCGATCGATATAGAGAAAAGTACGCATCAGAAAATTTTGAAAATTTAGATAATTACTAATGTCGGTGTGGCCAATTCAACTAAAATAATTACAAGCAGCTGGCACTTCCGCTTATACCGGAAGTCGATACCAACTTGCTTATTTCAAATGGAACACCCTATATATTTTAGGGTTTTCGAAAAGACCATAAAATTCTGAGTCGAAAATATGTAACATATCCTATATCTAAACCTAGCCGTCTCAGAGATATTTGACATTTTATAGAAAATTTGACAGGTGCAACGGTTTGCAAGAACCGTTATAACTTTCTCCGTGTAAAAGATCCTCATTTGCTTCTTGTCACATAAAAAGAACACAAGGAGAACTACGTTCTACAACTGAAATAAATTCAATAATATCATACCAAGTGTTCCGTTTTTCGCGTTACATTTTGTCAACTTCAAACCGCGAAAACTTGTTTAGGTCAAATGGAACACCCTGTATTTTTTTTACGTCAAGTTGTATAAAGTTGAATTCCCTTTTTCTGTTATTAGCATTGTGGGGGTTAAAGTTAAAACTTTTTGAAATATTTGCGATTTTATTGGAAATTCATGAATTGTTGTAATCATTTCATCAAAATAGCCATGATTAGAAACAATCAGTCATTATCTTATGTCAAAAAATGCCAGCACGTTTAAATTATACCAACGAGAACTTTTTCAAATTTGTTTATTATTTATGGAGAATGTGATAAAGTAATATCAAGAACTTGCAGCACATTTGCTACTCGATATCCACAAAAACGCAAAATAACACTAACACTGTAACATGCGTATTAATCGAATTGAAGATATGGCATGAACTGAAATAGCAGAGATAAGATCAATTTAAAATATGATTTCATTTTAATCTAATAATTGCTCAAAATTCCGCCCTCGAGCCCCGACACATTTTTCGCACCTTCGGATTAGTTCCTCATGGGTAGTTCTTCTAATTGAAACCTATATGTTTTGAAATGCATTTCTTACTCCTTGCATACAATCTTCAATGGTTGTTAATGGGATCTCATAAACTTTATTTTTAATAGTTCCCCAAATGAAATGATCCAGAACTGATAAATCGGGCGAGCGAGGAGGCCATAAGAAAGGTCCATTATTGGCAATCCATTGATCATAAAAAGTTTCTTGTAAATAATCGTTAATTAAATATGTGTTATGTGGGGGAGCACTGTCGTGCTGATAAAAAATGTTTCTATGTTCGGAGAGAGGTAAATTTTATAAATAGTTATTATTCAAATTTTTGTAAGATATTCAGATATCTTTCACCTAAGAAAAAAAAACAAAAATTTACCCATACATATTAGCAGAAGAGAAAATTTAATTAACCGTTAAAATTGTAATTCCACCACTCTATCGTTTCTTATGGCACAGTAAACATTGAACTGCCAACTTTCCTGAAAGTTTCGTTCTCTGAACATATGAGAATTTGAGTCACTCCAATAATGCGAATTGTGTCTATTAAACAGTCCATTTTTAGTAAATTTTGCTTCATCTGTCTACATAATATTTCCCAAATAAGAATCGTGACCCTCAGACATTATTAGAATAAATTCACAAAAATTCTGTCTTCTTAGGAAATCTGTTTCTTTTAATCCTTGAACCATATGGAATGAAAACGGGTGAAACTTATGTTTTAATAAGATTCTGTGAATTGAATCCTTGTATAGTCCCAATTCCAGAGCAGCTTGTCTTAATGACATCCTTGGAAATGCATGAAAATATCCCAGAATGACTATTTCAATGTTTTCGTCATCAACAATAGGCTTTCTTCTCTGCATTTTTGCCTTGACAGAGCCATAATTTTTAAAATTTTCCAGTATGCGTTTTACAGTGTTTGGTGACTGTTTCCGTTTTTCTGGATATCGAGTAGCAAATGTGCTGCAAGTTCTTGAATTACTTTATCACATTCTCCATAAATAATAAACAAATTTAAAAAGTCTTCGTGGGTGTAATTTAAACGTGCTGGCATTTTTTGACATACGATAATGACTGATTGTTTCTAATCATGGCTGGCTATTTTGATGAAATGATTACAACAATTCATGAATTTCTAATAAAATCGCAAATATTTCAAAAAGTTGTAACTTTAACCCCCACAATGCTAATATCAGAAAAAAGGGAATTCAATTTTACACAACTTGACGTAAAAAAATATAGGGTGTTCCATTTGACCTAAACAAGTCTTCGCGGTTTGAAGATGACAAATGTAACACGAAAAACGGAACACTTGGTATGATATTATTGAATTTATTTCAGTTGTAGAACGTAGCTCTCCTGGTGTCCTTTTTATGTGACAAGAAGCAAATGAGGATCTTTTACACGAAGAAACTTATAACGGTTCTTGCAAACCGTTGCACCTGTCAAATTTTCTATAAAATGTCAAATATATCTGAAACGGCTAGGTTTAGGTATAGGATATGCTGCATATTTTCGACTCAGAATTTTATGCTCTTTTCGAAAACCCTAAAATATATAGGGTGTTTCATTTGAAATAAGCAAGTTGGTATCGACTTCCGGTATAAGCGGAAGTGTCAGCTGCTTGTAATTATATTAGTTGGATTGGCCACACCGACATTAGTAATTATCTAAATTTTCAAAATTTTCTGATGCGTACTTTTCTCTATATCGATCGATTCAGTTCCCGGTGAGACACCCTGTATATGTATTTATCTTTGTATTAAAATTTTTCTCCTGTCTCATCAAGGTAAACTGTTGCAATTAAGTGTTTATCAAATTATTATTGTTGTTGACGGAGCTTTAGATAGCGGGGCGTAAAGTAATGTAAGATACGTTATCCGGAGATAAAGCAAATGAAACAGTGAAATGACGAATTTGATTTGAAAAATGTTCCAAAGGCTGAAATGTGTAACATTCCTTACAATACTTTAAATTTTCTTAATTGAAAGTGTGTCCTGCTTGTTATCCTTGTCACAATTTAGATCCATAAAAAGTACTTTTGCGCTTCTCCCTCATATGACTGAACTAAAAACTAAATTCTACACTTTTCTCCCTTGTTTGAATGAATATCTTACCTTAATGTCGGTTAAAGACTTTTAAAACAGTCGAGGTTCCAATCAAGTGCACACCGCGTTTCTTACTGAACGAATGGTAAGTAACAATGTACCAAGCCTTATTCGCGCGTCACATAACGAGGTACTGAAAAAAAAAAACACTAATACCAGCCGTAAGTATTTCCTTATCTGAGAATTTGACAGAAATTATAATTAATTACTTGAAACACTTTAGCATTTGCCGATGTCTGCACGAGACTAAGGTTTTTGAATTTCTAACATTCGAAACCTTAACGATTGATAAAGTTCTCCGTACACTACAAGGTGCAGTTTTGTGGTGGGAAAGTCCCACTTCCGATGCAAGCGGGGATTTTATATTTCGGTTATGTAACTGTTGGCCCGAGTATAGTCGTTTGCAATTTAACCGTGCGGATGAAAAACGCAACAAAAACTTTACGACCTCATTAAACTGCCGGTACTCTCTATACTATTTCGCCCGCAAATTAAATCACTTACCTTTATAGGTTTTTAATGTACAGGGTTATTCATTATAAATACTATCAAAGGTACAGTAGAGTGCACATTTCAGGGGATATAAGAAAACAATATATTTTTAAAATGGGATATCCTGTATATTATTGAATTTTTGGAATCATCCTTTTTTTCTGATTTCAAAAATATACCATATGTTGCCCCTACCATATACCGTTTTTGAATTGTTAAATGTCGAATATCTTAGTTCAATTAGTTACTGTAAATATTGAAAAGTTAACATTATTAAAGTGAGCTATGAAAATGAAAATTATTATGTTTGATAAGTGACATTTCTTTGATGAAATATTCGAAATGGTTTACAGTGAGGAAGAAAAAAAACCAAATATTTATACAAAATAGTCAATACAAATTTATTTAGGAAATTTAAATATAAATAAATGATAACTCATAAAAGATGTTCGATGTGTCCACCATTATTGTCAATACATAATTGATAACGTTTCCTTATATTTATAATTGCACCGGAAATTGCTTCATTATTTACATTCAGACTGTTTATTTCAAGTCGATCCTGTCTTTAACGACTTGAATACTATTATTATTACTATTAACAATGTCTTTAGAAACCCCCCAAAAAAATGAATCCATAGGGGTCAAATCCGGACTATTAGGTGGCCATTTAATTATTCCATTATTCCCCATCTATATTGGGAATACATTATTCAAATGCTCTCGAACGGGTAGGACACTATGCGGAGTTGCCCCATCCTGCATCCAAATCATATTATCAAGTTCGGCTTGCGGAAAATTCTGCAAAAGAATATTTCCTGCTTCTTGGATAATTATTTCCAGATAGGTAACTCCAGTTAAAGTATAATCATAAAATATATGCCCAACAATTTTGTTTCTGAAAATTCCACACCAAACACTAACAGTCTTTCTTCCTGATTTTTAATTTTTTTTACCAATCTTTTTCTGTTCTGTCAGATGACACCACGCCGAATGGTTCACCGGCGTTAATATTGAACTTTTTATTGTCTTTTTCATTTGCACCGTAAATCCGCAGGTTACTATACCGCAGATTAATAACTGCAAGATTCCATTTGGGCGGATATTGGCCATGAAGAAACGGAAATTGCAAAGCATATCTTGTGTGCCTGTCATATTTTTGTCCAAGAAATATATTTTTATCTATACTCTTGGAATTTGTGCAATTGAAACCCAGTAAAATAAGATCAGATTTACCCTATTTCATTAAACTTACAAGACTAGCAGAATTAGAAATAAATAGAAAGGAGGTGTAATAGATCTGTTTTGCTACAGTGTAGAGGGACTTTTAACAGCCTACTTAACATTTTAAGAACGCTGAAAACACCACAAGTACCAAATAATAATGAGACGAATTTTTCGGCAACCAATATGTCATCATCTGTTGGTAGCAGTTAAGTATAATATTGTTATGTGCTGCCCTCTAACAGAGAGATATGTAATTACTCCCTAGTAGAGAGTGAAGGGAAACCTGTTTAGTTGGTTGCCGGTGGAACAGCGCCATCTGTGGGCCAACTGACGAACCGCCATTTTGCACCTAGAATACTATAGAAATTTCTAGCATATTCGAGACGAGTTCTGGAAGAAGATTCGAGTATGTTCTACGTGTATGTATAAGGAATAAATTTGACCAGAAATTTCAGATATACAGGGTGCGGCAATAGTGCGTCGGACCTCGATATCTCGAGTTCTACGATAGCTAGAAGTTTTTTAAGAAATTAATTAGATAAAAAAGTCTATAACTGGAAATTATTTTCCAACATACAGGGCGGGCCAAGACAAAATTACAGGACCAAGTGCCTTTTTTAAAATGGAATGTTTATGTATGTCAGTACATTTTTTGAAGCCTCTTTCTAGGCTGTATTCACTCCTATATTAGCATTGAATATCTCCCAACCACTTAAATGTAATGAATTTTTGTTGTTGAAATAATGCAATCTGCAGATGGATATTAAAAAAATCACCACGGTCACAATTATGGGTTTTAAGAAAAACTTATGTGAATACCAGTTACGAGACATCTAACTAATGTTTCTGAATCATTTTCATTTCCTAAAAATGCATAGGATGGCCAAAAATTAGTTTTAAATTAAGAACATTTCAAATTGAATTTTCTCAATTTCTTCAAATGGAACACCCTGTATATTTTTCAACGATGTGATGTAGAAATGAAAAACAAAAATTTTTTGTAAGTACTTCCTTAGGGCTAATTGCTACCAATTTCGTTTTATAAATAAATAAGTGTCAAATTCAAGAATAAACTTAAAAAAGAGGTTCCCTCAAATAATTCATTAGAAAAATTTGTAATAAGTGTTCGACGTGTTGCCCATTTTGATTGACACACGTCTTTATGTAATTTTGAATTGAGGCCATCTTGTGGGACCATTTCTTCCAATCCATTGGAATGAGTAAATAGTATTTAACCGGTCCTTTTCTGTAATGTTTTTTGTAAGTTTTTTTGCTGTTTTCGTTATTCGACAAGCAATAAAATCTTAGTTAACATTGTCTCGTAACTGGTATTCAAGTAAAGTTTTCTTAAAACTCATAATTGTTAAAGTGTAAACGAATTTAATTGAAACCGTATAAAAACTAAAAGCCGGCAAAAACAGTCGGCATCTCTTTATTGTACATGGGCGGAGGTAAATAGAAATGCTTGTCATAAGAAAATAATAAGATTTTCGGGCGTTATTATATTATCCTCTGTTTCAAAGGGTCTCCAGAAAGCCATGGTAAATTAGTAAATAATTAAAATATTTTACCTTTTATATAGTAGTAAATATTTATAAATATGAACAATAACTAACTAAACTCCTACGCTTGATATTATAACAGGTATTTACGCACTGCACTGGCACATTAACAGCACAGCAGAAGCCCACCTTTGACTATTGAGAAGCGATTTACGAGTTTTTTATGCTAGTAGGCCTGTCCGTTTTATTATCTTTAAACCAGTGCAGTCGTAGATGGTTCATTCAGGCTGATTACATTGCCAGTCTCGGACTCGCCTGCACAGTTTCAACTACCATTCGAATCTCGATACCATTGCTAAATATATAGGACAAAATATCAAGTTCAGTGCGCACGGCTCTGTGCTTTAACACTGACCAGTTCCAATTATCCTCGTATATACTGTGGTGATTTTTTAATATCCATCTACAGATTGCATTATTTTAACAAAAAAATGCATTACATCCAAGTGGTTGGAAGATATTCAATGCTAATATAGGAATGAATAGAGCCTAGAAAGAGGCTTCGAAAAATGTGCTGATATACATAGTATTCCATTTAAAAAAAGGCACTTGGCCCTGTAATTTCGTATTGGCGCGCACTGCACTGTATGTTCGAAAATAATTTCCAGTTACAGACTTTTTTACCTACTTTACTTGCAATTTTTTAAAAAATTTCTAGCTATCGTAGAACTCGAGATATCGAGATCCGACGCCCTATTGCCCCACCCTGTATATTAAATGACAAGTAATCAGATGAAATAAAGGACAGTAACAAGTTGTGATTTACAGTTGTGAACTTATGTTAGATTAAAATTATTGTTAGATGTGTTATTGTTGTGAAGATTCTTGTCGTAATTTATTGAACCTACATAGAGGGTGTTTACTGAAGGGTATAAACACTTAACAATATAATTTTTAAAAAGCTGCCGAAGTCGCCAATACCACCACAAGCGACCAGCTAATAATGTGTCAAAACTTTCAACTTGGAAACGGAATTACGCTCAAAATTTGAATTTGATATTGAGAAATAATTATCTTTCACTTGACTATTTTAAGGTACTCGTGTGAACAATATTTCGTTTCTAATATACAGCCGTAACTTGTTTAATAAAGCAATAAAAATAAATTCGTATTGTTTTAGCGAGCACGTTAAAAACATAAAACTTATCTTTCTGGATATTTTCAGATTTCGTCATATACTATTAAATCAATAGCGTGTTAATTGTATTTGCGTTTAAATAAGCGCCCCGTAATAATTCAGAGCGTTTGATCTGGACCTAACTAGATGTAATGGATATATTGCATTTACGTTAATAAATCTTACTCAAATAAATATATTGCTTTATCGTGATATGTTTATGATTAGCGCGAATGTAATTAAGTACCTAGTAATCACTAATCAGTTTAAATCTATACTAGATTTATTTTCGTTTAAATCTGAAGGCGCGTGTGACTGCCTATTAATTAAAAAGTTTCTATTTCGAAATCTTTTATACACCCAAATACGTACGGAAATTTGCAAATAAACTCTTAATATACTCACGTTACTTACCCCGTCATTGCTGTAATTCCAGATTCTTTTATAGACACTCTCGTCTCTTTATCTATTTTTTCTTGGAACTCTATAACCCTTGAATGTTCCCTTATCGCATAGCGATTTATGGAGTTCGTTACACGTGGCGGTCCCAGAATTTCGACGTGGAGGGAGCCATCAGCACAGCCGTGTACACGTAGCTTCTAGGGGATCGGTGGGCGAATATTTTTTGAAAGATCAAAATTACTATGATATTCAAGTACTCCAATGTCATGATCCAGTGATCTGTTGAAAGTAGAAAGATCTTAATAATTGGTAATCGATGTTACGAACGTTTACGTTTTTCCAAGACCCCCGAATTCTAGCGAATTGGACCTCTTCCAATATTCTTCCAAACAACCACAATACTGATGCAGAACATCATGTAATGTTTAATGAGCGATCAATGTTCATTAGACTATTAAAAAAAGATGTATTTTTTAAGGAACAAAGTTGTCCAAACCTCCATTTTTATTTTAAACAACACTTTCTTGCTGTACTAGTACCAAAATGTCTCGTTTTTTCATGAGCTATTCCTCGCGTACCACATTTAGTTAAACGAAACATAAAATTGAGTGGAGCAGATCTGACTCTGGAGTAAGGAAACGTCCAATTGTAATTTTTTTCTTTTGCCAATAAGTAAAGTTTAGTCTCCCCAACATTCCGACACATTTGTGCAGCGGATATCAAAGGGGGGTAGGGGGAAGCAACATATTAAATGCATGGGAACATGATTTTTCGAAGATAACTCGGCGGCTTTTGATCTGACGAGAAAAAATCTTCAGACTAAAAATGAAGAGCTCATGAAAATAAGCAAATTTTTTTTCCTACCTCATCGACATACGTCAGACCATTGATATTTAATAAAAGGGTATTGGTAGATATTCTGTTGGGTCGGAGGCTGGTGGCGGTGGGATAATTAGGGGGGGGGGGGACGAAAATATTTCACATGCTGTTACCCTCCTGTATAATTGACGTTAGTACAGTCATTCAACATTAAAAAGGGGCCAAATCTCCGAAATCTGAAGTACTGCTCCGATCTTCTTGAAAATTTAGAATTAAGTTCATCTTACCCTCCTCTTCAGACCTGACTTGGTCGCAAAGCGTGCTTTTTGTTTTTAAGGGGTGAAAACTACCCCTTATTCCAATAAATTGAAAACTAATAAATTAACGCAGTGATGGGCTATAATTATGTTGAAATATGTTAAATATCAATTTTTTTTAATCATGGATCTAATATTTCAATATTTTACTATTTAACTACCCTTAACAACAACCCCTCGCACGAAAATTAATAAAAAAATGTGTTTAAAAAGCATGAAACCTTTTTATTTTGGATCGTAATAGGAGAATTTTTCCCTTTAAGTATAGGAAATCTGATACTTCATTTTTTTAATGATGCAACCCCCAAAAGCCACCCCTAACAATAAAACTTAGGAAAAATTGTAAACTAATAGATGGAAGCAGTGATAGGTTATCATTATGTTCAAATATGTTAAATATTTGTTGTTTTTTATAATGTAACTAATATTTCGATATTTTACTATGTAACTACCCTTAAAAACTACCCCTCACATAATTATTTAAAAAAAACGGTTTAAAAAACAAAATCTTTTTATTTTGGATCTTGAATAGAAAAAATATATTCTTTAAGTGTAAACGATCTGATACATCATTTTTCAATATCCCTAACCCCTAAAAACCACCCCTTACAATAAACATTAGGGAAAAATCCTTTTGAAAGCTCCAAGTAGCGGAATGCGTAAAAAAATGAAAATAAATTGCTGCTTATGATATAGTGAAATTTTTCTAAAATTTTCATCCCTTAAAAACATCCCTTTCACATTGTAATTATAATAAAAATATTTATTTTACAATATTAATATGATTTTTAAAGTGAATATTAATAATTTAATTTTAATTTTCAAATTCATCCATTTCTTCACTATCAACTTCCTTTTCTTCTTGGTCGACTGGAGGACAATTTTGGCAACTGTCACCTGAGCAAGTGCCGCAAGTTTCATTGCAATATAACCGAAGTTTGCGACAAACACAAGTAGAGCCACACCCTTTTTTGCAATTATCTCTAGAAAAATGTATTTAGTTTTTTAACGATAACTGGGCTTCCTTTTAAGCTTTTTGCATTCACCTACACATCATGTTGTAGGGAATTTCATAAGCTATAAAGTCATGATGATTGCAATATTTCTACACCCTTTTGTTCAGAGAATTTTAAGGTTGAAGGGCTAAAAAGAGGTTTCCTTCGCATAGAAATCAAAGCTTTAAATGTCCATATCTCGCTTAATTTTTAAGCTACATGAATTTAAAAAAAGCAAAATTTTCAGTAAAAAGAGAGCTAAATTTTTTTGAGAACACTTTTTTCGTAAAACCATTATTTTTTGAGTTATTTTGAAAAAACAACGTATTTTTTGAAAAATTGAAAAAAAAAATTACTTAAAACAACTTTTTTCAAAATGTACATTCTCTAAACCATTCAAACTTTTGGAAAGTATTATTGGGACATAAATAAAGTTAATTTTTCATGGGCTACGATTAATTTTAATTTTGCCGCTCATGGCGCCAATTTTATTGTCAATTTTTTTTCAAAAATTCCAGAGACTTTATTTATTTTCGTCATAATTTCCTTAATTTTCATGCTAGAGGCTTATATAAAACCTTATTTTAAAGGTCTAATAAAGCACTTTAAAAAGGTCATGAACATTTTCTCCAAAAAATTACTCATTTTTCCGTTATTTGAGATTAAATCTTTAGATAAACTTACGACAAACAAAAATTCGTCTTCAATGACTCATAAGTCGCTTAATATGACCTAAAACATTAAAGAAAAACCGACGATTCGTTTTGTGTTTTTATAAGATTCAATTTTGATAAGAATAGTTTTTTACAGAAAACGCTTAATTTTCGAATTATTCACGAAAAACTGTTGAAAAACGTGTTTTTTATTGGAATTTTCAATCGCAAATAACTCAGAAATTATTAGGTTGTAGAAAAGAACTTTATACTATATTTTCTTCTTAAAATTTGATCCTCTATCGATTCCGGATGTCATTTTGAATTTTTAAATTTCCACCCCCGAGAAAGGGTGGCATTCACCCCGGGGTAGAAGCACATATCGGCACTAAGTCAGGTTTGTTACTTGCATAATTTTTGAGCTACTGTCAAAATTTCAAACAAATCGGTTGAGTTGATCAGATTTCGGAGGTGAATCGGTTCATTGATTGTACTATATCGCGATCAAACCCATGTAAATTTTTTTATTTGCAGATTCAAACAGTTTCTTTGCCGTTCTCTAGTGCATTCCTAATAATTTTATCGCGATCTGGTTGGGCGGAAATTAAACGTTAATAAAAAAGCTATCAAGTGGCGAAAAGGATTTTTCCCCCACTCTTTCCCTTCGTACCAAAAAAACGTGTAATTTTTATTTCGCCCACCAAGCGTTTGTTTGCGAAAAAAATCATTTTATGCCAGTGCTATCTTATAGTAAATAGCAAAAAATTAAAAAATTTACGTCGGTCTGATCGCGATAGATCAATTACACGGGGATTTTTATGGGCTCTTTATTTTTGGTCTGGAGATTTTTTTTCGTCAGATCAAAAGCTGGCCGAGTTATCTTCGAAAAACCATTTTCCCATACATTTAATATGTCGTTTCCCACTCCCCCCTTTGATATCCGCTGCACAAATATGTTGGAATGTTGGGTGGACCCGATTCTATTTATTGGCAAAAAAAATCACAATCGGACGTTTCCTTATTCGAGTCTGGTTTTCCTCCAGATCTGCTCCACTAAATATAGTACAATTTTTTAGTACTTCCTGAGACTTAATCGATGACCTGTAGGTTTCTATGTAGTAACCTCAAATTTAGAATTGGGGTTAAGTGGAAGAGTTTTTATTAAATTTTGTAGCGTTACATAAGGTCGAGCCATAACCGTGACAATTTATCTACTTCCTAAAAGAAAAAGCAAACCCCGAGAATGTGAAATAGCGCGATGAAGTTACCTTCGTTTTAAAAGGTTGAGATAGGGTCATCCATAGGCTCATAAAAATTTCCACTCCTATTACTGCGACTTTCATTTGACAACTAGAATTTCCTTGTTGTCATAGTTCATATGAGGTTCAAATTCAATATGATTAATATTTATACAAGTGCGTCAAATGATAATGGATGATACAAATTCTTCCCTAATGCTGACGATACCAGATATATGTAGAAACAAAGATTCAGCGAACTCTCACAATTAAAATATTCACGGGTTTAGCCTAAAATATTAAAACCATTTATTACACCTGATTTAGATCCGGTTTATCAGTACAGGGTTAACTCTTACCTAGAGGATAAATGTCAAACAAAACAATAGATGCCTATTGTTTTGTTTGATATTTATCCTCTAGTTACGAGTTAACTCTGCACTGATAAATCGGCCCTTAATCAAACAGGTATAGACGAAGAGCTGACGATGGTTAACTGCATGAGGCAAATTTTTGAATCTCGTTCTGTTCTCGAGATACAGCCTTCAGTCAGGAAAAAATAGGAATTTGTCTAATTTTGACTGTCATTCTTACAAAAACCGAGGAAGCTTCGACAATCCACCTCATACAATTAGTTGGACAACAAATTGTATTGTGAATCGAAAGGTGTTTTATCTAAAATGGTTTTGAAGCTAGTTTTTACAGACAGATTTCTTTTTATGATATTGTTAATTTTCTTTTTCCATAATTAACAATTGGTTACGAAACAAACATTTTTGAAGGATAAAATCTTTACCGTTTTCGTACACATATATCGGCTGTACGAACAACTTTATTTTAGTAAATATCAGATGCACACACTCTTGATTATGCTTGCAATCAAGAAAGTTGACTAGTGTTATTTTTCTTTAGGAGGAATTCCCCAATCCCACGTTATTACCTGTGGTTTATTGTGTTGATGCAAGGTTATTGTGTTGACAATAATAATTATTGCAAATCTGTCTCAAAATTAGCATGAAATTGTTTTAATTAGAGTAAGTTGCATGTAATATGGGGTTATATATTTATTCAAATATTCTTATGAATTTTTTGGGACCAAGAGGAAAATATTAATATATTTTTAGCAGTAATTCTATTTTCAATATATTTGCAAGAACTTTTGCCCTTAACTAAGAGTCCTTCCTTTTTCGCCCTTATGCACCATCAGGAAATGATTATCACTAAAAAGTTTTCATATATGCTTTCTTCGATTTTTCCAAACGTCTCGAACATTATGCGATCGAATATACAGAGTTGAGTAAAAGTAATCGTTTTCGTAAGTCGTTTTTTTTCAAAAATTATTATTTTACGCAAACCATTTAGGCTTTCCAAAGTTTATTAATTTTTTAAAACATATGCAAAACGATGGATAAATATATGTCCTGGATACATCTCATTTTTGTTTTCGGGTATGTGAAGCTTCACATTTTATCATCCGAGGACGGGACCGTGAGGTGAGTCGAACAAAATATAAATTCTCAACTGAATCGCAAATGTTGGCTTCTGTGTTCGAATGCACTTACAAGATTAACGTGTTTGTATAATTGCATCAACCTTAACTCGAATTTTTGGAATAATAAAAATCTTCTCAACAAGGCCAGCACCCGCTCATTTCAGACCTGTATGAAAAGATTAATTAAACACGTTGTGGAATTAAGCAGAGAGTTACCAGCTATTGCTGATTCATGTATTATGAGTTGTATAATATTGTACCGGTGTAAAGAATATTTTTTATATACACGTGTATATACATTGTGCATTTCATTGAGAAACATAATTTGAATATTCTCAATTTTTAACACATTTTTAATTAAATGAGCAAGCGTTCACTTTGATATTTTTTAACGTTTTCGAAAAATAAGCATGTTAAAAGAGACCCACGAGGATATTTTCAAAAATAATAGATAGATTTTATTCTTTAACGGGTGGCTAGGAGACCCGGCTTAGGATTATAGCTTCTGTGTTTATGATTATGAATTAATGTTTCTGAAATTTGAAATATACAGGCTGTCCATTTTATCAGGGCCCTCGAGAATATCTCACTTAATATCGGTCGTAGAAAAAAAAATATTTTTACGAAAATTGTGCCGATTTATATAACCTACAAAATGGTTTAAAAAATTTGAAATCTATGGGCTACTTTAAGGGTTATGCCGGAAAATATCGAAAATGCGGAAAACGTCTAGGTCAAATATCTCCGTTATTTGAAGAGATACGAGAAAAATTCAAAGGCGAAAATTTTTTGCCTCGTTTCAACGAGGTTTTATATAATTTTTTTCAAAACCGCTATATTTTGAGATTTGCTCTTCAGGCTGTTAAAAAAATTATTTTGAAACGGGTGGGAAATGGCGCCATTAAATAGAGTATTTTCCTCCCTTTTCAACGATACATCACATGCCATATTTTTTTTAACGTCGGCATATTTCCGCTACTGAGGCCTAACACCGACGCCTGTAGACGAGCTACCCCCAACCAGGAATTTTGCCGAAACTCTTCCCTTAAGAAGAGTAGGGATCTTTTACTTGCCTAACATTTAGTAGACAAGGGATCGACGGCTTTACATCCCCTCCGAAGGATGGTATATCTCCTATACAACCCTTGCCTAAGGTTGTATAGCTTCCGCACATACACTGATATACAAGCCGCTGGAAGATGTGTGAGGCGAGAACGCGGTTTCCCTTGGAATGGTCACCCATCCAAGTACTAACTGCGCCTGTCGTTGCTTTACATCGCATACCGAAGTATGTACATAGTAAAGACGCACCTACGTTCGCCCCTCATGCCATATTTATTCATTGGTACTACGTTAGTAATTATACAAACATTTTTTAAAACCAATATTTTTTTTTTAACAAGCATAACTCTTAAAGTACGCCATGGATGGATTTCAAATGTCTTTAAACCATTTTGTAGGTTATATAAATCGGCACAATTTTCGTAAAAATATTTTTTTTGTACGACCGATATTAAGTGAGATATTCTCGAGTGCCCTGATAACATGGACAGCCTGTATATCATGGTACACCTTCTTTTCTTCCTTCAGTTTTAAAGAAAGACAAACCATTGAAACGACTTACTATTACTAATAATTACTTAATAAACATCGCGTTTTGATATATAAATGATTTTTTCCTCTTCCAGTTTCACTAGAAGTGACACTAACTTTCGATATTCAAATGGAATACCCTATACAGGGTGATTCGCGTAGGCCGTTCATTAGTAGTTTTTCAACTTGCAACTTGAAACTTGGTATACAGCCATAATCGATCGTGCCCATTTTACCTAAAATATTTTCAGTCCAGTGTCCAGCTATACAGGGTGTGGCAAAAGTCGGTATCAACTTTCTTATTTTAAATGGAAACCTACTCTTTTTACATGGTTCGATTGGCCTTCCAATTCTGAGTTTAGACAACCAAAGTTACGTTAACTGACCTGTTACAGGTTTTGATACATGGCAATTCTTTTGTGGTAGTTTACGAACTACGAGGATGGAGTTGCGTTAAGGGTAAAATAAAATCCCCCACATGTAATTTTAAAAACATTTAAATAATATTAAATATACATTATTTACAATTACACTAACAAAAATAGTAACATTTTTTTCAGTTTTTTTTATTAAAAAATATATTTGAAGGAAATATCTTACTAATAAATTCATCTAGCATTAAGTACCTACTTGTCTCTAGTTAAATACACTATATTCCGACTTTTCGGCTTAAATATATCGAAAAGAAAAGATTATTTACAAAAATGACGCCTACAAATATACACTTAAATAAATATTTTATACACGAAATAAATAATGTTTTCATTAAAAGCAAGTAGATAGAGTATTGTGTAAGGAGTAAGTTTCGCACATATACTATGATATGTATCTTTGTTTAACGGAGGTAGTCCACATGAAATTAATTTTGCTCCTTATCCCTGCCAATAAGTTTCAAATATTGCGCGTCTACATAAACTAATTACTTACACTTGCTCGTGTATTTGCTGAAAGATTCTCTAATCCTAAAATTGTCAAAAAAATGTCAGTATAAATAGTCTATTGTGAAATATTACATTAATACTGTACTGTTCAATTTTTAGTCGATGCTGCGTCAATAGAAGGATAAACTCTTTTGATGGCTGGCCAATTTGAGCTGAAAAATTCCTCGGTAATTCAAAGGGAGTGAAATGTGTGTTTTGTCGGCCTTTGAATTTCCGAGGGGTTATAGACCAAGACCTACGGAATTTTTCAAAGAGAAGTCTGAGAACCTCCAACTTTTACGGCCCTTAGTCCTATTTAAGGGGACAACTCTGGGCTCGGCCCTGGTCCTGGCGGTGGGGGCATGATCAGCCAGTAGCAGCTAGTCATTTGAAGAAAAATTCGAGGCGGCTGGCATAGTGGCGGGCTTTTAGACCAAGCTGCTTGAGAACCGCTTAAAGTTGGCTTCATTATGGATCAGTATGACCAAGAAATTATGTGTGGAGGAGGTTTTTTCTTTGGGGGAGGGGGGGATTAGTTATAAGCGATGGTTGATTTTGTTTTTAAAAGTCATTTTCTAAGTCAAATGCCATTTATAACTAATGTCGGTCTCCTAAATAAATCCTTCATACATAATTTTTCGGTCTTCTCGATCCATATACTGGGTGACAACGAGATTAGTCCCATTCCAATGTCTCGGTTGCTTTTAGGAAATATCTTGAAATTTCGGCATATCATTTACGACACAGAAAGCCACATTTTACACTTATTAAGTGAAAAATGTCATTTCCGGTCAACCAGAAGTAACAACAACTTTTGATTTTTAAATAGCAACTGATATATATTGGGAATGGGACTAATCTCGTTTTCACTATAGATAATGAAGCTAACTTTAGCAGTTCTCAAACACATTTTCTTTTTGAGTTTAGTTTAATGGCCTTCCTCTCAGATTTTCCTTCAAATGACTCACCACAACTCTCCTTAGGCTGACCAATCATTACTTATAAATTTTAAGTGATTCTCCGACGCTAAAAAATATGATGAATAGTACAAAATGGCGTCGTACGAAAAAATCCTAACCACCAGGATCAAGACCCAGCGTAGAGTTCCTTAAATGGGACTACGCACCATAGAGGCTGAAGGAGATTCTTAGGGGCTCTTTGAAAAAAAAATCAGTGGTCTATTGATTTAGAGCAAGAGGAACTCATATTTGACGCCTACACACTAGATTTAAATACTAAAGGAAAATTATTTGTTCTTAGTATTAATGTAACAAGTCAAATTGCTTTCAAATATCACTATTAAAACCTAAAACACAGTCTTGTCTTCTGCAAAATTACAACGAAAAAGAATCTATCTGTCAATCGTGGAAAAATTGAATTTATTATTATTCGTATAATTTTGCCATTCCTCGTTTGTAATCAAGACTGTGGACCCTATTATCCTGGACCTCGGGTCGAATTCTCGCCCGGATCCGTCGTTGTCGTTCTTTTTGTTAGCCAAATATTGTCTTTGGTGACGGATGTGCCTGGTGGAAGGCCCCAGCAACTCGGGTAGAGTCGCCAGGCGTTCCCAGCGTTCCGTTTCTGCCAGTTTCTGGCTCTGCTCGGCCATTTTCTTCAGGTTGCACGCGTTCACGCGCAGGTTCATGATGTGTGGGGGGGTCTGGGTGTAATTTTCGGGGAATTCGAGCGTGCATATGTCTATTGTGGGTAGCAGGTGTACGTCACTATATACGGCTGCCGTTGAATTTCTTCGAAGTAGGCTATCCATTCTGTTAAATTCGTTTGTTTTCCGGGCGGCGTCAATGATGATGGTCGGGATTGGTTTGGGCGTTGCTGTAATAGAAAAGTGAGGTTAGATCTCGCTATTTTGTTTCATGGACCAACATCAATCGAGGACAATACGGAAAACTTGTTTTGTGCATTCCAGGTCTTCGTTATTATTGCTACATGCACTTCTACGTACAAGACGATCCAAATTGCGTGAATCAACAACACATTCTTCAGGAAAAGTAAAATAAATAACCATTCAATGTGCAATTACGCTCTAATGGACTGGTAATGTCTGTATTTTAAATTCAACCCTCTCCCCCTCCCCCCTCACATATTTTCAATACAAACAATTCATATACAAATGATCTATGTTGGAATATTTTCAGCACATCGGAAGGTATACGGGTTAACAGTCCATTAAAGCCGTAGCCGCACATTGGATGATCTAACGAAACAAGAGAGTTGTTTCTAAATCAACAGATCGAACACTGTGGGCACTTTTGGATCGCCTGTTATAATGCGAATTAGAACATGCAAGTTTTGGGCTGTGTAACATTTAAATCCAGGCAATCCAGAAACTTGTGGAGCTCACTTTTTAATAACAATAACTAGATTCGCATATATATTCTAAATATCAGTTTTATCCCAAAAAGAGGTTCGGATTCCACTGTAAATGATAGGACCCACTCTCTATTACTCAGGCACATCTAGATCCGTAGCCTTAAGATGATCATTCAGATGACTTGCAAAAGAGTTAAAAACATTTTAAAACATCATGGAGAAACGGGTTTCCTATCTTGGTTTTTATATCTTGGGTTGTTTAGAGATTTTTTTTTTAAATAAGAGAAAATAATTAGTCTGTTCAGCTACTGATTATGCCCAAAAATATATGAGGCACAAAGTTGTGCACTAGAGATCTTTCGATGTCATAGCATACTAAACTTCAATATCTGTCAAGAATCATGGCTACTTAGACTTAATAAAATAAAATGACTATAACTGTCATTTTAAAACCAAATACCATGTTGCGATAAATGGTTGAGAAGAGAACTTAAAGACGAATCAGATTGATAAAAAAATACACAGGGTACTATTTAAAATAACAAAATTTGGGTAACTTGCGCTTAAACCGGAAGTTGATGAAAATGTTTGATAGGCTCCAAACAACGACAATTATGTAGTATATAACTCTTCCAAAATTCAAAATTTTAACTTCTTAAATAGCAAAGTTATAAAGTGTTACATGCCTCTTGTGCCACTCAGTATAGTACAAAACCTTGAAAAATAGGAAAACCACAAATACTTAGATCTTCATTATTTGAGGAGATGCGAAGGATATTAAAGGGATGAAAGTTGGCGGAAAAAACTATAAGGATAACAATATGTCAAAGAATTTGAAGAACACACTTGCTTTTGACACACTCATTTATGCAAAAAAAGAACAAAATGCAAAGATAGACCATGGCACCGTTAAATCTTACTCCTTTTTCTTTCCAACGATATAAAAATTTTGACTGATAGTACCAAGACTTTTTATGAAAACTATAATGAATGTAAAAGCAATACCATGATTAGTGAGAAAAATGTATGCAGTAATCAACAAATTTGACTGATTGAATACTTTTCAAACAGAAGTTAGTCATAAGATGCTAATTCGATCAAGAATTCTTGATAGGCGTCTGTATTAAAATTCAGCTCACTTCAATCTTCATAGTTATTGTTCCATCGGTTGTTTATTTTTTGCCAAATTATGCCTGGCATAGTTAATTTCTTCAAAAAAAGAAAAAATGAAATCAAATTAAAACAGGGACATGCATAAATACTGAGATAATAAACATATGGACGATAGCATACGTAATATTAATCTTGTTAGTTCAATCTACGACTAACACAAGAATTAGGCTGCAATTTTAAGATAATAAAAAATCAAATTCAAATTCTCATAGCTCTGACTGCAGCCTAACTGTGGGTTAATATTGTTAATACACACTCACACGTGCCGACCATGCAAGAAGCTCCTTTGAAATATCTGTCGGCTCTCAACATGTTCCCTTCCTGGTCCTCCACAAGTACACCTAGTCCCAAATTTCGGCCTTTTGTCCAGGCTTTCGTCGCGGGTTTTACGCTTAATTCCACCCACTTGGAGTTCTCGGGTATGACTCTGCTGTCCGATAATCTGCGTTTAACTGAAAATTAAGATTTTTTTGTAGCAATTTTCCACACTGTCACTGTAAAATATTGTGGGTAGGTACTACAGATATATACGTTGTTTTTACCTCGCCTCTTTTTCAGTGACTTTGTGTACCAATAGATAGACACCCTCAACAATTTATCTTCTTCCGTCGAATTAAAATTGTCGCAATCTCCCGGCTTAGCGTTAAACTGGGTGCCGTTTTCCGGTAGTCTGTACAGCCTCAAGGTAGCGGTTGCTATGTTGGTGTTCCTGTCATTTGACACGTACTCGAAATTGAAAAATAAATTCATGATGTCATCGTCTTTCCAAAGGTCTTGATCAGTGTTCACTGGCACCTCACCTAGAATAAGAAAAGACGTGTTAAGACCGAAATAGAAAAATTTGTTTACAACTGCAGTCAACGACAATAACCTTGTGAAATATGTGAGGAGAGATCCACTTTCCAACGTTTCCTTAACCCGTCGCGTCGAAAGCTTAGATTAAAACCCTATGGAAAATAGTTTCGGTTACATTGTGAAAATGATTTAAAAAAATGAATTAAGACCCAGAAATAGAGAAGATTTAATTACTGTAATTCAAAATTAGTGAAACAATTTGGATGAAAATTTCACACCTCTACTTTTTAACCAATAAGATACCTTAATTTTGACTAGTTACCATGGCAATTAAAAAAATTTCCTGAAATTTTTTCGAGGCGCCACGATATTTAAGTGAAAATTTTTTGACAGTTGAAAAAGTAAACATATGATCTACAACCATTAAATAATGTAGATGTACCTGTGAATAATGTAAAATTTCTGAATTAACATTATTATTTATTATTCGCTATAAAGTTTCATTAAACAGAAAACACAAATTTGTTAAATTATTATGAATTAACAATTTATAATTCAAAATACGTAGGATGTACAAACATAGTAAGATTTAAATGTTGCTTGAATTCTAACCCATCGTCTCTTCTTAATGGTGAATAGGAAGATGACGAATTAATTAGATGTCTGTGGTTTAAGACATATATGTAATATTTTGAAACAATTTTGTTCAAATCTCTTTTACGCAAAAGGCCATATTTACTTGACATCTGCAGCAGACTTTCTTGGATTTTCGTAAACAAACCATTCGACTCTAACGCTTCCTGGTCGCAATCTTCCATTAAATTCGTTAAATATATTAATCTTGGATGACATATTTGCGCCTGACTCAACTCTTTGCAGTATTTACATAAATTGTACTTTTCAAAGCATTCCATTTTTCTCAAATTGTTTAACGCAAATACTTACAAGATATGTTTTACATAAAAATATCTTTGTTTGCTGGTTTCCTATACAGTAACTTAACGTAATTTACCAATACAAACCTCATCTGTCAAAAGCATGGCCGCCTATATCACGGCCACCTACTGCAACAAACCATCTTACCATTATATTTTTTAAATTAGAAGTGTTATGGATTACTTTAACAAAAAATACATTTCTACCACCTTTAGTAACCTAAAATTATGAAAGGGCGATAGACTGAACTAATACCCATCTGAGTTTTAGCATTTGGTGTAACTAAAGTTGGTAATTTTTTTTTATTTAACGAAATATGGTGGATATACCTATATGATTTTTTTAGAATTTATTTCATGTTGAACTAATATCTTCATTGGCAAATCTCTAATGATATCGACTAATACGCAAAATAATAACGAAATAAATTTAATTATTATAGGTTTTATTAATATTAAAAACACAATTATTATAAATGTTTGTGGGCTGGCTTGAATTGGTGTGTTGAATCTAGGTACTTTCTGTTTTATTTTGCATTGTGCTCTGATCATAACAACAATACCCTGGCCAACTTGACAAACAGTGAAGTTAATTTAAAATGTCAGGTTGGATTAATAATTTTTTTTAAAATTATGGTCTTAAGTGGTGTGAAATTTTCTTACCGAATACCACGCAAGCTTAAATTATTCCTGGAAATTTTCTTTCGGGCACGAATATTTTAAGGAAATTATCCCTCGTCGCTTCAAAATATTCGTGCCCTCAAGAAAATTTCCGGAAATAATTTAAGTTATTTTGATATTATAAGTGAAAATTACAACATGCAAAATTTCATTTGGATATTTGCTTTCTTGGTCGCCCAACGAATGCTGGAAAGTTCGTTTACTTTTTGATTAAGTGGAGTTGAATAATAAATTATGTCTCACATATCCCACAAGAGTATTGTTGTTTAATGGACGTGGTTTTCTTGTACGCCCAGAACACACCGCACCATCCTATATTCCAATAGACTTACAAGATGGATAAAAGCTTCTTATCTTCTCCGTGATTTGGTCGTCGTTCAACAGATTGCTCGAATTTAGAAAAGTCGGTATGATCTCGGACATGTTGATGGAAGACAGCCTGGCATCATCAGGCCTCTGAATGGACGCATTGGTTCTGCCGAGATGTTCCAGAATGTTAACCTTCAAGAAATTGAGGTAACTCTCTTTTGCCCTGAAAAATTAATGCTTGAATCAGCTACAGTTAATTGGATTAAAAAATACGGTTTGTTACTGTTAGTTAAACACAACATTAGTGTCAAAAATTGTAATTATCTGTCTTTCAACTTTAACTAATTTCAACTTTTTGGTGCAAAATCAACAGCTGAGATGCAAGGGTTAGTTAGTTCGGAACAAAACGGAAACCACTAAAGTGTGGGATTTTGGGTGTAAAAGTGTAAAATTACCATAACTCTTTGTTAATATTTTCATCCGATAATAAGTTTGTACAGTTATTCTTCACTATACAGGGTTACTGGTAATTCGATACATTCCTTTGGAGATGTGATGGGGCATGAGCTAAGGAGTAAATCTAGCCCTAACATACATTATGCAAAACTCAATAGTTTTTGAGATATTTTAATTTTTTTGTTTTTCTCAAAAAAGTAGATCTTAATGTCTTAAAAGTTAATTTCCGAAAAATCTACTTGACATTTTTAATTTTTTTTTACTGGATTACTTGTCCAATATGATAGATATCCGTTTGGGATGAAAAATATCCGGAAACATTTCGATCATGTGAACATTTAAAATAAAAACTTGTAAATTTTTTTTTTTAAATCAGTTATGAAATTTATCTATTAGGTTTTTCAAAAAAATATTAATGTAACAAGCGTACAAATTATTATAAAAACTTCCTTATTTCGATAGCTATCTAACTAGGTAGAAATGTTTAATGTACCCTTGATAGTTCTAATAAAAAATTAGTAAAGATAATGCTGGTGGCGGAATTTATTAAACGACTAATCGTTCATTTTCATTTAAGTCAGTCAGTCCTTGACTTTGACGATTGTGCATATATGTCATTAACTGACATTCTTATCTCCGTGTCCCTTAAGTTTGTTGGTCTTGTTAAATTAGTTATCGAAGATTTTGATTTTGCTCGTAGTTGTTGTTACTGTATTTTCTGTGCCATGGCCGCGTATGCCAACGCAGAATACGCTGATATCTTGTTTGTCTATGGATACTGTGGCGGCAACGCTGCTGAAGCTCGCCGAGAATATGGTCTTTGGTACCCTAACCGCCGCTCACCAAATGCACGTGTATTCAGTACGGCATATCGAAATATCGCTGAAACTGGCTCCGTGAAATGTAAAAGAAGTGACGCTGGTGCTCCTCCCGTTTATGAACCAGATGATGATGAAGAAATATTGAGGTATTTTGAGGAAGACCCAACTATTTCAACTAATAAAGTCGCAAGACTAACCGGAGCGTCACAATGGAAAGTTTGGTCTACGATACGTAGAGTTGGATGTCATCCTTACCACTATACCACTGTCGTCCAAGGCTTGGAGGAAGATGATCCTGGAAGGATAGTGGAATTCTGCCGCTTTATGTTAAATTCAGATGCAGAAAGTGCAAATTTTTTAACAAGTATTTTATGGATGGACGAGTCGAAATTTAATCGCAAGGGTATAACAAATTTCCACCACCTACATTATTGGGCAGAGGAAAATCCCAAGTTAACACGTGAAACTAGTTTCCAAATGAAGTTTTCTATTAATGTGTGGTTGGGAGTCATTGGCCACTATTTAATAGGGCCACACTTTCTTCCTCAAAATTTAAACGGGAAAATCTATGAAAATTTTTTAAGAAATGATCTGGCGGTGATTTTAGAAGATGTTCCTCTCGCCGTCAGATAGCGAATTATGTTTCAGAACAACGGTTGTCCAGCACATTATCGGCTGACAGTACGACAGTTACTTGATCAACGTTTCCCTAACCGTTGGATTGGAAGAGCCGGCCCAATACCTTGGCCAGCGCGAAGCCCTGGCTTAACACCCCTTGATTATTACGCATGGTGTCATATGAAGGAGATAGTCTATGCCACACCAGTCAATACTATAAAAAACCTTAGACAAAGGATAGTCGATGCTGCCCAACACATAAGGCATAATCTGACAACCAGAGTGACAAGGACGGAAATAAGAAGACGCTGCCGTGTCTGTATACGGAATAGGGGCTCCATTTTGAGCAAGACATATAAAAAATAAAGTACAACTTTGAAATTAATGAAGAATTAAACTCTTCTTTTAAAATGTTTTTTACTGTTTATCTAAAAATAAAATTCGTACTACTTGTGCTATTTTTACTAGTATTTTCTTAGAACTATTAAGGGTACATTCAACATTTGTACCTTGTTAGATAGCTATTGAAATAAGGCAGTTTTTATAATAATTTATACGCGTGTTACGTTAATATTTTTTTGAAAAAACCTAATAGGTAAATTTCATAGCTGATTTAAAAAAAAAATTTTTAAAGTTTTTATTTCAGATGTTCACATGATCGAAATGTTTCCAGATATTTTTCATTCCAAACGGATATCTATAATATTGGACAAGTAATCCAGTAAAAAAAAATTTAAAAATGTCAAATAGATTTTTCGAAAATTAACTTTTAAGACATTAAGATCTACTTTTTGAGAAAAACAAAAAAAAAATATCTCAAAAACTATTGAGTTTTGCATAATATATGTTAGGGCTAAATTTACTTCTTAGATCATGCCCCATCACATCTCCAAAGGAATGTATCGAATTACCAGTAACACTGTATAGTGAATAACACGTTGTCTTTAATCACTAAGAAAGGTGTCATTTTCAATTCATTAATCATTTAAAAATGTCACTTTAATGTACCAAACGTTACAATAAATTCGTGATAAAACTTTTTCCCTTACACCATCATGTACAGTAGCGGCTTCCATGATAGATTTTTCGAATAATGTTTTATTCAATTTCCAATTCTGATGTTTCACATTAAACCGCTTTTTTTCCTGGCCTAATTGTTATTGTAAATGCACCTTTTCCGGGTCTTACATATTTATTCCACCGTGGGACTTGACGAGCGGATCGCATAGCAGCAACACGGGTTACGAAGAACCAGATTGTGCATAGACAAACTACGATTTTCAGAATCAGAGTCAATTTTTATAAATTGATGTAGACTAGCAACTATGCAGTCCAGACTTGTTTGCTACGGTAGGATTTGCACACCTTACGTCTGTTACTTTCTCATTCTAATGTCTAGGTCTAGTGCAGTTTGCTCCTAAAGGAGGCCGTACACTGACACACCTCCGCGTTCTTTACAACTTCCCAAACGTCAAGGATATTCCTTTTCTATGAATTTAAAGAAAGATTTCAACATATTAAAAAATATTTACATATTTTAATTTAGATTGTATTGGATCATTTTTTAACAGATTTAAATCCTATACCAGGCGACACAAGAGACATGTAGCAGACTATAATTTTTTTATTTGATATAATTTTAAAATTTGGAGATATTACATAACCAGTGTTGTTACTTGTAAGCCAGTCGTCAAGGAGTTGAGAATGCCTAAATACCGTTTTAAATCGGATTTGGTGAGTTTTCTTTTAAGTGATGTCCCAATAGGCCTAATCCACTTTTTGTTTCTTTAGTACTGCCAATACATTTACATTAGTTTAAATTTTTTGGAAGTTTTGGAGAAGGTCCAAAACGTTCCCTTGCTTCAATATGTATGTAAATTGTATGACTGATGGTCGAGAGGTAAGCACACTTGCCTCTCACCCAAAAGTCCCGGGTTCGATCCCCGGCCGTGGCAATGGAAAATACTGTGAGAGGGATTTTTTCACTATACACGGATATTGGGTGTGTGTCCCTTGTCTCTAAATGTGTAGCCCCCTCCCACACAAGGCTCTTCTAGAGCCTTCCGGGATAAAGGGGGTCGTCATTACCTGTGGTGTATTTATATAACTGTGATTGTCGGTTTCATTATCGTCTGCATCGTCTTTGCCAAATCCAGTCTCCTCGTGTTTATCCTGTTCATTAAGTTGCATTTCAGGTTGTGAATAAGAAACAAATGCCATTTACACGGTTGAATACATAATTTTGCGGCGAATAAGATTTACATGGTTCTATTTACAATAAAAAAAATCGGCAGCTACTGGAAGCGGCTGGAACCTCCCCGCTCGGTGGGTCTTTGAAGCCGAAAAGAGCATTAAATTGTGTGACAAAACGGTACTAAACGTAATCCGATCTCATCCAAAACCTTTTCAGATCTTCTGGGGCACTAAACAAACCCTCAACTTAATGAATTTACAACACTCTCTGCAAATTTCATCTATGCGAGTTATTACCTACATTATCGCTCGTTGAATAATATACTATTAGGATATTAACAACTTTAACATCACTTGAACGGCTAAGAAAGTCTAGTTATCCCAAATACTACAGATTTGTAAAGCAACAAACTGAAAATTGGTAAAGTGATAATCTATAACAAATTCACCAATGAAGGTACAGAAAGCATATGATATTGATATTGTTACATCTACCTTTAAAGTTTGTGACAATCCACTGGTGCAGTCACTAAAAGTTACAAATATGCCGAATTCTTATTAACATGACATGACACCAACGTTATCGGATGGCAAACGATGACAATGACAATCGTCAAAATTTCCTCATTGCAATCCGATCGCTCGCAGTTGTCTTTCTTAAATGAAACATTAGCATTTCAGTAATTTTACTAGATTTTAGAGGAATATTTTTGTAGTTTAATTATTCGATTTGTCTGTATATATATTTAAAAACGGCACTAAACGTAATCCGATCTCAACCAAAACCTTTTCAGATCTTCTGGGGCACTAAAGAAACGCACATGCAAAATTTCATTCAAATCCATTCAGTAGTTTCGGCGCTATCGTGCTAACACACATACACACATACATACATACACATATTCTTTCCTATTATTTGGGTTTTCTACCACATGTACTATTATCCTCTTCAAAACAAATCACCGAATCTACAAAATAATAGAATTATTGGAAAAAAACCTCTGCGCCCGTGACGTTTATGCCAAAGGAAAAGTCAGAGGTTATGTTTTGCAAATAATATAAATCGGAATAAACACAGAAATAATGTATTTTGCTGACGTTTCGGAAAGTAATCTCTTTTCGTTTTCAAAGCTATTATTTGGAAGAACTTTTATTTTGCTGTGTATGTCAAATACACAGCTTTAAGATTCTCTTTGTTATTTCCATAGATACTTACTACTTACACAGAACATAGAACTGATGATATTTTCTTTTAGATAATGTTGAGTTTGTTAAGTTCTTCTTTTAACATTGGTAGCCAGGTTGTACAAATATCTACAGAAAAATTCGACACGCACTTATCTTCATTTAATAAGATTATTGCTGATTCTTTAATTTTTCTTTTTTTGGTATCTGTTTCTTTTGTTAAAATTTTTGCCGAGTCCCAGTTTATTCTATGTCCGTTTTCCCAAGCATGTTCACAAATCTTTGATTTCTGAATTTCATTCTTTCTAATGTAATTCTTGTGCTCATCCAACCTCATACTGAAAGGTCTGAATGACTCACCCACATAACATTTATCACATTCACACATACACACACACACACACAGACATTTTTCAAAAACCACTTTTTTGGGTTCCTAGGACCTCAAAACGTAAAGATTTGATGTTATCTCAATTTTCGTTTTTGAACCAATTTTAGTAACCTCTCACAATTTAATTGTGGTGAGGTTAAATATTTGTGGTTATTTCCGGTTAAACCAGGAGTGGCAAAAGATGTCTTTTAAATTATAAAGAGTAACATTACTGGTTGTCTAACTCACACTAATTTCTTAGTAAATAAAAAAAATTAGAAGCTACTACACGTCTCTTGTGTCGCCCGCTATATACTGAGTAAAATTATCATTGTCAACTTTAGACGATTTTTAATAATTATTAGTGTTCTCAATTTAATTTAAGCGCTACAATTTGTTATTCATTGGTGGTTCGAAAAATGCCTCTTTGTCTATATCATACGGATCTGACATATCCAATCATATCCATTGAACAAGTCCAGCAAGAAAGATCCGTATCGTATATGGCGTCCCTTATATCAGCTCCAACTTCCGCGTTTATTATTGTAGTCAAGTTTCGACTTATAACAAATCTGTTATTAGTAATTAAACAACTGCATATACTGTTTTTTATTATCTTCGTCTAGACTAAATAGGTGTAATGACCTTTCCATTAATGTCAGAGGTGTAGTAGTGCATAAGAAGTACGCATAAAAATTTGTTTATTCAAGAGTTAGGTAACCTGCTTAATAAGGATATATTCCGTTGCATTTTGCATCGCGCTGATCAGGTCGGTATGGAGACGAAGATCTAAGACCATGGTTTTATTTTTTTCGGGCTGCGTTATGAAAAAAGTAGCCGAGTATTTAGTATTTTTCTTTACGGATGCTCGCGATTTTTCTAAATGCCCCTCAAAAATTAAAGAATCAATTTTATTTTCGCTTGATAAAATAAATGCCAAGAGAGAAGATAGCTTATCCTGCCGGTAAAAAATATTACTAAATTCTGTTTTTTTTTTAATAAAACAAAACATTTTATAAAGTAAAATTTCACCAAAGCATAAACCTGTTGAGGATATCGGACCGTACTCTGATTGGACGTCCCATCATATTGTACTCCAAATTATGCGATATTTTCCTATTATATGTACTCAAGAAACAAAAAAGCTCCGGTTCTTACCTCGCATGGTTTAACGGTCAAATAATACGCGATGTTAAGCAAGAAGAAAAAGTGCTAAAAAGATACAAGTTACATAGCACTTCTAAAGTCACAACAAATTTAGAACGGTTAAGGTCCAAAATTAAGTCAGATATCGATAATGTACATAAGTTATATTTAGCCAATATTGAAAATAATATTCAGATCAACCCAAACAACTTCTGGAATTTTATTAAAACAAAAAATAATTTTACATCCATCCCTTCATCTTTAAAATATGAAAATCCAATTATCGGAGACCCACAATTAATTGTTGATAGTTTTGCTGCCTTCTTCTCGAAATCTTTCACACCTCCCAATTCCGGCGTCGATAATTTTAACGACACACATAAGATTAACTCCAATGTCTTAAATCTGTCTGTTATCACTGAGGAAGAGATAATTAAAGCCATTAAAAGAACTAAAGCGACTATGACCATTGACCATAGGTCCCGATCTAATGTGGAAACATGAAAGTTTTGAACGCATACTTTAAAAAATACGAAAAGTAAAACTACTGATCTCAGAGTGAATGATTTCCCGAGCTGTTTTGAGAAAAGTGATTTTACACGGTCGTGCGGAAATTACAACAACTATTAACATTCTGTAAATTAAATAGCAGCTAGTAATTTACATTTTTTACAGGGCAATAAAAAACTCGATTTTAAGAAAACTTAGAGTGGTTTTACCTCTTAATTCAGCCACTTCAGGCAAGTTCTTGATCCCAGCCAGTGGAGGCAAGGAGGTAACTCGGCCATTTAAGGCAAAGTGAGAATTTCGGCCAGTTGAGGCAATTAGTTTACAGCTTAACTGCTACACTAGCAGGTTTTAATTTCAAGATTATAGCAGGTGTTCAAAATGGTGCCCATTGACTTCTTGGCATTATCCGAGACGAATGTAAAAATTTTCAATAGCACTTCTTATCATTTGAGGTGGTATTTCTGCAAAAATGTCTATTATGCGTTGCCTCAGCTCTTCCAAATCACGGGGTTAATGAAACAAACCTTACCCGTCAGGTAGCCCCAAACAAAATAATCAAGTGGCGCGAGGTCGGGAGAGCTGGCCATTCAATAGTTCCTCTTCGACCTATCCATCGACTTTCGAAAGTACCATTCAAATAGTCCCTTACAATATCCCGATAATGTGGAGGAGCCCCATCTTGCTGGAACCAAACATTATCGAACTCATCACCAGCAATCTCTTGTATTGCGGGAACTATTTGATTAGTCAACATTTCCAGGTATTTTTCTCCATTCAAATTTCCATCTATGAAAAACGGTCCTATGATTCGATCCCTGAAAACTCCTGCCCAAACATTCAATTTTTGTGGATACTGCGTGTGTGTTTCAAGCATCCAGTGAGGGTTTCCGTCACTCCAATATCTGAAATTATGGCGAGTAACTTTTCCACTGAGTTCGAAAGGTGCTTCATCTGAGAAGACAAGATGACAAAAAAATTTGGGTTTTGGTTACTCCTTTCCATCATTCGACTGTATTGGCCAAAGCACTATTAATATATAATCTAATATTAAGAAGTGTAAGATTTTCTCAGAAGGAGAGATCTTCATGTCTGTGCCCTGTATTCAAAAAAGGTGACTTGAAAGAGATAATAAACTCTAGAGAATTATTACTATCATCTGTAACTTTGGAATAATTTTTGAAGTAATTCTTCACTCCTCCATATATTCTCATGTCTCTGGCACAATATCTGTCGATCAACATGGTTTTATGAAAGGTAGATCAACTGTCACAAACCTTGCGTGCAAGACACAATTTCTTTGTGAAAATCTGGATAGATGTGGCCAAATTGATATTATCTACACGGATTTCTCCAACGCTTTTGACAAGCTAGATCATAGTACTTTGATTAGTAAACTGGACACCTTCGGTCTTTCTTATTCGTTATTACAATTAATTGAATTATATCTGCAGGATCGATATCAATTTGTTATAAATCTGGCAGTCTCTTACAAATATCCGGTGTGCCACAGGGGTCGATACTTGGTCCACTTTTCTTTGTTATGTTTATTAACGACATTTTGGAGGGCTTCGATACTAACACCCATTTCCTCCTGTACGGAGATGATCTAAAAGTATATCGATTGATTGATTCAATTGATGACTGTATTAATCTTCAAGACTTCTTAAATCTATTAATACTTGCTGTAATGACAACTATTTACCTCTTAATGCCAGCAAATAATAATAATAACATCACAGGTAATTACGACACATTACGATACATTTAGAGACAAGGGACACACACCCAATATCCGCGTATAGTGGAAATATCCCTCTCACAGTATTTTCCATTGCCACGATCGGGAATCGAACCCGGAACTTTTGGGTGAGAGGCAAGTGTGCTTACCTCTCGACCATTAGTTATACGAAAAGCCAACGTGTACATGTTTAATTATAACGTTGATAATGAAAGCTTACAAAGGCCTGAATTTATCAAAGACCTTATATCTTTCAATAAACATGTAGAAATGACAACTGCTTCCGCTTTTAAAAGTTTTGGTTTCGTGTTACGTAACTGTAAAGGTTTTGAAATTATTTCCACCCATCGCATCGGCTACTTATGTAACTTTGGTTAGATCTCGTCTTGAATGCGCTTCTATTGTGTGGAGTCCATTTTCCAATTCCAATATTCTACAACTAGAGAAAATTCAGCGTAGGTTCTTAAAATCTGCGTTTAACAGTGAATATCCACCCAGAGGATTTCCACAAACTGGATTACTGGAAATATTTGACTTAAAAAGTCTCAGCAATCGAAGAGCTACTAACTCCATAATTTTCCTCTTTGAAATTGTAAATGATAGTCTGGACTGTATTAACCTATCAAATTGGGGCCAGCGTAGGTGCGTCTTTACTATGTACATACTTCGGTATGCGATGTAAAGCAACGACAGGCGCAGTTAGTACTTGGATGGGTGGCCATTCCAACGGAAACCGCGTTCTCGCCTCACACATCTTCCAGAGGCTTGTATATCAGTGTATGCGCGAGCTATACAACCTTAGGCGAGAATTGTATAGGAGATATACCATCCTTCGGAGGGGATGTAAAGCCGTCGGTCCCTTGTCTATTAAATGTTAGGCAAGTAAAAGATCCCTACTCTTCTTAAGGGAAGAGGTTCGGCAAAATTCCTGGTTGGGGGTAGCTCGTCTACAGGCGTCGGTGTTAGGCCTCAGTAGCGGAAATAGGCCGACGTTAAATAAATGTATAAAAAAAAACCTATCAAATCAATTATATAGTACCTAGAATTAGCGCGCGCCATAACCACGTACTTGCAGGGGGTACATCACGAACTAATATCCTTATACCAACACTAATCTGTCGAATGTATGCCAATTATTCTAAAATTGAACATATTATTGATATATTTTTCTGCAGCGAGAGTGTAATTAGAAAGCTATTTATACACATTTGTGTAGATATTATATTTTTATACCTAATCCTATAACAGGGCTTTACCTATTGGATTTTGTAAATAAATAATATCCCATACATTATCTATCGAATGTAAATCCGGGCCTCCAGCTGGATATATCCCATAAATATGAGGGATGGAATTCTAATATTGTAGCAGTGCAGGACACTTAGATTCCTCCATCAAAACACAATGCGCCTCTTTAAAACTATGTCACTATCACAACCGATCCCAATTTATATTACACAGAGTCGTAAGCTCGACGAAGTTGAATTTTCTAAAATTATAAGTAGGTAATTTGTTTTTTGGGAACTAAAGAGTTTGAGGAGCAGCAATGCTGATTCTCACACACAATGGTAGATGGTAAAGATCTTCACAAAGAGTATATTCATTGACTGTCACAATAGATCAGTCGTTATCACAGAAGATCGGGTCTAATAAGTTATAGCTTAATTCTTGACAAAGCTAAGTTTTTTAAATTCAAGATAACTACACAAGAAATTCAATTCTTTTTGATATGTAAGAGGAGGATTAAAAAGCTATCACCATATTCCTGTATATTAAAATCACCTTTGATAAGAATATCACTTTCCTGCATGTTATGTTGGCTTGCCTGGTTGCTGGACAAGAAGTGAATAATTAAGTTATTTTTGTTAAGCCCAATTAAACTATTTCTTTTTTTTATTTCAGAATTATTCTTGATGGGATTGATTGAATTTTGCAGTATACAATGGTAAGCATAATTCGTAATTTCGATTCTTATTGTTAATAATGTTACTAATTAAGAGTTATTCGAACAAACGAACGTTGCTTTTTATTGTAATAAAAAAAATAATTGCTTCTACCAGTTTAGATCACTTCTGTATAAATCTCTTCAAATGATTTCAATCGCCATCTCATAACGGAGGAAAACGAGGGCCCCACATTTTATTGTCGATCGCAAATTTACGACTTAAAAAATTCCACCGGCCAATAATTATCACACCTGACAGAAATCTTCGTAACATTTTCGTCATCTCCATAAAAACGGCGGATTCTGCACGGTTACGGGTCCGTCTCTCGCCTAATTAGTAATTTCCAAAGCAATTAATACTTTTCTGAAAAGCAATAACGATTTGTGTAATAACCAGTTATTTCTGTAATTATTTCCATTAGTCATAGCCTGACAGACAAAACAATTAAATATGTTGCCTAATAACAGGTGGTTAATTTTCTATGATTGATTCAGTTTCATACAGGATGCCATAGGAATTGTAGCTCTAAGAACTTATTTAACTGCGCTACTGAGAAGCCCGATATGACATTATGTAATGCCGTAAAATACGTTACGGTTATAGCATCTTTCTTCTGGCTGGACGGGTGTGATTTGTGTAGATACTTACAGCAGTTGTTTAAGGTTTGTCACTGAAAACTTTCTCGAAATTCTGGTGCCACTCAAGGTCCAGTATTAAGCCCCCATTCCCTTTCCTTCTTGTGTGATATATAATGCCTGACCGATATCTCGGAAACTAAAAAATATAATTTTATTCTTAAATGGTAATAGATTTCTATGGTTAGTGCCTTCTTCGGGAAGTACAATTTACTATTGTAACATTATCACCAGAGATGGCGCTACAGTTTAAAAATGTTTTTCTATCAAGAAGGATTTGAAACATATGCCATTCGATTAAGAATTAAATTTGAAGCAAAATTTTCCTTATTCCAAAATGTCAAATCTGCGTCTATTGTAAATATTGTTGTCAAGATATATTGTTCAAAAATAAAATTTTATTTGTTGTTTTTCCATTTAAATTTCTCAATTTAAAGTAATTTCCGGTAAAATCGGAAATGCTATTAAAAAAAAATTCCCACCAGTAAATAACTCTCTTATAGCAGGCAAAAAAGTTACCAAGAACCTACATCCGAAAACCAAGATTAAAAAAGTTACAACAATTAAAGAAAATTACTTGTTTAAATACAAACATGAATTTAATGATTTTGAACGAACTTACACCACATCATAGTAAGCCTCCTCATTTTTATGGCTTACCAAAGACACATAAACAAAATATTCCTTTAAGACCAATTGTTAGTTCTATTAATTCACCATGTCATAATTTGGCAAAAGTTTGACTTAAAATTATTGATCCAATATCTGGAAATACCGATTCATATATTAAAAATAGTAAACATTTTATAGAAAAAATTTATGAAAACGATATTCATGAATCACACCTGATGGTTAGTTTTGATGTAGTTAGTCTTTTTACCAACGTTCCGGTAGATGAAAACTTAAAAATAGTTAAAGACAGGTTGCTAAATGATAATAATTTGGAAACTAGAACTAAATTAAGTGTAAATAGCATAATGGAACTCTTAACAATGTGCATAAAAACGACCTATTTTCAATTGGACAATGAGTTCTATCAGCAGGATTTTGGTATGGCTATGGGGTTTGCATTATCATCAATTTTAAGCAACATATTTATGGAGAACTTTGAGAACACACATGTTCAAAATTGTATAAACGAACCGGCTGTCTGGTGAAGATATGTTGACGACATCTTTGCAATTTGGCCTCATGATGTCGATGTAGTAGATAGTTTTTTGGAAAATATAAATTAGTAAGGAACCATCTATTAAATTTACATTAGAAGTAGAAAGTAGGAATGAACTACCGTTTTTAGATGTTTTAATTAGAAGGGTAAATAATACAATTGAAACAAGCGTTTATAGAAAACCAACACATACTAATAGATATCTAAATTTTAACTCAAATCAGTCAATAAATGTTAAAAGGGGTAAAATGTTTATACGATAGGGCCAAAATAATGAAATATTAAATAACGAGAAAAAATATATCAAAGAGGTTCTAGTACAAAATCAATATCCTGAAGCCTTTGTAGATAGAGTTTTCATAAATGTTGAAAATAGGGGCAATCAGGTACGACAAAAACCTGAACGTCATTATACAGCAATAATTCCTTATGTATACGGACTATCGGAAAAGCTACGCCGTATAGGTGACAAATTTGATGTTAGGACGATATTTCAAACGGGGAACACTTTAAGATCTATTTTAACAAAAACAAAACCGACAGGAGTAGAATTCAAAAAACTGAATTTACAATATCCCGTGCGAATGTGATAAATGTTATGTGGGTGAGTCATCCAGACTTTTCAGTGTGAGGTTGGATGAGCACAAGAATTACATTAGAAAGAATGAAATTCAGAAATCAAAGATTTGTGAACATGCTTGGGAAAACGGACATATAAGAAACTGGGACTCGGCAAAAATTTTAACAAAAGGAGCAGATACCAAAAAAAGAAAAATTAAATAATCAGCAATAATCTTATTAAATGAAGACAAGTGCGTATCGGATTGTTCTGTAGATATTTGTACAACCTGGCTACCAATGTTAAAAGAAGAACTTAATAAACTCAACATTATCTAAAAGAAAATATGATCAATTCTATGTTCTGTGTAAGTAGTAAGTATCTATGAAAATAACATAAACAGAATCTTAAAGCTGTGTATTTGACATACACAGCAAAATAAGAGTTCTTCCAAAAAAAAAGCTTTGGAAACGAAAAGAGATTACTTTCCGAAACTTCAGCAAAATACATTATTTCTGTGTTTATTCCGATTTATATTATTTGCAAAACATAACCTCTGACTATTCCTTTGGCGTAAACGTCACGGGCGCAGAGGCTTTTTTTCCAATAATTCTATTATTTTGTAGATTCGGTGATTTGTTTTTGAAGAGGACAATACATGTGGTAGAAAACCCAAATAATAGGAAAGAATACTTATATGTTTTTAGTAATATTAGACAGGCGCTTAAAACGCGACACTATCATTGCATGGAGGTCAGTGGAAGTCAGTTTGAACATCTAATAATTTTGTTTTGAATGTTTTATTATTGTAAACATTTTTTTAGATTCAAAATAATGTGTAGCTATCTCGATTTATAAATGTTCGAGCGCCATCATTAAACTACCATATATTTAGAGCTGCTCATCATATAGAAAGAAAGATACTTGTCACTTTATGTCCTTTGTGCTATGTCACTTTTCAATTAAAAATAATTTTTCAGTTATTTACAAAAAACCGTCTTAAAATATTAATTTTTCAATGCTAAAATGGCGATCTTCAAATCATTCCGAGCTCTCTTCTACTCGATGTACGCACCGACGAGGGATAATAATAATAACTACAAACATGAGTTTTATGTAAAACACTGTACAGGTGTTCTACGATCAGGTGTTAAAAGGTTCGAGGTGTGGATTTGACATTGGACAAACTACAATCTTTGCAGTCCCGTTGGGTTTCTAGATAATAATAAATTATTGTTCGTAGTACGTGTGCTCACGAGAATTTATTAAATATTTGTGAGATTACGTATACAAAGAATAATATGAAAATCGTTTAATTTCAAAAATTAGATATTTAAGTAGCCAAAGTGGCGCTTAGCTTTGCGTCCTTCATTTTGGGGCAGGTATTAAACTTGAAACATTACTTTTGGCCTTAAAGAAGTATATAATTTAAGAATTATTTAAACAAAACCTCCACACTGATAAATTATCTAATTCTTTAAATTTATATCGATGTTCTTCGTTCTGAGCAAGTCATATAAAAGTGCTCAGTTCACAAAATCATTATAGCAAACACAAACTAATAAAAAATTACCCAAATTTTCGTCTATTATATGATCATTTTTAATTTTGGATGCATAAATGATCTAGAACAGGTAGGACAATATGCGGAGTTGCCCCATCCTGCATCCAAATCATATTATCAAGTTCGGCTCCCGGGAAATTCTGCAAAAGAATATTTTCTACTTCTGGAATAATTATTTCCAGGTAGGTAACTCCAGCTAAAGTATAATCATAAAATATAGGCCCAACAATTTTGTTTCTGAAAATTTCACACCAAACGCCAATAGTTTTTCTCCTGATTTTTAAATTTGTTTTGCCAATCTTTTTCTGTTGTACCTATTTTCCCACGACCTTAATTTTTTTTCTATTAAAAACTCCTCCCGTAGGAAAGTATGATTCATCAGTCCATAATATTTTATTTAAAAAATGTAGATCTTCATCCACGTTTTGAATAATCTGGCGGCAAAAGTCCAGTTTTTTCCTTTTATGAATCTCTGTTAAAACTTGCACGGGGCTAATGCCAAAAAAAAAAATCTTTGAGTCCCTTGGTTCTCGTATACACACTAGATCTCAATTTAATTTCTTACTCGCTGTAATAATAGGGTGGCGGTGGCAATGGTGGTGGTAGAGGGGGTAGCTAACGCCAAAAAAAATTGTTGAGACGTTTCGTTCTTGTATACACACTAAATCATATTTTAATTTTTTTTACTACCTTTCATAATAGTGTGGGGGTGACAGTGGCGGGTGGCTGATGCAAAAAAAAAAAATTTGAGACCTTGACTTTTCGTAGTTGAACTAAATTGCAATTTTATGGACTTTCGCCTGCTTGCTTTGCGTATTTACCTCCGAATTCTGCAACGGAATTAGATCAAAATAATATCTAGTTCCAGATCTCGTTATAATACATAAGTGTAGCAAATTTCAAGTCAATATCATAAACGGTTCCAGAATAAACGTGAGCCCAAAAAAGTTACAGACCGACAGAACGTGATGAATGTTCCGTGGGTGAGTCATCCAGACCTTTCAGTGTGAGGTTGGATGAGCACATGAATTACATTAGAAAGAATAAAATTCAGAAACCAATGATTTGTGAACATGCTTGGGAAAACGGACATAGAATAAACTGGGACTCTCCAAAAATTTTAACAAAAGAAGTAGATACCAAAAAAAGAAAAATTAAAGAATCAGCAATAATCTTATTAAATGAAGATAAGTGCGTGTCGAATTGTTCTGTCGATATTTGTACAACCTGGCTACCAATGTTAAAAGAAGAACTTAACAAACTCAACATTATCTAAAAGAAAATATCAACAGTTCTATGTTCTGTGTAAGTAGTAAGTATCTATGGAAATAACATAAACAAAATCTTAAAGCTGTGTATTTGACATACACAGCAAAATAAGAGTTCTTCCAAAAAAAAAATCTTTGAAAACGGAAAGAGACTAGTTTCCGAAATGTCAGCAAAATACATTATTTCTGTGTTTATTCCGATTTATATTATTTGCAAAACATAACCTTTGACTGTTCCTTTGGCGTAAACGTCACGGGCGCAGAGGGTTTTTTCTAATAATTCTATTATTTTGTAGATTCGGTGATTTGTTTTTGAAGAGAATAATAATACATGTGGTAGAAAACCCAAATAATAGGAATGCCACAAATAACTTTCAGACAATAGACAGAACGACCGATAAACAGAAAATTTGTTTCCCCTCAAATTTAAAATCTCATGACATTTTAAGCCTATTTAAAAAAAAAAAAAAATTTTTTTTGCGTTACTATACTTCCACTGGACGTGGAAGTAATTGTATGATATGTTTTTATAGTAGCGCTTTTTTGTTCATAAAAAGTTGGAAAAGTCATTTACTTAACAGTTTGTAAAGAGAAACAAAAACTCCGTGGGACAACATTGTTATATACAGGGTGTCCCGTAATAACGTGCACATAATTTAACTACTAATTACTTATCGAAAATGAAGGTGGGTTCTTCATATAATTTTTTTTTAAATAACATGTCCAACTACACTTACAGCTTAAGAATGTTCATATAAATGCAGAAAAGTTGAGTAATCTTTTATTAGTTTTTGTTGATAATGATTCTATAAGCTTAATACTTTTATATGGTATGTTCAGATGGAAGATAAGAACTAAATAGGTAATTTCTTTTCACTATGGAAGCTTTGTTTGATTAATTTCAAATTAATGTATTATTCTAATACTCTCCTAACTATATTCTAAACACTCATCGATATGAACCTTGGAGTTTCTAAGATTTCTAAAATGAGCATCTTCTCTTGTACAGCTCGCCGGGTCCCGGGTGTGATGCAGCGCGAGATGCAAGCATCTGCGGCCACACCGAGATGATTGCTGTTACGCAATCAGACAAGCTTTATTACATGTCGTCTAGGAATGCATGGCGATGATAAAAATAATGCTATAAAAACCGTAGACACCAGCCAGACGTACTGGGTATTGTAATAAGGACACTGAAAGCCGCAGACTTTCAATGCGAGAGAAATATTACTACACGCGTGAAACAATTGTAATATTAGTACGGGCATGGGTGCCCGTAAAAGCAAACAAGATAGCGGTTATCTTGGTTTTGAGAACCATTCATGGCTCGACCCGATTCCCAGACTCTTTCGCCGAATTCTACGGGATGATTTCTATCAGTTTTCCCGAACCAGGGGTATTATCTAGTAATGTTCATTGTTATTTATCGGCGGTTAGTTCATTTGTTTCTCGATAGGAACTGGGAACATTCCACTAGATCGCCGGGCAGAAGGGTTTGACTGACACTTTTGTCTTAAAATGCCAAGAAATAAAATCCCCAAGCATCTTGTAATGCAATCTACAACAGATGTTCGATGTTAAATTTATATCCTTCACAAAATATATTCTTTGTTAAAGCACACGCGGTTACTACCGATCTATTTAATCAAAATAATATCAAACATAAACCGGACAGTATAATGTATGATGCAAATAGAAAATTGTGTCCATTTTTAACAAAAAAATAGCCCCCACTGTTTTCTCCCCACCCTTTTTGGAGATCTTCAGGGGGCTATACGATTTATGTTGATTAATTAAAATAGACAAAATTTTCTATTCGCGTCAAAACATTATGCCGTCAAATATTGTCTGAAAGTTATTTGTGACAGAATTTTTAAGAAACACTGTTCTTTCTAAAATCAAGAGTTTTTTCTAAAACTCGAAAAAACATTTTCTCAGACCTTACTTGTTCAATAAAAAAATTTGCCACGAAAAGAAATTGAAGCCTAAGAAATCCTAAGCATTTGGATTTGGCTTATACCTAGAAACATTTTTTCAAAATGATAATTCGACTGGAGTATTAGGAGCCATCAATAAATTACGTCACACGATAGGGGGGGAGGGAAGGGGTAAACAAAGTGTGACAAGGGGAGGGGACTAAAGTATTAAAACTGTAAACTTCAACTCTAACGAAAACATTTAAAATATTATATCAACTACATCAATATTGTTATTGTAATATACAGGGTTACTGGTAATTCGATACATTCCTTTGGAGATGTGATGGGGCATGATCTAAGAAGTAAATTTAGCCCTAACGTATATTATGCAAAACTCAATAGTTTTTGAGATATTTAATTTTTTTTGTTTTTCTCAAAAAGTAGATCTTAATGTCCTAAAAGTTAATTTTCGAAAAATCTATTTGACATTTTTAATTTTTTTTTTTACTGGATTACTTGTCCAATATTATAGATATCCGTTTGGAATGAAAAATATCTGGAAACATTTCGATTATGTGAACATCTGAAATAAAAACTTTAAAAATTTTTTTTTTTAAATCAGCTATGAAATTTACCTATTAGGTTTTTCAAAAAAATATTAACGTAACACGCGTATAAATTATTATAAAAACTGCCTTATTTCAATAGCTATTTAACAAGGTACAAATGTTCAATGTACCCTTAATAGTTCTAAGAAAATACTAGTAAAAATAACACAAGTAGTACGAATTTTATTTTTAGATAAAAGTAAAAAACATTTTAAAAGTAGAGTTTAATTCTTCATTAATTTCAAAGTTGTACTTTATTTTTTATATGTCTTGCTCAAAATGGGAGCCCCTATTCCGTATACAGACACGGCAGCGTCTTCTTATTTCCGTTCTTGTTACTCTGGTTGTCAGATTATGCCTTATGTGTTGGGCAGCATCGACTATCCTTTGTCTAAGGTTTTCTATAGTATTGACTGGTGTGGCATAGACCATCTCCTTCATATGACCCCATACGTAATAATCAAGGGGTGTTAAGTCAGGGCTTCGCGCTAGCCAAGGTATTGGGCCCGCTCTTTCAGTCCAACGGTTAGGGAAACGTTGATCAAGTAACTGTCGTACTGTCAGTCGATAATGTGCTGGACAACCGTCGTTCTGAAACATCATTCGCTGTCTGACGGCGAGAGGAACATCTTCTAAAATCACCGCCAGATCATTTCTTAAAAAATTTTCATAGATTTCCCCGTTTAAATTTTGAGGAAGAAAGTGTGGCCCTATTAAATAGTGGCCAATGACTCCCATCCACACATTAATAGAAAACTTCATTTGGAAACTAGTTTCACGTGTTAACTTGGGATTTTCCTCTGCCTAATAATGTAGGTTGTGGAAATTTGTTATACCTTCGCGATTAAATTTCGACTCGTCCGTCCATAAAATACTTGTTAAAAAATTTGCACTTTCTGCATCTGAATTTAACATAAAGCGGCATAATTCCACTCTCCTTCCAGGATCACCTTCCTCCAAGCCTTGGACAGGGGTATAGTGGTAAGGATGACATCCAACTCTACGTATCGTAGACCAAACTTTCCATTGTGACGCTCCGGTTAGTCTTGCGACTTTATTAGTTGAAATAGTTGGGTCTTCCTCAAAATACCTCAATATTTCTTCCTCATCATCTGGTTCATAAACGGGAGGAGCACCAGCGTCACTTCTTCTACATTTCACGGAGCCAGTTTCAGCGATATTTCGATATGCCGTACTGAATACACGTGCATTTGGTAAGCGGCGGTTAGGGTACCAAAGACCATATTCTCGGCGAGCTTCAGCAGCGTTGCCGCCACACTATCCATAGCCAAACAAGATATCAGCGTATTCTGCGTTGGCATACGCGGCCATGGCACAGAAAATACAATAACAACAACTAATAACAACAACTACGAGCAAAATCAAAATCTTCGATAACTAATTTAACAAGACCAACAAACTTAAGGGACACGGAGATAAGAATGTCAGTTAATGACATATATGCACAAACGTCAAAGTCGAGGACTGACTGACTTAAATGAAAATTAACGATTAGTCGTTTAATAAATTCCGCCACCAGCATTATCTTTACTAATTTTTTATTAGAACTATCAAGGGTACATTAAACATTTCTACCTAGTTAGATAGCTATTGAAATAAGGAAGTTTTTATAATAATTTGTACGCGTGCTACATTAATATTTTTTTGAAAAAACCTAATAGGTAAATTTCATAACTGATTTTTAAAAAAAAAATTTTACAAGTTTTTATTTTAAATGTTCACATGATCGAAATGTTTCCGGATATTTTTCATTCCAAACGGATATCTATAATATTGGACAAGTAATGCAGTAAAAAAAAATGTAAAATGTCAAGTAGATTTTTCGGAAATTAACTTTTAAGACATTAATATCTACTTTTTTGAGAAAAACAAAAAAATTGAAATATCTCAAAAACTATTGAGTTTTGCATAATGTATGTTAGGCCTAGATTTACTCCTTAGCTCATGCCCCATCACATCTCCAAAGGAATGTATCGAATTACCAGTAACCCTGTATATAAAATTTCTAAAATATTTGATTTATTGTTCATTTTATGAAAAAAGATTTTTTTATAGAAATATATAAATGATTGTGGAAGTGCTGTTAATTTAATAATTTAAAATTTAAAATTGCAAAATATATGACGCCACACCAGGGGAGAGGGACGGGGGACGGGGGGTGGGCTCCAAAAATCATGAAATTCGTATGACGTAATTTATGGATGGCCGTCCCTTATGGTGACCCTACGAAAAAAAATGTGTAAACAATTTATTTTTTTCTTTCCATATACGGTAAAAATTTCGATGGACTGACTCAGCTGTAAAAAATAAGCGTAAGTAGACTTACCCCAGGATTGTATTTTATATAAATCTGGAACCATTCTAAGCCCGATCAATCCGATAACTAACTCGCTAGCCATCAAAAAAAGACCAATCAATAGAATAAATACTATTTCTAGAATAATTTGGATGTTTCTTTTTATTACTGTCTTGAATGAAGCGTTTGATAGCGTAGTGGGTTTCAATTTTTCACAGATGATTGACTTGGTGACGTTGTATGTTGTATCTAGTTTAGTTTCTGATGGTGTGTATATTGGAAAATAGCCAATATTTCACAGACGAATCAAAGGAACACTAAATTATTACGTCGTAATTTCGTAAACAGTCTGCTGTTTTAAATAGCCTTTTAAAATTAAAAAAACATAGACGCAATAGTTTGTATTTGTATACAGAGATGAATCTTGATAACTTAAACGGGGATTTAAATTTATTGGAAATGCTATTTTATATAAAAAACAAAACGTAATTCTGTCTTTTCCTCAATAATTAATAAATATAATTTACTTAAACTGAAGTGTCCCGAAAGCTGTCATGATGTACCTAGGTTTAAAACCCTCTAAACGTTATGCATTATCTGAAGAACCCAAATTTACCTGTTTCGGTCCATTTCGGTCAAAGTTATGGTAGAACATAAGACAGAACACTCGACCTGTATAATTCTACTTATATGGACCTCGTAGCTAGCTAATTAGAAAAAGAATAGTTTCAGAAGCATTCGCAATAATATTTATGTACATTGAAACTGAATGTCTTCAACTCATCTCTTTGTGTTTTTGCTGAAACTAACAATGTTTTCCACCTTTTTATCACGGCACCATATTGATATAAAGATACTATTATTATAAAATCACGTTTATGTAATATTGTTTGCGTCGTAGTTTCCATTTGTCTTGGAATCTTCAAATATTCACGTGGCACACGTCAAACTCGAGCTCATCTTACGCAAGATTACTATTGATTTTAGCAAATAATCCCAACGTGTTAACGTCTACTGTCATTACTCATTACATGTTAAGAAATTTAATAAGGTCAGGTCGTGTTATCAATTCTCTAAGAAAAATGTAACGTAATTTTCAAGTATAAGTTTTTCCACTAACACCGAACGATTTTTTAAACAGAACTTTGTTGACCGAAGATAAAAATAATTTTTAAGAAAGACAAATCAAACAAATACACCGCTAACAAAAGATAATGTGATTTCTGAGATTCGAAAGGAACAACATGTTTTGTGATTTTATCTGTAAGGAAGGAATCTTCCACAACATGTATGACCATCGAGAATTACTCGTCAAAGTTGTAGGGTTTTGTCTGAAATTGTATCACCTATGGCATTTCTTCATAAGAATAGTACTGAATTTATAAAAATTTCAAATTTCAAAAGCTTTAAAATTTTTAAATAATAATAATGATGATGATAAGAATTCCTATATAGTTTTTTAATAGTTTGTAAAATAGCAGCGCCACATAAGAAAAAGGAAACTATTTCGAATTTTACCGTATATCTCCGAATAAATCGGAATAATTTCAGTTTCTATGGCCCATTTCTTTGGGCTCCAAAATATGAAAATAAATATAGCCATACTGCTCAATATAAAAAGTAGCGACCCTGTATAAGTAATGTATCAATTATCATTATCAATGGAGGGCTATTTTGGAATTTCGTATGACTAAAATATACAGTGTGTCTTACTTGAGAATGTAACAGCGTAATAATTATTTTGTTTTTTGTCCGATTTAATTCAAACTGATTTCAAGAGGTCACCAAGGTCAATTTAAGACCACAAAATCACGTTCCATCTTTAAATGCAAGGCCATCTACGATGCTAAATTATATGAAAAAAATTAAAAACCATAGTAGGCATTTTTTAATCAAAAAATTTGATTAACAAAATTTGTTCGAAATCATACAGAAACCCTGAAACCGAAGTTTAGTTAGATTCTAAAAAAAATCGGCAGCTACTGGAAGAGGCTGGAACCTCTCCACTCGGTGGATCTTTGAAGCCGAAAAGAGCATTAAATTGTGTGACAAAATAACACTAAACGTAATCCGATCTCATCCAAAACCTTTTCAGATCTTCTGGTGCACTAAAAAAACCCTCAACTTAATGAATTTACAACCATCTATGCGAGTTATTACCTACATTATCGCTCGTTGAATAATATACTATTAGGATATTAACAACTTTAACATCACTTGAACGACTAAGAAAATCTAGTTATCCTAAATACTACAGATTTGTAAAGCAACAAACTGAAAATTGGTAAAGTGATAATCTATAATAAATTCACCAACGAAGGTACAAAAAGCATATGATATTGATATTGTTACATCTACCTTTAAAGTTTGTGAGAATCCACTAAAAGTTACAAATATGCCGAAATCTTATTAACATGACATGGCACCAACGTTATCGGATGACAAACGATGACAATGACAATCGTCAAAATTTGCTCATTGCAATCCGATTGCTCGCGGCTGTCTTTGTTAAATGAAACATTAGCATTTCAGTAATTTTACTAGATTTTAGAGGAATATTTGTAGTTTAATTCTTCGATTTGTCTGTATATATATTTAAAAACGGCACTAAACGTAATCCGCTCTACTTCTAGAGCAGTGAAGAAACCCTCACACGTGAATTGACACGTGATGTGACGAGTTTCACGACGTAACGGCTACGCGCATCGATCATGTCATGCGAAATGCGATCTATGCCATATATGCTTTGTTTTTAATTTTTTTCACGGAAACCAAATCGAAAGGGTGGAAGTGTGATATATCGTTGAAATCAGAATGTTAACTGCTTTTCAATGGTTCCATTGCAAATTGAAAGTAATTATAAAATAAACAACTTGTTGCGTCAAAATGGCACTAAACGTAGTCCGATCTCAACCAAAACCTTTTCAGATCTTCTGGGGCACTAAAGAAACGCACATGCAAAGTTTCATTCAAATCCGTTTAGTAGTTTCGGCGCTATCGTGCTAACACACATACACACACACACACACACAGACATTTTTCAAAAACCACTTTTTTGAGTTCCTAGGACCTCAAAACGTAAAGATTTGATGTTATCTCAATTTTCGTTTTTGAACCAATTTTAGTAACCTCTCACAATTTTATTGTGGACAGGTTAAAATGAGATCTTGATGAAAAAAATTCCAGCCCCAAATTTCTCGTTTTGATAAGCATGCTCTGTCTGACTCCTTTGTTTCTACTGAGACAATTATGTAAATGCCAGATTAGTTGTCAAGTAAATCTGCTTATTTATTTCAATTAAAATGCTTACAACTGCGGAAAAATTGAAAATTGTTAGATTAGTTGGTGATAATTCTCGTACAACGAGGGAAGCTGCTACAGAATGTAATAATCGGCGTCCAGATCGACCCTAAATAGATTATATAAAAGTTTGGCGCATTAATAATTTATTCAATAGAACTGGCAAAGTGTGCAACAAACAAGAACAACGTGTGAGGGATCATGTTAGAGATGCGGAAATTCTTCAATTTGTGAGAGAAAATCCAAGGTGTAGCCTAAGGAGAATGTCCACAATTTTAAATGTACCCAAGGATGCAATTTGGCGATGCTTACGTCGAAAATAAATTACGTCCCTTCCTTCAAGCCTGTTTCGTTACACACATTAGAAGAAGGAGGCGAAGTAAGGCGGCTGGAATATGGCTTTTGGTGTAAGGGAGAGTTTTTAAACAACCCTTTTTTTTTCTCAGACCAAGCGACATTTACAACTAATGGCACAGTTGGCTCTGAAAATACTAGATATTGGTCCGTTGAAAACCCTCATTGGGTTGTAGACTGTCGACGCCAGTATTCAGAAAAGGTGAATGTGTGGGGCGGTATTTTGAATGAACAAATAACTGGGCCATATTTCTTTGAGAGAAATTTAAATGCGGAACGTTTTCTAATTTTTTTGCAAACTGGATTTTCAATCGACATTGAATACTTGCCCCTTATTGCATACAACAATGTGATATTTCAACTCGATGGAGCCCCAATCCACAATGCAATGGAATTGGCTAAACGCCAACTGGAAGAAATATCCTTTTTATTAATTGGCCTCCGAGGTCACCTGACCTCACGCCCTTGGGCTTTTTTATGGGGATTTTTAAAGATTGAAGTCTACAAAACGCAGCCACGAAATAGACTACTAAAGCTGATGGAGGTTTGATAGAACATAATATTTAATTCTTTTGGTTGTATTTATTATTCATTTGTGCAATTGTTTCAAAAAAATAAATTTAGAAATGGTTTTTATTAAAATGCCGAAAATGATTTTTTTCATGAAAACCTCATTATTATTTTTTATTTAACAAAACTTCAGATTCAGGGTTTTTGGATAATTTCGAGCAAGTTTTGTTAATAAAAATTTTTGGATTAAAGAATAGCTACTATGATTTTTTGATTTATTTCAGATAATTTAGCATCGTAGAGGGCCTTGTATTTAAAGATGGATGGTGATTTTGTTGTCTTGAATAGACCTTGGTGGCCCCTATCTTTTGAGATCAGTTTTATTTAAATCCGATAAAAAACAAAAGAATTATTACACTGTTACACTCTTAAGTGAGACCCACTGTATATTCAATTAATAGTTTATATCACATCTAGACTTCTATGACCGCTATCTGGTCATGTATTTACTATGTAGGAATGTTAAATAAGCATCTTTGCGCGATATTTTTTAGTGTCTCGCAAAAAGTCTAGACACGATTATACAAGAGGATATCCCCTTGCTTGAGAAGAAGATAAAATCCACGTCCTTGTATGCCTTGCAGAGGGTCACTATAACGCGGCATTGAATTACGACGTGAGCGGCGCGAACGTATTTTATTAGATTACATTTTCGTCGCAAGCGTAATTCCACAGGTAGCACATTTTCGGTGTGTGCCATTTCTATGAGGTAAGAATTATATGGTCCAATAGAAACGTTAAATCGGTAAAAGATCAACTTTAAAAACGAGCCTTCTTCTAAACCGCCTGTTTCGAATTATTTGTAATCAGATCCAGCATGCACGGCCGGTAGAGGATTCGTGTATAGTGTTCAAATGATACTTAATATTTACTATCTATCCGATATCAATTAGAAAACTTAAAACTAAGCAGTAAATCGTTGTGCAATCAGTCCAATTACACAAAAGCTGTTGCCTAGATGTATTGCCCTCTTTTGTTCACAAAGACCGAGGGGTTTTATTTTTAAATTGTGCGTCATTTGCAGTTGGGATTCTTTTTTGGTACAGGACGCGACGCAATAAATGTAATAGAAAATACCTAATGATGCAGAAGTTTTTTTAGCACTTAGTTATTTATAATTTATTTTCTTGCTAATCCTAAAATAAGCAGACAGTTAATGATACAAATCGATCAGTCTAATTTAATGAAGTGTCGTTAGATCGTAACACCGGTAAACCTCGGAGATATAAAAAGTATTTTTAATGGAAGAGTGGTATAACACAAAATAGAAAAAAAGCAAATACTTTGTTTATTTTTTCTTTCTATATGATGAATAGTTCTAAAAATATGGTAGTTTGAGGGTGGAAAATGATTTCATAATTCGACAATTTCTCCTGCACCCCGGAACACTCGTTAGAATAGTACTGGACTATTGAAAACTCAACAAAAAAATGTTTTTCAGCGGAGAAAAAAAAGTTCAGTACTATTTTATTTTTCACATGAGAATAGATACTACAACATTATTCTATCGAGTTTCTTTAAAAACATATCGAATAATTTTTCGAATCAGGTCAGGGATATAGGAGAAATTGTCGAATTACATTCGCGGCACCGCTCACCATAATGGCGGTTGAACATATATAAATCGAGATATAACTTTTAAATCTTAAATATCTTAAAAACAGCAAGACAAGGGTCATAAATACCGGGCGTCCCAGTATTGCGTCAAAGTCCAATATTGGCCTTAGTAGAAGGTTTTGGAATTATTCGAAAAAATCGGCAGCTACTGGAAGCGGCTGGAACCTCCCCACTCGGTGGATCTTTGAAGTCGAATAGAACATTAAATTGTGTGACAAAACGGCACTAAACGTAAACCGATCTCACCCAAAACCTTTTCAGATCTTCTAGGGCACTAAAAAATCCCTCAACTTAATGAATTTACAACACTCGTCTGCGGTTCATGCTGCAAATTTCATCTATGCGAGTTATTACCTACATTATCGCTCGTTGAATAATATACTATTAGGATATTAACAACTTTAACATCACTCGAACGAATAAGAAAGTCTAGTTATCCTAAATATTACAGATTTGTAAAGCAACAAACTGAACAACAACCTTTAAAGTTTGTGACAATCCACTGGTGCTGACACTAAAAGTTACAAATATACCGAAATCTTATTAACATGACATGACACCAACGTTATCGGATGAAAAACGATGACAATGACAATCGTCAAAATTCGATCGCTCGCGGCTGTCTTTGTTAAATGAAACATTAGCATTTCAGTAATTTTACTAGATTTTAGAGGAATATTTGTAGTTTAATTATCCGATTTGTCTGTATATATATTTAAAAACGGCACTAAACGTAATCCGCTCTACTTTTAGAGCAGTGAAGAAACCCTCACGCGTGAATTGACATATGATGTGACGAATTTCACGACGTAACGGCTACGCGCATCGATCATGTCATGCGAAATGCGATCTATGCTTCATATTTGCTTTGTTTTTAATTTTTTTCACGGAAACCAAATCGAAAGGGTGGAAGTGTGATATATCGTTGAAATCAGAATGTTAACTGCTTTTCAATGGTTCCATTGCAAATTGAAAGTAATTATAAAATAAACAACTTGTTGCGTCAAAATGGCACTAAACGTAGTCCGATCTCAACCAAAACCTTTTCAGATCTTCTGGGGCACTAAAGAAACGCACATGCAAAGTTTCATTCAAATCCGTTTAGTAGTTTCGGCGCTATCGTGCTAACACACATACACACACACACAGAGACATTTTTCAAAAACCACTTTTTTGAGTTCCTAGGACCTCAAAACGTAAAGATTTGATGTTATCTCAATTTTCGTTTTTGAACCAATTTTAGTAACCTCTCACAATTTTATTGTGGACAGGTTAAAATGAGATCTTGATGAAAAAAATTCCAGCCCCAAATTTCTCGTTTTGATAAGCATGCTCTGTCTGACTCCTTTGTTTCTACTGAGACAATTATGTAAATGCCAGATTAGTTGTCAAGTAAATCTGCTTATTTATTTCAATTAAAATGCTTACAACTGCGGAAAAATTGGAAATTGTTAGATTAGTTGGTGATAATTCTCGTACAACGAGGGAAGCTGCTACAGAATGTAATAATCGGCGTCCAGATCGACCCTAAATAGATTATATAAAAGTTTGGCGCATTAATAATTTATTCAATAGAACTGGCAAAGTGTGCAACAAACAAGAACAACGTGTGAGGGATCATGTTAGAGATGCGGAAATTTTTCAATTTGTGAGAGAAAATCCAAGGTGTAGCCTAAGGAGAATGTCCACAATTTTAAATGTACCCAAGGATGCAATTTGGCGATGCTTCCATCGAAAATAAATTACGTCCCTTCCTTCAAGCCTGTTTCGTTACACACATTAGAAGAAGGAGGCGAAGTAAGGCGGCTGGAATATGGCTTTTGGTGTAAGGGAGAGTTTTTAAACAACCCTTTTTTTTCTCAGACCAAGCGACATTTACAACTAATGGCACAGTTGGCTCTGAAAATACTAGATATTGGTCCGTTGAAAACCCCCATTGGGTTGTAAACTGCCGACGCCAGTATTCAGAAAAGGTGAATGTGTGGGGCGGTATTTTGAATGAACAAATAACTGGGCCATATTTCTTTGAGAGAAATTTAAATGCGGAACGTTTTCTAATTTTTTTGCAAACTGGATTTTCAATCGACATTGAATACTTGCCCCTTATTGCATACAACAATGTGATATTTCAACTCGATGGAGCCCCAATCCACAATGCAATGGAATTGGCTAAACGCCAACTGGAAGAAATATCCCTTTTATTAATTGGCCTCCGAGGTCACCTGACCTCACGCCCTTGGGCTTTTTTATGGGGATTTTTAAAGATTGAAGTCTACAAAACACAGCCACGAAATAGATTACTAAAGCTGATGGAGGTTTGATAGAACATAATATTTAATTTTTTGGTTGTATTTATTATTCATTTGTGCATTTGTTTCAGAAAATAAATTTAAGAAATGATTTTTATTAAAATGCCTAAAATGATTTTTTTCATGAAAACTTCATTTTTTTTTTATTTAACAAAACTTCAGATTCAGGGTTTTTGGATGATTTCGAACAAGTTTTCTTAATAACAAATTTTCGATTAAAGAATAGCTACTATGATTTTTTGATTTATTTCAGATAATTCGTAGAGGGCCTTGTATTTAAAGATGGATGGTGATTTTGTTGTCTTGAATAGACCTTGGTGGCCCCTATCTTTTGAGATCAGTTTTATTTAAATCTGATAAAAAACAAAAGAATTATCGCGCTGTTACACTCTTAAGTGAGACCCACTGTATATTCAATTAATAGTATTTATCACATCTAGACTTCTATGACCGCTATCTGGTCATGTATTTACTATGTAGGAATGTTAAATAAGCATCTTTGCGCGATATTTTTTAGTGTCTCGCAAAAAGTCTAGACACGATTATACAAGAGGATATCCCCTTGCTTGAGAAAAAGATAAAATCCACGTCCTTGTATGCCTTGCAGAGGGTCACTATAACGCGGCATTGAATTACGACGTGAGCGGCGCGAACGTATTTTATTAGATTACATTTTCGTCGCAAGCGTAATTCCACAGGTAGCACATTTTCGGTGTGTGCCATTTCTATGAGGTAAGAATTATATGGTCCAATAGAAACGTTAAATCGGTAAAAGATCAACTTTAAAAACGAGCCTTCTTCTAAACCGCCTGTTTCGAATTATTTGTAATCAGATCCAGCATGCACGGCCAGTAGAGGATTCGTGTATAGTGTTCAAATGATACTTAATATTTACTATCTATCCGATATCAATTAGAAAACTTAAAACTAAGCAGTAAATCGTTGTGCAATCAGTTCAATTACACAAAAGCTGTTGCCTAGATGTATTGCCCTCTTTTGTTCACAAAGACCGAGGGGTTTTATTTTTAAATTGTGCGTCATTTGCAGTTGGGATTCTTTTTTGGTACAGGACGCGACGCAATAAATGTAATAGAAAATACCTAATGATGCAGAAGTTTTTTTTAGTACTTAGTTATTTATAATTTATTTTCTTGCTAATGCTAAAATAAGCAGACAGTTAATGATACAAATCAATCAGTCTAATTTAATAAAGTGTCGTTAGATCGTAACACCGGTAAACTCGGAGATATAAAATAGCTATTTATGCCATCAGTTACGAAATGCCTAATTTTGTGTAACGCGTGAGATTTTTGCGGAACGAACGAAGTGAGTTTCGCAAAAATTCACAAGTTACACAAAATTTCATTTCGTAACGTATTGCATACAAGATTTTTTCTAATTTTGAAGAAAGTAATAAAAAAATTAAATTTAATATAATTGATAAAAATTTGGAAAACATAAATTTAGTTTGTTGCTGTTACTTCATGTTAGTTGTCAGTTTGACATTTTGTAAAAAAGTCTAGACGGAAGGTTTTTAGTGAGATTGATATATTTTTAGTTTTATTTTTTAAAAATGAGTAATTTAAGTTCTGAAGAGCTACCAAGCGATATTGAAGAGGCAGCAGGTAATGCTCTATTATCAGTAATTCCCAAAAAGTCAAAGGCAGTTTATGATTTGGCATACGAAAAATTTGTTACGTGGTGTGATGAGAAGAAAATTAAACATGTTAATGAGAAAGTTTTACTTGCATATTTTGAGGGTAAGAAAGATCTAAAAGTTTCCACATTATGGACACTTTACTCAATGTTAAGGTCTGAACTAAATCTGAAAAGGAATATTGATATTAAAAAATATACAAATTTGGTAGCATATATTAAAAGTCAAGCGGACGGGTACAGTGCTAAAAAGTCAAAAGTTTTTATTAAAGAAGATTTTGCCAAATTTTTAGTGGAAGCTGATGACAAAGAATACTTAATGGCTAAGGTTGCAATGATAATTGGAATGGCAGGAGCATGCAGAAAAGCAGAATTAACATTTCTTCCAGTTGAAAATGTTATAGACGAAGGAAGCTATTTTCATGTTGATATCCCACCTTCAAAAACAAAAGTTATACGGCAGTTTGCAATTACCACTGGAGACATTGAAAATACGAATCTTGTTGAAATATTAAGAAAATATATTAAGTTGCGTCCCCAGGTTCTTAAACACAACAGATTTTTTGTAAAATGTGCGAATGGAAAATGTACCAGAAATCCTGTTGGAATTAACACATTTAGCAGTCTGCCAAAAGTTATTGCACAATTTCTTCGTCTTTCAAACCCTGTTCTATATACTGGCCACTGCTTTAGAAGAAGCTCTGCCACTTTTCTAGCAGACAGTGGCGCTGATATTTTAAAATTAAAGAGGCACGGAGGTTGGAAATCTAGCTCTGTTGCGGAGGGATATGTCGAAAATTCTATGAATAATAAGAAACTTATAGCGCAAGAAATATTTGGTGAAACATCTAAAGCAATGTGCGCCACTTCCCAAATAACAGCAAGTTCGAGCAATGAAAAAAATATGTCGTCGGGAATTAATTTGAATAATTGCAATAATTGTGTTATCAATATTTATAATAATTAATTAATTTATAATTTATGTTTTTAACTTGTATTATAACAGTTTAATAAATAGAATAATTCTTTTTGTCACTAATTTTGAAATACATTTTTCGTCACCAATTGCATAAAATTTTACTTTATGCAACTAGTTACAAAAAGTAAGACGTTTCATAATGTCAATCAGTTTTAAAAAGTGTCACTTTATATGTCAAAATTAGAAAAAAGTATTTAGAATGAAAGAGTGGTATAACACAAAATAGAAAAAAAGCAAATACTTTGCTTATTTTTTCTTTCTGTACGATGAATAGTTCTAAAAATATGGTGGTTTGAGGGTGGAAAATGATTTCATAATTCGACAATTTCTCCTGCACCCCTGAACACTCGTTAGAATGGTACTGGACCATTGAAAACTCAACATTAAAATGTCTGGAAGCGGCTGGAACCTCCCCACTCGGTGGATCTTTGAAACCGAATAGAACATTAAATTGTGTGGCAAAACGGCACTAAACGTAAATCGATCTCATCCAAAACCTTTTCAGATCTTCTGGGGCACTAAAAAAACCTCAACTTAATGAATTTACAACACTCGTCTGCGGTTCATGCTGCAAATTTCATCTATGCGAGTTATTACCTACATTATCGCTTACAACATCACTTGAACGAATAAGAAAGTCTCGTTATCCTAAATACTACAGATTTGTAAAGCAACAAACTGAAAATTAGTAAAGTGATAATCTATAATAAATTCACCAACGAAGGTACAGAAAGCATATGATATTGATATTGTTACATCTACCTTTAAAGTTTGTGACAATCCACTGGTGCTGTCACTAAAAGTTACAAATATGCCGAAATCTTATTAACATGACATGACACCATCGTTATCGGATGACAAACGATGACAATGACAATCGTCAAAATTTACTCATTGCAATCCGATCTCTCGCGGCTGTCTTTGTTAAATGAAACATTAGCATTTCAGTAATTTTACTAGGTTTTAGAGGAATATTTGTAGTTTAATTATTCGATTTGTCTGTATATATATTTAAAAACGGCACTAAACGTAATCCGCTCTACTTCTAGAGCAGTGAAGAAACCCTCACACGTGAATTGACACGTGATGTGACGTGTTTCACGACGTAACGGCTACGCGCATCGATCATGTCACGCGAAATGCGACCTATGCTTCATATTTGCTTTGTTTTTAATTTTTTTCACGGAAACCAAATCGAAAGGGTGGAAATGTGATATATCGTTTAAATCAGAATTTTAACTGCTTTTCAATGGTTCCATTGCAAGTTGAAAGTGATAATAAAATAAACAACTTGTTGCGTCAAAACGGCACTAAACGTAATCCGATCTCAACCAAAACTATATCTATATATATATTATATCTTCTGGTGCACTAAAGAAACGTACATGCTAAGTTTCATTCAAAACCGTTCAGTAGTTTCGGCACTATCGTGCTAACACACATACACACAGACCTTTTTCAAAAACCATTTTTTTGGGTTCCTAGGACCTCAAAACGTAAAGATTTGATGTTATCTCAATTTTCGTTTTTGAACCAATTTTAATAACCTCAATTTTATTGTGGTGAGATTAAAATATGAAAATGTTGGTCGGAACAAGGTTTAACAAACTCCTCTATAAATCCTTATTTTACTATAAGGAAAGTAACTAGACTGCAACCAAAGTTACAAATCTGGCGCGTTAAGTGTAATAATTGCATATTACCATCAAAACGCTAATGCTTCGATTGCAACAAACACCAGCCGAAAGACTGATCCTACTTAAAGGAGCTCCCTTGCCAGACGTCACACACCACTTGCAGACTGCAGTTTCGAGCTGTTGGCTCTCGTCAGTGCAAGGTAGGTATGCGACGACCGACATGAGAATCCTTTGACTATAGTACATCCCGGTATTTTTACAATAGCGACATGTAAAACAGCCAGCAGGCGCCATCTAGCGGTCCAGTGTCTGTTGCAATCGAAAAATAAATAGCCTGACTTGGCTTAGCATAGTTCAAATGTGCTTTTAGAGGGCGGAATATTAAACATAATATTTTTAGTCGCAAACTCCTCTATAAATCCTTATTTTACTATAAGGAAAGTAACCAGACTGCAACCAAAGTTACAAATCTGGCGCGTTAAGTGTAATAATTGCATATTACCATCAAAACGCTAATGCTTCGATTGCAACAAACACCAGCCGAAAGACTGATCCTACTTAAAGGAGCTCCCTTGCTAGATGGCGCCTGCTGGCTGTTTTACATGTCGCTATTGTAAAAATACCGGGATGTACTATAGTCAAAGGATTCTCATGTCGGTCGTCGCATACCTACCTTGCACTGACGCGAGCCAACAGCTCGAAACTGATGCAGTCTGCAAGTGGTGTGTGACGACTGGCAAGGGAGCTCCTTTAAGTAGGATCAGTCTTTTGGCTGGTGTTTGTTGCAATCGAAGCATTAGCGTTTTGATGGTAATGTGCAATTATTACACTTAACGCGCCAGATTTGTAACTTTGGTTGCAGTCTGGTTACTTTCCTTATAGTAAAATAAGGATTTATAGAGGAGTTTGCGACTAAAAATATTATGTTTAATATTCCGCCCTCTAAAAGCACATTTGAACAAGGTTTAACAAATTAATTGGCTGTGTATATATTACTATTAAATAAGAAGATTTATTTTGTAATTCTGTAGACAAGATGTACTACAACGACACAATCACCAAATATTGGTTATAATTATACAGGGTGTATTTTATACTAACGCTAACAATATTGCTAATTCAGGACATTTCAAAGTGAATTTTCTCATTTTTTTTTTTCAAATGGAATACTCTGTACGTTATTGTATTTTTCAATTGACACGTTAATTCTCTACAATTTTGGTGAATAATATCCTATACTTAAAATCGATATTTAGACTATTTTTACTTTTTCATTAAAAACCGTTAAATTATAATACTTTCCATTTCGAACTGATCTAGTAGCCAAGATTTTGACATAAAATGAGAATAATTGAAAGTAGTATTAATTTTTTTTTTCTGGGAGCGTCTGGGTCGCCTCAGTAGTATTTTGTCACAGTTTAATTAAATCACATTTGAGTGTATCTTAAAAAATTATAAATAATCGTTTAATATTACAAAAAAAGTTGACATGAATACTAGGAACAGAAAATACGGTATTAGGTAATACAAAAATTGGTACTATTTTAAAAATTCAAAGTTATTTTCAACCTAATTTAATGAAATAAATGATACCTAGTGTTTATAGGAACTGTTCAAAGTGGCCTCCCAGCACGTCTACGCATTTCTGTAGACGATTTTCGAATGATCTACTGACATTTCTTAAAATATCGACAGCAAGGTTTCCACCGATCTGGAAAACCTGGGGAATCTGGAAAAGTCAGGGAATTTCGCCTTCTTTAAAATGTCAGGGAAAAGTCACTGAAAAATGCTAAAGATCTGCAAAAGTCAGGGCATTTATTAGAGTGTCAGGGGATTTCTGCTCATATACAATTTTTTTATAACTTGTAAAAATTGGGTATATTTGCTATAACACGCGCTTTAGAATTTGATGGATTCACGCTTTAAGGTTGGAAGCACAGTTTAGCCCGCCAAGCAAGCAGAAGATTCGATTAGCTATCCTTGTTGCTTGCACAAAATATTTAATAATACAGTGCGCTTTATCTTAACAAAAAAGCTATTATTTACATATTCGTTTGACAAGCGTTTGAACATTTTTCTCTCTTTAACACCATCGCAACACATATATCTATCTCAAAATGTCAAGAGCTCCTACCACACACAAAATTTATTCAGTTTTTCTGTCGGATCGGGAATTGTGGTACTTAGTAAGAATATCTTTCTTTCTTCGTGTTCCTTCAAACTTTGAATAAAAGCTATTTATAAAATCGAAAATAAAATCTATACCAACTATACTCGAGTTCATCTGTTGCCAGCACTCAAAAAACACAACAAAAACGTTACGAGATAATTATTATGGCCGCAGGCCAAGCGGCATGCTGTCAGCAAACAAGCCGACGCACATTAAAAACTTATAAAGATAAGCGAGTCAATTTGTGAATGAAATAGTACAGATAGTACCGGTATTTTAATGAGATCGTACAGTTTTTGTTGCGTTTTCTGATTGCCGGGAAGCGCTGATCTCGACTATACCTATGCTTTACTTTTCAAGGCAGTACTGGAATTTCTTGAGCATAAAATACTTGCCTTTGAAGAAGTAGTTTCCACAAATACCAAAAGCACTTGAATTATATGATCTAAACTTCGCCCTACATTGTTGATATTTAGTATCGCAATAAAGTCGTTTATTATTATTATTATTATTACTCGACGCGCGTTTCGACAACCAAGTTGTATTAGAGTTTTGTATTCAAATGTTTTGATGTCTGTGGAAACTACTTCTTGAGAGACAGCGTCACATCGAAAGTTCCAGACCCCTATAGGACTAAAATACTTGCGTTTTTAGCGGGTATGAAAAAATATTGGTTTGATTAGGGAAAACCTAGGAAAGTCGGAATTTCAACTCTAAAATTTGGGTGGCAACCCTGGATAGCAATTTCCTGAAAAACTTCCCTTATTCTTTCTTTCATATTTTCTTTGGTAGTCGTAGGAGCTTTGTACACTTGCTCCTTAACATAGCCCCTCAAAAAGAAGTCTATTTGAGTCAAATCAGGGCTTCTGGTAGGCCAACTATGGGGTCCTCCTCTTCGTATCCAACCATTTGTAAAAGCGTCGTTTAAATGTTCATGAATAGCTGCAGGTTGGTGCATTAGTTGAACGTGGTAGGGATGAAATTTGTTTTTGTAGGATTCGATGAACTGAAGATCGGCTTATATCGCTTTCTCTTGTCAATTCTCTTATACTGCGATGAGGATTTTCAATCACGCTCAAAAGTACGATTGTTTCATTTTTTCCATTTACTACGTTTTTTGTTCGTTCCTTTTTCTAATATTCCACTTTCCCCGTATTGTCAAATCGTGCCATGAACCACTAATTTTTTAGAGGACTGTCTTCTTTCCAGATATCGCTCCTTATAAATTCGAGTTCATAACAAACAATTTTTATCACTTTCACCCAGAACATAAACCATATCGACCATTTCTTCTCTCGAAAAATTCATTATTGGAAACTGCGAATTTTAAACTAATTTATATCTTAAAATAAGTATAAATACTTTGTCACAATAGTTTATAATTAAACTTCAATAAGATAACTTTCAATTATTTTCACTTTATGTCAAAATCATATGGCTACTAGATCAGTTCGAAATGGAAAGTATTATAATTTAACGGTTTTTAATGGAAAAGTAAAAATAGTCTAAATATCGATTTTAAGTATAGGATATTATTCACAAAAATCGTAGCAAATTAACGTGCCAATTCAAAAATACAAATACAGAGTGTTCCGTTTGAAAAAAATTAGAAAATTCATTTTGAAATGTCCTGAATTAGCGCTAGTATAAAATACACTCTGTATAATTATAATCAATATTTGGTGGCTGTGTCGTTGTCTACATAATTGCAAAATAATTCTTCTTAATTAATAGTAATACACACGCAGCGAATTAATTTGTTAATCCTTGTCCTGACTAAAATTTTCATATTGTTTCGAATAACTCGGCAAAAACAAAAAATCTGGAGGTTATTGGAATAAATGTAAAAATATATAGGGTGTTACTATAAAAATGGCCTCGAAGATGTTCCGCTGTAGCGAATTACTCTGTATATTTCAAAATATTTTTAATGGCCAGCTAGATATCCGGACCTAGCCCCATTGGATTATTTTTTATGGGGTTACCTTTATGGGGTTAATAGACCGAACAATATCAAGGGCTTAAAAGACAGAATTAGTTACGAAATTGGACGAATTGAACTATTTTACGAGAATGTCAGTTTGGGCTTGGACATATTGTCAAGAAGCAAATGGCACGCAATTTGAATATTTAATTATTTTTTGATGTATTCATTAATTCTTGTATTTTTGTTGTATTACAGTGTTATGAGTAGTTAAGATTTTTTATCGATAATTTCGTCATGCGGTATGTAGAATTTAACGTACTGTATGCAAAAAAATGTGCCTTTTTAAATTGAACACGTTAAAATAGAAAAACCGCCCTGACCGACAATTCAGTTGCGCATTTTTCAAGTCACAATTAGTTTCCAGGGCTAAACACGTACAGTGTCATACCATTTAGACCCCAGGAACTTTCCGTCAAACTCCAATAACATCAAGTTGTTACTTTTCTCACAATATTGCGCAAGACATTAGCATAATAACCTGAGGTACCTTAAATTCTTTAGCTTTAATTATGTTGGATTAATCATGGTCTACAAACGATGGCATTACCGAGAACTTGAGAACTCTCATCACTCTCCGACTGCTGGATGACTAGACTGAAAAAATGTCGTTCAGTTCGTTACGCAGAGTTACCTCATGAGAAACTGTCGCGCCGGGTATATCCCGACCTTGCTGAGGTGCGAATATGACAAATGTGTCTTCAATGACAAAGGTTAAATAAATACTTGATAAAAATTCTTCGCATTTTTTATAGCCTAGTTGTTTGCTAATGGGAAGCAATAGCGGCAATCAACGTATGAATGAAATTTTTTACGATTCTACGACTCGGCGTAAGAATTGCGTACATACGCAATTCGCGCGATTGATATACGCATTTCGACTGATAAAGGTCCTCGTCATGTCATTGTGGTGCCTCTTAAGAGTGGATACCGATAAATAAACCACGCGACATCTGTACTGGGCGAGACAATTATTCGATGATGCCATACAGATTATCTATATAGTTGTTGAAAACTAATATGGGTAATAATAACTTGTAACAAGCAAAGAAACGTGGATATGGTTTAATTTTTTCCAATTGCTGTAATGCAGTGCTGTTATGGATGTACTAGGTGAACAGTTTACTGTGGGTCATCGACTTGTTTAAAAATGAAAGTTTCTAATAGGTTAAAAAATGATACAATCAACAATAAGGCACTTCAATAATATAGTCGTGCAAGTTAATCCTGACATTTTGGCCTTTGTTCGATATTTTGAAAATAATTTGGCGAACATGACATCTTAACTGAAGTAAATTTTTAGACAGGATGGAATTCTTTCATGTCGTTCAGAGCTTGCGCCGGTTATTGTGTAAAAAAGTATATAAACACATTACATTTTTTCAAGATAAGATTCTAATTACCTCTGATGAATTTAAAAGAGATAATGAATCTACAAATACGGGTGTAGTTCCTAACGTTCTTTTTTACATTTTCTTGTTGTATTGGGGTGAAAAGAAGTGTTCTGGTTTAATCCAAATAATCCATGTTTTAAAATATTCTTCATAAGTCGTGAAAAATACTAAATGATGCATTTATTAGAAACAACTTCTGAAAAACATTAGAACTTAAAAAAATCAAGTAGGTACGACTTATAATTATGGGATATGGACTCTGTTACTAATACCACAAAACCAGAATGTTAAAATGCCAGCCTATTGTTTTGAAATTCGTGGTAAATATGTTAAATATATTTCCTTTAACTCATTAATAATTTTTACAAAGACGAAAAGGTAAACAATAAATCACGTTCTTTATGAAAGTTTTAAAATTCCACAGTTAAGCAAATATAGTATAAAATTTAACACTATTATGATTTTTTTTTTAGTTTTATAAGTGTCAATACACGATGATTCCTACAGTTTAAATCATTGTAATCGAATAACAATTCATCATAGAATTTGTGGAATTAAACAATGACAAATCAAGTCTGTTAAATTAACAATCAGAATTTGTTTGTATTCTACAGCTGTCTACTTCTTTAACAAGAAAATACTTTGCGAAAATTGTAGTACAGTGTCTAGAGGTAAAAAATATGTAAAATTTAGGAATCATGTTAATGATTTTTTTTATGGGTAATAAAAGGTATCTTTATCAGTTTATACCGGGTGTAAATAACCTATAGTTTCTAGAGTTTTCAAGGTATGAAACTCAAATGTGATAGGAGTAAAAATATCAAGGGCTGCTAATTTTTCATTATTGGATACTTTTCTATCACTTTTTTTCCAGAAATGGAACACCCTGTATATTCTTACATTTTTGGATTCCGGAGATTTAAGTACGATATCATAGTTGTAGAAACAAAAGGAAGTTGGACAAATAATAAATACTCGTGTATTGTTAACTTAATGTGTTTACTCTTTATCGTTAAATTTGTTGTTGTTTGTTGTTTCTTTTAATCATTGAGATTGTTTAACATGTATACAAGGGATGACAAAGTGGACGTGGATAGAATTGTTTGCCCAAAGGTATCCGAATAGACATCATCCATGTTTGCAGTATTTTCCAATTGTTAAACAAGTCAAGAAAAGAATTGGCAACAATCGTGAAGCTTTTATCGTCGATGGAGTGACAGACATTGACGCGTTGGCTTTTGTAGAAGAGATTCCTACCGCTTCTACTAGAGTAATAGGGCTTTCCCACTAATTTTATTTTAACAATTTATGTCGTGAAAATGATATAATAAAACATTTTATTAATTTACAACAATTTACTTTTCTAATAAAAATTATTTCTAAGAAATAATCGTTAAAACAACTTGCTGATAATTTCACTGTTTTTTAAAGCGGGAATTTTTACGCGCCAGAATTACGTATCTACCCGGAAAACCAATGAGATTATGGATATAATTAGTTTGTAATAGATTCTAACTGTGTGTTAAAGAAAGCTTTCCTCTAAAACTTTTCAGAATTTCAATTTGTAATGCTTGTACTGTGATTGGTCTAAAGCAGTGGACGTGTAAATATTGGCCAATCAGAATCCAGATAAATGCCGCACAAGTTATTCGTGAAAGCGTCGGACGTTAATATTTTGTACTGTAGTTTAGGTTTAACCTTCACCGACATTACACATCAGATGACTAACCTAAAACGTTAAATTTATATTTTTATGTCTGTATTGTTTGGAGTGAAAATATTATTTTATCAGTTTCTGGTTTATGTTTTATTAATTCTACAATCAAAATGGAATCAAGTGGAAGAGGGATATGTTAAAGGTGCCGCTGATAATTTACCTAAAGTAGAAAAGTGCTGCAATAAATAATAGAGGTTATGTTATGTTAACAGAGACCAAGATTAATAAACAATCTTGAACAGAGACAACCTCTGTGATTGGATTTCAGGGTGTTGACGTCACAACGCGCCAATTTATGGCTGTTTAAAATGAACCAAATATTTTCCAAACTTCAAGTTGTTTTTTTTTGTTATTATTAGTAAAATTAATAAGATAATAAATATGCCATAAATCAGTATAGTATATATTCAGTATTTCAGCTATAATTTTTTTTTTGTGAAAACCCTATTGGCACGAGGTGCAAATTAGTCATGAGTCAGCAAGAAAGATTTTCAAAAAATATGGTTACCGCTCGTTTAAATCTCAACTGCATCAGTACTTGTACAAAGATGATGGTAACCGAAGATTACCTTATTGTGGCTAATTACTTCAAAACGATACCGCTAACCCGATTTTTTTCTTTCGTATTGTTTTCTGACGAATCGAGACTCACCAATAATGGAATGTTCAATAAACAAAACAACAGATATTGAGCGAAGGATAATCAACATTTAATGAGGCAAGGCAATTTTCAGGAAAGATTTGGAGTAAATGTGTGGGCAGAAAATTTCAAAAAGTGTTCCATTCATCCTCGAAAGGAAATTATTTAATTATTTCCGTATATTTTTATCCTAAGCGTTATGATATAATAGTTCTGAGGTAATCCCAATAATAATACGATTTTGATTTAATTTGACATAACGTTTGCAGTATTTTTTTAAAAGAAACTCCACGACATCAAAATATAGACATTTTGCTGAAAATAGCAAACTGCGTTAATATTAATTTAGTAAACCGGCATACAAATATTCATAGTAGGGGAATAATAAATTATAGTTTTTCTGAAATATCTACCGACTCCATTAAAACATCAAATTCATATCATCCGAACACTAGTTTACATGATATCAGTCTCTGCTTAAGGGGTAGTATGTATTCTCCTCATAACTTCAAAACAACTTTCGCGAACAAACACATGTAATACGTACAGGTTATGTTTTAATAGAATCTGTACAAGTAGGTCAATAGTGTAAAAAACAGTCATTAAAAATTACTCTTGAACAGAACTGCATTGGGCAGATCCATAGTTCTAATTATGACGTTGATGCCCGCCATATTTTCAAGATGGCGCCGATCATCAGGCTATGCTTGGTATTCGACAAAGCATACACTTTTGGAATAAAAATGTTAGTGTTATTATAGCCAGTCATGCAAGCGAAAAACTAAAAAACAATTATTTGCCTCTCATTTAATATACCTTTACAGACAAAAAGGTGTTAGTATTTGCATCTGCCTCAAACCGGTTACATCGCAAGCAAAAAAAGAAAAAAGTGACAACAAAGGTATTGGCAATGGTCCATTATAGCTTTGTTCAAACACTTCTACAAAAAAAGTATAGTATTTGCGAAAAATATTTTAAAAATTGCACATTGAAGCAACGACAACTAACTATAGATACAACACATGTTTTGCTGACATAATTACCTCTCGTTCAAATTTAGTCTGCGACGTCTTTAAACAAAAGAAAATAATTAATTGCCCATTTCAATATAAGTGATTTTGCATGCCAAAAACACAACACACATTTTCTAAAGTAATTACATCTATTACAGTCGTTTACGATTCATTTATCCGATAGAAATTAAGTGTAACATTGATACACATTTCGCCCCCAAAAATAGTATACAATGGGTTAAAAACGGCTGGAACTAATCTTATACCAGCTGATAAAAAAATGTTTGAAACAGAAAAAAATAATAGTTTAGAGAGTCGATTTTTACTCTTAAACATTCTCGCAGACGTAATGACCTCGTCAAAACTAATTCAAATCTTTTTCACATGCAAAAATTCAAAAAAGCCACAAACCAAACACATCATTACCTCTCTTCCAAATTGTTTACGTGTGGTCTTTTAAATAAACAAAAATAAAAAAGAATTAGTTGTCGATAAAATCATTTTTATTAGTGGTGAAAAACTCAGTCAATAAGTGATATGTACATTTTCTAAAGGAATGCGCAATTGTTTGAACTTTTTACGACTAATAGAGGAATTTCTTTACAGAAACTGTTATTGTTTAGAAATATTTTGCAAATCTTAATCGACAGATAATTTCTAAAGCGGGATTTCGTAATTTATTTGCTTTGTGAACTGTTTGTAACCTCAGTAAGTTAGGCGAGTTATTTCCGAAAGAGAACACCGACGAGAACACTGTGATTTAGTTCAGTGTAAAGTAATTTGGATACTTCAGTATACAATAAAAAAAAATACAAATACAATGGCGACACTTGCAAATGAAGGTTATATTTAGTATTTCTCGCAAGGTACATTTTGCTGTGACTGATAAGGAATAAATGAGCCTCAGAAGCCAAATCAAATTTAAGAATTTTGCGATGAAATTTCAATATTGTATTTAGAAGAACGCAGTCTACATTTAACTTGACAAAGTGTTCCCTATAAATTGGAGGCATGCCTACAATCTTTTGTTAATATCTATTTTATTTATTTTACCTGTTTAGTATACAAACGGGACATACACTACTCTGTTTAACTCCAACAATTATAACAAAGAACCCGGGTGACAACGAGATTAGTCCCGTTCCAATTCCTTGGTTGATTTTAGAAATACAATTTGAAATTTTAGCATATCATTTGCGACACAAGAAGCCACATTTCGCACTTATTAAGTGAAAAATATCACTGCCGGTCCAGCCGGATGTAGCAACAACTTTTGATTTTTGAATAGCAGTATTTTTGCATATTTAGATTCCGCATGAAATTCTCGTTACAACGATGTATCACAGTAGGTAATTGTTTTGAAAATGGCGTTATACATTAGAGAAAGTGAAAAAGCTAAATTAGCAACTGTGTTCTCAAAAAATTTACCTAGTAGGCCTTGAATCTTATGTATCACCTTATTTTTTTATTATCGCATTTCAATAGAAGTTTATTTCGTGCCGAAATCACTATTTTAAATTCAAAAACAAATTTTCGAAAAAACAGAAAAAGCAAATGAATTTTATTCAATTTTATTTCATGGTAACCTACTTTTTTACTTGCACCAACAAAGCCCAAAACATTAACCTTTCATTTGATGTATGATACGTCTAGTTTCGGTGCTAATTTACTTTGAAATTATTGGATTTCTGTAGATGCTACATTTACCAATTGGTATCGTTAAAAAATACACAGAGATTTAAATAAAATTGACAGAATTTATTAATAATTATTTATAAGATAGTAGTTCAAAATGCATTCCTTCAACTCCAGTACATTTTTGAGCCCTACTGATGGTTTCCCTTACCACTCGTTCTAACAATTGCGCAGTTATTGTTGCAAGAGCATGATGAATAAACTCATTCTTTGACGTACTCCCACAGGAAAAAATCCTTAGGGGTTAGGTCAGGTAATCTGGCAGGCCATGCTGTGCACCCATATGTTTTTTTAAATAATTAGAAACATCTCGAAGGTTATGTTATGTGGCGGAGCCCCATCTTGTTGGTAATAAATGCTTCTTCTCAAATCCATAGGTAATTCTACTAAAAGGCGGAATATCAGATTCAGGGCCTACTGGGTGAACGTTTCGAAAACATAGTTTTGCAGTTGCCAACTTAGCTTTTCACTTTGTCGAATGTATGACGCCATTTTGAAAACAATTACCTACTTGCGATACATCTTTGTAACGAGAATGTTATGTTGAATCTAAATATGTAAAAATATAGGTTGCTATTTAAAAGTCAAAAGTTGTTGCTACTTCCAATTGGACAGGACGTGACATTTTTCACTTAATAAGTGCAAAAGGTAGCTTTTTGTGTCGCAAATGATATGCCAAAATTTCAAAACGTTATTCCTAAAAGCAACCGAGAAATTTGATTGGGACTAATTTCGTTGCCACCCGGTATTTTAATAGCACTTTTGGAATGGCAAGAAACTGTAGTAATTATAGGAAAGACTTTCTTTGTTTTTAAAAAATAAAACATTGTTTATTCTAGAACAATTAAAAAAGGCACAAATATTTTTTTATTGTCCTCGTATAAAAGATTATATTTTGCAAAAATTTTAATATTATCCATAGTGTACCTACTCTTTAATTGAAATATTTTGAAAAATAATTAGATACAAAAATTGGCAATGAAATGGGAAAAGTTCATTATTTAATTTGTACAAGATTAAAGCACAAAAAATCGTATGAAAAAATTATTAGGTACGTTTAAAAGTTTGTTTAAGAACCAAATTTAATATTTTATAAAAATATGTTTAAAGTGAAGATGTTTAAAAAAAATTGTTTTTCCACGTGGAGAGTCTCTAGGATTTGATAGGTTACCTAACACTAGTAGCGAATGAAACAGCGAATTTACAACGTGCAGGTCATCGTAATAAATGAGAGCCAGATCATTTTGACCACACGAAATACTTGGCCAAAATATAGTTCTGAGAATATAGCACCCGGCTCGTCCGCCATTTCTTAAAATTAACGTTTATTTTAAATATTGCCAACAAATAAAGAAAGGTACAACAGACTAAAGTACTACACCTCTGACAATTTTTCACCAAGTATTTGATTTTAAAAAATCTCACCTATTCCTAGCAGCCTCGATGTATTGCTCGGTGAAATTGCTTTTGAAGTAGTCATTCAAATTAGCGATATTGGTGGAGTTCATCACGAACGGCCTCGGACTGTGATTAATATTGTTCTCCGCCACAGGCTGGTCCCCTTGCATCGTTTCGTAAATATCATCCTCAGGTTCACGTTTTTCCTCGTCCTGCGCCTTCGCCAGATCTGGCTTATTTATGTATGTGTCGTAATACAAGTTCAGGAAGCGCTCCAGGGACCTTTCCACTTCGCTGTCGGATGTCTTGAGCGTCAAGTTTTGGTGGTTAAAATCTGCCAGGTTGCTGGGGGCCGCCCTCGTCAAATGTACCGCGGCCACCAGGTAGCTGAGAAAAATCATAGTCCTGCCTCGGACGCACATTTTTTTTTTTACAACACTTTAGTCACAAAAAATGTTCGTTTTCGTTTATTCGCCCACCTCACTGGCCCTGAAAATCGACAACAAGTTTATTATCGTGATCGTTTTGGCGATCAGATTTGTTTTGATCGTTGCGTGTGCGTGCGTATTTTTTTTAAATGCCACTTGCCGCTTTTCTCAGGAGATCTGTCTCGACGTAGAGTACATTGAAAACTAACTCCGAGTATTATTAGATCCAATCTAGCTTAAAGTTAGACAGAGAAAGTGTGTACCCGGCGTTGTTCGCCTCTCTTAACCTGTGTATTTTTATTTTAAATAGGCTCGACTAGACTTCGTGGCGTCTATGATAGGCACTTGAACTAATATGCAAAAAAATTGCGGCGCAGGTGTAATGCTACACTCTTTATTGGTTAGTTTTTTATTCTGCCACTTCGCCGGTGGGTGTTCAGTTACCTTTTTGCTGTCGCTTTTTTGGTTGTATAGCAAATATGCAGGAAATCAAATCAGGAAATTTTACACGTGCCGCGGCCGCTTACTTCCCGGAGTTTTGCCAGCTGCTTTGGATCCTCTCGCCGGTTTTTCAGCGCAATGGCAACTAGATGTTGTTGTGCCTATTTAAAAATCCCAAATGTTCCAACTGTTGTAGGCGTATCCTGATTGCATAGTAAAGAATATTCATCGCGAAGATTTTAATAAAGAATAGGTTTTATTTATGCACGGGGCGAATCAATTTTTAGGGGGGAAACTGTAAGAGTCCACAGGAACCCTTAAAATAATTAATCGAAAAATGGACGATTTTGTGTAGTGGAATTATCGAGAAAAATCTTAACTACTTATAACGTTGTAATAAAATAAACATACAAGAGTTAATAAATTGAAACTTCTCGGTTGCTTTTACGAAGAATATTTTGAAATTTTGGCATATCATTTGCGAAACAGAAAGCCACATTTTACACTTATTAACCAATTGGAAGTAGCAACAACTTTTAATTTTTAAATATCAACCTATATATATTTTTTGTATATTTATATTCCACATGAAATTCTCGTTACAACGATGTATCACAAGTAGGTAATTGTTTTAAAAATGGCGTCATACATTCGAAAGAGTGAAATGTTAAGAGTTGTTCGGAGTGTATTAGTCATCCATGCTTCCAGTTTTAATTGTAAAATGACTTCACGCCAATAAAATGACGCAGCTTAATGTACGGTGTGCTTGGAAAGAGAGTGATAGAGATGTAATAGAATATGACATTGGACAAATTTATTATACCTAATCTTTAAGTTTCTCGGTGCACTTGAGGATGAGGACATTAGGGCTAATTTTATTTTAGTTTTACAAAAGGGAAAATGTTTATTTTAATAATACCTATGTGGGATGATAACAATTATTTTTGCAAATCGAAAATAGAAGAAGAAAAAAATATTTTTTTATATATACTTTTTTTTCTCTCATCGTCCCACATTGTAACATGTTTTAAATGTCTTTTAGTGAAAGCCGTTTCTTTAAATAATGATTTATATGGGAGTAAATTGCACCGTCTTTCCGGCTTATATCCGGAGCGCTCTTAAGTTGGCAACTGCAAGACTGTGTTCTCAAAAAATTTACCCAGTAGGCCTTGAATCTGATGTTTCACCTTAATTTTGCTCGTCGCATTTCAATAAAAATTTTCGAAAAATCATAAAAGCAAATGGATTTTATTCAATTTTTTTAAATGGTAACTATTTTTTTACTTGCACCAACAAAGCCCAAAATATTAACCTTTCATTTGATGTAAAATACGTCTAGTTTCGGCGCTAATTTACTTTGAAATTATTGGATTTCTGCAGATGCTACATTTACCAATTATTGGTATCGTTAAAAAAATACACAGAGATTTAAATAGAATTGACAGAATTTATTAATAATTATTTATAAGATAGGGGAAAATAAAATTATAGAAATTGTTCCAAATGCATTTCTTCGATTTCAGTACATTTTTCAGCCCTACTGGTGGTTTCCCTTACCACCCGTTTTAACATTTGCCCATATATTGTTGCAAAATCTTTGGTTTCCAACTTCTGGAGGTCTTTTGAAGATGATGAATAAACTCGTTTCTTGACGTACTCCCACAGGAAAAAATCCATAAGGGTTGGGTCAGGTGATGTGGCAGGCCATGTTGTGCGCCCATATGTCGAAATTACTGTTTTTAAATCTGTTTTCTAAACAATTAGAGACATCTCGAAGGTTATGTGACGGAGCCCCATCTTGATGGTAATAAATGTTTCTTCTCAAATTCATGGGTAGTTCTCCTAAAAGACCCACAATTTCATTTTCCAAAAAGTTCAGATACCTAATTCCATTTAAAGTCCCTGAATCTGAAATAAAATAGGACCTATGATCCTAATACCCACAATTCCTGTTCATAAATTTACCCCAAACACTTCTTGTGATTTCCTTTTCTAAATTCATGTAATGTTTCTATTTTCAAGTAGCCAATTTTCTTCTTTCTAGTAGCCAATTGCAATAATGAACTCTCTTACTTGCATCAGCTTCATATAAATGATGAAGTTGATATCTATATGATTTATATCCATGTTTTCTTAATATTCTTCTAACAGATTCTCGGTTAATATCAAGAGCACTTCCAATCTCACGTGTACTTGCATTTTTATTCATTTCCACGGATGCTAAAACATTAATCTCTGTGGCCTCTTCAATAATAAACGTATTTTGTTCATTTTCATTTGGCTGGGCCCTAAATTTTTCTTCTAAAATCTTAAAATGTTTCCTACAAGAGTGATGCCTTCCAGGATACCGCTCTGCTACAACCTTTCAGATTCATTTCTTCTAGATTCCCCATACACAAGTAACATGTCCACCTTTTCGTTTTGGGTAAATACCACCATTTTGTATTTTTTAAAAACTTTTAAATAGATATATTAGCCAATAAATCACAAACGAATTAAAAAAGCACTACATAAACTTTATCAAATAATAACTTGGGCAAAAAAATAATTTCAATGTAAATTGGTACCCAAACTAGACGTATTGTACATCAAATAATAAAAGGTTAATGTTTTGGGCTTTTTTTGGTGCAAGTAAAAGAATATGGTTACTATTTTTAAAAAATTGAATAAAATTCATTTGCTTCTATTCAAAATAGTGGTTTTTGCACGAAAAATACTTTTATTGAAATGCAACAATAAAAATGAAGGCGAAACATCCGATTCAGGGTCTACTGGGTGAATGTTTTGAAAACACAGTTTTGCAGTTGCCAACTTAACTTTTTCACTTTTTCGAATGTGTCACACCATTTTGAAAACAATTACTTGTAATACATCGTTGTAACGAGAATTTTATGTTGAATCTAAATAAGAAAATATATATACGTTGCTATTTAAAAATCAAAAGTTGCTGCTACTTCCGGTGGAACCGGAAGTGATATTTTTCACTTAATAAGTGCAAAATGTGGCTCTTTGTGTCGCAAATGATATGCCAAAATTTCAAAATATTACCCGTAAAAGCAACCGAAAAATTTGAACTGGATTAATTTCGTTGTCACCCGATATATCCAAATTTATTTAGGGTGCATAGTTTTTATTGAAATTATGAAAATAATACAAGAATGGCAAGTGGCATATCAAGACTTTTTACAAAAAAAGTCCAGGACGATCAAGACCATTTTTCAAGTAATGAAAATAGCGATTTTCAATTTGTAACTTTGAAATAGATACAAATCGGATTCGATTCGTGTAGAACTGGTGAAAGGTGCCAAAACAAATCCGTATTGAAATGACGAATTGATTTTTGTAATAACAGTGCACGTCTTACCTCGAACGTACTCGTTTTAATAAATCCGCACAAGAACTGGTAAAACTCCTACACACTTTTTGGCGATAACCGGGCACAATCGTTTGTAGAAAAAAATGTAATGCTATTTGCCAGATCCCTCATCTTTATATAAGTTGAATCGCATTAACATAAAGCGTAATATGTCTCACGAGTGGATACACTGTAAAAAATATGCCAGTTGACAAGGCACGCGGACGTCTGAGTAATTGCGAAACAGATTACGAATTAGGTAGCGAGCCAAAACGGTCGATGGCTTGGGAAAAATAATGTGAAATTTTACGCGATTTTGTTGAATTTGAAAATTTCTTTATTATTTTGTCTACTTCACTATAATAGGTCGGGTATCAGGGTATCAAAAAATGGCTAATTGATCAATTACTTCCAGAATGCTGGAAAAGGTTTGAATCCTTTGATTTTCTTCTTCGAACGAACTCACAAATTTTTTCTCCACGGTGAGGTCTACTTTTCTACTCAAGAAAGATACAAAAATCGCACTTCTCTTGTACAGTATTAATCCATTGACTATGCTCCTAACAATTGCTTCAGTATGTATGGCCATCTTGCAAAAGTTTTTTCAAGATACACGGGATAGTCGAAGCATTTTTACAGGGTGTTTCTTTTTACCAAGGAAAATCTTGTTCTTGTGAATTATTTATTACATTATCGGAAAGGTATTTTTTCTGAAATCGGTCAAGAATGCCTACTTTCTCGGCGTAATTTCAGATCCCAAAATATTCTAGCATTTTAGTCTGTTGCTCAGCAACCATCAGAAAACAGTCCGGGGAAAGTTTTTTCCGTCCTAAGCCGGGAAAGTAGGTAACTTTCCCGTACCGGTTTTTTATTTACATTTTACACATTAAATAAATACACGCAGACAACCAACCCACGTTAAAAAATGCACTTTTTAGTAAATAAAACATTTATTGAACATATGGAATATTTATTATATTTATTTATGAATAACATTATTATTAGTAGATTTCTCTTGGTCACTTCCCCTTCTAAATAATTTATCTGCTATGTCTACTTTATTTATAAAAGATTCCTCTATATATCTTTCGGCAACGGTTGAAGATTTCCATTCCCCGTGCCTCTTTAAAACAATTAAATCTGCCCCAGCATTAACCAAAATTGTCGCGACGGAAACAATGTCCTGCGTATTCATCTGTATTTGGCAAATATAAAAATTTTGCAGGTGATATTTCTGCAAAAATGTTTATTATGCGTTGCCTCCGCTCTTCCAAATCACGAAGTTTAGTGAAATAAACCTTACCCTTCACGTAGCCCCAAACGAAATAATCAAGTGACGCGAGGTCGGGAGATCTTGCTGGCCATTCAATAGTTCCTCTTCGACTTATCCATCGATTTTCGAAAGTACCATTCAAATAGTCCCTAACAATATCCCGATAGTGTGGAGGAGCCTCATCTTGCTGGAACCAAACATTATCGAACTCATCACCAGCAATTTCTTGTATTGCGGGAACTATTTGATTTGTCAACATTTCCAGGTATTTTTCTCCATTAAAATTTCCATCTATGAAAAACGGTCCTATGATTCGATCCCTGAAAACTCCTGCCCAGACATTTAATTTTTGTTGATACTGCGTGTGTGTTTTCGTCACTCCAATATCTGTAATTATGGCGATTAACTTTTCCACTGAGTTCGAAAGTTGCTTCATCTGAGAAGACAAGTAGAGATGACAAAAAATTTGGGTTTTGGTTACTCCTTTCCATCATTAATTCACTAAATTCAAGTCGCCGATCAAAATCATCTTCATTTAACTCTTGGTGAAGGTGAATTTTGTAAGGATGAAATTTCAAAAGTTTCAAATTCTTATGAACTGAAAATGCGCTCATATTAAGCTGTTGACTGGCTTTTCTGATTGATAACCTTCGATTTTCAACAAATGCTGGGCCACTTCCATTTGTCGAGCTTCCGATGTTTCAAATTTTGGTCTTCCAGATTTTGGGCGATTTTTATTTTTCCTTGTGTCTAGGAATCGTTTGATGGTACGGGATACAGTAGATTTCGAAATTCCCACTTGATCTACACGGAAAGTTTTGTTGAATAAAATCACAACTTCATCATAGGACCTTTCTTTATCGCCCCAACCTCGCATCATTAAAACAGAAACTCTCTCTGCCTCTGTTAAAGTAGCCATTATGCAGAAAGAAACGCGAGAACTAATGAAAAATGACTACAAAAGTTGGAAGGAACTGAATGTTCTCGTAGAAATTTCACAAAACAAATACTGTTATTAAGAACACTTTAAAAAAAACATTCATAAATATATATCGCAGATATTGTTTTTTAAACTGAATGTTTTTTTGTCAAGACGAGTAGCTAGAGTTTGTACATATTTACAAACTTATGGACGCTTAAGGTTTATTTCAATTTTGTGCGATTGCAGCGACACCTTGCGAGAATCGAAAAAAATGCCCCATATAAAATTCACGTATTTTTGGCCGTAGAATCCGAATCCGCTATAAAAAAATAGGGATTTTCATTACAAATTTCAATGTTGCCGCCGCCCCACCCACTGGGTTAGGGGTGGGAGAGTCGAATCCAATGTCATTGGATAGATTTCGTAAAAATAACAAATACGTGTTTTTCAGTTTTTGAATTGGACGTTTTTTTATGGGCACAAGACGCTACTCTTGAAACAGTAATGTTTTCTTTTCATTTTTTGCGATTACAGCGACACCATGCAAGATTCGAAAAAAATGTCCGTAATAAAATGTACGTATTTTTTGCCGTAGAATCCGATTCCGCAATAAAAAAATAGGGGTTCCCATTTGAAATTTTAAAGTTGTCCCTCGCCCCATCCACAGGGTGGTGGGCGAGGAGGTAGGTCATTTTGGTATCAGTAGATAGTTTTTTGAAAAATTTTTGACACGTATTTTTTTATTTTTCGATTTGATGTAAACTGTTCTAGATTTTCCACCGTTCCCATACTACTTTTCTAACACCCGGTATGATCTAGTGCTTGAGTAATAATCGTTTCAATTTGTTTATTTGACAAAACTTTTGACTTCTTTGGTTTATAGTTGTCACCTTGACGTTTCAGGAAAGCACGTAATTTCGAATATATCTCAGCATGGAGAATTTGACCATAACGTGGACGCCTTCAACTTTGTAGATAAATCGGAAAAGTATGCAATAACCGACATTTTTAGATCGGGAGGTCGTCTTTTTTTCTTGGCAATAATCCATGAGATGTTTTTTAATATTTTTTAGCGATAAGTAGGTGTTAAAGCGAAATAAGTCTCAATCTCTGACTTTTATCACAACAATAAACAAACAATCAAGTCAAGGAAAGAATTTCATAGGCAATTAGATGGTAATGAAAAAATGTTATGCATTTATAAAAATTCCTTAATTTATAATAATATTGATTGCGATTTCAGAAAGAATAGTATGGGTAAAAGCACATTCTCGGACTTCAATGCTTGTTAGCCATAGCTTAATGCCTCGTCCAACAATTTACATCGTCGTCCGGGAATGTATTGCTTTTACTGCTAGTTACACAATATACTATTCCAGAATGCTGGAAAGGGGATTTTCTCCTTCAAACAAACTCACAAATTTTTCCTTCACGTGCGAGGTCTGCATTTTCTACTACACTCCAAGAAAGGTACAAAAATCGCACTTCTCTTGCACAGTATTAACCCAATGACCATGCTCTTAAAAATTAATTTTGTACATGACATTTTTTTGTATTTTTCTGTTCTGAATGAATTTATTTAGATTATATATTTGTTGATAGGGGTCGTTTGCTTATAAAAATTCCAGCTATTGTTCTATTGTATTCTGTTTTTGTTCTCTCCTATCCTGCCCTCTTCCTGTCTGCTCTCTACTACTCTACTCTACTCTACTCCACTCCACTACTGTACTCTGCTCTACTTTATTTTATATATTTGGCCGTGCTCAGAAAATCCATTAGCACAGTGCCTAAATATCATTGTATAAAATGAAGTAGGCTTTGTGCAAAATAACTCATTTGTTAATGACGTAGAACTGCCCCATATTAATATTGGTTGTTTAAAAGTACTTAATTGTTACAGTTATTTAGTAAAAGTTAAGATCAAGTAAAATATGTTTATACACAAAGTGAAAAGCTGGAAATGTTGCTGATTTATGGGGAAACTAAAAAAAAGTACTCCTGCTGCAGAAAGGTATATGCAATTAGATACCCAGCAGAATATAAAATTTTTTAATTAAAAATGAGAGAGCTGTTATTTGTAAATTACTTTCAAATTAACAATGGAGCATCCATATGAGAGGCTTCGAGATAATTACATTCCTAAGTAAAACAATTTCTATTAATCTTTTATAATCGTCTTATTAGGTTACTGTTTTAGCGGAGTACAGCGTTAGCTATTCCACCATTCAATCAGAACACATACACAAAGACAGTTACATAACAGCCAGTCCCTACGACCATCTGCCATAGCTGAGACTCGAACTCGGAAGTGGTAGAGCGGCTAGACATGTTGTCTGTCACACAATCTCATCTAGTCCAGTTCGAACTCAGGACTCCGTAGTTTCAGCCACTGAGTCGACTTTTTCGTCAAATACCCTTCTTTGAATTACAAACATTGGTTGGATAGTATACTTATAAACATTTTGTCAAGCAGGATAAACAAAACATAATACGCAACTAAAGGAAACTCGTGTCCAAATTGAAAATGCCAAACTTTTCCTTCTTACAAGTTTAGTTGGTTCTCTACAGTGTTGATTAACATTATTGTAATGGACATTTTTAAAGCTGATTTCTCCAAACTAATGTGTACAGTGAAGGGCGGGTCATTAATAATGGGCCATAGTTCAAGAGTAGGTTCTTCGGGTCAAAATATGAGGATGTCGAAAATGCTTGCTGTTAAAGAAGATACGGGGTCTCAAAGTTGATTTTCTTTTTGTTTTCTTGGAGTAACTTACACTTGATAGAATTTAATTCTTTAAGGTGGTCGTTTCTAAGAGACAGAGATTCGATAAGAAAATATTTATTATTTTTGGCCATAACTTTTTATTAATACATATATTGGTAAAAAAATTATAAGACTACCTAAGTACAATTATGACAGGTGTAGTGATATAAATTTTCACTCAATAATTTCAGTTGTTTGCAAAATAGTTAGATTTAATTTTAAAAATTATGTCAATCTTCATATTTCCTAAATTTAAATCTATTTCGCATATATTTGAAATTATTGACTGAAAATTTATAACACTACTCTTGTTATAATATTTCTACTTAGGTAGTCTTATAGTTTATTTGCAATATGTGTTTGAGAATAAGAAATTATGGTCAAAGACAGTAAATATTTATCTATCGCATCTCTCTCTCTTGGATATGGCGAACTTAACGCAATATACTTGCGATACATATTTAAGTACATTTTGATTAACGACAAATGATCTGGATTTGTTAGTTTTAGAGTCCAGGTATGCTAATTGACCTTAAATTGCAGGTCCTCTACATCTTGTAGGGTCACTAACTCATCCATTCTATAGGCTCCAGACATATCAAATATTAAAAGCAGCCAAAAATGTAAATAAATATCCAATCCGAACGAAAATGTTGTTACTTCATCATTAAATATTCTTTATCTGTATCTTCCTGAATTTGTTGATTCCCTCTTTCGTTAAACCCTTTCAATATTGAACGAAGCTTTTGATATTCAGATATATCTACATCATATTTAATCGCATTGGTTGGCCCATAAAGTTGAAGATTTCATGTTTGAAGAAAGCTCTAGGACGTATGCCATTACAACATTTTCTGAGAAAGACCTGGCATTTTTATTCATACTCCATAAAACGATTGTTGGATATTCGTATGTTTCCCTTGATTTTTTTGGTAGTAAATCTAATGAGGTAGTGTTCACTGCCTCCACCAGTTCCGGAAGAGTTCCGGGAATGGAGAATTCATGATTACTCATAATCATTTCGCACTTTTACCTCTTATAGCTTGAATTTTTGAAAACGCCGGCAATCAAATTTCTATAACAATTCAATATCATCAAGTTTCTATAGTTACCCAACAAAAAAGTCTTCATTTTAAATGCGATACACTGTATATTATTGAAGTAAAAGTGTTTATAAATTCATATCTATTGTCTTTCGGTTGCGATATTAAATTTTAGGTGCTTTAGCGTAATAACTAGAAGAGCTAAAATCCTATCCTAATCGGCTAGGTGACAATCCTCTCCGTCCCACAGCATCTCTTTTTTGTAACAGTGTACTACGCTTACAAATATTTAAATAAATTCGAAGCAAAGGGTTCTCCATTAACGTATTTAGAGGTGTCTAGACACTTTTTTATAAATATGTAAACACCGAACAACTTTAATACATTTTTCATTTTACTAGTCTTGCGGCACGGCGCGTCTGCCGAACGTCCTTATCCTTGGATTGAAGCCCAGAGGATTAGATCGCTCTACTATAGGCGTTGATACGTTTGAGATGGGTTTCGGGGGAAACAGTGTAAACACCGATTTACGTCATTGCCTGATCAATATACATGGTGTTTGGGAATTAAGTCGCAAATGTATGCTTTTGTTTGTTTTCGTGTCGTTCTATCGATGTATTGGCGAAATGAGAAATGGATATACAGAAGGGGAGAGAAAGAAAACCGCGTAAATAAATGAAAGTGAGACTGTATCCTTTGTATTATAAGTTTAATTTAAGTGACTTGATTACTACAATTACTATTTTAAGTTATTCCTTGAAGGATCTAGTAGGAGGCTGTAAATAAGTTTGTGGAGAATTCATTATTATCTACCTATCTGATATTCGTCATAGTACCACACTACCAGTTTGATGAAACGATTGATTGATCCCATTGATTATCAACCTTTATGCTACAGTCATCGTCCTTTCTTGCAACGTAAAATATCATTCTGGATCATTAAATTTTGCTCGTGGCAAATGTCTTATTATTTAAATTCTATGGCACAATAAATACGTTTATTCAATAGAATAATTATAATACACACTTGGTTTACTGTTTTGTTCAGTTTTATATGACATATGTTTCGGTCTTGCGACCATTCAAAGAGTCTTAAAAACTGACCTAACAGTGACCATTTACAATATATACATATATCTTTGAAATACAAATAATAACTTGATTTGCTATTTCTTTAAATTTAACAATACAACGCGGCACTAGGGACTTCGTTTTAATTTTACTACAGTGTCTATTATACGGGTATTCACAAATTCTGTGTGTATACTTGTAACATTTTTATGGTTTCCTAAAGTTTTCTAATTTTTTTAAAATTTCAAGCATGCCTAGGATTTTTCCTTTTTTTACATTATGCAAAAGTTTAACACTACTACCGTTAAAAAGTGATTTTGCACAATGCAATGTTCGGCGAAGCCAGTTGATTTTTTTATTGTCTAAAATAGGCTTACTGTGTTCTCATAACCTCACATCTATACTGCGGTCACTCTGACCTATATATACGGTATCACAGTCGTCACACTTTTATGCCCCCGATTTTTTAATATTTTCTGCTATTCCTTTATTTTGAGCCAACAAGCGACCTAAATTATTTTTCGATATTGTGCTAATGCCTAATTTATTTAATCTATTACATACAGGGAGATACAATCTCACCTAATACTGTTTACTTTAGCATTTGAAGGCATTTTTAAAAAGATGGAATGGTCGAATAAACGGATAAACATCAACGGCGAAAGACTAAATCATGTAAGATTTGCAGACGACCGACGTTGCGGGCGAGCTAATACAGACATAGTCTGTTACGGAAAAAACTGTTATGCCATCTGATCTAGGTGTAAAATTGTAGGCATGGATATACAGGCTGTCCATGTTATCAGGGCACTCGAGAATATCTCACTTAATATCGGTCGTACAAAAAAATTATTTTTACCAAAATTGTGCCGATTTGTATAACCTACAAAATGGTTTAAAGACATTTGAAATCCATGGCATACTTTAAGAGTTATGGCGGAAAATATCTAAAATGCGGAAAACGTTTAGGCCAAATATCTCCATTATTTGAAGAGATACGAGAAAAATTCTAAGGCGAAATTTTTTTCCAAAACAGAGTGTTTCAACGAGGTTTTATCTAATTTTTTTCAAAACCGCTGTATTTTGGGATTTACTCTTCAGGCTGTTAAAAAAATTATTTTGAAACGGGCAGGAAATAGCGCCATAAAATAGAGTGTTTTCCTCCCTTTTCAACGATATATCACATGCCATATTTATTCATTGGTACTACGTTAGTAATTATAAAAACATTTTTTTAAAACCAATAATTTTTTTTTAACAAGCATTATACTTGCCTTGGAGAAGTATGATTAAATAAAACGATAAAATAATTCAATAAGTGGTTCAAATATTTGCTATAAGAAAACAAAAACAAAATAATAATCAAGAAAGCAACATGGAGCAATTATGGAAAGAGTATTCGCAGTTATGCCAATGTATAGAGGTCCTCCATAAAAGCGTCACTCCTTGCTCAGAAAGTTAAAATGTCTTTACCAATTAATTTTAGTATAATATCCATTTGTTTGTATTTCATGATTTCACTATTATTTCAATTATTTTAAAATAGTTGGCTATGAACAAACTTGACAATTTAATTTTTTGACAGATCATCTCAGTTAATACTTAAAATCTGACAATCACACTCGTTTAAGAATTTAGAATTTTCAAAAATGATTTTCACTCACATTGATCGTTATAATATGTTCGTTACATATTGCCAATGCAATTTTAACTCTGGACTAGCTCAAGTAGAATATAGAAACAGATTTCCTCAAGCACTACAGCCGAATAAAACTGTTCAGAAAATTAGCTACGAAACTGAAAAATAATGGTTCATTTTTAAAGAAGAAGACAAGGTTGAATAGTGTTACTGATAATGTAAATAAGGTAAACCAAGTTATTAATTATGTAAGAAATAAAAATACAGAAAATTTGGAAACATTAAGAGAAATTCAAATTGCTTGTCATATGAATAAAACAAGTGCTAGAAAAATTTTAAAGAAAAATGGTTACCGGTGTTATAAAGCCAAAAAAATTCACAATTTACAAGCGGGGGACAAACCAAGGAGGACGACTTTTTGTAGGTGGCTGTTGGAAAAGAAGCGTGCCGATCCATTAATATGTAGTAAAATACTTTTGTCCGACGAGGGAAATTTTTCCAATAATGGATTTTTTAATCGCAATATTCATTACAAATGAACTTCTGAAAATACACACTGGCATAGACCGATTGGGTTTCAAAATCGTTTGTCAATTAAAGTTGTGGATAGGTATTTTAGGTACCAATTTAATAGGTCCTTATTTTTATGATGGTGACCTCAGTGGTCAAAGGTATCTAAACTTTTTGAGAAATGAATTTAATGAATTCTTAGATGACCTACTTTTAGAGAATCGACACAACTTTCAATATTTTCAGCAAGATGGAGCTCCTTCCCACAATTCCCAGATTTGCCTAGATTATTTAGACGAAATTTTGCCTCAACATTGGATAGGTACCAATGGATTTATTCGATGGTCCCCTCGTTCTCCAGATATAACCCTAATGGATTTTTTCTATGAGGGTATATTAAAGATAAGGTGTTTTCGACGACACCGCAAAATGTAGAGGACCTAAAAGCTCGAATTCAACAGGCATGTATTACAGTTACCCCCAAATGCATAAGAAATCGCGGTAGACACTTTGAACACTTGATATGATAGGATAGAGTTTTTTCTTGCTTTGTCAAATCTGTTTTTTAATAAATTAAATATGAAGTGAATTCTAATATCATATTATTAACTATATACACGTGATTATAGTTAGGTCATATATAATTTACATGTTGAAAATAGCACTTTTCGTACGTGAAAGCGTTTTCACATACTGTTTTAAGCGTGTTTTAAAGATTTATCACACGCTATGTGAAATCAATAATTTTCAAGTGTAATTAGTAGTACGTAGTTAGTAGCACTTTTCAAAACAGTCGTATAATAAACTTTTTTCTACTCCCTTATGTATATTTGCTGTTTTCCGTACAGTCTGTAGAATGGATAAGTGGGCCATTCCAGTTAACTGAACGGATATATTTCATATACGTTCTAGGATGGATATGAAATCGACCAATCACAATTCGTGTATTAAGTACATAGGCAACTATTCGTTTTAAAAAATTCAAGTTAGTGCGTAAGCTGTCAAAGTAATGTCACTGTGTATTCGCGCAGTTTAAGCTAGAAAATAATTTAAAATGATTGATTCCAGTGAAGAATCGATAAACGGTATACCACCTAAAATTTTATTGAAATTATTATATACAGACAAAATTTTAGAGATATATGACAAAAAAAAGTAGCTATATGTGGGGATTGAACCTATGACCTTTTGTCTTTGCATATAACCGCTAGGCTACTAAAGCTTTTATAAAATGTTTGCACCTAGAGCATAAGATTTAGCAGAAGCTAAGTTTGTATTATTAAAATTTGATTAAAACTATTATTTGTAGTTTTTTCTTAATCCGGTCGTAGAAAAAGTATACTGTACAACTCGAGTGGATTAGCCATATCCACTCTTGTTGCACAAACTACTATTTATTTTACTAGTGAATAAATAACCATTTACGGTTGTTGCTATAGAGTTAATAATGACGGTTTGACATGCACGGCTCACTCTTCTTGCAATAAAGCAGCGCATTTGCATTTTGAATGTCAAATATGTCAAGAAGTATTTAAGATAGATCTATACAATATCATCAGGGGAAAAAGGGCTTCACGAAAATACAATAATATATAGGGTATTCCATTTAAAAAAAACATATATTTATTTCGTATCACGTGACATACATGATATTGTCTTTTTTGATCCCGTTCTAATAAAATATAGGTAAGATGCTACAACTTTTACACGAAACTTTTCTAAAAATTTTTAATAATAACAGAAATAATGGGGGTTCAATATATAGTGAATAACTCTATACATATAATTGCATATTATTTTAGGACGTGCTATAATATATAAACAGTTGTTATTTGTGCCTCTTAAATTTATCTGTTCCCATTGAACAGTAAACCGTATAAAAGTATTTAAAGTCCATCACATCTCATTTGAATAGAACACAGAACATATAAAATACTACATTTTTATCTGGCTATAATATATTTAACGACCTCAATTTATTTGCTGAAAATTAAGATCTTCCAGGCACTCTATTTGCCGAAATAAATCTTGCTTAGCATTCTCATAAAACAAAGAAAAAACAATTTTAATGTTATATTTTTACGCACTTCGTCCGGCATTTAAAATTCAAAGGACCAAGAAATAAGCGGTTGACAGTTATGGCCTACTTAGTATAAGATTTAAATAAACCAAAAACCAAACAAGTGGTAAATAATATCCTAAATATGCCACTGATTTTGCTAAAATTCCTGACACATATTCGTCATTTAATATATCAAAAAATAAGTGCACTGTGCTTATTAAATTTATCTCCTAGCATGCATAATAATGGAGCTACAATTCCTAATGCGAAATGACGAATATCAATTTTTCAGTTACATGTCTGAATGAGTTGAATATTTTTATAATCATTTGCTTTGTTGATCCACGTAGGCTCCTAATATCGCAAATTTTATTTCTGATAGTGTAGTGAGGTGGTGGAGAGGTGCTAGATAGTTTTTTAACCGAAATGAGAAATCTTTCTACATACAATTATGTACACGATAATTCACAAAAAAGTGTCTTTTCAATATTCTTGTAAGAGACCTCTTTAACTGAATAACTAAATACACCACAAGTAATGACGACCCCCTTTATCCCGGAAGGCTCCAGAAGAGCCTTGTGTGGGAGGGGGCTACACATTTAGAGACAAGGGACACACACCCAATATCCGTGTATAGTGGAAAAATCCCTCTCACAGTATTTTCCACTGCCACGACCGGGGATCGAACCCGGAACTTTTGGGTGAGAGGCAAGTGCGCTCACCTCTCGACCATCAATCATACGACTAATCTCACCCATGTCACTTATTGTTTTTGACTTTTCCTAAACTGTTATAGATCCCCTCTCTCGATTGATCAATATCGTTTGTATCCTCAGAATAAAATAACTCTCATATGGACCTTAAAATTAAAAATTCAGAGGATTAAAATAAGGGGAGCGGGAAGGTCATAGAACCGAACCAATCCAGAGATTGTAGCCCTTCTTTTATGCATTTTAAAACGTAGGTTTAGTAATGATTATAATGAAAGCGTACTTATTTTTTTCATAAAATTGCAGCCTCTGAAGTTTGGCACACTAGTTGTAGAATCGCTTTGTACTCTCTGCGATATACTAAGTTTTTTAATAAATCTGCTATAGTGTTATATCGTATTTCGTCTGACGTCACGGCATTTCTATGAAATCATCAGCACCACAATTTTCCATTATCTCCAGACATAAATTTCCATTTTTATGCAGATTTAATGATGACGTTTTTTTAAGACGAAACCAGCAGCGTCGACTCGTAGATGGCCGTATTAATTTAGTCCGCGTATGTAAAATTGCAGATGTAAATATAATAAATGTTCCATAATTCAGCACCAGAAGAATAAGATTTGTATATGACGGTATTCGTTTCAAAATATATTATTGTTGAAGAAATTTTTTAAAATAAAATTTAGCAATTTGCGAATGAAATAATAGTTGCTTCCCGCAGATGAAAATATGTCTATTAAATTATTTGTATAACCTAAATCAATGTATACTAAATAATGAGCTTTAAAATTATTTTTCTTATAAAATGAGAGTTTCTTACTTAATAATCTTCGAATCGTAAGTCTCTCTCCCTTGTCATAAAAACTTTTCCAAAGCTATTGCTTCATAGAACACAATATGTAGAATATCATAGATTCAAGTATGTCAAAATTCAGGTGTGCCATTTTTAGAATTTTATGTAAATTTAAGAATGTTAATATTCTTCATGGCTAACTCTCCGATTATTTTAGAGAGTGTGTCTACATGCCATTAAAGAAATTGCGCAAAAATCTGAAGATTCATCAGTGCTCTTTCCTTTGTAAAGAGGAATAAAACAGCACAACTTTTCTGTGACACTTGGTGTAAGTGCGTGTGAGGACTTCGTTTAGAACAATTTATTTTGGTCCATGGTCTGAGTTTAAATCTTTATAGCTAGTGTTGTTGTAGGGTTTGCAGCCCTGTCCGGCTTAGGGTGTGGGGTCGGTATCTCAGCCCGAATTCTCCGAGTGGAAGCCTTCTTTCATGTTGTAAATTCATTTTTGATTCGGACTCAATTTATGTGAACGCCGTGTCACCTGATCTTCACCACTACATATCTCAACTTAAATTTCTTATTACTACTATTCATGTTATTGTGCGGTAAAACTTAACTTTGATCGAGCTCCTGCTGAAAAATCGTTTTACTCGACGAGAAATAATGAAAGTAAATTTGATACAAAATCAAAAAGCTCGCGGTGAATCTAGACGGCTTGGGAGCTCCCATTGGAAACAGGCGTTTTCAAAATAATATTTTTTTGCGTAGGTCGCGTCGTCCCGCTGGCCTCTCCGTTGGCCCGCTCTTGCGCTTAGCCATCGTCATAAATATGCGGGAGGTAAAAATAACGCATTTTTAATGCCGAAGCAAATGTTGGCCGGTTCGTAAATATGTGGGTTTTTGACCTCTTTATGTGAAATTTCGTACCTATTATGAAAACGAATTTAATCAAGTCTAGTCGAGGTGTCGTCAGATATTTTAGAGTTAATTTAAGCGTAGTATTTAAAAAAGCTTAACAAGGAACAGGTTATTACAGGACATGGTTCGATATAGTTGTTGTTTCCTTCATATCGCAGATGTAGCGGGATTGAGAATTTTTAACGATGGTGATGGAACTAAAACAAAAACGTCTTTCGATACGATCGAGTAAGACGTTTTGAAATATTGAAAGGCTGGAGTATGGAAACTAACTCTTATACACATTGTTTTTCACCAACCATGGCATAGCTGATTTTTACGTTTCAATAATATGAATTAATTGTGGTTTTCGTAAAATATTAAATATTGACACTATAAGTTAAAATTTTTGTGACATGTTTTATATCGTTCAAATGTGCTTTTAGAGGGCGGAATATTAAACATAATATTTTTAGTCGCAAACTCCTCTATAAATCCTTATTTTACTATAAGGAACCTAACCAGGCTGCAACCAACAGCTACTCTCCGGGCTATGTGTCCCGCCGAGCGCTGAATTACAAGTTACAAGCCTGGCGCGTTAAGTGTAATAATTGCATATTACCATCAAAACGCTAATGCTTCGATTGCAACAAACACCAGCCGAAAGACTGATCCTACTTAAAGGAGCTCCCTTGCCAGTCGTCACACACCACTTGCAGACTGCAGTTTCGAGCTATTGGCTCTCGTCAATGCAAGATAGGTATGCGACGACCGACATGAGAATCCTTTGACTATAGTACATCCCGGTATTCTTACAATAGCGACATTATTTTTCGATTGCAACAGACACTGGACCGCTGGATGGCGCCTGCTGGCTGTTTTACATGTCGCTATTGTAAGAATACCGGGATGTACTATAGTCAAAGGATTCTCATGTCGGTCGTCGCATACCTATCTTGCACTGACGAGAGCCAATAGCTCGAAACTGCAGTTTGCAAGTGGTGTGTGACGACTGGCAAGGGAGCTCCTTTAAGTAGGATCACTCTTTGGGCTGGTGTTTGTTGCAATCGAAGCATTAGCGTTTTGATGGTAATATGCAATTATTACACTTAACGCGCCAGGCTTGTAACTTGTAATTCAGCGCTCGGCGGGACACATAGCCCGGAGAGTAGCTGTTGGTTGCAGCCTGGTTAGGTTCCTTATAGTAAAATAAGGATTTATAGAGGAGTTTGCGACTAAAAATATTATGTTTATGTTTTATATCGTTGGAAAGAGAAAAAATAAACGGAATTAATGGTGTCATGGCCTATTTTAAGATCGGTTCTTTTCATTTTTGTATAAGAGCGCATGTCAAAGCCAACGAATTTTTTTATATACATTATTATTCTTATTGTCTTTGCCGTCAATTTTCAATCCCTTTAATTTTTTTCGTATATCCTCAAATAAGGAAACTATAACTGAAACGCCCAGTTTATAGGGCATTTACAAATTTAATTTTTTCCTATTTATATTTTGTTTAACGTATATTCAGATAAACGTCAAGTACTTCGTGTATTCCCATAGTATGGAATCGCCTACACGTTTCTAGCTTAACCATAGAAAAAGATAGAAAATTGAGCGTCACTCTAAAGTACTGCACAGTGTCGAATATTATAATAGCGTTAAAATAAAGATATTCCCACAAGAAACAAGCGGGGATGCATAATCCGGGTAGAAGGGTGACATCAGGAACCATATAAAAGAAGACCAGCTTGTTTACCGGAAGGAGAGATGCCTCTTCTATCACTCCCGAGTTACATCGCCGGATGCTCGCTGTTCTTATGGTATTATTGTGTGGATATTTTACCTAAGTCACATCGCTCACCCTCTGGGCTAGCTGTTCTTATGGTAGTATTGAGATTAATTATCTAAACTACAAGTCAAACGATCCATGAAAATCCACATTTAATTTTGCTATGCATCTCGCAGATATTCACTGGTTTAACGTACTTTTACATGAAGAAGCTGGGGAAGGACATTCACGGGCGACATAACGCTATACAGGGCGCACGGAAATTCTGCAGGCACAAATTTCTAAAAGGTGATTACTTTCTTATTTCGAGACTCTACTCTATTATTTGCAATTGCATTCATATTCTGGTTACGGGGTGTTTAAAAAAGGTTTTAATTGACGCATTTGTGGTACTAAAAGAATATTAGATTTTTTTTTTAAATATTAGCTTTGATTTTCAACAAGAAAATATAATATTATATTACCAGTTATTCAGTTATGATTTCATTCACGATTTTAATTCACAAAATTTCACTTTCTAAATATCTTACTAGGGAAATTTGCGTTTGCAAAGTAACAAGTTTATATTCAAGAACCATATATTTAGAGCTATGCAATAACAAGGTACTTTATCACAGACTAGCCAAACTCCATGTCTATCATTATTCTGCAGTTTTTATAAAAAAAATAGTGGACTTTCGTTTCCACCACATCTCATGTAAGGTTTTTCAAGAATGCTTTATATCTAAAGTACACTAGGAATGTTTTCCTACTGTATCCACAAGGTTGTCTAATTGTTGAACATTTACCTACAATAAAATATTATAGTTATATGAATTCGGCGTACTTTGAGTTCACAAAGGTTTGAAACATTGACTACGGTCAATTGACTGGTTCTGTTCTCCAATTGGGTTCAGTTACAACGAGGGATATGTCAATATTTCAGGAAGTTGTCTGGTTACTTGTTTCGATTGAAGGGTGATGCAACCGCACTTTCTTACCTTCGCGGATTCGCGGCTTCGTATGTTTGACAATCATAGGCAATCTTCTGGTTGCTTTTCTATTTAATTACTATAGGGAGATTTCCGCAGCATTCTAAAGGATTTTATATGAGTGTAAATTCTCACCTCTGCAAGATTGATATGATTATCTGAACGATTATTCCTACTCTAATTTCAATCAATAAACAGTGTATAATTAAAGGACATTTCTTCAACACTTTATGGTTTTTTACACGAGTATTTAACGCTCGTTTTCAACTTAGTTTTGATAATGTATAAACATGACATGATTCTTGTCCTTTGTTTTACATTCGATTCATTATTTGGCTATTGCTAACAACTTTAATTATAAATCATTATTATCTAGCGATTGCTAACAACTTTAATTATAAATCATTATTATCTAGCGACTGCTAACATCTTTATTTAATTATAAACCATTATTACCTGGCGATTGTTAACAGCTCTATTATGGATTATCATTATCAGGCCATTACCACAACTCTAATTACTATTAAAATTACACAGCATACTTTTGTATAAGTTCATGTTATTGCATCAAAACACTCAGTATACTTATAGTATGGTCATTACTATAGCGACGCATATTTCCCTATTATAGTATTTAGACAATTGTCTCCAATATTTGGATTACTTTTGATTTCATGTTCGACTATTGTTGCATCAATTTATATAAAATAAAATGTTTTTTTTTACTATTTTTTCCCATCAATTATTGTCTTATTCTTTCACCTTTACCTTTTTCATCATACAGTTAATAAACTAAATAAATGTCTTAATTTCAAAAGCAAAATAGAAAACAAACTTCAACTATAAATGCACAGTGCATTCTTGAGTAATAAGATACTACATAAATTAATTAGAACTTTATTTATACTGCACATCATACAGAATACAATATTCCACTTACATGGTGTACAGGGTTTTAGTAGTGTGTATACTACAGGCTAAAACTAAGAAACAGTAGTATGGAGGAAAAATATACATTTGACATGTAAAGCTAATATTACATATAATTATATACAAAGCTAATATAATATATAATTTATCATATTATGCTAATATTACATACAATTTAACAGTTTACTTCTACTTATGTTAAAAAAGTCAATGTCATGATTTTTTATAAATTCATTTGTAGTAATCAAACATTGGCTAACGGGCGAAATTGTGTTTGTTAACATCTATAATTAACTAAGTCTTTCAATTAATAGACAGTGTGTTCAAGTCTACCAGGTATTCAATTAACAGAGTGATTAATTTTCTAAGATATCTAGTATCAGACAGAAACAAGTAATATTAAACTTTATATAAAAGAACCTGGGGTAAATTAAAAAGGGTTACTACACACACAACTAAATTTGGGTCCTACACTAACAAAACTAGAAGATCACGCAAATGGCCAATCTTATTTGTTTATCCTTCAGATAAATAAATAGTAATTAAATTTATTGATTACATAATTACCAGTACTTTCTTTTAGTAATTAAACAGGGTACCCCATAGCCACTTCATAACCGCTTGTGGTTTTCCTATTTATCAGGTTTTGTGTTTCTCTTTAACTGATAGGCACTTATGTACTCTGTAGATTCTTTAAAATTATTATCAACTGCAATTTGTTTTGTGATATTTAGCTCTTTATTATAATTTTCTGTAGAGAACATTTGTAACATATTCCGCGCGATTGTGTTCTGCTGGATGAGTTGAATTATTATTTATTGTAATATCTGTACATGAAGGATTATGATACATAGCAAAATCATGTGACTTATTAATTTTTGTGATTGTTAAATCTATAGAGAATTAATAGGAATATCTTCTTCGTATTCCATAGTATATTTTATGTTTGTGTGTAAACTGTCGACAAATTGTGGAAACTATTTAACTGTTTTTTGGTACCTGTGTAGTGGTAACACAATAATATCATCTACATACTTGTACGAGTATAAGCAATTTGTACTTACTTTTATGAATTTTTGTTCTATAAAATCCATAAAAATCTCTGCTAACATTGGACTTAAATAGTTTCTGATAATTAAACATTCTGTAGATGAATGTATTTCGTTGTTAAATTGTAAATAATTCTGGTTTAGACAAATAGTTAACAGGTAAACTATTCGGAATTTATGATCAGATTAATGTTATTTTTGTCTAGTAAATCTTTAATTACATTTATATCTCTTGGCAGTACGCTAGGAAATAAATTTTGTACATCAAAGGAAAGAAGTTTTGAATTATCAGGTAGATCTACGTCTTTAATTTTATTATTGGCTTTTTAAATGTTTACTAACATTTTTCAAGCAACAATACACAGGGTGTTGTTCGAGGCACTGAGAGCAACTTTTAAAATAAACGAGTCCGATCCTGGAATTTTTCCCAAATACACTATAACTTTTTATTGGACTAAAGGAGTGTAATATTTGTATCAAATTTTATGGCAATATGTGCGGCCCTTTCGAAAATATGTCGGTATAGATAATTGATCAAGAATCATAAAACACCCTCGTATCTTGAAGACCATTCATTTTCAAGGGTAACCAAATTTCAATATTGTAGTTGAAATAGATAGATAGATAGTCTTTATTTTACCACTGTATGTTACATGATTAAACATTTGCATCAAGTCAGAAAATCAGCAGGCAAGCAGCTGCATTACAAAAAAAAATATTTTTTTTTGAGAAATACAATACATATATAAAATAAGGACAATAACAAGAGCATAATACTGTATATAACGATTACACATTGTCAAACACGAAAATATAAAAGTTTAATTTATAAAATAGGTACCTATAAAAAGTACAAGCATTCTACAAGTATGAGCATTAGACAACCGAAAGAGGAGTGACTAAATATGGCGTCCTCAGAAAATCATCAATTGAGTAGTTGAGTTGAGTTTTACATTATTTTTGAAGGACCTAAAGTTTAACTGTCTAATATGATGTGGTAAAAGGTTATATAGGTTTAAGTTGGGTGAATTTTTTGCACTTAGAGTTAACCTATAGCATGGTACTCTAAGAAGTCCAGCACCACGTGTGTTGTGCTCATGTTAGTCCGACTGAATAGAGAGACCGGATGCGTTTCTGTGAATCTCGATAAGAGTGTTGTAGATAAAAAGTGAAGGTAGTGGCATAATTCCCAGTTTAATGAAGATGGGTTGACAATGTTCCCTAAATTTAGCGCCGACAAGAACTCTTATAATTTTCTTTTGTTTTCGAAAAACTTTAGATGCGTGGTGGGAGTTACCCCATAGAACAACTGCGTAGGAAAATCTAGAATGAAAAAGAGAGAAGTAAGTATTTTTTAATAGGTCGAATTCAAGAACGCTTTTTAGTTTCCTAAAAAGGAAGATTACGCTGGAAAGCCTTTTGCACAGATGATCAGTATGGGTTACCCAACTAAGGTTATGATCTAGATAGATACCTAGAAGTTTAACGTTCTCGCCTTTGGATATATTTCTGTTTGAGGATATTATCAGTCTCTGAGTTTTCTCCTGATTAAGTGTTAGTTCATTAGAGGTGAACCAATTTTTGCTTTTAGTTCATTGAGAGAAGATAGTCCCAGTAGATTGTCAATGTTATGATGGGAACACGAGAGAGTGGTGTCATCGGCGAATAGAGTGGATTTTCTGGGCAACATAAATTGAGGAAAGTTGTTCATATAAACTAAAAATAACAGTGGCCCCCAAGACAGAGCCCTGGGGTACACCATAATTATTATTTAGAAATCCTGACGTTTCATTGGCTATGACAACACACTGCTGACGGTTAAGTAGGTATGATTTAAAAAGCGAGAGGGGTAACCCTCTAATTCCGTACCATTGCAATTTTTCTATTAACTTATTGTGGGAGACACAGTCGAAGGCCTTGGAGAGATCACACAGAGTAATCGCAGTGTGTTGATCCCCCCCCTCAAGACCACCGACTATATCTCTCACAATCTTTACAACCGCATGCGTGGTCGAACGTCCAGAACGGAAACCATATTAGGAGGACTAAGGAGCGACTTGTGTTCCAAATAACTTGACAATCTTTCTGTCAAAATAATCTCAAATATCTTTCCAAAAATGGGGAGGATAAATATGGGGCGGTAGTTGTCTAACAATGAGTCATCTCCCTTTTTTAAAGACTGGTATAATTCGAGCAATTTTAAATATATCTGGGTAGGCACCATTAGCGATACATCTATTAAATAAAGCAGCTAGCGGAGCGGCGATAATATCTTCCGTATATTTAATTATTTTCGCATTTAGGTCATGTATATCGAGCGAGTTTGAATTTTTTAGAGACTTAATAGCTGATTTTACTTCTTGTACAGTTATTGGATGCAAGAAAGAGGATAAGTTAGATGGTTGGTTAGGAGTAAAGTTGGTTCGAAAGTTATGGTTAATGTTAGGTAGTGAATTTATTAGGTTCCCTGCAACAGATACAAAGTGGTTATTAAATGTATCTGGTGGAATACTAGGATTAACGACATTGTCCCGACAGTTATTTATTTCAGAGTTCAATAGTTTTAGAGATATCGACTGACCAAAACTTCGTGGGCCACCCTGTTTATTTAGATTTCCTAGACAAATGTAATAACTGTGAGTCTCGAAGATGGACAGCATGAACATGGAGATCTGCTTTTAAAAAAGGAAATTACATTTTCAACTAGTCGCCACCTCATTATGCATTGCCCATTATAGTAACCGGACTGTAACTAATTGAGTGGTTTGAAAGACGGGAACTTTTGGCGTGTCCAGCGGGATAACCTGATTTGACACCCATTTTTCATGAAGAAAATATTGAAGAACGAAGTAGGAACCAACTTAAATACTTATTGCGTCTTATATATGTCTTTTGAAACAATTAAAATAAAATTTTACGTTACTCGTCGTTTTATAAATGCGCAAAAAATATAAATAATTCGTAATCACTTATTTGAAAAAGTGAATGCACTTTTAGCTGGTGTCAAATCTCTGCTGAATAATAACATTATTGTTATTCTCATAATAGAATCTAGTAAGTAGTGCTTTGTCGACAATCGCGCGTTCAATAACTCTCTAGAAATACGAGTAAACATAAATCGAAACTATGAATTAGTACCAAATTATTAATTACTTAATAGCTTCTCTAGTTCTTACATGGTAAATAAACAGAAAGGTTAATGAAATTTTTTATTCTTTCCTTAAATTTCAAAAGTATATGTTGCAACTACAAAAAAAGAATATAAATCAGGCAATGTGTTATCTTATAAATTGCATTGCCAGCTGTCAGTTTGATCCGTCTAAAAGCAACAATGTCTAATTTTCAAATTCAAATCATTCCAACTTCCAACGATCCGTAAGTAGATCCTACTTACTCCAATTTCTATCAGCGTTTGCCTCGTTTATTGACATCGTATCTGTATTTATAATCTTGGGCATTGTAGTTCTCACATAGAATGCCTTTCAAATTGCCACCTTCGCTACTTTGTTGATAACTTTACACACTCTAGTATAATTTAAATATATTCGATCCTTTTTCGCTAAAAATGATCCAGGGCCGGATTAAGGCGCAGGCGATCGCTTTGATTAGTCCATCAATTTAAATAACTACGTTCGTTTATTGGAAATTAAGTCGTTCATATCTTCATCATTAACCACATTATAATATAACTGCGAGGTATTAATTTAATCCATATTTCGTGTTCTGAATATTACAATTATTTTTCGGTTAGCTGGTACTTTAATCGACGAATATATGTATATGCTTTTCTGAAAAAACTAATAAGCGAGTTCTAAAAATACAGGGTGTTGCATCATGAGAGGGACATAGCTTAATAGGAGGTAGAGAACATCAGTGGTAACCGGAACCTCCCATAGAAATGTCTCATTGGGCCTTCATTACGAGGTTGCTGGGTGTTAAATAATTTTTGGCCAAACCAGTTTTTTGTCATAACTTTGACAGGGAATGAAATAACGGATTCATATTTGGTACGGCTAATGTACTAACGAGCCCCAAGAGGTACATGTATAAAAAAATATATATCCAGGTCCGGACTCACTATAATTTATGTTTCTTCTTTGCATCAATAAAACATCACCCTGTATATATTTTTTTGAAATTTCGATACGATATTCGAAAAGAGCAAGAAAAAACAAACAAAATGGCCTATTTCATTTTTTTGTTACACCTTCGTGGTTATTTAAATACGTTGTTAAATGTGCAAGAAAATGGATTACAGAACCCTATTAAATGAGAGGCACGTGAAATAAATAGTTTTATAACTAAAATTTGCAAAAATTCTATTGAGCCTAGGTGGTCTGGGTGAATCCTAATTCCGGCACGTTTTAAAAGTCCATTTTGGTATAAAACTGTCGTCCTAATAAGTAATCGGGTATGAAATAACAAAATTTTTAATCAATCACAGTAGGCTTGTTCAAAGAATAAAAGTGACAGATAATTTAAACCATTTAGGCCTAAGCAACCGGTTACTTTGATCAAGAAAATCATCAACATTTTATACTTAATAAAAATTGAAAAAGAGAACAAACTAAAATCTAAATAAATAAAATATTTTCCATTCAATTAACAATAAATAACAAAACAATAACTAAATGTGTTTAAAAATAAAACGTAATTGACACTAAAGTAAATTTTCAAAATGTCCTCCCCCACATTCTGTGCATTTTCTTGCGCGTTTAGAAAGGCCACCAATTGCTCGACGTATCATTTCTGGATTATTCCGTATTTCGTCGCAGGTTGTAACGATGCGCTGGATTAAATGTTGTCTACTTTCAATTTCAATGCTATAAATCTCGTTTTTTAAGTGGCCCCATAAAAAGTAATCACAAGGGTTACAATCAGGAGATCTTGGTGGCCATTCATGTGGACCCCCGCGTCCAATCCATCTATTAGGATACACATTGTTTAAGTGTTCTCTTACTTGAAGGTTAAAATGTGGTGGGGCCCCATCATGCTGAAACAACATGCCTCTTATACCGATATTTTCTAACATATTCGGTAAAATGTTTTGAAGAAAATCAAAGTAAATTTCACCATTCAATCTTTCTTCAAAAAAATGTGGCCCTATCAAATGTCTATTCACAAGTCCGAACCAAACATTTACAGAAAACCTGTGTTGCGAACGGCGTTGGCGTACCGCATGTGGGTTTTCCTGTGCCCATTTATGATTATTTCGTGAATTGTTTACTCCATCCCTTGTAAATTGTGTAAATGACTGGGCGATGGTTAGACAACCAATGACAAAACGCCAGGCGGGGGATATCGTCGCCTTGTTGAAGACGCTGTACCTGCTGGATATGATATGGATGGTAACGTTCTCTTTTTAGGGTTCTCCATACTCGCCAATGAGGAATACCAGTTGCCAAACTGATTCGTCTAGTGCTCATATTTGGGTTTTCTTGAACTACGTTTATAATATTGTTTTGTTCCTGCACACCTTGTTGTAAAACACGCTCCACAACTGCAGAATTAGGAAACTTTCCGTGTTGTCTTGCATACTGGAACACCGTACTAAAGGTTTTATGATTAGGGCATCGACGACCAGGAAAACGTAGCCGATATTCTCTTTCCGCCGACTTACCATTTCCATTACAGAAACCATAGATGAATATTATGTCAGCATATTCCACGTTTGTAAATTTTACTGGCATAGTTAAAATATTTTCACAAGTTTTCACTAATTAAATGCGGATTATTGACACATTAAATTACTAACAAACAATTATTCAACTGTTTAGGAGATTTCTTTTTATTATCTGTCACTTTGAACAAGCCTACTGTGATTGATTAAAAATTTTGTTATTTCATACCCGATTACTTATTAGGACCACAGTTTTTTACCAAAATGGACCTTTAAAACGTGCCGGAATTAGGATTCACCCAGACCACCTAGGCTCAATAGAATTTTTGCAAATTTTAGTTATAAAACTATTTATTTCACGTGCCTCTCATTTAATAGGGTTCTGTAATCCATTTTCTTGCACATTCAACAACGTATTTAAATAACCACGAAGGTGTAACAAAAAAATGAAATAGGCCATTTTGTTTGTTTTTTCTTGCTCTTTTCGAATATCTTATCGAAATTTCAAAAAAATATATACAGGGTGATGTTTTATTGATGCAAAGAAGAAACATAAATTATAGTGAGTCCGGACCTGGATATATTTTTTTTTTATACATGTACCTCTTGGGGCTCGTTAGTACATTAGCCGTACCAAATATGAATCCGTTATTTCATTCCCTGTCAAAGTTATGACAAAAAACAGGTTTGGCCAAAAATTATTTAACACCCAGCAACCTCGTAATGAAGGCCCAATGAGACATTTCTATGGGAGGTTCCGGTTACCACTGATGTTCTCTACCTCCTATTAAGCTATGTCCCTCTCATGATGCAACACCCTGTATAACAGAAGTATCTACTAACTTCGATAGAAAATTTATTTATGTTTTCATTTAATTGGAGATATACGTATATATTTGACATTTGAAAATATTTGTACGACAGCAGTATGCCTACTTGTTATAAGTGAATAAATTAAATATCAGCAACTATTTTCAACCAATGCCATGACAACGGGAAATAGCCACTGATATTTCCCGTTGCTATGTAGAGTTCAAAATAGCCACTGATATTCCTCGTTTCTAAGGAATTTCAAATATTGTGATTTGTTAAAAAATTCGATTTGACACATGAAAGAAATAATCATATATACAGGGTGTCTCACCGGGAACTGAATCGATCGATATAGAGAAAAGTACGCATCAGAAAATTTTGAAAATTTAGATAATTACTAATGTCGGTGTGGCCAATCCAACTAAAATAATTACAAGCAGCTGGCACTTCCGTTTATACTGGAAGTCGATACCAACTTGCTTATTTCAAATGGAACACCCTATATATTTTGGGGTGATCGAAAAGAGCATAAAATTCTGAGTCGAAAAATGTAGCATATCCTATACTTAAACCTAGCCGTTTCAGAGATATTTGACATTTTATAGAAAATTTGACAGGTGCAACGGTTTGCAAGAACCGTTATAACTTTCTTCGTGTAAAAAATCGTCATTTGCTTCTTGTTACGTAAAAAGAACACAAGGAGAATTACGTTCTACAGTTGGAATAAATTCAATAATATCATACCAAGTGTTCCGTTTTCGCGTTACATTTTGTCAACTTCAAACCGCGAAAACTTGTTTAGGTCAAATGGAACACCCTGTATTTTTTTACGCCAAGTTGTGTAAAATTGAATTCATTTTTTTCTGATATTAGCATTGTGGGGGTTAAATTACAACTTTTTTGAAATAATTGCGATTTTATTAGAAATTCATGAATTGTTGTAATCATTTCATCAAAATAGCCATGATTAGAAACAATCAGTCATTATCTTATGTCAAAAAATGCCAGCACGTTTAAATTATACCAACGAAAACTTTTTAAATTTGTTTATTATTTATGGAGAATGTGATAAAGTAATATCAAGAACTTGCAGCACATTTGCTACTCGATATCCACAAAAACGCAAAATAACACTAACACTGTAACATGCGTATTAATCGGATTGAAGATATGGCATGAACTAAAATAGAATAGATAAGATCGATTTAAAATACGATTTCATTTTAATTTAATAATTGCTCAAAATTCCGCCCTCGAACTTCGACACATTTTTCGCACCTTCGGATTAGTTCCTCATGGCTCTTCTAATTGAATCATCGGTAAGAAATGCATTTCAAAACATATCGTTTTGAAATTCATTTCTTACTCTTTGCATACAATCTTCAAGGGTTGTTAATGGTCTCTCATAAACTTTATTTTTAATAGTTCCCCAAATAAAATAATCCAGAACTGATAAATCGGGCGAGCGAGGAGGCCATAAGAAAGGTCCATTGCAATCCATTGATCATGAAAAGTTTCTTGTAAATAATTATTAATTAAATATGCGTTATGTGGGGGAGCACCGTCGTGCTGATAAAAAATGTTTCTATGTTCGGCGAGAGGTAAATTTTCTAAATAGTTATTATTCAAATTTTGTAAGATATTCAGATATCTTTCACCTAAAAAAGAAACAAAAATTTACCTACACATATTAGCAGAAGAGAAAATTTAATTTACCGTTTAAATTTTCGTGATAAAATTGTAATGGCACCACTCTATGGTTTCTTATGGCACAGTAAACATTGAACTGCCAACTTTCCTGAAAGTTTCGCTCTCTGAACATGTGAGGATTTGAGTCACTCCAATAATGCGAATTGTGTCTATTAAAAAGTCCATTTTTAGTAAATTTTGCTTCATCTGTCCATATAATATTTCCCAAATAAGAATCGTGACCCTCAGACCTTATTAGAATAAACTCACAAAAATTCTGTCTTCTTAGGAAATCTGTTTCTTTTAATCCTTGAACCATATGGAATGAAAATGGGTGAAACTTATGTTTTAATAAGATTCTGTGAATTGAATCCTTGCATAGTCTCGATAACAGAGCAGCTTGTCTTAATGACAACCTTGGAAATGCATGAAAATATCCTAGAATGACTATTTCAATGTTTTCGTCATCTACAATAGGCTTTCTTCTTTGCATTTTGCCTTGACACAGCCATAATTTTTTAAATTTTCCAGTATGCGTTTTACAGTGTTTGGTGACGATTTCTGTTTTTCTGGATATCGAGTAGCAAATGTGCTGCAAGTTCTTGATATTGCTTTATCACATTCTCCATAAGTAATAAACAAATTTAAAAAGTCTTCGTGGGTGTAATTTAAACGTGCTGGCATTTTTTGACATAAGATAATAACTGATTGTTTCTAATCATGGCTATTTTGATGAAATGATTGCAACAATTCATGAATTTCTAATAAAATCGCAAATATTTCAAAAAGTTGCAATTTAACCCCCACAACGCTAATATCAGAAAAAAGGGAATTCAATTTTACAGAACTTGACGTAAAAAAATACAGGGTGTTCCATTTGACCTAAACAAGTTTTCGCGGTTTGAAGTTGACAAAATGTAACGCGAAAAACGGAACACGTGGCATGATATTATTGAATTTATTTCAGTTGTAGAACGTAGTTCTCCTTGTGTTCTTTTTATGTGACAAGAAGCAAATGAGGACCTTTTAGACGAAGAAAGTTATAACGGTTCTTGCAAACCGTTGCACCTGTCAAATTTTCTATAAAATGTCAAATATCTCTGAAACGGCTGGGTTTAGGTATAGGATATGCTACATATTTTCGACTCAGAATTTTATGCTCTCTTCGAAAACCCTAAAATATATAGGGTGTTCCGTTTGAAATAAGCAAGCTGGTATCGACTTCCGGTATAAGCGGAAGTGCCAGCTGCTTGTAATTATTTTAGTTGGATTGGCCACACCGACATTAGTAATTATCTTAATTTTCAAAATTTTCTGATGCGTACTTTTCCCTATATCGATCGATTCAGTTCCCGGTAAGACACCATGTATAATACCACGAGTAATCAAAGTTTACCGATTATATACCTGGTGGTATCATGAATGTTTCCTTGCGCTTGAATGTTAATAGGACGAGTGCGTAAGCACTAATGGTATTCGGAGGACTATTCTAACAGTTAAATCATTTTTTCAAATCAGTTTTCGGTGAATCAAGTAAGAAGTCACGTAGTTTTCATAGAAACGAGTAAACAAACTTGCGTCGATTTGAAAAATCAAATTTAATAAGAATTATTTGTATTCTCTTTGACGAATAATAGGGAAATAAAGTGTGTTCTGATATGGAAACTAGTTCAAAAAGGTTTGGGGTGATAAATCAGAATGTGAAATTGATTTTGATTAATTTTTGAGTAAAATATTCGCTTAGGCCACATTGTTGTTAACATTGTTATAAATATTACGAACGGAATAGTCATGTAATTTATATTACTCGCATCCTAACCCTCGCCATTTCCCACGATTACCAAATAGGTTCGTTGTCATAGAAACGAACATGTTAGGCACTTGACGTTCCTGGGTGTATAAAAATGCAGCGTTTAGAAAGTATCGGGAAATTCGACGAGGAATTCAATAATTTTATGGTCAAAGTGAACGAAGTGAGTAGTATAGTGAAAAAAATGAATTCCGCCGACAAGAAGGTGCAGGAAATCGGGGACTTGGAAGCGAAAAAGTATTTAGGGGAAACGACCGAGAAAGTCGTGGAAAATATCGACGAGGACAGTGTTATATTGGAAATCAAAAGTAACAGAACCCTTGTCAATAAAAAGGCCTTAGCAGATATGAACAAAGACCCTGGGACTATGTCACAAGGTAAATTTCCGAAAAGGCAGAGCAGACGGATCGTATTTAAATTTAAACAAAGGATCGGTAGGTGTTAACATTTCCACCGGTGTGTTTTTTTCAGAGGCTTTTATGGACGAGGTATCAAAGGACGCAGACAAGAGATACCGTGATAAATTGGTGAGAAAAGAAAAAATGGAAACCTTCAAGAAGCAAGCAACTCTGGCCTTTAGAAGAGGAGAATATGAAAAAGCCCTAAGTCTGTATAATAAGGTATCTTTGACCTTCTTATTACCAACCATAATATAGTAACTAACCCTGAAGAACGAAATGTGATGTAATTTTAGAAACAAACGAACAATCTAGATCCGATTTGTTTCGATTAAATACTTTAACAAACAAAACTTAGAGATAAAAGTCTTTTTTATCCTGGTCTTTCAGTCTCATTAGATTTACCAGAAGTTAAGCCAAAAAAGAACGTGTACTTTGTAAAATAAGTTCAGTTTCTTCTTCTTTAGGCGATTGAGCAAATAAAAGATAACTGCCTGCTTTATAACAACAGAGCTCTGACTCACATTAAATTGAAACTCTATGACAAAGCCAAGTACGATTTAGAGTGGGCCTTGAGATTAAACGAGGACTGCCTGAAATCTTGGTTGCTTCTAGCCAAGACACATTATTTGAGTAAGGATTATACGGAATATAAAAAGGCGATCGAGGAGGCGCGACAGAGAAATCCGGACGATGAGGATTTTATAACAGGTAAGCGTTCGTTTGAGAAAGAATACAAAAGCAAGCTAGTTATTTTTTAGAGTATGTGGAACATTTGGAGAACGAAGATGTAGAGACAGCACAGGAGCCTTAGAATGGTAGAAATGTTCGAAATTGAACTGGTTAAAACCTTTCAATATTTAATAGTTACATTTATTAATTGTTATCGTGTAGCAAAAAAGATTATGTAAACTTAATAAAGCAGTAATTAATATGTTTTTCACGGTATTCTTCATTGGTTTTTAGAATAACCCTTGAATATTCTATAGGACACTCCTTGCAGTTTTGCTATATCCCCCCAACATGCCAATTTGATTGGCGAAACGTTCATCCTCTGGCTAACACTAAGATTTATCAAATTTCAGTACAGTCATTGCCTTTGACGTAGTGGTCACACACACCAAAACACTTCAACACTACGCTCAAATGGAGGACGGTAGTACGGTTAGCACGTTTAGCTTTCATTCTGAGCATACCTAGCGAAGTGGGTTCGAGTCTCACCTACTGCAAAGTAATTTCCAATTAAAAATTATCCCCAAGAAGTGATTCGGATTCCACTATAAACTGTAGGGTTCTGTCTTCTTTACTAACACAAGTTACACGACGCGCGTTTCGCTAACTATGTTAACATCACCGGGGGGAGGGTGTTGAAGATTGATTAAATTAAATTAACTAGCTTAAATTAAAGAAGTTCCCGATGATACAACATAATTAGCGAAACTCGTGTCGTGTAGTGTAAGAATCCAATACCACAGGAATACAATTAGACATTTGCTTTCTTAGTTAATTTATCGTACTTAACAAAACCACGACGAACATACAGACAGACAGACATTGAATATTATTCAGAATATGATGCTAACATAATGATATGAAATTGTTTTCCATGGGAGAGATATTTACAAGTTTATAGATTAGTTCCTGACTAAAAGTAATAATAGTTGATTTAGAATTTGGCGGAGGATACTTAATAAATTATTACTCTAGTTTATGAACATTCCTGAAGTAAATAGCTATAATTGAACAACAATATTTGAAAAATTATGTTGTATTTTTGATTGTCGTGATTTGCTTTTCCTAAACACTCAATATTGGACATATAAAGTAATTATATCGAAGCCCCATCTCTTCCAAATTCAGGCACTAATTTTTAAAATTACATGAACCAAGTTTAAATAATTCGTACATTTTATTGATGTAGCGTCCTCTACCAGAAATAAATTGACCCGTTGAAACGTCCTTTGTGTACTAGCGACACCTGTCGCTGTTACACCGGCTTAAAAATAAAACAAATCAATTTCAAGTTTTTGACATTTGACGTTTGAATCTGCCGAAACGAAAAACGCAAAACTACTGGCAGTGGCACTTTCCCACGTAAATTGCGTTGAATATAAAAATACATTGAAGAATGTCAACGTACGATGGTGAGTTAAACAGTTTCTTATAATATCCAGGTCTTTTTGGTGTTTGATTTAACGATCGATCGTTGTAGAGTCGGGCCTAGACAGGAACTACAAGATACCGAAAAGGAAATCCGATGAGATGTCTAATAACGATTATAATCCGTACACAAACGTGGAAAATCCTGTGTTGGCCAGTTCCTACTACAATTACTACGACAATCCCGGCTTGTTTGGACCCTGGCAACAGGGAGCGGTATATTCCCAATACCCGCCCTCGACGAACACCGTGGAGCCAATAACACAGAACATATATAACACCCTTTCTCACATCAAGGAGAAGCCGAAAAACTTTAGAAAAAACATCTGTAAGTTCCATACCATTGTTCAATTTATAAAACCAGTGACATAAACTCAAGTTTCTTTAGTCAAAGAAACGGTCCCGGATGTAGACGACGCAACTTTGCCAAAAGAGTTGACCGCAATGTTCCAGCCTTTGTATTGTAAATTGTGCACGGCCCAACTAAGCAGCAACGTAATGGCAAGGCTGCACTACAAGTCCAAGAACCACGAGAAGAAAATCAGAAAGTTTCTGGTAGAGTATTCCCAGACTACAGGGGAACCGTTGCATAAGAGGGCTAGAATCGCAGGGACGCCTAAAAGCGAGGTTAGAAGAATTAAGATATTTTTCAATGTTTAGGGTCATATTATGTTACCTTTTCAGGAAGAGAAAAACCCAAGGTGGTTCCACTGTGAAGTGTGTGATTTACCATTGACAGGAAAGATGCACGCCGAGTCTCATTATATGGGCAAAAACCATCAGAAGTAAGTATTTATATCTGTAGTGTTGTGAAATTGTATTAATGTATCTTGTTGTAGGGCCTTGGCAGGTTGGAGGCCACCCGCTGGGAAAGGATTTTACAATGATGAGGGGAAATGGGTACGTCAGCAAGGGTATGTAGGGCTTCGTATTTATCGCGTAATTTATCTAATAAGTTTTCTATTTAGCGTGAAAAAGGTAACTTTGGCGGACGGTGAAGACACCTTCGGGTTAAGTTTCCGAGTAAATGCATCCGAAGGAGCGAAACCGATAATAGGGCCGGTTGCCACCACCTCCTCGAATGGTACGGCAGGTAAATTCCATTGCGAGGTTTGCAATGTAGGGGCGACATGCCAAGAACAGATTGAAATGCACTTTAAGGGACAGAAGCACCAGAAGAAAATGAAGCAGCTGGGACTACAACCCCACTTTGTGATTCCGGCTGTGCCCAATAAGCAAGGTGGGTGAGAACTTTATTTTGAGAGATATTTATCAATAGTATTATTAGGTGCAAGTATGTTTGTATGGAATAAAAATGAATTTATAGTCAGTCTCTTTTACTATTTTTTTAAATCTTCCTCTATTTGAAACCTGCAATTTTGAAATTGAGAGTGCCGTACGTAAAGTTTGAAAATTGCCCGACAATGCCTAAAATGTAACATCGTTTGTTTGCTGTGCATTTTTGATGACGTCTGGTGTATCTCATAAGAAAATGTCAAGTGGTGTTGGATCCGCGATTCTAGTTGATCACTTTACTTTTCAAAGCACCAGAAATTGTCCTTACACCTTGATTATATCCTAAATTATTAAAATCCATTAATCCACTTTCTTTAACTGTTTCTCCATTGTACTACACCTGAGCCACAGCAAATATTGCGCAATTTTTGCTGCATAAAACTCAATAAATTTGTGCAACGGATATTAAACTTTACATGAACCGTCCGTGATCAATAATATAGAACAACATAAAATAGTGTTTGTTTAACTACTGTTTCCTATTGTCTCTAGATAAGAATACAAAGATGTTGTTGGCATATTGTTAATGAAGCTATTAGCAAAGGTATTGTTTGTAAGTGTAGATTGTTTTATAGGGTCGTTTGGCTTCGAACAGCCTTACTTCACTTCGAACTAAAAGATCTTTTGTGATTTACCCTACATCTAGTTGTTGCCCAGGATTCCAAGACTTTTTACAAAGCTTGTGATTTTCCTGGTAGCTAATTTCCCTATGTCTTCAGGCGTTAATTCCACCTGTTCTAGGAATTTTAGTCTAATGCGGACTAACACCTTGCATTCACAAAGTATATGTTCCGTAGTTTCAGTTGCAGTATTGCAATATCTGCATTTGTTGTCTACTGCCTTGCCCATATTCTTGAGATGAGATCTCAAGGGGCAGTGGCCAGTTAGAAGGCCTGTGATTAGCCTTAATTCGGACTTTTCAAGTTCGAGAAGCCTTGTGGCATTCTTTGTCGAATAAGTTATAAACTTTTTCGCTTGTTTTTGACCTGGAGTATTCCTCCAGTAGGACTTCTTCTGGTCCTTTTCCCATTCTTGGATCTCCTCCACTATGTGTCCCTTGGCCAGGCCACAAAACGGTTCGGGTCCACTGTGTGGTGCTTTAGATCCTTTTTTTGCAAGGCTGTCAGCAAGTTCATTTCCTTGTACTCCCTCATGTCCTGGCATCCACATCAAGGTAACCTTGTTGTTGTTGGCCAGTTGCTTCAGGGATTGTCTACATTCCCAGGCAATTTTAGACTCAAAGGTATAGGACCTTAGAGCTTTTAGTGCTGCCTGGCTATCAGATAATATATAGATCTTTGCCCTTCGGATGCTTTTATTTAGGCACTCCTGGGCACACAGATCTAATCTATAGCGTAAATTTCTGCCTGGAAGATGGTTGGGGTGTTACCGAGGGCTTTGGATAGCCTACATTTAGGCCCTGCTATGCCCACTCCTACCCCTTCAGCCATCTTAGATCCATCTGTATACCAGATGAGTGACCCTTGTTCCAATCGCAGTGCCTCTATCTTGCTCGTCTGACGGCTTTCAATTAGCACGTCAAAGCCTTGTTTGATTGGCATTGAGTCAGTGGGTTTGGTCATGGACTTCAAATGGATTAACTCCAGAATCGTTAAGTTACCAACCAGATCGCCTGGTTTAAATTTAAATGCCTGGTGCAGTCGTAAAGCACTGAGTGCTGCCTCTTTCCTTACATGCAAGTGCAAGGGAAGTAGGTCGAGCATAGCCTCCATAGTTGCTGTGGGACACGAGTGCATTGCTCCTGTAGCCCCTATACAGGCAAGGCGTTGCAGTTTTGTAAGTGTAGGTGGCAGTGCCCATCGATGCCAATAGATTATAGTTTGACTGGACATTTCTAATTTTTGTGCTCATACAATCTTACCCTGAAAGGTCTGAACACCTCGCCTACATGATATTTGTTATACTTGTACTGTGATACTGTAAATACACTTTTTTGAATTTTGCTCCTGGTATAATGGTTGTTCTTGTCGAAATAGATCTGAGTGTGGTGCCAATTAAAAAATATGAATTTTGACAATTATTGAAACGTAAGTTAAATGATGTTTTATGATTACCTCGTATAATTATTTTAGCTTTAGTTCATGTTCACTTTAATCTTTACCATCACTCCCAAAAGGTGCCTCTTTACAATTTGACTTGATTAACATCAGTCTGATATTTATTATTTTGTTTTTGAAAAGTCTGTATGTGTCGAATAAAAATTGAATGCTGCTAAAACCGTAAGTTTTTGATATGGACTATGGTATATAAAATAAATTAGAATTTAAAATAACAAAGTTGGTTGCCACTTCCGATATAACCGGAAGCACCAGAAAAATATACATATTTTAGCTGGAAAGAACACCGTAGAGTTAATTTCCATGACGTACTCATTAAACTAGTTCTGTTGTGTCACGTACACAGATTTTTTTCTCTTGCAGGTGACGCTCCGGAGCCGAGTTATGCTACGAAGACGGCCGACAATATTAACTTGTCGGTTTACCGAACCCCTTCCGGCGATTTCTATTGCCCCACCTGCAATCTCACTTTAAACTCCGAGCCTCAGTTTAAGATCCACCTGAGGAGCAAGGGACACCTCAGAAAGACGCAGCAGAAACAGTAAGGAGGATGTTTTTGTGTGAAAATGCGTGACGCTGAACTGTTTGGGCATGTTAAATACATAATTATTATGTTAAGTGTATATTTACACCGTACCGTGCACCATTGGGTAAGGGAAGGGCTATAAGTGATTTGAAGAACAAAATTTGTTACACACCTAGTTCATGGTCTTTGGTTTGAACAGTTGACGGTTTCTTCAACACTTCGTGCTTTTTCAAAATCAAAAGCTCTATGTCAAGCTGTAATAGTTTTCTTACTTACGTCATATTCTGCCCCACCTTGGGGTGTTTGGTGAATAGAACGTTACATTCTACGTGTACACCTGCTGAAAGTGACGTTTTAAGGAGGTGTAACCAAATGGCATGCTTCGACTGTATATTGTGCATTGAGTTTATTTTATTTTTTTTTAGCTGTCTAGCAGCAGAAATTGTATAATTTTTGGCCAATTACAAATGGAATTTCTAGTGCACTATTAATTAGTATGACGGTGGCCTTAATATTATACTTATTTCGCTTATATAGTGACAAAAATTTTGAAATATACCAAAATTGATTTACAAGTTCATAAATACTGCTTCAACCGCTACTTTCCGTAGCAGAATGGAATTAAGGAGTGGTGAAAAAAATCTTTTCTGTTGAATAGTAGGAATATTCAGAAAGTATTTTGATCTATTGCCAGTAATTTTTCCCTTTTTTGCTTTTTAATTCGTTAACCTATGCTGGTTTTTCTTCGATTTTTTATTAATACTTGAACATTTTTGTTTAGACCATTGCCATCTCAGCAAACATTTTTTATAAAATTAGCTATAACTCGATTTGGTACAGTCGAATTTACTTATTAAGGTACTTATTACATAAAATTTACTAAAAAAAGATACCTCCGATTTAAATTTCCAAATTGTTCAAATTTATATTTAAATTTACGTAAATTATACCAAGAAATCTACCTCATACATAAATTGCTTGAAAGTAACTTCAACCAAATCAGAAAAGGAAAAACTACTAAAAAAAAAAAATTACCAAAAATTAAAGTATATACGACTGGAATTGAAACCGTATAAAAACTAAAAGCCGGCAAAAACAGTCGGTATCTCTTTATTGTACATGGGCGGAGGTAAATGGAAATGATTGTCACAATAAAATGTTAAAATTGTATTCATTTTTATTATTTTTTGTTTATTAGATTCATTTCGCCAATAACATATTTTTGAGGTATTATATCCGTTTTAGATATAAAGTCTAAATATTTAAATTTATTGGTTTTAGTTTTAAAGTTAACCCATATTATATTGAAATATGTTATTGCTCAGCAAGGACCAATGAGAAGGTATGAACATATCTTGCCAGGAGGGGATGGGACAGGTTAGATTAACGAGGGGCAAAGATTTTAGTCAAAAATAAAATAAAAATTTAAGCTTCTAAAATAAAAACGTAAATTTCTTGAATTATTATATGAAAACAAAAATAAATATTTGTATACTTATATAAAACATAAATAAAAACAAAATTAAAATATTTCTCTAGAATGAAGTAAGTAACTTGAATTAAAATTTCTTGTCAACTAAACAAAATATATTCCACGAAATGTAACAATAAAAAAGTGAATGAAAAAATGAAGAAAAGTTAAATGTTAATTGACGCGTCCGAATCTTCACTTTCTGAGGAGGAATCATTATCCAGTTGAATTAAAATCGGCGCACTAGGGGGTAGCGTTGGATATCGATTTTCTTCTCCAATTACATGCCTAACGGAATTTTTCCATAAGTCAGTATTATTGTCAATGTCATTTATTACTTCTCTTATATGATCAACTACTATCGCGCTTAACGTTGGAGAGTTATTACATTTTCGTAAACGTACTTTTAGTGTTCCCCAAACCATCTCGATAGGATTAAATTTGCAATAGTATGAAGGTAACCGCAAAAGTGTATGACCGTATATTGGATAAGTTATCAATAACATATTCCTTTTTGAAATTCTGTTCTTTTCAGTAATTCGCGTTTTATTGGAACTTTTACAGGAATTTCCATTTTTTTTTCTCATGAATTTTAAAATGTCTTCCTTTTTTGTGCTGTTATTTGGTGTTTTATTTAATATACGCGAGTGATAAGAAGCATCATCTAATACAATTACCGAATTTGGCGGAATATTTAGTAGAAGCTGTTGAGAAAACCATTTTTCGAATAGATCGGCTGTCATGTCTTCGTAATAGTCTGCAGAAGACTGCGATATTTTTTTGGCCGACAAGACCAACGCATTGGGTACAAACCCATTTTCACTTCCCGCATGAAGTATGATAACGCGTTTTCCGCTAGAACACGGAGTATTTAAAACACAATTGTGCGAACTATCTACCCAACCATACTGAACAACATCATGCGTGTCAAACCACGTCTCATCTAGATACACTATATGCCTGTTTAGTTTACGATATTCTCTAATTTTTTCCAAATAATCTACTCGAAGTGAAACTATACGTCGCGATTCCATAATTACCATACGACTGTCAAGTTTTTTATGTTTAAAACTGCATTCTAATAAGACATTTCGTAGTGTATCTAAAGACCTATAATTATAATCAGGATAATCGCTCAATTTTTCTTGAATCATTTTTAACATAGGAACTATATTTTCTTCATACATATTATAAATTATACGCCGTATTACATCTCTAGTGGCATCATCAATATTTTTTAATTTCGTATTTTTCCGTTTCCTCTTTGCGCTGTGATCTATAACATCGCCTTCTTGAATTACGCGATAAATTGATTTTCTACTTAATTCAACCAAATAGTCAATTTACTCATTTAGTTGATCTAAAAGTCATCCCGAAGAAATATTTATTAACTTTTTTGTAGCAATCACCTGGAAAATCTACCATAAATTAATTTGACTATAACCCACCAATTTAAAAACAATTAGTTATTGTCTTTGTCATTATTCTTGATAATTTCGACCATTTTAAAAAATCATTACACGTAAACTTGACTCTCTCGTGGTGTGGATAGAGAAATGAGTGCGAAAAACAGTAAATGGTATAAATATATTTTTTCTTACAAAGAGCTTCTCTTTACCACTTTTGACTCACTATTCACTCTAATTTGCTTGTTAACAACACATGCCCAATAAGAATTTACACTTAATAGGTGAAATGATGTAGCATTTTCAAAAATAGGGCGACCTAAATATGTTATATTTACCTGTAGGAATTTTTTTTATGACACTTCTTTAAATAAATAAAGTTAAGTAGCATGTCGTAAACTTTATTCCAAAATTAAAATTTTCAAAATGAACTTATCTAGAACAAACGGTGAAAATGCCAAAAAAAATATATAAATTTTTATAAAGTTATACATAACAAATGTAACATAGTTTTAGCTCAGAATATTATTATAATTTTTTTACTTGATAATAGGAATTTTCTTATTAATAGTAATATATACTATTTTTTCTTCAAGCGTATTAAAATGCAAACATTTTTTAATTTATTTATTATAAATGTACAATTATTCAAATTGAAGTGTTGCATGTTGAAACCACTGGTCGATGTTTCATTGTCTATATTCATAATTTTATTGTTAGTTCCAAGTTGTTTGTTATGGTGTATTCTTCATTTGGAATAAGTTCATTAGGGGTGTTCGAACTTGTGTCTTTAGAAGTACTAGGGGCTAGAAATCTTTTGGCTGTCTCCTTTTTATTCGTTATAGTTTCATCTATATTCAAATTTATATTTATTAACGGTGGTGTTATTGTATGTATGTAACTTTGTGTTTTCTTTGTAATTTAGCCAAGCTAATAAAGATTATTATTATTATTATATAACCCTCAGCTACGGAACTTGACTTCCAGCCCCCATGTCTTTTGAAATAAGAAATATCTCCACCATTGTCTACAAGAATTGTTGCTGACGTTCGTCGTAAACAGTGACCTGTATATTCGGATGGATTTGACAAATTTAAATACAGAGCAACTTCTTTTGTCGTATTCGAAATTTTATGTATGCCCATTACTACTTTGTGACATTTTCCTGTTTGATACTTGATAAAATATCGGGATAGTTGGAAATCTTTTGGACGAAGTTTGTTATACTGGCGGCACAAATTCAAGTAAAAGTCACCGACAATAGTAACCGACCGTGGCTTTTTAGTTTTTGTATTTATAATTTTTACTAAAATTAATGTTCCACAATCCTCGACATCTATATTTAATTTTAATAGCTCATCACAGCGACAGGCATCTGTGACTCCGAATATCAACATAACCTACAATCGATTGACAATTATCTATTTGTTCATTAGTAAAGGATACTAAATTTCTTAACTTAACTAAATAAGTGTCATTGGGTGCATTTTGCAGAAAACCGTCGAACTCTTGTTTTGTTAACGCTTTGGATTTTTTCGGATTGTAACCTTCCCCTTGACGTTTTAAAAAAGCATCGAGTTTTGCATATTTTGCAATATTTACATTATTTTTCAAGTTTAATTCAGCTTTAAACATTGAATACTGTGCCCAGAGAGTTGAACTTTTCAATTTATGTTTTTCGGCCAAATTTGAGAAATACGCCAACATAACGTTTTCGGAATAATTGCGAACATTTTCTTCTTGGGCCCATTTCATTAGTCGCTCATATGCAAATTCATAAATCTTGCGAGATTTCGTAGGAATTAAATTTTCTACAGCAGAATTAGCAATTTTCACTAATTTTGGTGGTGTACTCTGTATTTCTTCAGACATCTTTTACGTTTCACACAACCACATATGATTCGAATGCAATTGCGGACCATACTAATGACATAACATATGACAGATGGTTTGTAGATAGCGCGTCACCGACCGCTGTGGTGGCTTTCCGTACTAACATTATGTTACTAGTAAAAGAATGTCCACCACGGTGGCGTTCGGTATTAACACTTTGTTATTAGTAAAACAATGTCCTATCTCTAATCCTATTTTTGGTAGCACAATTTAGACATTTTAATATGCTTGAAGAAAAACAGTATTTTGGAGGGGCATTGTTATTCTTCAAAGTAGAAGTGTTAACATGCACTACAAAATTTCCTTCGCAATAATGTCAACAAACGTGAACTGTAGACTGTCGCAATTACATTACATATATTTTTGTCATCGACATTTATTCATTTTGAATCTTTGCTGTGAATTAGGTATATGTGTTAGTTGTGTTGGTGACTTCCAACAATATTTCTCCTGGGTATAGATAAAAATACCAAATAAGTATAAAATTCTTTTTGCGCACTTGGAGTCACACGTCATCTGCAAATATGTTCGTAGTTTCTACCTAAAGCTAGTTAAATCAACGTCGAATCCACGTAATGTTACTTAAATATGGTTAAATTTAATTTTGCGATAAAATTCATTATCATAATTTAGGTAGTCTCGACGTTAAATTAAACCAAAATGTTTGCTGGGATGAGCTGATAGTTCAGTTGTGTGCTTATATTTCTTCATTGTCTGTACATTTTATGTTTGTTTAACTAATTGTATAATAAATGGTGGAAACGAATACGGGTATAGTATATAATTTTGTAGCGTTGGGTATTATTTTTGGCGACACTGGTAGAAAACCAGGTTCTAACTCCTTCCCTCCACCCTTAACTTTGTTCAGCTCTATTCAGAAAACGACTGTCAGCACAGTGTTTTCTTAAAAAATATGTATATTTTTAAATGGGTAAACCAATTTTGGTATTTTTGTTGTTAAATTCTTTAATTAATTTAATATACTATTTATTAAGAGGTCAGTCAACTTGGAATTTTTCTAGCATTAGTTTTACACCGACCTAAGTTGCGTATAATCGAATGGCGTGCTGGGAATATCAGCTGGCTTGATTGACCCATGAATGACAGATGTAAATGCATTATTTATATTTATTTGTAAAGGTAAGAAAGTCTGGTACATTAATTGATGTTAACCCACCTTGTTGTTAAGGAGATCGGGCATGAAATTCGAGTAGAACATATATTATTTTTTCCTGTATTAAGTAACCTTCGATTTTAATCGAATAATCCAGTCCGTTCTCCATTTAAAAGTAGCCAACTCTTTCTGTTAGTTTGTAGTACTTATTGTTTTTAATTTTATTGAGTTTATGTGATTGCAAAATAAAATTTCGGAATATTTTTAGAGCCCCCACTTCTCTACAGATCACCCAAAACATTGCCCTCTAATTACAAATTGATTGATTCTGTTTTTACTTTTAATGATACATACACATACTTTGTCTCGATACCCCAGTCTTGTACGTAAAATAAATATTGGCTGATAAAGATATAAGCAAACGAGTTGTTTATTTCTGTACCAATATATTCCAATAGTGTTGGAATTACAAACACCAGAAACATGTTCATTTTGTCAGCCGAGCCGACGTCATCTAAGTACTTATTGTGATTTGAAGGTGATATAAAAAACAGTGAAAGTCGTTCAGATGTATTTAATTTGTACAGTTGGTACAGGGACGGTAGCTCAGTGTGCTGAAGCATTTGCCTAGCAAACTAAGTTGCCTAGCGAAGTACGTTCGAGGCCCCCAAGACAAAACAATTTTTCATTAACAAAAAATGCCCCAAGGGTGGTTCGGACTCCACAATAAACTGTAGGGCCTCGTCTCTTTTTACTTAGCACAAGATCCTTGAGACCCTCCAGGGCATTACTTCATTAACTTGAGAGGCGGTTAAGAAAATATTGTTACGTCCTTACAATTTTCAGTAAACACTTTGTGGATTCCAAATAACTTGCAACAAGAATTTTCACAAACCACTGATTTATTTAATCACTAAAATTACACTAGCAAATACTTAAAAATCACACAACTAATAATAACTTAATCTAATATAATTTCACTACTTTTAAAACACTAAGCACTTTACTTTCCTTCTTAAACTTGTCAACTCTTGTCTAAAAACTCTCTTGTCTGTTTACTTCACTAAACTGCATACTTCACTCAACTGAACTGTTCCCCCATCTGCTGGAGTCACCTCTTTATACACACTTGGAATCCTTCTAGAATTTTTTTCTAGAATTCTCCATAATTTTCTACCATGTAATAGATGATTGTTCGTCAATTGGCTCATAGACGGCGCCACCCTACTAGTCAGGGAAGTAACTAAGCTTCTGAGGAAAACTTTGAACATGAACTTAATCACATCTTTCCTTGTTAGAGGGCAGCACATAACACTGCCCCCTCCTTAAGCCTGAACGTCCCGGTCAGGCAATTCAGATTCCCCAACATACTTCATACTTCGCCAACCTATCCAAGTGCACGATCTTCATCTTGGACTTCTTACTACGTTGAATTCGGTAAACAACGTCATTGATCCGAGTGATGACTGAATACGGTCCTTCCCAGGGTGGGTGAAGCTTCGGAGATTTTCCCTTCTTTCGCTGTGGGTTATATAGCCAAACCAGATCGCCCTCCTTGAATCCTGCTGACGTTCCCTTCCGGTCATAGCGAGCCTTCATTCTGTCACTAGCTATGCTAACTTGGTTTCGAACCAATTCGTGGACATTCCTCAGCTGTTGACTAACTTCGTCTGCGTAGTCATCCACGGAGAGTGGCTTCTTATCTGGTGTACCAAACATCAAATCACATGGCAGTCTGATCTCGTGCCCAAATATTACACGAGCCGGTGTCTGTTTAGTCGTCTCATGAATGGCAGCCCTGTATGCCATTAAGAAAAATGGTATATGTCGATCCCAATCTCGCTGGTTCTTGTGAACTACCTTAGAAAGATGTTCCTTCATGGTTTTATTATGTCGTTCCACCATTCCATCTGACTGGGGATGAAGAGGGGTTGTCCGAGTCTTGTGAATGCCCAGCAACTCACAAATTTTCTGAAATACCCCCGACTCAAAGTTTCTCCCTTGATCGGAATGTAGCTCCAGGGGTACACCAAATCGGCATACAAGGTTATCCACCAAAACTCGAGCAACAGTAACTGCTTCCTGATTCGGAATGGCATAGGCTTCCGGCCATTTACTAAAATAGTCCATAGCGACCAGGATGTATTTATTCCCATCATCTGTCACTGGGAATGGGCCCGCTACATCTATAGCAATCCTCTCAAAAGGAGCTCCAACGTTATATTGCTTCATTTGGCCCCTGCTCTTCGTCTGTGGCCCTTTGGTAGCTGCACAAGCCTTGCATTTGCGGCACCAAGCTTCCACATCTTGACGGCTATTTATCCAATAAAATCGTTCCCGTACTTTAGCCAATGTCTTATTCATACCAAAATGTCCCCCGGACACTCCATCATGTATTTCCTGAAGTACTTTTGGGATCCGACAGCTGGGTATCACCAGACGCATGGTAACTTCCTTCCCATCTGGACTTTCCCATGCTCTCTTTAATAGCCCATCTATAACCTTAAGGGAGTCCCATTGTGCCCACAATGCCTTCAGCTCCACACTTTTGTCCGAAACATCCTTCCATTCCGGTCGCGTTCCTTTTTCTTTTGCCCTTAATATAGGACCAATTACACTGTCATCCATTTGTTCTCGTCTTAGAACTTCCTTTGTCCAATCATCTGGAACATCTACCTGAACTGTGTTTACTATTACCGTGCCCTGTGCTTTTTCAACCCGATAGCAGTGCTTGCAGTCATCTTTGCACGGTCTTCTTGACAGAGCATCTGCATTTTTATGAGACTTTCCAGGTCGGTGTTCGATTGTGAGGTCATATTGCTGCAGTCTTTCTATCCAGCGAGCCAGTTGACCTTCTGGGGTTTTCAGCTGCAATAGCCATTTTAATGCAGCATGGTCGGTCCTGATTTTGAAATGTTGGCCATAGAGGTACTTGTGAAAATGGTCCACGGACTTAACAATGGCCAATAGTTCCTTCCTTGTTACACAATAATTCCTCTCTGGTTTGGACAGTACCTTACTGAAATACTCGATTACTTTTTCCTCTCCATTTTGGACTTGAGATAGTACACATCCAATTGCGGAGTTGCTAGCATCCGTGTCAAGAATATAGAGGCCCTTTGGTTTGGGATATGCTAGCACAGGACTACTGCATAACGCTGCTTTCAGCTTCTTCCATGATGTTTCACACTCCGGTGTCCACTGATATTTAACTTTCTCCTCCGTTAGCTGGTGTAGTGGTTTTGCTATATCCGCGAATCCTTCCACAAAACGTCTATAGTAAGTGCAGAGGCCAAGAAAGCTTCGTAATTCGTGTACATTTGAAGGTCTTGGCCAATCACGCACGGCAGAGATCTTGTCCGGGTCTGTCTGTATTCCCTCCGAAGATACGACATGCCCAAGGAATTTCACTTCTTTTTGGAATAGTAGACACTTCTTTGGATTCAACTTTAGGCGTGCATTTCTGATTCTCCCAAATACTTCTTGAAGATTTTCCAAATGTTCCCTGAAGTTTCGTCCCATAACCATTACGTCATCAAGATAAACTAAGCACGTCTTCCAAGTTAGTCCTCGGAGTACAAATTCCATCAATCTTTCAAAAGTAGCTGGCGCATTGCAAAGTCCAAAAGGCATCACGGTGAATTGATATAAACCACTACCGGTTGAGAAGGCAGTCTTTTCCTTGTCGTCAGGGTGAAGTCCCACCTGCCAATACCCACTTCGAAGGTCTAGAGTTGAAAACCATCGTGACCCTGCCAGCGTACTTAATGTATCGTCAATTCGTGGTAGTGGATAGCTGTCTTTCTTTGTAACATCATTCAGCTTCCGGTAGTCGACACAAAATCTCAAAGTTCCGTCCTTCTTGGCAACTAAAACTACCGGTGATGACCAGGGACTGGTTGATTCCTCAATTACTCCATCTTGTAGCATCTTTTGAACCATCGCAGCAGCTTCTTCCTGTTTAGCTAGTGGCAACCTCCTAGGTTGTTGGCGGATTGCGGCTGAATCACCAGTGTCTATCCGATGCTGTACTATATCAGTTTTCGTGAGGATGTCTGTGTTTTTGGCAAATACCGTACTTTCTTTTTCCAAAAACTTGATTGCCTCTCTACGTTCATCCTCAGATAGGTGTTCAAACTGGGTACTCAACAAAGTCACAACTTCCCTGTCTACGCTGGTTGGCGAACATTTCTCCCCTTGTTCCTCGCACCTTGCTATCCACTGGACTGGTTCGTAGGATCCTATTGCCTCACCTTCCTTAAAAGTTACCGAGTGGGAATTTAAATTAGCCACTCTAATTGGAATTTTGTCTTTTGTCCGGGTTAGAGTTCTTGCTAAGACTACATTTTCTGTCTTAATTGAATCATCGTTTTCAACAAGGCCAACACGGTATCCACCAGAGTTTCCTTCCAGAATGGCCTCGATTATTTGTTCTGAACGGGCAGGAATCTTGATTGTCTGAGCCGTCAGTAGCCTCACTTTTTGAAATCGGTCATTTGCTGTTGACAAAATAAATTCTTCATTTCCAATCTTTAGAACTCGTTCTACCACGTCAAGTACAAATTGATCTTGTACTCCCATAACATCCAGCCCCAAAATGAAATCATCCGTGATGTCAGCCACAATAACCCTATGACTAAAGCACAGGCGTCCAAACTGCAGATCTAGGTCAACTTCTCCATGAACCCTTACCCTGTCTCCTGTGGCTGTTCGAACGACCAATCCATTTTGGCTTTTATCAACTTTTATTCCTGATAAAAATCCGGGCCGCACTATTGACGACGTGGCACCTGTGTCGATAGTGAAGATACATCTCCTTTTGTTTACATAGCCATCCAAAAGCAGACTACTCGGGACTCTTCTAATCTGGGAAACCCGTATCTCTCTGGGGGCACCGTGTTCACCAGCCAGCACAGCCCCCAAAGTGCTGGCTATTTTTAGTTTTCCTGCGGCTCTTCAGTCATTGCGGCATTTACTCGCTCAGGGCTCCGCTGCCGACAGTTTCGCTTAATATGCCCTGGTTTGCCGCACTTATAACAACGAATCACCTTCCTTGGCTGTTCATCGTTCTGCTCTCTTTCCTGCTTCCTTGGAGCATCTGGTTTTGTCATCAACTGGCTTATCATTTTGTGTATGTCAGCCATCAAAGATTCCATATTTGATTTTTCTAAATGGTCCTCTTCTACCTTCATGGCTCGTACTCTCGGACGTGGAGTCTCTTTATAAGCGGCTTCAACTTCGAGGGCATGGATCAAGGCTTCGCTACCAGTCTTATCTCGAGATAATCTAAGGACTCGCCTGATCTCCTCATCTCTTATGCCATCGATGAAAGTACCAACTGTTAATTGTTCCTGGAATTCTTTGGGTGCATCCGGGTAAGCCAGGTATGTCAGTCGCTCAACAGCTGCTTCAAAATCTTGTAAAGTTTCCCCAGCCTTTTGTGTGCGTGATTTGAGCTGAGTCCTGTATACCTGGGCGAGGTGTTGGTCGCCATATCTTAGATCTAGTGCAGCTTCCAAAACTTTAAAATCCCGTTGCTGCGTCACTGGGATACTCTGAAGCAACTCTGAGGCTTGACCCCTTAATGCTAGCACCAATGCCATAGCTTTGTCTTCATTGCTCCAATTGTTTGCGTATGCCGCTGCCTCAAATTGTCTTTTATAGGTTGACCAAGAAGTTTGACCATCAAAGGAAGGCGGTTGTAATCGAGGACCTGATGATGATAATACCAGCTGGCCTCCTTGTTCTCTTAACAGTCGCTTAAGTCGCTCTACCTCTCCTTCAACTGCATGAAATTTTCCTTCTATATCGGTAACTTTCCCTTCGACGCCAGTAACTTTTCCTTTGACTTCAGTTACTTCCTCTTCAACCTTATTTACTTTTCCTTTGATATCACTCACTTCTTCTTCGACAGCAGTCACTTTTCCTTCGACGCCAGTCACTTTTTGTTCAACTTTATCTACTTTTTCCTTGACCTCATTAGTGGCTGACAGGATAGCATCTTGTTGCCCTTGTATAATTTTCCTTAATTCTTCTTTCTCTTCTAGACGTCGTTTTTCTTGTTCTTCTTTCTCTTCTAGACGTCGTTTTTCTTGTTCTTCTTTTTCTTCCCGACGTTGTCTTTCTTGTTCTTCTTTTTCTTCCAGACGTCGTCTTTCCTGTTCTTCTTTTTCTTCCAGACGTCGTCTTTCTTGTTCTTCTTTTTCTTCTAGTTTTTCTTTCTGACGTCGTCTTTCTTGTTCTTCTTGACGTCTTTCTTGTTCTTCTAGCATCATTTTGCTAAATGCAGCTAACATGTCTTGCATTTGCTTTTCAGCGGCCATGCTTCTTGTTTCCATTCAAAAACTAACAAACAACACTAACAAGTCTTATTTAAAGTCTATATCTGGTATACGTCAAATATGTCCACAAAATTCAGAATAGAATGTTCTATAAATTTTCTCACACTAGCACTTGTCTAATGTCTATATCACTTTCCAGTTCGACTCACTTCACTATCTCCAGTGGTTTCCAAATAGAACACTATGGGACTTCGTCGAATTCTTCAGAAATTCTGTTGCAATTCCGCTTCTGACACCAATTGTTACGTCCTTACAATTTTCAGTAAACACTTTGTGGATTCCAAATAACTTGCAACAAGAATTTTCACAAACCACTGATTTATTTAATCACTAAAATTACACTAGCAAATACTTAAAAATCACACAACTAATAATAACTTAATCTAATATAATTTCACTACTTTTAAAACACTAAGCACTTTACTTTCCTTCTTAAACTTGTCAACTCTTGTCTAAAAACTCTCTTGTCTGTTTACTTCACTAAACTGCATACTTCACTCAACTGAACTGTTCCCCCATCTGCTGGAGTCACCTCTTTATACACACTTGGAATCCTTCTAGAATTTTTTTCTAGAATTCTCCATAATTTTCTACCATGTAATAGATGATTGTTCGTCAATTGGCTCATAGACGGCGCCACCCTACTAGTCAGGGAAGTAACTAAGCTTCTGAGGAAAACTTTGAACATGAACTTAATCACATCTTTCCTTGTTAGAGGGCAGCACATAACAATATTTTAAGAAAAACATTTAAATATGCACGTAACAAGAAGACTATGTACGATCAGTCAAACTGGAGACGTGAAATCGTAAGTTGGAGATACAATTACTATACAAAATAGTATTTTTTCATAATTTCATATTCTAAATATATTTTTAACTTTCTAAACCATTTTGGTAAAATGTAAAATTGACCTAAACACAATTTTTTTTGCAATGTTTAATCTCACGCGAAATTTGCAAAGAGCGTTTTCGCTACAGGTACTATTAAAAATTAAGTACATTTTTTAAAAGGGATTAGACAAAAAATTTTTTGAGCCCTCTTTGGTACCCTGGTGACGCTCGGTACAGCTTTTGTTTCGACAGCTCCCCATACTGCACCAGTATTTTTGTTTATTTTTTTTTAAATTACGTAAATTATTTGTGCGGGGTTGACAAAAAAATTGTTTTTCTGAAATCTGTCAAGAATGCCTACTTTCTCGGCGCAACATTTCAGATCCCAAGATACACTGTTCTAGTATTTCAGTCCGTTGCTAAGCAACCATCAGAAAACAGTCTGGGAAAGTCTTTTCCGTTCTAAGCTGAAAAAGTAGGTAACTTTCCCGTACCGGTTTTTTATATTGTTATGTGCTGCCCTCTAGCGGGGAGAGATGTGATTAAGTCCCTGGCCAAAGTGAAGGGAAACCTGTATTTGTGTTCATGGCCAGTAGGTGGGGTGGCGCCATCTATGAGCCAATTGACGAACGGTCATCTATCACATAGTAGAAAACTCTGTAGGGTTCCAGAAAATTATGGAATACTGTTCTGGTACATTTCTATGGGTGTATATAAAGAGCTGAATCCAGCAGATGGGGGAACAGTACAGTTTAGTGAAGTATAAAGAACAGTTCAGTTTAGTATCCAGTACAGTTCTGGTTACAGAGACAGTTTGTAGAAGAAGAGTTCAGTTGAGTGAAGTATGCAGTACAGTTCAGTTCAGTGAAGTAAACAGACAGAGTTTTTAGGTTAGACAAGAGTTGACAAGTTTAAGAAGAAAAGTAAAGTACATAGTGTTTTAAAAGTAGTTTACTAGTGTAATTTAAGTGATAAATAAATAGTGGTTTGTGAAGATTCTTGTTGCAAGTTATTTGAATCCACAAAGTGTTTACTGAAAACTGTAAACACGTAACAATATATATATTTTAGATAGTAAATAAATACATGCAGACAACCAGCTCAAATTAAAAAATTCACTTTTTAGTAAATAGAACATTTATCGAACATATTATTATACATATAGAACGTTTATTATAACTATTTGTACAACTATTAAACATCGGCCGAACTGTACCTGAAAAGTCAACGACATTATTGCCGTTAATTGTTGTTTCTTCTTCGCCAATAATATTACTATTATTAGCAGATATCTTCTTGTCACATCCCCCTCTAAATATTTTATCTGCTATGTCTACCTTATCTATAAAAGATTCCTCTATAAATCCTTCGGTAACGGTTGAGGATTTCCATTCCCCATGCGCCTTTAAAGCAATTAAATCTGCCTCAGCATTAACTAAAATTGTCACAGTGGACCGACGGAAACAATGTACTCTGTATTCATCTGCAGTTGGCAAATTTAAAAATTGTTTGATTCGACGAAAGCCTGTTTTTGAGTCTTACCTGGAGCCGCTTTTGTCACTTTGATGAGAATTTGAAAAAGCTGTTTAATACAATTGTACTGCCGTGAGCTGAAAAAGATAGGACAACTTTTTTTTTCTAATGTAAATCTGTCTCTATTTGAATATGTAACGATGGATGGTTATTGAGACAAATTGCACTGCGTTATAACATTAACAAAAATTTGGTGTGTAACATTTTAAGAAAGTGGAGAATAGTAGAAATCCTGGATCAAAGGACAAAGGATATCCTACTTAACGAGAAACTAACTATTAATATTTCGTTATTGCACCATTTCTATTTATAACTTCTATAAGTCTGTTTGGCATAGAATTAAATAACCTTATACAATAATCATTAGTAATAATATTTATTGTCCTTTATGCATTATTTACTATTTCCAGTAATTCTTCGGCATTCCGTGGTCTCACATTTCGTTTTTGAATACTTCCTACGAGTAGTCCCCATACTTCTTCCACAGGGTTAAGATCTGGACTATGACTGGGCCAGTTAAGAACATTGATGTTGTTATTTTGAAAGCAGTTAGTTACGGTATGAGCAGTATGAACGGAACAATTGTCTTATTGAAATATGAACTCATTATTAGGAAATAATTGTGACACAGAAGGGAGCATAATATTGTCTAAAATCCTAATATACGTTTCACTATTAAATCGTTCCTCAATATGCCACAAAACACTAGGACCACGTGCCGATATCCAAGCCCACATGTTGACGGAAAATCTACCACTTATATCATTGTTAGATATATATTTCTCATCAAATCGAGTAGTCGGAGGGCGGTAAACACGAATACGACCGCTGTGTGTTGACTGGAAAGTTTTTTCATCTGTAAAGATTACATTGTTCCAAAAATTTACATCATGCGCTAAAAATTCAAGCGCAAATCCTACTCGAACTTCTTTATGTTCAGCTTTAAGTAAGTATTTCTGTGCTGCTGCATGACAGCGTAGCTGCGATTCTCTTACTCGCCGGCGACCAGTACTATTCGATCCAGAAATTCGTTTCTTCAGCAGCCTGAATAACTAAGTAAATGGATTTTCTATTAAAGCATTTACCAATTGCAAATCTTGTTATTGAGTTGATATCCTTCGTCGCCCTCATCCAGGATTTCTACTAATCGTACCGTTTATTCTCCACTTTCTTAAAATGTTACACACCGAATTTTTGTCAATATTATAACGCAGTGCAATTCGTCTCATTGACCCTCCATCTTCTGTTTTAGCAATAACTCCAGATTTAACTAAATCGCTTATATGAGGCATATTAGTTTTTTGCACACTTGTAATAAATTATGACAACTAACTGACAATGTCACAAAACTTAAAGTTAGATGTATATAACTAGATTTTAGCCAAATACCATTATAAGACTTGTCCTACTTTTTTTTTCTTACGACTACATCCTAAACAATTTTTACTTAAGGCATTTTTTGAACCGACAAGTTTTTTTTGGGTCATCCCTGAAGCCGCCCCTGTGCTTTGACGATAAATTTGCAATCAACCTTTTGGTTGCAATTTCCCACTTTAAACAATGTTTATTTTCAATATCTCCTGATTAAACAAAGGCTTGTTTTTGGGCCTTCTCTGGAGCCGGCCCCGCTACTTTTGCGAGAAATTAAGAAACTCCTACAACAATTTTCTGTTCTAAACAATTCCTGCATTAAAACATTTTTTTAATCTACGACGCACTGTCTTTGGGCCATACCTGGTGCTGTCTATGGCCCTTCAACAAGAAATTTGCAAAGGGCCATTTCAGTTCAATTTTCCATTCTAAACAACTTTTCTTTGAAATATTTTTAGCCTCGACGAAAAATTATTTCTTGACCCTGCGTAGAGTCGGCCCTGTGCATCAATTTCCCCAATATATTCAACAGTGTTCTTCCTTGGACATCCCAGGTCTTATATCTAAAATTTCAGGTTTCTGCATTGAGCCATTTTCGAGAAAAACGTATTACACACAGACAGGTACACAGATTGTATGGAGATTCGGATCTATTCGTTACTTTTTGGCTTAAAACGTCCAAACATTTATCATAATCTAGAATTTGGGTTTTTTTCACGACGCCAATAGTTTATCTATAGATGAGAAAGTACAAATATGTTTTTTGCACAAAATAACATTAACTTAAGGGACATACACTGAAGTCCTTGTCAACTGTTATTAACTTGTCTTCATATAAAATTTGATTGTTATTAGCTCTGTGTAGGATTCTTGGAAATGTTCACCGAACATATTAGGCTTTCTTGGTCCGTAAAAACCATTGGAGATTGGCCAAAAAAGTTTAAAAAATAAGGCAGACAATATAAACAACAAAGCATTTATTGCTACAATGACAGTTTTTAATTTTTTTTTTCCTGGCTGACGAATGACCGTGAGATATACAATGGCATAATTTCCCTAACAGTAAACGTAAAAGATAATTTATAAATAATTCGCTATACATGCATCCAACAGGTAGGTAGTTTACTTAATAGTTTTTACACAGATATGTGATAATGAATTTTTGGAACAGAATACCATCCAAATATACACATTTACTTCATAGTTAACTATATTTAAGGTAATATTGTCAGTTATTTCACCCTAATACAAGTGGCATCTAAATTTACTTAATTATGGCCGTCCCCGTTACTAAAATGTAACGTTCTTTTTCCACGTCTGTAAAAGTCCCTACGATTACGTCAAAAACATCTATCACACAATAAAACGGTAACATAACCTCGAAAATATACCCGGCAGCCGTTGGGAGGCTGCCCTTGCGGCAGTCGATAGGACAGTTAACAGTTATTGACTTTATTTGGTCACTTAACATTACATGTCGATAAAAACTTAAAAATTTTATAAAAAAAACTACACCAATTCATAATTTAAAAACCTATATAATACTCTTTGAGGGTTGAGAAAAAAACTAACTAATAATTATCCTGAGCCGAGACTTAGTCTTGACGGCCAGTTTCAGGTTTCACCGATTGAGAATTACTTATCACAATGAAAGAAAGCATAATCATGCTAAAGTATCCAATTAACGAATTTAAACTTAAAGTAACGGTTTTATTGTTTCATGTAGGGGTAGTCGATCTCCGTTAACGGCACAAACGTCTCCTTGATCGCCTGCGGATTGCCCCATCTCAGTGCGTAGTGAGGCCCGCCTGCTTTGTCGTTTGTACCTGCAAAAATTCGCAAAAAATGTAATAACGTGGCTGAAAGGCCCATTTGACAAAGATAGGTAAATACCATTTGATAAAACATACAGTGTTGAATGATGCAATGCTACATCAGAATGTCTGACATTAATTTTTACTTGACCTTTGTGGTCAAATAGGCGAAAATCACGGACTGGGCGACATCTACATTTTGACAGTATAACCTTATGTGTAGTGAACAACAAATCATTTACTATTGAAGTTAAATGGAGCCTAGTTTCTAGTTTCGTACATGTGATAATTAAGTAACGTCTACACGATTTTTCAAATAAAAAGTGCAATAAATTATTATTTTGTCTAAACAGTTTTACAAGTAAAATGATGCATACGGTTAACAAAATTATTTCTGTGAAATCGAGAACGTTTTATTATGTTTCTCGTGTTCCAGCTGAGCTATAATCTTTCCTGCCCAAAATTACGTTAAGATGGAAATATATACAGAAAATTTTAAAGCCTATTAGTAAATTTATCTGTGTATGTATGTATATAGATGGTGGGGCAATAGTGCATCGGACCTCGATATTTCGAGTTCCACGATAGCTAGAAATTTTTTAAAAAATTGCAAGTAAACTAGATAAAAAAGTCTATAACTGGAAATTATTTTCGAACACACAAGGCGAGCCAAGACGAAATTACAGGACAAGTGCCTTTTTTTAATAGAATGCTATGTATATCAGTACACTTTTTTGAAGCCTTTTTCTAGGCTCTATTCATTCCTATATTAGCATTGAATATCTCCCAACCACTTGGATGTAATGAATTTTTTTATTGAAATAATGCAATCTGCAGATGGATATTAAGAAAAATCACCACAGTCACATTTATGGGTTTTAAGAAAAACTTATGTGAATACCAGTTACGAGACATCTAATTAATGTTTTTGAATCATTTTCATTTCCTAAAAATGTACAGGGTGGCCAAAAATTATTTTTCAATTAAGAACATTTTAAATTAAATTTTCTCCATTTTTTTCAAATGGGACACCCTGTATATTTTTCGAAGATGTGATGTAGAAATTAAAAAAAATGTTGCTGAGGCTAAACTAAAACATTTAGAAAGTTGAAAATTTTTGGACATATAAAAGAGCACTCGAATTTTCAAATCCATTTTGAGATATTAAAATCTGTTAATTAGGGAATAGGGTTTTCCCACTAATTTTATTTTAACAATTTGTGTCGTGAAAATGATATTATAAAACATTTTATTAATTTACAACAATTTACTTTTCTAATAAGAATTATTTCTAAGAAAATATCGTTAAAACAACTTGCTGATAATTTCACTGCTTTTTAAAACGGGCATTTTTACGCGCCAGAATTACGTATCTACCCGGAAAACCAATGGGATTATGGATATAATTATTTTGTAATAGATTCTAACGGTGTGTTAAAGAAAGCTTTCCTCTAAAACTTCTCAGAATTTCAATTTGCAATGCTTGTACTGTCATTGGTCTAAAGCAGTGGACGTGTAAATATTGGCCAATCAGAATCCAGATAAATGCCGCACAAGTTATTCGTGAAAGCGTCGGATGTTAATATTTTGTACTGTAGTTTAGGTTTAACCTTCACCGACATTACACATCAGATGACTAACCTAAAACGTTAAATTTATATTTTTATGTTTGTATTGTTTGGAGTGAAAATATTATTTTATCAGTTTCTGGTTTATGTTTTATTAATTCTACAATCAAAATGAAATCAAGTGGAAGAGGGATATGTTAAAGGTGCCGCTGATAATTTACCTAAAGTAGAAAAGTGCTGAGTGCTGTCAATAAATAGAGGTTATGTTATGTTAACAGAGATCAAGATTAATAAACAATCTTGAACAGAGACAACCTCTGTGATTGGATTTCAGGGAGTTGACGTCACAGCGCGCCAATTTATGGCTGTTTAAAATGAACCCAATATTTTTCAAACTTCAAGTTTTTTTTGTTACTATTAGTAAAATTAATAAGACAATAAATATGCCATAAATCATTTTTTTACGTGAGTTAAGTATTTCAGCAATAATTTTTTTTCTGGGAAAACCCTATTGTTTAAAAATTTGGCAATTTTAATAATAATAATAAAATCTTTATTTTCAGACTTCACAAAAGTATTGAAATATAGGCAACAGCAAGATCTTAGGAACTAAGTTTTAATTTTGATAAGTTAAAAAAAATAAAATTACATTACAGATTAAAAAGCTTGAACAAAATAATTAAAAAATATATATGTATAAGGAAAATGAAGAATTAAAAATTAGTAATTAAAAGTTAAAAGTGAGAGCTATATACTTAGGGCATCTAATCCCGGGATCGCGAAATTTCGGGATCCCGGAACTTTTTCTCAGATATTTGATACCCGGGATTTACTTTTCAATACCGGTATTTTCGATCGAGCCTAGCAGATAGTACCCTTGATGCACTGTTATTAAATCATATTTTAATGAATAATAGAATAGTGTAAAATGTAAGCATTAACTATTAACTGTATTGACTATACTTTCCATTTACTTATTAAGTTTTTTTCAGTGACAGTGCTCATTGCCTAGTGCCATTGACCATTATTTTAGTAGTTATGTTAGGAATGTTTGTTTAGGATGCAGCCCCATAAATAAAAATTAATTATGTCATGTATTTATTTTTGGCTGATTAGTGTAGTGTTTTACTGCGATTAGTGTACTTGAAAAAATTGCCCGTATTTATATTTTAAAATATATATGTATATATATGTTCCGAGAAGCTTCCGCGGTCGTTGGTATGAAAAATACTAGGTTGTCGGGTTGAATCGCGTCTGAGATTATTAATGTCTCAATGTTTCGGCTCCCGTTTTGGAGCCATTTTCAAGAGAAAAAGTGGGTCAAGAAAAAATTGTCAAAGAAAATAATGCTAGGAGTTCGTGGAACTGGTTCGATTTCAGGGTCTCAATCTGCCTACTCCCCAGATCTCACCACAATCTGTCTCTAAGGAGTAGGCAGATTGAGGCCTTAGAGACGGATCGTGGTGAGATCTGGGGAGTAGGCAGATTGAGATACCGGAATCGAACCAGTTCCACGAACTCCTAGCATTATTTTCTTTGATAATTTTTTCTTGACCCACTTTTTCTCTTGAAAATGCCTCCAAAACGGGAGCCGAAACGTCGAGACATTAACAATCTCAGACGCGGTTCAACCCGAGAACCTAGTATTTTTCATATATATATATATATAAAATATCACTATTTTTAAATTAAAAGTGAATTATCTAAAATCTTCTGAAATTCGGTACTGCTGGTATTGAATACCGCGATCCCGAAACATTTTTTTTTTAATACCGATATTCCAGGATTGAAAATTCAGTCTGGTATTGCATGCCTTATATATACTCATTAACAGAATAAAAATTTTTTCCCATTAAATTCGTACTTTTTTCTTAAAAGATTTAATATTACTTGTTGCCTTTATTTCTGCGGGAGTTTATTGAATAATTTGATAGGCATGATATTATGTCCTTTGGCTACTGTAGTTAACCTATGTTGTGGGACTACGAGATTATAATTTACCCTTAACCGATGAACAGAATTTCCATATCTTGAAGCATAATTGTCGATATGAGCTTTTAACGCACTGTATACTGCCCTGTTCTGAATTCAATTGACCTTGCAGTTAACTTGCCTTTATTATAAAAAATTATTGCGAAATGTAGGAATATTGATCAGTCTATGCAAATTTTACCTGATAACCTGGCTCCTCCAAATGGTTGCTGCCCAACAACGCTACCCGTTGACTTGTCATTAATGTAAAAGTTACCAGCAGTCATCTTCAAGTCATCTATAGCCTTCCTTAAAAAGGCCCTGCAATAGAAGAAAAAAAAAATAAGACTGCTCATATGAGACTCAGCTGTGACTTACTCGTCTTGAGCAAAAACTGCTCCGGTGAGTGCAAAAGCTGTCGAGCTCTCGACAAGACCGAGGGTTTCTTGGACTTTGTTGTCTTTGTACACGTATATAGTAAGGACGGGGCCGAAAATTTCCTCAGTCATGATCTTATCCTTGGGATCTGTTGTTTGAACGATCGTTGGTTCGATAAAGTAACCCACGCTATAAAATCATGTTTCATTACAATACATTCGTGTCTACTAAGAAATATCCTCACCTGTTGTCACATTTACCTCCACCGATAACCTTCAGATTAGGGGAATTCTTGGCATGTTCAATGTAACTTTTAATTCTATTGAAAGCCTTCTCATCTATAACGGCGGATGTGAAGTTCTTGGGGTCTGTGGGATCTCCAATTTTCAGCTGGTCCCGCTTCGCCAACAATCCTTCTTTAACCTAGCAGAAAAATATTGAACATTTTGCATATTATCTAAGAAAATCTTACCTTTGGCCACAGAGATTCAGGTACGTACATTCTGGAACATGCGCTGCATTTCTGCCCGCAGTATTCAAAAGAGCTGCGGATCGTTCCGTTCACAACTGTAACGACATCAGCTGATGGATGCACAAAGTGATAATTCTTACCCCCACACTCCCCGATGAGCCGGGGGAAATTCTTGTACTTGTTGATATTTTCACCTACTTGTCTCCACAGCCTTGTGAAGGTCCTACGGAATTTTTTTGATCAAAATAGGCGTCTCGCGCCACTAAAATATATTTACGGTACGCTTCCGGTGAAGTTGATGCCTGCAAGGTTGGGCGAGGCTGTGATGGTGTCCCCAAAAACGGGCCCATCAGCTGGCACAAAGTTAACAACGCCAGGAGGCACTCCGGCCTCTCGGCAGACTTGGAAAGTTACCCAATTTGATAAGAGTGCAGTATCGCTAGGTTTCCACAGCACGGCATTTCCCTGAAATAATGCAGCAATTAGAAGGTCGGTTGGGAATTGGGACGTGGATTTACCATGAGGGCGGGAGTGTAGGCCAAATTGCCACCGATGGCAGTGAAGTTAAATGGAGATACAGCCGCTACGAAACCGTCGATGCCACGATACCGCATGGAATTTTTCGTCACTCTCGGGTCTTCTGAGATGGGTTGGTATTTGGTGGCTTCTTTCAGGAAATACGCATTCAGCCTGGAAAATGTTAGTGTTACATTTAGGTTTCTTTTGTGATAATTTAATAGTAAATTTATTATCATAGGTATTAAGGACTTATTTCCCAATTTGGTGACGTTTTACAGTTACAGTCAAAATAGCCGACTTTCGATTTCGACGAAAATAACATCAAATTTGATTTTTTACATGGAACATTCTGTATATTCGATTATTTTTGGAATTTACGAACCAAATTCTACACTCACATGCAAAAAAAACGCAACACGTTAATATTTGGTAAAATTTGAGGTCTTATAATTTTTTTATTTTTAGTTCAATTTTGATAAATTTTTAGCAAACTGTAGATGAAATGACTTTCAACTTGCATATCCAGTCTTTTGTTTTTGCTGGTGTATTAGTCATTATACAGGGTTAATTAAAAGTTCGTTGTATAACTCTAACTTTAAAACACCCTGTGGAATAATTTCGTTGCCAAATTCTTACAAAATACCAATTTTTGTTAAGAATCATTCCTTTCCTACATTTCGTTTTTTGGTTCATGTCTTTAGGTGCACTGGTTCATTTTTAAAAGCGAAATGACCTTGCCACCAACAGTTTACTTTGTGAAATGTTATTTTTTGATGAGCCGGGTTTGCTCGTTGTTGCTCTAATGTCATATTGACAGTAATTTTTGTTACGCAAGACGTGTTATACTGCTACTATGGTTTTAAGTGCGGAAAATTGCGCAAAAGCTGTTGCTCTTGTTGAAGATGGTAATTATGAATATGTTGCAAGAACCCTTCATGTTCATCGCTCTACCATCAAAAGAGTAGTCAAACGTTTTAGACAAACTGGCAGAAATAAACGTAGGGCAGGTTGTGGCAGAAAACGAAAAACTACTGCTATGGATGACAGATTTCTTCACATTAACACTCTGCGGGATCGTCATTTAACATCAGTGCAGACAAGAAATCAACTCCAAGAGGTCCGAGGTACTAATGTTAGTGTGTGGACAGTTCACCGAAGATTGAAGGAGTTTGGTTTGAAAGCTTGCAGACCAGCAACTGGATCTAAAATGCTTCCTCGTCACCGAGTAGCTAGACTGCAATTTGCCACTGAACATTTACCTTGGAACTTAGGGCAATGGAACAATGTTCTTTTTACTGACGAATCCAGATTCTGCTTACATTCTCCAGATGGACGGAAAAGAGTATGGAGAAGGGCCGGAGAAAGATTTGCGCAAAGTGCACGTTCAGTCCCCGTCTAAGCTATGGAGGAGGTTCGGTAATGGTGTGAGCAGGAATAACCCGGGAGGCCTGCACCGATTTGGTGGTCATCGATGGATCCTTGACGACCCACCGATATATTGAGGAGATATTAAGCAATTACGTTGTACCTTTTAGTGGATTTATCGGCGATGGCTTTATCCTAATGCAGGATAATGCGCGGCCACATTCAGCATTGCGTGTTACACAATACCTCGCGGAAGTTGGTATTAACAAAATGAACTGGCCAGCATATTCGCCCGATCTTAACCCCATAGAGCATGTGTGGGACATGCTTGGTAGGCAGATCAGAGATCGCGAAGTAGCTCTGGCTACGGTAAATGAGCTTCGTTTAGCCCTTCAGGAGGAATAGCAAAATATACCTCAAGATACTATTCGTAACCTTATTGACAGTATGAACCGACGTATGCAGGCAGTTATAAGGGCTAGAGGTGATAATACAAAATATTAAGTTAAATTTGTTGTAAAAAGTACGTTTCTTTAAGTTAATTAAGTTACAGTTGAATTGTTTTGATTTTGACGTTAAATTGTTTGCATAAATAAATTTTCTTATTTTTCTTTCTTGTTATGTAAGTTGTAATAACTAAACAATATATTGTTGCCATATCATTACTAGACTCATAAACTAAGCTGTCAAACTGACGTTAGAGCAACAACGAGCAAAGCCGTCTCGTCATAAAGTAAACTGTTGTGGACAAGTTCATTTCGCTCTTAAAAATGAACCAGTGCACCTAAAGACATGAACCAAAAAACAAAGTGTAGAAAAGAAACAGCTCTTAACAAAAATTGGTATTTTGAAAGAATTTGACTACGAAATTATTCCACAGGGTGTTTTAAAATTAGGGTTATAAGCGAACTTTTAATTAACCCTGTATAATGGCTAATACACCAACATTTAACAAAAGACTGGATATGCAAGTTGAAATTAGTCATTTCATCTACAGTTTGCTAAAAATTTATCAAAATTAAACTAAAAATAAAAAAATTATAAGATATATAAGAATATTCTACCAAATATTAACTTGTTGCGTTTTTTTTGCATGTGAGTGTACGTGATCATTTTACGAAACTTTCATTTTTCTCAAAAATATTGTAAAATTTTTAATTTTGTATTTCAATTTATTTTTCAAATGTGCTTTTAGAGGGCGCGTTAAGTGTAATAATTGCATATTACCATCAAAACGCTAATGCTGGCAATTATTATACTTAACGCGCCAGGCTTGTAACTTGTAATTCAGCGCTCGGCGGGGCACATAGCCCGGAGAGTAGCTGTTGGTTGCAGTCTGGTTACGTTCCTTATAGTAAAATAAGGATTTTATAGAGGAGTTAGCGACTAAAAATATTTTTTAATTTATTTTTCAGTTTAAAAAAATTAAATTTGATATCTGTCTTGTCTCGTGGCACGCGCTATACCCAATAATAATAGTTATCACTTCCCCACAACTTTCTTTTTAGTTGGTAACTGATTTGAGTTAGTATTTGTCCTAAAAACTGATTATTGATACCTGAAAAAATCAATGAGTTCGGCTGCCGAGTCAATCTCCGCCTGCACGATAGTTTTCGCCTGTCCCAGCATAGTTGCAGCATTCAATTTAGCCCTGTACTTGGTGGACATTAAAGAAGCCGCCGTTTCCCAAATTTTCAACCTATAAACATACTTATCAAAAATCTAAGAACACTAAAACGATGGAGAATTTACCTTTCTGGGATTGGGACACGATCCCATTTTTGTTGGGCTTCGGTTGCAGTCACGATGGCTTTATTCAGAAGATCTTTATCTGCGTAGTAGAATTTGGCTATTTGCTTTTTGTGGTTGTGTGGCATAACCTATAATGTCGGATTTAGTTTTTTGTTTCCTTTCAAGTGTTTGAGCTACATTTTGCACTTTAAATTGTGTATTTTTCACAAATTAAAATCCAGTTAATTATGTTAAGTTAAAAATTCAAGCTAGAAATAGTTAACATGAATTGTGTAGGCAACCAATCGCACATTTTCGTTTTTGAGCAGTTCAAATGAAAGTGGGCATACATACACAAATTAAACTAACATACAGTTTGTGTCGGACTACTTGACACCTACTCTTTAGGAAACAGAGACACATGCGCATCAAAATTTTTTAAAATCACTATAATTCTCTACAGACCTGATAGCGCACATCTTTGTTCCTGAATTCTTTGTCCCCAATTACGATGGGGACATCTTCTGTCGCGCTCGATGTTTCCTTAAGGGCCTGCTCTAGCTCCTTTCGTTCTGAGGAGCCCTTCAGATATCCCAGAACTGGTTCGTTTTTTACATCGAAGTCTTTTAATTTTAATTCTGGTACAACGGAACTCAGACATCTCACACCAGCCCTAAAATTGTTGCAAAAAATTAGTCTAGTAACCGTAAGTTATGTTGTATATTGTCATATTATATATCTTATCACGTCTAGTATTATTGAAATGGTGTATTAATAATGATAAAAATTATATTAAGTTGACAACACCGCTTGGCATATGAATTATGACGTGATGACAGACAGTTATTTATAATTTTGGGGCAAAAATCGTGAACAGAGTCAGAGTATAGTGAATGCATGCAACTGCTTGATATGCAGCGGTCTGATCAAAAGTCAGGGGCAGAATATAAATAGGTTATTTAAATTTAGATTTTGGTTGAAAAACAAACATGTTGATCGTTGATCTAATATAGTTTCCAAAATTGCTTAATATGTATTAAAATAGAAAGGGTCCACTAAGATTTGTATTTTTTTAATACCTAGTGGTTTACTAATTTGAATGTTAAATTACCATCTTTATAGTTCCTAAACTAATTAAGTGAGGAATGTCATTCGGCTACGGTTCTCAACTATAAATAAAGGGGCACTCCAGGAAAATAATTTCGAATATGCAGTGCCACAAAAAATGCGACGCCATTGAGGTTAAGTTTTTTTAAATGGTAATAAATATTTTTGATGCACGTCACGGTCTTCATTAACACCTAAAATATGAGCGCAATATAATGCTTCATTTAGAAGTAATCAATTAAATACATTTTTAAATGACATGTATTGTGCCCATTTTTTCGAATATGAAATTGAACATGAAACGAGGTTCAACACTTTTTAATGAAAGTCGTATGATACTGTAACTATAATTGTTTCAAATTCATCATATACAGGATGCCCTAAATAAATGTTCAAATTTCAAAAACTTGAAATTGTTTTTTCTGTCTTTTCAAATGGAACACCATGTATATTTTTACGCAGTAGTATGCATAATTTAAATATAAACAATTTTTGTATAAATGTTACTATACAAATTATTGATGCAGTTAAAACAGGATTTCAAGTGGAACTTTTTAACCAAAATAAACTCTTTTTTTTATTAAAATAAAGGTATTAATATTCTCATGATTTTATGATCTTCTCTGATTTTTCAAAATGGCCGAAAAAAATTCATTTTTTGTTATTGGGTTTTAAACAAATGCAAAAAATATCCAAAATAGGTTTCAATTTTTTTTTACGGCATCAAAAAGTTGGCATCGAGACCTAACTTTTGAAAAAAGAAATGGTCCGTTTTGCACTTAACGGCATAAAATGGCGACCAATTCAAATTTTAAATAAATTCAATTACACATCGAGATTAAAATTTGTGCACGAAATTTTCAGGGTGTTTTTGTTAGAGTAAGAGGTAGATTTTTTTAAAGTTTGAAGCTGATTGGTTCACCCAGTGGCTCTGGGCAGCAAAATGAAAAAAAAAAAAGATTTTTGGCCAGTTTTTCTCTATTGTAGGTTATGGTTACGCTCCTAAGACCTACGTAAACATTCCTATAGTAACACTTATACAAAAATTATTCGTATTTAATTTTACAAGGTGTACCATTTGAAAAACTAAGAAAAATCAATTTCAAATTCTCCAAATTTGAACATTTACTTCGAACACTCTGTATATTATGGATTCGAACAATTATAGTTATAGTATTCTAGACCTACATTAAAAAATTTCTAACCTCGTTGTGTATTAAATTTCACATTCGAAGAAATGGGGAAATTTTTTACCTTTAGTGATATAAAGCATTTTCTAAAATTGTTAATTTATTGTTTCTAAATGTAAAGTTAGAATGCACTCATATTTTAGGTGCGAATTGGACAAGAATTGGGACAAAAATATGTAAAAATATATAAGGTGTTCCATTTTAAACAACACATCCTGTATATTCGAAATTATCTTCCTGAGAAATTCCTAATTTTTCTGGTTTAGGAGCTACAGAGGGCCGACACACAAGACCTTGTATAGACATTTCACACGTGTTCATCAATAATATTCCTTCATGTCTGCCAATGAATACGATGTGAGTTTCGCACATCAAATTGGCATCATCTGGATATAATTATAACTTACTGTTCACACACATTAAGAGTGCGTTTGCACGCACCAGTCAATCGCAAGTAAACAGGAAAACAACATCTTGAAGTATTGTGGGTTGCTCGTATAAATATTCAGCGAATTTAACTATCACGAACACATAACATTTTTATTTACATACCGCCATTCGAAGCTCTCAAGGCTAAATGAAAAATTATGAGCCCAACCCTGCTTTGACACACATCTAGTAATGCCATCGCTATGATGCTCCCTCTAGTAGCAAAACGCTCGACTATTTCACATGAAATTAAAAAAATTCGTATTCGACATTAAACTTTAATAGGAGCAAATATTATGCAGACTTTTCACTTGTTTTCATATTATTTTATTTTATACTACATCTTATATTTTATTTTGAATATTTAAGTCCCTTTGTAGAATATAAAACAATTTATGGCGATTTTGGACGAAGAGAAAATTTTGGAAACTTACCTTTAAGTTTGCTAGTTTACCTAATTGGCTTGTTTTTAAGAAGAAGTTGTAAAACATTCTGTTGCATAGTCTTCGGAATTTTATGTACGTAATTTTAACCATCCCCTGATGATGCCATCTTGATTGACAAAACGCAATCTGTATGGTATTTTTATTCTTGCAGAATTAAAATTTTATCAAAAGCGTCACCATTTACATGTACATTTTTCTTAAATGTTTCATAACTTTATAATTACTGATCGATTTTTTTCAAATGCAATACGATTTTTCCTCTAGCCAATATTAGCTTACTGTCCAAATTTTAGTACTACAACTGCGCTTTTGCTTCTTTAATTATCGTGTTTTAAAAACGTGATAGACGGACAGACAGATCGACCTTATGAAAGATGTTCAGAATTCAACTATCAACACAATGATACGGAAATTTTTTCACTACGAGCAAAATTTACGGTTCTGAGGAAAGTCCTATTAAATAATAGCAGAACATTTTAGTATTGGTATTCCCCGCTAGATGGCGGTCAAACTGAAATATTATCGTCTCATTTTTTATTTTAGAGCCTCTGTGAAAAATTATCATCGTCATTAAAGATTAAAAGCAGAAAATGACATTGTTAATTAAATTTCAACCACTGTATACTTAATTCTCGAATTAGAAAAAAGTGTAAACGAAAATAATATGAAATAATATTCGTTTAATTTAATTTCGATGGTTTTCTTTAAATTTTCACAATATTTTCCGACTGTCATTAAGTGTAATTAATTAACAATTTGTGCTAGAACGTGGCTAGAACCTTGACCGTTAGTCTAAGCTGCTCATTAAGTAAGTATCCAATCACACAGTTTATGCAATTTGGATCTGGTTCAAAATTTATTGAGAAATACTTGTACAACGAAATTAAAATGTCACTTGTCAGCTGATTGAATGTTTTTTAAGCATAAAATAATAAAGCAAAGAAAAAAATTGAATAAAAGCGGATCGTGTATGCTACCAAATGGAAACAGAGCGTACGTATTTCATCACATCATGCAACGTGAAAAGTCATTGTTAAGATGCACCGCGATGCAGCGACATACTTATCGATTTTATTGTTCAAAATCTGTGGAAATTTCCACTGTGGCCTTGCTCATAAGCTATCAATATCAGGTAATTTTCCGAAGCAAAAACCATTAAAAAACATAGATAGCCTATCTGTGAGGGTGAAAGATCACAACAAATCGCACAATATTTATAAATATGCTTTAAGTAGGTCAAATGATAAGAAAAATAACTATCAAAGTTTAACACTTAACACAGATACGTTATCGAAGATGTCAAGCAGCTACTGACCTTTGAAGGCTCGAGGAAAACGTTTGTTTATAGACTGATAACATTTTCTTTTATCGGTTTACACACAAGATCGGGCAAATTTGGAATGATAATCAGAGGGCCGAATAAATATAGAGACTGACGTTCACCATTTGACACTTCTTCCACGACGGGCACGTAACAACAAATTTACGTAATATCGACTACCGCGTTCGGCGCAGCTTTGACGCTGCCGATCCTGTCATTTACCTCGGTTGCAAATAAAATTTGAAAAACTGACTAAACTTCTATCATCTGGACGTTGGGCGGTAAAAACGATGCTAGTTTTTGACGAACGGCGCTAATTTGCCTGACCAACACTTTTACAAAGAGGTTTTTTTGTGGTCGAAAAAGTTCCCACGAAAGTTGGAATGTAGTAAGTAGCCAGTGGCGTTCCTGAGGGTGGGGCAATTGCGAAATCATGTCTTGTAAAATCTAAAGATTGCAGCTTTTACTCAGGCTTTGATTGTGGAAGTTATTTTGTTCAGTTATGAATTTTTTCTTGCTTAAATAAAATTTAAAAAATTATGTAAAAATTCATTTTGATCTTTTTGGAAGAAGATATGAAATAGAGGGTAGAATTATTTACGGAAGATAAGTCAGGAAATTATATTTTTTCAACTACCTCATTTATTATGATAAAAAATATATCTAGTAAATATATAGATATATTTTTATCATAATAAATTTTGACGAGAAAAAAATATTTGTAGAAGAAAATTGTTATTTGGCAAATGATGTATGTATAGTATCGTTCAAAGATTCCCTGCAAATAAAAATGCAATAAAAACTTTATGAGGTCATTATTAACGCCGGTAAACCAGTGTCGGTATGGCGTTATCAAACAATCCGACGCACATTAAAAACCTGTAAAGGTAATTCAATTTGCCGGTGGAATAGTACAGAGAGTAACGGTGAAAACAAATGCAAAATTGCAGATGGGGATGTTCTGAATAACCATATTTTTTATCACAATAAATTTTTACTAGAGAAATAATTGATAGAAGAAAATTGTTAAATTGGCAAATGATGTGCTATATTTTATTATTACAATATTGACAATATGGGTACTAAATCTTATACTATTAAAAAAGCAACTTTTCTATGTGTCCTCGGTAGTATAGTGGTCAGTATCCCCGCCTGTCACGCGGGAGACCGGGGTTCGATTCCCCGCCGGGGAGGATTGTTTTTGCCCTTTTTATTGTTGTAATAAATGTTTCATTAAACATTTTGTAAAAATAGCTAACTGCTTTTTTAAAGAAATAACCTCATATGTATGATATTGCTTTTCAGATTGCATTCTACAGGTTACATGCCCAATTAATAACTAAGTTTACTGACGTTCCTTGTCTAGATTAATTTTGTTGTATAGTTGGTTGCCTTATAACGCGGATACAGAGAACTCATCTCTGGAGCCCACACGTTATAGAAATCTAGCGTATTCGCCCTTATTCAGTCACGTTCTGTGATTCAGTTGAGAAAACTTGCGTGGTGTCAAGATAAACAAAACAATCTGTGCATCCAACAATTTCTTTTTCTACCATGAAAGTTAACACAAATTCAAAAACCGCTGCCCAAGGAATCGCTACTTCCACATCCAGATTTTGTATCCAACTCTTATACACACTAAATCCCAATGTAATATTTCACTCCCTATAATAATAGGATGGGGGCGGTAGAGGGGGTAGCTAACGCAAAAAATTTTACAGGGCCAATTATTTTGCTTTTTGCAGTAAAAATGTATCTTAATAAAATTCATTTGTAAAAACCACTTTCCGTCGTTTTACTTTTTAACTTTCAGTGTTTAATAAGCTTCATGACCATGAGAAATAAAAAAAATTAAGCTATGGATACATACGTTGTTGTTTTTTTTATTGCCGAATCAAATAAGTTTCTTTAATTTTCATAAACAGTCAAAATGAATACGGAGATGCTAACGTCTGGGTTTTTAAAACTGATGATTTCCTTGAACATATTGCTTATTGGTATTACTTTTCCAAAACTTCTCTGCTGTGTGTTTATAAAGAGAAAAAAAAGGAAATAGCATCTTTTATGTTGCAAACGCGAAGCTCAAGTACAGTTACTATCTGCATAAGTCGGAGAAAATTCCTGTTTATAATCATGGACATTAACCATCCTTGGCTTGGACTCTTACAACTTGTTCAACAATGTGTATAGAAAGTTGCCTAAGACTATTAACCATATTGTAAGGTGTGGTAGGAAATTAATGCAGTAGTTTCTGCAACCCACTATACCATTAATTAGCTGCTTTGGGTTAGGTTTAGAACCTCGATTATCATAATTGATCTGCCTATGAGAAAATTATAATCAAATTAAAGAAAAATAAGAACTTTGTCGTTGCACTAGGAATCTTCAAACTTTTAGATGACTTAATTTGCAAACAAATATGACACACTTCCCCTTTTCCTCTATTTTAAAGAACGGAACCTAGACCTGATAAGTTTTTTAATGAAATTATATCGACCTTTTGATTTCAAGAGGTTATGTTATGTTAATTAATGCAATATCTAAAAAAATGAGGTTTTGATGAAAAAAATCATTTTAGGCATTTTAATAAAAATTATTTCTAAATTTATTTTTTTGAAACAATTTAATGAATAATAAATATAACCGAAAGAATTAAATATTATGTTCTATCAAATCTCCATCAGCCCTAATGCATGCCTCAATTTGCTTTCTGTTATTGTTCATAACTTTGCAGAGGGGTTGCAGGCATAATTTCAGCACAAGCTTGCCTAATCCGGTTTTCCATTTGTTATTTCGTGGCTGTGTTTTGTAGACTACATTCTCTAGAACCCCCATAAAAAAAGAGTCCAAAAGTGTGAAGTCAGTGAGGCCAATAATTAATAAAAGGGCTATTACTTTCACAACCCAATGAGGGTTTTCTATGGACCAATATATAGTATTTTGACAGTTAACTGTGCCATTAGTTGTAAATGTCTCTCGATCTGAAAATAAAATATTTTTTAAAAAATTAGGATTGTGCAAAGACTCTCTGAAGAATTTCTGCATCTGTAACATGATCCGTCACACGTTGTTCTTGTTTGTTGCACACTTTACCAATTCTATTGAATAAATTATTAATTCGCCAAACTTTTACATGGCCTATTGGGGGTCGATCTGGATGCCAATTATTAAATTCTGTAGCAGCTTCCCTCATTGTATGAGAATTATCACTAACTAATCTAACAATTTCCAGTTTTTCCGCAGTTGTAAGCGTTTTAATTGAAATAAAATATGTTAGAATACAAAAAATCAGACAGAATGCCAACAGATTTACTTGACAAGTAATCTGACATTTGCAAAATTGTCTCATTAGAAATAAAGGAGCCAGAGCATACTCATCAAAACGAGAAATTCGGGACTCGAATTTTTTTTCATTAAGACCTCATTTTTTTTTTAGAATTTAACAAAACTTTGGATTCAGGGTTTTTGAATGATTTCGAATAAGTTTTGTTATCTCAAGGATCTTGTGCTAGGTAAAGAGAGACGAGGCCCTACAGTTTAATGTGGACTCCGAACCACTCTTGGGGCAATTTTTTTAATGAAAAATTTTCGCCTTGCGGGATTCGAACCCACTTCGCTAGGCAACTCAGTTTGCTAGCCAGACGCTTTAATGCACTGAGCTACCATCCCCCATTCAGTATTCTCTATAAAATTTAAAAAGATTACCTGCTCTATTTTGAATAATTTTGTTAAATAACTCCGTCAAATATGCAGTCTCATTATTTATTGGGTTTGGATTATGATCGTGCTATCATGACCATATTATATAAAGTGGTAAGTGGCCCTAAAATTTTGTAAGCAATCCAGTTAATCCAAAAATGCACTTCAACAAAACAAGCAACAATTAAAAAGAAATAATAAGTAATCACATCTCTAATTTTTTTCTCTTAAAATTTTATAAAACATATTTATCGACACAGGCTATGCAGTGTACCTTATACCACAAACATTCGAAGCATATAGACATAAAATATGATTTCATAAAGAGAAGCTGTTGGTAATAGCTAATAAGTTTATTTCTGTTTAAGTATTTGTTGACAAATGAAATGCCAGCTGATGTTTTAACAAAATTCCAAAAAACACAAATTTGTAGTCATTGGGTATTTTTTTAAAATCTCGAGTGAGGGTGTTAAAATAATCTACATTTTACAAAATATTGCATTGGTATTACCAACTTTGGGGGTTGTATAATTTGCGAAGGTGGTGGTAGCACCGTTTTAACAGGAAATGATATTATCTTTTATAAAATACAGTTAGTTTTTCTTCAATTGTTACAGAGTTGGAACCGTTATTTTATTATTTCCTTTTTTCCTCTGCACTTTGATAATCTACATGTTTGAGTACTATTTAATAAATTTGTTCTCATTCTTTTATTATATTTAAGATACTAAATTTCACATATCAGATTCAAACATATTGTTTTATTTCTACAGATAATTTTAAGTTGTATAAACTATTAGTTAAGAACTGTAAAATTGAAACAAATCTTAATTCTGACCCATCATTTCCAATGTCTCCTCCGGTTGCATCATTGCGAAGGAGTATGAAACTTTTTTAGCTCCCGTCGCTTTTTTGTAAATTATTCTTTCTCATATTTAAGTTTTAGGTTTGATATGATGTGATTTACAAAAGATTTTACTCCCCTTAACTTTATTATTAGAGAGAAAAAATAGTAAAGGTTTTTCTCGAAATTTTACCTAAAAGTGAAAACAAGACAAGTGAAGAAAGTTTTCTCTTCTCCTCTTCTATGCTGTGTCGGTTTATATGTAGCTAAATGAAAAGAAAAAAAATGGTGTTTGTTTAAAATGCTAAAGAGTAATATGCAATTTGCATTGAAACGAAAAACATGATTACTACTAACATCTAAATATTTTGTAAAGTAGGGTACTAGTAATTTTTAAATTAAAGAGTGAATTTAACAATTACTGGTATCGAATACCTAAAATAGTAATACACATTCAAAGTAATACTAAAAAAATTTACTGTAAGTACTTACAATACTTTTACTTAACAAAATACTTAGAAGTTTAATTTAAAGGTACTCAGTATTTTAAGTACTTTTTAAAAGTCTCAATTCTGGCCACAACTTTCCTCACCATTTTTAAATGGTCCTTGGATATCGAATTGCATAAAATGGACCTATTTCAAAAATATCTCCGTTTTGTGGACTTATCCCGTATTATGCTTTTTACTCGGACCCTCATTCAGGACTACAGAAAGTCACACAATGTAGGAGGTTTTCGACAAAAATCCAGCCATATTTGGTCTATAAGCAGGCTTTTAATTAGTCTGAAGTAGTTCTTTCACTAATCCTGTGTTAAATGGATTTTTTACCCTTTATTAAAAATTCCTTGTCGTTGGCAAAAAAACCTTCACCTTGTAATTTAAATTTTTATTAATATAAAATAAATAGATGGATATCGTATTGGCTAAAAAGTACTTTTTAAAACTAAATTCTCCAATACAACTTAATAAAAAAAATGTTTAAATTGTGAACTAAAACGGTTGTTTTTCTTGCCCTCGAACACAACGATATGCAAATAAAAAAATATTTTAGTTCAAAATCAAATATAATAAAGAGGTATGCGATAGATATATTTATCTATATATTTTTCTTCTATTATTGCGATGGTGAACTGTTCTGACAAACTGCTGGATTTTGAGAATTTATCGCTAAATCTTTCATATGTTTTTCTACCTAAAAAAGTACACGAAAATTAGTTCCAATGAACATCGCACCGAACGTCCGGCTATACTTACCACCTTTCTTATATAACCATACTCTTTACTCGTGGTGTTCCCTCTTATATTTTCAAGCTGGTAAGGTGGACTTATGATTACCTAAAAATCATTTTGTAAGAAAACTGTTGCAAGTCGGAACGAAATAAAACTTTTAGAAATATATTAAGCCTTTGACAAAGTATAAATCTGTGACGAAATTACTACTAGATCCCATTCACAGGTATTTACAGTTTATCTAATGTCAATTGGAAGACCGACGTTTGATGTTTACAGTTTTTACAGTAGTCGGTACTTTGAAATCGCTTGTCGACTTTTTTATAGTTTTCCAACTGAGTTTAGAATTACTTTACAAAACCCTACCGATTACTTTTGTGGGTACGTTAATAAAAGAGTTATATGAAGCGTTTGTCTCTAATGAAACGTTGCGCAAATGTTTAATAATCGAAGAAATTGGAGCGAATAGGGGTGCTGGGCGTATAAAAACGAGTGAATATACGACGTTTTTAGGTAATTTTGAAATGATTAGTGTTGAAAATCATTTTAGGGCAAGGGTAAATAAGAGTCACGGCATTTGATTGCTTATTACTGCTCATTGATTTCATTTAGTCCCGTCGTACCCCGATAAACATTCAAATCTGTCATGACGCTTATTTTTCTTTGCCCTTAAATGACTGTTTACTCCTTTTTGGGTCATTTACGAAAAAGTTAAGTTAGGTTAGACGTATTTAGTAGATATAATGCTGCAACGACTTATCTTTTACCCTTGCCCTAAAACGACTTCTTCAATGCCAATCGTTTCAAAGTGATCTAAAAACTTCATATTTTCACTCATTTTTATCCACCTCCACCTCCCGTCAATTTTCTCTATTATTATACATTTCTGCAACGTTTCGTTAGTCGCAAACGCTTCATATAACTATCTTATTAATGTATTCACAAAAAAAAAACACAAATCGAGAAGTGGATAAGCTGCAGAATGAATAAATATTCAAATGTTACTAAATGAAATACTTAAAATTGCATGGTACGATGATCTACAAAGTATTTTGTCAAATGTTACCTGCAGATAGCAGTATTCAGAACGAGGTCTGTGAACAAAGCTCAGGGCATGCTCTATTCTGGAAAATATGTACAGATAAACCCTCTCAATGTAACAAACAGTTCAAGTCGATTACAGCATCCTAGTAGCCCCAAAACTGTGGACGGTTGATAAATCTTTGTAAATCGGACTGCGAGGGTTTATCTGTCCATATAATTTCTGTTGTTTTTGTATTAACCTGAAAAATCACATCAGTTCCAGTTACGCAAAATTTACCTCATGGTTCCAAACTACAATCTCCGAGTTCCTCCATCTCACTTCGTTTATCGTTTTGGCTATGGCTATAAATAAACTCTGTCCCTCTGAACTGACGTTCGCAGATATTGCCTGAAGCATACGCTTCTTTTCGTCGACTTGATTTCGCACTCTCGTGTTTAGCTGGAAAAAAGCAAATGTATGAATTCTTGTTTTTAAAACTGCTGGAGACTCACCCTTTGTAAGTTTAATGATTGTGGTACTTCTGTGACGTTGGTTACTTCTTTTTTAACCAGTAATTCGCTAACAAGGGATAAATTGACAAAATGAACATCGTTTAGCTTTGGATCACCACTCGAAGACCCACACTCTATGCTGTCATTAAGGAAATTACTTATTCTATGTTTGAAATAGCCTTAATAATAGGAAACATTTCGTTCTCAGTAACTTACTTGTGTAGCCTAATCATCAAATTTTGCATTTGTTTACATCAAATTTAATTATTTTAACGCTTACTTAAGTATAATAGGATATCATCTAAATAATTTATTTTGTCAAATGTAACAAATTAACTTGAAAAAAACACTATAAAAATAAAAGAAACTTTCCTGAACTAGCAACTCATGGTTCCAAGATAACTAGCTACGGCTTGCAAAAAGGATACTCAAAATTAAAATTTTCGTTTGTGGGTCAAACGCCAGAACTTCTCCTTCGACTTCTTTATTATAACATGTTCTACACCAAACAATACTACCTAAAGAAAAAAAATCTGAAACGGCAGCCATCTCGCAAAATAGAAACGACAGCTTTACCATCTAGGGGAATTTCTCGCTTCCATGTGTCAGTTGTCAAATTTGTTGTGGCAGTGCTGAAAACCAAGCTGACTAGGAGTTGAAAGGTTTACTCGTATGAGTGCATCCAAGAATAGCATCATAGAGGTTCGATCATGTGCATTCTGCTTTTATGGAATTTGTTTAAATTAATTATAGAGATTTTTAGTTCGTTCGTATCGTTACTGCGTATAACATAGGTTGCATTTGCCATAAGAATCTTATTTTATATTTTACTATTTTCACTTGTGTGAGACCCTATAGCAAAAAAGGTGGGCGGAGCCCTCTAACAATAACATATGTTTGGCTATAATTCCAAAACGACCCATTAAATCAAAATTCTACTATTGTACATGATACCAAAATTTGTATACCAGTGGTGTACAAAGGAAATTTGCCTATGTAATTACGTTATAATCTTATTTAATAACTATTACTCTTCTTATAAATTGCTGAAAAAGTTTATTGTACCCACTGAACACTGTTTTACCACATTTGTTTTACTAGTTTTTCTTCTGTAAAATTCTTTAACAAAAAGTATGAGAAGGATATTCTAATTATAAACAAGTTTTCAAATATCACTCAAACGACCCACCCGATAAATTTAACGCAAGGTAAAAAATATATTATTTTTTCTATCAATCTAGATAAAAAAAGTCTATAACTGGAAATTATTTTCGAACATACAGGGCGAGCCAAGACGAAATTACAGGGCCAAGTGCCTTTTTTAAATGGAATGCTATGTGTATCAGTACATTTTTTGAAACCTCTTTCTAGGCTCTATTCATTCCTATATTAGCATTGAATATCTCCCAACCACTTGGATATAACGAATTTTTTTGTTAAAATAATGCAATCTGCAGATGGATATTTAAAAAATCACCACAGTCACAATTATGGGTTTTAAGAAAAACTTATGTGAATACCAGTTACGAAACATCTAATTAATGTTTTTGAATCATTTTAATTTCCTAAAAATGTACAGGGTGGCCAAAAATTATTTTTCAATTAAGAACATTTTAAATTGAATTTTCTCAATTTTTTCAAATGGAACACCCTGTATATTTTTCGACGATGTGATGTAGAAATGAAAAACGAACATTTTTTGTAAGTACTTCCCTATGGTACACGCATTTAGACTCATTTTTATGGGGGTTTCTAAAGAATAAAGTCTACAAAACGCAGCCATACAAATGGAAAACCGGATTAGGCAAGCTTGCGCTGAAATTACGCTTGCAACCCTCAGAGAAGTTATGAACAATAACAGAAAGCGAATTGAGGCATATATTGGGGCTGATAGAGGTTTGATAGAACATAATATTTACTTATTTCGTTTGTATTTATTATTCATTTGTGTAAATTGTTTCAAAAAAATTAATTTAGAAATAATTTTTATTAAAACGTCTAAAATGATTTTTTTCATCAAAATCTCAATTTTTTAGAATTGAACTAAACTTCGGATTCAGGGGTTTTGAACGATCTCGAACAAGTCTTGTTAATAAAATTTGTTGATTAAAAAATGCCTATGATTTTTCGCTTTTTTTCATATAATTTAGATTCATAGATTGCCTTACATTTAAAGATGGAAAATGATTTTGTGGTCTTAAATAGACCTTGGCGATCTCTATCTTTTGAAATCAGTTTGATTTAAATCGGACAAAAAACAAAAGAATTATTATGCTGTTACACTCTTAAGTGAGACACACTGTATGTGGATAGAATTTGGCACTAAAAAGGATCTGAAATATGTATCTTGTGAAGACATCGCTTAGAGAAGAATGTCTTTCTCTTCACTTTTTCCATTCACTGATTGTGATTACTTTTATGTATTTGATTACATATCCAATGTAGCCAAATAATTAATAATTAGACATTCTCCCAAAGTATGCCATAACAATTTCCGATAAGTATTTTGACATAGGCAATTCACCTTGTCATATGCAGTTATTTGCACAAGAAACCGGACAGTTGAAAACTAATCAATATTCTGTCAATTCACAGCAACAGATTTTATCAAGCAAGATTTGTGCTGTATGCAGAAAAATGTGCGCGTTCAAAAGGCATTTTTAAAAATGGTTGTTGCATTTAAAAAAAATTGCCGATAACGTCATAACTTTTTAAAAAATATTTGTAGATTTTTTAAAAAATAGACAGATAGGGGACATTTGGTGTAACGTACGCACATAAATAGAAAACCTGTGATATAATATGTTACATAAGAAATAACATAATGAGGTATAAATATTATAGAACAGGGTTTATTGAGAAACTATGTCCTCCTGTTGAGAAAAAATCTACTTTTTTTCACGGGAGTGCAATAAATTAATATAAAAATATAACGCGTGTATGCGTAATGTAACTGGATATGATTTGTTTTTCTTTGTAATTACATTGTTGTTGACTAACATAATAAAAACTTGGAAGAAATTTCCCGAAATTGATATTACTTGCGATACGAGCCTATAAAATTAGTAGTGCAAGTAAAAATGTCCATAAACAATTCATTTAATAAGTCATAAAGTCGACAAGAAGTAATAAATCTTGTTTAATGGTATAAATCTCGAAGTGTACCACTTATTCTATTTCGGTATTATGTAAATATGGCCGCTCGCTTATTCACACATGTGTCTCAAAAATAGCCTCAGTCAGTGTTTTGTGTATTAAGCAGGTTGCCGAATTATATATACACGTATTTATAATAATATAATTCGCGCGGTTTAAAAAATTAGTAGAGAAAATATATAATATGTACCGGTCGAGATAGTATATGTAAATTATTAAAAAGCCGAGAGTATAGTGCTTAGTTTAGGCCTGCTATAAGCAACTACATTTTCAATATGAAGGATTGTGGAAAAAGCACAAGTTAACTGTTTTGAATAACTAGTTTCAAATAAGGGCAGGCAGCATCCAAAATGTCGAGGTATAGATCGGATCCGGAAACGTTGGACTATGAAAAGCCCAGCTTCTGTTCGAAATTTTTGCACTACAGCTGGAAGACTATCTCTTGCCTCTTCTCCCATATCACCCTAGTGGCAATGGTTGTCTCGTATTGTGTTTTGGGGGCGTACACATTTGCTTCTCTCGAGGTTGACAACGAAATAGAGGTGGGAGATTTATTGTTAGATATTTAAGATCTTCTTTGCATTTGATGAACTGGCCACAATGCCCCAGCAAACTACTCGAATATTTTTTTTTACAAAATTTGCATTGTTGCAGGTGAAAAAGGGTATCTACCGGCTGAGAGAAAATGTAACCCAACATCTCTGGAATTTCACCCAGGATTTGGACGCTCTACGAGAAGTCAATTTCACACATCAGGCCGAGAAGTATCTCAAATCGTTCGAGGGAGCCATTCTGAAGGCCATGACTAAAGATGGCTGGGACGGCGAGGAGGACGAAAAGATTGTTCAGTGGTCTTTCACTGGATCCCTATTTTATTCCATTATAGTTATTACTACAATTGGTGAGTCTTTTAAATGTTTTTATTTAACTTGCAATGTTTGTTTGTTAGTTAGTTTGTTAAGGTCAAATCTTACCATCAAAATTTCGATTAGTTCTAATTAAGCCAGAGCTTTGAAATTTTACAGATGTACATGTGTATAAGTCCGGTGACAATGCACTTTAACATTTTCATATGAGAAAAAAACAAGATCGCGAACGACTTTACCGTTTATGATCCAATTCGACTCAAAATCGATATCTGGGGGATTTCGAGATCGCCAATTATGAATTTAATTCTTAGATGACCTACCTTTAGAGAATCGACACAACTTTCAATATTTTCAACAAAATGGAGCTCCTCCCCACAATTCTCAGATTTGCCTAGATTATTTAGACGAAATTTTGCCTCAACATTGGATAGGTACCAATGGATTTATTCGATGGCCCTCTCGTTCTCCAGATATAACCCCAATGGATTTTTTTCTATGGGGGTATATTAAAGATAAGGTGTTTTCGACGACACCGCAAAAAGTAGAGGACCTAAAAGCTCGAATTCAACAGGCATGTATTACAGTTATCCCCGAAATGCTGAGTAATGTTTTAAATGCGGTGCCTCGCCGCGCTCGATTGTGCATAAGAAATCGCGGTGGGCACTTTGAATACTTGATATGATATCTTAAAAATTATTTTGAGGATTAGATAAATATTAATGTTCTGTGCTATATTCTTTTTATTTCTTTTCATGTAAATTATATAATACTTTAAGTACTTTTTCAAAGTAATTGTACTTAATACTGGGAGTAAAAATAAAAATTTGGACCACTTGTACTGGGAGTACTTTTTAAAAGTACTTGTCTCAGTTCTGTGTAGGTATTGTTGAGGTGAACTCCTCCTGAAAATTTCGGACCCCCATCTCATCACTACGAGCTATAACCTCAAAAGTACAGTTTCTTCGAATTCTCCAATGTTCTCAGCAACTTCGATTTACAAAAAACAAACGGTGCAGTTGAGGATATTCTAAAAAATTTATTTGCAGCTCTCGAAGTGCCACTTTTAAGTATCAGAGATGTTCAAGAAATAGTTTATACGAGAATGTTTGGAATGTGTATAAAGTTGAGACTGCACAAAGAAATCCAACTTCGAAGTAACTATGTAGTTGTACAATTAGCCAGTCCGCAACTCTAGAAGTTACCCCTTGGAGAATACTGACAGTAGCCAGCCACGTCCTTATTTCTTGGGAAAATTGCGGTGCTTATATTAAAACGTGACATATTTAACGAAGGATATCAGTGAGGGATACTTAGTGTGGCCCTGATAACAAATTTGATAGCGAGACGATAGTGCAATGAACAAGCTGTACTGAACGAGCAATACCCTGCAAAGTTGCTCCAAAAGAAAATTCTAAACATGTCCTGTACCTTAATATTTCGACGTGAAGGGGTAGGAGCAGTTTTTGTTAGTTAACAAGAAACTTTGCTCTATTTGCAGATTTTGAAATTTTCTTTTCTTTACTTACTATATTTACAGAACATGTACTGATGCACTAAGTTTGTTAAACAAGTGTATGCCTATCCCTTGTGTCCTTTTCCTATTTCTATATTTTTTCTTCATTTAATTTAGACGGCAGCAAAAGTACACGATGTCTGAGTTTGACGTTAGTAATAATTAGCCTGTCTATAATGTATACAGTGTATCTCACTTATGAATGTAACAGCCCGATAATTCTTTTGTTTTTTGTCCGATTTAAAGCTAACTGATATCAAAAGATAGAGGTCATCAAGGTCTATTTAAGACCACAAAATTAGTTTACATCTTTAAATGCAAGACCATCTACGATGCTAAATTATATGAAAAAAAATTAAAAATCATAGTAGGCATATTTTTATTAAACAATTTTATTAGTTCGAAATCATTCAAAAACCCTGAATCCGAAGTTTAGTTAAATTAAAAAAAAAAAATGAAGTCTTGATGAAAAAAATTTTCGTTTTGTTAAGCATGCATGCTCTGACTCCTTTTTTCTACTGAGACAATTTTGTAAATGTCAGATTAGTTGTTAAGTAAATCTGTTGGCATTCTGTCTGATTTGTTTGTATCCTAGCATATTTTTTTTCAATTAAAATGCTTACAACTGCGGAAAAGTGGAAATTGTTAGATTAGTTGGTAGTTGGATAATTCTCGTACAACAAAGCTGCTACAGAATTTAATAATGGCATCCAGATTGACCTCTAAAAGTTTGACAAATTAATAATCTATTCAATAGAACTGGCAAAGTGTGCAACAAACGAGAACAACGTGTGAGGGATCATGTTAGAGATGCAGAAATTCTTCAGTTTGTGAGAGAAAATCCAAGGTAAATAGAAAGGCTTGTCATAAGAAAAACAATAAAAGATGCCGACTGCTTTTGCCGGCTTTTAGTTTTATGCGGTTTCTATTCTGGTCGTATACACTATACACCTTGTGACATACTTTATATTTACATGCGCAACCAGTGATCATAATTGGGCAGCACAGCCGGTGTTACGGGAGTTTTTTCGCAGTTTAATGGAATTATTAAGACCAAAAGTAAGAACTGAAAACAATTGAATAAGTTAAACAACACAAGTTTATTTAAAGTAAAAATTGATTTATTTTGAAAGATCTTAGTTTGTAAAGTAGGTAACAATGAAGTAGATTTTTCCCTTATAAGAGGTCTATTTTATTTATCTAAAGTTGTTTATTTTGAGAGAAAAATTAACATCAAGAAAAAAACGTCCATGACCTGTTCAACTTCTCTGAGTTTACCTAGCACAGCGGGTCGAGCCCTACCTACTACGAAGCGATTTTAAATTATAAATTATCCCCAAGAAGTGGTTCGGATCCCACTATAAACTGTAGCTCCCACTCTTCTTTACTCAGACAAATATAATTTCCTAAACATAAGGGGGCCATTCAGGTGACTTGGGGACGGTCAAAATCATTTTCAAACATATCCGTCGTCGTCGCTTTCCATCAATTCAAATGGTGTTTCTGAAGTGTACATTCAAAATAGTTTCTGGGTCAGGACTACAGAGCGAACAGCCATTACGAGTTATTTTTTTAAATAAAAGAACGGGCGGGCTGCCAAAAAGATTCGTTAACAAAATAATGTCTGAATAACGATATTATTTTACCGTAACCGAGGCTTATATTTGTTTGCTTTTAAAATCAGGAGAATTTACATAAGTGATTTTCGATGGCAAATCAATTCCAATGATAAATAACCACAACGAATGATATTGTATAATTTTCTCTATCTCGGTCTTACTAAGGTTGTTCGGTCGGCAACTGAGAACTATCAACTGGGTAGAGAAAAAATTTCATACAGTATTTTACATAGGAAATTTCATACCTCTATCCAATCCAATAAGAGAATTTAAATTTGTATCATTATCATGACAACCATAAGGATTTCATCAACATAATCTTAATGTCAGATAAAATTTGTTATTTTTTAAATTTCTCTATAGGTGCGAAATTTTCATGCTTTTTTTTAAAGAAAATTCATGTACGGCAATAATTCAAACGCTAGGGAAAGTAGAAGTGAAAATCTAAATGAGGTCCTAATGTTAAGAAATCAAACAACCGCCGCGCCGTGATGGCGACAGCTTCAAAAACCAAGTAGGCGCTCCATTATTAACACTCGCTGTGGCTGTCTAGAATTAAAACAAAACACTATCTACTATCAGTACATCAAACTTTTCATCACTGTAGGTAGTGCATTATTAATGTTTGTTTTGTGATTTTTTAACCATTTCTAGTGGCAAACAATATATTTTGTGCGTTATTTTGTGATTCATTGGATTCAATGGCGGATTCTTAACGGGACTTGAAGGTATCTGGATTAAAGTCAATGTAAGTGAATGAGTTATTGTGCATTTTTTATTTAGTATTCTTAAACTCATAAAGAGACTATTTTCCAGAGTTGTGTGATTTAAATGATTACAGACCAAGCACAAAATTATAGATTATAAGGCACGATAATATTGTTTGTACATTTTGTGTATAGTTGTAACTCGTCTATACTGTTCAGAGTTCCTTGCCTGTTCTTAAGATTATATTCTCACACATTCGGTGGAAAAGTATTAGCGTTTTTGAGCGTCATTTTATTACTGAAGGTGTTGCCAATATTTACATATTGTTGCCTATTTGGCGGATAGCTATTTATTAACATATGTGAAATGCCCCTAAACCCTACACCCTCCAATATCTGCAATAATTGAACACGACAAACTGTATCGATGGTTTTCGTGAGGTCAACGAAAATGCACAGCGTTGGCTTGCTGATATTCATATATTTATAAATCCTTGTAGTAAAATAGACTATTGCATCTTGCGTTGACTTCTGCTCTCTGAAACCAAATTGCTTCTCTGACAAAATATCAAACCTATTTAAAAAGCTAGTAATTACGTTTTTCAATATTTTCTCAAAAACTTTAGCTATGTTGTAGATAAGGGAAAAAGGCCGGTAGTTAGTCACGTCTAGTTTATCACCACTCTTGTAGAGAGAATTTATTACAGCTATTTTAAATGCCGATGGACAGTTACTTGTTTCAAAACATTAATTGATAAGGTAGTTTAAAGGTGCTGATATTTTAGAAGTTGTTTCCTTCAGTATATATGATGGTATGTTATCAATTCCAGGTGCTTTGTTTGATTTTAATTGAGAAATTGTTTCGATTGTTTCATTTCCACTCGTATCCGACAGGTATATTGAGTTGGAGATATTCCTTATGTTTTGGGAAGAGTCATCCTCTTTTGATTGAACTATTTCATCAGCTAGTGTTTTACCTACCTTTGTGAAATAGTTTACAAAACATTAGATATTTCCAATTCATCTCTAGTTACTGTATTCTCCTGGTTTCTAATTTTAGATATTTGGTTCTTACTCTTTTTTGCCCCAGATGTTAATTCTTTGACACAATGCCATAATTTTTTTGAGTTATTTAAATTTTCGTTCATTTCATTTTGATAATAGTCCCTCTTAACAGTTTTTAGTAATTCATTAAGCTTATTACGGTACTGTTTCAATTTATTTGTATTCTGTTCGCTAGGATATTTTTTTGATAATTTGATCTCTCTTTTTCAGAACTTTTTGTTTTAACTGTTTTTTTACAAGTTTCAGTATAATTTTTAAATTTATAAACAATTAGCGGCAGTTTCTACATCCTCCCAATGTTCCTCGTCTAATTTATTATTAAATTTTATCTTATCTATAAAGGTTTTTGTAGTAAAGTTATTAGTTACTTTTTTCTTTCCGTTTTCAGAAAATATAAGCTTGCCGATTTGTGAAAAGTGATCAGTAACATAAATATTGAATGTTTTGGTGTTTCCATAATAGTTTGATACTCGGTGTTTATCTTTTGATGAATTCGTACATAACCCTATAGGCACATCTAATTTGTTTTTAAAATTACGCACACTCTTGTCTTTGAGAGTGCGATCAAAGACTCCCTGTTGAATATATCAAAACTGTGTTATTTTTAAAGCAACAGCAACTCGGCAACATCGTCTGTTAAATTGTATTGAGGAGTATTTCGAGGTAAACCCTAGAACACAAGATGTAAACTTGTCTTTATTGAATTATAAATAAACTTAAACTAAAAGTCTAACAATAAAGGTAACAATAAATAACAATAGATTTGGTTTAGCAACAGAACAGTCTTTTTATAAGTGGTAACCTTAAATCCTTGAGTGATTGTGTTTCGTCGAAGGGTTAACGAGTAAAGAAAAACTCTTTTGCGGTGTTTTTAACTAAACTATGGCGTCTCTTCTAAAACCTCTTTGTATGTATGTTCCTTCTCTGTAAAAGTATGGTTAGTTATTATTATTCGCTGATCTAGCATAACCGCCTCTGTAAGGTCTGTCGATAGGTCCTCCAGGTCCGGCTAGTATTCCATTACCTATCGAATAAGTGTGCCCTAAAAAATTATAACATGCCACGTCACAAAGTTAGGTTCATAATTATTGGTTATCATTTAAAAATTACCCAGTGCTCCAGAAGGCGTCAGCCCAAATCCCCCTTGGGGCCTAGCGTAGTTGCCGACAGGCCTTTGATAAAGTCCTGGTCTTTGAGGGGCCAAGGGTGGCCTGGGGTAAGTATTGACGCCGGGAATGGAATCTACCGGCCCTCCTGGTCCGACAAGAATTCCGTTTTCGAGGGAATGGACGGGCTTGGAAGGCAGTGGTCCGCCCAGCTGGTCCTTCTTGTTCGTTGAGTAGCAACAGTACTGCTTTCCTGTGTCGCAGTGGCCCTGTTCAAAAAAAAAAAAAATTGTAAATTTTAGACATTTTCAGAAAGAAAATTATATATCCTTCAAAAGTACTGGGAACTCATCGGGTCCATTTAGGTTTAAACACTACTAGGCGTGCCTTTCGCCTACTTTGTTAAAAGTGGTTTTCAGTTTTAATTATCCCCTGATGATGCTAACATGACTAGCGAAAGGCGCGTCTAGTAGTGTTCCTTAGACGACAGTAAACATATTGATTTGTGTAAAATGGGCCCCATACGAAACTCTTCGGGCTTGAACTTCGCTTATGGACCAAAAGTTACTGAATTTTAATGAGCGTTTGAGAACCTCCTTCAACTTTTGTGGTGGGTACTCCTGTTTAAGGAGACAAACCTATGCTGGGTCTGGGTCCTCGGCGATGCGGGTGTTTTCGTTTGAGGGCTATTTTATATAAATAAATATCTTTCGTGTCTACAAATCACTTTTACAAAACGCCAAAACATTTGAACCCTACACTTGAATACACTGCCGACGTGCGTCTCGCTAATAAAGTTAGCATCATCAGGAGATGATTTAAACTGAAAACCAGCCTTATTCGCCTCCCGATGATGTTGGTATGGTTAGCGAAACGCGCTTCGAGCAGTATATTTGAGTGTAGTCTTCATATATTCTGTAAAAATGGTTTCTATACACTAAATAAGTTAATCGTGTTCGCCTCAAGCTATTAAATAATTAGAAATTTTCTTTCTCTGGCACAAACTACCAATGTTTACATTAAAGGACTTCAAAATATTCCATTATTTTAAAGAAAGCCAATTAATAGAAGAAAATAAAATTTCCGTCCGTCGTGTTTTTTAGTCTTGGTTAAGTAAGAACGATTTTAATTACTTTTACTTCGTGGCTTGTGACTGTTTTGCTTTTGTATCTTATCGATATGCGAACCTGATTGTATAATGTTACGTGATGAGATTAAAGTAAAGAAACGAAGCCAGGAAATTCAATTGTTTACATAATGTTTAAATAAAAATGGAATTGGTCACTCCTCGCTCATTTTTAGCATAACATTGCAAATACGTAACTAGGTTATATATTATGCAAGTATTAATGTGCAAAATAGTTTTTAACAAATACGTACCTATTTGTATTTGTGGATCGATTAATTATAACTAAATTATGGTTTATTTGCGAAACCTCATTGTATTGGGTCATGATCGAATTAATTACGTATATTATCATATAATGAATCGACAGAATAATGATTTTAGTAGAAATAATTCCTTGTTTCCTTGTTTTAGTCACAACTTTCACTTAACAACTGAAAAAACTTAAAACAGCAGCTTACGTATGAGATTCCGGGACTGTTACAGTTGAATCTCTCAGTGCATTTGCATTTGTCGAAGTTCTTGAACGGTCCCTGCTTGACCCATGATGGGATAGGTCCTGTCAGTATCCCCGCTCCCCCGGGTCTCTCTTCTGGATAGAAAGAGGCGCTCTGCTCTTCTCCGTAATCTCCGCCGAAGTTACCCCCACCGTATACCCCTCCCGGCCTGAAAAAAAAAATGGGTACTATACTAAACGCTACATATTAAAAAAAAGCGTGAGGCGCCGAAATAGGGACAATACGTAATTTTTATCCAAATTCATTTTCTGGCGGAAATTTTCAAGAAGGCTTCGTTTTTGATTTCTCTATCAATCTGTGAGCGGATTTTTGTCACTTACCATGATTTTTACCAATGTATTAATATATGTTACTTTTTTCCCAAAAAGAATCCTTTTAGGCATTAAATGAGTCTCAGCCACACAATTCTCAAGGAATCTTAAAAATTTTTTTTTAAATCTGTTTTCTCTATCGATCTGTCTCTGGGTGGATTTTTTATTATTGACCATGAGACAGATGTTAATTGTGAAAATGAAAAAAGACAATTTTTTTAGAGGTAGTAGAGATTAGAGTGAATCGAACTGAAGCAAAAATAGTCATACGGAGTGATAAAAAGTATCACCTCCATTTTAATAATTGTGAAAACTCATTTTTTAAAAAGGCAACCCCCCCCCTCCGAATTTTGTTTCAATTCATGTTTTTTCATTCAAAAACAATGCAAAATCGTCTTAGCTTCTATACATCGAAAGTGTATCATCTTCGAGGTATTTACTATTGTAATAAAAGTTGTGTGAAATCTTTTAAAAAGACAGTTTTGCATATTTCAAATGTTTTGAAAAATGTTTCAATGCTAATTTTGGTTATAATCATTTATATTCAAAATAGCACAATTAAAAAATATATTTAAAGTAAGATAGATATTGAAAATAAGTAGAAAATATTTGTATATGGTTATTCATTATAAATTACCCACCACTTATCATCGTTATTATTGCCTATAGAAAAAAAGTTTTAAATAAAAGTTATGCGGTTATAACTGAATTTTGTTAAAATGCTATCAAAAGCATAGTAGCGTACAGATTTCAGGGAATACAAAAATAAAATATTTTTTTTTTAAATGAGAACCTGTATATTATTGAATTTTTGGAATGATCCTTATTTCCTGATTTCAAAAATATACCATATGTTACCCCTAAAATATATCGTTCTTTGAGTTAATTAAACGTCGAGTATCTTAGTTCAACTAGTTACTGCAAATATGGAAAAGTTAACATTATTAAAGTGAGCTATGAAAGTGACAACTATTATGTTTGATAACTGACATTTCCTTAATGAAATAATTAAAATGGTTTACAGTGAGGAAGAAAAAACCAAATATTTATACAAAGTAGATAAAAATTTATTTAGAAAATTTAAATATAAATAAATGATAACTTGTAAAAGATGTTCGTTATTATATATATGCATAATTGATAACGTCTCTTATTTATAATTGCACCGGAAATAGCTTCATTATTTACATTCAGAATATTTATTTCAAGTCGAATCCTGTCTTAAATGATTTAAATACATTCATGACAATGTCTTTTAGAAATCCTCCAAAACAACGAATCCATAGGGGTCAAATCCGGATTGTTAGGTGGTCATTTAATTGTTCCATTATTCCCTATCTATATTCGGAATACATTATTCAAATGATCTCGAACGGGCAGGACACTATGCGGAGTTGCCCCATCTTACATACAAATCATATCATCAAGTTCGGCTTCTGGAAAATACTGCAAAAGAATATTGTCTGCTTCTGGGATAATTATGTCCAGATAGGCAACTCCAGTTAAAGTATAATTATAAAACATAGGCCCAACAATTTTGTTTCTGAAAATTCCACACCCAACGCTAACAATTTTTCTTCCTGATTTTTTTATTTGTTTTACCAATCTCTTTCTGTTGTACTTGTTTTCCTACGACCTTCGATTTGTCCTATTAAAAACTACTGCCGTAGATAAGGATGATTCATCAGTACATAATATTTTAGTAAAAAAATCGGGATCTTCATCCAACTTTTGAATAACCTGGCGGCAAAAGTACAGACTTTTCCTTTTATGAGCCTGTTAATAGACCAGGGCCAAACCGTTTAAAATATCGTAATAGACGATAAATTCTTAGCAGTATACGAATGGTCGGAAAATGTAGTTAATGGCGTAAATAATTAAGAAAAAATCGTCCAGACTGAGTAAAAGTTCTGGAAGGGGGATTGGGGTGGTAATATATACGTTTTTAGGGGTTGGTACTCCTTTTTTGCGATTTGCGTCTAAACTATGCATCCTATCGAAAAATATTGAATATAAAAGTTGTAGATAATGAAAAAATCTAAAACTTTCTGATTGATCATTCTTGACCATAACCTCAAAATTATCGAGAAAAATGCAAAAAATCGTTTTTTCGATTTTTAATTTATAACTATTGCAAAAATGTTTATATTTTCATGAAAATTGGTGAAAATTTGGCCCAAATTTTTTCAAAGCGAAATATTTAATTTTCGATGTTTTATGAAGAAAATAAAAAAAAGACCTAATTTTCAATCGAAAAATTTGGTTAGCAAATTTTGGATTAATGAACTTTACTAATGCTCATTTTTTTCGTTGAAATCTCAACTTTAATATAGAATTAAAATATAATATTGTTTATATACAAAAATATCGTTAAAAAAGCGAGAAACCGAAAAAACTACTTTTTAAAAATCGAGTTTTCGGTGAAAATCATGAATTTATTTTTCTTTATTGTAAATAAACGTTTACATTCATAAAAAGCGTTAATTCTCATACAATACTATGTTATACAAGTAATTTACATGTACCTAACTATTCTCGGCTTTCAAAGTCTCGAAAACATTGTTTAAACTGCAATGAGAATGTTAAACAATTTTGTCTGCAAACAAGCCGAAGAAGATGCAGATTTCCTAATTATCAATACATCCCTTGAAGTAGCAAAAAACTCCGATAAAATAGTGGTAGTTGTTGGTCAAGACAGATCGTTTAGTTCTTTTAAATCAATTCAGTTCACATGAATTGAATATCTATTTCCACAAACCTGATGCAGGAAATATTAATGATACTTATTACACCTCTAATAGTTTTAAACATAAATAACATAAACATATTGTAGCATTTTTGCATTGTTTTTCTGGCTGCAATACAACTTTCAGTTTTGCTGGGAAAGGAAAAAAAAACAATTATAAAATCATTATTGGCCGATAAACATTTACCTAATCTTGCAGAAATTTTGTACAATACAAATGCAGACAAACAAACGATTACCGAAAATGGATTAAAAATAATAGCTTCTATTTACAAAAGTAAAAATATATATACATCTCTACACGATTTAAGATTTGAACTCTACCGAACGGCTACTGCTAAATCCTCATTTCATTTGAAAAAATTACCTCCAACTGAAGAGGCAGCTAAGCAACATTGTTACAGGGTGTATTTTCAAATACAAAGTTGGCTTAGTAATCAATTAACAGCTACAGATTGGGGATGGAAACATCACGTTAATGGCATCGTACCTATATTTGCAGAACAAGAATTAATTCCCGAAAATTTATTGAAAATTATCTGCTGCAGCTGCGAAACAGGATGCGTAATAACAAATGTGGGTGTCGCAAGCATGGCTTAAAGTGCACAAATTTGTGCTCAAATTGTCACGGTTCTGATAAATGTTCTAATGCCGAAAAATCGTTGTACGAAAAAAAATTGTAATCTCGAGGACATCGAAGACGAAGACAGTAGCCACTGTCTAATAATTAAAAATGAAAATAATGATACTGAACTGGACAATCCAGAAGCACTGAAGATATAGAAAATGAACGTGAAGAAATCGAAAGTTTGATCGATTCTGGCGATGAAGAATTGCCCACGAAGAAAAAAAGATTTCAATAAAATTATTTTACTTTTAATTTTTGTATTTTATAATCAAATATAAGACTTTGACGTGATAATTTGTAAATACTTACGAAAATTTTCTCAGTTCACAGCCTTTGTGTTTTTTTAATTTTTACCTATTTAATTGCAGTTTAAATAATGTTTTCGGGACTTTGAAAGCCGAGAATAGTTAATTACATGTACATTACATGTATAACATAGTATTGTATGAGAATTAACGCTTTTTATGAATGTAAACGTTTATTTACAATAAAGAAAAATAAATTCATGATTTTCACCGAAAACTCGATTTTTAAAAAGTGGTTTTTTCGGTTTCTCGCTTTTTTAACGATATTTTTGTATATAAACAATATTATATATTAATTCTATATTAAAGTTGAGATTTCAACGAAAACAATGAGCACTAGTAAAGTTCATTAATCGAAAATTTGCTAACCAAATTTTTCGATTGAAAATTAGGTTTTTTTTTAAAATTTTCTTCATAAAACATCGAAAATTAAATATTTCGCTTTGAAAAAATTTGGGCTTGTTTGAAACACAAAAAAGAACATTTTCACCGATTTTCATGAAAATATAAATTTTTTTACGATAGTTATAAATTAAAAACCGAAAAAAACGGTTTTTTGCATTTTTATCGATAATTTTGAGGTTATGGTCAATAATGTTCAATAAGAAAGTTTTAGATTTTTCGATAGGATGCATAGTTTAGCCGCAAATCGCAAAAAACGGGTACCAACCCCCAAAAACGTATATATTACCACCCCAACCCCCCTTCCAGAACTTTTACTCAGTCTGGACGATTTTTCCTTAATTATTTACACCATTAACTACATTTTCCAATCATTCGTATACTGCTAAGAATTTTTATTGCCTTAAACAGGATTGGCCCTGGTCTATTAATAACAATCTTAACATAATATCATTCTGATGGAACATCACCCCCAACACATCCGACTGGAAATGTGGCAAGCGACTCGGCCCGCAGTCAATAATTTCCAAATCATATAAAGTACATACGCGATATGTCAAGTTGGATAAATAAAAAATGCGTCTGGTATAGTATTCAATGAGGGCCTTGTATCTTGGGGATGTATGGATTTCCTATTATATGATTCCTGTTCAATATCGGATACAATACATCATTTTAGTTCGCCTCGAGGAGAAAGCCATTTTCGAAATGAAATAAATGGATGTGGAGTTATTGGCTGGAGCTATTTAACTTTCCGAATATATTCCCCTTTGTGGCTATACAAGTTTTTTGACTAATAGTATTTGCCTTGCCAACTGTTCTTCCCACCCTAATGACAAATAGTCGGGAGATGGAAATAGTTTTTTGTGGGATCGATTCCGCGCGAATTTTATTGTTAATATGCGAAAACAATGAATGCAAATTGCAATCGGGCGTTGTCGATTGCGAATAAGTAAGTGACTTTAATAGGATACGCTAATATTATTGTGCTTCTAAGAAACAGTTTACATACAGACATTCAGAAGAAAAGGCATTTTTTATTAGATTGGATCAACATGTTATAGAATAGAGTTCCGTACATTTAGCTGGGGTAATCCTTAAAAATGTGTGTCATAAGCTGAATACCTATTTGATTGAATCTGTCCAAAACTCCAACATAAGCTAACTAGAACCCTTGAAAACGTATAATACCAACGTTCACGTACTTACATAGATTAACCGAAATATTCTCAAAGTCATTAGCACTAAAAACAATATTACCCAAAACCCTGCAGAAAGTTTAAGTTTATCGTCCGAAATTGTTAAATATTCATGAAGGCGCCACCAAGATTAAGAATACTTGGACTAAGTGTCGACCGATTAGATTTTTTGTTTATTCTAAAGTGGCAATGTCGATCAACAAAGTCCGTGTATTGATTTAGATAACTAGAGAAAGAAGCGGTTTTGTTATTCATAATATAAGATTGATCGGGTGATACATTTCACTTAGCAACGTGTCAAACTAATATAAAATAAAATCCTGACATACATTTTGCTACAGTTCAATTTTATGACACTAAATCTTTTATTAACAAAACTGCGACTTTAATATTTTTCTTTATGAGATAATTACATTGAAATTCTTATTACATGAGCTAAAATTTATATAGGTACATATTTACAGATTTCGGTTAATGGGAGGCCCAATATGTCTGTCGGCAGTTTGTTGTAATTTTATTTACGCATTTACATTTTTGGATATGAGAATTGGTAGATGCCGGGTGCATCAGTTTCATTTATTTGGATCGAATTGCACATGTATCCGTGATCATTCCAAAACCAACTATACTTTGAGGAGTACGTCAAATAAAATTACTCTATTGACCCATTTGACTTTATGTATTTCGACGACCAACTGATGGCCGATTTGAACTGTGCCAACTAATATAATTTGACTTAAAGATTATTGGAATTCGTACTGATTCTTGCTAAACAAATGAAATTGGAACAGGGTGGACCGTCTAAGGAAGTACTTTGATTTTTGAGATACTTCAAAATATCAAAACTATACATTTTCGAGGAACTTAAATTTGCTAAGACAAAAACAACTAAATCTATGCATAGAAATAAAATTCAGGTATCTGGCCGTGATATTTTACTAGTTACATTTTAAAAAGTATATTTGTACAAGATTATTCATTAAACCTTTTTTATCTATTTTACTATTTTGTACAAATATTTGTACTCATCAAAAGCAGAAGCTTTTACCCAATCTAAGTATGAAACGCAACGCGAAATCAGAAGAATAAAGAACGAGTGGTGGGCAAGCAAGGCCAGAGAAATTCAAAGGTACGCCGATTCACACGACTACAGGAATTTCTTTCAAGGAGTAAAAGCAGTGTACGGCCCCAGTAGGAAAAATATGTGCCCTATTAAAGATTTAAATGGAAATCTCCTCAAAGAAGACCAGGAAATAAGAGCCCGATGGAAAGAACACTACTCTAGCATTCTTAACCAGCAAAGTCAAGCCGATCACGATATTATAAATCTTATCCCTCAATATGACACCTTCGAAGACTTAGATAAACCACTAACAACGGAAGAGATCTTAACCGCCATTGGGCAGCTAAAAAATAACAAATCTCCCGGCGCCGACTCACTCCCAGCTGAGATCTTTAAAGCTGTGTCGTCAGAGCTCATACCCTACCTCAAAAAACTGTTTGATATCGTGTGGGAAAGTGGTCAAGCTCCGCAGGAGTTTCGTGATACACTTTTAATCAACCTCTTCAAAAACAAAGGAAGCGCTGCGGACTGTGGAAATTACAGGGGTATAGCTCTCCTGGCTGTTGGAGGGAAGATACTCACTAAAGCGATGGCAAATAGGCTAACACCTGTTATGGAAAAGTTACTTCCTGAAACACAGAGTGGCTTTAGACCAAACCGAGGCACATCGGATTTAATCTTCACACTTAAACAGCTTCAAGAAAAAGCACTCGAACATCAAGGAGAAATTCACATGGCCTTCATTGATTTAACCAAGGCGTTTGACTCGGTGGACAGGGAAGTGCTCTGGAAAATTATGTTCCGCTTAGGTATCCCTAGAAAATTTGTGGAAGTATGTCGCAGTCTACATACAAACAACAACGCCCAGGTTATGTATAATAATGAGGCAACCGAACCTTTCCAAACTCTCACTGGAGTTAGGCAGGGATGTGTCCTGGCACCCCTACTCTTTAATTTGTTTACCACTGCTCTAACAATTATTGTTGACAACAAACTGACAGTCAGAGGAATAGGTCTCAGATACCGTTTTGATGGCGGTCTCTTTAACATAGGGCGCTTTAGAGCTTTCACGAAAACACGCACACGATTCATTTGTGATCTCCAGTATGCGGATGACTGTGCACTTTTAGCCTCTACGCCGGAAGAGCTTCAAGAACTTTTAGATGTGTATGCCCAAAGCTATGATTCTTTGGGACTTAAAATCAACATTGGAAAGACTAAGATTATATCAACTCCTCATCAAGTGAACCAAATAGACATTACACTTAACGGAAATTCTCTTGAAGTGGTGGATCAGTTCAATTACTTAGGCAACGTTGTTAATGACAAAGCAAACATGGACAGCGAGATTCGCAATAGAATTAACGCTGCATCTAGAGCATTCTGGGGACTTAGAGAGAGAGTATTTGACAACCACGACCTTGCTTTGTCAACGAAAATGGCTGTCTACAGAGCAGTTGTCATTCCAACACTGCTATATGGATGTGAAAGCTGGGTCACTTACCGTCGTCATGTGAAAGAATTAGAACGTTTTCAGCAAAGACACCTCAGAAGTATGATGAAAATCCGTTGGTTCCATCACATATCAAACGTGGAAGTACTCAGGAGAGCAAACAGCCTTCCAATTGAGGTGCTTATTTCAAGAGCACGCCTAAGATGGGCAGGTCACGTTCATCGTATGCATGATAACCGCCTTCCTAAATGTACACTTTATGGTGAATTGCTAAGCGGTAGAAGAAAGCGTGGCGGTCAACGAAAGAGGTTCAAAGACGCTCTCCATGAAAGTTTAAAATCCTGCGGTATTGCAGACGAGCAATGGGAACAACTTGCAGCGGACAGAACCGAATGGCGAGGGGTTGTGGCCAGCTATCAAGGAAATGTTGCTGCAAGAAGGCCGAATCCAAGACCTAACCAGGTCTATGTTTGTCCTGATTGCGGTCGACATGTGCTCTCCCGAATTGGCCTTTATAGCCATAGTCGTGTGCACCGTAGATGAATGGGAATTACAATAGACTACACCTTTTACTTGTTTTTTATTGTACGCAATTTATCGACTGTAACATTTCTATACTCGGACTCGAGTAACGGCTAATAATAATAATAATAACAAATATTTGTTTTTTTTCTTCTTCGCTGTAAACTATTTTGATTATTTCATTACAGAAATGTCACTTATCAAACATAATAGTTGCCATTTACATGGCTCACTTTAATAATGTTAACCTTTCCATATTTACAGTAACTAGTTGAACTAAGATACTCGACGTTTAATAACTCAAAGAACGATATATTTCAGGGGTAACATATGGTATATTTTTGAAATCAGGAAAAAAGGATCATCCCAAACATACAGGGTATCCCATTTAAAAAATATATATTTGTTTGTATCCCCTGAAATCTGCACACTACTGTACTTTTGATAGCATTTTAACAAAATTGAGCCATAACCACACAACTTCTATTATTATTATTTTTTCTATAGGAAATAATGATGATAAGGAGTGGGTAATTTATAATGAATGTCTACCCGATAGGAGCGTTGGTTGAAGCGCGAGGTGATAATCGCGATTAATCGACCGGGTATCGCGCTACCGAGTTCGAATCCCGGCTCCGGTACTGGCACTGTCGGAGAAAATGGTTGTATGTTCGCGTTTTTCAATGTGTAACCCCCTTCCGCACAAATCTCTGGCTTCCGGAATTGGGGGTTGTCTAATTTATGTGCTGTTTATTTATTTATAAATACCTTTCATGTGGCACCAAAGGTCTAACTGGCCCTTCTCCTCCAAATGAGGGTCTGTTGCCTGGTTCGTTGTATTCTATATTAGGGTTGTAGTGTTGTTCATTTTCGAAAACTTCATATCGACCATCCCCATCCCTAAAAAAGTTGAATTTTGCCTTTTTAGATGATACAAAAATATAAAATTAAAATATACAGGCTAAGAACTTTGACATTTTAAAAAATAGTTTGTTAATTTTTTAAGCACATCTAAATTCAATTCTTAAATTACCAAAATATGTATCGTTGATGATCTTGGTAAACGTTTTAATCTTGTATGTTTTGGTGTTTCTTAAAAAATTAGGCTGATGAGCCAACAGCTGTATTTTTTCTTTGTAACAGAATTGCATTCTATTTGAAGTCAGCATATCCAAGAGAGAGAGAGAGAGAGGGAGAGAGAGAGAGAGATCCGATAAGGAAATATTTAGTGTTTTTGACCATAACTTCTTATTCAAAACAAATATTGCAAACAAACTATAAGACTACCTAAGTAGAACTATATTAAGAGTAGTGTTATAAATTTTCCCTCAATAATTTCATACATTAAGTAGTTCTATACTTTCTTTACCAATATATGTATTAAAAAAAAGTTATGGCCAAAAATATTAAATATTTCCTTATCGGATCCTCTCTCTTTCTTGGATATGCCCACCTTAAATTTGAATCAAATCCACTCATTGTAAAGTTCATTAAATACCTATATATTATTTTTTAATGAAGGTATATTTAAATGGTTTACCTATTTCTAGATTCACTTCGGTTATTGTCGTCCCATACCCATCTTTTGCTGTCTTTATCTGCGTATGATATGGCCAAAACAGAGGACAATACAACTGAAAACAAAAAATATATTTGGGTATTTCTGTTATTATTTTAACCAATCAGAAACCAATATGAAAGTCTCATGTACCCTGTTCAAACAAATGATTATTTTGCCAAAATAAACTGTATTTTATGCTGTGAAACTTATTGTACTCTCTATTTGAGAGATAATTCTCTAAATTCTTATCAACATCAAAATATTATTTATGTGATTTGGTTGGAGTTGCCTCTGGCATAGCTTTATAGGGTAAATTTCACAGAACCATTTTATCAATTTTTTTCACTTAAGACACAACTAGTACTTAAATTATATACCTACTGATTTTTTCTCTCACGAATATTTTTAAAATTTTCCTGAATCGAAGAAAAAACTGCTAAAAAACTGGCAAATACATTGAAAAATTGAGCTTTTAACATGAGAAGAAATATTCCGACAAATATCAGAAAATTGCAAATCGATCCATCAACAGTACGCGGCCTTAACCGGCTGTGAGCATAGAGAAATTATTGAAATATGGGATGAAGACACTCCGGAAGGCTTGAGAAATTTAACAGCCCGCATACCCACCAAGAGAAAAATTTCCGAAAATTTCTCGCGATGTCATGGCGACGTAGTGTAAAATTTTCAAATTAAACGTTTGTCTTATTTTCATTCCTTAAATTCATAATAATTTGGTTCAATTCATGATTATTTTGGATATAACTTACTGATTCTAGGGTTTCAGGAGTCAATAGAACTTCCATCTTTTCCTAATCTATCTAAATTGTCATATTATTTACCATAAGGGAATCAATAATTGCACTCGACAATTTACCTTTAGTTCATTTGCTAAATAATTTAATTGCGATCTCAATACGATTGTTGAGTAATAAACTACAAATAGTAAAAGCAAATAAGTTGGCGTGGCGTATTCATAAAATAAATTTCAATAACACCAGCAACCTACGTATTCGACATAATCGCCATGACATATTTAATACAAATAAAAATATACTAGTTCGTAGTAACTTTGTTGTTGCGAATAACTTCTTGAAGCAAATTTTGCATACTATTTAATCATTCTGGCCAGCTGGTCTAACTGTTCTAGTACAGAAATTTTAATAGACGTATAATGCAATTCTGTCGATTACACCGTTCGCGATCGATTCTGCATCGCACACTGCGAGAGGAAATGATTTATAGAGAAACCTACCATTTTCACAATATCCTCTCGGTAAACAGTCTGAGGAAGCGAGTACTAATTTCATTTGAACGTTACGTAAATGACTTATCGATTTTAATGGGTCACTTCATCTGAAACGTCTCATTTGCCTGGTCTTGGACTCCTTATTGTAGTTCTACCGATTTTAGTTTTGTCTTAACGTAAGCTTTGACATCGACTGGCACAATATGATTGGAACTAACTGGTTTAGTGCCAGTGAATGGTAATCTTATGAATTCTTACATGTATACAGTGACTTTCACAAAGATAAAAGTCGGTAAAAAAATTTAGCAGAATTCTAGAATCAAATTCTCAATTTAGATCCGCAGTTATTAAATAGAACGCTACAACATTTGTAAACAACCAGGGCAAATTTCGAGGCAAAATATGGGTCTGTTTATTCAAAATTTCATTTACTTATAACCAATTCTTTTGAAATGCAAAAAATGATCAAAAATTGAAACGAAAAATGTTCTCTCCGAGTTATCTTAAGTGTGCATTACCAAAGTCAAATAGTGCGTTAAATATCCTCATTCTTATTCTACACAATTCTTAAAAACGAGCCAACAGAATTCAGAATTGATTTCATTAGGTAAACTAGCAAACTTAAGACAAGGACCTATTATATTTTATCTTGTAATCCTAGTTAAAATTAAGTTTCCAAAATTTTCTCCTCCTTGATTAGTCAACACGAACATACCTCTTATTCATCCAAAAATCGCCATAAATTGTTTTATATTCTACAAAGGAACTTAATATTCAAATAAAATATAATACGATGAAGTATAAAATAAAATAACATGAAAAAAGTGAAAAGCCTGCAGAGATTTTTTATCACCGACTGTTAAGGATTAATTACAGGAGGAATTAAAAAGCACTTTTAGGTTAGGCAATATTAGGTTTTAAATAATAATAATAATAATAATAATAATAATAATAATAATAATAATAATCGGAGCGATTCTAGATTAGGACATTTTCCATTTTGTCTATTTGTCTTGTAGAACCTACAGATCTGGAGATTTTTTTTTTAAACCGATAAAAAATACGCTCTAAAAAATGTAACTGTTTAAATATAATGCACCGACCTCCCCGAAACTGCACAACTGTACTGTGAACTTAACTAGACCCCCTACATACGTTAAAATAAAAAATTTACCGTAACCATACGTTAAAATCCTAATTTGACTCTAGCAATCTGACTTTCAATTTATAATTTTTCCGGTCGCTTATTTCTAAACTAAAACTGAAAAGTTTACACGGGCGCTATTTCAGGCTCGTAAAATTATGTGTACACACAACATAAGCACATTTCGTGCGTCAAATCATCGTGTAAATTAACAAATTACCCACGCAATTATTGGACAAACTAAATTTAAATTTCTAAGCTGAGCTAAGTTTATTAGTTTAGGGCTTCAGTTTATGTTGAGGGCTTCCCCTTTTCATGAATTATGTTGTCGAACAAATTATCCCTATTAGTTGATGTTGGTTTTAGGTCCTTATGGGCTGTGGAGTGCGAGGCACCGATACTCGCCCTCTCGTCACACATGGCGTTTTGTAAGTTGGGAACTTTCTTAATTGAAGATAAATTTACTTCAACAAAACTGACATTATGCTAAGTGTTGGAAGCTCGTTACGAAGCTATTAGTTTACGTTCAATGTCAAAGTCTAATGGATTTAAATCTGGAGTGCGAGCTGTCCATCTAGCAGTGTAGCGGCATATTCAGGAAAATTGATCGCTTTTCTAAAAACGTATAATATTCTCAAAAATATTTGTTTGCTGGCACCGTTAAAATATATAAAAAGTGCGATGTAATTTTCCAATTTTTAATGCAGCGTGTCCCATTTTGCTTGGAGCCACCCTTATAAAAAGTTTATTTAATGTCCGATTTAGATATATTTTTTTAATGTAGATCTTTGAAAAGCACATCTTGTGTTATATTAAATTTTACAAAACATAATAGCATGGCCTACTATGATTTTTATAGGGGTGGTTGCAAGCAAAATGGGACGACACGCTATATATTCAATAATAAAAAATGTACGCGGGTGAATGATATAAATAAAAAAAACTAAGGTTTTTTAAATCCTTCGAAGAGTATTTTATATTTGTTTTTATAATTCCTCAAACTTAGCGTCCCCATTACATAATGTCTTTAGTTCTTCAGATAATTTGACCCAATTTCGTAATTACGCCCAATTTTCACGGATTGTCTGCGTATTAAAAAGGCACACTTACCAATTTTTAAAAACATATCTGCGCTGCAACCGCACAACCAAAACAATGAAAAAGTAAAACCGTAAACAACTTTACTACTACACCTGTAAGCGGTATCTTACATAATACACCACCCAACAGGTATTGTCTTATATATATCGACTTGAAAACCGCGCCGAGGGGGGACCGGCACCCTCCAGTTGTCCCGCCGCGGTCCGCATTTCATGAATGAATTAAACAGAGACGGAGACAAAACGTATTGTTTGGGAATTTGGATTTGTTTTAATTAAAACACAAATCTTTGCGCTGTTACGTGAAAGTGTAAGTGATTTTTCCAGCGGTGCCAAAAATGTCGAATTTGAATTGGGTTATTTTATTTATTTATTTATTTATTTTGGTTACGACTGCCCAGACAGAAATCCAATTGTAGGGCAGGAATTTTACAAACATAAAAAGAAAACTTAACTAAAGGTAAACATTTAAATGATAATAAAAATTAACAAAATAAGTCCTAAAAGTTGTAATCTAATAGTTTTGAAGCTACAGTTGTTGTGCAGAATTGAGAACCACATTTCGCATTTTGGATATATTAGTATTAAAAATATCTATATTATTATATACAGAATCATAATTGGAACACATACGGTGCAGAGGAGAAAATAACAGCAAATTTGTTCTTGATGCAGGCAAATAGAATAGAGACGAATGCGAGCGAGTCTGCAAATTAGGAACATGAAATCTAATGCAACTAATAATTTCAGGGCAGTCAATAGTGGCATTTAAAATCTTAAAAAGGAATACAAGAAAGTGATACGTCCGACGTGGTTGAAGATCACTCGTGTTGAATCTATGTAATAAGTCACAATGTGGAAAACCTCTCTCTGGATAATTTCCAGAACTTTTGAACCAGAGGTATTTAAGAAAGCGCCTCTGAGGTTTTTCAACGCTATATTTATGATTTTCATAACCAGGACTAAAGACTATTGAAGCATATTCAAGTCTTGACCTCACAAATGAATGAAAGAGAAGTTTCAGTGTGTTTTCGTTAAATTCTTTACAATTACGGATAATGTAACTTACATTTTTGAAGAAATTAGCGGTGATTTGATTGATATGGCTAATAAAAAATAACTTTGGATCGAATATTACTCCTAGATCTTTGAAATGACCACAGCTCTTCAGTTCCTCATCATTAATTGTATAGATAAACTTTATTGGATTTTGTGCACGAGTGTATGTCATAAAGCCACACTTTGAGATATTTAACTGTAATTTGTTTACGCTACACCAAGACCATAGTTGTACAAGATCGTTTTGCAAATCAAGACAGTCTTCTGCATTAGTGATATATGTAAAAAATTTTAGGCCATCGGCATAAAGTAATGTTTTGCAGTGTAAGCTAATGACGATATCATTTATAAAAATGTTAAAGAGCAATGGCCCAAGCACAGAACCTTGGGGAACACCTGATGTCGCTGAGATATCCATAGACCAATATCCACGGTATTTAGTCGTTTATTTACCAAGTAGGATTCAAAAAAGTTTAGAAAGTGCTCAGTTAGTCCAAATTCGGATAATTTGTTCAGCAAAATTCCGTGGTCCAGTCTGTCGAAGGCTTTAGAAAAATCTGTATAAATGACATCTACTTGGCCTCCAGCATCCAACTGTTCCGCTATGAACTGAGTGATGCACACCAGATTGCTGGTGGTAGAGCGATTTGGCATGAATCCGTGTTGATCGAGGCAAATTTGAGATTTGACGTGATTAAAGAGAATATCGTATATTACGTTTTCAAATAATTACTAAAATTGCACAATATTACTATTGGCCTATAGTTTTCAATAGCACATCTATCATTTTTTTTATACCAGACAGATCCTAGATATTTTTCAGACTTCAGGAAAAGTAGCAGTTTTAATAGACAAATTAAAAATACTAGCTAGCGGTTTTGCAAATAAAATGGGACAATCTTTAAGGAGAAATGCCGGTATACCATCAGAACCTATAGTGGTTTTGGGTTTAATTTTCTTAAGTGCCTTCAGTACGTCATTTTCGGTAATTATATTATATTATTTCGGTAATTATGTTCTAGCAAATTCTTTTAATATAATGGTCATCTTTCCAGTTAGGTTGTTGCCTATTGAACAGGTTTTAAGATAAGCCTACAACTTTTAAGAAATACGATAAGGCGAATGTGGCTTAAAACATACTTCTGCAGAGCAAATGAACGTACTTAAAGAGTAACTGGACAATGTAAACAACACATGTATAAGGTTGAATCATTCAAAACTAGTAGGGTTCATATGTAAAACCGCCATTATTTCTAGCTGTCGAGAGATATACATTGTGTACATGTATACCAGGTGACAACGAAATTAGTCCTGTTCTAATTTGTGTTTGTATTATTCCTAACAGCAACCGAAAAATTTAAACGGGACTAATTTCGTTGTCACCCTGTATTGTTCAGGAAGTTGCAGTTTCAGTAACCTTTTTTTATTCTAGCTTATATTGAACAATTTTGATATTAATTTTTTCATTAATTCTACAAAATATGTGGTTGTACATAAATCAATACCTCGAGTTGTTTGAGAACTTCTGCATCGCATCCAGTCAACATTCTGCAAATGCAGACCTACACACATGGACTACTGACTAACTGACATTGACCTGGTTATGTCCGTCTAGATGGAACAAAACAAAAATTATTAATGAGCGGACTGTCGTAATTAGCATTCGTTTCTGCTCTTCGCAAAAACCACAATTATGTATTCTCCGACTAATTTGACTGATTCAGATTCAAGGTACTTTCACGCTACACGTGTTTTGCTGCAGATGTGAGGCAGATTCTGCGGCGGATGCTGAGAAAATATATCGTTTTGTAACTTTGATTTGCCGCTTGATAAAAATTGCTCGAAGAAAAAGAAAGGAGCGCGTACGGAATACTCAAATAATAGCAGGAATTCCCGACGATTTAAAATTGACCCTGTCTTAGTTTTCAAACGATTTTTACATTCGATAAATGGTTTATGAGTTTGTATTCACGTGAGCTTCTTGTCACCTACTTTAGTTGACGCAACGAGAGAAATGTACTAAGGGGTCATTACCATCTCGTTAAGTCCAATTTGGTATTATCTCTACTTTTAATGGCCCATTTATAGAAATTGTAGGATCCCGTCTATTTTAGGCTTAAGAGGGTTATTCAAGTGATTTGGAAGGCGGTTAAAGCATTTTTAACATTTATTGATATACCGTTTGTCTATTTTACGAGGGCCACACCAGCTATCTCACTTAATATCTATTATAGAAGAATAAAATTTTAGAAACAGTTACCCCATTTTTTGTGAGCTATGTTTCAGTAAAAAGAAATACGAAATCCATAACTTACTTTGTGAGATATATTACGAAAACCTGAAAAATAGGAAAACCACAAACGGTTATTTGAGGAGATACGAAAAAAGTTAAAGGGATGAAAGTTGACGGCAGACAATAAGAATAACAGTGGCAGGAAGATTAAATTATTCATATTTTCAACAAGATGAGGTTCCACCTCACACTACTGTAATATGTACAAATAATTTAAACAAGTTTTGTCAGATATCTGGATAGGCACCTATGGACGCATTTTATGGCCAGCTCGATCACCAGATATTACTCCCTTGGATTTTTTCGTCTGGAGTTGCATTAAAGACAAGATATTTCAAACTGCCCCTCTCACAAAGTAGGCTAAGGATTTCAATTTTTTTTTTATTGAAATATAGCTCACAAAAAATGAGATAACTGTTTCTAAAGTATATACGACCGGAATTGAAACCATATAAAAACTAAAAGCCGGCAAAAACAGTCGGTATCTCTTTATTGTACATGGGCGGAGGTAAATAGAAATGATTGTCATAATAAAATGTTAAAATTGTATTCATTTTTAACTTAAGTAGTAAGAAGTTAAGAAGTAACTTAAATTAAAATTTCTTGTCAACTAAATAAAATATATTCCACGAAATGTAACAATAAAAAAGTGAATGAAAAAATGAAGAAAAGTTAAATGTTAATTGACGCGTCCGAATCTTCACTTTCTGCGGAGGAATCATTATCCAGTTGAATTAAAATCGGCGCACTAGGGGGTCAATGTATTGTCAATGTCATTTATTACTTCTCTTATATGATCAACTACTATCGCGCTTAACGTTGGAGAGTTATTACATTTTCGTAAAGGTACTTTTAGTGTTCCCCAAACCATCTCGATAGGATTAAATATGCAATAGTATGGAGGTAACCGCAAAAGTGTATGACCATGTATATTGGATAAGTTATCAATAACATATTCCTTTTTGAAATTCTGTTCTTTTATTCTTTTCAGTAATTCGCGTTTTAAGAACTTTTACAGGAATTTCCATTTTTTTTTCTCATGAATCTTAAAATGTCTTCCTTTTTTGTGCTGTTATTTGGTATTTTATTTAATATACGGGAGTGATAAGAAGCATTATCTAATACAATTACCGAATTTGGCGGAATATTTGGTAGAAGCTGTTTAGAAAACCATTTTTCGAATAGATCGGCTGTCATGTCTTCGTGATACTCTGCAGAAGACTGCGATATTTTTTTGGCCGACAAGAGTAACGCATTGAGTACAAACCCATTTTCACTTCCCGCATGAAGTATGATAACGCGTTTTCCTCTAGATCACGGAGTATTTAAAACGCAATTGTGCGAACTATCTACCCAACCATACTGAACAACATCATGCCTGTCAAACCACGTCTCGTCTAGATACACTATATGCCTGTTTAGTTTACGATATTCTCTAATTTTTTCCAAATAATCTACTCGAAGTGAAACTATACGTCGCGATTCCATAATTACCATACTACGACTGTCAAGTTTTTTATGTTTAAAACCGCATTCTAATAAGACATTTCGTAGTGTATCTAAAGACCTATAATTATAATCAGGATAATCGCTCAATTTTTCTTGAATCATTTTTAACGTAGGAACTATATTTTCTCCATACATATTATAAATTATACGCCGTATTACATCTCTAGTGGCATCATCAATATTTTTTAATTTCGTATTTTTCCGTTTCCTCTTTGCGCTGTGATCTATAACATCGCCTTCTTGAATTACGCGATAAATTGTTGATTTTGATATTTTAGTTAATTCGTTAATACGTCGTATTATTTCTTTCTCACATTGTTCAGGATTTTCGCTTTTCAAACATTCATGTATATTTAAAATAATACGTTGACTTTGTACGTGTAAATCTTAGCTTTTAAACTCTAAATTTATTTCGGCTTTTTCGACAATAACCGGTTCAACTGTTTCGGGATTTTCGGGCGTTATTATATTATCCTCTGTAGTAAATATTTAAAAATATGAACAGTAACTAACTAAACTCCTACGGTTGATATTATAATAGGTATTTATGCACTGCACTGGCACATAGACAGCACGTTGTTAGACTTCCACGTTGACTGATAAGAAACGATTTACGAGTTTTTTTGTGCTAGTAGGCCTGTCCGTTTTATTACGTTTAAACCAGTGCAGTCGTAGATGGTTCATTCAGGCTGATTACATTGCCAGTCTCGGACTCGCCTGCACAGTTTCAACTACCGTTCGAATCTCGATACCATTGCCAAATATATAGGACAAAATATCAAGTTCAGTGCGCACGGTCCTGTGCTTTAAAACTGACCAGTTTCAATTTTGGCTGTATTTACTATACAACTCTATTCTTGTACAATAGGTATTAAGCGCGATACTTGGTGTGGCCCTCATAAAATAGACAGTGTGTATGTAATGGATTATCCGTAAATAAAGTAAACTAAATATTACAGTCACAATCGCCATTTCTTATTTTTGCATGATGCATTGTTTTTTAAAGATAGTTAAAACTTATTTTAAGCTGGTATTAAATTGTGTTAAAATGCTAAATAACCTTAGTAAATGGCAAATTTGTGTGATTATACTCTTAGATCTGACCATCATAAAGCAAAATGTCTGTAGTAATCCCTGAAACAAAGATGATTTACATTCTAATTAGCAGTCGGATGATATGATCTTGAATTTAATTATGGATTTGACGTAAAAATTGAAAAGGTTCCTGCCCCCGTCATCCGGCTTTATGGTTTTATGAAAACCTCCAGTTTTCACGGTCATTAACTGGACTTCATACGAAAATCCCCTCATGTATCTGTCTAGTTATTATTGCATTCAAACTAATTATTTTGTCTTCTGGCGAGGTTATTTTCATTATAAATTTATAATGCCTATTGTTGTGTGGGCGGCTTTGGAAGTTTAATTAGGTTTTTATTAGGAATGATGGCAAGTCAGGGTGAGCCGATTTCTGACGGTCACTTCTGAACGACTTGTTGTCGCAAAAAGTGGGTTGTGGTGATTTATTGGAAGAATTTGCACAAATAAACAATCCGTGAACTGAAACTGTTCATTTCGCTATAACCGATTTGGAAAGGGCATAGAGTAATAAAACAATTAGACACGGTCTGGCCATGTGCGTACTACTAGTTTTCTTCACATTCGTAAACATTATTACATTATATAGTCTGTCTATTTTATGAGAGCTACACCAAATATCTCACTTATTGTCTATTTTAGAAGAACAAATTTTAGTATTTTTGCGAGCTTTAATTCAGTAATAAAAAGAAATTCGAAATCCATAGCCTACTTTATATGATATAAAATTAGGAAAACTACAAACGCTTACATCTTCCATATTTGATGACATATAAATAAAATTAAAGGAATGAAACTTGACGGCGTATACTATAAGAATAATAATGTTTAGAATAAAATCGAAAAACGCAGTTGCTTTTGATATGCGCTCTTGTGCAAAAATAAAGGAACACATTTTTGGGTAGGCCATGACACCATTAAATTAGTTACTTTTCTCTCTCTCCAACGATATAAAATATGCATGAAATTTTTAACTGATATTGCCAAAATTTATAATTTTACAAAAATCATAACCATAATAGTAAAGAATCACTTTACAATAATTATAAATCGGTAATTATTTATTACAATTTAATACAAACAAACATCTCATAAATAAAAATACAAGTACAAAACGAATTAGTTAAAAATTTTGTGATATATTTGAGACGTTAGAAAGACAAAAATAATAACAGATTTAATGGTGTCGTGGCCTACCGTGAGATTTGTTCTTTCTACTTTTGCATTAATATCACTAATGACACTCCATACAGTAATAATATCCTCACAATAAAAGAATTTAATGAAAGTGACGTTTTAAAGTCGCTCAATATACTCAAATCAAAGATGACAGCCGGTCCAGATTTAATGCCAGCTTTTATTTTAAGACACTGTTCACATGTTTGCATAGTTCTACTGACTATTGTATTTAATCTATCTGTCAGTACCAATTATTTTCCGAATGCGTGGAAGAGCTCTAAAATATGTCCCGTTTTTTAAAAAAGGAAGCAAATTTGATATTACCAACTACAGGCTCATTACACTAATATGCAACTTTGTGAAGGTTTTCGGGTATTTATTACATGATAATATTTATAATAATGTAAAATCAAACATAATAACAGAGCAGCATGGCTTTATGAAAGGTAGATCTACAGTAACAAATCTATTTTACATAACCCAATTCTTATCACAATCATCAGATGCGGGGGTCCAAACAGACGTTATTTATACATACTTTTTTAAGGCATTTGATCGATTGGATCACGAAATCTTACTGCACACACTTGATTTAAATAGTTTCTGTAGTGGACTTCTTCAGTTATTTAAGTCACATTTAAGCGGTAGAACACAATTTGTGCTCTACAATGGCTATAAATCTCATGAAATAATAGTCGAATCTGAAGTTCTAGAAGGATCAATCCTAGGACCCCTTTTCTTCAGTATATTTGTAAATGACATCAATAAAAACCTTAATTGTAATAGCCTACCCTATGCCAATGATATGAAATTATTTATAAATATATTAGAAACTCTAATGATTGTCTAAATTTACAAAGTAACCTTAGCAGATTAAATACATGGTGTGTAAACAATGGCCTACACCTTAATGCGATAATGTTCTTACTGTCAGTAAAAGTTCAAAAAATTAGATTCGACTATAAAATTGACAATATATCTCTCAACAGACCTGATACGTTTAAAGATGTAGGTGTTGTCTTTAATAGTCTTTTGTTCCTCACATGAATCATATAATCCAACAATCTTTCAAAACGTTAGGTTTTATATGCAGAACTGGTCGTAGTTTTACAAGTGTCGATACTATAGGAATGTTATTCAATACGTTCGTAATATCTAAATTAGAATACGCCTGTATAATTTGGAGTCCAGTATATGACACTTATGTGAAAAATTTAGAAAATATTCAGAGACGATTAATGAAATTTCTTAGTTTTAAAATTGATGGTTTTTACCCGGCTATCGGAACATCGCAGGACCAACTATTAGAAAGATGGCCATTTAAATCTTTGGAACATCGAAACATTTATTGCTTCTATTATCTGCATAGAGATTGAATAATAAGCTATTACTTTCGACATAATAGTTATTGATCTCTATACAGCCCAGCTTAAATTGTTTATCTCTTCTATATTTCAAAATCTAATAATTGAATTGCGTGACCACCATCTCAGCTGCGTCTCAGCCCCATTGAATTTTATGAGTAGGATAATTTTTTCTAGACAGCTTAAACAGCTTTATACACACATAATAATTATATGGACATATTTGTGACGTTAACATTGGAGCTTCGGTCGTTAACGAGTGATTTAACTTTATTGATGTGGTGATTATTAAATTACATATTTGTATATTAATATTCGACATAAATGTCCAATAAATTACCGCCCCGTCACCGTAATCGCAGATAACAACTCGTTTTAATGAGCACTTAACCAATCATAATAAAGTTTTAATTTATATTCAATCGCCGTTACTTTATCACCCATTCGGGCTTTATCGCCGCAAAAATATGTCCCTATCTAATTTTAGGCTTGTTAATGGTTTCATTTATTATTATTATTGCCGATTTGTGATTTGGGATTACTTTATAATCGAATATAACCGATTTGTTCAGCACGGAATGGTACATCGTAAAAAAGCCAGTGCAGCTTCCGCGAACAATTGAACATTTATGGGTGTCTTCTTTGGCACATTCACTTAATTACATGTTAAAAGCCTTTCCTCGGTGAAACAATTCACGAAATTGCCTAGGAAAAATTTATGATCATGTGGATGCTTCTGGAGTTTTGTAATGCCTTGTTTTGATTTGAAATAGTGAATTAACATGTAGGCCGGATGGAATATATAGTTGAGGTCATAAAAAATGAAAAAAAGAACTTTGGAACTTGAGATGAAGGGAAGTAGTGAAATGGGGTGCTATTTAAGGGATGAAAGCCGTTTTTCGTGATTTGTGACGAAACCTGACCTCCTAGAGAAAAGTGTTCCATATAAAGGTTGTAGATAATAAAAAATCTAAAACTTTTATTCTATATATTTTTCGACATAACCTCAAAGTTTGCGAGAAAATGACGAAAAACCGATTTTTCTGTTTTTATTTTTTTTCTCGCGTGAAAATTATTTAATTTAAATGAAACTTTGTGAAAGTACGTAATTGTTTGCATATAATAAGCATGAATTTTTTCAATTATGGGAAATAAATATTTTTCGGGATTTTACCATTTTTCCGAAAAAGCAGCCCTATCTTCGGTGAACAACTTTATTGATTTTTTTTTGATTTTAATGTTCTACTAGTGCTCATTTTTTTCATCGAGATGTCTACTTTCGAATGGTACGTCGATGTTAGTGATTTATTATCACTTAGCAGCTTAAAATTAAGAAAATCCGAAAAAAAAATTTCGAATCTCGAATTTGTTGATTTTTTTCATTATTTTCAATTTTTTTGCATATTTATGTTAATAATTCATAATATTTTAATGAAAAAACTTACTTTGGTATAAAATAAATAAAGTTGAATGAATTTCATCACGGAAAGGTAGGGAAAACTTCATGAAACTTAACATTTACATGGAAATCAATAGTACTTTATTAATTTTCATAAGCTACAGTTAAGTTTCGAAAACTTTATATGCATATTAAATTATTCTAAATACATATGATAAAATACAACATACAATTTATTTATATTGGCTACGAATTCTTTACTTTATTTACAAATATTTACTTTATTAATATTGGTTGTGTATAGCTTATAAAAAGAAAAATCAATAAAACGATTGTTAAAATCTAATCACTTTTAGGCCTTTTTTGTTGTGGTTCATTTTCTTCATCGATCAAACTCTCAAATTCTGTATTATCTTCAAAATCATTGGCATTTTCAGGCTCTTCAATTTCGATGTCTTTATTCTTTGCTGGCTCTTCATCAATATCTTCAGAATCACTTAAATCTAGAAATACTTCTCTGTATCTATTTGAACAGTTCTCAGTGCATGTATTGCTTAGATTGGTACATTTTAAGCCATGTTTTCGGCAACCATACCTTTGATTACTGCATCCACTTTCACAAGTACAGCTAACGCTTTTTAACAACTTTCCGGGAATCAAGTCGGAACTGTCAGAGATGTATTTCGGCACGAGTCCCTACATTTTCGTTCCAGCCCCAGTCCTTTGCTTTCTTGTTGTCCTGATCGTTGTCAAAATTACCCAAGCAAGTTTGTAATTGGTAATAGACTCTGTAGGAGTGTTGTGCAGCTGCTTCTTCAGTTGAAGGGAGTTTTTCCAATTTAAAAGTGGATTTGTTTGTAGTTTGCTGATACAGCTCAAATCGTAATTGATTTAATGAGTTATAAATTTTCTTACTTTTGTAAATACTAGCTGTAAGTTGAGATCCATTTTTTGCTATGGTTATGTGGTCTGCATCTTTTTGATAATAAACACTGGCTAGGTTTAATCAATTTTTATTGTTCAATAAAGATCTTACTATTGTTTTTTTCCCTTTTCCAGCAAATCTTGAAGTTGTATCACACCCAGAGTAAGCATGAAGAAACGCTATTACACTTGTGTATGGTTCGTGTTTAAAACAATGGGATGTATAAAATGAATCTTTGACGTTGCTTGAGCCTGGTTTGTGAAAATAAATATCCAGCCCATTCGAATTTAATTGGTGTAAAAGAACTAGTAAATCGATGTCTTGACCCACGATTATTGCAGTTTTATCATCTGGTTTAGCTAATTGGATCGTAGTATTAACAATCAGTGCGTCGGCGTCGTCAGGAGCTCGCTTACACAAAAAGCCCTCGGACTGTAATTTATTTAATATTGTGATAATTAAATTGTTTTTATTATTTTGATTTGATAAAAATTTTTCTTGTGAAAAGGGTATTCGTTTAATTTTAATCGAAAACTCAATCACCACGTGCGTTTACAAAGGACGCATCACAAACTGAAAAAATACTTTTACACAACTAGACGAATAGAGATTTACTACTACAACAGAACGAGCTCTGCTGCTCTTGTGCAGGCTCATTTTGTCCTATCCCTCTCTACCCCCAACCTTCAGTCGTTTTGGGCGGGCATTTCAAATACTTGTATGCTGAGAAATTTCAAATTTTTTAATTTTTTTTTTTTGTTTGAATACGTAGCAGTATTTTTTTTGTTTATATTCAATTTTAGCGTAGTTTCCAATAACTAAATTCATTCAACTTTAGTTATTTTATACCAAAGTAAGTTTTTTCGTTAAAATATTATGAATTATTAACATAAATATGCTAAAAAATTGAAAACAATGAAAAAAATCGAGAAATTCGAGATTCGAAAATTTTTTTTTCGGTTTTTCTTAATTTTAAGCTGCTAAATGACAATAAATCACTAACATCGACATACCATTTGAAAGTAGACATCTCGACGACAAAAATGAGCACTAGTAGAACATCAAAATAAAAAAAAAAAAACAATAAAGTTGTTCGCCGAAGATAGGGGTGTTTTTTCGGAAAAATGGTAATATCTCGAAAAATATTTATTTCCCATAATTGAAAAAATTCATGCTTATTATATGCAAATAATTACGTACTTTCACAAAGTTTCATTTAAATTAAATAATTTTCATGTGAGAAAAAAAAAAATAAAAACAGAAAAATCGGTTTTTCGTCATTTTCTCGCAAACTTTGAGGTTATGTCGAAAAATATATAAAATAAAAGTTTTAGATTTTTTTATTATCTACAACTTTTGTATGAAACACTTTTCTCTAGGAGGTCACGTTTCGCCACAAATCACGAAAAACGGTTTTCATCCCTTAAATAGCATCCCATTTCACTACTTCCCTTCATCTCAAGTTCCAATTTTTTTTTTCATTGTTTATAACCTCAACTATATATTCCAGCCGGCCGTTGCCCAAGGATAAGTTTATTATCCTTGGCCGTTGCCTGCTATTAATTTTTTTCTTTTCAGCAATAAAAATCCGTAACGGCCCCAGCCTAATGGCAGTGTTAATTTCTCATGTTTTAAGAGTTAACAGCGATTCTAGAATTACATATTCTTTATATGACAAACATATTTCTACAAATTATAAAAAAATATATATTTATTTCTAGTACTCTTCTTCAACGCTGTTTGTAGTTCACTTGGCGGTCCGCTCTTGTTTGGTTTCGCATCGGTATTTATTATCGATTGATACGTCACATTAAAACAGAGAAACAGACTCGAATATAAAAAATGCAGCGATACATCAATACGTCTCTCACGCGGAGACACATACAAAAAAACTACGAAATAGAGTGATGGCCGATTCTATAGCAGTGTGTTTGATAAGTCGATTTCTTTTCAGGTTACGGCCACATAGCCCCGAAGACGACATGGGGAAAGGTCGTCACAATATTTTACGCCATCCTGGGAATTCCTCTCATGCTGCTCTGTCTATCGAACATCGGAGATATAATGGCTACCTCATTCAGATTCCTATACTGGAGGGTGTGCTGCTACGTGTGCACAAAGAAACCGAAGAAGAACAAGAGGACGAGGTCCGTTAGGGGGTCCTCCTCCAGAGGGATGTCTAGAGCCGAGTGAGTTGTTTGTTTGAATATAAAGTGAATAAATAAAAAATTGCGATTTATAATCATGATTGGGAGATGACTAGAATTCGGCTCGACTACTTGACGTGCGTTTCGCTAATCATGTTAGCATCGTCGGGAGATGGCTAAAACTTTTAATTATTGATTAAAACTTTTAATCATAATGCATTCTTAAGTTTGCCTGAAAGACAAAGAGAGCCAAGAGTGGCGCTTTTAATGTCCCAATGGTTAATATTAGATTTTTTTTAGCCACAGGGGATCTACAAGATCTAGGAATGCTTCGTTCAGAAGATCGGTTAGGACGTCGACCAGATCTGCAGACAGCGGATTTGCATTTTCTGACATTGGCCCTAGTTCACATTCGGATACCGAATTAAGGTAGGCATTCCACGTAATCGTATAGATAGTCTTTAACGGGAGATCAGGCAATACGAGAAGCAAGTAGGATACCCCCACTGACTATTCATGATCTTGAACAAATCATTTTCATATATCAATATACCTATGTATATTGTACTGTTCTACTTTTATTTAACTTAATAATTTGCAGTACTAATCAAACTTTAACTTGTTTATTTCCAATAGATAAACCCAATAAAAAAAAACTTTAAAACCAAAAAGATCAAATTAAAATCTCTTACCTTTTGATCCGAAAGGATGTCAAATTTATTTAATGGGCCGGCTAGCTTATCTTTTCCTTCAGGAGCAGGTTCAAATTCAGTTTCTGTTTTAAAATGAAATTTTATTAAAGTAAAATTTTTAATCTGATATAAGTAATTTATTTTCCTTGATATTTAGATAATTTAGCAGTTTTATAACAGGTTCGAAAGTCTAATACCCTATTTGAATTTTAATATACAACCTTGTCCAAAATTAAACACACAAAAACCTTCCTTCTTCGTAGCTACACTCTTCTCTTTCCAAATCCAACAATTCTCCTTATCTCCTCTGCAATTCCTATCCACAATAACACCTCTTCCTTCTTATTTACAGTCTATTTTTACTCTTCTTCGCTGATCTCCACAATTTCTTACTTTTTAATTCAATTTCAAATTATTAATCCTTGTTTATTATTTTTCTACACTCTCTAATTTTCACTTGTTCTTTTTTTTCTTAAATTTGTTTTTCCAATTTTACAACCTCTCTTTTATCTGTTGTTTGTTGTTCTATATCACTAAATATCAAAGTACCCAAAATAAACAAAACAAAACGCCATATGAATTTTGATTAATTTCATTCCAAACATAACCTAACTTAAACCTCCTTGTCTTTCTCCAGGAAAACATTTACCAACTATAAAAAAATTTCCTACTTAAAAGAAATGTCATAATGACTTAAATGTCAGAAATTATTTCAACTACAACTTAATAACTACTAACATAGATGTCAGTATCAAACTTACTGTTGACATCAAATAAAAACTTAAAAAACTATTAAAACAATTCTAAACAAGTATTAACATTCTAAAACACATACCTTTCGGATCTTTAGCTAATTTAAATAAATTTTGAAAACCATCTAAAGGAAACAAACAAATCCAAACCCTGATTCAGCAAATAACACAAACATGCAATCTTCGTAATCGTCCAATATGCAAATACATAGCAATATATCCGTAGGTACCACGATGAAGTAGCTCGTCGCAGTACCACCATGCCTCGGGCACGCCCAAACAGATTATCTGAGGTGGCGCCCCCAAAGGTACGACAGAACCAGCCTTCGCCGCAGAGTCGTCCAAACAGCATCCAGAATGCGAAAGGGAACTCTCTGGATAGAAGGAAACTCCAAAGAGACATAGAGATCGAGATGGATCCCATATTATTGGCAAATACCGCTATACTTTGCAACAAGTATGTTGTGGGGGAGAACGATGGGTTTGAGAGGACCATTCCAGGTAAAGGTAACTGACCCCCTTTTCAATAAATATTTTGTCTGGCTTTTTTATCCATGTAGTACTGCTTATTGCATCGCAAAATTGATATATATGCGAAATTTCCGTCGTGAAGGACTTGATGGAGAAAACTTTACAGCTTAAATGTACGAAAATCTTAGAAAACTAAACTATTCGGTATTGTGCGAACGTATCTTGCTGTCGAGGAGATGCGGGTTCAATTCCAGATTGGGCTTTGGTGACGGAAATAGCGTGTAGTGAGAAAAATTCTATAAATTTTTTTAAAGAAATTCATTTTGCCGTGTTTCGACATTAAGTGTGCCGCTGCTTCAGCTTAGTTTAAAACTTCCGCTGCTGCTTTACTAACTTTTAATAATTGTATTGGTAAGTACTGTGCCCTTAAAGTAGAACTATTAAAAGCCTCAGTCTCCTAGGAATAACAAGGAGAGAAATGGAGGGCGTCGGAAGAACGATTGCTACCCCTCCCAGCAGAAGAGCGAAGAGTATGCCCAGAAATCAGCATTACTTGGAACCGCCCAGGTTTCCTTCTCCAGAATTGTCAGACAGGGAAGATGGAGATTCGGCTAGAGGTATACACAGGAGAAAGCGTCATTCTAGTAGAAGATCACGCTCACCAAACAGTAAGTACAATGTCTTTTATTCTTTGACATCAGATGCTGTTAGCTTCCTCCTTTTGCGGTCCTTGAATAGATTGGGTTAGATAAAAGACCTCCTGCTTACTTTATCCAGGGCTACTGTATGCTTTCTTTAAACCACCTTATCCAGCCTTACTCTTTGCAATAGACTCCATACCTTCGATAGGGATCGAGTGTACCTGACAGTCTTTGATTTTCCTCTCCAGTTAGCTGAAATCTAAATCACGCTAGGCCTTCATGGTGGATTAGTATGTGGGCTGAAGTTTCTCTTCTATTTGGCAGAATCTACGCATGGCTTCCTCTGCCAGGCACATTAGTCTCTTAAGTCAAAGAACCTAGTTAAAAGTTACACTCCATTTTTTAATGGTGTTTCTGTTCAGGCTTAGTCAGTTTTCCGTAAAAGCTTATCGCTCCTTGACCTGTCTCTGTTTAAGAAATTCCTCCACCATTTTTGATATTCATGTTGTACCCATTCATTAACAGACGGTGATAAGCTTGGCTACGCCATAGGTTTGGCTTCTATAAGGGTCTTAGATGCGCTTTCTACAGTCAATTCAATACCTTTTCATTTCGCTTATGTCCTGCTACCCAATCAATCTATTTTGACTTCTGTGATAAATAATGAAATTGCCTTTGCAACATTATTATATTTTTTAGTTTCTCCTACAATGCGTGTTGTTTTTCAGCCCAGCTAAGTCCCAGCCCAAGAATGATGACTCCCCTAGGCTACGGTCACCCAAGCAAGTACCTGGACGACCCCGATTCTGAGGACGATTACTATTACGACTACTACGACGACGACTACGAAACCGCCAGGCCGCACACCAAACCGGTCCCGATTTGGCTATGCGTCCTTCTAGTAATCAGTTATATCCTAGCCGGAGCTTACCTCTTCACGTATTGGGAGGGTTGGGCTTATTTGGACGCTGCTTACTTCTGCTTCATAACTCTCACCACCATCGGCTTCGGCGATTTGGTACCGGCCAAGGGTGTTACCCAGAATGCCACTGTCAGTATAGCGCTGTGTTCGCTGTATTTGCTGTTCGGCATTTCGCTGTTGGCCATGAGCTTCAATTTGGTGCAAGACGAGGTCATTTCCAATGTTAAGAGTGTAGCGAAGACTCTGGGGATCATCAAGAATGAAACTGACGAGTCAGAGGATGAGGCGTAGTATCCTGAAGAGGATTGATTAAGATTTATTGTTCGTCTTTTTTTTTAATGTAATGCATAAGCAGAGATTTTTTAAAAAGAATTGTGTATTAATAAACATATTTATAAATGGGAGTTTTCTTTTAATGACATTTTAGATGAGTAGATGACATGTAATTTTTAGGGTTTAGGTTGGAAGTAGATTGTTGTTTTGTAAATAAACAGAGTTGACGATTCTAAACAGATCAAGAAACTCGGTCGGGTTTCGTAGCTAATTTTCCCTCTCTCCCATGCGAAAGCGATACGAGACCGGAGTTCATATACAGCAAGATGTTGCTTTCTGCGTCATCTGAATATTCCTTTTCGTTTATAACAAAAAACAAAATCTCTTAACATTGGTAATTACATGCGAAATGAGTTGTTTATCGTTTCATCTTTCAAATCAATACGTGTCTTTAAATTGTCATCTTTTACAGCATTGCTATTGATGTTTGAATTTTGAAATCTGTCAAAATAATACGGAGTATTAAACACGTTGGTGCAGTTTTGATTTCGTATTTTTTGCTCAATCAAACACCCAAATACGAATTGTATTAACTTTAAAAATATCTAAAATAACAAATTTCTAATTATCTGATATACAAATGGAAATGTTTAATGCAAAAACACATTGAGTGTTGTGTCGGATTATGTGCCGGATAGGTTGTGAAATAGATGTTTTCTGAGTATTACACATGTTGTCTTACAGATTTTTAGGGAATCGTCGATACAGTTTACGTTTGCCCCGGACATTCATGTAAGGGCGTGAGTGTAAAAGTTCAGTTCTTTTTACATTCGGATTTCTTTTTCATTTGTCAATATGGATAAAGAATTTGGTGTAGAGAATTAACGAAAGTAGATGTCAAAATTATCAAAGAAGGTCAGTACGTACAAACGCTCATTACGAAATACAAATTATGTGGAAAATTATAATGCGATTTAACCTATATCCCTTTAATAATAGAGTGGGGGCGATAGAGGGGGTGGCTAATGTAAAAAAAATTTAGAAGCCCTTGGTTCTCGTATACACAATAAATTCCAATTTTTATTCCCTTTAATAATAGGATGGGGGTGGCAATGGGGGTGTTAGAGGGGGTAACCAACGCCAAAAATTTTTTTTGAGACGTTTCATTATTGTATACACACTAAATCACATTTTAATTTTTTTACTCCCTGATGCAAAAAAAGTTGAGACCGTGACTTTTCCGTACATGCCCTAAAATGGAATTTTATGGATTCATACCTGCTTGCTTTGCCTATTTACCCTTATTAATCCCATTTACCCCTGAACCCCTCAACGGAATTAAATCAAAATATAATCTAGTTCCAGATCTCGTTATAATACATAAGTGTACCAAATTTCAAATCAATATTGTAAATGTTTCCAGTGTAAACGTGTGCACAAAAAACGTTACAGACAGACAGACCGACAAAAAAAGGATTTTTTTGGCGTTACTACACTTCCATTGGACGTGGAAGTAAAATAGAAAAAGACTTAGTCTGTTAAAATGAATAAAGGTAAAAATCAGCTCTACACGATTTCATATTCTAATCTGTATTTTGTTATGGTAACAGTAAAGCGATTATTGTCATATTTTATTCTCTACCATCAATGCACATTAATAGGAGAAATTTATTTATTTATTAGCCGTTACTCGAGTCCGAGTATAAAAATGTTACAGTCGATAAATTGTGTACAATAATAAACAAGTAAAAGGTGTAGTCTACTGTAATTCCCATTCATCTGCGGCGCACACGACTATGGCTATAGAGGCCAATTCGGGAGAGCACATGTCGACCGCAGTCAGGACAAACATAGACCTGGTTAGGTCTTGGATTCGGCCTTCTTGCAGCAGCATTTCCTTGATAGCTGGCCACAACCCCTCGCCATTCGGTTCTGTCCGCTGCAAGTTGTTCCCATTGCTCGTCTGCAAACCGCAGGATTTTAGATTTTCATGGAGAGCGTCTTTGAACCTCTTTCGTTGACCGCCACGCCTTCTTCTACCGCTTAGCAATTCAGGAGAAATTTAAGCCTGTTGAAATAAACTAAATGAGGGTAAAAATGAGCTTTACACGATTTCATGAATTTTTAATCTGTATCAGAAAGTAAAGACGGTCAGAAGGCGCAGGGGACTACGATAACGGTAAAGCGCTTTTTGCTATTGTCTTCCAGTTTGGTTTAAGCAAAGGTTATGCTCATCATGAGGTATATAGTCAAGAAGAAAAACGTGATGGATGGTCAGGGGGTGCGGGGAAGCCACATAGAAAATTAGTTTGTTTTATACATTGGCATGTTGTGGGGTGGGGGAAGGTTTGTCACCACTACCAATCTGTTTTCCGAAACTACTACGATTTTTCTCTTACATAGATTTTCCATGTCTACTTTTCAACTAAAATCTAAGGTTGGTGACATACACTGTATGCTGCTAGCGGAGAAGAACTATCACACCAAATTTGAATTCAATATATTTGTTACTAAATTGCATATTTACATTTAAAACTTCAAGTTCTCCTTCTCGAACACAATTTATTTTTTCTACGATAATCCTTTGTTGAGCATAAATAAAACTCGGATGATGCCATTTTAATTATCGTAATTTTTCTCAATGTGCATTCGAGCTACCTATATCCCATGTGGCTTGACTGCCGCAGCTTGCGAATTTAAATCGCGACGACGACGTCCCGATGTTTGACAAAAAGTAGTTTACCTCCCGCCAACTACATTCTGGTAGAGCGCGCATTCCTTATTATAATGCGGTTTTTCTTTTTGCATTAGCCGAGTTTCGAGGATTGAACTTTAAAAAGCACATTTACTCCGACTTGAGAGCTGCGAGACCAAAGCCGACGGGATTAGAGCATTCACGAAACGAGATTTTTCAAATTTATACTGGGAATTGACGGTCCACGTCGAATATATTTTCCGGCCTCGAAAGGAAACGTCAAATATAATGATCGGTATAAAATATTATGCAAATAAATAAAGGTGGAAGCGACAGCCCACTAGAGGGCGGCCAAGTAGGGGTTTTATATGTTGCACATAATTTTAAAGTCTACATATTATAATGTAAACCTTTCGTGATACATTTGACAATGGAAAATTGGTGAGTTATCGCTAGAAACTTTCGAGTAGAATGTATAGGGTTGAAGTCGCTATAGACGGGTGGCTCTCGATGAGGAACCATAAATATTAAAACCTCAGTAACTAATGAACTAATATATTTTTTGTAAATATCACATGTTGATGCCAACATATCTTTCGGTAGTCATAAATGATGTTACTTTGCTGATAATGAAAAAATTGCCATTTTATCCGTTAACGATTGAAGAAAAAATTTATCCATACGTATTAATTATTTTGTTGCTTTTAATGCAGTCAAAATAGGATTTAAAGTGGAACTTTTTCCATATACAATTTTATAGTTGGGGGAGGTGCTAAAGTGTACCCAACAAGTTTTTGTACTTCAAAGATCTTGTGTTCCAATTGTTATTAATAATTTAATTTTTTTAGCCGCGCTTTTCAGCCTAAAACTGTGAATAATTCGAGATATATCTCGCTTAATATTTATTATAGAAGAATCAAGTTTTAGAAACAGTTATCCCATTTTCATATTTCTGCAAAGAGAAATTTGAAATTCATAGTCTACTTTGTGAAATATATTACAAAAACCTGAAAAATATGAAAACCAGGAACGGTTATGGCTTCCTTATTTGAGGAGATACGAAAAAAGTTAAAGGGATGAAAGTTGGCGGCAAAGACAATAAGAATAATAGTGTGTATTAAATAATTCGAAAAAGCAGTTTGCTTTGACTTACGCTCTTGTGTAAAAATGAAGAGAACAAATCTCAAAGTAAGCCATGACATCTTCAATTCCGTTTATTTTTTCTCTTACCAACGACATAAAACATGTCAAAGAATGTTGCTACATATCAGTGAGTCATTCCTTTTTTTATTTAACAACCATCTACAAAATCTTACTCTCCTCGGCTTACCTCTCTCATTTAAATGTTAAACTTTCTTCATTTTGTAGCATCAAAATCCGTTTTTTTAAATATTTTTTGCACTGTCTTTTTTTTATGCGACAGTTTCTCTGAATTTGTCTCAAAGAGGTTTCTTCATTTTGGTTAACATAATTCAATACTCTATTCACTTTTCTTACATTATCCGTAACATGCCCTCGCCTTGCTACTTTTTTTGAAAATAAACCGTGCATTTTAGATTTTGAACTAACATAATTCGATTTGGCTGCGGAGCATCTAGAAATTTACCTCCGTAAACCATGACTGCCATCTCAGCATCAAAATTGCACTGACAATAAATGCTAATCATATCGAATTTGTTATTATTGGTGTACACCATAATTACTGATATAAAACTTGTCTTAGAACTTGGTTTTTGTAATATATCCCACAAAGTAGGCTATGAATTTAAAATTTCTTTTTACTCACAGCTCACAAAAAATGTGGTAATTGTTTCTAAAACTTTATTCTTCTACAACAGATATTAAGCGAGATATTTGGGTGTGGCCCTCGTAAAATAGACAGGCGGTATGAAGTGTGCCATGACTTAGGTACATGCAAATATCACGATGACAGTTTAAAGCATTCCTATTCTCATAAATCTGAAATCAGAAAACCGCTTTGGCTGCGAAGGTGGCCAAAACCAAGTAGGCTCTCCATCAACGTTCGCTGTCTACAACAATTGAAACAAAACACAATCGCTTCTCAACATCGCGAACTTTTACATCACCGTACGTTATTTTGTGAAATCTATGCGTGAATATTTAACAATTTCAGGCAACAAATAGTACATTTTGCGTGTTATAATGTGTGTTAGTGTTTTTGTGTTGTTTTCCTGGGAGAATTTGAACGTATCTGGATTAGAGTCAATGTAAGTGAATAAAATTTCTTATTGTGCGTTCTTTTAGTATTCTCACACTGACAAAGTGTCTATTCTCCGCATTGTCTGACGCAAATTTTTACGTATAAAATATAAAATATCGGGTGTCACGGAAATTTTTTATGAGTAGGGGTAACGGAGCACTTATGTGTTTTACGTACTTAGCTGAAGCTACGCATTTCAATTTGAGACCGATACCTATCCCATTTTGTTGCTACTTGTGGACATCATACGATGTCGACGAAATATGAAATATAGAGTTTTACTTTTTATTGATAACTATTTAGATTTTGATCAAACTAGGATCCTTTAAAATTAATAATTGTAAAGTATAATTGATAGAAATTTGAAATTAGTCGAAGCAATATCATTATTAAGGAGCTTAAAGATGGTGGTGAACAGTCTTAAAATTAAATATGTCAAAGGTATTCCTGTAATTACTGTTTTAAACTAACGTCGGTATTTGAGTGTGTATTTATTTGATAGTTTTAAGTGAGACCGTACTTCATAGCTATGTTTTTAATAGTGAATTATTTCCTGACTCGTATTTGTATGGACCGTGAGTTTTAAATTATGAATAAACATGGTGGAGGAGTCTTAAATCTTTAATAGAACTTAGAATTGTATAAAATCTAGTTTTGGTTATTCCGCATCTCGGACTTAATTTTCGTGTAATTTATTTTTTGTAAGTCCGTTTTAGTTTTATATACAGTGTGTCACTTAAGAGTGTAGCAGCGAAAGCATCCCTTTGTTTTATGTCCGATTTGAATCAAACTGATCTCAAAAAATAAAGGTCACCAAGATCTATTTAAGGTCACAAAATCACTTCCACAAAACTTGTTCGAAATCATTCAAAAACCCCGAATCCGAAGTTTACTTAAATTGTAAAAAATAAGATTTTGATGAAAAAAATCATTTTAGGCATTTTAATAAAAATTATTCCTAAATTTATTTTTTTTAAACACATTACACAAGTAAATAATAGATACAACCAAGAAAATTAAATATTGTATTCTATCAAACCTCCATCAGCATGCCTGAATTCGCTTTCTGTTCTTGTTCATAACTTTTAGGAGGGTTGCAGGCGTAATTTCAGCGCAAGCTTGCCTAATCCGGTTTTCCATTTGTAGACTATTTGGTGGCTGCGTTTCGTAGACTTCATTCTTTAGAAACAGCTATAAAAAATAGTCCAAGTGCGTGAGGTCAGGTGACCTCGGAGGCCAATTAATAAAAGGGCTATTTCTTCCAATCCCCACCTCCAGGGAAAGTTGTCGTTTAGCCAATTCCGTACTACCATTGCATTGTGGATTGGGGATCCATCAAGTTGAAATATTACATTGTTGTATGCAATAAGGGACAAGTTTTTAATGTCGATTGATAATTCAGTTTGCATAAAAATTAGAAAACGTTCTGCATTCAAATTTCCCTCAAAGAAATATGGCCCAATTATTTGTTCATTCAAAATACCGCACCACACATACGCCTTTTCTGAATACTGGCGTCGACAGTTTACAGCCCAATGAGGGTTTTCGACGGACCAATATCTAGTATTTTGAGAGTTAACTGCGCCATTAGAATAAAATATTTTAAAAAAAATTAGGGTTGTTCAAAAACTCCGCTTGATACCAAAAGCAATATTCCAGCCGCCTTTCTTCGTCTCTTTCTTCTAATGTGTGTAAGAAAACAGGATTGAAGGGACGTAATTTATTTCGACGAAAGCATCGCCAAATTGTATACTTTAGTACATTTAAAATTGTAGACATTCTTAGGCTACACCTTGGATTGATTTTCTGTCACAAACTGAAGAATTTCTGCATTTCTAACATGATCCCTCACACCTTGTTCTTGTTTGTTGCACACTTTGCCAGTTCCATTGAATAAATTATTAATTCGCCAAACTTTTACATGGTCTATTGGGGGTCGACCTGGACGCCGACTATTAAATTCTGTAGCAGTTTCCCTAATTGTATGAGAATTATCACCAACTAATTTAACAATTTCCACTTTTTCCGCGGTTGTAAGCATTTTAATTGAAATAAAATATGCTAGAATACAAAAAATTAGACAGAATACCAACAGATTTACTTGACAACTAATCTGACATTTACAAAATTGTCTCAGTAGAAACAAAGGAGTCAGAGCATGCTTATCAAAACGAGAAATTTGGGACTGGATTTTTTTCATCAAGACCTAATTTTTTTAGAATTTAACTAAATTTCAGATTCAGGGTTTTTGAATGACTTCGAGCAAGTTTTGTTAATACAATTTTTTTTATTACAAAATGCCTACTATGATTTTTTTCATATAATTTAGCATCGTAGATGGCTTTGCATTTAAAAATGGAAAGTGATTTTAAAAAGACCTTGGTAACCTCTATCTTTTAAGATAGGTTTGATTTAAATTGGACAAGAAACAAAAGAATTATTACGCTGTTACACCTTTAAGTGAGACACACTGTATGTCCCTCTTAATATCATTATCTATTTGGAAAGTTCAGTAACAAAAGCTCATTTCAGATGCAAATCTTCTAAAGACGTAGTCGGGGGTATTATTTTGTGTATTATGTTGGTAGTCTGTATTTTTAGAGAAATTTAATTGGAAATACCCGTAGTATAACAGCTCTTGGGTAAAATACTACTTGTTTGGGACATACAAATTTAATCCCTAGCAATTTCAAAGTAAACTTTTCTCTTAAAATTGCAGTTATGCTTGATGCCCCAGTAAAGCGTTTATTTGGACTTAAATATAGAGATTTTTGTGGATTTTGTTCTTTTTTACTTTACATCGTAGCGTTTGGGCGTCTAAAGAGTAGTAAAAAGTTCGAGCAATTACAAAGATATTAAAAGGGGGGTTTACCCTCAAGTTCACCAAAATAGAGTGAAAATCCCTGTACCGAAACAGATATAAGGTAAAAAATTCGAAAGTCCCCAAAAAACTGTTTACAAATGTGTCGTGTTACGGTGCTAATTATTATTATTGTAAAATATATTGGGGTGTAAAGATGAAAGCAGTGTTGTCAGTCGGTTAAATTTAGGTACTGTTTAGTTACTGCTCAAAAAAAAAAACAGTGTCTGTACTAAATGTATGTGTAATAATGATTCATCCTGTCAGTAGCCAAAACATGGGGCCTGTATAAAAGAAACCGACATCTATCTGTCAGAGCCTTTGAAGTGATAATGCATAAATACCCTTTCTACACGTGTAAATGTGTTGTGGTATCGCTTTTTTAACTCTGTCTATAACGGATACAGATATCCTTGTATCAAAATAAATGTAGACACATGTTTCCTGACAATGTTGCAATTTTAGAAGCGCCACCGCGCACTGACCGCCTTGTCATCGGAGCTATTAGCTCCTAGCTCGGCGGCTTTATTTTCGACAACCCCGGCGCGGCGTCCGCGTCCTAATAATATCGCGAATTTGCAAATTATTAATATTCTTGTTATGACAGCTAGTCCCAGTGTGATTTTTCTTTTATATAAACAGGATATATATTTCATATTGATGTTTTATTTTCGAAATTACCGATATAAAAAAGACATTAGTTAACCGTCTCTAGATACGTTTATGTAAATACGCGTAGGTATCGATATTTATTGCTACTATTGATCTTTTTGTTTATTGCAAATGTCCGGAATATTTATCAACCCACCTACGGGTTGGTTCATATCGGATTTTCAACTTCTCGGCTCGTTATCGATTCCCACTATACGTTCGCTTTAATTAGGTTGATGTTAAAGTTTTGGGAATAAAGAGAGGCCGAAAGTTTAGGGGAATATATATAACACACAGTTCCGTGACGTCCCCTCGTTTAATTGCTCAAATCAGCCGGAGCCGGCGTTGCAAATTAAACGACATATACAGACTGTCTCTTCGTTTGAGGTGGCAATGTTCACCATCTTTTTGTTAACTCAGCCGGCTGTTAGTAAAGTTCTCTTTAGACTCGGGCACCAGCACTTATACGAAAATGATGACGGACATAGGATGGATTATCGGAATAACGGATTTCATTTAATTTACAGTGCTCAATCAATACTTAGTGTCATTTCCGGTAAAACCGGAATAACACAAAAATCTAACAAAGTATTTCAAATTTTTGAGTTATCAATATCACTCCTTTACACCTTATGCTTTTTTTATAACACCGTTTCAAATTTTGACGGGGTCCTCATTAATTGTTGTGGTGTTATTTCCCTGCGCTCTCGTTCAATTCTTTCTCTCAATTCGCCAACATTTTGTGGTCTCGTGCGGTAAACTTTTTCTTTTAAAATTCCCTACAAAAAATCTGAAGGTGTTACATCTGGCGAACGTGGCAGCCAATGAAAAAGAGGGATATTTCGTCATATCCATCTGTTTGGAAAATGTTGATTAAGTCATCTGCGTACATGTGAAACCCGTGTAGCGTGCCTCAGGCTAGTAGTTGGATTTTCTTAGAAATAATGTAGAATAGCATTTGATGAATCATTTTCATTCTTGTTTTATCTAGTCGTTACCCGACCGATATTCTCAATAACAATTCCGCGGGAGTTAGGTAAAAAACGCTTTTAAATATAATCCTAAATCTACAATGATTGGAAATCGTTCTCAATTTGGTGTCAAGTTCAACCAGTCACAAGTTCACAATCTAAGAATTTGTCGATTAAATTATTGAAAAATGTTCCTCATTGTCCAACCACGTTTCCAACTAAATGAATAATTACTCTTAATTTGCTAAATTCAGTGTCTCGATACCAATTACCCAACATCTGAATTTTCTACATAGTAGGCTTCGTAAAAATCTTGTTTGCTTTTCTATGTTGTATGTTTCAAAATGGCAAAAACTTAGCCGAGAGTATACAGATTATTCATATAATTGGTGATAATGCACGATCAGTGAGGGAAGCTGCTGAAGAATTCAATAGAAGAAATCCGGATCGTGAACCAATCCATCATACAACAGTCTTCAGGATAAACGCAATATTCAATGAAACAGGTAAAGAAAAGAATCACGGCAAAGAAACGTAGAGACATACAGAGAAATTCCAACACCTAGCTTTAGGCAGGCTACACGGGATTTACATTTAAGTATATCAAAAAGACATACGTTTGAAAAAAAATAAAGTATTTCCCTTTAAACATAAAATTATGCACATATTAGAACAACCGAACGAAATTTTTTTAAGAAATATTCTCTTCGCAGATGAGGCGACATTTATTACTAATTGTATGGTTTCTACTCAGAAGTCTAGGTACTGGGCAACAGAGAACCCGCACTGGATGATAAATTCAAAGAGTCAATATTTTCAAAAAGTTAATGTCTGGATTAGGATCTTCAATAATCGTATAGTGGGTCCAGCGTTTTTCCAAGATACATTAAGCAGTGAAAGGTTTCTTAATTTCTTGAACACAGATTTTGGGATTTTATGGTTTTAAGTAGTAAATGAGGAAGAAAACAGACAAGTTAGTTTTCAACTAGATGGTGCTTCCATACATTATTCGGTGGTTGTACGTAGATGGTTTAATGGAAATTTTACAAACAGATGTGTAGGACGAAGTAGTCTTCTTATTCATTGGCCGCCACGTTTGCCAGATCTGACACCTTTAGATTTCTTATAGGGAAGAAAAAGTTTACCGCACGAGACCACAAAATGTTGACGAATTAAAAGACGAGAACGAGAGTGCAGGGAAGTAACAATTAATGAGGACCAGTCAAAACTTCAAACGGCGTTATGAAAAATGCATAAGGTGTAAAGGATGTTATAGAACACAAACATTTGAAATACTTTGTTAGATTTTTGTGTTAAACCATCAGTTTGTTGGCTGAATTCCGATTTTGTTTATATTTTTTATTCATTTTTAAATACGTGTTGACTGTTGTTGTGTTATTTCATGTTGTTCATGTTATCAAAAACACTAATTTTTCATCTTTTGTTACATTAGATCATAACAGACTTTTTTACACAGGTCCAGTCGAAAATTGAAAAATCTTCAAATTTGGCGATTGAATAACAAACACCCTATATGAGGTATCGAGCTAAAATTTTCCTTGCGTACGACTATTTGAGATAACACTGCAAATCGAATACGCTATCCACTTTTCCAATAAGCAAATGCCATTTACTAAGTATTTTATAGTATTTTCCAAATTTAAATCGTTTGTCTTTAAAAATAAAGGAAAAAAAGTTCTTGTTCCACCCAGTACATCCAAAATTTATTTATGGTGGACAATTTTCATTGAAATGGCGTTGTATAAGTTTCCATCTATGGGATAGTAAAGAATTTAAAAGTATTATATTTTATCTCCCTCCCCTGTATATCCATCAGTTGACTCACTTAGGCACCCTTCCTTTTTTATTTCTCACTCCGAAGTCGACGTACTTATATGTAAAATTTATGTAGTTCAGGTGGGTTTAAAAGATTTAAAAAGCTTTTCCCTCTTTTGGCCAACGTTCCTCCTCAGGGCTGTTCGGCGTCGCCATCGAGCGACATCATCTTCCCAATCCATGAGAGTTGTTTTCCCGTCCGGCAGGTTATTGAATTCCAAGCAGAGACACGTTTCCCAATAATCCTTTACGTGAAAACTGGGCTTAGAGGATTCGGCGGCGGCCGGGCACCGTCCGGACGCAACGGTTTTGAAAGGGACACCGGAAACAGGAAATGTTTTAGTCAAATCAGTTAGATTTATATTCCGCTTTCGAAATGCCTCTGGATAACGAAGTGGCCATTGGACGCTACAATCCGCCCAAATTGCTCTTTTGTGCTAAAGGTGGAGGCGCCGGTCTTTCTAGTCACAATTTAAAATGATTTATATACCATGTAAATTTCGTTTCCTAGCTATTTAAAAATATCTTTTTTTCTCTTGATGATGGAAACTTAATTGGCGAAACTATAGTTGAAAATAGGATATTGTGGAAATTTCATTTGTGTTGGTGCCTTATCAAAGTTTGATGTTCTGATAGACATTTGAGGCGCAAGGCACATCAATCTAAATTATACTAAGGTGAACTACCCCATTAATAATAAAACAACGTTGAAAAATGTTGCCTGTTGACAAAGTTCCGGCTTGATGGTATTACAGCTGGTATTAATACCAAGGATTTCAGTCCAAATAAATTATTCAAATGACGTACACTTGATAAATGTTGTTTTAAAATTACTTTCCCTAAGACTGGCTTCAGTTATTTCGGTGGATTTTCAAATAAAGTGCATTTGAAAATTATCAAATAGTATTAACACTTTTCTATCGCCCGTCAAATGGAATTCAGAACTAAAGAGATCGATTTAAAAATTTGAGCAAAGGCTAAAAAAAGATCAATGTAGAAAATACCGTCCATCCTCATCTCTTATTCAACAGATCATTTCTTCCAAACGTACCATAATATTTAAAAATGGTATGAAAACAGATCACACATCACATTGTCCCAGCACTTGTATATTTACCACTCACCTTCAAGGATGATATCAAAAATGTCATGTACATCGTCTTTTACTTAAATAATAAGTAGGTATAAATATTTATGCACTCTCGATATTACTAAATCGGAAATCACAAAACAGCTTTGATCGTGAAAGCTGCAAAACTCAAGTGGGCCCTTCATCGATAAGCGCTGTCTAGAATTAAAACAAAAAACAATCGGGTGTCTGTGTCGTGAACTTTTAATGATTGTAGTGCATTGTTGTAGTGCTTTTTGTGGGTGCTTAACAGTTTTAAGAGGCAAATAGTGGACTTTGTGTTATTTTGTATCTATACATGGATTGGGATTGCAATGTAAGTGAAAAAAATCGTTATTATGCAGCGTTTAATATACTCACACTGACAAGCATCATATTCGAACCATTAGACTCAAACATACAAAATATAAAATCAGATGTCACCGCAATATATCATGCATGTACATATAATTTCGATGTGTTTCAGCTCATTGTAGACCTCGTAGATTTTCGTCATAATAATAATAATAATATCTTTATTTAACTACGTACATATAAAAACATATTTGTAGCAAGTCAACATAGCAAAATAAAAGTAAATTATTAAATACTGTGGCATGTTGGGGAATTCTAAAACCTAAATATTTGTGATATTCGGTCCTATAATGATTTGTAAAATATAAAATTCATGTGTAAAATTTTCAAAATAATTTGCATATACCTGAATTTACTGTTGAAAATAAACGATTAGGTATCTGTGGGATGGACTAAAATAATAGCTACCCTCAAAAAGTATACATAATGGCCATCTGCATACAATTTTCTGTCAAAATTAATGTTCCCAATCCAAAGCTAGTTTCCCACAAACGAAATGAAAAAAATTAAAACTTGTCTGCTGATTACTGAGTAATATCTGTTGGTTTATTCGGTTGCACTTTTAGTCGAAACCTGTGTATACTAACGGGTGATGAGTATGTGCGTACGTGTAACCAAGCTATCAATAAAAATGGTTGGTGAAGATCTTTTGTTTCCGAATGTTGACGTATGTAAGCCGAGGATATCGCTATATAGGGTTCATTGTGTTTTAGCGGTGTGTGATATTTGATATAAAGTGGTTTTTTATCAATAGGGATTTCTCTTTATTTTATTTATGTACGCGTATATGGCACTTTATTTATATGGGATCGTACTTATTTTTATCGCCGCTTTATTGTGAGGGCACGATGTTAATACAGAAGAGAACAAGGAAGGGGAAGGGGAAGATTGTCATGTGATCGCAGACGAGCGGTGGTAGGTAATTGATTCGCGCCGTTTTAAAAATACAACTGCGGCTATTCAAGAATCGTTTATGTACATACGTACATTGTAGGTATTTATTTTTTCAGCGATGGTATAGTGAGAAGGAAAGCCATTAACGGCACCTGCTTCTGTCAGTTCCAACTTAAAATTAAAGCAAATGTGACTCTCATTTGCAAGGGTAAATTTTCTACTATTTTCTCGAAAATTATGTATTTTTCTGTCATTTTTACTACAGACTTAAGATATATAATATACTAACTATTCAATTTTTTTATTATCTTACTTTAATACAGATCAGAAATTTTGTACCCTTTCTATATAATACAGGGTGAACTAGAACGATTGTACAGAACCAAGTGTCATTTTACCTCCACATCCAGTGGAAGAATAGTAACGAAAAAAATAGTTGGTTTGTTGTTGTTGAAATAGGCTTAAAATGTCATAAAACATCGAGATTTTAAATTTGAGCGAAAAAAATTTTCTGTCTGTCTGTCGGTCTGTAACTTTTTTTTTTGTGCTAACGTTTACTCTAGAACCGTTTATGATATTGACTTGAAATTTGTACACTTGTGTATTCTAATGAGATCTGCAACTAGATTTTATTTTGATCTAAAAAATTTGTCTTGGCATCAGTCACCTCCCACTATCACCCCCAATACCACCCCCATACTATTATGAAAGGGAGTAAAAAAAATTAAATTGTGATTTAGTGTGTATACAAGAACAAAACGTCTCAAAAAATTTCTTTGGCGTTAGTTAGGTGGCCATGACATAAACCTTGGCAGATATTGATTCTTAGTGTGCTGTGATATCAAAAGACGTTTGGTACGCAACTTTGTGTCTTATATTCTTTTGGGCACAATCAGTAGCTGAGCACCATAACAAAATTTTCCTTATAATATATGATTTGCAGGAAACAACTACTCAGCGGGCAAATACCCCGACCTGCATTGAATTACACCTTACAAATCATTAAAGAATGGTAACCAATATCATTTGTCAACTCCCTGACCAGACATAGACCGGTTTCGAACTTATTAGTTCTCATCAGTATGCCATAGGTCATGGAGCAGACAAATGATAGTGGCCAACCTGCTAGTTTTATACAAACTATAGTAAATTGAGTAGTGGTGAGAGGTAAGTGAAACCTCTCAAATGGTCAATTGCTACTATACACCATAGATGTCTCTATGGGCGTATAGCGACTTGCGATTCTGCAAGTACCTGAGAGCGGCGACCTTTCAGTCCTAGGTGGACTTAACCTACTGTTATAATATATGATTTGCAGGAAACAACTACTCAGCGGGCAAATACCCCGACCTGCATTGAATTACACCTTACAAATCATTAAAGAATGGTAACCAATATCATTTGTCAACTCACCACTACTCAATTTACTATAGTTTGTATAAAACTAGCAGGTTGACCACTATCATTTGTCTGCTCCATGACCTATGGCATACTGATGAGAACTAATAAGTTCGAAACCGGTCTATGTCTGGTCAGGGAGTTGACAAATGATATTGGTTACCATTCTTTAATGATTTGTAAGGTGTAATTCAATGCAGGTCGGGGTATTTGCCCGCTGAGTAGTTGTTTCCTGCAAATCATATATTATAACAGTAGGTTAAGTCCACCTAGGACTGAAAGGTCGCCGCTCTCAGGTACTTGCAGAATCGCAAGTCGCTATACGCCCATAGAGACATCTATGGTGTATAGTAGCAATTGACCATTTGAGAGGTTTCACTTACCTCTCACCACTACAAAATTTTCCTTGTTTAACAAAAAATCTGAACAACCCACGATATTATAAAAACCAGGATAGGGAACCCATTTCTTCATTTGCCCTATTTTGTTTCTTCACTAAAATTAGTATCGAAAATTATTGCATAGTGATACTACTTACTGCAACAAAAATATTTAGTAGACGGTGAAAATAAAATAAAAGAAGGTACATTTTTTTTTAACAAATAAACGACAGTAAAACACATTTGACAAAATTAATGAAAAACCATTACACTATGTAATACATTTTTGCAACGAAGGAATGAAGTTAAAATAAAAGTTTTACTGAAGTACTAAATACAAAAAATATATATTTTAACCTAGATACTCAAAATGTTGTCCATTATTATCTTGCATAATCGTGTTTTTGTGATGGTAGATCTGAGCATGTTATCTAACTGTAATTCAGTAATTCCATTAATTGTTCTTTTGACTCTAATTTTCATATCTTCTGTGTTTGTTGGTGGAGTTCTATACATTTTTTTTATTGGCGTTATAGAGAAAAACAAGCGGCGTATGATCTGGTGACCTGGCAGGCTATCTAACAAGCCCATTTGTTCTCGTCTAGTTTTCTCTAAGCTTTTCGTTTAAATAATTCACAACTCCGCAGTTATGTATTGGGGCACTATATTGTTAAAAAATTATTGGGTCAACATTAGGTGACAGCTCTTCCAAAAAATCTTGAATCAGGTTTTGAAAGAACTCCAAATATCTTGCTCCATTTAATGGTCCCGTCAAAAATTATTGGCCGAATAATCCCCAATTATCCCCAGCCATACATTAAAACTGAATCGCTCCTGATACTCACTTTCTCTCAGCGGAACTCAAAGTAGACACAATAGTACACAATCTCACGTTTGCTGGACGATTTTGGGAAAAAATTGCGGAAGTTATAGCAGATTTAATTTCATTTGCGTTTACTCTTCCCCCTCCCCCCTAATCAATCTAGCGACTTGAAATTTGGACACAGTACTTAGGTCCTGAGTGTCTATCGGGGGAAGAAAAAGAAACTCGCCAAGTCGCTTTCTTCCCCGAAAAAAAACGCGAAAACGGCTCTCGATACGTTCCCGCCTCTGTGAAAAGTCCGTACCTTCAAATCGCAATATCTCGAGAACCGCTGCGCCGATTTCGACGAGTCAAAATTCAGTTTACGTGCTTTCGCGAGCCCTCATTTTATCCACTTTACACTTTTTCGATCCGAGTCAAACTAAGCGAGTTATATCCGAAAAACTGATTTTCCCTATCCTTACATGTGAATTTTCCCCCTCCACCTCAACCTCTCGCGTCCGCAAACATGACCAGATGATTGGGGGAGTCCAACTAAATAATATACACAAAAAAAAATCGAAAAAACACTGTCGTTTCGAAACTCAGTTCGGCCCCACTAACATTACAACTTCAGTAAACAAAATCGCGATGCCCCTGTAGTTAAAATCTTTACATTTAACGGATATTAAATTCAGCCCTTTCAATCACAAGTATCTACTTCTACTCCCTTAAATGCATCTGCCATAGAAGTTTTGCACGAACTTGGACTGTATCTGTACTGTCTTATATCCTATCAGCATACCCCGGCTCTCTCAGACACTGAATTCCTAATAACAAAGCCATTAGATTTGCGGCCTGACTTTGATATGACCGACCGCGAGAGCAGCAATGCTAATTCCGTCGAAAGGGATTAATTTGCATATTTTTATTGCAAAATGGGCCAGATGAAATGTGTCGCGTTACGTAGGAATTTATTCGGGCTGTTTCCGAAATAGCGTCGGTCCCAATTAGTTTGGAATAATTGGATGGTATGAATCCTTCAGCATTTAAAAAGGGCCCTCGCTAGCTCAAGCTAGCTTCCAGTGCTGTGTCGCCCCTATTATATAATTTATACCTATCGGATACACCTACGAGTCAGTCAACTGATATATTACTATATGCGGACGACACGACAATTTATGCCAGGTCGTTTTACGCCGTAACAGCATTACAGAAAGTGAGATATCATCTAAATTTCCTTATTAAATACCACCAAAAGTGGAAAATCAGAATTAATTCTGATAAAACTGAAATTATAACGATGCACAGGAAATTTACAAATATTAAAACCTTTAATAAAATTAAAATCGATGAAACGGTTATAGAGGAAAGGAGCACGGTCAAGTATCTAGGGGTAACCCTGGATACGAGACTACGCTTCGGACCTCATATAACCAGAGTAATTAATAGTACGTATGCTGCCTTAAGTCGACTATATCCATTGGTCAACAAAAGGAGCACATTAACTAAGGATAACAAGTTAACACTTTATAAAGTTATGCTAAAACCGATCCTTACATATGCATGCGCGTCTTGGAACACAATTTCAGACGCGCAATGTAATAGATTACAAAGGACACAGAATAAAATCCTTAGATTACTTACAAGTACAAATAGGTATACTCCTATAGAAACATTCCATAGAGAGTATAACATCCCTCTAATCAGGGATTATATTATAGAAACTTCTCAAAAATTCTTTAAAACAAAGATACATAATTCCCCGCTTACCACTAATATGGTAGACATACGGGAACATCATAATTTTGAGCACACACATAAGCTCATACATGAAAATCTTCCGATTTATTCGGAGAGATAATAATTTTATATAACGTACAATTTCTTGCAGATTCTAGTGGGACTGTGATGCTTGATACGTCTGTAACATCGGATATACACTTGTTTTGTTTAAATAAAAATTTTTATTTTCATTCAACCTGAATATTTGTTTTATTTTATGTATAAAATTTTCTCTATGACACCATCGGTGTATTTTTAACTGTATATTTATTTTCTTTAAACAGGTTTTTTCTCTGCATTGAGTTTCCTGTGAATTAATTTTATAATTTTATTCTCAGATAAAATGTCTTTAATTTTAATATTTTAAACTTTTGTATATAAAAATAAGTAGTAAGTTCAAACTTTTTGGAGAACTTTTTGTTATGATAAATTTTAAATTTGTTTGTCGATTTATTTGGTCTAAGATCGACCGCCTGTTCCGTTTCTGAGTCTTCGACTCATTGTAACGCGTCGGGTAAAATTATTGTATATACTGTAAATAATATAAATGAAATAAACAACATACAAACAAATAAAATGTAAAAATATAATGAATAAAGATTTTTAAATTGTAAATTGTAAATTGGAATTCGTTAAGGTACTATCTACGGCGCGGCGCGGCGCCGGCCGGCGGTGAGGGGAATGTGTACGATTTTGCCGAAGTCGCCGGTTTATACAATTCGGGAATCGTTGATTTGACAATCAACGCGTGTATAATTAGAAGGCGAAGAAAAAATTGAATAACGACTAACCGTGACACTTATATACAAGGTGCTCCAAAATTGCCTCTCGACATTTCTGCGGCTGATTGTAAATTTACAACTTTGTATATTTCAAATGTGCTTTTAGAGGGCGGAACATTAAACAAAATATTTTTAGTCGCAAACTCCTCTATAAAATCCTTATTTTACTATAAGGAACGTAACCAGACTGCAACCAACAGCTACTCTCCGGGCTATGTGCTCCGCCGAGCGCTGAATTACAAGTTACAAGTCTGGCGCGTTAAGTGTAATAATTGCATATTACCATCAAAACGCTAATGCTTCGATTGCAACAAACACCAGCCGAAAGACTGATCCTACTTAAAGAAGCTCTCTTGCCAGCCGTCACACACCACTTGCAGACTGCAGTTTCGAGCTGTTGGCTCTCGTCAGTGCAAGGTAGACATGTGACGACCGGCACGAGGATCCTTTGACTATTTGGTACATCCCGGTATTTTTACAATAGCGACATGTAAAATAGTCAGCAGGTGCCATCAGTCTTTCGGCTGGTGTTTGTTGCAATCGAAGCATTAGCGTTTTGATGGTAATATGCAATTATTACACTTAACAGTGCTCGGCGGGCACATAGCCCGGACAGTAGCTGTTGGTTGCAGTCTGGTTAGGTTCCTTATAGTAAAATAAGGATTTTATAGAAGTTTGCGGCTAAAAATATTATGTTTTACCATGTATGAAATGAATATATCAAAACTTAATCCATTACTTACTACTGTTCTGTCTGAAAATTATATAAAAATTACAAACACCCAATTAAGGATAATCGAGTAGCTTTCCGTTGAAACTGCTTGTGGGTACCCTATTTAATTACTAATGAAATCCTGGTAAATATGTCACCAGTACGCGCCAGATTTGCAACTTGTAATTCAGCGCTCGGCGGGGCACATAGCCCGGAGAGTAGCTGTTGGTTGCAGTCTGGTTACGTTCCTTATATTAAAATAAGGATTTTATAGAGGAGTTTGCGACTAAAAATATTTTGTCTAACTCTGATGTATATTATTGTATTTTGAATTGGCACGTTAATTCTCTACGATTTTTGCGAATAATATCCTATACCAAAAATCGATATTTCCAGAGATGTTTTCACTTTTTCATTAAAAACCGTTAAATTATAATTTATAATACTTTTCATTTCGAACTCATCTGGTAGCCATGATTTTATTTAAAATTCGCACTTTCCAATAATGAATTTTTCGAGAGAAGAAATGGTCGATATGGTTTATGTTCTGAGTGCGAGTGGTAAAAATTGTTTTCTATCAACTCGAATTTATAAGAAGCGATATTCGGAAAGAAGACAGCTTCTAAAAAATCAATTGAGAGGTTGATGGACCGATTTGACAATACGGGGAAAGTGGAATATGAGGAAAAGGAACGAACAAAAAATGTAGTAAATGAAGAAAACAAAACAGTCATACCTTTGAGCGTGATTGAAGATCCTCATCGCAGTATAAGAGAATTGTCAGGGGGAAACGATATAAGCCGATCTTCAGTCTATCGAATCCTACAAAAAATAAATTTCATCCCTACTACGTTCAACTAATACCGGCATTGACTGATAGGGATTATGAAAACCGAATACAATTTTGCCAATGGACAAAATAAAAAATAGGACAACAAAGAAGTTTTTTTGACTTATGTTTTGTTTGCCGTTTCATGAAAATGGACATGTTAATCGTCATAATTTTCATTATTGCGACACAACCAATCCTTACATCTCACGAAAAAATAGTCAAACAAGATGGTCGTTGAATGTTTGGGGAGGAATTGTTGAGGATTTCGTGATAGGACCACATTTTTTTGATGGACGTCAAATTTATTTGGAATTTTTGCAAGACAGCTTTTAAGAATTACTGGAGGATGCCCCCAGGGATATTAGGGAGAGAATATGGTACCTCAATAATCAGCATCTGTGCACCACGCTGCAGCTATTCACGAACATTTAAACGAAGCTTTTCCAAAAGGTTGGATAGGAAGAGGAGGACCCCCGCAGTTGGCCTGCCAGAAGCCCTGATTTGACCAAAATGGACTTCTTTTTTGTAGAGCTATGCTAAGGAGCAAGTGTTCAAAGCTCCTATAACTACAAAAGAAAATATGAAAGAAATTTTTCAGGAAATTGTGGTAGATATTTGAAAAATGACGGTAGATCATTCGAAATATAAAGATGTACTGAGAGGCCTCTTTGAACAGTTCCTATAAGCACTAGATATTATTTCTTTCATTAAATTAGGTTCAATATAACAGATAAAATTTTTAACAATTGTTTTGTATTATTTAATACCGTATTTTTTGTTCCTAGTATTTATGTCAACATTTTTGTAATATTAAAGGATTATTGTAAATTTTTAAGATAGACTCAAATGTGACTTAATTAAACTGTGAAAAAATAGTACTGAGGCAACCCAGTCGCACCCAAAGAAAAACTTAATACCACTTTCAATTATTGCCACTTTATGTCAAAATCATGGCTACTAGATCAGTTCGAAATGAAAAGTATTATAAATTATAATTTAACAGTTTTTCATGAAAAAGTGAAAACATCTATGGAAATATCGATTTTCGGTATAGGATATTATTCACAAAAATCGTAGAGAATTAACGTGCCAATTAAAAAATGCAACAAAATACAGTGTTCCATTTGAAAAAAATGAGAAAATTCATTTTGAAATGTCCTGAATTAGCGCTAATATAAAAACCACCCTGTATAATTATAATCAATATTTGGTCGTTGTAGTACATCCTTTGTCTACATAATTCCAATGACAGTTTGTTTTTGTGAACCACCTGTATACGATTTTTTCTCATAGCGCCACTTTTCTACATTACATATTTTTTGCAGGTCAATTGGATTGGATGATTTTATCGAGTTTTAGAGGCGATCCACCCACAAGATACTTTGGAAGGCTATAACTGGGGGTGCAACTTGGTAAGTTACTTACCTACAGCAAATTGTTTGTATTTTCTAAACCCTCCCTATACCGATTTTCTGGTTAATCTGATTCAAAAGTGTGCGTCGTGTCCGGACGAATAAAATGAAAATTTATCGCTCTAGCACTAAAAATAATAATAAAAATTCCGATTGAAAAATATTGGTTATTAATTAAAGCGTCAGCTTAAATTCATTTCAGCAATTTGCGTCATACCGAAAATAAACTAATTCATAAACGCTAATCCTTTGGTGAAAAAATATTCATTTAGAACCAATTCATAATTCCGAAGATATTTTTATTAGACCGTTAAGTCATAGCAAATGCAACGGAGAGAAAACAGACCGGTGTTGCAAAGTTTATACAGGTTTGCAATAACAAACTGAGTTTCGTTCCAAAGTTCAGATCCACCTATTAGCATAGCCTGGTTTTTGTTATTCTTTGTTGTTAAGTGATATGGTAAACGGACGCCCTATACAGGGCGACCTGCTATTCCTGTGGCAAATTGTAATAGACGAGAATACGATTAAAATATTTTCTTGCAGGACAGTGTCTGGACAACGTTAGGCATGAAGGTCGGTAGTCGCAACTGCACTTATTCTACATTCCCCATAAATAATTTACACGTCCACTTTTTCATTTCTTGTATAAATCTGCGGCATTTGAACAACATTAATAAGAGTTTTAAACAATATTAAAGATACAATAAAAACACCGGTAAACCAACAATTGTTTGACATGCTAAATATTTCATTGTTTTCAAAGCCACCTTAGTTACTTATTACCATTTAATTTCTTATTTTCTTTTAGCTGTAATTTTAATTGTATTTATCGCACATTTTAAAAAGGCTTATGAATAAGTTCTTTATTAATAATAATCATAATAATAATACATGGCACAATGGTAACAATAGTTTTTTTTTTTAAATACAAAAACCAGCCACCCTACTCTGTGGCTCCGACCCTCACAGAGGGGAGCTGGTAATAAATACCAATAGCCGCTCCCTCCCGTGGGGTGAGTGACTACCGGGTCCGCGAATCGTGTGCCCTGAGTATGCGTAATGAACTGAGGATGATAGCCTTCTGCATTCTGCGGGCTAAGATCTCTGCCGAATCTCGGCATGCCGGTATGATCTTTAGTTCCGAAAGCAGCATCTGTCTCATTCCACCGAGGGCTCCTATAATCAGTACCCGGATAAATCCTGCGGAGTTCGAAGAGCAAATCTCGATATATTATCCGTTTTTCCTCCTCTTTCAAGACAATGTTGTTCTCAGCGCTGAGAATTCCACGACATACATTGTCTTGAGTTGGTGGTCGAGGAGTACTATGTCAGGCTCGTTGGCTTGTATTTGCCTGACGGTGGGAAACGAGTAGTTTCAATAAATTAGACACTTCTCATTCCCCACAACGGACTCAATATCCCCCGGAGCGCAAGGCAGCACTGGTGTTTCGTCTATCCCATACGAGTACCTTAGATGATAGTAAAGCACTCGTAATGCTGCGTCGTGTCTGTGAATATAGGCCGAGACTGCGTATGTCGGGTAAGCCGACAGTAAGTGCATTAGTCTCCGACGCTCTGCGGCAGGCACTGCAGCTGACATCAGGGACCTCCATACCCATGACATGACGTCGATAGACGAGGGTGTTAAATACACCATCTTGGCAAGCCATTATGAATCCCTCGGTCTCAGACTTCAGCCCGGCTGACCGTAAAAAGGCGAAGATCAGCCTTTCGGATAAGTCGAGGTCTTCTATATTTTTATAGAAGACTCCGTGCAATGGCTTATCCTAATGGAGCTGCAGAAGGATGATATTGTGTTCTGCAGCTCTAATGTGGGCTTTTAGTCGAACGGGTTCCAACTCGGTAACAGAGTCGGGGTTTACCCGCTCAACGTCGAACATGAGACCGAGTTCATCGGCTGCTCTGCGTGCTGCCTTAAACAGAAAAGCTCCTACCTCTGCGTTTTCATGGTCTCGGACCATGCAGAGGAGGGAATCCGAACTCCTGATGACCTTACATGTTCCATCCAGAACCATCCTGTTATGGAGACTCTCCAAGCTCAAGAGTCCACGGCCTTCCCGATGTCGTGGGCGATATAACCGTGGAACGGACGATTTAGGATGCAAGCTCCTATTGAGATGTATCTTCTTGCGGCTTACTACATCGAGTTGACGCAGCTCTTCTCTAGTCCATTTCACTACTCCGAAAGAGTAGAGGAACAGCAAGCATATTTGTACCAGACACCTTGTTCTTCTCCGACAGTTCTGAAGACCAGATCTGTCGGAGTAGGTGTTGATACTTGCCGCGGAGAGCGTTTTTCACTACACTCACTTCTTGGGTGGAGCGTTGCTCCACACCCAAGTAAGTGTACGACTCTCCGGCATCTAGATGGTGTAAGATGCTTCCGTCCACGAGCTGCACGTCCTCTCCGTAGTCACCGCATCGTCCTCTCTTGAGATGGATCAGTGCGCATTTGTCCAACCCGAACTGCATACCGACAATCTGCGTGTACTCCTGTACCACCTTAAGAGACTGCTGGAGATCCCTCTCTCCAGAGGCATAAAGTTTAAGGTCATCCATGTAAAATAGATGGGTGACCTTATGCCTCCTGTCGCCGTGGGTACCGCAGTTGTAGCCACAGGTTTTCCGGAGCGAGACGGATAATGGCAGTAGTGAGATGCAAAACAGAAGGGGGCTGAGGGAATCTCCTGAAATACTCCTCTTCTGAATGTTACCGACTCTGTTTGGACTCTATCGTTGCCCGATGTTATGGTAAAGCGAATCCTCCAGAGCGGCATCAGTCCTTCAATACATCTCACTACGGGACCGGGTACCACAAGAAATCGGAGCAGTGAACAATGAGCTCATGCGATGTCATGTCAAATGCCTTGCGGTAGTCGATCCAGGTCATAGAGAGGTTCCGCTTATACTGCATGGAGTCCTGCGTGACACATCTGTCGATCAACATTGAAAAAAAAAGTGTTTTGTTCCAAAAACCATTTTGATGAACGTTATTAGCTCATAAATCACATAATTTAGTATTTTAGGCGGGACTTCGATTTTTCTGGCATTACAGAGGTCAATTGGTATAAATTGGAGCAGTCATGTCATGTCATGAGATGGAAAACTAAAAATTGAATTAAAACGAATATTGGTGTTTGAAATGTCACTTATAACCATTTAAAAAACCACACCACACATTTACGCTAATTACAGTTTGGTTTCTTGTTCGAATCATCCTCCTGAAGGAACTGGAGCTGAAGTACATAGGTACACAGTGGTAAAGGGCAACTGTTGTCAAATGACGTAGACAGTCTCTCGAGATTATCAAGTGTATCAAAAAGTTGAACACGCTGAGTGGAATATAATTAGGGGTGAGCCTCAATAGATCGAAAAATCGCTGATTCAGATTTACTCACATATTAACTTATCCTAATTCAGTTTGCCATAGAGCTAGTAGATGACCAGGTATAAAATTTTGGCGACGACGTTAGGAAGGGTCAACTGTTATCGTTATTGATAGGGCAAACTGCTGATCTAGACTAGTAAATAAAATTAAACATTACTAATTATATTAGAAAAATGAAAGATAGAATTCTCGTCATATTTACAGTCAGTTGACATGTACGGCTTGCCGTCGCGTCGGCTTCAAATACACGAAAAGCGATTATATAAAGCACTCGAGTATAATTCACAAAATAAAATAAACAGGCGGTAATATAAAATTTAATATAAACTAATAAAAACATAATGATTTGTCGTATGTTGAACTAGATGAAAATTTTATAACTATAACAAAACGATATCCCACCAAAGTCTGGGTTTATTTATAGCTTACAATTCTCGATTCTGTACTTGATCTATTTTAAACGCGGTTCAGACGGACCCGAACCGTTTCTGTGATTCTTTTGCTTCTACACTGCATTTACAAGCAAAAGTGATTTTTTTTTCGGTCTATCACAGAGACCAACAACGTGTACTTGCCACCGTATCGTGTAAGAGACATTTTTGTGAATAGAACATTGTTATTTACCTAAAGTGGACAGTAACTTTAGTGATTGTAATTCGGTAACTGCAACTAGTTGGTTTGACACAACAAACGAGGATTCTTCGATTATTGTAAGTATTTCTTATTTTCTACCAGACTCAAAGAATGTACGCTTGGTTTGACAATGTTGAAGTAGGGGATTTAGAACAGTTTGTTGTGATTTTTCTTAACAACTGGTCTATATAACCTAAAAAAATAGGTCAACAGATTGGATCGGAGCGTGGAGGAACACCATGTAATCATTTATACGGAAGGAAATTACCTAGTTAATATTTTCCTTCACGTCAAGGCGGAAACCGATTTTCCAACTAACTAGTTGCATATGACATTGGAACAATAATTATTGATTAACCTGCCAAATTTCATATGCCTCGCACATGATATTACGTCACATGAATAGATATTGTATTAAAAATAAAGATAAAAGAGAATATATCGCTAAAAATAACCTTTACATGTCTATTTTTTGCTGTACAATTTATCTTGTGTTGTCTTGTTTGGACAGCGGTTGATTCATTTCTAATGAGTTCATCTACAAAGTAGTTTCAAAGGTCGTATTCTCAAGTTGCCGAATTTCATTATAATTGTAAAAGTCTGCCGGACAAATAAAATTCATATGTACAGGAACTGAATCGATCAATATAGAGAAAAGTACGCATCAGAAAATGTTGAAAATTTAGACAATTACTAATGTCGGTGTGGCCAATCCAACTAAAATAATTACAAGCAGCACCCTATATATTTTAGGGTTTTCGAAAAGAGCATAAAATTCTGAGTCGAAAATATGTAGCATATCCTATACCTAAACTTAGCCGTTTCAGAGACATTTGACATTTTATTTAAAATTTATTTATGGAGAATGTGATAAAGTAATATCAAGAACTTGCAGCACATTTGCTACTCGATATCCACAAAAACGCAAAATAACAGTAACACTGTAACATGCGTATTAATCGAATTGAAGATACGGCATGAACTAAAATAGCAGAGATAAGATTAATTTAAAATATGATTTCATTTGAATTCAATAATTGCTCAAAATTCCGCCCTCGAACCTCGACACATTTTTCGCACCTTCGGATTAGTTCCTCATGGGTAGCTCTTCTAATTGAATCCTGTGATATGTTTTGAAATGCATTTCTTACTCTTTGCATACAATCTTCAATGGTTGTTAATGAGCTCTCATAAACTTTATTTTTAATAGTTCCCCAAATGAAATAATACAGAACTGATAAATCGGGCGAGCGAGGAGGCCATAAGAAAGGTCCATCATTGACAATCCATTGATCATAAAAAGTTTCTTGTAAATAATTATTAATTAAATATGCGTTATGTGGGGGAGCACCGTCGTGCTGATAAAAATGTTTCTATGTTCGGCGAGAGGTAAATTTTAATTATTTTATTAATTAAATTTAAGATATTCATATATCTTTCACCTAAAGAAAAAAACAAAAATTTACCTATACATATTAACAGAAGAGAAAATTTAATTTGCCGTTTAAATTTTCCTGATAAAATTGTAATTCCACCGCTCTATCGTTTCTTATGGCACAGTAAACATTGAACTGCCAACTTTCCTGAAAGTTTCGCTCTCTGAACATATGAGGATTTGAGTCACTCCAATAATGCGAATTGTGTCTATTAAAAAGTCCATTTTTAGTAAATTTTGCTTCATCTGTCCATATAATATCTCCCAAATAAGAATCGTGACCCTCTGACTTTATTAGAATAATCTCACAAAAATTCTGTCTTCTTAGGAAATCTGTTTCTTTTAATCCTTGAACCATATGGAATGAAAACGGGTGAAACTTATGTTTTAATAAGATTCTGTGAATTTAATCCTTGCATAGTCCCGATTCCAGAGCAGCTTGTCTTAACGACATCCTTGGAAATGCATGAAAATATCCCAGAATGGCTATTTTAACGTTTTCGCCATCAACAATAGGCTATTTTCTTTGCATTTTTGCCTTGACAGAGCCATAATTTTTAAAATTTTCCAGTATGCATTTACAGTGTTTGGTGACGGTTTCCGTTTTTCTGGATATCGAGTAGCAAATGTTGTTGCAAATTCTCGATATTACTTTATCACATTCTCCATAAATAATAAACAAATTTAAAAAGTTTTCGTTGGTATAATTTAAACGTGCTGGCATTTTTGGACATAAGATAATGACTGATTGTTTCTAATCATGGCTATTTTGATGAAATGATTACAACAATTTATGAAGTTCTAATAAAATCGCAAATATTTCAAAAAGTTTGAAGTTGACAAAATGTAACGCGAAAAACAGAACACTTGGTATGATATTATTGCATTTATTTCAGTTGTAGAACGTAGTTCTCCTTCTTTTTACGTGACAAGAAGCAAATGAGGATCTTTTACACGAAGAAAGTTATAACGGTTATTGCAAACCGTTGCACCCGTCAAATGTTCTATAAAATGTCAAATATCTCTGAAACGGCTAGGTTAGGTATAGGATATGCTACATATTTTCGACTCAGAATTTTATGCTCTTTTTGAAAACCCTAAAATATATAGGATGTTCGATTTCAAATAAGCAAGTTGGTATCGACTTCCGGTATAAGTGGAAGTGCCAGCTGCTTGTAATTATTTTAGTTGGATTGGCCACACCGATATTAGTAATTATCTAAATTTTCAAAATTTTCTGATGTGTGCTTTTCTCTATGTCGATCAATTCAGTTCCCGGTGAGACACCCTCTATATATATTTTGCAACCTTAAAACGTTGTATTTTATAGTTGCGCGGACACACTGCATGTCCTCGAAACATTGTCAATGATGTGTCAGGCAATAGTAAAAAAAATATTGGAGTAAGCATAAAATATCTCTCCTTCCATCGTTCGGAACCAAAATTTCTATTTTTGAATCTTACACATTTTACTTTAACTATTTAAAAAAATATTCTTCTCCCAATTTAATAGTTTCTATAAGTAAAACATTAAAATTCACTTTGAAGAACTTTTAACGCTACATTTTCTTGAAACCACCCCTATCAAAAGTTTATTTAACATCCGATTTAGATATATTTTTTTTAAATATAGATCTTTGAAAAGCACATCTTAGCACATCAATTGACAGTTATTTCAGTCAAGGCACTTTTTTCATAAATACACAATCCCACGCAACAGTTCTTCGACAATTTCTGAATTTTCATTTCTTTCAGAAAAATTCCAAAATGCGAATTATTCAAGGAAATTTGGTACAGACACATTTGAGGGGTTGCTGAATCAAGTGGCGCACTCAGATTTGAAATAAGAAAAAATCGCTAATAAGACCACCAGTTTCTGACCCGAAAAAAATCATAGTAGGGGCACACTATTATGTTTTGTAAAATTTATTATAATACAAAGATGCCCTTTTCAAAGATCTATTTAAAAAAATATATATCTAAATCGGACATTAAATAAAATTTTTATAGGGGTGGTTTCAAGCGAGATGAGACACGCTGTAAAAAAATGTCTCTAATTATACAACTAAGAAAACGGAAGTAGGATTTATACCTCCATATTATGCTGCCATTAATGAACATAAGTCTAAGCGCACATTGAGACACAGGCGACGCAGGCGGCGCAGGGCAGCCCAGCACAGGTTTTTATATTCAATAGGTTTAAATGCACTTGGGCAAATTAGGACGCAGAGCAAGGCAGGGCATAACTACGTCGCGTGTTCGGGAAATAGTTTCCTGTGCCACGTGCCATGATCTGCATGGGAACGCGTTACGAAAATGCAGGAGGAACTAATTGACGCAGTTCTAAACCGAACGGTTTTATATGACACTAATAATCCTGAATACATTTGATCTGAACTGAAAGACGAAATATGGAATGAAATTGTATGACTGATGGTCGAGAGGTGAGCGCACTTGCCTCTCACCCAAAAGTTTCAGGTTCGATCCCTGGTCGTGGCAGTGCAAAATAGTGTGAGAGGGATTTTTCCACTATACACGGATATTGGGTGTGTGTCCCTTGTCTCTAAATGTGTAGCCCCCTCCCACACAAGGCTCTTCTAGAGCCTTCCTGGATAAAGGGGGTCGTCATTACTTGTGGTCTATTTATTATTATATTTATTAATTGCCAAAAAGGCCATATAGCTACTTTTCCAAATTGGTTGTCTTCTTTTTGCCATATCGTACACTAACATGTTTATTTCCATTTCTGCATTAGAATCTGATTCGGAACTTAGATCAAATTGTTCAGCCATTTAAATATACTTAATATTTACTTTAAAATCGAACACATTGTCGACAAGTCAACACAGATGACACAAAACTGTTTGGCAATATGCGCTCACACTGCGTGGTGAACCTGCGTGCAGTTATTTCTCGTACTGTGATGGCCTGAGCCGCCAATGTCTCAATGTGCGCTTAGCGTAAACCTAGCCTTTCCAAAATATGTTATAACTAGTCCAACATAAAGCATTTATTGTAATATGTAAGTATAAAAACATTATATTACACTACATTTCGACTTGTCCTTCCATTCACTTAATGATCCTTTTTGAAAATTCTTCAATTGCATTACATACGAATTCTTCAGTTAATGTTATTGCACGCACCCCTTATAACGGTTTCTAATTCATCTATATTTTGAAATGTCGTAAAGAGATCAGATATAATTTGGTTCGTAGTTTGTAAAAATAATAAAACATACAGGGTGTTCCATTAAAAAAATCAAATTTGATGTTATTTTCGTCGAAACCGGAAATCAGCTATTTTGAGCCCAAATGTCTCTAAATTGGGAAATAAGCCTTATGTATTTGTTCCAAATTTCAGAATAATTGGTTTATGAACACAGAAGCTATAGGCCTAAGTCAGGCCTCGATTGAAGAAATGGGCAATATCACCAACTTCTAATAATGCTGGAGATGCGTTATTTCACGGCAATGGCCACATATTAGCACATATCTAAATCAAATTGATTGTTTACTTTGTGATCTACTAGCTATAACATACAGGAATCTGTTTTCAATTCGAGAACTACTAAAAGAACAGGTTTTCTGACGTATCCAACTTGTTGGCACGTGCTGCGTACGTCCGTAAACGTACAGGAATAACCATAAACAGTTAAAAATTGTACAATATTACTGTCAGCGGCTTGGCTGCTATGTGAGGTATAAATATAAGTTTTATACATCGTAAATTTTATATCACACATACACAATTCCTCGTCGAGTGTGTTCTTAAGCATCATCCGAACAATTATGCCACATTTTATTTGGTTTACTTTAACGGAGGTTTTATTGCTTTTTCACAGAGTAACGGGTTTGAATCGTTTGCGGTTATTTTCTCATATATATATTTGGCAACAAGGAAAATATACGCGGTGTACCGAAAAAATAAATTGCACTTCTGTTATCTCTGCTTTTATGGTGTGTGGGGAAAGCCAATTAATTAGTTTTATTACACCCGTAAATGAATTTTGGTCATACTTGACAATATTAGTAGCACTATTATTGTAGTACGAAAATGTAATAAAGATTACATGTGAGCATAATGTGTATATTAGCCGTAGAAGTATAAGCATTTATTAATAATTCTATTGCGTTCATTTCACGACAATGTTGGAAATGATTTGAAAAAATTGAAACACTAAAAAACCGTAAAACAAATTATGATCTGAAACGATAGTCATTTTTCTCGTTCCCTGCGTATGCTCGATACACGCACCCCGCCTATCGCTCTTGCCGTATACCGTTATATTTTCTTTTTATTAACTTAATATTATGGCTGAAGTCAAATATAAAAAGTAAGAGCGTCATTGTGTGTTTTGAGATATTTTATTGAATCAGTTTGGCCTGGGAATGTATATCGGGTCTAAATAAAAACGCCGGGCTGAGTCAATAACTGATAGAATTTGTAGAGCGGAAAGGGAACTTCGGCTTATATTTATTACTAGGGGTGTTGTTATTGGAAATTATTCTGCGGTTTTCCGGAAAATTACGATCTTCACCTTTGTCTGTTGTAAAATTGAAATGTAATACGAGTCGTGTAATGATTTATCGCCAAATACAACTGTTGGTGGAAATTTTTGGAATGTCGAATGTATAACTTCCTGCGGATTGTTTTACAGAATTTTAAACAAAAAATAAGAAAATGGAGAAAAACTAGACCAACAATTGGAAATATACCTACCTGCACGGTATCCATACAAAAATAAAATATTTCTAAATTTGATTTGTGCCGAAAATGTATCTATCAAAATAAAAATGAAATACATATACTGTGTGCAATACCGCAACATCCTGTTATTTTGGAACGCGCTCATTTTTTTTCCTTTTGGAACGTAGTACTCTATGAGATCTATTTGACCATTTTTTTAAAATTTCATTTTCATATTTTCCAAGGCCTACCAAGAGTGCCAAGGTCCCCTAAATGGGTCGAAATGTCAAGATCGACTATTAGGAATTTTTTTTATTGGAAAAGTGGAGAGCGTATTCGATTCGCAGTTATCTCAAATAATTCGATGCAAAATTTTAGCTCGATAACTTGTATAGGGTGTTTGTTACTCAAAGTTTTTTCAGTTTTCGACTGGACCCGTAAGAAAGTCTGTTATGATCTAATGAAACAAAAGTATAAAAATTATTGTTTTTAATAACATGAACACCATCAAATAACACAACAACAGCCAGCACCAAATTAAATATGAATAAATAACATAAACAAATGATTGGGGGAAAACCGCAATTCGGCCAACAAACGGATGAAATAACACAAAAATCTAACAAAGTATTTCATTCACATTTTTGTGTTTTCAATATAGTCTCCCTCACACCTTATGCATTTTTCATAACGCCGTTTTAAATTTTGACCGGTCCTCATTAATTGTTGTGTTATTTTCCTGCACTCTCGTTCAATTTTTTCTCTTAATTAATCAACATTTTGTGGTCTCGTGCGGTAAGCTTTTTCTTTTAAAATTCTCCACAAAAAACAAATCTAAAGGTATTAAATCTGACGAACATGGCGGCCAATGAATAAGAGGTATATTTCGTTCTATCAATCTGTTTGGAAAACCAGGTTTTGAACATAAATCAGCGACGTTACACAGCTATATCGAAAGAATTTTAAAAATTCCTCTAAGTATTGAAACCTTTTCAGAGAATTATTGATTATAAAACATATTACTTATCGCCATAACTTTAATTCAAATTTGATCGATAATACACTGACAAGAAACCCAGAATATAATCACACTTAATTTAACCTCCTGATGAACCTCCTAGAAATAACTTGATAAACAACGGAAATATTTTTCTTTGACATATATAGGACCAATTTCTTATAAAATAGTCACTGTAACATAGCCTTTAAATCGTCTAATTCTCTAAATCATTTTTTTGTACAAAATAAAGATAAACAACCTCTTTTAGACAAATGTGGAGTCTATAAACTTAAATGTAACGATTGTAATAGCATATACATAAGTAGAACTTATAGAAATTTCAAAACGACATTAAAAGGACACTTGAGATGTCTCAGGTTAAATTCAGGATTTTCACATTTTGCGGAACTCTTTTTAAATGAAAACTACACTTTTGATCAGGTAACTGGTTTTAAAGTTTTGCATTTAGCGAGTAAAGGGAATTTACTTAATAACTTAGAGTCATTAGACACTCCAAATCTAATAATGTTAGTTCACTTAACGCCTAGTTACAATTTGATTCTGCATGCACTTTCTCTATTTTATTTTGAAATTAGTTTATTTTTTTATATATTCATTATGCTTCACATAGTTTTTGATTCTCTTTTTCCATATTTTGTAGTTATTTATTTCCATATTTTGTTGTAGATAATTTTTTTTAACTTTATCGTTTATTAATGATTTTAGCTCAATTGTACACTTTCTATCACATATTTATGTATCCGTGATTTATATTTACTATTTAATTCCATAATCAGGGGGCAGCAGGTACACTTAATACTAATTCTCTAACGGAGGTCTCATATTAGTGGTATTCCGAGATTGTCTATTGAACACAATGCGTGGTTTTGGATTTGTTAATGTATTGGTTATTGGTATTGCATTTTTATCCTATGAACAAATCTTTTCACTTTAATGTAAAGTATATACGACCGGAATTGAAACCGTATAAAAACTAAAAGCCGGCAAAAACTGTCGGTATCTCTTTATTGTAGATGGGCGGAGGTAAATAGAAATGATTGTCATAATAAAATGTTAAAATTGTATTCATTTTTATTATTTTTTGTTTATTAGGTTCATTTCGCCAATAACATATTTTTGAGGTATTATATCAGTTTTAGATATAAAGTCTAAATATTTAAATTTATTGGTTTTAGTTTTAAAGTTAACCCATATTATATTGAAATATGTTATTGCTCAGCAAGGACCAACGAGAAGGTATGAACATATCTTGCCAGGAGGGGATGGGATAGGTTAGATTAGCGAGGGGCAACGATTTTAGTCAAAAATAAAATAAAAATTTAAGTTTCTTCTAAAATAAAAACGTAAGTTTCTTGAACAAAGCAAAGAATTATTATATGAAAACAAAAATAAATAGTTGTATACTTATATAAAACATAAATAAAAACAAAATTAAAATATTTCTCTAGAATAAAGTAACTTAAATTAAAATTTCTTGTCAACTAAATAAAATATATTCCACGAAATGTAACAATTAAAAAGCGAATGAAAAAATTAAGAAAAGTTAAATGTTAATTGACGCGTCCGAATCTTCATTTTCTGAGGAGGAATCATTATCCAGTTGAATTAAAATCAGCGCACTAGGGGGTAGCGTTGGATATCGATTTTCTTCTCCAATTACATACCTAACGCAATTTTTCCATAAATCAGTATTATTGTCAATGACATTTATTACTTCTCTTATATGATCAACTACTATCGCGCTTAACGTTGGAGAGTTATTACATTTCCTTAAACGTACTTTTAGTGTTCCCCAAACCATCTCGATAGGATTAAATATGCAATAGTATGGAGGTAACCGCAAAAGTGTATGACCATGTATATTGGATAAGTTATCAATAACATATTCCTTTTTGAAATTCTGTTCTTTTATTCTTTTCAGTAATTCGAGTTTTATTGGAACTTTTATAGGAATTTCCATTTTTTTTCTCTCATGAATTTTAAAATGTCTTCCTTTTTTGTGCTGTTATTTGGTATTTTATTTAATATACGCGAGTGATAAGAAGCATTATCTAAATACAATTACCGAATTTGGCGGAATATTTGGTAGAAGCTGTTGAGAAAACCATTTTTCGAATAGATCGGCTGTCATGTCTTCGTGATAGTCTGCAGAAGGCTGCGATATTTTTTTGGTTGACAAGAGCCAACGCATTGGGTACAAACCCATTTTTACTTCCGGCATGAAGTATGATAACGCGTTTTCCTCTAGAACACGGAGTGTTTAAAACACCATTGTGCGAACTATCTACCCAACCATACTGAACAACATCATGCATGTCAAACCACGTCTCGTCTAGATACACTATATGCCTGTTTAGTTTACGATATTCTCTAATTTTTTTCAAATAATCTACTCGAAGTGAAACTATACGTCGCGATTCCATAATTACGATACGACCGTCAAGTTTTTTATGTTTAAAACCGCATTCTAATAAGACATTTCGTAGTGTATCTAAAGACCTATAATTATAATCAGGATAATCGCTCAATTTTTCTTGAATCATTTTTAACGTAGGAACTATATTTTCTTTATACATATTATAAATTATACGCCGTATTACATTTCTAGTGGCATCATCAATATTTTTTCGGTATGCGATGTAAAGCAACGACAGGCGCGGTTAGTACTTGGATTGGTGACCATTCCAACGGAAACCGCGTTCTCGCCTCACACATCTTCCAGCGGCTTGTATATCAGTGTATGCGCGGAAGCTATACAACCTTAGGCGAGGGTTGTATAGGAGATATACCATCCTTCGGAGGGGATGTAAAGCCGTCGGTCCCTTGTCTATTAAATGTTAGGCAAGTAAAAGATCCCTACTCTTCTTAAGGGAAGAGGTTCGGCAAAATTCCTGGTTGGGGGTAGCTCGTCTACAGGCGTCGGTGGTAGGCCTCAGTAGCGGAAATAGGCCGACGTTAAATAAATGTATAAAAAAAAAAAAAAAAAAATCAATATTTTTTAATTTCGTATTTTTCCGTTTCCTCTTTGCGCTGTGATATATAACATCGCCTTCTTAAATTACGCGATAAATTGTTGATTTGGATATTTTAGTTAATTCATTAATACGTCGGTCGTATTATTTCATTCACACATTGTTCAGGATTTTCGCTTTTCAAACATTCATGTATATTTAAAATGATACGTTGACTTTGTACGTGTAAATCTTGGTTTTTAAACTCTAAATTTATTTCGGCTTTTTCGACAATAACCGGTTCAGCTATTTCGGGATTTTCGGGCGTTATTATATTATCCTCTGTTTCAAATGGTCTCCAGAAAGCCATGGTAAATTAGTAAATAATTAAAATATTTTACCTTTTATACAGTAGTAAATATTTATAAATATGAACAGTAACTAACTAAACTCCTACGCTTGATATTATAATAGGTATTTATGCACTGTACTGGCACATAGACAGCACCTTGTTAGACTTCCACGTTGACTGATAAGAAATGATTTACGAGTTTTTTTCTGCTAGTAGGCCTGTCCGTTTTATTACCTTTAAACCAGTGCAGTCCTAGATGGTTCATTCAGGCTGATTACATTGCCAGTCTCGGACTCGCCTGTACAGTTTCAACTACCGTTCGAATCTCGATACCATTGCCTAATATATAGGACAAAATATCAAGTTCAGTGCGCACGGTCCTGTGCTTTAAAACTGACCAGTTTCAATTTTGGCCGTATTTACTTTAACGTAAGTTACTAGATTCTAAATTTTAAATTACCCTTTTCTATAATGAGTATCTTATTTAAAAACATTTTCACATTTATTTTATTCCTGATGATGTGGTAGTACTTGCTATATCACGAAACCGGTAGCTAAATATTGAGTTCGTGAGATAAAGGATCTTTATTTTTCTAATTTCCAATCTATTAAATTTAGGATTTGAAAATTGTAGACTAAACCAAAACAAAATATAATAACCGATTAAAACCAAGTCGCTATATTCAGATAACGGTTAATGTAGAGAAACGTCTTCGTTTCAAATATTTTATCACACCGACACATTATTTATACCTCTCAAGCACCTGTCTAACTGATAAATACCTGATCGGAACATTTAAACAGTACACATTTATCACCGGCAAGTATTAACATTTGGAAAATGAACACGAAAGTAATAATAGCCGTAATTAGTGCCCTCTTATTAGTGGAGGCGTGTTCAGCAGACCGCCCGCCTGGACTGTGCACTAGGGAGTACTTTCCTGTATGTGGCTCGGACGGAAAAACATATTCCAACGAATGTATCTTCAATCACCAAAAGAGCATATCGGAAAATCTGAAGATGATAGGAAGAGGAACTTGCGAACAAGTCCGCAGAAGCGGAGAATTGTAACTTTTTGAATACACTATAAAATTATTGTAATTAATAAATAAACTATTAATAGTAAATGAGTTGTTGGATGTTTTAAAAAATTAAAGTATAAATTTCTCCTAAGCAATTAAACGAAAATAAATGTAGGGAAAGTAAAAATGTCAGTCAAAGTTACATTGTCATACGTAAATAACTTGGCAACAGCGGTCGAATAAGACACTCCTATTCTGTCTCGTTTAAATCCCTCTAGTCACTTATTTAATTAGGTTCATCTAATTTTAGATGCAGGGATATGCAGCATACAACATCCTGTCCTGCCAAATTAATAAATTTCGCGTTATTATTATCACCGCCTATAAAAAACGCAAATAATTTCTTATCTGCGAGTACGGCTCACGATAACACAAATGAAATAAATCAACGTCAATTCCCAGCTGTAAGCAAGCGCCTGTCTCACTGATAACTATTATCCACCTATATAAAAGAGAGTTTTATGATATTTACCTCAATAGCTATCACGAGACGATAAAACGAACAAAATGAAATTAGTGTTGTTAACGATTTGTGCCTTCTTGGTGGCGGCCACCGTGGCCTATGATCTTAGCCCCGTAGCGTGCGCCTGCCCCAGGAATTACGATCCAGTCTGTGCCACAGACGGAGAGACATACACCAACGAGTGCCTTTTCAATTGCCAGGTGGTAAAATCCTCCAGCTTGAGGATCCGGTCAAGGGGAAGTTGTTCTGACTCAGTTCTGTCGTTCCACGACGAACCAGTGGAAGTGTAAACGTCTCAGAGATGAAGTCACAATTTGTTTACTCCTTTATCTTGTATGTATAATAGATTTGATAAATGTTTAACCTCAAGTTGATTTGTACAGATTTTGTGATCCAAAAGTGAATTATACAACTTTTCAAACATATTATTATCTAGTTTTATTTTTGTTTAATAACGAGCAGGTAAGGGATGTTAATGAAATAGAATATTATTTTAATCCAGTCATTGAAGCGAAAAATAGGGTCTTACCTCCGAAATATTTTACTACGAACCGGTTTACATGAAATTTTGGAATTAGGCTTATCTTACCCTTAACTTCAAAAGTGATATTGACACGACTTCCGTTTTTTATTTTTAAGGGGTGAAAACGACCCCTTAATGAAAAAATTGAGCCATTTTATCGCGAGAAAACGTATTTAATAATAAGGAGTGAAATCGTAAAGTGTTCTCTAACACAATTATCTCATGTTTAACCCATTTTCAACCCTTAAAAAACTTTACAACCCCTGCAAACGACCCCTAAATTGAAAAAAATTACAAAAAAATACTTTTGTATAACTTAAAAAGATTTAAATATAGAGTAAATATTGTTTTACGTTCTCTACCTTAATTATCATATTTTTAACGCCTTTTCAACCCTTAAAAACAACCCCTCAATTAAAAATTGTATAAAAAAATTTCCTTTGATGAACTCAAAATGACTTAAATGTTGTTCCACGTTCTCGAAAATGACTATCATATGTTTAGCTTTTCAACCCTTAAAACTACCCCTAAATTAAAACATTGAAAATATATGTTTATACAATTAAAAATAATTTAATTATAGAGTAAGTAATCAGACACTTTTTATTGAATAAAATATAAACTTACAAGTTATCTGGAAATGTACTAGATTAAATTAGTAATTAATTATAAAAAATTCTGCAACAAGAGCATTACAATACATAAAAAAACTATTACACCAATCGTTCACGACTCAATATCGGAGTTGCTGTCGTAATCAAGATCTTCTTCTGGGACAATTGGAGGGTTATTTTGGCAGTTCTCTCCACTGCATATATGGACATATATGAACGTTTGTATGTATTACTGCGTATGTTTCCAATATATATATATATATATATATATATATGCCATATATGGACATATATATATATATATATATATATGACAATAGTTTTGGGTTCATATTATTCTTTACTTTCACTCTGCTCCAAATTTTTGTCCTCCGAAATTTTCATTTTACTAAATAGAAAAAAAAAACGTTTAGTTTTTGGACCATAACTCCTTCAATTTTAAAGCTATCACAACTTAAAAAAAACCATTTTAAAGTTAATTAAAAGAGCTACAACTTTTTTCATTATGACATGTAGTGTAAAACCCTTCATTTTGAAACGGTGAAGGGTCAAAGGGCTCGAGAGAGACTGTGATTGCGCTACCGCGCGCTCTTTAAACAGTCATATCTCCGTCAATTTTGGTCTGACAGAAAAAAAAAACAAAATTTTTGTCAAAAAAAGACCTACATTTTTTATCATTACAGTTTTTTACGTATCTTTCATTACTTTTGAAATATTATGAAAAAAAGGTGTTTCTTTTTAAAATGAAAATTTTTTCTTCTTCTTAAAATCGTGATTTTTTTGAAAAGTATGCATTCCAAAGCAGCCAAACGGCTGGAATCCAATAAACTCTTCATATTAAAGTTAAATCTAGACGGAATACGATTAATTTTAATTTTGGTGGAAATGGCACTTATGAAACACATCGATTTAAAAAAAAAATTAGATGTCCCTCTTTTTTTCATTACAACTCACTCCCTTTACGTGCAAAAGACTTTTAACACTGCTCATTTTAAATATTATTTTAAGCACTATAAAAAAGTTTCTCATTGTCATATGGATAAAATGTATCCGTTGTCCGCTAGATGGCATTGAATACATCGATTAAAGTTCAGGCAAAAAAAAACGGCTTTTATCTTCAATATCTCGCTTAATATTGCACTTAGAACACTCTTTAAAAACCCAATTTGTTCATTTTCTTACCTTCTACAATTTTGTTTATTATAAAATTATAGTTAAAACGCATATTTTTTGAGATATTTGCAAAAAACCGTTGAAAAACGTGGGAAAATTCCGAGTTTTCAATCGCCAATAACTTGAAAAGTATTGAGTTTTTGAAAAAACTCTATAGAACATTTTTTGCTTAGAATTGGGTCTTCTATCGATCCCCGATAGATCCTCCGGTTATTTTGACCAAAAAAATTTCTACTAACGAGAAGGGGTGGCAACCACCCCCAGGGTAAGAACGGAGGTCGGGTCAATATCACTTTTAAAGTTAAGGGTAAGATAAGCCTAATTTCATAATTTCATGTAAATCGGTTCGTAGTAAAATATTTCTGAGGTATAAAGCTTCAATGACTGGACTATTTACAAATTCTTTCTTACGTATTAGTAAAGCGCTTCCATAGAATATTTGTACATTATAAAATATAATGGGTGCACTTAATTAGAAAATTGCCTCTGGCCGGTCACTGTGAGTTACGTCAACATCCCTCGATAAAAGTCCTTTTTAAAATTGGATTGAATAGCTGTCTCGAGATAATGGATTTACTTTAATGTTATATTTGAAGAGCCAGAGAGTGGAAGACTCGATGAAGGCTTAAACAAAAAAATGTAATACCCTTAATACAATTTGACTGTGTTGGGTCAATCTCGGTTAAGCAAAGGCGAAGACGAAAATAATGGAGTTTTTGTGGAGACTTTTGCTTGCGGTCAGCTGCAAACTTAATATGTCGTTTTGTCCCATCGAAGGAACACTCCGTAAAATGGGATATATTATTTCTTTCCTACTAACAAACATAAACACCAAATCAAATATATAAAATATACTATATGTTACCCTTACCATATACCGTTTTTGAGTTATTAAACGTTGAATATCTTAGTTAAGCTAGTTACTGTAAATATGGAAAAGTTAACATTATTAAAGTAAGCTATGAAAATGAAATAATCAAAATGGTTTACAGTGAGGAAGAAAAAAACACATATTTATATAAAAAGATAACAAAGATTTATTTAGGAAATTTAAATATAAATAAATGATGGCTCTTAAAAGATGTTCGATGTGTCAATCATTATTAACAATGTATAATTGATAACGTCTTCTTATATTTATAATTGCACCGGAAATGGCTTCATTATTTACATTCAGATTGTTTTTTTCAGTATAATCCTATCTTTAATGACTTGAATATTATTATTATTATTGATAATGTCTTTAGAAATTTAAAAAATAAAAATGAATCCATAGGGGTCAAATCATATCATCAAGTTCGGCTTCCAGAAAATTCTGCAAAAGAATACTTTCTGCTTCTGGGATAATTATTTCCAGATAGGTAACTTCAGTTACAGTATAATCATAAAATATAGGCCTAAAAATTTGTTTTTGAAAATTCCACTCCAAACGCTAACAGTTACTCTTGCTGATTTTTTAATTTGTTTTACCAATCTTTTTCTGTTGTGTTTGTTTTCCCACCACCTTCGATTTTTCCTATTAAAGGCTCCTGCCGTAGAAAAGGATGAATCATCAGTCCATAATATTTTAGTTAAAAAATCGGGATCTTCATCCAACTTTTGAATCATCTGGCGGCAAAAGCCCAGATTTCTCCTTTTATGAGCCTCTGTTAAAACTTGTGCGGGTAAAATTTTATATGGTCTGTAGTTATTATTTTTTAACGTACGGTTGTGAGCAAAAAAAAACATAGGATAAGTCTTATATCGGTATTTTGCTAAAATCTAGTTGTGTACAATTTAACTTTAATTTTTGTGACATTGTCAGTTAGTTGTCATAATTTATTGCAAGTGTGCAAAAAACTAATATGCCTCGTATAAGCCATTTAGTTAAATCTAGAGTTATTGCTAAAGCAGAAGATGGATTATCAATGAGACAAATTACACTGTGTTATAATATTGACAAAAATTCGGTGTGTAACATTTTAAGAAAGTGGAAAAATAAACGGTACGATTAGTAGAAATTCTGGATCAGGGCGACGAAGGATATCAACTCCACACTGGATGTTGGAGGCAAGTTAACGTGTGGACTGGAATTGTTGGTACAACAATTTTGGGCCCATTTTTTATTCATTAAATGGTGAAAAAAATTTGCAACTGCTCCAATAAAACTTAATTTCAGGATTTTCTACCACATACATATATACTCTGCTATTAATTTTCATAAGAAATTGAGATTAGAACTGACCTTATAGATTAAAACAATGTTTAGACATTAGAATGAAACGACGATTCAAAATTATTGGAATATTTATCGTATCTGTAGATAAGATAAGGCGAGCATAGCACGACATACACCGTAGTCTTTTTATGCAAAATTTTCATAATCAGAATACATGTGGCATGTATTGAACAAGTTGGTCTGCTTACCTGTCCATTGGTACTTCCAAAATTCGTTCACGTTTATTGATTTTGAACTGAACGCAATTAGATGACGATGATAAAAAAGCAGTACGTGATAGCAACATTTCAATGCGACGAGAACAAGCAAAGTTATCTCTGATAAGATAAATTTTTATTCATAATATGTACATATTGTTTATCGTCGGTTTTTAAACAGTATTAGGAATGATTGATGGAAAACACAGGAGATAGAGTTGGAAAATTCCTCACATATTTCTGCTATTAAAACTGAATAGGGGCGAGCGTGGATGCGTCTTTATTATGTACATACTTCGATATGCGATGTAAAGCAACGTAAGGCGCGGTTAGTAGTTGGATGGGTGACCGTTCCAACGAAGACCGCGTTCTTGCCTCACACATCTTCCAGCGGCTTGTATATCAGTGTATGCGCGGAAGCTATACAATCTTAGGCGAGGGTTGTATAAGGGATATACCATCCTTCGGAGGGGATGTAAAGCCGTCGGTCCCTTGTCTATTAAATGTTAGGCAAGTAAAAGATCCCTACTCTTCTTAAGGGAAGAGGTTCGGCAAAATTCCTGGTTGGGGGTAGCTCGTCTACAGGCGTCGGTGTTAGGCCTCAGTAGCGAAAAATAGGCCGACGTTAAATAAATGTATAAAAAAAACTTAATATTTCCGTTTCCCTGTACGTGAGTGCATTCCAGACGGACCCGTCGAAGTAAAATAAAGCCAGTCCCTCATGAGGTGACTAATCATAAAAATTGTAATCTAATTTAAGTCTCATTTTATGACCGCATAGCGGGTTTTTATATCATTTTTATTGCGAAATGAATGCTGCGCTAAGCATGTTTTATTTTTATGTCACAATTCAATTGATTGTGAGATGGAAGTGGCGAGATTAATTGGCGGCGAGTCGTAATGGAGATTTTACGGTCTTGCTGGAAAATTCTTAACGAAATCTGTTTCGATAGAGACACAGTTATTATTATCAAGAGGGCCAAGGCTAGTGGCTTTAAAATGGTTTATGTTTGTTCGTGTTTTCCTATCTTATGTTATTGTAAATGGTGTGAAGGGAAAGTCTAAATTTTGAAAATTATGTAATCAAAATGAAGTACTTTTGTGCATAAGGAATTTAAATGTCTTCGGTTACAAATACATTTTTTTTAACAAGCATTATACTTGCCGTGGAGAAGTATGATTAAATAAAACGATAAAATAATTCAGTAAGTCGTTCAAATCTTTGCTATAATAAAACATTAACACAATTAAGAAGGATAAAGTAAATTCAGGTAACAAAAACAAAATAATAATCAAGAAAGCAACAAGGAGCAATTATGGAAAGAGTATTCGCAGTTATGCTAATGTATAGAGGTCCTCCATAAAAGCGTCACTCCTTGCTCAGAAAGTTAAAATGTCTTTACCAATTACTTTGACTATAATGTCCATTTGTTTGTATTTTATGATTTCTCTATTATTTCAATTATTTTAAAATAGTTGGCTATGAACAAACTTGACAATTTAATTTTTTGACAGATCATCTCAGTTAATACTTAAACTCTAACTCAATTACACTCGTTTAAGAATTTTGAATTTTCAAAAATGATTTTCACTCACATTGATCGTTATAATATGTTGGTTGCATATTGCCAATGCAATTTTAACTCTGGATTAGATCAAGTACAATATAGAAACAGATTTCCACAAGTACTACAGCCGAATAAAACTCTGTTCAAAAAATTAGCTACGAAATTGAAAAATAATGGTTCATTTTTAAAGAAGAAGACAAGGTTGAACAGTATTACTGATAATGTAAATAAGGTAAACCAAGTTATTAATTATGTAAGAAATAAAAATACAGAAAATTTGGAAACATCATTAAGAGAAATTCAAATTGCCTGTCATATAAATAAAACAAGTGCTAGAAAAATTTTAAAGAAAAATGGTTACTGGTGTTATAAAGCCAAAAAAGTTCACAATTTACAAGCGGGGACAAACCAAGGAGGACAGGTGGCAGTTGGAAATGAAGTGTGCCGAGCCATTAATATGTAGTAAAATACTTTGGTCCGACGAAGCAAATTTTTCCAATAATAGATTTTTTAATCGCAATATTCACTACAAATGGACTTCTGAAAATACACACTGGCATAGACCGGCTGGGTTTCAAAATCGTTTTTCAATAAATGTGTGGATAGGAAATTTAGGCACCAATTTAATAGGTGCCTTATTTTTATGATGGTCACCTCAGTGGTCAAATGTACCTAAATTTTTTGAGAAATGAATTTAATGAATTCTTAGATGACGTACCTTTAGAGAATCGACACAACTTTCAATATTTTGAACAAGATGGGGCTCCTTCCCACAATTCCCAGATTTGCCTAGATTATTTAGATGAAATTTTGCCTCAACATTGGATAGGTACCAATGGGTTTATTCGATGGCCCCCTCGTTCTCCAGATATAATCCCAATGGATTTTTTTCTATGGGGTATATTAAAGATAAGGTGTTTTCGATGACACCGCAAAATGTAGAAGACCTAAAAGCTCGAATTCAACAGGCATGTATTACAGTTACCCCCGAAATGCTGAGTAGTGTTTTAAATGCAGTGCCTCGCCGTGCTCGATTGTGCATAAGAAATCGCGGTGGACACTTTGAACACTTGATATGATATCTTAAAAATTATTTTGAGAATTAGATAAATATTAATGTTCTATGTGCTATATTCTTTTTATTATTAATTTGTTTTTGTTACCTGAATTTACGTTATTCTTCTTAATTGTATTAATGTTTTATTATAGCAAAGATTTGAACAACTCATTGAATTATTTTATCGTTTTATTTAATCATACTTCTCCACGGCAAGTGTAATGCTTGTTAAAAAAAATTATTAGTTTAAAAGAAATGCTTTTATAATTACTAACGCAGTACCAATGAATAAATATGGCATGTGATATATCGTTGAAAAGGGAGGAAAATACTCTATTTAATGGCGCCATTTCCCGCCCGTTTCAAAATAATTTTTTTAACAGCCTGAAGAGTAAATCTCAAAATACAGCGGTTTTGAAAAAAATGAGATAAAAGCTCGTAGAAACACTCTGTTTTGCAAAAAAATTTCTCCTTAGAATTTTTCTCGTATCTCTTCAAATAACGGAAATATTTGGCCTAGACGTTTTCCGCATTTTCGATATTTTCCGCCATAACTCTTAAAGTACGCCATGGATTTCAAATGTAAACCATTTTGTAGATTATATAAATCGGCACAATTTTCGTAAAAACATGTTTTTTTTGTACGACCGATATTAAGTGAGATATTCTCGAGGGCCCTGATAAAATGGACAGCCTGTATGTATTCCACGCAAATTAGAGAAAATTCCGCTCTATAAATTCATTCTTTTGCATTTTTCGTGTTAAATTAACCGGTATTGAGATATTCACTGTGAAACTTCGTGTAAGATCCATTTTTACCTGCGCGCTCCAAACTACCCCTCAGTTTGGACGTTGTTACTACGAAATAGGTGGGGATAAGCTACAAGGCCAATAGGACATTTTTATATAGAATTTAATGAAATTTTTTTATTTCCTATACTTTTTTCTCTTCCAACGAACGGTTTACAAAAATAAAAGTGGAAAACCAGCGATAAGTCCCCGTTAGGGGTGTTTTTTTGCAAAAAAGGGAATTCTGCTTCCTTAATGGGGTGGGAACTTTTCGGGTACCTATTCCTAACCCTATCGAGAGTACATATCTCAAATATTATTTCCTTATAAATTATTTCTTCTATTCAGTGTTTTTTAATCTAATTTGCGTGTACTAATGGGAAAGTAGAATGATATTTACTATAATAGTCTTAATGAAATTAATAAGAAATACGTGAAACATACAATCTGCCGTTGTTGACTGAAAAGCAAGTAGGTACTCGCCCGGCTGCAATTTCCCCATAACCATATCGACGAAGAATGTGTTTTCTTTCTCTCATAAAATTTTAATATTCCCTCTATGATATCTTTAGTGCAAACAGTATCGGATTTTAGTTGGCTAGAAACGAGGTCAAATAATTTAAAATTCAGATTGCACAGTTCTCGATTCTGTAACGAGTGCCGTGTAAACATGGATAAGTTGAGAAAGTCAGATGTTAGTATTTTATCAATTTACGGATGGATTAAGTTTAGACCCTTGAAATTCCGTATGTTAGTTTGATAAATGATGTTTGTACAAAAGAATCAGTGGTTAGTGTTATTCGTATTGTCATTATTTATTTAATCCCCGTTTGGGGTGTTCACTGAAGGACGTAAACACGTAACATTGTATATACATTTGGTAATAATTTCCGACATCTGCTCAATTTTTTTTTCTTCTGCAGACACAAGGAAACAATTTACCGCACGTTCAGATCTATCTCAGCAGCCACTTTATAATCACGCGTTCTAAAAAAGATCCATTCGTTTCATTATTTAAAGAGCAAGAAAACATAATTTCCCAGGATTTTATTTAGGCCGATTTAATTTGAAAGCGCCCCTAGTGAGCCACCGGCAAAATCTATGCATTCTAAAAACGATATAAATACTTCAGTGGGTCTTTGTGTGTAGTGTGTAATAAGTCGAATATATGCATATCAGCACACACTCTACCGTGGAAAAAGATTTTATGATTTAACGTAAATTCTTTATGAGTGAGATATCCCAATTCCTGCAACTTATTCGAATCAAGGTTAAAACTTGATTGCGTGCGGAAATTAAAACAAACGAGTGAGTAAATCAGAAAATAACAGACTTAATACTAGTCCAACACTGTGTGAGGCGTGCATTGATTGGCGAATCTATCGTCCCCGAAATATGCAAAGAAACGTTCAACAACAAATTCTTTCTTATAGAAGCTACCTATCTAAGTTTCATCCTGAGATTATTGTGGTAGGCTTCCAGTTTCTTTATGCCATTCATTCGGTAGGTACCATTTGGGTCTCTTGCATTAACTTGTACAACCCCATCATTGGTTGAGAATCATAGTCTTTTTACGGCATGAGATCTTACTTAGTAAAGCATCGTAAGTGACAGAACACAAAAGTATGTAGGAGGTCATGATTTCAAGTCTGTCGAAATTCAGACTATTTCTGGCGTATCTGAACATTTCATTCTGGGCCGCTCTCGTTCGTTTTATTCATTAATCGTATAGTGGATGATTTCGATGTTAACATGGTATACCGGGTGTTAGAAAAGTATGGGAACGGTGGAAAATCTCGAACAGTTTGCATGAAATCGAAAAATAAAAAAATGTGTCAAAAATTTTTCAAAAAACTATCTACTGATACCAAAATTACCTCCCCACCCACCACCCTGTGGATGGGGCGAGGGGCAACTTTGAAATTTGTAATGAAAATCCCTATTTTTTATAGCGGATTCGGATTCTACGGCCAAAAATACGTGAATTCTATATCGGGCATTTTTTTCGATTCTCGCAAGGCAAAATTGAGTGGAAACATGAAAGTTTTGAACGCATACTTAAAAAAATACGAAAAGTAAAACTACTGATCTCAGAGTGAATGATTTCCCGAGCTGTTTTGAGAACAGTGATTTTACACGGTCGTGCGGAATTAACTATTAACATTCTATAAATTTATTAGCAGCTAGTAATTTTCAATTTACATTTTTTACAGGGCAATAAAAAACTCGATTTAAAAAAAAAACTAACAGTGGTTTTGCCTCTTAATTCAGCCACTTCAGGCAAGTTCTTGATCCCAGCCAGTGAAGGCAAGGAGGTAACTCAGCCATTTAAGGCAACGTGAGGATTTCGGCCAGTTGAGGCAATTAGTTTACAGCTTAACTGCTACACAAGCAGGTTTTAATTTCAAGATTATAGTAGGTGTTTAAAATGGTGCCCATTGACTTCTTGACATTGTCCGAGACGAATGTAAAAATTTTCAAGAGCACTTCTTATCATTTGAGGTGGTATTTCTGCAAAAATGTTTATTATGCATTGCCCCAGCTCTTCCAAATCACGAGGTTTAGTGAAATAAACCTTACACTTCACGTAGCCCCAAACAAAATAATCAAGTGGCGCGAGGTCGGGAGGTCTTGCTGGCCATTCAATAGTTCCTATTCGACCTATCCATCGATTTTCGAAAGTACCATTCAAATAGTCCCTAACAACATCCCGATAGCGTGGAAGAGCCCCATCTTGCTGGAACATTATCGAACTCATCACCAGCACTCTCTTGTATTGCAGGAACTATTTGATTTGTCAACATTTCCAGGTATTTTTCTCCATTCCAATTTCCATCTATGAATCTATAAAAAACGGTCCTATGATTCGATCCCTGAAAACTCCTGCCCAAACATTTAATTTTTGTGGATACTGCGTGTGTGTTTCAAGCATCCAGTGAGGGTTTTCGTCACTACAATATCTGAAATTATGGCGATTAACTTTTCTGAGTTCTAAAGTTGCTTCATCTGAGAAGACAAGTAGAGATGACAAAAAATTTGGGTTTTGGTTACTCCTTTCCATCATTAATTCACTAAATTCAAGTCGCCGATCAAAATCATCTTCATTTAAATCTTGGTGAAGGCGAATTTTGTAAGGATGAAATTTCAAAAGTTTCAAATTCTTATGAACTGAAAATGCACTCATATGAAGCTGTTGACTGGCTTTTCTGATTGATAACTTTCGATTTTCAACAAATGCCTGGGCCACTTCCATTTGTCGAGCTTCTGATGTTTCAGATTTTGGTCTTCCAGATTTTGGGCGATTTTTATTTGTCCTTGTGTCTAGGAATCGTTTGATGGTACAGGACACAGTAGATTTCGAAATTCCCGCTTGATCTACACGGAAAGTTTCGTTGAATAAAATCACAACTTCATCATAGGACCTTTCTTTATCGCCCCACCCTCGCATCATTAAAAGAGAAACTCTCTCTTCCTCTGTTAAAGTAGCCATTATGCAGAAAAAAACGCGAGAACTAATGAAAAATGAAATAACTTTTTCCGCACAAAAGTGCGCTCCTGCCTCTACAAAAGTTGGAAGGAACTGAACGTTCTCGTAGAAATTTCACAAAACAAATACTGTTATTAAGAACACTTTAAAAAAAACATTCATAAAAACCAAGATATCACAGATATTGTTTTTTAAACTGAATGTTTCTTTGTCAACACGAGTAGCTAGAGTTTGTAAATATTTACAAACTTATGGACGCTTGAGGTTTATTTCAATTTTGTGCGATTGCAGCGACACCTTGCGAGAATTGAAAAAAATTCCCGATATAAAATTCACGCATTTTTTGCCATAGAATCCGATTCCGCAATAAAAAATAGGGGTTTCCATTTGAAATTTTAAAGTTGCCCCTCGCCTCACCCACAGGGTGGTGGGTGGTGAGGTCATTTTAGTATCAGTAGATAGTTTCTTGAAAAGATTTTGACACTTATTTTTTTATTTTTCGATTTGATGCAAACTGTTCGAGATTTTCCACCGTTCCCATACTTTTCTAACACTCGGTATGCTGATGAAGCATATATTTTGCAATAAAATCAGCTACTGATTTTAACAAGTTCCCGAATAAACTGGACTGTAGTAATCTAGGTAAGTCCTCCAGGCCTGCTACTGTAGGTGATCTCTTTCGTTTCTCTTCGATCAGATAGGAATTATCTCTAGTCATCGGTTATTGGAAAGAATAAACAGTCAAAGCAGGTATATTGTATATCTAATAGGAAAAGCCTAACATTCCCGAACGAATATTGCTTGTCGAGGTGCAAAATTTTACTTTGGTATATATAAAAAATTAGAGCCTGCTACATGTTTCCTGTGTCACCCGGTATACGTATTACCCTGCATTCATTACGTGATAAATTTCACGGATATCGGGACAGTGGTTAAAGTGGGACAACCCGTACGATTATTATAGTCCTTGAAACAGCTCTTAACGTTTGATCATCCTTGTCAAAAGCAGGTCGGAGGAAAAGAGCGACATAACGAAATAGTAGTTGACAGTATATTTATGAGCAAACATGACAGGTAATCAACACTACAAACTTCCACATATATCTTATAGCAAATAAGGTAGCAAGCACATAATAGGACGAGAACGAAAAAATAAACACTTTTCCACAAATATAACGTCGCCGTCGAGTTACGCGCAATTCAAAGAAGTTAACGGTGCGGGTTTTAATCAATGCCGAATTATTATCTGCACGGATTCGCGGCATGGTTTATTTATAAGTTCAGTTGTACCCCTTTGTAACCAGAAGTTGCTTAGTAACACAGTCGGGCTATTTATAAATCGAGAAAAATGTATGCGGTTGTCATTTGTTCGACAATACGTTTACAATGTGATACTAGGATGGTTGTCGTGCCGCGTACGTAAAGGAAGTAATTAAGTTTTCGTTGGAAGCCACAATACGTCAACATTTTATGAGTGTGCCATGATGTGACAAAAATAAACAAACGAACGAAGCTTAAACGCTGTCAATTTGTCTAAGTTATGATGCTGTTTAAATTATTTTTTCAGTGTATTTCAATAAAACTACTCACCGTAGATAAATTTGAATATACTGATTTTTCAAAAGACGTAAAAACACGTCAAAAAGAAATAATAGAGGGACATACTTTCTGAAGAATAAACCTAGAATTAGCTCAACCTCTACACTTTTTTCAAATGGAACACTCCATATCTATAGTGTAATATCCCATCTTACTTCACAAGACAATAAATGACAACTAAATGTAAATATTCTTTGCCGACTAATTGCAGGCTCAGTGGCTCAACGATTACGCGTTAAGTTTGAGACCAAGGCGTCTCGAATTCAAATCCCTGCTAGGTATGGATGTAGAGTGGCGTTTCCTATGTCTTACCGAATTGGTAGGAGTGGATTAGACGAGGTTGTGCGGAAGACAAGACGGCTAGTCGCTCTACCATTCCTAGTTCGAGTCACAGTTGCGGCAGATGGTAGTGTCGCAGGGAATGGTCGTTGTCTAATTGGTTGTGTGCATCTGTCTTGGTTGAGTGGTGGAACAGCTAATGTTAAAGTCTGCCAGGACAAGGCGATAGAGTTTTAAAAAAAATTGAAGTTTGTATATAACTGTTGACTATTCAACAGGATACTTTCGAAATTTTTTACGTATAATTGCTGTATTTGTAATTCTAGTCTTCTCCCGATGATGCGCCGTACCTTATCTGGCCAAGGAGTTGGCTATCCATTGCCCTCTCTATGCCAGAGTAGTTAGGAACCAGACCAGTCAATTTATTATTATTATTATCTCTGCACAGTCGAGTTAGAGCCTTCTGGTTGTTCCAAACTGTTTTCTATTTAAGTGTTTCTTTAAAAATTCAATATAAGAGAGAGGTATTGATGTTGACTGACTATTTAATAATAAACATGAATATACATTGTACACCAATATTATTAAACAGTAAGCAAATATTATAACTTCAATTGTAGTGAAATATTTAGCAACTGGCTATATACAGTTTTACTCATCAAAAGCAGAAGCTTTTACCCAATCTAAGTATGAAACGCAACGCGAAATCAGAAGAATAAAGAACGAGTGGTGGGCAAGCAATGCCAGAGAAATTCAAAGGTACGCCGATTCACACGACTACAGGAATTTCTTTCAAGGAGTAAAAGCGGTGTACGGCCCCAGTCGGAAAAATATGTGCCCTATTAAAGATTTAAATGGAAATCTCCTCAAAGAAGACCAGGAAATAAGAGCCCGATGGAAAGAACACTACTTTAATATTCTTAACCAGCAAAGACAAGCCGATCACGATATTATAAATTTTATCCCTCAATATGACACCTTCAAAGACTTAGATAAACCACTAACAACGGAAGAGATCTTAACCGCCATTGGGCAGCTAAAAAATAACAAATCTCCCGGCGCCTACCTCAAAAAACTGATTGATGTCGTGTGGGAAAGTGGTCAAGTTCCGCAGGAGTTTCGTGATACACTTTTAATCAACCTCTTCAAAAACAAAGGGAGCGTTGCGGACTGTGGAAATTACAGGGGTATAGCTCTCCTGGCTGTTGGAGGGAAGATACTCACTGATGGCAAATAGGCTAACACCTCTTATGGAAAAGTTACTTCCTGAAACACAGAGTGGCTTTAGACCAAACCGAAGCACATCGGGTCTAATCTTCACACTTAAACAGCTTCAAGAAAAAGCACTCGAACATCAAGGAGAAATTCACATGGCCTTCATTGATTTAACCAAGGCGTTTGACTCGGTGGACAGGGAAGTGCTCTGGAAAATTATGCTCCGCTTAAGTATCCCTAGAAAATTTGTGGAAGTATGTCGCAGTCTACATACAAACAACAACGCCCAGGTTATGTATAATAATGAGGCAACCGAACCTTTCCAAACTCTCACTGGAGTTAGGCAGGGATGTGTCCTGGCACCCCTACTTTTTAATTTGTTTACCACTGCTCTAACAATTATTGTTGACAACAAACTGACAGTCAGAGGAATAGATCTCAGATATCGTTCTGATGGCGGTCTCTTTAACATAGGGCGCTTTAAAGCTTTCACGAAGACACGCACACGATTCATTTGTGATCTCTAGTATGCGGATGACTGTGCACTTTTAGCCTCTATGCCGGAAGAGCTTCAAGAACTTTTAGATGTGTATGCCCAGACCTATGTTTCCTTGGGACTTAAAATCAACATTGGAAAGACTAAGATTATGTCAACTTCTCATCAAGTGAACCAAATAGACATTACACTTAACGGAAATTCTCTTGAAGTGGTGGATCAGTTCAATTACTTAGGCAACGTTGTTAATGACAAAGCAAACATGGACAGCGAGATTCGCAATAGAATTAGCGCTGCATCTAGAGCACTCTGGGGACTTAGAGAGAGAGTATTTGACAACCACGACCTTGCTTTGTCAACGAAAATGGCTGCCTACAGAGCAGTTGTCATTCCAACACTGCTATATGGATGTGAAAGCTGGGTCACTTACCATCGTCATGTGAAAGAATTAGAACGTTTTCAGCAAAGACACCTCAGAAGTATGATGAAAATCCGTTGGTTCCATCACATATCAAACATGGAAGTACTCAGGAGAGCAAACAGCCTTCCAATTGAGGTGCTTATTTCAAGAGCACGCCTAAGATGGACAGGTCACGTTCATCGTATGCATGATAACCGCCTTCCTAAATGTACACTTTATGGTGAATTGCTAAGCGGTAGAAGAAGGCGTGGCGGTCAACGAAAGAGGTTCAAAGACGTTCTCCATGATAATCTAAAATCCTGCGGTATTGCAGACGAGCAATGGGAACAACTTGCAGCGGACAGAACCGAATGGCGAGGGGTTGTGGCCAGCTATCAAGGTTGCTGGAAGAAGGCCGAATCCAAGACCTAACCAGGTCTATGTTTGTCCTGACTGCGGTCGACATGTGCTCTCCCGAATTGGCCTCTATAGCCATAGTCGTGTGCACCGTAGATGAATGGGAATTACAATAGACTACACCTTTTACTTTTTTTTTTATTACACACAATCTATCGACTGTAACATTTTTTTTATACTCGGACTCGAGTAAAGGCTAATAATAATAATAATAAATAATAATAAAATATACCGTTTATCGAACTTGCAACAGTTGATTGCAATCAGAGAAAAATCAACTTGGGTGCTGACACTCAACGGTTGCATTGGCTAAATGTACTTACTGACGATAAAAGATTGTCGGCAATTTTCTGGTTAATACATTTTTAAATAGGGTCTAGAGTGATAAGCATCCAGGACCTGAAGAATTTATTTTGATCATACATTGGATTCCGCATATTTCGGTATATCAACGCATGCTTTTAACACATTGGCACTGTACCTAGTAAAAGAAACCTTTTCCAACACGTCTTTTTTATTCTATCTCGTAAATTCTGTTACTAATATTTAGCACTTTTCCTTAGCACCCTCTGTATCTACATTCCAAATACGATGGAGCTTCATGTTACATACCCTCCTCCACTATAATACGTAACCTCGCGTTAAGTTAAAATTGGCAGAACATCCTACGCAAGAGTTTCATTAGCTTATATTAGATATTAATCCCATTAGCTGTGGTACAATAAAAGCAATTTAGTTGGAATTATCAATAAAGCTAAGTCTCCGAAACGAGAAAATAATTATTTCGGTTAAGGTTGCCGTATTCAAAGGACTTCACTTCCTTAATTGTGGAATGTGGAAACTATTTCCTTTTCCATTACATTATGCTCACATCCATAATCGTGATTGTTTGACTCGTGTCTCAAGAACTCCAACCAAACAACAATGTAGTCTCTCTCGGTCTCACGTCGACTTGAGTTAATCTTGTTTCAGGTTGCGAATAGTTTTTCGCAGTATCAAAGCGAACTTGGCAGTTTTCGTCTCGTTCAAGTTTTAACACTGTCATACATCTTTAGGGAACTAATGTAGGAAATGTTTTCTCCGATATTTACAACTGTAATTTAAAATAATACAATGTACACGTACATAGTTTCCAAACTAATTTAAGACAAATATTGTCTACACATGTTGTAAATATTTGAATGAATATAAATTGTTATGGGAATTAGTATGGTATACGTCGTTTTTAGAGATATTGATCTGTGAAAAATTCAGTAGCTCTTGCTACTTAACAATACATCTAAGAATTAAATTTAAGTAAATGGATAAGCACGGTAAAATTATTATTTTGCATATGAATATTTTTTTTAGATAGGTACAGAAAAGAAAATACAGTGGTGGCGGAGTGGTGTATTATTTCTATATTTTGTACTACTGTCTGCTATTCTTGTTTGTGGGATTCTTGCGTAGATTCTGACGATCTATTAGATCAAAACACATAGTATCTCCAGTCGGATCAACCTGACTAATCATTAATCCATTGTCGCCTAATCAGATAGATAAAGCAAAGCTATATTGGGAATTTTTAGAAAAATTACACTCGATACGACATTCTTATTTATTGCCGTTCTATTAAGAGTTTAAAAGATTATGTTGCAACATAAATCAATATAGAGATAAAAATTTTGTTTGCTCGATTGAGAAATTGAATTTTATCAGACACTTTTGCCAGATTAAAGTCATCTAGATGGTGATATATTTAAAAATTAAATCGTACGTGTACATAGTGCTTAAAATATACGCATCCAATTAATATATACGGTAAACTTCCCAAGATGAATGAGTAGACAAAGCGTTGCTAAGTTATTTTTAGGATCCGTTCGACTTTCTAGTTGAAAACATGACATTTCGCATGTAGAGATGAGGGCTAAAATGAAGAAACATATGAGAAGACAATTTCACTATTTTGTGTGTGTCCCATTCAGGAACAATCCAAAATAAAAACCAAGAAACCTGAGTTTAAGTAGGAGATAAGCAGAAGAGCTAAAGGTTACTAGTAACCGTGCATAAACTTCACCGTTAATAAATTTTACAACTTATGAGTTGAATTATCTACAGCCACTTCCGCAAGATTAGTGACTGTAAACTCCCAAATCGTGTGCCCTAAGCAGCCGAAGGGACCCCAGGATAACTCTGCCTTCTGCACTTGGCCTGCTAACTATTCGGCTGACTTTTGGCAGGCCGGTATTGTCTTTAATTCTCATCCCGCCGAGTACACCAATTATCAGGACGACCATCTTGTTCGCGTAGTCTAGGTATAGCACTTACCGGAGATTTCAGTATTTAGTCCGTGTTTCCTCCTACTTCAAGGTGATGTTTGTTTCAGCAGGTGCCGAGAACTCGATGGCATACGTCACCTTGGTTTGGTGATCGAGAAGTACTATGTCAGGTTTGTTGGCTTGAATGGACTCAATTAGCTGTGACGTCACAACTTATGCAACCAAACATACTACTGTCATAGAAATTTTGATCCCGTTGAATAACATTGGAATTTGAGCCTTATTACCTTGATCGTAAAGACTATACCGGATGTTAGAAAAGTATGGGAACGGTGGAAAAACTCGAACAGTTTGCATCAAATCGAAAAATAAAAAAATACGTATCAAAAATTTTTCAAAAAACTATCTACTGATACCAAAATGACCTCCCCACCCACCACCCTGTGGGTGGGGTGAGGGGAAACTTTAAAATTTCAAATGGAAACCCCTATTTGTTTATTGCGGAATCGGATTCTACAGCAAAAATATGTAAATTTTATTCCGGACATTTTTTTCGATTTTTGCATGGTGTCGCTGTAATCGCAAAAAATGAAAGGAAAACATTACTGTTTCAAGAGTAGCGTCTTGTGCCTATAAAAAAACGTCCAATTCAAAAACTGAAAAACACGTATTTGTTATTTTTACGAAATCTATCCAATGACATTGGATTCGACTCTCCCACCCCTAACCCAGTGGGTGGGGCGGAGGGCAACTTTGAAATTTGTAATGAAAATCCCTATTTTTTATAGCGGATTCGGATTCTACGGCCAAAAATACGTGAATTTTATATCGGGCATTTTTTTCAATTCTCGCAAGGTGTCGCTACAATCGCACAAAATTGAAATAAACCTTAAGTGTCCATAAGTTTGGAAATATTTACAAACTCTAGCTACTCGTATTGACAAAAAAAACATTCAGTTTAAAAAACAATATCTGTGATATCTTGGTTTTTATGAATGTTTTTTTTAAACTGTTCTTAATAACAGTATTTGTTTTGTGAAATTTCTACGAGAACGTTCAGTTCCTTCCAACTTTTGTAGAGACAGGAGCGCACTTTTGTACGGAAGTTATTTCATTTTTCATTAGTTCTCGCGTTTTTTCTGAATAATGGCTACTTTAACAAAGGAAGAGAGAGTTTCTCTTTTAATGATGCGAGGGTGGGGCGATGAAGTTGTCATTTTATTCAACGAAACGTTCCATGTAGATCAAGTGGGAATTTCGAAATCTACTGTGTCCCGTACCATCAAACGATTCCTAGACACAAGGACAAATAAAAATCGCCCAAAATCTGGAAGACCAAAATCTGAAACATCGGAAGCTCGACAAATGGAAGTGGCCCAGGCATTTGTTGAAAATCGAATAAGAAAAGCCAGTCAACAACTTGATATGAGTGCATTTTCAGTTCATAAGAATTTGAAACTTTTGAAATTTCATCCTTACAAAATTCACCTTCACCAAGAGTTAAATGAAGATGATTTTGATCGGCGACTTGAATTTAGTGAATTAATGATAGAAAGGAGTAACCAAAACCCAAATTTTTTGTCATCTCTACTTGTCTTCTCAGATGAAGCAACTTTCGAACTCAGTGGAACAGTTAATCGCCATAATTTCAAATATTGGAGTGACAAAAACCCTCACTGGATGCTTGAAACACACACGCAGTATCCACAAAAATTAAATGTTTGGCCAGGAGTTTTCAGGGATCGAATCATAGGACCGTTTTTCATAGATGGAAATTTAAATGGAGAAAAATACCTGGAAATGTTGACAAATCAAATAGTTACCGCAATACAAGAGATTGCTGGTGATGAGTTCGATAATGTTTGGTTCCAGCAAGATGGGGCTCCTCCACATTATCGGGATAGTGTTAGGAACTATTTGAATGGTACGTTCGAAAATCGATGGATAGGCCGAAGAGGAACTATTGAATGGCCAGCAAGATCTCCCGACCTCGCGCCACTTGATTATTTTGTTTGGGGCTACGTGAAGGGTAAGGTTTATTTCACTAAACTTCGTAATTTGGAAGAGCTGAGGCAACGCATAATAAACATTTTTGCAGAAATACCACCTCAAATGATAAGAAATGCTATTGAAAATTCTTATGTTCATCTCGGACAATGCCAAGAAGTCAATGGGCACCATTTTGAACACCTGCTATAATTTTGAAATTAAAACCTGCTAGTGTAGCAGTTAAGCTGTAAACTAATTGCATCAACTGGTCGAAATCCTCACCTTGCCTTAAATGGCTGAGTTACCTCCTTGCCTTCACTGGTTGGGATCAAGAACTTGTCTGAAGTGGCTGAATTAAGAGGTAAAACCACTGTTAGTTTTTTTTTAAATCGAGTTTTTTATTGCCCTGTAAAAAATATAAATTGAAAATTACTAGCTGGTAATAAATCTACAGAATGTTAATAGTTGTAATTTCCGCACGACCGTGTAAAATCACTGTTCTCAAAACATCTCGGGAAATCATTCACTATGAGAACAGTAGTTTTACTTTTCGTATTTTTTTAAGTATGCGTTCAAAACTGTCATCTTTCCACTCAATTTTGTGCGATTGCAGCGACACCTTTTTGGCCGTAGAATCCGTATCCGCTATAAAAAATAGGGATTTTTCATTACAAATTTCAAAGTTGGCCCCGCCCCATCCGCTGGGTTAGGGGTGGGAGAGTCGAATCCAATGTCATTCGATAGATTTCGTAAAAATAACAAATACGTGTTTTTCAGTTTTTGAATTGGACATAACAAAAGTTATGGGCACAAGACGCTACTTTTGAAACAGTAATGTTTTCTTCTCATTTTTTACGATCACAGCGACACCATGCAAGAATCGAAAAAAATATCCGGAATAAAATTTACGTATTTTTTGCCGTAGAATCCCATAGGGTGGTGGGTAGGGAGGTCATTTTGGTATCAGTGGACAGTTTTTTGAAAAATTTTTGATACGTATTTTTTTATTTTTCGATTTGATGCAGATTTTCCACCGTTCCCATACTTTGCTAACACCCGGTATAGTCTAAGAGCTCTCAGCCACCTCGACTAACATGTGAGGTACAAGGCTAAAATTTTGTATATACTAGTATAGATTTAATAGTAAAGTAAGAAAGTCATAGTCTGGCAGAATTAGCGCGGTTACATTAATATTAAATAATAGTACAAGTCTGGCGTTCAAATATATCTTAATTTATACATTCTTAAATATAGAAAAAATTGCCAGATGATTCCCTTGGTCGGGTGAGCCTAAAGTTGTTAAGAAAAATAGTATTCCATAATGTATTTTTACAAGGCTGATATTTGGAGGAAATATTCTTTCAGATATCTTAAGAAAGGATATTGATAGCCAGACGATTTGGGTAGTTAGTAGTTAAAATATTCGCCAGGTCAGTGCGTTGTTCACCATATTCAATGGGAGTACAGATGAGATACACGAACGTGAATGCCTACGCGAAAAATAAAGGAGTCAATAGAAATTATGACTATAGTAAGAAAGAAGTATTTTGTCATAGAAAGTAAAACAAATCATACGACATACAATTTTTTTTTATTAAGATTAACATAACTTTTATACACTGATAGCAAAAGACTTTTTATTATATTTTTAATAGTTTACTCGTTCATCTCTTCATCGTAGGTAATCTCATCTTCTGAATTTAAATGGTTTTCATCGATTTAATTAAAAGTTAATTTATTTTAATGTATTTTACATATACCGTCTATTTTACAAGGGCCACACCACACCTCAATGTAATGCTCTCACAACTAGAACATTAGAAGTGACATCAACTTTTTCTTTCAGAAATTTTGTCAGAAATATAAATATGGAGTAATTTATGTTTACAAATTAACATTCATTTGCAACATTTTGCACTTTATGCCACATCTAAGCTGGAGATTCTCTCAACATACCGCGGTCACCTCGTATTCCCACCCTGTACCGCCGGAATCAATCAACGCACAGTTATTTGAAGTATTCGATAATGAGGAATTCACTAGTACTGTCTACATAGTGGATACTGGTACATTAGCAATTCATTCCTCGACGATTTGTCTACATTCGACGGCCCGGCCGGGGCTGGATGATTGGGTCGATTGGTAGAATAATGTGATGTAAACATAACTATTCGCCGGACCGAAGCACGTACCAATTGGTTTAATTAGGGTTTATTTGGATAATGAATGATATGCACTCCTGCGAGGGTCAACTCGGTTATTACACTTTGATGTCGGTGGAGTTTCATCAGTTTATTTATTCATAAGCCATTGTCTTTCGTCGGTACAAATAAATTGCTTGTGACGATAGTATACCAACAAGCCGAAAGTCTGGTAGTCTTACGTCTGATCATATTAAGTAAATTTTGTTCACAAAACCGGTCATATACTAAAAGAATTTTGTGAGATTTGATTCCTTTTAAAAGCTTTTAAATTCAAATGTTTGTTTGTTTGTTAGTTAGTTTGTTGTAATTAACCTAGAACTTTGAAATTTTGCACGTTTATAATAGGCTGGGGCCGTTACCTTTTTGAGATGAAACAATTAATAGCAGGTAACGGCCGGCTGGAATATTTAGTTGAGGTCATAAAAAATGAAAAAAAAACTTTGGAACTTGAGATGAAGGGAAGTAGTGAAATGGGGTGCTATTTAAGGGATGAAGACCGTTTCTCGTTATTTGTGGCGAAACGTGACCTCCCAGAGAAAAGTGTTTCATACAAAAGTTGTAGACAATAAAACTTTTATTCTATATATTTTTCGACATAACCTCAAAGTTTGCGAGAAAATGACGAAAAACCGATTTCTCTGTTTTTATTTTTTTTTCTCGCCTGAAAATTATTTAATTTAAATGAAACTTTGTGAAAGTACGTAGTTGTTTGCATATAATAAGCATGAATTTTTTCAATTATGGGAAATAAATATTTTTCGAGATTTTATCATTTTTCCGAAAGAACACCCCTATCTTCGGCGAACAACTTTATTGATTTTTTTTTGGATTTTGATGTTCTACTAGTACTCATTTTTTTCGTAGGGATGTCTAATTTCAAATGGTACGTCGATGTAAGTGATTTATTGTCATTTATCAGCTTAAAATTAAGAAAAACCGAAAAAAATAATTTCGAATCTCGAATTTGTTGATTTTTTCATTATTTTCAATTTTTTAGCATATTTATGTTAATAATTCATGATATTTTAATGAAAAAGCTTACTTTGGTATAACATAAATAAAGTTGAATGAATTTCATCACGGAAAGGTAGGGAAAACTTCATGAAACTTAACATTTACATGGAAATCAATAGTACTTTATTAATTTTCATAAGCTGCAGTTAAGTTTCGAAAACTTTATATGCATATTAAATTATTCTAAATACATATGATAAAATACAACATACAATTTATTTGTATTGGCTACGAATTCTCTACTTTATTTACAAATATTTGTGTATAGCTTATAAAAAGAAAAATCAATAAAATAATTGTTAAAATCTAATCAATTTTAGACCTTTTTTGTTGTGGTTCGTTCTCTTCATCGATCAAACTCTCAAATTCTATATTATCTTCAAAATCATTGGCATTTTCAGGCTCTTCAATTTCGATGTCATTATTCTTTGCTGGCTCTTCATCAATATCTTCAGAATCACTTAAATCTACAAATACTTCTCTGTCTCTATTTGAACAGTTCTAAGTGCATATATTGCATAGATTGGTACATTTTAAGCCATGTTTTCGGCAGCCACACCTTTCATTATTGCATCCACTTTCACAAGTACAGCTAACGCTTTTTAACAACTTTCCGGGAATCAAGTCGGAACTGTCAGAGATGTATTTCTTCCTACATTTTCGTTCCAGCCCCAGTCCTTTGCTTTTTTGTTGTCCTGATCGTTGTCAAAATTACCCAACCAAGTTTGCAATTGGTAATAGACTCTGTAGGAGTGTTGTGCAGCTGCTTCTTCAGTTGGAGAGAGTTTTTCCAATTTAAAAGTGGATTTGTTTGTAGCTTGCTGATACAGCTCAAATCGTAATCGATTTAATGAGTTATAAATTTTCTTACTTTTGTAAATACTAGCTGTAAGTTGAGATCCATTTGCTATTGCTATTGCTATGGTTATGTGGTCTGCATCTTTTTGATAATAAACACTGGATAGGTTTAATAAATTTTTAATGCCCAATAAAGATCTTACTATTGTTTTTCCCTTTTCCAGCAAAACTTGAAGTTGTATCACACCCAGAGAAAGCATGAAGAAACGCTATTACACTTGTGTATGGTTCGTGTTTAAAACAATGGGATGTATAAAATGAATCTTTGACGTTGCTTGAGCCTGGTTTGTGAAAATAAATATCCAGCCCATTCGAATTTAATTGGTGTAAAAGAACTAGTAAATCGATGTCTTGACCTACGATTTTTACAGTTTTATCATCTTGTTTAGCTAATTGGATCGCAGTATTAACAATCAGTGCATCGGCGCCTTCAGGAGCTCGCTTACACAAAAAGCCCTCGGACTGTAATTTTTTTTGTTGTTTGTTTGAATACGTAACAGTATTTTTTTTTGTTTGTATTCAATTTTAGCGTGGTTTCCAATAACTAAATTCATTCAACTTTAGTTATTTTATACCAAAGTAAGTTTTTTCATTAAAATATTATGAATTATTAACATAAATATGGTAAGAAATTGTAAATAATGAATAAATCAACAAATTTGAGATTCTAAAATTTTTTTTTTCGGTTTTTCTTAATTTTAAGCTGCTAAATGACAACAAATCACTGACATCGACGTACCATTTGAAAGTAGACATCTCGATAAAAAAAATTAGCACTAGTAGAACAACAAAATCCAAAAAAAAATCAATATTGTTCGCCGAAGATAGGGGTGTTTTTTCGGAAAAATGGTAAAATCTCGAAAAATATTTATTTCCCATAATTGAAAAAATTCATGCTTATTATATGCAAATAATTACGTACTTTCATAAAGTTTCATTGAAATTAAATAATTTTCGCGCGAGAAAAAAAATAAAAAGAGAAAAATTGTTTTTTCGTCATTTTCTCGCAAACTTTGAGGTTATGTCGAAAAATGTATATACAATAAAAGTTTTAGATTTTTTTATTATCTACAACTTTTGTATGAAACACTTTTCTCTAGGAGGTCACGCATCGCCACAAATCACGAAAAACGGTTTTCATCCCTTAAATAGCACCCCATTTCACTACTTCCCTTCATCTCAAGTTCCAAAGTTTTTTTTTCATTGTTTATGACCTCAACTATATATTCCAGCCAGCCGTTGCCTGCTATTAATTTTTTTTTCAGCATTAAAAATCCGTAACGGCCCCAGCCTATAAGTCCGGTGACAATACACTTTAACATTTTCATCTAAGAAAAAAACAAGATGGCGGACGACTTTACCGTTTATGATCCGATTCGACTCAAAATCGATATCTTCGATTTTCGAGGTCGCCAATTAGAAATTCTTGGTCAGAATTAAGAAATTCAAAATGGCGGTGCCAATAAGGGGGACGACTTTTGTTATTTATGGTCCAAATCGATTAAAATCGATATCTGGGGGTTTTCGAGTTAGCCGGTTACGAATTTCTAGTCAAAAATTTAGTTTAGGATGGCGACTTGAAGATGGCGGACGACTTTATCGTTTAAGATCCGATTGAACTTAAAATCTATATCTGGCGGTTTTCTAGGTCGTGGATTATGAATTTTTAGTCAAAATTCAGAGATTCAAAATGGCGGCGCCAATATGGCTGACGATTTTTGTCATTTAGGTCCAAATCGATCAAAATCGATACCTGAGGGTTTCGGGATCGCGGATTACGAATTTCTAGTCAAATATTTAATTCAAGATGGCGGACGACTTTACCGTTCATGATCCGATTCGTCTCAAAATCGATATCTGGGCATTACAACATATCAAAAGAATAAAAAGTTTTTATGTAAATATTCTAAAAAGTAGAAAATAAACTTTGAAGTAAATCAAACCCATCATTTTGGTACATTATATAATTTTTTTATGATATAAAAGCTTGTCGCGAGCAATCTCCCTTACACAGGAAAATCTCGCGACAAGCTTTATATCATAAAATATTATGTAATGTAACAAAATGATGGCCTTGATTTACTTCAAAGTTTATTTTATACTTTTTAGAGCATTTAAATAAAAGCTTTTTTAAAAAAATTTTTAACCTCTCCACAATAAAATTGTGAGAGGTTACTAAAATTGGTTCAAAAACGAAAATTGAGATATCATCAAATTTTTACATTTTGAGGTCCTAGGAACCCAAAAAAGTTGTTTTTGAAAAATGTCTGTGTGTGTGTGTGTGTGTGTATGTGTGTTAGCACGATAGCGCCGAAACTACTGGACGGATTTGAATGAAACCTTGCGTGTGCATTTCTTTAGTGCCCCAGAAGATCTGAAAAGGTTTCGGTTGAGATCGGATTACGTTTAGTGCCATTTTGACGCAACAAGTTGTTTATTTTATAATTATTTTCAATTTGCAATGGATCCATTGAAAAGCAGTTAAAATTTTGGTTTCAACGATATATCACACTTCCACCCTTTCGATTTGGTTTCCGAGAAAAAAATTAAAAACAAAGCAAATATGGCATAGATCGCATTTCGCATGACATGATCGATGCGCGTAGCCGTTACGTCGTGAAACTCGTCACATCACGTGTCAATTCACGTGTGAGGGTTTCTTCACTGCTCTAGAAGTAGAGCGGATTACGTTTAGTGCCGTTTTTAAATATATATACAGACAAATCGAAGAATTAAACTACAAATATTCCTCTAAAATCTAGTAAAATTACTGAAATGCTAATGTTTCATTTAACAAAGACAGCCGCGAGCAATCGGATTGCAATGAGCAAATTTTGACGATTGTCATTGTCATCGTTTGTCATCCGATAACGTTGGTGTCATGTCATGTTAATAAAATTTCGACATATTTGTAACTTTTAGTGGATTGTCACAAACTTTAAAGGTAGATGTAACAGTATCAATATCATATGCTTTCTGTACCTTCGTTGGTGAATTTATTATAGATTATCACTTTACCAATTTTCAGTTTGTTGCTTTACAAATCTGTAGTATTTAGGATAACTAGACTTTCTTAGTTGTTCAAGTGATGTTAAGGTTGTTAATATCCTAATAGTATATTATTCAACGGACGATAATGCAGGTAGTAACTCGCGTAGATGATTGTAAATTCATTAAGTTGAGCGTTTTTTAGTGCCCTAGAAGATCTGAAAAGGTTTTGGATGAGATCGGATTACGTTTAGTGCCGTTTTGTCACACAATTTAATGCTCTTTTCGGCTTCAAAGATCCACCGAGTGGGGAGGTTCCAGCCGCTTCCAGTAGCTGCCGATTTTTTATATAATTTTTTTCCTTCAAAACCAATTATTACTCACATGGGATTAATCTACCTACTTTAATAATCTGTAAACTCATATCTTTATACACTCGTGCAATAGAGATTTTTGGATTCCATTGTACGTAAAATTTCGACACTGTTAATTGAAATTATGATTACGAGCGCAGCTGCCCCATTAACGGCCGACGTTTAAAGCTCGGTTGAGAAATAAATAAGCCGTAACAGTTAGGACATATAAATTAGCGAAATGATATTGTATCCACTCGAGTTCCAAATGAGAACGATCATCCTGACTGATCTCCGTTACATTTACAATTTCACTTCGGAGAATGGAGCACTCGGCGGTGTGGGATAGAGCCGTATTTATTTTAAAATGTACACATCTAAATATAAAACTAATAAACTAGATGGAAGTGATGTGTACTGATGCGAGAGGAATAATCAATCGTGTACAGCAATATTTGTTTCGCGGACGTGTACTTTTGTTATATCGATTTCTCTTTATTAATTTTAAATAAAAGTCTATTATCATTATTATTAACTCAGATAAACTCATTAGTATTTGACGGAATGTCGAACCGGTCAGTTGCATTATGATTGCTATTATTGTTATTGTTTTGTAAATTAAACCTTACAAAATATTTGCCAGATTAAAAGTATTGTTGAACCATTTGCTATTTATTTTCTCTTTTTTTGCAAAAGAACGCGAACTGTCTCTACACATAGTTTTCACTAATCAATATATATTCGCTATTTCTGGGAAGGGATGGAACTTACCTCGTAGAAGAGAACTACACACCTCGACAATTATCAGTTAGTTGTGATACATTTGGTGGATGCGCCGGGCAGAGCGATTCAATAACGATTACTGTTAAAGCATAAAATAATTTTTTTCCCACACTGTATATTTTATTTAATTAATATTAGTATATGGTTAGATAGATAATTAATATACCTTCCGAAAAAAAATTGGACGGGCTATGTTCCTATTTAAAAAAATTATCGATGACTTCACTACAACAATGCGGATGGCGTAACAATTTGTGTATCTGCAGGGTGTATCAGTTAACATTTTCACAGCTGATATCTCGGAAACTACAAATATTTTTATTCTGTAAACGGAAATAGATTTCTATGGTTAATGCCTTCTTCAGGAAGTACAATTTATTATTATAAATTTATCACCAAAGATGGCGGTGCAGTTTAAAAATGTTTTTGGATCAAGGAAGGTTTGAAACATATAAGAATTAAATTTTAAACAAAATTGTTCTTATTCCAAAAAGTTGGATCTGCAATAGTTTTTGAGATATTTTACTTTTATTGTCTAACTTTGAAGTGTAATTTTTTAAAATTGCTGTAACTTTTTTAATCTTGGAATAATTATAAATATTCAAAAAAATAATTACTATACGCACTTGGTTTATTGTTTCATTAGCTTTGTTCAGATTTCTCTGTTATATGTTTTGGGCTTGCGACCATTATCAAAGAGTCTTAAAATCTGATACATTCAAAAACAATAAACCAAGTGCGTATTGTAACTATTCTTTTGAATATTTATAATTATTCTATTGAATATGTTTCATCAAGAACCCACCGCAGATTCCATCCAATTAATTTTAATCCTGGTTTTCAGATGTAGGTTCTTGCCTTGTTTTTTTGCCTGCTATAAGGGAATTATTTACTGATGGAAATTTTTTTAACAGCACTTCCGATTTTTCCGGAAATTACTTTATATTGAGAAATTTAAATGGAAAAACAACAAATAAGGTAATTTTATTTTTGAACAATACATATTTACATATTGTCTGAAAGTTATTTGTGGCATTCTACGAATATTCTTGCCTATTATTTGGGTTTTCTACCACATGTATTATTATCCTCTTCAAAAACAAATCACCGAATCTACAAAATAATAGAATTATTGGAAAAGAGCCTCTGCGCTCGTGACGTTTACGCCAAAGGAATAGTCAGACGTTATGTTTTGCAAATAATATAAATCGGAATGAACACAGAAATAATGTATTTTGCTGACGTTTGAGAAAGTAATTGCTTTCCGTTTTCAAAGCCTTTTTTGGAAGAACTCTTATTTTGCTGTGTATGTCAAATACACAGCTTTAAGATTCTGTTTATGTTATTTCCATAGATACTTACTACTTACACAGAACATAGAACTGATGATATTTTCTTTTAGATAATGTTGAGTTTGTTAAGTTCTTTAATATCGGTAGCCAGGTTGTACAAATATCTACAGAACAATTCGATACGCACTTGTCTTCATTTAATAAGATTATTGCTGATTCTTTAATTTTTCTTTTTTTGGTATCTGCCTCTTCTGTTAAAATTTTTGCCGAGTCCCAGATTATTCTATGTCCGTTTTCCCAAGCATGTTCACAAATCTTTGATTTCTGAATTTCATTCTTTCTAATGTAATTCTTGTGTAATATTTATTATTTATTTCTCAATTTAAATTAATTCCCGGTAAAATCGGAAATGCTATTAAAAAAAATTTCCCATCAGTAAATAATTCTCTTATAGCAGGCAAAAACGTTACCAAGAACCTACATCCGATAATCAAGATTAAAAAAGTTACAGCAATTGCTTAAAATTTAGTTCTTAATTGAATGGCATATGTTTCAAGCCTTCCTTGATCGACAAATATTTTCAAACTGCAGGTTCTCTGGTTAGAATGTTATAATAGTAAATTGTACTTCCTGATTGTGTCTCTGGATTTAGAAACCATATGCCTATGAAATAATGAAACCATTTTCCATACCATATATGGTACAAATTTCTTCATAAACATAGAGCTATAAGTCTGAGCGGGATCTCATATCCACCCGGTATGTATACAAATATTTATTATAATAAATTAAATATCAAAGAGTCAGCGTTCAAAAATAGTACAAATAAAATGAAGTCTTGTCTACCTCGTGGGGAAGCTACTAAAGCAGTATTTATATCATTAAATAGTTTTCATAGCTTCTTATATAGACAGAGTTGAGTACAGTTTATTTTTTTAATGCGGTTATGGATTGTGAATAAAACATGAAACTTTACATCTTCTACATGTATTAAATATTATATTGGATGTACGATATTTTAATGAATAATAAAAATTAATTTAGAAGTAATGTGAAGTTTGTTTATTGATGTAGTTTAACGACTTATTTAATTTGTTAATGAATGCTTCGGAAGCTTCTTTTATAAGGAATATTTCATAAGGAATGTTTCTTAGAGTAAAGAATAGTCACTATATAACAATATGGTGAAAATTTCAGCTTGTTGATCTATAATAAAGTGAAAATGATTAATTATAGTGTTATAAACGTTCCAGTGCAATTCAATGTTGCCAAAGAGATATTTTCACCCATACGATACGAATCCATACCCTTTGTGTTGTCACAACTCCACAGCAACTTAACACAGGTGGTTGTGGAGTATTTATTAAAAGCCATAATATTTACGTGTCGAAAAAGCGCCAACATCCATCGCCTCGCCTTCACAGCCTCTGCCGGAGCTTTGTGAAATAAATATAGCGTTCGTCGCAAGAATTCGGAATCCGTAGACCTTGCAAATTTCCACATTTAAAATTTAAGTGTTAAAATAGAGATATCACAACAATCATTAATCACTTTCCGCCGTAAATAAAGCTTTTATTTATTCTATTTATACATCATTAAAAGCGCGAGCATTATTCCTCAGGCGGAGCTATTTAAACGTGTAGATTTAATTTTAAGCGATGAAGGCGAAACAAAATTCTGTTTAGTGTGAGGGCTGTTGACGGCTAAATGAAACTTACGTATCACGAAATAATTAACAACCTTCGAGCCTGTGACGTGGCCGGGGCCGGGGGAGCACCAAGCCGCTTTCATACAAAACGTCCCACGCCAAACTTTTCTCCATTATGCAACATGATCGTAATTAGAAAATACTCATTATTTGGCAAAAGGATGTAAAGAGGAATATTTCGAAAACAAAGACCTTAAGCTTCCGCCAAGTTTTGAAGTAATAGATGTTGAAAGATTGCCTTGTTTATGAAAAAAATTAAGGATGTAGCTAGAAAATATATTATCACAAATTTTCGGAATTTGGTTGTAACCCGAGTTGAGTCAGAATATAGTATCTCGATGTAAGAGGGGATGAATCGCTTGGTTTTAAGTATGCTACCCCTACATCGTTAAATTATTTTCATAATTACTTACGGTCAGGAAAACGGGAAGCTGAACTAAAATTTATTAAGCTAAAGTTAAGTAAATGAAATTTACCTGATCTTGCTCAAATTCAAATACAAATTTAATGAGTTTTAAAGTAAATATGTTCACCTCACGTTATTGCAAACTTCCTGAAATTTAAGCCAGTCAGTTTAATGACGAATTTTATAGACAAAAAAGATGGCTTACCAATGGGTTCACCAATCTCGCCTTTGTTAGGTCAAATATTACTGGCAAATTTAGAAAACGTAATTTTTAATAGCAGAACCTAAATACACAGGTGTTCTATTGATATCACTATGTAGACGATATTATTAGTACAAGGACTGATACAGAAAGAATCTTAAGCAATCACAATTAATTTATTAAGTAACAATTCAAAACGCATATACAGCGTGTTGCATTTTGCTTGGATGCACCCCTATAAACAGTTTATTGAATGTCCGATTTAATTATATATTTTTAAAAATAAAGGGTGGATTATTAATGATAGGCCAAAATATAAGGATATAACCAAATATACTTTAGTAAAATGTTGCTGTGGAAAAAGATACAGAGTGTCAAAGTTCAAATTATTTTTTAGTTTTTTTGCAATAACTCGAGAGCCTCTTGATTGATCTTCGCCAAATTGACCCCACACATAATAATCCAAAGGATTATAATCAGGGCTCCTTGGTGGCCAAGTAAACTCACTTCCTCGATCGATCCGGCTGCGTAGGAAAGCCTCATCAAGATAATTCCTGACTTCAATGGAGAAATGAGGGGTAGCTCCATCTTACATGAACCACATTCTGCTCCGAATGTCTAGCATGAAAGCATGTAATATACAGTGTGACCCATTTCAAATGGAAACCTCTCTGTAAAAAAATGTATTTATAATCCTATGTTAACGCTTTTTTTTAAATGATAAACCATCGAAAACTCCACTTTATGACAAAAATTTAGAGATAAATTTCAATTTTCAAAGCCTTCTATGATTTATTTTCAATGTCGAAAATGGACAAATTTGATTAGCGATTTTTTTATTGAAATTTTAACTACACCACTGGATTCAGTAATCTCTCAAATGGGTAAATCCCAAGTTTCATGAAAAAATATTGAAAAATGACCGATTTATGACAAAGTCAATGTAGGCTCATAGTAACTTTTACTTGATTTTTTCTAAAAATCGAAGTAGCCCATGAAAAATAAACAAAAGAAAGATAAATTAAGTGAATAGTTTTAATAAATATTGTCATTTAAACAAACTTAATCATATTGGACTTAAAAACATAAGTATGAACAATTAAAAGTAATAATAATTAGATACCTATTAAATAAAAAAAATAACACATTGTATAACATTACACTAAAACTTCTTAAATTTGTGTAGCCTCTACAAGGCCGCCGTTTATTTCGATGCACTTGTTGAATCGTTTTTTAATATTTTTTTCGACATTCTGTAATTGTTGCCGGGTAACTTCTGCACAAGCTTGTCTTATTCTTGCACACAAATCTTCTCTATTACTCGGGCGTGACCTGTAAACTTTAGATTTTATTAAACCCCATAAAAAGAAGTTCATCGGTGTTAAGTTCGGGGATCGGGCTGGCCATTCAATTAACGGGCTACCACGATCTATCCATCGATTAGGAAAGTTAGCATTCAGCCATCTGGTAACCACTCTGGCATTATGGACAGGGCTTCGATCTAATTGAAAATGTAGATTTACTCTTTCTTGTATTGGAAGTTCATGTGGAATATTCCAAAATCCATTTCTTAGGAACTGTAAAAACTGAATGCTATTCATATTACCTTCAAAAAAGAAAGGGCCAATGATTGTTTCATTGAGCAACCCACACCAAACATTAACTTTTTGGGAATATTATATTTTACAATTAATGACAAACTGTGGGTTTTCTATAGCCCAAAACCTAGAATTTTGTGACGATACTACCCCGTTTGTTGTAAAAGTTGCTTCATCGCTGAATAAAATATTTTTATTAAAATTTCTGTTAAGATACTCTCCTTGAGCCCACAAGGATAACTCCATCCGTCTGTTATCATCACCAGGTTCCAACGTGTGTAAAAATTTGGGTTTGAATGGTTTTACCAAATTCTTCTTAAGGCATCGGCGAATATTTTCTCTAGGTAAATCCAAATCTAAGCTAGCTACTCTTACGCGTTTGGATTGTTGTTAAAATAATTTAAAACTGTCTGCTCGTACCTGGTTCTTCTTTGTATATTATCTGTTCTTATAATATGCCGTGTCACAGCGCCACACTCATTAAAAATTTTGTTTATTTTATAAACAGTACTTTTAGTAATGTTGGGCCTATTCGGATGCCTGTTGTTGAATATCTCGCATACCTCTTTCAAAGTTCTGTCATTACCTCCTCTAAGGCGCACAAGTTCAATTTTTTCCTGTACATTTAGATTATCCATAATTAACTACAAACTAATACTTGATAATAACTATGGATTAATTTTATAATTCAATAACAATGAATATGAGAATATGCGAACTTTAAAGATTTGACGTTTGACTATAAAATTTGTTTTCCATGGCACCCTATTATTATCTGTCATTACTCAATAAAAATGTAATATTTATTAAAACTATTCGCTTAATTTATCTTTATTTTGTTTATTTTTCATGGGCTACTTCGATTTTTAGAAAAAATCAAGAAAAAGTTACTATGAGCCTACATTGATTTTGTCATAAATCTGTCATTTTTCAATATTTTTTCATGGAACTTGGGATTTATCCATTTGAGAGGTTCCCGAATCCAGTGGTGTAGTTAAAATTTCAATAAAAAAATCGCTAATCAAATTTGTCCATTTTCGACATTGAAAATAAATTATAGAAAGCCTTGAAAATTGAAATTTATCTCTAAATTTTTGTCATAAAGTGGAGTTTCTGATGGTGTATCTTTTAAAAAAAGTCCCGACAAAATCAGTTAATAGACACATTTTTTACAGGGGTGTTTCCATTCAAAATGGGTCGCACAACTGCCTACATTAATTTTGTAATAGCTCATTTTTCAATATTTTTTCATAAAACTTGGGATTTATCCATTTGAGAGGTTACTGAATCTAGTGGTGTTAAAATTTCAATAAAAAAATCGCTGATCAAATTTGTTCATATTCGACATTAAAAATAAATCATAGAAGGCTTTGAAAATTGAAATTTATCTCTAAATGTTTGTCATAAAGTGGAGTTTTCGATGGTTTATCATTTAAAAAAAAGCGTTAACATAGGATTATAAATGCATTTTTTACAGAGAAGTTTCCATTTGAAATATATATTTGAATATGACATTGGACAAATTTATTATACCTAATCTTTAAATTTCTCTGTGCATTTGAGGACATTAGGGCTAATTTTATTTTAGTTCTACAAAAGGGAAAATGTTTATTTTAATGATACCTATGCGGGACGATAAAAATTATTTTTGCAAATCGATAATGGAAGAAAAAAAATTTATTTTTTTATATATACTTTTTTTCTCTCATCGTCCCACATTGTAACATGTTGTTAATGTCTTTTAGTGAAGGCCGTTTTTAAAAATAATGATTTATATGAGAGTAATTTGCGCCGTCTTTCCGAGTTATATCCGGAGCGCTCTTAAAATTCGTCCTCTAAATATTCTGCTGAACTATCCTCCGCTCCTATATTATTAATACTATGTTCCGTAGTGACTACGAAACCACTCGAAACATTTTCGGTTTGTATTTTTTATACAATTAGGTAATTCGTTTCCGGTAATCACTTAACGACTCGAATAAACTAATAAAGTGGGCTTATTCATATTTCATAAAAATTACTCATTATTTGAACAATAATTTAAGTTGTTTGCAGAGGCGGCGTAACCCGAGAATAAAATCTCGGAAATATCCAATTACCTTGCACGCGTCCGCCCCCTCGAATCGATTCCTCGTGGTATTTTCATCCCAATGATTTGAATGTAAGAAAAATGAGTGGAACTTCTCCCGCTTTGAAATACTTAATACATAAATAAATACAACTCAGACCTTTGATGATTTCCTTTCATTCCGATTTCAAATGGATTTGAACTTCGCCGGAACCGAGAGATTACGTGTAATTTTTGGAAAACGTGATTTTCGTATCAATAAAGACGAAATCTTGTTATATAAAATAAATTACTCGAGACAAGTGCAATTTCTTTATCAGTCTTTCGTGGCTCTTGATACACACAAATATCTACGTCTTGAATTCACGAATTAATTTCGTTTATTCCCCAAGCTTTATTTGGACAAATTATATATTTATCAAAAAGACTATTTAAACGACCAGCTTTTGAAAATTGTTACACTAGGAATAAAACGTGTCATTTTTGTATATCACAAGGAGGTAAGGCAATATTTTTTAAGCACTTAATTGCCTTGAGGCAATGTTGAAGACTTAAAAAAGCAAAGTAGCAAACTGCTTTGCGTCGCATTTCTCTACTATAGTACCCAATCAAATCAATGAACATTGTGGATACAACCTATCACTGCCATGTACACTATCAGAATATAGAACAAATGTAATATATTTTTATCCTGTGACCGAGAGTGAACTTGTAAATGTTATAAGAAACCTCAGAAATAAAAAAATCTTCTGGCCTGGATGGCCTGACTGCTCAGATAATAAAAAGTATATCTGTCAACATCATCAAATGGGAAATTCATGAGAGTGTCAAGTCAACATGGTTTTAGACCAAAATAAATAATAATAATAATATTTATTGCTGTATAAAACAGAAATTGTTCTACACAAGTCAAACATACAAATATCAAACATATTACATAAAGAGTATAAATATATATAGAAAAACAAAAAAAGAAATATTTTGTCAAAAAAACAAAACATTGAATTATTACATATACTAAGTCAATAATACAGGAAATACATACATAAAAAATATATACACTAAAAAAATGGGTAAAATATAGATAAAAGGTTCAAAACTGCGGGTGCAGCGAAGTCTTAATAAAAAACACACAAAATTAAGGGTACCTAATCGAACCAGTACTAATTTAAAGAAAGAAATCATCAACCTCATAACAATTTTTTTCCAGTATTATTTTTTTCAATTTTAATTTAAAAACATGTAAATTTGGAGAAAGTTTTATCTCTTCGCTTAGAGCATTAGAAAATTTGCAACCATTGTAATAAAAGCTTTTTTGGTACAAAGCTGTTCGGTGAGATTGAGACTGTAATAGTCCTTTAAACCTTGTATTGTGGTTATGGCTGACTTGATTGGCAAAAAACCTATGCTGATTCTTGTAAACAAATGTACAGACCTCCAAAATATAGGTACCTGCTATAGTTAATATTTTCAAGTTTTTGAAAGAAGTACGACAGCTCTCACGAAAACCTAAGCCAGCAATAATTCGTATAGCATACTTCTGCAAAATGAATACTCGACTTATATGCACACTGTTGCCCCAGTTCGTTATACCGTATCTCAAGTGTGAGTGGAAATTTGCATAATAGAGGCTCATGAGTACATCACGACTGCAGAGTAATGACATAAGCCTCAAACCATAACAGTTGCTTCGCAATTTATTACACAAAATATCTATATGGTTTTCCCAATCCAAGTATGTATCAAATGTTATGCCTAGCATTTTGACCGATTCACAGAAAGTTATATCACTTCCATTAAAAATTGACATATCCAGATTTCTGTGTAAAGTAAACAACAGCATATTAGTTTTATCAAATCAACGGAAACAGCATATTTATTAAAGCATATGTATAAAGAGCTAGATGAAGATATGTTGTATCTCTTTTTTTCGATCTATCCAAAGCCTTCGATAACGTGGACAAGAATATCATTTTGCAAATTAGAAAATATCGGTACGAGAGGATGCCTTCCGAACTGTATTAACTCTTACATGAAAAATCGAAAGCTAGTGGTAAACTGTAACGATTGCCGATCGGGTATACATGACGTGACTCTGGGTGCTCCACAAGGCTCGATTTTGGGGCCCCTGTTGTTTCTGTTGTAAATAAATGATCTACCAGATCACATCAAACATGGGATTACATTACCACAATGTATGCAGATGATACTACTGTTTTGGTGGTGCCAGTTGAGATGAGAAACTAAATCTGAAAATGTATACGACACTTGAAGCGAGAAGAGAAACATATTTAACGAGGTCCCGAACATCAAAAGTTTGTAGGATCTTTTGCAATACATTTCTCCCCCTGTTTTCGAGGGTCAAAAAAACGATGGTGATGGTTTAGAGTTCTGAAACCCTTGTGAACTACCCCTGTCAAGGAGAAACCACCCCTATTTCCAGCTTCTCGGTCTTGGGCTTGCGAGAGATCGTCGGATCGGGTATTTCTTGGGGAATAATAAATAATAAATTCATTCAATTTATATTGGACGGAGGTGCTATTTTTCATACTACCCTCTCGCAACTACCCCCAATGTATAAAAACCACCCCCTCTTCCTCGCTGTCGGTCCTAGGTATGCGGGGATTTGTTGGATTGGGGTTTTTATGGAAATATCAGGAAAACTAACCATTGCTAAACCACAGTTCACCTAAGCAACCCCTGGGGTTTAAAACTACCCTGCTCACAACACCGGAATCACTCACGGGTTTTCCAGGGCGGGAATCACGACGGTGGTGTTATTTTTCACCCACCCATCACCATTGTTTTTCTCACCCTCGAAAACGGGAAAAGAAATATATTGCAAAAGATCCTACAACTTTTGATGTTTTGGCCTTTTTCGTATTTAATTAAATGGACTAACAAGCTCATCCTAAATAATAAAAAAACGGTTTTTGTAAACTTTCTATGTACATTCATTAATAGTAGTTTAACACGGATATAGATTATGTATGTAAACTGCTTAGTAGAGCATATTTTGCAATTTTACAGTTAAAAGGCACAATGGCAGAAACTAGCCTCCTAAGCATTTATTATGCTTTGGTTACTCGAATCTCTCATTGTATATGCTAGCCTGGGGAAGATTGACTCATTTGCAGCGAGACTTTGCTCTAATCTACTCTATTGTGAAGAAGCAAATGGGACGCAGTTTGTACCGCCCAGATTCAAAGAAGTTGTAACTATATACTCCAGTTCCTTCAGGAGTCTCGGGGACGTTTGTAAACAAACAGCTATCTTCCGTCTGTCAGGCAGTCGTCTTCCGACTCCATTCATCTCTTTCAGGAGACAGGTTGTTAAAAGGCAGTTCGCAAAAGACCATGGTAGATAGGTATACATCCGAAAGCATACCCATGATGTGACTATGCCGTTATGAATCATCCCTTAGCAAAGGTTTAGTAAAGTAACTTCAATTTCTTCCAGCGAATTTAAATCTGTATCCCACCAACCCCGTATATAAACCGGTACAAGTTTAATATTAGACGTTCACCTTACTAGCCAAATGTTTAATTGCTATTTAAACACTATAAATTTTAACAATTTGAAATTGAATCTTAAACTATCAGCGACTGTATATTGTATATTGATTTAACAAATTGCTTTCCTTTAAAAACTCATTATATTCGATAAGTAATTACGTAGGTAGCTGTTCGGATACGATACACTGTTTACATTCTATCGATTGTCAATTTTCGTTCTAATTAGTCCGCTTAAAAATAGCCTCTCATTTAGAGCACATTCATTTGTAGTCTCGCATCTTCCTTAAATACGCGACCATCAGTTAGACATAAACGCCAGTTTGACGGGCACATCTTGGTCTAATCGTTTTGAATTAGTTTAGGTACTTGGTATTTTAGATTTTGTGTACAAAATGGTACAATGGAAAATATAATAAAAGTTTTATCATAGTAGAAAATAACTCATGTACGATTACAAACAATTTAGAGATATACATTGCATGGAAATTGACCTGAACGAAATATTCGTATGTTTATTTATATATTCTTTGTATACGTGTGTATACTGTCCAAATTAATCTTTCCTTAATATCTACTGGGCATTGTCGAGACCTGCACCGCACTTACGCGTCCAATGTAAGCCTGGCCTTTTAGCCTTTCAAAAAATATATATAATAATATCCGTCTTAACTGTATCTCCCCAATTTCCGTTTCATTATCCGGCGGCAAAGCGTTAAAGATCTTATTAGAAGGAAGGCCTAACTATATTTTCTCACAATATCCTTTTATTGCATTCTGAAAGTCTGAGAAGTCTGAGTTTGGATATTGGGGAAGGAACGTGTACCAATACTCGTAGCGAATGTATGTTTGTGGCTTCCCCTTTTTATATATATTAAAAGTATGTAAGAAAAACAATTCTTTGTGGGTAATAATTAGTATCATCTCACTTTTAAGCCACTATTGGGTGGGGAGGGTTTATTTAACTCTTGCTCTAATTGAAATTTCCTATACTATTACTGCTTCTACAGGGTGTCCCACGACGAACTGCGGCGATCGATATCTCGAAAAGTAGACATCGGAAAATTTTGAAAATTTGGTAGTAAACTAATGTCGATGGGGGGCAACTCGGCTAAAATATTTTCAAGATGGTGGCACTTCCGGTTATACCGGAAGTCGATACCAACTTGCTTATTTTAAATGGGTCAGCCTATATATTATTACATTTTTGGATTGTACGCAAAATTCTAGGCTGATTTTGTGTATCATATCCTATACTTAGGTCTCTCCGTTTTTGAGATATTTCAATTTTTATGTCAAAAATGACGTTTGCGGGCCCTAAAAGATTATCAATTTTTCCTATAAGGAAGCCTTTATTATCTAATTTGGGTTCGATTCTTTGTTGAAAAAGACCTACTTTAATAGAGTTTTTATAATATTTTCATAAGTATTAATACAGAGTGTTCAAAAAATAAGAATAAAGATGAAATTGAGAAAACTATCAAAAATCATTTTTTTTCAAATGGAAACCCCCAATTTTTATACCCTTATCTTATTCGCCATTAAAAATAAGGGTTTGTAATGGATGTCTATTCCGAAAATGTTTAGTTTTCGAGATATTCCCAATTCAATATTTCTATATCGGTATTTTGTTATAGATATTAAGTTAAATTACTCTTAGATGGCGCTGACGGCGTTGAGTGCTAAACAAATGTATGTAGCTGTCACTTACCATTTGCCAAATATCAATTATCATGCCGGGCACGAGGATTACCTAAATTTGTTTATAATCTATGGAGAATATAACAAAGTTTTATCAAGAACGTGTGAAATATTTCCTAATAGATATCCAGATAAAAAAAACCGTCTCCGAACAGTATTAAACGAATAATGGAGAATTTCAAAAACAATCCATAAAATAAAACCAATTGTCGATGATGAAAATATCTAAATTGCTATTTTGGGATATTTTGCGGCATATCCTATGACATCCTTAAGACAAGTGGCCTTACAAACAGGAATCTCCAAGAACTCTATTCATAGAATTCTTTTGAAACACAAATTCCATACCTATTCCATTTCTATGGTTCAACACCTAAAGGACACCGATTTGACCAGAAGAGTTCACTTTTGCGAATTTATTTTAACAATGTTACAAGGCGACTTTCGATTTTTGGACAACATAATTTGGACTGACGAGGCAAAATTTACGAAAAATGGACTTTTCAACAGACATAATTCCCACTTTTGGTGTGATTCAAATCCCCATGCCGTGAGATTGCGAAATTATCAAGAAACCTGGCAATTTAATGTGTACTGTGCTGTGAGAAATGATGGAGTCGTAAAACTTAATTTTTATGAAGAAAACGTAAATGGTAATGAATTAATACTTAAATAGTTTCTGTTTTTCAAATTACGTATCAACTTATTTTTAGGTGAAAGATATTTGAATATATTACAAGATTTAGATAATGAATATTTGAACAATTTGCCGCTAGCTGAACATAGACAAATATTTTACCAACACGATGGCGCGCCACCACACAGCAGCTTCATAGTTAACAACTTCTTGGAAGAAACTTTTTACGATAAGTGGATTGCTAACAATGGACCTTTTCTGTGGCCTCCCCGTTCTCCTAATCTCTCTGTCTTAGACTATTTTATATGGGGAACAATAAAAGATTTGGTTTATTTTAATCCAGTCACAACAACGGAAGATTGTCAGGCAAGAGTAAGGAATGCTTTTGAAAGATTATCTCCAGGTTCTATTAGAGCGGCTACCCATGATGAACTAATCAAAGGGTGCGAAAAATGTTTGGAAGTTGAGGGTGGACACTTTGAACACTTATTAAAATAAAATATTTTCCTGAGTATAAGTAGTTATACTGTTAGTATTTTATGTAAGAACCTTTTGTATCTAAGTTACATTTGTTTAATTATTTTATGAACTGTTGCAGTGCCAAATTTTTTGAAATTCTCCATTATTCATTAAATACTGTTCGGAGACGGTTTTTGTTTCTCTGGACATCTATTAGAAAATATTTCACATGTTTTTGATAAAACTTTGTAACATTCTCCATAGATTATAAACAAATTTAAGTAATCCTCGTGTGCATAATTTAAGCGCCCTAGCATGATAATTAATACTTGTCAATTGGTAAGCGACAGCTACATACATTTGTTTAGCACTCAACGCCGTCATAGCCAACTAACAGTAATTGAACTTAAAATCCATAGCAAAATCCCCATATAGAAATATTGCATTGGGAATATCTCGAAAACTAAAAATTTTCGAAATAGACATCCATATACAAACTTACCCTTATTTTTAATGGCGAATAAGATAAGATTATAAAAATTGGTGGTTTCCATTTGAAAAAAATGATTTTTGACAGTTTTATCAATTTCATCTTTATTCTTATTTTTTGAACACTCTGTATTAATACTTATCAAAATATTATAAAAACTCTATTAAAGTAGGTCTTTTTCAACAAATAATCGAACCCAAATTAGATAATAAAGGCTTCCTTATAGGAAAAATTGAGAATTCTTTTAGGGCCCGCAAACGTCATTTTTGACATAAAAATTGAAATATCTCAAAAACGGAGAGACCTAGGTATAGGACATGATACACAAAATCGGCATAGAATTTTGCGTACAATACAAAAATGTAATAATATATAGTGTGTCCCATTTAAAATAAGCAAGTTGGTATCGACTTCCGGCATAACCGGAAGTGCCATCATCTTGAAAATATTTTAGCCGCGTTGCCCCCATCGACATTAGTTTACTACCAAAATTTCAAAATTTTCCGATGTCTACTTTTCGAGATATCGATGGCCGCAGTTCGTCGTGGGACACCCTGTATAGTGGGGTGGAAATTTGACTCGTCACATGATTCAAATCATGGTCATTTGTCCGTAAATTTAAATACAATATTTTGTTCTAAGCACTTTTTTTTCAGCAATAGCTGTTGTTTTTCTAGAAAATTAAAAACCTATTTTAGATTATGCTATCAAATTTTTCTATTTAATTACAGAACACTATTCCACGTGTGCACATTTTTCTAATCAAGTAGGTCGTCTACATGTAGACGTAATTTTTTTGAAGAGGTTTTCCTTATTTTATAATTACTTTTCGTATTTAAGCTTTTTTCATAATTAAAAGAACTTTGTTAAAATTTCGACTTCGATTTCATATTTTCTAATTTTTAAAATAACCTGTATAATTTATCTTAAGTTTGACAACTGTTTATTATGACTTTCTAAGACAAACAACACTTTTTATAAAGACTGACATTTTTACTTTGTATTTACCTGAAAATTGTATACGTCACCCGAGAACCAAGCAAAGTGTGTTACGTACAGTTTTAATTGATCGGAGCATTAATTATAATTATAAAATATTGCAGCCTGGGTCGACCGGCCTTAAAATAACTCAGGCCTGCTGGTTAGTGATAAGAGTTTTCTTTGTAAACGAATGACAAGACGTTTATCAAAACTAATTAAAATGCATCCCGACATAGTAGCAAAAGATAAAAATTAATTTGCCGTTATTCTCTTTATCTCTTTCGTATTCATATTAAGTGTATTATTTTTTGATCAATAAGGAAAGCACGTTGACCGGTCCAATATCTGCAATTATCGTCCAGTTGTCATAATTTGTAACTTTGTCAAATGTTTTAAAATATTATTTGATCATAATTTTTTTCATTGTAAACATTTGATCACAGATACGCTTTGCTAAAGGCAGGTCCACTTTTACCGACTTATCTTGTATGACGGAATTTGTAACTGATGCCACCGATGAGGGACTCCAAACAGACGTGATCTATACCGATTTTTCAAAGGCATTTGACAGAATTGACCACGGTATTCTATTGAATAAACCGTCTAATTTCGGTTTCTGTGTAGATTTTTTGAAATTTTTAAAATCCTACTTCTCATATAGGATCCAGCATGTTGTATATCGCGGTTGCAATTCTATCCAAACATCTGCTACTTCGGGTGTACCGCAGGAATCAGTTTTAGGACCTCTTTTCTTTATCCTATACATTAATGATATTGTTGATAGCCCGATAGTACCTTGTCTTCTTTATGCTGATAACTTAAAAATTTCTAATGTAAATCTGTCTCTATTTAAATATGTAATGAGTAGCCGAAATAAAACAGATATCACTCTTAATTTATTTTTTGTTTTAATGCTGTAATTATTGCTATAGTAAATGATGGATGGTTAATGAGACAAATTGCACTGCGTTATAACATTAACAAAAATTTGGTGTGTAACATATTAAGAAAGTGGAGAATAAACGGTACGATTAGTAGAAATCCTGGATCAAAAGGACAAAGGATATCCTATACTTAACAAGAAACTAACTATTAATATTTCGTTATTGTACCATTTCTATTTATAACTTCTATAAGTTTGTTTGGCATAGAATTAAATAACCTTATACAATAATCATTAGTAATAATATTTTCCCATGCATTATTTACTATTTCCAGTAATTCTTCGGCATTCCGTGGTCTCACATTTCGTTTTTGAATACTTCTTACGAGTAGTCCCCATACTTCTTCCACGGGTAGGAGGTAGAGAACGTCAGTGGTAACCGGAACCTCCCATAGAAATGTCTCATTGGGCCTTCATTACGAAGTTACAGGGTGTTAAATAATTTTTGGCCAAACCTGTTTTTTGTCATAACTTTGACAGGGAATGAAATAACGGACTCATATTTGGTACGGCTAATGTACTAACGAGCCCCAAGAGGTACATGTATAAAAAAAATATATCCAGGTCCGGACTCACTATAATTTATGTTTCTTCTTTGCATCAATAAAACATCACCCTGTATATATTTTTTTGAAATTTCGATACGATATTCGAAAAGAGCAAGAAAAAACAAACAAAATGGCCTATTTCATTTTTTTGTTACACCTTCGTGGTTATCTAAATACGTTGTTAAATGTGCAAGAAAATGGATTACAGAACCCTATTAAATGAGAGGCACGTGAAATAAATAGTTTTATAACTAAAATTTGCAAAAATTCTATTGAGCCTAGGTGGTCTGGGTGAATCCTAATTCCGGCACGTTTTAAAGGTCCATTTTGGTAAAAAACTGTGGTCCTAATAAGTAATCGGGTATGAAATAACAAAATTTTTAATCAATCACAGTAGGCTTGTTCAAAGAATAAAAGTGATAGATAATTTAAACCATTTAGGCCTAAGCAACCAGTTACTTTGATCAAGAAAATCATCAACATTTTATACTTAATAAAAATTGGAAAAGAGAACAAACTAAAATCTAAATAAATAAAATATTTTCCATTCAATTAACAATAAATAACAAAACAATAACTAAATGTGTTTAAAAATAAAACGTAATTGACACTAAAGTAAATTTTCAAAATGTCCTCCCCCACATTCTGTGCATTTTCTTGCGCGTTTAGAAAGGTCACCAATTGCTCGACGTATCATTTCTGGATTATTCCGTATTTCGTCGCAGGTTGTAACGATGCGCTGGATTAAATGTTGTCTACTTTCAATTTCAATGCTATAAACCTCGTTTTTTAAGTGGCCCCATAAAAAGTAATCACAAGGGTTACAATCAGGAGATCTTGGTGGCCATTCATGCGGACCCCCGCGTCCAATCCATCTATTAGGATACACATTGTTTAAGTGTTCTCTTACTTGAAGGTTAAAATGTGGTGGGGCCCCATCATGCTGAAACAACATGCCTCTTATACCGATATTTTCTAACATATTCGGTAAAATGTTTTGAAGAAAATCAAAGTAAATTTCACCATTCAATCTTTCTTCAAAAAAATGTGGCCCTATCAAATGTCTATTCACAAGTCCGACCCAAACATTTACAGAAAACCTGTGTTGCGAACGGCGTTACCGTACCGCATGTGGGTTTTCCTGTGCCCATTTATGATTGTTTCGTGAATTGTTTACTCCATCCCTTGTAAATTGTGCCTCATCCGTAAATAAGGTTCTGTAAATGACTTGGCGATGGTTAGACAACCAATGACAAAATGCCAGGCGGGGGATATCGTCGCCTTGTTGAAGACGCTGTACCTGCTGGATATGATATGGATGGTAACGTTCTCTTTTTAGGGTTCTCCATACTCGCCAATGAGGAATACCAGTTGCCAAACTGATTCGTCTAGTGCTCATATTTGGGTTTTCTTGAACTACGTTTATAATATTGTTTTGTTCCTGCACACCTTGTTGTAAAACACACTCCACAACTGCAGAAGTAGGAAACTTTCCGTGTTCTCTTGCATACTGGAACACCGTACTAAAGGTTTTATGATTAGGGCATCGACGACCAGGAAAACGCAGCCGATATTCTCTTTCCGCCGACCTACCATAGATGAATATTATGTCAGCATATTCCACGTTTGTAAATTTTACTGGCATAGTTAAAATATTTTCACAAGTTTTCACTAACTAAATGCGGATTATTGACACATTAAATTACTAACAAACAATTATTCAACTGTTTAGGAGATTTCTTTTTATTATCTGTCACTTTGAACAAGCCTACTGTGATTGATTAAAAATTTTGTTATTTCATACCCGATTACTTATTAGGACCACAGTTTTTTACCAAAATGGACCTTTAAAACGTGCCGGAATTAGGATTCACCCAGACCACCTAGGCTCAATAGAATTTTTGCAAATTTTAGTTATAAAACTATTTATTTCACGTGCCTCTCATTTAATAGGGTTCTGTAATCCATTTTCTTGCACATTTAACAACGTATTTAAATAACCACGAAGGTGTAACAAAAAAATGAAACAGGCCATTTTGTTTGTTTTTTCTTGCTCTTTTCGAATATCGTATCGAAATTTCAAAGAAATATATACAGGGTGATGTTTTATTGATGCAAAGAAGAAAAATAAATTATAGTGAGTCCGGACCTGGATATATTTTTTTTTATACATGTACCTCTTGGGGCTCGTTAGTACATTAGCCGTACCAAATATGAATCCATTATTTCATTCCCTGTCAAAGTTATGACAAAAAACAGGTTTGGCCAAAAATTATTTAACACCCTGTAACTTCGTAATGAAGGCCCAATGAGACATTTCTATGGGAGGTTCCGGTTACCACTGATGTTCTCTTCCTCCTATTAAGCTATGTCCCTCTCATGATGCAACACCCTGTATGGTTCACTATAAAATCGTTCCTCAATATGCCACAAAACACTAGGACCACGTGCCGATATCTAAGTCTACATATTGACGGAAAATCTACCACTTTTGTCATTGTTAGATATATATTTCTCATCGAATCGAGTATTCGGAAGGCGGTAAACACGAATACGACCGCTGTGTGTTGACTGGAAAGTTCTTTCGTCTGTAAAGATTACGTTGTTCCAATAATTTACATCATGCGCTAAAAATTCAAGCGCAAATCGTACTCGAGCTTCTTTATGTTCAGCTTTAAGTAAGTATTTTTATGCTGCTGCATTTACCAATTGCAAATCTTGTTGTTGAGTTGATATCCTTCGTCGCTCTGATCCAGGATGTCTACTAATCGTACCGTTTATTCTCCACTTTCTTAAAATGTTACACACCGAATTTTTGTCAATATTATAACGCAGTGCAATTTGTCTCATTGACCATCCATCTGCTGCTTTAGCAATAACTCCATTTTTAACTAAATCGCTTATATAGTTTCTTGCACACTTGCAATAAATTATGACAACTAACTGACAATGTCACAAAAATTAAAGCTAGATGTACACAACTAGATTTTAGCAATATACCGTTATAAGACTTGTAATATTTTTTTTGCTCACGACTGTACATTGCCACGGAGACTTGGCGTTCTGTTGGTAATATGCAATTATGACGACTCGTCATCCAGCGCTCGGCGGGTCACATATCCCGGAGAGTAGCTGTTGGTTTCAGTATGTCTACGTTCCTTATAGTAAAATAAGGACTTTATAGAGGAGTTTGTGACTGAAATATCACGTCATATTCGTGTTTTGTTTCAGATGGAAATCACACTTGCCATGCTATGACATCGTGGGAATGATGCCAGCGAAAACCAAGCGCAAGCCAATGATTTGGCTTGAGTAAGATGGAACGAAGAAGGTCTGTCCGAAGACCGAGAAGGTACCAGAAGTCTTGGTTCGAAAGGTGCAAGGAATTCGCCAGGCATTTCATCGCATTTTTGTTCAGTAATGTCGGAATTATTGGCCTGGTGGTAAGTATGTCAAAAAAGTCCATCTAGTGATTTTCTATATTCAAGGCAATAGGGAAGGTTAAAATACCGACTAAAACTCTTTCCTAGGTAGGATATACGATTGCGGGTTCCTTCATCTTCCAAGCCATAGAGAGCAAGCACGTCTTGTTGATAAAAGGGGAGGTGTCCAGGAATCGAACTATATACGCTCAAAAGCTCTGGAATCTTACTATGCAGCTCAATACTAAGGTGATGGACAAGAAAACATTCCATATTAATGTTACGAATGTGTTGGAGGAGTACCAAAGAATTGTGGTGAATTTTTCCAGAAGAGGGTACGATGGAACCGACGATTTGGATTCGTCGGCGCAGTGGAGTTTCGCCGGAGCGTTTTTGTATTCGTTGACTGTCATCACTACAATTGGTAAGTTTATTTTGATAGTATTTGGTTTATATGTTTTTGCATATTGGAAAAATGGGGCCGAAATAAAGGTTTTTGACAATATTTCATTGTATTAAATTGCCTACAACAGTAGTTGTCGGTAATTGAATATGCTATAATTTTTATATCAACAATTTTATTCTAGAACACGTGAAACTAAAATATCTGTATGTCGGCACCGCTTTTGCCATATAGCGTCTCCTAGTAGAACACAAACGTAAAATATTATTTAGGAAATATAACTACATTAAAATACCCGGAAAATTTTGCAAGGTATATCTTTTCCTATTTTCCCTATTAATCCAGTCATTGAAGCGAAAAATAGGGTCTTACCTCCGAAATATTTTACTACGAACCGATTTACATGAAATTTTGGAATTAGACTTATCTTACCCTTAACTTCAAAAGTGATATTGACCCGACCTCCGTTTTTTATTTTTAAGAGGTGAAAACGACCCCTTAATGAAAAAATTGACATTGAGCTATTTTATCGCTAGAAAACGTATTTAATAATAAGGAGTGAAATCGTAAAGTGTTCCCTAACACAATTATCTCATGTTTAACCCATTTTGAACCCCTGAAAAACTTTACAACCCCTGCAAGCGACCCCTAAATTGAAAAAAAATACAAAAAAATACTTTTGTATAACTTAAAAAAATTTGAATATAGAGTAAATATTGTTTTACTTTCTCTACCTTAATTATCACATTTTTAATCCCTTTTCAACATTTAAAAACAACCCCTCAATTAAAAATTGTATAAAAAAATTTCTTTTGATGAACTCAAAATGATTTAAATGTTGTTCCACGTTCTCGAAAATGACTATCATATGTTTAGCTTTTCAACCCTTAAAACTACCCCTAAATTAAAACATTGAAAATATATGTTTATACAATTAAAAATAATTTAATTATAGAGTAAGTAATCAGATACTTTTTATTGAATAAAATATAAACTTACAAATTATCTGGAAATGTACTAGATTAAATTAGTAATTAATTATAAAAAATTCTGCAATAAGAGCATTACAATACATAAAAAAACTATTACACCAATCGTTCATGACTCAATATCGGAGTTGCTGCCGTAATCAAGATCTTCTTCTGGGTCAATTGGAGGGCTATTCTAGCAGTTATAGTGTATACGACCAGAATTGAAACCGTATAAAAACTAAAGGCCGGCAAAAACAGTCGGCATCTCTTGCGGAGGTAAATGGAAATGCTTGTCATAAGAAAAATAATAAAGAGATGCCGACGTTTTTGTCGACTTTTAGTTTTTATGCTTATAGTTTTTCAATTCTGGTCGTATACACTATATCTCCACTGCATATATGAACATATATGAACGTTTGTATGTATTCGTGCGTATGTTTCCGATATGGATATATATATATATATATATATATATATATATATATATATATATATATATATATATATATATATATATATATATAAGACAATAGTTTGGAGTTCATATTATTCTTTACTTTCACTCTGCTCCTAATTTTTGTGCTCCGAAATTTTCATTTTACTAAATAGAAAAAAAAAAGTTTAGTTTTTGCACCATAACTCCTTCAATTTTAAAGCTATCACAACTTTAATAAAACCATTTTAAAGGTAGTTAAAAGAGCTACAACTTTTTTCATTATGACATGTAGTGTAAAACCCTTCATTTTGAAACGGTGAAGGGTGAAAGGGCTCGAGAGAGACTGTGATTGCGCTACCGCGCGCTCTTTAAACAGTCATATCTCCGTCAATTTTGGTCTGACAGAAGAAAAAGAAAACAAAATTTTTGTCAAAAAAAGACCTACATTTTTTATCATTACAGTTTTTTACGTATCTTTCATCACTTTTGAAATATTATGAAAAAAAGGTGTTTCTTTTTAAAATGAATATTTTTTCTTCTTAAAATCGTGATTTTTTTGAAAAGTATGCATTCCAAAGTAGCCAAACGGCTGGAATCCAATAAACTCTTCATATTAAAGTTAAATCTAGACGGAATACGATTAATTTTAATTTTGGTGGAAATGGCACTTATGAAACACATCGATTTAAAAAAAAAAAATTAGATGTCCCTCTTTTATTCATTACAACTCACTCCCTTTACGTGCAAAAGACTTTTAACACTGCTCATTTTAAAGATTATTTTAAGCACTATAAAAAAGTTTCTCATTGTCATATAGATAAAATGTATCCGTTGTCCGCCAGATGGTATTGAATACATCGATTAAAGTTCAGACAAAAAAAGACGGCTTTTATCTTCAATACCTCGCTTAATATTGCACTTAGAACATTCTTTAAAAAACCAATTTGTTCATTTTCTTACCTTCTACAATTTTGTTTATTATAAAATTATCGTTAAAACGCATATTTTTTGAGATATTTGCAAAAAACTGTTGAAAACGTGGGAAAATTCCGAGTTTTCAATCGCCAATAACTTGAAAAGTATTGAGTTTTTGAAAAAACTCTATAGAACACTTTTTGCTTAGAATTGGGTCTTCTATCGATCGAAAAAAATTTCCACTAACGAGAAGAGGTGGCAACCACCCCCAGGGTAAGAACGGAGGTCGGGTCAATATCACTTTTGAAGTTAAGGGTAAGATAAGCCTAATTCCAAAATTTCATGTAAATCGGTTCGTAGTAAAATATTTCGGAGGTATAAAGCTTCAATGACTGGACTATATGACGTACTATTGGTTGACTATGTAATACACACATACAAACACCAAAATTAATTAATCATCTCCAAATGATTCCAGATTGATCTGTGTCCAACAGTATGTATCTATTTGAATGTCGTATCTTATGTTTGTGGTAACTACTTCATAAGCATTTTTAAAAAATTGTGAAGGACCTTTAAAATTTCATGACATGACTGTGATTTTCAATCAAATCAGTATACCATGGTGCAAGGTAAATACGTAAGATTTATAACAAAATTCGGGATAGATTTGAAAAAGCGAGGGACTTTCTGGGAATGTGTTTATAATTACTCAGTTATCGATGCTATTTTTCGTACGATTGTGTGTATTACAATTTATTATTCAAAAATGTCTAATCCAATCTTACAATTTTTCTCATCACAGGAATATAAAAATATGGCAACATTGCGTTCGTAAAGAATTAAATTCCCAGATTTCAAATATTGTTAAATATATAATCGATAACATAAAATTAGAGTGCTCTTTACTATGCAAATACTAGTCTAATAGCGCTGAAAGTGAAGCAAAAACGCAGTGTCCATGTAAGCCACGCTGTTAACACTTAGTAGCATTTGTCAACAACGTACGCTGTCTAAAATTAAATACTCATCCTCGCATCGCTGTGATTGTGAATTTGTAATCACTGTAATGTGTTGTTCTGTAGTTTGTGAATATGTATAATACTTTGGACAGTAAATGACTGTGGTTGTGCATATAAGTTCGTGTGTGATTTTGTGCAAAGAAATTGGGAATATTTGAGAAATAATCAGAATGTAAGTGGATCAAAATTTGAGTTTTAAAAATTCCTTTTTTAGGGACAACCATAACTTGTTTCTAGCTTTGGAAGCAAATTCAAAATGCAAACATTGTGTAGATCAGATAGTGTCACATCACGTTCATTTTTATTTGTATTTTTAGATTATGAAACATAACCTAGATAACTTTTATGTGCATCTTTTTGCTCGATTTTTTGAGTTTGTTGTTTTGACTTCCATGACAAGATACTTAGTTACTGTTTATTTGAATTATCGTATAATAATACAAACAGGAGGACCTAACCTCTTATCCTTTCGCATTCATGGTTTTCCTTGACAACTCCGCCTCCTTTCTTTCATTTTTACGGACTAGTTAAAGTGCAGTGTGCTTGTGTAGTTCTTCTCTCTATTGCCAACGAAATGTATTTCCAGAAGTTTGTTAAAAACGAATCTTGAAAAGTATATCAATACACTGGTTGTTTGTTATACTTTCCTGCAATATACAGGATGTCTCCATAGTGCGTCAAAGTCCAATATTGGCCTTATTAGAAGACTTAGGAACTTTTTTTATGGTAGTGGCATAGTGTCAAATGGCGCACATTTTAAAAATATTTTGAAATATACAGAGTGACGCGCTATAGCGGAGCATCTTCGAGGTAATTTTTTTTATGGAACACCCTATGTATTGTTACATTTATGAATTCACATTTCCAATGCCCTCCAGATTTTTTGTTTTTGACGTGGCGTTGCCGAGTTATTAGAAAAAAAATTTATGAAAATTTTGGTCGGAACAGGGTTTAACAAATTAATTAGCTGTGTGTGTGTGTGTGTGTGTGTGTGTGTGTGTGTGTGTATTACTATTAATTAGGAAGATATATTTTGAAATTATGAAAACAAGGGATGTACTACAATGACACAATCACTAAATATTGATTATAATTGTACAGGGTGTATTTTATACTAGTGCCAATTCGGGACATTTCAAAGTGAATTTTCTCAATTTTTTCAAATGGAATACTCTGTATATTGATACTATACCACTTCCAAAAAAAATATTTTTACGAAAATTGTTCCGATTTATATAACCCACAAAATAGTTTAAAGACATTTGAAATCCATGGCCTACTTTAAGAGTTATGGCAGAAAATATCGAAAATGCGGAAAACGTATAGGCCAAATATCTCCGTTATTTGAAGAGATACGAGAAAAATTCTAAGGCGAAATTTTTTTGCAAAAAAGAGTGTTTCAACGAGGTTTTATCTATTTTCTTCAAAACTGCTGTATTTTTAGATTTACTCTTCAGGCTGTTAAAAAAATTATTTTTAAACGGGCGGGAAATGACGCCATTAAATAGAGTATTTTCCTCCCTTTTCAACGATATATCACATGCCATATTTGTTCATTAGTACTACATTAGTAATTATAAAAAACATTTTTTTAAACCAATAATTTTTTTTTAACAAGCATTATACTTGCCGTGGAGAAGTACGATTAAATAAAACGATAAAATAATTCAAGTTGTTCAAACATTTGCTATAATAAAACATTAACACAATTAAGAAGAATAAAGTAAATTCAGGTAACAAAAACAAAAAAGAAAAAAGAATATAACACACAGAACATTAATATCTATCTAATCCTCAAAATAATTTTTGAGATTCATATCAAGTGTTCAAAGTGTCCACCGCGATTTCTTATGCACAATCGAGCGCGGCGAGGCACTGCATTTAAAACATTACTCAGCATTTCGGGGGTAACATTAATACATGCCTGTTGAATTCGAGCTTATCTTTAATATACCCCCATAGAAAAAAATCCATTGGAGTTATATCTGGAGAACGAGGGGGCCATCGAATAAATCCATTGGTATACTCATCCAATGTTGAGGCAAAATTTCGTCTAAATAATCTAGGCAAATCTGGGAATTTTGGGGAGGAGGTTCATCTTGTTGAAAATATTGAAAGTTGTTTCGATTCTCTAAAGGTAGGTCATCTAAGAATTCATTAAATTCGTTTCTCAAAAAGTTTAGGTACCTTTAACCACTGAGGTGACCATCTTAAAAATAAGGACCCATTAAATTGGTGCCTAAAATACCTATCCACACATTTATTGAAAACCGATTTTGAAACCCAGTCGGTCTATGTCAGTGTGTATTTTCAGAAGCTCATTTGTAATGAATATTGCGATTAAAAAATCCATTATTGGAAAAATTTGCCTCGTCGGACCAAAGTATTTTACTACATGTTAATGGATCGGCACGCTTCTTTTCCAACAGCCACCCTGGTTTGTCCCCCGCTTGTAAATTGTGAACTTTTTTGGCTTTATAACACCGGTAGCCATTTTTATTTAAAATTTTTCTAGCACTTGTTTTATCTATATGACAAGCAATTTGAATTTCTCTTAATGATGTTTCCATATTTTCTGTATTTTTATTTCTTACATAATTAATAACTCGGTTTACCTTATTTACATTATCAGTAACACTGTTCAACCTTGTCTTCTTCTTTAAAAATGAACCATTATTTTTCAGTTTCGTAGCTAATTTTCTGAAGAGAGTTTTATTCGGCTGTGCTAGTGGAAATCTGTTTCTATATTCTACTTGCGCTAATCCAGAGTTAAAATTGCATTGGCAATATGTAACGAACATATTATAACGATCAATGTGAGTGAATATCATTTTTGAAAATTCTAAATTCTTAAACGAGTGTATTGAGTGACAGTTTAAGTATTAACTGAGATGTCACAAACTGACAGTCAGAGGAATAGGTCTCAGATACCGTTTTGATGGCGGTCTCTTTAACATAGGGCGCTTTAGAGCTTTCACGAAGACACGCACACGATTCATTTGTGATCTCCAGTATGCGGATGACTGTGCACTTTTAGCCTCTACGCCGGAAGAGCTTCAAGAACTTTTAGATGTGTATGCCCAGAGCTATGATTCCTTGGGACTTAAAATCAACATTGGAAAGACTAAGATTATGTCAACTCCTCATCAAGTGAACCAAATAGACATTACGCTTAACGGAAATTCTCTTGAAGTGGTGGATCAGTTCAATTACTTAGGCAACGTTGTTAATGACAAAGCAAACATGGACAGCGAGATTCGCAATAGAATTAACGCTGCATCTAGAGCACTCTGGGGACTTAGAGAGAGAGTATTTGACAACCACGACCTTGCTTTGTCAACGAAAATGGCTGTCTACAGAGCAGTTGTTATTTCAACACTGCTATATGGATGTGAAAGCTGGGTCACTTACCGTCGTCATGTGAAAGAATTAGAACGTTTTCAGCAAAGACACCTCAGAAGTATGATGAAAATCCGTTGGTTCCATCACATATCAAACGTGGAAGTACTCAGGAGAGCAAAGAGCCTTCCAATTGAGGTCTTATTTCAAGAGCACGCCTAAGATGGGCAGGTCACGTTCATCGTATGCATGATAACCGCCTTCCTAAATGTACACTTTGTGGTGAATTGCTAAGCGGTAGAAGAAGGCGTGGCGGTCAACGAAAGAGGTTCAAAGACGCTCTCCATGAAAATCTAAAATCCTGCGGTATTGCAGACAAGCAATGGGAACAACTTGCAGCGGACAGAACCGAATGGCGAGGGGTTGCGGCCAGCTATCAAGGAAATGTTGCTGCAAGAAGACCGAATCCAAGACCTAACCAGGTCTATGCTTGTCCTGACTGCGGTCGACATGTGCTCTCCCGAATTGGCCTCTATAGCCATAGTCGTGTGCACCGTAGATGAATGGGAATTACAATAAACTACACCTGTTACTTGTTTTTTATTGTACACAATTTATCGACTGTAACATTTTTATACTCGGACTCGAGTAACGGCTAATAATAATAATAATAATAATAATAATAACTAAGATGATCAAGAATTGTCAAGTTTGTTCATAGCCAACTATTTTAAAATAATTGAAGTAATAGTGAAATCATGAAATACAAACAAATGGATATTATACTCAAATTAATTGGTAAAGACATTTTAACTTTCTGAGCAAGGAGTGACGCTTTTATGGAGGACCTATATACATTAGCATAACTGCGAATACTCTTTCCATAATTGCTCCATGTTGCTTTCTTGATTATTATTTTGTTTCTGTTACCTGAATTTACTTTATTCCTCTTAATTGCGTTAATGTTTTATTATAGCAAAGATTTTAACAACTTATTGAATTATTTTATAGTTTTATTTAATCATACTTCTCCACGGCAAGTACAATGCTTGTTAAAAAATTTTTTATTGGTTTAAAAAAATGTTTTTATAATTACTAACGTAGTACCAATGAATACATATGGCATGTGATATATCGTTGAAAAGGGAGGAAAGTACTCTATTTGATGGCGCCATTTCCCGCCCGTTTCAAAATAATTTGTTTAATAGCCTGAAGAGTAAATTTCAAACACAGCGGTTTTGAAAATTAGGTAAAACCTCATTGAAACACTCTGTTTTGCAAGAAATTTTCGCCTTAGAATTTTTCTCGTATCTCTTCAAATAAAGGAGATATTATTTGGCCTAGACATTTTCCGCATTTTCGATATTTTCCACCATAACTCTTAAAGTAGGCCATGAACTTCAAATTTCTTTAAACCATTTTGTAGGTTATATAAATCGGCACAATTTTCGTAAAAAATTTTTTTTTTGTACGACCGATATTAAGTGAGATATTCTCGAGTGCCCTGATAAAATGGACAGGCTGTATATCGTTGTATTATTTATCAAATTTTGAACAACTTTAGAAATTATGAGGTTCTGAATTCCTTAGTCCTGAAGGAAGATGTACATTGCGTCTGATGTAGGTCAACAAATACCAACAGATTTGCACACTGCACTGGATTACCCTACTCATCGACGAGCGGTTCACAAATTATGTTAGCATCATCAATATAAGTGATATGTAACAAAGAAATTTTGTGTTCGAAATTTTTCAGCGCTTGAAAACTTTTAAATCAGTAACAGTATCTTATGAGCATTGTAGTGTAAATCGCCGAAACAATCCAGCTCTCTTGGCGACATTAACAGAGCCTGACAGTCGCCTAGTAGAAACAAATATCTAATTTTCCCTCCGCCCCCCACTTCTCTCCTGGGGTATGCAAAGACAGACCGAATAGGGCGGCAGTTAAATGAACAAATCGCTCATAAAAAAAGTGTCACATTAACGGGACGTCGACGTCTCGTCCTGTTCGCTGCGCTTTATCCTTCCCGCTCCCACGAATCAACAGGAATGTGTATTTTTCAAATCGCCTAGAAGGCTGTTAATGAAAGCACCACCGGACGACCTTATAATAATTTACTCTTTACATTGCGTTAGTGGTTGTTGGGTTTGTACGTTTGATTTATTTTATTACCCGACGTGCCAGTAATGGACGCATTTTTCATACACATACCTACATACGTAGACATACCCACGACCGACCGTTAAAAGGGTTGTTTAGTAGCTTCATATTTTTAATGATTACGTAATAATAAATTTAGTGCCTGGTTTGTACTTTTGATAATTGTGACGTGTATCAATCACCCTGTTTATCATTAAATTTTTGGAATTATTCTTTTTTTAAAAATCCGCTTCAGTAGTTACTATAAATTCTAATGAACGTGTTAAAAGATCAAAAAATGGTTTTAGGAGTTTGGGGAGACAATGTCATAAAACAATAATGTTTACGGCCTGGCAAAGGAAAGAACCTTAATGAAGAAATTCATTTGCGACACTAGATGATCCACGAGTTTTGCTTACAATAACAAAAATTCGCATCAATTTTAGCCATTCCTTTAAACATATGTATTCAAGAATAGATAAAGTCGTAATTCTTAAGGAAGCACCTTTTGCCATAGTATGTGTTCTTAGAAACCGGTATACGGAAAAAATAATAATTAATATTTTAATACAGTTAATGGCGAAACACATAATAATTTCCCTATGCATTGGCACGATGAATATTAAATAATAAAAAATAAGCCTCGCTTGATCGATTAGTTTCTTACACGTAGTGACTTCCGGGGGAAAAATCACGCTGAGCACTTTCCGGCACACATAAACCCACCTGACACTTCAGCGTTTATTAATATCATCGAGAGAGACGCCAACAATTTGTCAACAAAGACCCTCCGAAATATAAAATCGCCTCTAATCACAATCCTGACACTTCCGACGCACCGCAAGCCGGCCCCGTCCGCGTTACATATTTACGTCTAGGAAGATGGATAGATGGTGTGCGGAATGACATTCTAGGTCAATTTAATATCGTGAATCCACAAAGGATTCGAAAATTGCACGTCAAAGATGATAACAAGACGCTGAAGTGCATGAGGCGTGTAACTTACGGAGCTTCCCACCGAACCTTATTCTCTCGCAAAAAGAATAACGCATGCATTACTCCCAGGCGAATCATAAATTGTACTTAATATCATCGTGCGATATTACAAAAAGCGAGAAGGGATCGTTACAGCCTAAATGTTTTTTCTTATATTGGTGGGAGATAGTATGAAAAATGTTACGGTTGGTTTTTATGCGGGGCATATGCGTATGTATAGGGATATCTCTTGAGATGGTCGTTTCATTTTTGAATTAGAAAAAAATGATATTTTACTTATTTATTTGTCCCTATCAAATATTCAACAGACAACCGTCCAATTACAGGATGAGTACCCTTACTACAGGCAATGGGTAGTTCTACCACGCAAAAGGTAAGGAGATGAAATTTGGTGGGACAGTAAAATGTACCGTCCTGATCATAACCCTTAGTTTGCGATCTTGGGGAAGACCGCTGGCGCCGCCATCTTGAAAAGATTACGCTCAAAATAAGTTTTTTGCAAATATTTTCGTTCCTATTGGTCCTAGAAAAAAAAGTATAACAAAAATCATAACTTTCTAAGTAGCTGTTTATGTGTCAAAATTTTAACGTGGATCTGTAACCAATACAGTTGTGGAGAGTTTCTAGGTATTGAAATTATTTGTCAGGAGGTTTGAGAGTGTAAGAAGGTGTAAAAATATTTTGTATCAATAAACAAATTAAAGGATTATTATTAATCTGTAAAAATATTTATGCGATGACGTTGCAAATAATAAAATAAGTCTATTGTAGCTAATAGGTCCACGTTAAAATCTTGACACATCAAGAATTATTATCAAAGCTACGTTTTCTTAAATATTTCATCCCTCTCTTCTCCCTTTAGATTTTTTAAACATTTTATCCCCTCGCTTCAACCCCTTAGACGGGCTGACGAATGACTTTAACAGTTATAAACAATTGACAAAATTATTTATGACTAGTAATGATTTTACAATTCAAGGACTGTTAAAGTATTTATCGATTATTAACTAATTTTACCCCTTCACACCCTCTAACACGACCTGACGAATTACTGTGTTGGCTGCAATAGACTTATTTTATTATTTGCAACACCACTGCATAAATATTTTTACAGATTAATAGTCCTTTAACTTGTTTATTGATATATACCGTTTTTACCCCTTCTCACCCTCTTAAACCCCCTGACAAATGATTTCAATACCTAGAAACTGTCCATTACTGTATTGGTAGCAGATCCACGTTAAGAATTTGACATATCAACAACCACTTAAAACGTTCTGATTTTTTAAACATTTCATCCCCTCGCTTCACCCCCTTGGACGGGCTGGCAAATAATTTCAATAACTAAAAACAATCCACTACTCTATTGGTAACGGGTCAAAGTTAAAATTTGGACACATCAACAATTATTTAGAAAGTCACGATTTTTTTAAATTTTAGAACTATTTTTTGTACTTATTTACCCTTTTCATAAAAAAATGTTCACTTTTAAAGCAAGCAAATTTCGTGAAATTTTACTTTTTTTGCATTAGTTAAGAGACAAGAAATGAATGTAATTAAATTAAACCAGGTAAATTAGTTGGTATTATTTCATTGCCACGACTTTATCGATTGTAGTCCTACATCAGAATGATTTCACACCGGTGTGGTGGACCCATTTTTTTCTCTTCATTGTTTGGATTACCTAGTAAAAATTACAGTCAAAATATAACAACAATCGTGCAAAAATTCAGAAATCATTAAACATTAAACACAATTAACATCAAACATAAAATAAAATACACGACAATAAAGAAGAGGGATATTATATAGAAAACAAATAAATGGATAGAATAAGAAGTCTCTAGCCAAATCATCAGGCCTTACGAGGTTGGAGGATTATTATCTATGGGAATATCCCATGACTAAAATATATACAACAAAGCCAAATAACACCGGTGATCTCAAAGAGTATAGAGACGGAAATAAAGAATCATTAATTAATAATGAAGAAAATTAACTCTCATATTGTTAACTTTTTCTTTTTACTATTTTTTTTATACATTGTTTGTTGTTGTGACTATGCAAGCGATTCCTACATTTTATATGTTTATATGTGTGTATTATATTTGTGCTGACAAAACCCACATTGTACTTTGTAGTATTTGATCGCGAATAAATTATCTTATCTTATGATTAACTAATTAGTGAATTAGATCCTGTGTGTTGGAAGTCATTAAAATCAGCTCGTCAGGGATAATTCAAAAATATGAAAACATACAAAATGCTCCATTTCTAAAGTCATCTCTTGCACTCCGCTTAAATGAATCGCCATATATATTTCAAATAATTTTATTTATTGGACGTACACTGTTATGGTGCCCAAAACGAATGCACAATTAACGGTGGTTCAATAATTTTGACAGACAATAACCAAAAAGTGCATTACCAGGGACTGAGCGCTATTTTTACTGTTACCATTCGGTGGCAGCCGAGCCGCCGTTTAATTTCGTCCCGATCACCCTCCCCGCCCGGTGATGAATGGCGCGGGCATTAATAAATTTTAATTATAACAAAGCAGCTTAAAAATAAAACATGACAAGGGTTGAAAACCCCGATCTCATACGTTGTTTCGGTAATAAATCACATTATTGTACATCACCCATCAAGCTGGATGGTTGTATGGAATGGATGCAGTCATTAGCGAGCAAAGCCGCGCACCTCGTCTCCTTAACCGCCACCAGCTTCGACGAGACGCCGGCGGATTCGGGGAAATTTCACGTTGGGGGCCAGTGCCAGTAGTCGGCCATGAAGTACCCAAAATCACCCATTTGAATTACTCGCCATTCTCCTTAAATCTAACTGGCGGCATATTAAATAATGATTTAATTATTTATTCAATAATATTGTCTCTCGGTTTTCGAATATACAAATATCGTGTTACTAATAATAACGAACAATAAATAATAAATAAATAACACCACAGGTAATTACGACCCCCTTTACTCCGGAAGGCTCTAGAAAAGCCTTGTGTGGGAGGGGGTTACACATTTAGAGACAAGAGACAAATAAGTTTTTATTTTCTAAAACTTGGGTAATCTCAGTTTGAATTTCACTCACACAACAATAGTTACCTATTATAAATATTAGAAAAAGCGTAACATGGACGACCGTGAAGATTGCTTGTCGAGGCGCAATATCAAGAGTTTCTTAACAATAAGGTAGAGGTGGCAGACTAAATTTTCACAGCAGAAAATATTCAACAATATGGAATATATAGCGCAATATACGAACAACATTCAACATGTTAATGGTAAAGATAATATCATTGCTGATACGCTTTCAAGTATAGATGATTTTTCTTCACTGGAACAATGTATTCCTGATAATACTCAAACTCACACACTAGATCATATACGTGCAGTAAATTCTCCAGATCTTAATTTAAAATCGCTGAGCGATGAACAAATTGGTGATATGGAATTAGAAACATTAATACACAATCAATTATCTAAGAAAAATAATTTTAAATTTGTATTACATAAAGTTAAATTTCCAAATTCGCAAGATGAGATTTTGTGCGACGTTTCTAATTCCAAATATACCCGGCAAAATGAGACGCGCTATTTTTGAATTTTTTTATAATTTAACTCATTCAGGAATTCGATCAACTAAAAAATTAATTAACAGTAAATGTTTCTGGCCTAAAATGAACATGGACTGCACCTTATGGACAAAACCATGTGTTAATTGTCAGACAGCTGAAATAAATAAACATACATATCCTTTGTGTAACATTACAGCAGAAACAGTTGCTAAAACATTATTCCGACAATATATAATTATGTCGTTTTGGTATGCCGCTTTACATAACTACAGATTAGGGCGTTCAATTTGATTCTAGATTATTTTCACAATTTTCACAATTCCTAGGATTTCATATAGAATACATTCTACTGCATATCATCATCCTCAAAGTAATGGGTTAGTTGTAACATTTCGCAGAACTCTAAAAATTACGTTAATTGCCAGATCTAATTCCAGGAATTGGAAGAGTGAACCCCAATAATTTTATTCGGTTTAAAGCAATGCCAAAATAAGATTTACAATGTTCTTCTGCGGAACTTGTTTTTAACCAACCGTTACACTTTCCTGGGAAATTTGTAGCAAATCGGCAGATCTGATAAAGTTATTTGTATAAATAAGAATGGGACAGAGTCACCAACTAGAATAGACAGAGTAAAACCTGGTTATCTTTAAATGTTGTTAACCCAGATGTAGGTAATTAAATTTCTAAAAAAAGAGTTAGAAGAAAGATACCTTCGGTATCTAGATCCGCTGCTAATGGTATCTATGACAGAAGAATAATATTTCAAAATATACATACACAATTATATAATATATCTGACTAAAGTTCGAGAGCTGTAGAGGGCTTTAGTCTTTGATAATTAACGCCAAATGAGTTCGAGTCAAACTGAAGAGTACTCTATAAAAACTGTAACAATATAATAGCCGCTAGTTTATTAAAGTCGAGTTATATTTTTTAAGATTATTTTTCGAATGAGGTAATAATTTTGACACTAATCAACTAATGTGACGTTTAGAAATATTTTTATGACTACTGTATGTCTAGTTCAAATGTGCTTTTAGAGGGCGGAATATTAAAACATAATATTTTTAGTCCCAAACTCCTCTATAAAATTGTTATTTTACTATAAGGAACGTAACCAGACTGCAACCAACAGCTACTCTCTGGTCTATGCGCCCTGCCGAGCGCCGAATTACAAGTTACGAGCCTGGCGCGTTAAGTGTAATAATTGCATATTACCATCAAAACGCTAATGCTTCTATTGCAACAAACACCAGCCGAAAGATTGATCCTACTTAAAGGAGCTCTCGTGGCAGTCATCACACACCACTTGCAGACTGCAGTTTCGAGCTGTTGGCTCTCGTCAGTGCAAGGTAGGCATGTGACGACCGACACGAGGATCACTTGACTATTTAGTACATTTCGGTATCTTTGGGATAGCGACATGTAAAATAGTCAGCAGGCGCCATCTAGCGGTCCAGTGTCTGTTGCAATCGAAAAATAAATAGCCTGACTGGGCTTGGCATAGTTTAAATGTGCTTTTAGAGGGCGGAGTATTAAAACAATATTTTTAGTCGCAAACTCCTCTTTTATTTTTAGGCGCAAACTCCTCTATAAGAGTAGCCGTTGGTTGCAGTCTGGTTACGTTCCTTATAGTAAAATAAGGATTTTATAGACGAGTTTGCAACTGAAAATATTATGTTTTACTGTATGTCTACTTGATATAGGTTTAAGCTAGCTAGTTTTGTATTTCAATTAAGCTGATATATTTTGCCGATGGAGCTTCTAGAAGTAATCCTCATTCAGCAACTATTGGCCGGTTCTCAGGGTGAAAAACATATAAATTGATTTAAAAATGCCATGCGAGACCCTGCCGGCAAAAAAATCCCCCCGATTAAAAAAGGCCTAACCCTGACAAGTGTTTATCGAGCGAGCGTCTCAATTGCGGCATTTAAAAGTATTTGGTGGCAATTAAAAGGGATTACTCGGCTTAGTTGCTTTTTTAATTGGGCTACGGGCTGATTCCGGCACTGCAGACGCAAGACAGTTTGCGAACGGGAAGCATCTCTAAACAGTGCTAGGGGTGCGTCGGCGTTCAGATTTATTGTGTACACAATTAAACGAGACAACATGGCGTTAGTAATTTGTTTATGGTCGAGTTCATCTGCCGCGTGTGCCGTAGTAATTACAAAAAACGGTAATACGTTTATCATATTAGCACCGCGAGACGCAGGCGGGCTTTTAAATGCTTTTTGAACTCGCGTTATGCGTAAACGAATAGGGGGGTGGGTTGTAGAATGGCTTTTTTGTATTCCTGGAGAATTCGCGTCTATCCTCATTACGCGTTTCGCTAACGGCTTCCTTCGTACTGGCATCAAGGGTCAGGCAGGAGTATGGAATGAGCGACAAACAAATTGAAAAAATACAATTCCAGAAGAACATTTTTAGAACGTAATATTCTTTTGACGGGGATGCGATATATTGACGGAATACTAACACTGTATACTCTATACCAACGTAATATGACCCTCCATTACATACGCTGTCTTAGTTTGGTGGCCTAAAGCCACTCAAACAACTGCAGCCAACAAGCTAAGCCGGTTACAGAGACTGGCTTGTTTGGGAATCACGGGTGCCATGAAAAGCACCCCCCACAGCAGCCATGGAGACCCTATTGGACCTCCCCCCACTCAGCGTAGTGATTCAGGGAGAGGTAAGAATGGGGGCATACAGGGTGCAAAACTCACGTGACTTGGCTCTCCACACAGGGGAGTCAGGACATATGAGGATAATCAACAATGTAGTAGATGAGGTCAGACTACATGTTCCCAAGAATCACATTTAACAAGCCCTTCAGTATCTCTATTGGAGAGAGAGCTGATTGGTCAACAGGAGCTTCTGAGTTACTACGCAAAGGCCTGGCCTGGTATACTAACGGGTCCAGGATGGAATCAGGAGCTGGAGCAGGAAGTATAAGCCTTTCTCTTGGACTTCACGCCACTGTATTTCAAACTGAAATTCTGGCTATACTTGAGTATATACGTGAGAATGTCAAACGACGATATGTGAACCAGCAGATCTGCATCACATCTGACAGTCAGGCGGCACTAAAAGCATTAGCCTCTAATAAAGTGTCCTCGAGACTGGTATGGGACTGCCATAAAGAGCTCGAAGTTCTGGGTGACTAGAACAGAGTTAAACTACTCTGGGTGCCTGGACACACCAGAATAGACGGCAACGAAAAAGCTGATGAACTTGCTAGACAAGGAGCAGCTAACACATTCTATGGCCCAGAACCCGTGCTGGGCATTACCAAATGCTCAGCTAGAGGGGTAATTAAAGACTGGGTCAGGAATAAACACAATCATTACGGGAGGAACATACCAGGTAATCGACATGGGAAAACACTTAGGGTCTGTTTCTGAAACGCAAAATAAAGTTATCTATTGATAAATGTCATAGTAACAATTGTTGTCACAATTGTAACTATGGCAGTAAACGAATAATTAACTCTATTTAACGTTTCAGAAACTGGCCATTATTGAAGGACCATGCCCAAAACAAACTGCAGAACTGCTCCCAAAGAACAGGTTACAGTTGAGAATTGTAACAGGCCTCTTGACGGGACATTTTCCTGTTAAGAAACATCTGCAAAGAATTGGCAAGTTCGATGGCGACCTTCACTGAAGATTATGTGGCAAGGTACCAGAGACAGTAGACCATATCATATATGAATGTGAGGCACTGGCCCGCAGAAGATATAATATTTACGGGCAAACACAAACAGACCCGCAAAGGGTTAAAACTCGCCCATTCTCAGACCTGTATCACATCATCAGTGGCATAGGAGTATTAAAATGGGCAGTGTAAATCGGAACAGGGAGTGCACAATAAGTCCAAGAGGCTGCAGTGCCCTCGGAGTGTTACAGACGACCCTGTGAGGAGGGGTTTTAGTCAGTAAGAGTCTGACACTGACCCAGCTCAGATTGGGAGCCCATAAGGGTTTCCCCTCGTCAAAAAAAGAACACTGAGAAATGAATAATACAGTGAACGCGAGTTCCGGCAACAAAGTACGCATCATCAGGAGATAACGCTGAGTTTGTTTATAAACCTAATTTATTTAATACGAGTAATATAGTCATATGCACGCCCTCTTACGAGGAAAGGCTTAATCCCTTAGTAGTGAGAAGCTAGTAATGATAGTTCGCCAGTCGGCCCAGAGATGGCGTTATTGTCTTCATATGATAGAGGGACTAGAAAAGAGTAGAAGTGTGCAGATTTCAAGGGATACAAATAAATAATATTTTTTTTTTAAAATGGGATACCCTGTATATTATTTAAAAAAGAATATTATTGAAATCTGCACGCTACTGTACTTTTGATAGCATTTTGATAAAATTCAGTTATAACCAAATAACTTTTATTTAAATCTTTTTTTCTATATTCAATAATAGCGATGATGAGCGGTGGGTAATTTATAATGAATAACACTTCGATCACATATACGTACTTCTTTGTTTTGTGCGCATCTCGCGCGCCACGAAAATCTGGGCGACTAGTAACTGGCATTTCCGGACATCCTGTATACATAAAAATTTCTTTTATTATCCGTTGACCCCATGAATACTTCACTATAGAATTGACGAATATTCATGGCTTTAGTGAAACAACAATTTGTGACAGTTTATTTGGAAACTTTTGGACATCAAGTCCCACTTATGGCAGTTTAACTTTTCGTTTCCAGCTAAAACACAAGATTTGTTTTTTGTTCTTGTGTGCCGTAATAATGTTCCCTTGAAATATTTACATTGTCAGGGCGGCCATTGTTCGCCGTAATCTCCGCCATAAATTTCCAATAAGTGATCTCTCCGTATATATTTTCATATTTAAATGATAAAACTTTTAGAAAAGCCATAAATTACTCGGGATTTTGCGAAAATTTCTATTTCACGGAAAACCCTTCGGTTGACAAATTAAGTAACTTTGCATAAAGGGCTTACATGATATTGATTTTAAAAAGTTTTTAACGACCGGAATTTTTCTCCGTACCACCGTTATCAATTACAAGGCAAGGTCTGTCGATGTCGTTTTATCACTACGGATAATGCCCCGTGAAGGATCGCTTCTTTTTGTTTGAGCCAATCAGATGTTTGAATAGCAAAAGAAGTGTATAAGCACAGCGGGGGCGATTCCACAACAATCTGTTAACGACACCAATAACAGACCGGATACATCTCTCAGAATCGATTTAACTTTTTTGAACTTAAAATATAAAATTCATATACCAGCTGCTGGCCACGAGGCCAGACTTATAGCTTGTGTTTATGACCTGATTTGACTTCTTGTTGCGACAGTAATAACATAGAACTTATCTTTTTACATGAAGCACCCTGTGTATTTTATTATTTTTGAAATCAATTTACCAAATTCTGTCTGATCGCTACGGAATTTCCATTTGTCTCAAAAATAATTGTTAAATTTTGAATTCTATTTTTCAACTTAGGAGACTGAGACAATTATTGTTTGCGGTATAGGGTGACAATGAGGTTAGTCCCGTTCCAGTTTCTCGGTTGTTTTTAGGAATAATATTTTGAAATTTTGGCATACCATTGCGACACAAAAAGCCACATTTTACACTTATTAAGTGAAAAGTGTCACTTCCGGTGCAACCGGAAGTAGCAACAACTTTTGATTTTTAAATAGCAACCTGTATATATTTTTGCATATTTGGATTCAACATAAAATTTTCGTTACAACGATGTATCACAAGTAGGTATTTGTTTTCAAAATGGCGTCATACATTCGAAAAAGTGAAAAGCTGCAAGTTGTCAACTGCAAGACTGTGTTTTCAAAAAATTCACTAAGTAGGCCTTGAATTTGATGTTTTGCCTTCATTCTTGTTGTTGCATTTCAATAAAAGTTTATTTCATGCAAGAACCACTATTTTGAATTGAAAAACAAATTCTCGAAAAAACATAAAAATCAAACGAATTTTTTTCAATTTTCTAAAATGATAACCATATTTTTTTACTTGCACCAACAAAACCCAAAACATTGACCTTTAATTTGTTGTATAATACGTCTAGTTTCGGTACTAATTTACTTTGAGATTATTGGACTTCTGTAGATGCTACATTTACCAATTGGTATTGTGAAAAAAATATACAGAGATTAAATAAAATTTACCGAATTTATTAATAATTATTTATAAGATAGGGGAAAATAAAATTATAGCAATTGTACAGAATGCATTCCTTCAAGGTCAGTACATTTTTGAGCCATACTGATGGTTTTTCTTACCACCCATTCTAAGATTTGTGCAGTTATTGTTGCAAGAGTTTTGCGAATTTTGGTTTCCAACTCCTGGAGGTTTCTTGAAGATGATGAATAAACTCGTTCTTTGACGCATCCGCACAGGCAAAATCAATAGGGGTTATTTCAGGTGATCTGGTAAGCCAACTTGTGCGCCCATATGTCGAAATGACTCTATTTTGAAATCTGTTTTCTAAACAATTAGAGACATCTCGAAAGTTACTTGGCGGGGCCCCAACTTGTTGGTAATAAATAATACTTCTCAATTCCAAGTCCCGTGAAACAAAATAGTACCTATGATCCTAGTACCTACAATTCTTGTCCATATATTTACCCCAAACACTTGTTGGTGATTTTCTTCTCCAAATTCATGTAAATTTTCCTGAGACTAGTAACACAAATTATTTCGGTTAAACATGCCATTGTTAGTGATCTGACTTTCACCTGTGAACAGAATTCTGTGAACAATGTTTCTATTTCCTAGTAACCAAGTGCAATATTGAACTCTCCTACCTGCATCATATAAATGCTGATGAAGTTGATATTTGTATGATTTATATCCATGTTTTCTCAATATTCTTCTGACAGATTCTTGGCTAATATCAAGGGCTCTTCTAACCTCTTGTGTACTTGCATTTTTATTAATTTTCACGGTATTTTGTTCGTTTTCAAAATGTCATGAAACGTAGAGATTTTAAATTTGAGCGAAAAAAAATTCCTATCTGTCTGTCTGTCTGTAAGTTTTCTTTGTGCGCTCGTTTACTCTGGAACCATTTATGATATTGACTTGAAATTTGGTACACTTATGTATTGTAACAAGATCTGGAACTGGATTATATTTTTATCTAATTCCGTTGAAGGGTTCGGGGGTAAATGGTGTAAATAAGGGTAAAGAGACAAAACAAGCAAGTAAGAGTTCATAAAATTGCAATTTAGGGCATGTACGAAAAGTTAAGCCCCCCCCCCCCCCCACTATCATCCCCAATACCACCTCCATACTATTATGAAAGGGAGTAAAAAAAATTGACATGAGATTTAGTGTATATACAAAAACGAAACGTCTAAAAGATTTTTTAAGCGTTAGCTACCCCCTCTACCGCCCCCATTGCCACCCCGCCCTATTATTAAAGGGGGTAAAAAAGGTAAAATGTGATTTAGTGTGTATACAAAAACGAAACATCTAAAAAAAATTTTTTGGCGTTAGCTACCCTCTCTACCACCTCCCATTTCCACCCCCACCCTATTGTTTAAGCGAATAAAAAATTTAATTGTGATTTAGTATGTATGCGAGAACCAAGGACTTCTAAATTTTTTGTTACATTTGCCACCCCCTCTACCACCCCTACTCTCTTATTAAAGGAAATTTTTATTCCCGTTAATAAGGGAGTGGGGTAATATTTTTTTTACATTGGGATTTAGTGTGCATAAGACTTGGATACAAAATCTGGATGTGGAAGTAGTGATTCCTTGGGCAGCGGTTTCTTCTTCTAATTCTTCTTAAAATATTTTCTACAAGGGTGATGCCTTCCAAGATACCGCTCTGCGTATCTTTCAGCTTGATATGCATTTCTTACGGTTTCATTAAATAACTGAAGAATAGCATCTACAGAAATCCAATAATTTCAATGTAAATTAGTACCCAAACTAGACGTATTGTACGTCAAATAAAAGTTTAATGTTTTGGGCTCTCTTGTTGCAAGTAAAAAAACATGGTTACCATTTAAAAAAATTTAATAAAATTCATTGGCTTTCATGCTTTTCCAAAAAATTGTTTTCCTATTCAAAATAGTGGTTTTTGCACGAAATAATCTTTTATTGAAATGCAACAATAAAAATGAAGGCGAAACATCAGATTCAAGGCCTACTGGATGAATTCTTTGAAAACACTGTCTTGCAGTTGCCAACTTAGCTTTTTCGCTTTTTCGAATGTATGACGCCATTTTGAAAACAATTACCTACTTGTGGTACATGGTTGTAACGAGAATATTTTATATATTGGTTCTAAATATGCAAAAATAAAAATAGTTTACTGTTTAAACATCAAAAGTTGTTGCTACTTCCGGTTGGACCGGAAGTGACATTTGTCACTTAATAAGTGCAAAATATTTCAAAATATTATTCCTAAAAGCAACCGAGAAATTAGAACGGGACTAATCTCGTTGTCACCCGGTAGATTAAAGGAAAAAATGTAGCATTGCGTTCTTTATATGACAAAAATCGTGCGGTTTAATATAGCAAGTAAGCCAGATTTATTTGTAGCTTTTACTTTTTCATCTAATTCGCTTCGAAGTGATAAATATCCCGCGGTAGTATTTTAAAAGCGGCAGGTTTGCAAAGTTAATAAGATATTCAAGTATTTTAAAGGCCATTTGGACATATACTCCCAGTGGCAAGTCAACGGATAATTCCACTTCTATGAGGATACATTTAGGCTGCGGCAGTTTCCGCTTCTGTCAAATAAAGAGGAATTATTTTAATATAAATTTAAATTAAGCCGGCAATATATATCAAAGGGAGAAACGCGGCCGTTATTATTAAATTTAAGAGAATTTTTCACAGATCTTTAATAGCATTAATTACGGCATAAAAAGGATATAAAGAACTTGTCATTAGTGATGGAAAAAAAAATGTACCAAAGGGAATCCCGGCCGGAGTGCACTTAAAATAATATGATTAACTCGGTTTTGGAATCGATACTCTAACTGGGCGCTGATTTTCGCACTTCTGACGTCGTTCATTTTTTATGCGGTTCGATGTAGGATTACACTCCGGCGCCGGCGCGTATTTTTTGGAAGTTTATTTAATTCTGACAGTTATTTCGACGTATTTTATGTACGAGACTTTACCCTAATAAAATTAGACGTAAAAGAGCAAAACTACAAATAAAGTCCGACCAAGTTCAATTTTTATGGAGACCTTTATTATGATGTACTGAACTCCTGAAAAAAAAAAAAAAAATCGCACGACCATATGGACAAATTGGGGAACGTTTTGAAAATTTTGTGGAATTTGGACTAAAAATGAATTTACGGCTAAATTATTAGATATTTTTTCCTAAAATTGGCAGACTGTTTCTTGGTTATATAGGTTACTTTCGTCTAAAATTTCATCAAATTCGGTTGAATTTTGGCCAGGTTAGCCATAATTAAAATTTTTACTTTTTTTCAGTATATATATATACAGGGTGTCTCACCGAGAACTGAACCGATCGATATAGAGAAAAATACGCATAAGAAAATTTTGAAAATTTCGATAATTACTAATGTCGGTGTAGCTAATCCAACTAAAATAATTACAAGCAGCTGGCACTTCCGCTTATACCGGAAGTCGGTACCAACTTGCTTATTTCAAATGGAACACCCTATATATTTTAGGGTTTTCGAAAATAGCATAAAATTATGAGTCGAAAATATGTAGCATATCCTATACCTAAACCTAGCCGTTTCAGAAATATTTGACATTTTATAGAAAATTTGACAGGTGCAACGGTTTGCAAGAACCGTTATAACTTTCTTCGTGTAAAAGATCCTCATTTGCTTCTTGTCACATAAAAAGAACACAAGGAGAACTACGTTCTACAACTGAAATAAATTCAATAATATCATACCAAGTGTTCCGTTTTTCGCGTTACATTTTGTCAATTTCAAACCGCGAAAACTTGTTTAAGTCAAATGGAACACCCTGTATTTTTTTACGTCAAGTTGTGTAAAATTGTATTCCCTTTTTTCTGATATTAGCATTGTGGGGGTTAAAGTTACAACTTTTTGAAATATTTGCGATTTTATTAGAAATTCATGAATTATAATCATTTCATCAAAATAGCCATGATTAGAAACAATGAGTCATTATCTTATGTCAAAAAATGCCAGCAAGTTTAAATTACACCCACGAAGACTTTTTAAATTTGTTTATTATTTATGGAGGATGTGATAAAGTAATATCAAGAACTTGCAGCACATTTGCTACTCGATATCCACAAAAACGCAAATTAACACTAACACTGTAACATGCGTATTAATCGAATTGAAGATATGGCATGATCTAAAATAGCAGAGATAAGATCAATTTAAAATATGATTTCATTTTAATTTAATAATTGCTCAAAACTCCGCCCTCGAACCTCGACACATTTTTCGCACCTTCGGATTAGTTCTTCATGGGTAGCTCTTCTAATTGAATCCTGTGATATGTTTTGAAATGCATTTCTTACTCTTTGCATACAATCTTCAATGGTTGGTAATGGGCTCTCATAAACTTTATTTTTAATAGTTCCCCAAATGAAATAATCCAGAACTGATAAATCGGGCGAGCGAGGAGGCCATAACAAAGGTCCATTATTGGCAATCCATTGATCATAAAAAGTTTCTTGTAAATAATTATTAACTAAATATGCGTTATGTGGGGGAGCACCGTCGTGCTGATAAAAAATGTTTCTATGTTCCTATGTTCGGCGAGAGGTAAATTTTCTAAATAGTTATTATTCAAATTTTGTAAGATATTCAGATATCTTTCACCTAAAAAAAAAAAAAAAAAAATTACCTCTACATATTAGCAGAAGAGAAAATTTAATTTACCGTTTAAATTTTCCTGATAAAATTGTAATGCCACCACTCTATCGTTTCTTATGGCACAGTAAACATTGAACTGCCAACTTTCCTGAAACTTTCGCTCTCTGAACATATGAGGAAAAGTCCATTTTTAGTAAATTTTGCTTCATCTGTCCATATAATATTTCCCAAATAAGAATCGTGACCCTCAGATCTTATTAAAATAAACTCACAAAAATTCTGTCTTCTTAGGAAATCTGTTTCTTTTAATCCTTGAGCCACATGGAATGAAAATGGGTGAAACTTATGTTTTAATAAGATTCTGTGAATTGAATCCTTACATAGTTCCGATTCCAGTGCAGCTTGTCTTAATGACATCCTTGGAAATGCATGAAATATCCCAGAATAACTATTTCAATGTTTTCGTCATCAACAACAGGCTTTCTTCTTTGCATTTTTGCCTTGACAGAGCCATAATTTTTAAAATTTTCCAGTTTTACAGTGTTTGGTGATGGTTTCCGTTTTTCTGGATATCGAGTAGCAAATGTTGCAAGTTCTTGATATTACTTTACCATACTTTTCTCCATAAATAATAAACAAATTTAAAAAGTCTTCGTGGGTGTAATTTAAACTTGCTGGCATTTTTTGACATAAGATAATGACTGATTGTTTCTAATCATGGCTATTTTGATGAAATGATTATAATTCATGAATTTCTAATAAAATCGCAAATATTTCAAAAAGTTGTAACTTTAACCCCCACAATTCTAATATCAGAAAAAAGGGAATTCAATTTTACACAACTTGACGTAAAAAAATACAGGATGTTCCATTTGACCTAAACAAGTTTTCGCGGTTTGAAGTTGACAAAATGTAACGCGAAAAACGGAACACTTGGTATGATATTGTTGAATTTATTTCAGTTGTAGAACGTAGTTCTTCTTGTGTTATTTTTACGTGACAAGCAGCAAGTGAGGATTTTCGACTCAGAATTTTATGTTCTTTTCGAAAACCCTAAAATATATAGGGTGTTCCATTTGAAATAAGCAAGTTGGTATCGACTTCCGGTATGAGCGGAAGTGCCAGCTGCTTGTAATCATTTTAGTTGGATTGGCCACATTGACATTAGTTATTATCTAAATTTTCAAAATTTTCTGATGCGTACTTTTCTCTATATCGATCGATTCATTTCCAGGTGAGACACCCTGTATATATATAAACATATCGTGGGGGGCTGTGAACCGATTTTCACGAAATTTGAACTGAAGGTTCCTTGAACATCGAAAATAAAAGGGTACCATTCTCATTTCTGAACTAGCATTTTAAATGGATCAAAATAAATTAAAACTGAAAAGCCACTTCTAAAAATGGCCAATTTACCCCCTTTTCGCGAAAAAAAAAGGGCTCCCCCACATAACTCAGGTTATTCTCATTTCACCAAAACTTATTTTTCTATGTCGCGTTGCTCTGCGCAAAACTATCTCTATAGCCTTATTTTTGGCTATGTTCACTCCACTAATAAATTATAGTTTTTGGCCATTTTTGCCATTTATTCGTGCTGCTACACTTCTTCCTTTTTCAGGTTACGGCAACATCTTTCCCCACACGCCTGAAGGCAAAATAACAACCATAGTGTACGCCATTATCGGAATGCCCTTGTTCCTGTTGTACCTCTCCAATATCGGCGACATTATGGCCAGATCTTTCAAGTGGATATACGCCAACTGTTGTCTCTGCAGGTGGTGTCCGGGAGTGGCTAAGAGAAGGGCCGAGAGAAGGATGCGCAGGGAGCAGAAGCTCAGCATGGACTACGAGAGCGAAGAAGAAGAAGAAAGCGAAAATTCCAGCGAGACTTCTGAGGTAAGTGAGAAAGTAGATTTGTATCATGCAATCACCTAATGAAGTTTCTTAACGTACTTAGAAAGCACCCTGTATGTTCATTTCTTCAAATTTTCATTAAAGCATATTTTTACCCCTTTTAATTCAGGTAATCTAAAGAAACACTTAATTAGTAGAATCCGAATCCGCTATAAAAATAGGGATTTTCATTACGAATTTCAAAGTTGCCCCCCGCCCCACCCACTAGGTTAGGGGTGGGAGAGTCGAATCCAATGTCATTGGATAGATTTCGTAAAAATAACAAATACGTGTTTTTCAGTTTTTGAATTGGACGTTTTTTTATGGCCACAAGACGCTGCTCTTGAAACAGTAATGTTTTCTTTTCATTTTTTGCGATTACAGCGACACCATGCAAGAATCGAAAAAAATGTCCGGAATAAAATTTACGTATTTTTTTCCGTAGAATCCGATTCCGCAATAAAAAATAGGGGTTTCCTTTTGAAATCTTAAAGTTTCCCCGCGCCCCACCCACAGGGTGGTGGGTGGTGAGGTCATTTTGGTATCAGTAGATAGTTTTTTGAAAAATTTTTTACACGTATTTTTTCATTTTTCGATTTGATGCAAACTGTTCGAGATTTTCCACTGTTCCCTTACTTTTCTAACGCCCGGTATAACTAAACGTCATTGCTCAGTCATTTTCATATGTTTCACAATCTGAAGACAATAAATGTAGAGGAGAGAGTGCTACCTAAATATTGTGCAGTGTCTCATCTACAAAGTGACTCATTTAAAAGCGGGGCACTTCTCTAAAATTGTTATTTGTTGGCCGGTTTAATTTTTTTTTATTGTAGAGCTTTTTCATTAAAAAAAAATCGTTTAAATCGCCCAACAAATAAAAATTTCACAGAAGTGCCCTGCTTTTAAACGAGTCACCCTGTATATTAATTCTCTTGTGACTGTTTGAAAATGACATGTCAATGTGGAACTAAACAACTTTTAATGACAATGCACTAGCGATGATAAACAAACTAAAAATGTTTTATTAGATTATCATAAATTAACATAACAGACTCACAACTGTCAACGTTTCATGTTGACGAAGACTTTCGGACTAATTTTTTTTGTATAAAAGTCTAAGTTCAATCCTTAAAGTTTCAAATATGGATGTTGCCGTACAATAATACTGTCTTCGTCGACAAAAATGAGGCCTTGGCGGGAGTTTCTGACGTACAACTGAAGAAAGAAGTCGACTTACATAAATTACGGCTATTAAATTTAGTTGTCGACAAGTGGGACGCTTTGACAAATCATCACGAACAATTTATCATAGTTGCTTTTTTAAATTCGAGCAGGAATACTAATTAGAATTGATGAACTTTTGAATATTTCGTGCATAAAATGTCCCCGATAAAACTTGTTAATGATGGAAGTTGTACCAATAGTTGCATAAGAAAATTAATTTCAATTACGTACAGAATTTAATTTATTCGCGATTTTCCACTCGTCTATTACCGAAGCCGTAGAAAACGATTGCACGCTCATAGGTCGGTAATAGGTTTGTCTACAGCTTAATTGGGTGGCAGGTAGAGGTGACAAGACAATATTTGAAAGATTATTCATTTTAATCTAGTAGGTCAGGTGTTTAGACGCCAAAAAGGCGACTTCATAAGTTATTTGTTAAAGCTGCAAAAGAGATATGAAATATTTCTCATAGATGATATTCAAAATATTAAAAAGTACTTTTTAAAGTTATAAAGCAATCAAAAAATGTTTTTAAAAACTTGCTCTTCTTAAGATCGTACTAAAAAGTAAAAAATAATTGCAAGAAAAGCAAATGCGCATTTTGTATGATTGTTCGCATAATGCGCACGCCTTGCTTTTCTCGCAATTATTTTTTAATTCTTAGTACGAGTTTGGAAAGCAAGTTTAAAAAAAATATTTTTTTATTTTCTACTCTTTAGTCATACTTTAATTATTTATAAATTCATTCATTGAAGATGGGTTCTGAGGTATAAACCTAATAGGACTCCATTATGTCACCGGAACTAATATCGTACCATTTGTACGAAAAAAACGCACGTAGAAGTATCTGATCAGACGAGAAAACTTTTGTATACTGCGTTTAGCCGGAGGTGCCGATTGGATAGTGTAGTTAATCAATTTTCATCCCCGTGCCCCCTTCGTGCGGATATTTGCAAAGGTAACGGTAGAATACTGTTGTATAGACAAACTTCGTCCTCAAAATAAAGATGTTTATTTTTTTTTTTTTTACAAAAAACCAGTCACCCTACTCTGTGGCTCCGACCCTCATAGAGGGGAGCTGGTAGTAAATACCAATAGCCACTCCCCACGCCCGTGGGGTGAGTGACTACCGGGTCCGCGAATCGTGTGCCCTGAGTAGACGTAATGAACCGAGGATGATAGCCTTCTGCATGCTGCCGGCTAAGATCTCTGCCGAATCTCGGCATGCCGGTATGATCTTCAGTTCCGAAAGCAACGTCTGTCTCATTCCACCGAGGGCTCCTATAACCAGTACCACTACTTTGACAGAATGTCCCGGATAAAGCCTGCGGAGTTCGAAGAGCAAATCTCGATATTTTGTCCGTTTTTCCTCCTCTTTCAAGACAATGTTGCTCTCAGCGGGAGCTGCGAATTCCACGACATACATTGTCTTGAGTTGGTGGACGAGGAGTACTATGTCAGGCTTGTTGGCTTGTATTTGCCTGACGCTGGGAAACGAGTAGTTCCAATAAATTGGACACTTCTCATTCCCCACAACGGACTCAATATCCCCCGGAGCGTAAGGCAGCACTGGTGTTTCGTCTATCCCATACGAGTACCTTAGATGATAGTAAAGCACTCGTAATGCTGCGTCGTGTCTGTGAATATAGGCCGAGACTGCGTATGTCGGGCAAGCCGACAGTAAGTGCATTACAGTCTCCGGCGTCCTGCGGCAGGCCCTGCAGCTGACATCAGGGACCTCCATACCCATGACGCGACGTCGATAGATGAGGGTGTTAAATACACCATCTTGGCAAGCCATTATGAATCCCTCGGTCTCAGACTTCAGCCCGGCTGACCTTAAAAAGGCGAAGGTCAGCCTTTTGGATAAGCCGAGGTCTTCTATATTTTTATAAAAGACTCCATGCAATGGCTTATCCTTATGGAGCTGCAGAAGGATGTGTTCTGCAGCTCTAATGTGGGCTTTTAGTCGAACGGGTTCCAACTCGGTGACAGAGTCGGGGTTTACCCGCTCGACGTCGACCAAATTCATCGGCTGCTCTCCGTGCTGCCTTAAAGAGAAAAGCTCTTACCTCTGCATTTTCATGGTCTCGGACCATGCAGAGGAGGGGATCCGAACTCCTGATGATCTTACATGCTCCATCCAGAACCATCCTGCCATGTAGACTCTCCAAGCTCAAGAGTCCACGACCTCCCCGATGTCGTGGGAGATATAACCGTGGAACGGACGATTTAGGATGCAAGCTTCTATTGAGATGCATCTTCTTGCGGGTTACTACATCGAGTTGACGCAGCTCTTCTCTAGTCCATTTCACTACTCCGAAAGAGTAGAGAAGGATCGGAACGGCAAGCATATTTGTAGCAGACACCTTGTTCTTCCCGACAGTTCTGAAGACCAGATCTGTCGGAGTAGGTGTTGATACTTGCCGCGGAGAGCGTTTTTCACTACACTCCTTGGGTGGAGCGTTGCTCGACACCCAAATAAGTGTACGACTCTCGAGCATCTAGATGATGTAAGATGCTTCCGTCCACGGGCTGCGCGTCCTCTGCGTAGTCACCGCATCGTCCTCTCTTGAGATGGATCAGTGCGCATTTGTACAACCCGAACTGCATACCGACAGCCTGCGTGTACTCCTGTACCACCCTAAGGGACTGCTGGAGATCCCTCTCTCCAGAGGCATAAAGTTTAAGGTCATCCATGTAAAATAGATGGGTGACCTTATGCCTCCTGTCGCCGTGGGTACCGCAGTTGTAGCCATGGGTTTTCCGGAGCGAGACGGATAATGGCAGTAGTAAGATGCAAAACAGAAGGGGGCTGAGGGAATCTCCTGAAATACTCCTCTTCTGAATGTTACCGACTCTGTTTGGACTCTATCGTTACCCGATGTTATGGTAAAGCGAATCCTTCAGGGCGGCATCAGTTCTTCAATACATCTCACTACGGGACGAGGTACCACAAGACATCGGAGCAAGTGAACAATGAGCTCATGCGATGTCATGTCAAATGCCTTGCGGTAGTGGATCCAGGGCATAGAGAGGTTCCGCTTACACTGCATGGAGTCCTGCGTGACACATCTGTCGATCAGCAGGTTCTCCTTGCAGCCTGCGACACCTCTCTTCGACCCTCGTTGCTCATATATCCGTTCGTAAACCGGTTCAACTGCGTGGAGCACCCGCATGTACAAAATGCGTGTAAACACCTTGTAACATGCGTTTAGACAGGTTATCGGTCTGTAGTTCTTTGGGTTGGACAAATCTCCGTTCTTGGGGATCAGCACTGTCCGCCCCTCAAAAACCCAAGAAGGGATTTGCTGCTCCCCATTCAACCAGGAATGAAAAATTCTGGCCAAATGGTCGTGGGTGCTCGATAACTTTTTCCACCAAAAGTTACTTATCCCATCGGGACCTGGAGCAGCAAAGTTCTTAGAGCCCTCAAGAGCCCTACGAACCTCCTCTAGGGTTATTGGTTCGCACACTTCCTGTGGTTGCTGAAGCCTTTGACAAAAGGCTTCAAAGTGTGCAAGGGCAGGAGAATCTCGGTTGAGTGGAAGCCTCTCTTCGTACAGCGTTTTCCAGAAGTTCTCCACCTGATTTGCAGTCAGCGGACTTTCTACAACACGCAGGGGCTTTTCGCGGAACAGTTTATTTTCCGCAAGCCCTCTCGCCCGCCTCACTAATGACTTTTTGCAAGTCACTAGCATCCGTATCCTGTCGAGACAGTGCTGTTTGGTGGTTCGCAGCACTGCCTCATTGAGTGTGTGATGGGCGCGTCTTAAGTTGGCGGCTAATCGACGCACTTTAGGCGTGAGCGGCCTGTTGGCCGCCATATAGTCCATCACACATTGGATACGGGATGTGTGTTGCCTCGCCGACCGGATCTTGGCTTCCATCTTTTGTATGCGCCGCTCCGCTCTCTCCTGTGGGGAGGCAGGGTTTCACCCCCCCCACTCGAGAAAAGCGTTAAGCAGCAGCATACACGGCACAATTTATGTGCCAGAGGTCAGCCCATTCTGGTAGCACTGCACGAAGTTCTTCATCCACTCTGGCCAGGTCTTGTGGCCCGGGGGTTTTTATGTGGTGTAACCCCCATCTGGTACTGAGGCCCTCTGGTGTTGGCGGAACGAGGAGAACCACGTCCTCAACCGGTGAATGCGGCGGCCCTTCGGTCACCTCATTCACCACTCCAGGAGCAGCCCTCACGTAGCCCCTACTACGAAGGTGGGATACATAGTCACGCAGATTTTGTGGCGTGAAGGCGCTGTGCTCTGGTAGCCTCTCACACCACAGAGCATGCATCCGCGCCATGTATCCCCTCCGCGCGGGCTCACTGCTTTCATAGCAATGCAGAAGTTCATCTGTCCACTCAAAGCGTCCTTGAACATTGCCAATTTCGTCAACGGGCGGCCCGTCCGGTTGGGCCCCACCACCTTGCCCTTGACCCCTATCCGCACGGGGTCGATCGTGGGGGCCCTGTCTTTGGCCTGCCGGAACCAAAGTTTAGGGCCTGAGGGTGGTTAGCCCAGCAGGCCCACGACTGACACCAAAGGGGAAGATGCTTTCCCCTCCCGGGTGCACTAGGGCTGCCGGTTCGGTTTTGCACCCCAGCTGGAGTAAGTGGTGGCGCTACTCGCCAAAGGCTTGATAGATGGAAGTCAGCCCTTCCTGCAAGTAATAAAGTATTTTAGTTTAATTAGTTTTTTCCGGGGAAATCAAAACTTATGGAAAAGTGTCAAATAATGAAAAATTGGCAGCTCTTAGCATATATTACTTCTTCCAAGTTTAGTCCCATACCTTGAAAAGTGTAAAAACTACGATGGCTTGCTCAATAATTTCGTTGACATCCGGTTATATTAAGTTATAGGACATTATTTTGAATTGATTTGGAAACGCACATTGTGCACCTTGATTGGTGGAAATGAATCGATTTCCTTTCATAGTCGTAGTAGGTATATTTTTACTTTACTACACTTTTATTATTTTTGTAATAGATATTTGGTGTGGCCCTCGTAAAATAGACAGACGGTATATGTTGTGATTAGTTGGAAGTAAAATTTGATAAGAGAGCACAAAGAATCCATTATTCAGCTGAAGACCTTTTAAAACCACTCACCGTATACCTTTCTTGATTCAGAACACAATCATTTTGAATCCCATTGTAACTATACCAATTTTCACCTCTCACACACTTATCCTTCAGTTTGCCATTGGAATTGCAACACGAAACAATTAGTTTCAGTTTCAAGTGTGTGTGTTTTCTTGTTTTTCTTCCATTAAAGGCAACCAGAGCAGCCCTTTGAAATGCGATTCCCGTAAAGAGCCGCCGAGTTAATTTGGTAATTTTATGAACTTCAATATACAATTCGTTTGTAAAACGACTCCATAATGGAACAATGTACGAGAATAAATTTCAGCCTAGCTTTTACGCCCGGCCTTAACAAATGCGTAGTATTATTTCGTGTAATTGGCGAGAAATGAGGCCCAAAACGAGATTATCGTAATTCCGAAATCGTAATTGTATTATTGGATGGGGATAGGGAACAATATGGATTTTAGTATTGGTTTGTTTAACGTATCAACATCCTTCAAAACAAAACGTAACGAGATAGTTTGTGTGGTTGAGGGGAGGCCTGGGAGCAGGCCGGAGGGCATAAAATATGAGCTGCACAACTAACTAAAGGTTTTCGTGCTATGTAGCAGCGGTTAGACCATGTAGCCATTTCATATGTATTATAAAATAACTCTTCTGTTTTAAGCCAAAATGGAGATTCAGCTACCGATAGTTTCGCATTTACAATTTCAGTTCTAACCGATTTTGTGTGGGCTGTGTTGGAGCGAAATCGAATATGGGAACTGCTATACACATTGTGGGCTGTAATGGGATTTTATATTTGGAACAGCATTATGTGATACATAATTCTAAATTCTTACGATATAGATCAGGCATCAGGGTACTAAAAAGAGCCTCGCAGGCTCTAAATTATGTTGTGTTGCGAGGTAGATATATATTTTAAAGAAAGTAGTATCTTTTTAACTCGACGTTAACGTTAATAATAATACTAATAGATTATTCTTCGCTGTTGTCCTATGTGATTGTTATTGGACAGCAGTAAACATGCAGTCATGTTTCCTTGAAATTTGATGAAAAATAAATTATAGTAAAAGTACCTTAAAAAGAAATTCATTATTATGAATATTACGTTCTTCATTTTCGTTTGCTCTCTTGCTACGTTTTTTCTTTTAAAACTATCAGTTTTGCAAGTCACGTTTTGGCCAAGCCTATTAAGTCATATTTACTGACATTTGCTGTCGAAAAAAACTCATCGTAAGCATCTTATGCTTTGATGTCCGTCGGGCATTATTAGTTTCACGAGGTAACTATTTTTGGAATTTAATTCGAATATTTTCTTCTACCCCATTTTTTCCTTTGCCAGGTTCAGCTTTAACTTTTTTAAATAGTGCGATTTCCTCTGGTGTACGACACAGAGAAATATTACTTACGTATCAATCCTATCATCATGTATAACACGTACCTCTCGTAGTACCTTATTATGTAAATACATAAGTACATAGTTTTAGTTAATTTTCTTATGGACATTATTTTGTTTGTTTTTTACATTATACACTTTCTTACCAGTCGACAATTAACAGAAACAATCAAATTAAAATAATGTTTTAACATTAAGTATATCACAAGAATTTTATGTATATGACAAATAAACAAATAATGGTAACAAACATACACGTATTGAATAAAAACAAACGAGAGAAGATGAAACAAAATAACAAATAATATTCTGCAAGTAAATGCATACAACATTTATGCGGATCATATGTATGGAGCTCGTAAATATTCATCAACAGAATAAAAGCAGTATTTTAGGATACATTTTTTAATTTTGACTTAAAACCAACTAGATTTAGTTTATACCTCTACTCTACTCTCTTCTCCTCTCCTCTACTCAATTCAACTCTATTCTACTCTACTCTACTCCAATCCACTCCACTTTATTGATATGCTTATATTGTTGCTATTGCTTTTTTTAAATGACGTCAAACGTCGTATTTCCTAAAACAAACAGGTTGGGAAGAATATAGCAATATTTTTCTTAAGCATATTGCCGGTTGGATAGTCATAGGAGAATGAATTTCTTGACATTTCATAGGCCACTTCAATTTATTGATCACTGTATTTTATGGTGTACACCGCTTGAAAGTGACACACTTCTAAATGTTAGTTTGTCTGTGATAGATAACACGCAGGTACGGCCGGAGGATTGCCACATTTTCATTTCTGCTGCACTCGATCCATTTATCAAACGATGCATAGAACGACCAGGGTAATGTTTCTGATAAACATAAAATAAAAGAAGCATCAACTTTATAGCGTTTGTTCGTTTACATACTTCGATTTATATTCGTTTTGAGATGCGCTCGTGTATTTTGCAATAAAATAAATTTATTGTTGTTTGTTGACTGTCAATAGTAAACTGGCGAATGTAGATTCGATATAAAACTATTTAGTTGAGATTGAAATTGTAAAAACCCTTCCAATTTTATCATAGTGACATATGTGTTTGAATATTTCAACGGATAAGACGTCGCGTCGGTCTGCGTAGCACAGTACTGATACCACTCTACCTAAAAGTCGTAGCCTTTTTGCATGACGATTTGTAACCATTTTCGATTTATTGAGCAATAAATGAAAAATTCAAGAGTAAACTTAAAAAATTTGAGGTTATTTCAAATAATTGAATAGAAAAAATGTGCCACATGTTGCTTATTTTGATTGACACACTCTGTAAGTGGAGTTGACAATAAGGAGATTTTCGTTGCCTTAAATAATGGATATACCTTTCGATAATAACAAAAATAGTATATTGTTTTATTAGGAGCAAAAGTGATACTTTTGTGACGAGTCTGTAGGTTTGCAATTACAGACTAGTCAGAAAAGTGACTTTTAAATAAGGTATGTTATTTTTTCTTCAAACGACGATAAGCTGTAAAAAATTAAGATAAAAATTTTTGCTGTGCATGGCCATAAGCAACGGAAGTAAAAGTCCGCTCGAGCGGAAAAAAAGTACTTTTATTTCCGTTGCTAATGGAATTGCATAGCCAGGCAGAAATGTCAAACTTTAATGTCATGAAATGAGTAGGAAATGTCATGATTTTCTAACGTTTGAAGAAGAAAATACTTTACTATAAACTAAAATGCTACTTTTCAATTTTAAATTTAGTTGTTTTCCGCTGATCATGCTGTCAGCTTCTTCAGATTTCAAAACTTATGATAACCACGGCAATACTCACAAGGAACTACTTTAAAAAGATACTTGGAAAAATATTGCACTTTCTTATTTTCAACACGAATAATTGTCGTTTAAAAAACTTGCATCGTTCTGTTGGATCAAAATATAGTACGTTAACGAAGGATTAAATAATGATATAACAGATTGTATGTTTCCGAATTCGCCACTACCCCAAAATTGGCTTTAAAATTATTACCTGTTCCATTTCATTTGTTGATTTATCGAAGAGCTAAGCTCGAAAAATAAAGTGAATACAATTTCTTCATCAATATTTAATGCTTTTACGTACCAGCTTACGATGCCTATATGTTCCTCCATAAAATGTTTAAGGTTTTCTATATTAAATTTTCAACATGTATAATCCTGATGGATTCTCATTAAATTTCTCATACCGTAAATTCCGGGTTTTTATTTCTTCTTCTCCTATTATGTGCAACGGGCTTCGGACTCGTATACTGAGCGTAACTCTTCTTTTTTCAATGGTTTTAAACGCTAATAAACCTCCTTCGACGTAACGTTCTAATCCAAATCGTAAACACAATATGAGGGATCACGTTCCTTTACCAAAACGGCGTATAAAGAAGTGAAATAAACAAGTTCTTCGACGGTAATATGAAATCAACATGCAATATGTTGGTGGGATATCTCGCGGAGAAAACGCGGTTTTTAGGTGAATATTGCCCGTTGAAGTAGGAAACGCTGAACATACTCGAGGGCGAAGGGTGCATAAATGAGATTTGTCACGTTCTAACGTACACCTTAGGATACAAATCTGGATTGTGCGATATGTTTTTTTACTACAAGCCAATTTTATGCAAAATGTTAATTAAAAATGTATAATATTTAGTAGGATCAACTAGATTTTGAAGGGCACGAATAGTTCGGATTGGTAGAAGTTGTAAAAAAGATATTCAACACAAAGCTAGAAAAAACGGGGTTAGAAAAAATCATTTTTAAATTCAAATGAAAATTAAAAATATAACACTTTGAGGTACAGCAAAACCTACAACAATGGTTGTGAAAGCTTTTGTGCCACTAAATTTTTTCTATTTTTCTTCTAGGTCAACATTGCAGTACCTCAACTGGCCCCTCGAGGCTCTATAGCCAGTGAGGCTTTGACAACGTATACTGAAGAATCATACGATGTACAAAACGTCACTGTTCCTCTTACCATTTGCTTGCTGATTATGGTGGGGTGAGTAATAAATAAAGTAATATTTTAGGTAGTTTCATTGTGGAATACACTGATTTGTATGAACGAAAAAGAGGAAAGGAAATAAAATAATAAACTTGACAGATTATTATTAATCTGTGGTGTATTGAGATAAACTGTCATAAGTTGTTGTTGTTTCTCTTTTCTTTATTTTGCATTTTCCCCTTCTATTCTCTTTCCCCTTTTTCTTCTTTTACCTTTCAATAATTCTGTCTAGTTACATCTGTGGCGGAGCTCTGTTGTTTTGTAAATGGGAGGAGTACTGGTCGTTCCTGGATGCTTCGTACTTCTGCTTCATATCTTTGAGCACCATCGGCTTCGGCGATCTGGTGCCCGGCGACAAGATATACGGCCGAGGGGTGGATTTCTACAAGGACGTACTAGAATTGAGCTTCGTCTTCTGTTCGATATACCTGATGATGGGGATGGCACTTATTGCCATGTGCTTCAACCTGATGCAGGTGAGTTTCTATTTTGCAATCATCATCAACTTCATTTTTTATCCGATTAGAAGGGTGTATTGCAGAGACGGGAAATATGTGAAGCCATTGTTCGAAAATAAATGTGCTAACTTTTGTTAGCTAGTACCATGTTCCAATATTTCCGGTTTTCTGCATTACACTCTTCTATCGCATCAAACTGATTTTGCTGAGATAAAAAAAACCGTAAGAGCTATGTTTCGTTTCAGTATAAACAGTATGCAATATGTTAAAAAACATAAAATTAGAAACATACATAAACATAAATTAGAAATTTAAAATGTTTAAAAAATTCATTGTGCTATTATGTAAATTTTCTATTTTTCTCCTTCTTCTAGAGGTTGCTTTTTTGATAAATACCTCTAATAGATTTTTAGTTTCTAACGGGCAGTTAATACGTTTTAAAACATTTGATTTGTAATCGGTAATTTTAGTAATTTTCAGCGCATTTATAACAAGTCAATCTATTTGTACATTTGTTAGGCTACATTTTTCAGACTTTAGGGATATTTAACTCGTTGGTCGATAAGGTAGACAGTCATTTTCATTACTAGTGAGTCCCACATATCGATAAAAAAAATGTGAATTATCATGAAGCCGACACTCGCAGGCTTATTGAAGTAAGGGAATGTTTTGGACCTTCAACTTCAAAAAAATTCAATCTAATGTAATGTATTGGCAGTGGAGAATAAATGAATTAGAATTAAGTTAACCAAATAAACAAAAAGTGGATTAGACCTATTAATTGGGGACATCATTAAAAAAAAAACCGCCAAATGCTCTACGGCACGGTGGTGTGGAAACGAGGGCATAATGGTAGTAACCACCAATAGTTGTAGACATTTGTAATTCCAGAATTGACAATAAATATATTTACTTAAACTTCAAAAGTGATAATGAAACGTAATAGCAAGTAGAAAGCGTGGAAGTGTATATTAATGTGTCGATATACAGACAGATATACAGAGTGAATGCGGTGCTTGACTTCTTCCACCTCTAACTACAAGAATATTAATACTACGTAAAAAATGTGTCTGAATCATTTCGATAGAGAATTTTTTTAACTTGGATAAACATTCAGAACAGAGATATTTGCAAAAAAATATTTTTCAAAGAGATATTGTTCCAAAATTGGGGGTATTCGGAAGGGGCGGGCGATCCTAAAGACGCCTATAATGAACTGGTTCCTACAGTGAAATCTTTTGTCCGATTTAAAACGATGTTAATCTACCTGACAACTGGCCGAATGATTTTAATAATTTTTAGGCTGCATTTATCACACTTTAGGGGTGTTTCATACCACTTATATTCGAGGTCTGTGAGGTGGTTTTGTTACTAGAGAATCCCACTCATCGATAAAAAAATGTGAATGATCATTTAGGAAATCCACCGATTTTCATAATATGGCGAAGTCGCCGGTCAGACTCATCTGTATGTTTAAAAAATCAATCTTACTTTACGTTTGCCGTGTTCATATTACTTGAATCGTTTAATACTGAACGACTATTTAAATGTGATGTTCACTTTTTGAGTGAAACGTGAATGTTGGTTAAAATGCGAAATATTTCAGGCACTTCACGAATATTTAAAATATTTTGTAGAGATTTTTGCCCACAATCTGATTTTTCATTTTTAGCCCTTTTTACCTCTTTTGTGAAATGTTTCAAACTAAAAGATGTGAATTATATTACTATTACTTGACCACTAAAAAAAATAAGGTGTTTGATACATTTAGAAAATTAGTTGGACAGGAACTACACAAACACATTTTCGCCATCGTATTTGTTTCAATTTAATAAATGAACCGCGAACACGGAAAATATTTCATCCTAGGCCATTATTTACGAGAGACAAGAATTGTCATCGTTAAATATCTGCCTGCGCATTTAGCCGGATTATAATATTTTCATTTGTATTATTGCAACGCCAGCTGGGTGACGAGTCGATCGATAAAACTAAATTTCTTTTGCATTCCAGGAGGAAGTGATCCACAAGATACGTACGACGATCCAAACGATAAAGTACATTTTACGATGTAACAGATGATGACGCCCGTAAAATGATTTTTTCAGAGCGACCACCCGCCGTGATGAAGAGGACTGGAAAAATGTGCTGCCGCGGCCGCGCTCCCGTCCCGGGAAAATAACAATAAACTCAACGAGATTATTAAATGAAGTAGTCCGGACTCGAGGAAATCCAATCCCGGAGAGGAGGAGAGATCGTCTCATTCGCTTACCGTGTTTAGGAAAATCGTCAGGCTTTAATTCTCAGAAGGAAGGAAAGTAAGTACGATTATTATTGTCCTTAAGATTAATATTGCGGTTGGAATATTCAAGTTGCCAATGCCAGGCGTCATGAAGTCATTTACATTTCTTACCACTCACGTACTTTTTACGTCTCATTTGAAACGCAGCTTCTCAAAACAGACAATCAAAATCGCAAGATAGTATATTGTTTTATTAGGAGTAAAAGTGATACTTTTGTGAATAGTCTGTAGGTTTGCCGGACGAACGAAGTGAGTCACAAAAGTGGCTTTTACTCCATTACGTCTTATTAAAGACATATTATTTTTTCGCCGACTAACAGCAAAGTTAGTTTACTGACTAATATCAATCAGCAAAGTGTCACTTTCCCTGCCTAGGCAGGAAAGTGAGCATTTTCCTGCCTAGGCAGGGAAACTGACATTTAGTCTCCATGGTAACCAACTAGTAACAACTGCGATTTTTAATGAATTTTTATTGAATTTATTACAACAAAAATAGAGAGATTGAGAATTGTAATAATTTCATTATTTTAGAATATATTTAAACAATCGGCGAAAAAAATAGGCTCAACTCAGCAGTAAAATAGATTGACTGCCTTGGCTGAGTTCGCTACGCTCAGCTAGGAATTATCAGCCGCGGCAGTCAGTCTACCATTTTGCTGCCTAGTTAAAAAAATAACTGTTGTCTTTAAACGTCAATTATCTGAAAAAAATAAAGATAATAGTATATTATTTTATTAGGAGTAAAAGTAATACTTTTACTCCGAATAAGACATGTTATTTTTTCTTCAAACGTCGATTAGCTATAAAAAAGATAAAGATACAAAATGTAACTGTGCACTGACATTAGCAACGGAAGTAAAAGTCCGCTCGAGCGGAAGTAAAAGTACTTTTACTTTTGTTGCTAATGGCAACACACAGCCGTCTGAAATGTCAAATTGTAATGTCATGAAATGAATAAGAAATGTCATGATTTTCTCGTTTGAAGAGAAATATAGTTTTTAACTTTATCCCCTTAAAGTACGTAAAAGAACCTACGATTTAAAATTAGTATATTGTTTTATTAGGAGTAAAAGTGATACTTTTGTGACGAGTCTGTAGGTAATTACAGACGAGTCCTATCGGCATTTAACTGAAAGTGATTTGCGATATTTGACATTGTACGGAACGAAAGTGACGTTATGGCTTATTTGTTTTTCGCCGATTGAGAGCAAAGTACTAACTTTGTTGACTAACGTCAATCAGCAAAGTGTCACTTTCCCTGCCTAGGCAGGAAAGTGCTCATTTTTCTTGCCTAGGCAGGAAAGTGAGTACTTTCCTGCCTAGGCAGGGAAACTGACACTTAGTTTCCATGGTAACCAACTAGTGACAACTGTGATTTTTAATGAATTTTCGTTCAATTTATTACAACAAAAATAAAAAGATTGAGAATTGTAATAATTTAATTATTTTAGAATATATTTATACAATCGGCGAAAATATTATATGTTCAACTCAGCAGCAAAATAGATTGACTGCCTTAGCTGAGCGTCACTACGCTCGGTTAGGAACTATCAGCCGCGGCAGTCAATCTACCATTTTGCTGCCTAGTTAAACAAATAACTATTTTCCTCCAACCAACGACCTATTATGTAATTGCAAGCTGAATAAAGTATATTCTTGTTCCAGGACACTCTTGGGAACGCGGAAGATGCATGCAGCTCCATCTTATCACTATTTTTGAAGAGAAATTCTAAAGGATGTGAATTATATGTACATTATATAATATAACATAGACCATTTTAAATTGTACACAGAATTTTAATTAATAAAATTATGTATATTTGAATTTGGCATTTTTAATTTCTGATACCTATCACATTTAGTATGATTAGTGTCTAGTAAGATCTTGAGGTTAAAAAATACTATTATGGTGTTAGAAAGAAGGTTAAAGTCTTTTTTAAAATTTAAATTTTGCAAAACCAGCCTCAGTAACTTCGCATATAATAATTTTAGTCCTTCACTCGTTAAATATACCTTCTCGCTTTCCTTTTATCCTAATACACCTGACATTTATTAAAATCTATAAATTTTGCTTCAAAGATGTAATTTTAATGCTTCCGATATTTCGTTAAATACCTCCTCGCGTTTCTGTTATCCTAATACCGTTGCTAAAACTTTTAATTCGAAAATCTACGAGATGATGTTAAATGTGTATCAGAAATAAGTACCAGGATAGCAGAAACGCGAGGAGGAGCATTGAAATTAATCCTTGGAAGCAAAATTTTTGATTTGAAAAATGCACCAGGAATATCAGGATCACAGAAACGCGAGGCGGTATTTGAGTAACACCAGGATCGCTAAAATTATGCCTCTTTGAAACAAAATTTCTATATTGTAAAATATATCAGGATAGCAGAAACGCGAGGAGGTGTCCAATGAAATTATTAGGAACACGGATATTAAATCTCTTCCGTCTTAATGCTAAACGCAGTCTAGTCTGATTTTAACGATCTGTGGAATAAGAAGCTGCTTTGTATGGATTCAAAGCAAAATTTGTTGATTTTGAAATGTATCCGGATTATTAGGATAGCAGAAACGCGAGAAGGTATCTAATGAAATTATTAGGAGCACGGATATTAAATCTCTTCCGTCTTAATACTAAACGCAGTCTAGTCTGATTTTAACGATCTGTGGAATAAGAAGCTGCTTTGTATGGATTCAAAGCAAAATTTGTTGATTTTGAAATGTATCCGGATTATTAGGATAGCAGAAACGCGAGAAGGTATCTAATGAAATTATTAGGAGCACGGATATTAAATTTCTTCGGTCTTAATACTAAACGCGGTCTAGTCTCATTTTAAAGATCTGTGGAATAAGAAGCAGTTTTGTACGAATGCAAAGCAAAATTTGTAGATTTTGAAATGTATCCGGAGTATTAGGATAGCAGAAACGCGAGGAGGTATCTAATGAAATTATTAGGAGCACAGATATTAAATCTCTTCGGTCTTAATACTAAACGCAGTCTAGTCTGATTTTAATGATCCGTGGAATAAGAAGCAGTTTTGTATGAATTCAAAGCAAAATTTGTAGATATTGAAATATATCAGGAGTATTAGGATAGCAGAAATGCGAGGAGGTATCCAGTGAAATTATTAGGAGCACGGATATTAAATCTCTTCCGCCTTAATACTAAACGCAGTCTAGTTTGATTTTAATGATCTGTGGAATGAGAAGCAGTTTTATACGAATTCAAAGCAAAATTTGTAGATTTTGAAATATATCCGGAGTATTAGGATAACAGAAACGTGAGGAGGTGTCTAATGAAATTATAAGGAGCACGGATATTAAATCTCTTCGGTTTTAATAATAAACGCAGTCTAGTCTGATTTTAATGATCTGTGGAATGAGAAGCAGTTTTGTACGAATTCAAAGCAAAATTTGTAGATTTTGAAATATATCAGGAGTATTACGATAGCAGAAATGCGAGGAGGTATCCAATGAAATTATTAGGAGCACGGATATTAAATCTCTTCGGTCTTAATACTAAACGCAGTCTAGTCGGATTTTAATGATCTGTGGAATAAGAAGCAGTTTTGTATGGATTCGAAGCAAAATTTGTAGATCTTAAAAAGTATCAGGAGTATTAGGATAACAGAAACGCGAGGAGGTATTTAACGATGTACCAGGAGCACTAAAATTACACTCCTTTGAAGCAATATTTTTTTTGTTTTACAAGTATTTGAGTTATACCACCCGGTAAGAGATCTACGCCATCAGTTTGTTCACTGTCATGGGCGTCCATAGGGGTGGCGAGAGGGTGCTTATACCCTTAATATTCATATATATAAAGTTTTTTAATCTTCGCTTCTGCAGTGGATGAGAGAGGGGGCAGAGGGGGCGGTTTAATTAAATGAAAGCCAAAATAATATAAACATTATATTACAGACGATACAGTAAAATTCTAGAGTACATTTATTTTTTTATACATACAAAAATTAGCAAAACAAAAATTAATATGATTTTCTTCAAAAATATTAGGATTTCCACACAGTCCTCTCTTCCCCAAATTTTCAAGTAGGGTGCTATCGTCTGACGTTATGTTGCAACGCACTAATCCTGAAAAAATACCTTTTGTTAGAATAATAGTATAAAAAAGAAACAAAACAATTCACACCATAATCGAGTTGTCCACTTGATGCGCACGTGCGAAACGTGCGCATCAAGTGGACAACTCGATTATGGTGTGAATTGTTTTGTTCCTGATGATGCTAACATGATTTGCAAATCATGTTAGCATCATCAGGAAACGAGTAATGTGATGATGATGCTATGGTGAAATGTGCGTCGAGTGGAGCAAGTGCAGTCGTGTGCATATGTGATTTGAAACAAAAACTGGGTTAAAACTATTAATTTCGCTGGCAAATATTACAAAATGTGATACTATTCTTTAAATGATAATAATTACATTATGCGTTGTCTCTATAGAGCGAATTACGAGATGAATTCTTTGTTATATTTCTACCACATGTAATTTTAAACAATAATGTCCTAGTCGTACAAATATATTGTCGTTTTAGACCCAATTAAAATACCGATGCAATAAATACGTCATAAAATAGCAACGTATGGGTGCAACCTGCGCATTATTATTAAAAAAATACATGCGGTAAAAATATAACAAAGAAATAGTATATTTCGTACAGTGTGTAATTATTATTTTTTAAACAATAACATGGCCATTCTGTAATATTGACCAACGGAATTGAGAACCCCCGAATAATTGTACCTCAATTTTCAGGTTTTAAATTACATATGCGTATACTACTCCTCATTTACACCGACAGGTGGCGCCACTTACATACAGGTGACTAGTGGTGTGAAGGTTTTCTGCGTGATTTTATACATCCACTAAATCTCCGTAAGGAACTGTACCTACAGTAATTTTGATTAGAAAATAACTTGAGTATATTAGATTGTTAAATCCCGAGACTGTAGGTACAGTATTTGATTCTATATGTATGAGAAACATGATAATTATGCTTACTTTCTCTGCTTACTGCCTGATGATGAACGAGATGAAGGCGGCAACGTTTGTTCCAGTACTCCAGATAGAGGTAGGTGGTTCTACGAGGAATGTGTAGCATGTCATAACGTAAGACTTCACTCATCCTTTGGATAGTAGGTGTTCTATGGCTCGCTACTCGCCTGGAAAATTAAGTTCGTTTAGTTTTATCGATGGACACAGTCACCATTGGAATTTTTACAAACTAAAAAATTAAACGTCAGACCATTACCAAGAAATGCATATGCACGAGTGGAAGTTTATAGTACAACAAGTTGTGGAATATACATTCCAAACGTGTTTTAGACTATACTATCTCTAACAATATTTGGGAAAGTACACGTTCCACAACTAAAAATTATATTGGAATAAATGTCATTCCAACACACGAGGCGTACGGTATTATTCCAATACAGTGTGTTGGAATGGCATTCTAACACAGTGTGTTGGAGTGACATTTATTCCAACATAATTTTTAGTTGTGGAACGTGCACTTTCTCCACGACCATTATAGAATTTAATAATTCCGAAATCATTTTTAATAATAGAAAGTAAAAATTCTCACTCTTGAGATAGAATATTTATTCTGAAAGACTTGTTTCTTATACGTTTTGCATGTATTGTCATTCTGTAACAAGTGCCAGAATGAATATTCCATAATTGTGCTCAACGAAATACATAGATTGCCGTGGATGTCAAAACTGTCAGTGTCAAATGTAAATGCGGCGTTTTGAGACAATTTTTAATTTAAATCAACAAAATGAGTGAAAAATCAATAAATAACTTAAACATAATATTTTTAGTCGCAAACTCCTCTATAAATCCTTATTTTACTATAAGGAAAGTAACCAGACTGCAAGCAAAGTTACAAGTCTGGCGCGTTAAGTGTAATAATTGCATATTACCATCAAAACGCTAATGCTTCGATTGCAACAAACACCAGCCGAAAGACTGATCCTAGTTAAAGGAGCTCTCTTGCCAGTCGTCACACACTACTTGCAGACTGCAGTTTCGAGCTGTTGGCTCTCGTCAGTGCAAGGCAGGCATGTGACGACCGGCACGAGAATCCTTTGACTATTTGGTACATCCCGGTATTTTTACAATAGCGACGTGTAAAATAGCCAGCAGGTGCCATCTAGCGGTCCAGTGTCTGTTGCAATCGAAAAATAAATAGCCTGACTTGACTTAGCATAGTTCAAATAAATGTGCTTTTAGAGGGAATATTAAACATAATATTTTTAGTCGCAAACTCCTCTATATGTGTGACGACTGGCAAGAGAGCTCCTTTAAGTAGGATTAGTCTTTCGGCTGGTGTTTGTTGCAATCGAAGCATTAGCGTTTTGATGGTAATATGCAATTATTACACTTAACGCGCCAGATTTGTAACTTTGGGTGCAGTCTGGTTACTTTCCTTATAGTAAAATAAGGATTTATAGAGGAGTTTGCGACTAAAATTATTATGTTTAATATTCCGCCCTCTAAAAGCACATTTAAACAATAAATAACTTGTTTTGTTCAGATTTAATTGGTTTTTCTTAAGCCTTGGTTTCCTCGAACAATCCGTCGGGGAAAACCGAAAATCTGTTGATCGCCAATGACGGCGATTTCGGTCCGAAGTGTTTTGTTAGAAATGGGTGGTTCGTATCTCTTTTTGTCCGTTGATCAGCGATTTTGTCTTTTGCGTTAAAGAGAATGGACTCCAATGAATTGGTTGTACTTTTATTGTTGGAAGAGGAGGACATGGTATCGGTATGTGCGACCTACAAAGCTCCAAATAAGCCCTTTTCTTATTTTCTCCCCTATTTTCTTCCATATTATGTTGTTTTTCAACACCAAATCCTTATAACTTTTACCGCTGACGATATATAATGCTGGATATGGTCTCACCAAGTCTATTAGAGCTTCATCATCTTCTGCAGAAAAATTTTGAAACATATTTATTCGTCCACAATTGAAAGAACTAGAGCAAATTGTATTTAAACACTGTCAGTTCAGCCGTGCGATTCCGCTGTAATCAAACTCAACAGATTCGAACGGAGAGGTCAGTTGTGCGCTGCGGAGCCACGCAGCTGAGCGGACTCTAAAAAACCGGCCCCATTTAAATCTTCACGTTAAAAAAAATCATCATATCGCGGCGGTGGACAGACTGTCGGTTCTCCGCGACGGATTTATCGAGGAAACCAAGGCTTTACTAATGGTCGTGGAGAAAATACAGTCTGTTACTCGGCTAAAATGAAAATTCGATCTACTCGTGGTTCCTCACGCTCGCGGTCGGAATCTTTCATTCGTATCGAATTTTCATTCTAGCCTTGTTACAAAATATATTGTTCTAAAGTTAGAGAATCCAAACTAGTAGCCGTTATTGAAATTGTGCAAACAAAGTAATGTGTCCATCATTTTTATATACCTCAGAAAAGTGTACATTTGTCCAAACTTTCAATGATTTTGAACTTTAGGTAAAACTAAAGCACACAGCGCACGTATAGCAATAAAAAAAATAATTAGACACTATGGAAAACTGTGCACCTTTACTCGATGCCCTGCGAATATTATACAAGCAAGAACCAAAACGGACATAAATTAAATTTACTGTAAAAAATTAACTTGGCGTCAAGGGCAAGTTATGTGCACTTACAAAACAAAATTGACTTGAAATTTATTCGAGTCAAATGTTAATTTACATGCCGTAAGGGCGGCGTGGAAACCAATTTTTTATTTCTATCGACTTACAGAGACTAACTCGATTTAACCGATTTTAAAAGCATTAGCGAGTTTCCTTGTCGGCTAACTCATTCGTCGACGCAGCAACCGCCGACGTTCGTGCCGCCGTAGCAGCTGGAAGCCGGGAAGTTCCAAAACTAAGACTCACCCATAGGGAAAGTCCATAAAAGTATTAGATCCAGGTGTTGCAGAGAGACGCAAACAACCGTCGGAGTTCTCGGACTTTCGAGTTGTAGGGTAACGTGCACTTAAAGTCCCGCGAACTGGAAAGCACAAACTGCTTTGTTTTCGTCTATTCGTGCGAGAAACATCCCCCGTACAGGTAGATTAAAGAAATACAATAAGAATACCCGGATTTATTTAGGAGCATGTAAGACGGCTTATGTGTCGGAAGTCAAGAGGGATAAAATGCACGACGATATAGCGAAAAATTGTATATTTTTACCGTTTGAGTCTCTAAAATACTTTCACAGGCCATCTATATCAAAAATAATGTTTCTTTACAGAGATATACGAACATTTGTATTCAAGATGAAGATGGAAATAATCTCTATGCTACCTAAATATTTATTCTTTCTGGTTTGCTTGAACTGGAGGTATTATTTACCTTTCGGTAAATATTTTGAACGTATTTTCTGATGTTGGACGATTTGAACACCACACCCTATGCTCTTTTTGATGCACGATTATTTTTTAAATTTTGTATATGATAAATACATATGAACTTTTTCTTCCTCACTGTAAACCATTTTGATTATTTCATTAAAGAAATGTCACTTATCAACCATAATAGTTGTCACTTCCATAGCTCACTTTAATAATATTAAGTTTTCCATATTTACAGTAACTAGTTTAGCTAAGATATTCGACGTTTAATAACTCAAAAATGGTATATGGTTGCAGTTACATATGATATATTTTTGAAACCAGGAAAAATGGATCATTCCAAAATTTTAATAAAATACACAGGGTATCCCATTTAAAAATATATAATTTTTTATATCCCTTGAAATCTGCACGATACTGTAATTTTGATAGCAGTTTAACTCCTGTTTTCTATTGTATAAACATTCAAAAACATAAACACACACTATACAGCGACTTGAAAATCGGGATGATTCATAACAAAAACATCTGCCTTTATTAGAAAAAAACATATTAAGTTCTTCTTGCCGTTGACGAATTTTTTGCAGGGAGCTGGCCCAATAAGAGACGTTATTAAAAGTTGTGTGTAATTAAACAGAAAATAATCGATATAGCAATTGTATTTTGAAACAATATTTAATATTCGCGGCTACAGGACATATAGACAACATAAATCTAAAACACTTGTCTGGAAAGATAAGACGGGTTCGGATCTAGAGCACAACTGAGTGTTTAGTTATAAAGAAAATAAATGATATATAAAAGATTTATAAATGACGGTCGGTATTAATGGATGCAGTGTAATCGTTCAGAGTAAGAATAATAACCAAGATAAGTGTATAGTATTGAAAACCACAAAAGAACTATCGAGCAGCGGGTCATGATAAAAATATAATCATACTTAAATGACATCGGCACCTCCGCCATATATTCGAAAATTTCTGATTGTCCCATAATGGTTCTAAAAGCTGATGATTTATCTTTCTGGTTATTCCCTAAAGGACAATTCACTTATTAAGTGCCTTAGTAAGTATCCCGAGTATAAGGGGATGGTGCAGCCAAGATTGTTAAAATTATTAGAGTATCTCAAGCACTCTCTAATGGATGAAATTTTGTATGATGAATTTTTATTTCATGAGTTTGGCAGACCGATTGTTCGAGTAGAAGGCAGTAGCGGACCATCTGAAAGGTCAATGTTTTGTGTCTAGGGTTTTCTAAAGTTGTAATTTTCCAGTTGTAATAATTTAAACTTTATCGGTGGATACTACCCCTTTAAAGGTCACACAATTCTAGTATCTACAGTCACTAACAAAACTGCTTTACCTTTAGGACATCACCGAAGCCACTTAACTAAGAACGAAATCTCTGGAATCCAAACGAATTGCAAGCATGGATCTGAAAGAAAATGAGAAAGAAAATTTTATTTATTACTAATTATTTCTACACAAACAACTCTGTTTGACCAACATTTTGCTAGTCAATTTGACATCATTACCAGAGTGTTGAAATTCATTTATAGTAGTGGTTTTATGTGGTACGTCTTCATTATAAATATGTCCCCTCGTTAACTCTCATTATTCATAATGTCATAATTCATGGTTAATGTAACAAATATTTGGGATATAATCGATGAATGTACCGCTACCACATTGTTTTACTTGATCTAGTTTTGTCTTTCTGATGGAAAATACTAATAACTGAAAAAATACATTTTCCATATACATTCCTCCCTCTAAATTACTTAGAATTTTTTTAATGCGTTACAGCGTTACTGATGAAGACAAAACTTCTCTTATGTCACATATTATTTATAAAACAACCCCGAGATATATTTTATAGCGAGATCAAATCTCATTTATACACCCTTCGTTTACGTTCACATTTCCTAGCCGACCTCTCAATATTTGCCTAAAACAGCTCTTTTTCACAAGATCTCCTGCATCCATCTCGATTTCATATACTTTCCCGGAGATTCCATTCCATGTTTATTTCCTTATTTTTCGAGGTCGTTTTGGTTTTACAACATTTTTTTTCATATTTTATCTATCCAAATCTAAATTGGATTAAAATATTCAGCCAGACTGTTTTAAAATGTAAAGGAAATCAGATTATGTAGATCTTTTGTAACAAAGGAAATTAAACGGCGAAGGAAACAAAAACTCTTGATATGAAACATTTCGTTTCAAAAATATCCATCTTCGGAGTCACATCAGCGGCTCTCTTAAATCTAAAAATATCTAGAATTGTCTGTGCCTTAAAATATGTGGTTTTAATTACTATAACTATTTTATTTAGATTTCGAAAGCGTTTTGAGGTGAAACATTTTTTAAGAAATTAACTGCAGTTCAGTTAGAGTAACGAGGAGCAGCAGTTGACAGCTTTCAGCGAGAACCTGAAGGTAACAGATGGGATTCTGCCAAAACGTCATTTAGAAACCCGTGGCTCCGGGAGGAGCCGAATAGGGAATAAACCTGTACAATGCATGACTTGAGTTGTATTTAACTTCAAGAAAACTAATCGCCAGCTACAATTAGAATGGTAGTAACGTTTTCGCCTTCATGATTTTGTAAATATTAAAGTATTTTTTTACTACAATAAAAAAACGGCATTGAAAATAATTAATATCCCCAAGAGGAACTCCGTGAGAATGCTGTTCATACCATTTCTTTGCCTCTATTTTCAAGATGGACCGTTAGTCTGTGCCTACGTGTTGTCATCTTCCATTTACACATCCCTCTGACCAAGACATTCGATGACAGGGTTCGAGCAATTGCAGAGATTGCTAATTTGATGAGAGAACGCCTTCCCTGGCACTAGCACGTTCACCTCGAAGGACTCCCAAGGATTTTGAGCGACAATGTGTGGAGCATATGTGTAGCAAACGACAAATAAAAAAGAACTTGCGACCATAACTTAAGTTGTCTCTTTAATAATTGGGAAAATATCCAGGACATATTACAGATAAATGAGAAAGGGATAAGCCGCATGAAAATATACATATGCACGAATTGCGTAATAATTGTGATGAAATGAAATTTTTCAATACCAAATTTAATTTGAGATATAAGTTATGGAGCAATAAAATTTTCAGGATGCCCATATATTTAAAACTGAACATTCCCGCGTCTGAATAATCCCTCGAGTATAAATTTCAGATACAAAAAAATCTCTACAAAGCACCTTTTGTTCGTATAAAAACTTTATCGTTGTAGTATGGAAACAATCGCTGACACTTTTAAAAATCCTAGAAATATATAATTTATAGTTACATGGTAGGCTGGTGCTGAAGCGAATATTGAAGGTTAAAAAAGATATATTAACAGGCAAGGGCCAGCAGAACAGTTTAGTTACAGTTATAGGTATGAGAAAAAGCAAATAGTTCAGGAACGGCGTCATCGAAAGGGGGTGATAGTTACCTTAAACGAGGTAGTAGATTTTTCTTTTTATCTTGTATATATTGTAGAGAATATGGAGTATGTAGACTCCAAGCTTTAGCCACGAAAAAGCCACGAGTTTTTGGTATTTTTTTCAGTTTGTGGCCTATAACTTAAAAAGAATGCATCCAATCGAAAAGTCATCTATTTTCAAAATTAAAGAGCATTAAATTTCGCTTTCAATGAGTACCTCAAAGTTGAAATTTCGTCAAGAGGTATGGGCGTAATTGGCAGTCAATTTTTACAAACTTGTAAAAAACACTGGGTAACTTTTTAAACGTTTTCAGCTCTGAAACGGCTAATCTAAATGAAAGAATCCATACAATGGAAGTTATAGAGCACATAATTTCAAGTCCATATATTACCTGGTTTTTTAATTTAGATCAATATTAAGAAAAATACATTCAAAATCCAAAATGTCCTACATATAAATATATTTATTATTTTCTTTTATTCCTTTTTATTTTATTTTTCCATATTAATTCGAGAAAATGATTTGTCGAAATAAAAGCATAATGTAAAGAAAGGCCCAAAATTTATCAACCAAAAATAAAAATTTACCCAATGGTAGTAATACAACAAAGTGTAAAAGAATTAAACAAATACAAAGTGCAGTTTTTTCTTACACCTACAAGGTGAAATGAAGTAAAAATGAGTTTTCTCTTGATGAAACTTCAACTTTGAGGTACTTTCTGAGGACCACAAGAAATATAAATACGCATGCTCCTCCAATGTTCAATAAATTGTTAAATAACTGTAAATATAACGAAATAACTAATTTTGAAATGTATCCCGTTCTGATGGTAAAAATAAAACTTAATTTTGTTTTTAAAAACGCATCTTCAATCATTTTTGTAGTGCACAAAATAAAATTCCTCACAGTACAATAATGAATATTTCCTGAGAGTTATATTTCATTGCCTGGCAACGATTAGATGCAGCATGTTAATATTGACTTTTCCTTTCAGAATTTTTTGTCAGAAATGTTAATATATTTAAACGATTTGAAGAGAAAATATTTTTTTAATCTGTGGCGACTAAAGACTGTAATCGACTCTCAGATCCGCCTCCCCGCAGCCGAGACGATAAATCACACCCCGTACATCACACTCAAATAACACTAAAAGTAATTGCCGCCAGCGTGTGTTAAAACCCTCTTATAACGTACCCCAAAAATAAAAGAGATCCGCAAATTATTCTGTAAATAAATGTAACAAGTATACCAAATATAATTTAGCTACCCCTGTGCGCGTGTCACCCCCCACTTTTCCCATAAAATCCGTGCGGGGTAGTCGCCAGTGTAACTGTAGATTTCGCGCCGTGAAGTCGTCCGCGGGTTTTCGCGAAAAGTTTCCCGATTTTCCGCTACCTACTCACCCGATACGAATAAAAATCTCAGCGATTATTGACTTCGGCAAGCGCGGGTGCGATTTTTTGTGTGACTCTCTGGGTACCGTTCAATGCGTGTGTAAGAGTGGAGTACAGTGCAGGGCATTATTTTACGGTGAGTGTAGGCCTAGGACAATATGTTATATAACTAATCTAAGGTCAATATCGACTAAGTATTAGTTTTAAGTGCAATCGGTTATTCTTTTAATACTGTGGTTTTGCTTGAAGCAGTACTGATATTGAAACGTTGTCTGAAGATGGCCAGTGGATTAGCCGAAACGTCAAGTACTTCGGTCTATATGATCAAGCTCTTGGAATTGTTTCGCGAAGTTTTGGTATCTTCCTTTAAATATATGTTGGGGTGTGGCCAGGAAAAAATGAAAACCCAGTTTCAAAAGTCGACGTTTTGTTTTTATTTAAAGACATCTTCAGGATAATCCAAGTTAGGTTTTCCTTGTAAAATAAATACTTAAAATTGAATATGGCAGGTATATTTTGAGGCATCAAACGCCATCTGTGAGTATATTTATAAAAATCTACCTGATTTTTGGAACAATTTTGTGCATAAATTAAAGTCATATTAATATTTTTGCAGGTGTTAAGGACTTCTATAATTATTATAATGTAGTGTATGGTCTATTACAGAGAAGGTTTTCTTTCACAATTTGGAATAATATTTATATTAATAATACATGCGACAATTGGCAGTTTAAATAGCCCAGAATATGTAGTTCTATGATGGTATACCACTGCATCTAATAGGCAATGATCATTTGCAACAATTTCAAACAAACGAATTGATCATGCAGTCCTATATGCCGGTCCCTGCGACCACCAGATTTATGTCCGTTGGATAAATATCTCTGGATGACAACGCATAAAACAGCCATTATACTAAGTTGAAATCATTATTGATGTGACATTTTATTCTTAAACTTGCACCAACTCTCATCAATTAGAATAAATATATAGGATGGCAGATCTTCCGACATCGTCAGAGATTATAATGTTCGACAAGTGACGTAGTTCGTAAGTTTTCAGGTGTGTTAGAACATCTACCATTAGCTGAATTTCACACGATTACATTACCTTAGCTATTTCACTAATAACTCACCGTTAACGTGCGATGGGAAACGCATCCGCTTTGAGTTCTGCTTTCAGTGGAAACTTCTCCGTGGGGCGAATTCTTCCATTGCGAGGCAAAGTCGAATTTATTTGCTACAAAAGGAACAGGAATCATCAGTCTTGAGTCCGGGGTATTTGCCGGGGATCAAGGAATATTTGTACAATTTTCTGGACGACAAAACCGAACAGCCTGGATTTATTTCTTTTGTGGAGACGTATTGAGATGAACGATGTAAATTTCTTCGTGCAAGTGATCTGAAAGGATTGAAAAGGGAACTCATGTATTATTTTGATTAAAACAAGCAGGTGATTGTTGGTGGTGTAAGAAAATGTGACAGTTCTTATTAGCTTGTATTATGCAGCAGATAATGAATAATGGATGATATTTTTATTTATGAATGCACAGAATATTCTATAAGTTTGGCCTAGAGATTTTATTTCGTAAATAGGTAGGTAAAAAAATTTCCCATATACTTGTACATCCTACTGCAAAGTATGATAGATGTTGTCAGTTTGCGGATTTATCTTTAAAATTTCATTTGTGTCCTAATTATTAACAAAAAATTTTTTTTATTTATATAATTATCAATAAATAAGCAGAAATATGGGAAAATAACATACATAGAAGCCTAATTATAAAAAAATGTTTAAATCACGTTATAAGATTTATTTACTTAGTTCAATTATGATGATCCTACAAGAAAGGGCTGTAAATTGTAATTCTCCCCAACATATTCCCGACTAATGAGTATTGCTAATCTACAAAGTTAAAGTATACAACTAACTGTAACTCATTTTAACCCCTCATAAACCTTAGCCAAAAACTACCCATAAAATAACATGATTTCAACTCAGCGCTGGAATTTATTAGAAAACTTTTGAATTTGGTCTAAGTAGTTAAATAAAATGTGATTTACTCGCAAACGGCTATAAAATCGTATTTACTGAAACAAAAGATTATAAAGTTAAAATTGCTACTTTCTCAACTTCAAAAACGTTAGCTTATAAAGCCAAAAAATCATACAAAATCGATTTTTTCTAGGAAATGCATTTCAATGCACAGTATTCATTACTATACTTAATTATAGATCGGAGTGAGTGACATTTTTTTGTCGAAGATGCACTTGACGGGCAGGCGCAGTAAGCCCGACAGCGGAGACACAAAAAATTACTTTTACCACACATAGAACATGGTATGATTTTCTTCAAACATCATATTATACGTATAAATTATTTCAAAAAATTTTTCGAGGTCGAATTTCCTTTAAAAATCCATGAGCGAGAAGAAATTTTAGGATTTTTAATTCAAGAGCGAGGGAGATTTGGTAAGAAAATTTTAGACCAAAATTACTTGACAAAAAAGAAACTTTAGAAATGTTTGCAAAATCATGTAGGCTGATGCCGGTGTTTGTTGCATCTCTGATGCATAAATAAGATGGCTTTGACTGGCATTTTGACGTATTTCAGTGACAGAAATTTTAATAGCGTGCTGTGAATTACTTTATTACCGTTTTGGGGAGAAATGTCGCATTTTGAACAGGAAAATACTAAGATAATCAGAAAAGAGTTGGACAAACTAATTCCAACAAATACGAAAAGACCTATGAGTTTTTTTCACGTAATATCACACGAACTCGCGTGGAAGGGTGGTGAAGGGACAATGGCTAAAGTGAAACATTTTCGTAAAGAAATAGACCATAAGGGAGAGTTCACAGGAAGAATGGAATATAACCCTGTGTTTACTAAACAACCCAAGGCTGATTAAGAAAACTAGCCGATATTATGTAAGAAACACAAAAAATCTTAATGAATGCCCTGCGCACGACTATTTAAAAAATTCATGGAAAAACGTGAAAATCTAACAGTGAATAGATTGTTCTTGACCCCCAATCCAAACTGGAATGAAATTTTTTCGAAAGAATGATATAAGAATAGTCCTGTTAGTAAAAAGACGATTGCTTTTTGGTTAAAAGAATCTGCATCCAAAATAGGAATTGATGTTAAGAAAGTCAAAGTAATAAATCATTCTGCGAGAACAACAGCAGTGTCAAATTTGGCTAAAAATGGTGTTCAGGAACAACAAATCATTAAGATTACCGGTCACATCAATTCTCAGTCCATAAAGGCATACTTAAGATGGATATGGATCACCAACAAAATATAATTTACGCTATGAGAGGTGAACAATCTTTGGGAAACAGTCGAAGACTCGGTAAAAGCCATAGGCAAAACAAATTCACAGAAGTTGAACAACGCCAAGAATCAACAATACATCCAAATAATGTTTATAACAATTGTGTGTTTAATATTTGAAACAATTATAAGAGTTGAAGTAATATCTTATTTTTGTTTCTTTATTATATTATAAAAACTTTAGTTATTAATTTACATTCATTTACATTTCCCGCGTTCTAGTAAAGTAAGGTGTAAATAATTGTCTAAAATAAATATATCATAAGTACTAAAAACTTTACTTATTAATTTACGTTTATTTACTTTTCCCGCGTTCTAGTAAAATAAGGTGTAAATAATTGTCTAAAATAAATATATTATTTGATTACAGATAAATTTTTTGTTTTTTATTGTTTTATGTGGTTTCCTCATGTTTTAATAAAATGAAATATTTAATAGTGAATAGAATATGGTAAAAAAAATATTGATTATTTACATTTTTCATACTAGGATTCAGGGGAACGCTAGTATAAGGTAAGCTATAATGGAGTGAAGTAAAATTAAAACAAATTTAGTATACTTATTTTTTATATTCCCTAATATCTAGTCGCATAAAAATAATATAGCGAATTAATATTAGTCATAATAATTTATTTTCTATACCATCTTTGTACTACAGTAACGGAAAACCGAGGTGAAATGATATTTTCTGTGATTTAGTGGTGACAAATAATACCGCCTAAAAAAATCTCTAATAGTTAGCTATGGAATCACGTGTCTTGGAATGTGTCGTAAAACTCACTTGTCAATAAGAAAAATGTGTTGTAGTTTGTAACGTCGCGTCGGCAAGAAAGCAACATGACAGGTAACGAAAAAATTGTTAATAAAATGAATATCAAATCATACAGACCCTGTTCTTTTTGCAAAGAATCTGAGCACATTAAAGCCTATCATAAAAATGTAAAGTAATTGACGTTATCTAGTGGAAGAATCTGGATTAAATCCTGAGCAAGAAAATCTATTCCAGGAGATTACTAGCATTCTTCGTAAAGTTATGCCTTGTTTTGACCACAAATTTGGCATCCAAAAGAATAAATTGGTGTCGCAGTATTATCTGTATTTTATGAAACACAGGCATATAGTCAAAAAAACCTACGGCTCTGTGCTTTATTTTCCACTAAGGAAAGAAGATGTACAAGTGAAATATTTAAAGCATTTGGAATTAGTTAACGATGTAAAAAAATACAGTAAGCCAGAATGTTATTAATTTAATTTAAAATAAATATAAAAATATTTTTCATAATACAAATGCTATTGTCTAATCATTGCTGTCAAACTAGTAGGCTGGGGCCGTTACGGATTTTTAATGCTGAAAAGAAAAAAATTAATAGCAGGCAACGGCCGGCTGGAATATATAGTTGAGGTCATAAACAATGAAAAAAAAAACTTTGGAACTTGAGATGAAGGGAAGTAGTGAAATGGGGTGCTATTTAAGGGCTGAAAACCGTTTTTCGTGATTTGTGGCGAAACGTGACCTCCTAGAGAAAAGTGTTTCATACAGAAGTTGTAGATAATAAAAAAATCTAAAACTTTTATTGTATATATTTTTCGACATAACCTCAAAATTTGCGAGAAAATGACGTAAAATCGATTTTTATGTTTTTATTTTTTTTCTCACGTGAAAATTATTTAATTTAAATGAAACTTTGTGAAAGTACGTAATTATTTGCATATAATAAGCATGAATTTTTTCAATTATGGGAAATAAATATTTTTCGAGATTTTACCATTTTTCCGAAAAAACACCCCTATCTTCGGCGAACAACTTTATTGATTTTTTTTTAGATTTTTATGTTCTACTAGTGCTCATTTTTTCCGTCGAGATGTCTACTTTCAAATGGTATGTCGATGTTAGTGATCTATTGTCATTTGGCAGCTTAAAATTAAGAAAAACCGAAAAAAAAATTTTCGAATCCCGAATTTGTCCATTTTTTTCATTATTTTCAATTTTTTAGCATATTTATGTTAATAATTCATAATATTTTAATGAAAAAAGTTACTAAGGTATAAAATAACTAAAGTTGAATGAATTTAGTTATTGGAAACCACGCTAAAATTGAATACAAACAAAAAAATACTGTTACGTATTCAAACAAAAAAAAAAAAAAATTACATAATTTGAAATTTCTCAGCATACAGGTATTTGGAATGCCCGCCCAAAATGACTGAAGGTTGGGGGTAGAGAGGAGTAGGACAAAGTGAGCCTGCACAAGAGCAGCAGAGCTCGTTCTGTTGTAGTAGTAAATCTCTATTCGTCTAGTGGTGTAAAAGTATTTTCTCAGTTTGTGATGCGTCCTTTGTAAACGCACGTGGTGATTGAGTTTTCGACTAAAATTAAACGAATACCCTCTTCACAAGAAAAAAATCAGATCAAAATAATAATAATTTAATTATCACAATATCAAATAAATTACAGTCCGAGGGCTTTTTGTGTAAGCGAGCTCCTGAAGACGCCGACGCACTGATTGTTAATACTGTGATCCAATTAGCTAAACAAGATGATAAAATTGTAATAATCGTGGGTCAAGACATCGATTTACTAGTTCTTTTACACCAATTAAATTCGAATGGGCTGGATATTTATTTTCACAAACCAGGCTCAAGCAACGTCAAAGATTCATTTTATACATTCCATTGTTTTAAATACGAACCATACACAAGTGTAATAGCGTTTCTTCATGCTTTCTCTGGGTGTGATACAACTTCAAGTTTTGCTGGAAAAGGGAAAAAAACAATAGTAAGATCTTTATTGGACAATAAAAATGTATTAAACCTAGCCAGTGTTTATTATCAAAAAAATGTAGACCACATAACCATATCAAAAATGGATCTCAACTTACAGCTAGTATTTACAAAAGTAAGAAAATTTATAACTCATTAAATCAATTACGATTTGAGCTGTATCAGCAAACTACAAACAAATCCACTTTTAAATTGGAAAAACTCCCTCCAGCTGAAGAAGCAGCTGCACAACACTCCTACAGAGTCTATTACCAATTGCAAAGTTGGTTGGGTAATTTTGACAACGATCAGGATAACAAAAAGCAAAGGACTGGGGCTGGAACGAAAATGTAGGAAGACTCGTGCCGAAATACATCTGACAGTTCCGACTTGATTCCCGGAAAGTTGTTAAAAAGCGTTAGCTGTACTTGCGAAAGTGGATGCAATAATCAAAGGTGTGGCTGCCGAAAACACGGCTTAAAATGTACCAATCTATGCAATACATGCACTGAGAACTGTTCAAATAGAGACAGAGAAGTATTTGTAGATTTAAGTGATTCTGAAGATATTGATGAAGAGCCAGCAAAGAATAATGACATCGAAATTGAAGAGCCTGAAAATGCCAATGATTTTGAAGATAATATAGAATTTGAGAGTTTGATCGATGAAGAAAACGAACCACAACAAAAAAGGCCTCAAATTGATTAGATTTTAACAATCATTTTATTGATTTTTCTTTTTATAAGCTATACACAACCAATATTAATAAAGTAAATATTTGTAAATAAAGTAAAGAATTCGTAGCCAATATAAATAAATTGTATGTTGTATTTTATCATATTTATTTAGAATAATTTAATATAGATATAAAGTTTTCGAAACTTAACTGTAGCTTATGAAAATTAATAAAGTACTATTGATTTCCATGTAAATGTTAAGTTTCATGAAGTTTTCCCTACCTTTCCGTGATGAAATTCATTCAACTTTCTTTATTTTATACCAAAGTAAGTTTTTTCATTAAAATATTATGAATTATTAACATAAATATGCTAAAAAATTGAAAATAATGAAAAAAAAATCGACAAATTCGAGATTCGAAAAAGTTTTTTTCTGTTTTTCTTAATTTTAAGCTGCTAAATGACAATAAATCACTAACATCGACATACCATTTGAAAGTAGACATCTCGACGAAAAAAATGAGCACTAGTAGAACATCAAAATCCAAAAAAAAATCAATAAAGTTGTTCGCCGAAGCTAGGGGTATTTTTTCGGAAAAATTGTAAAATCTCGAAAACTATTTATTTCCCATAATTGAAAAAAATCATGTTTATTATATGCAAGCAAATACGTACTTTCACAAAGTTTCATTTAAATTAAATAATTTTCAAGAGAGAAAAAATATTAAAACAGAAAAATCGGTTTTATTTCGCAAACTTTGAGGTTATGTCGAAAAATATATAGAATAAAAGTTTTAGATTTTTTTATTATCTACAGCTTTTGTATGAAATACTTTTCTCTAGGAGGTCACGTTTCGCCACAAATCACGAAAAACGGTTTTCATCCCTTAAATAGCACCCCATTTCACTACTTCCCTTCATCTCAAGTTCCAAAGTTTTTTTTTCATTTTTTATGACCTCAAGTATATATTCCAGCCGGCCGTTGCCTGCTATTAATTTTTACATCTCAAAATGTAACGGCCCCAGCCTATAGGGATACTTCAACTTATTAACCACATAGGTAGGTGCTCATCGGTTAGTAAGATGTTTGTCATAACAACAATGATAAAATAACCGTGTCCGATTGGTTAATAATGATTGGTATAAAATTTTCAAAAAAATATGAATAAGGATTCCTTGGCATCAACAACAAATATAAACTTCAACAAACCAACAGAGTATAACGTCTACATTTAGTTAAATTTCGTTACTACCAGTTTAGTACTTATTATTAGAAGTTTTAAATAAGATCGAAACAGCCAGCTTGTTTCATTATGTGTAACGTGTGTCGTTGATTAAACGCTTACCGCGTATTCTTGCTTTGTTTTGAGCCATTATGTATGAGCTTCGGCCGCATCCTTTTGCAACGCCCCGTATATTTGATTTATCAATTTACTCAACTTTCCTGGGATAGCTTATATTGTGCAAGCTTTACATGTAGTTATGAAAAAGCTCCTCGCAGGCGGGACCATCAATCACGGCATTTGTAACCAAACGCTAATAAAATAGGGAAATATGAGGTAACACAATGCAGAATGGGAAAACGGATTCTCGTAATGCTCAAATTTAGAACTGCTTTGTAGGAAAATCTGGAGCTCCATTCAATTTTAGTTAAATATTTGAATTTGAATGGGACATTATGCAGGGGATTCGAACGTCGTCGATGTGAAATCAATGAAGGCGACATTAAGACTCCCTCTCCGAATATGCATAATTGACGCAGAAGAGGTGATCAATAACCGTAATTGGTTATTTACATGAATATTGTAGTCGGCCTTAAACATTCTGATTAGTTATGCAAAATTTATGGAAATTGGCTATATCGAATATCGGTTAGCTGGTTACTCTTTGCCTCCAAAAATCAGATTTTTATAATAATCCATGTTGTTTATTGACGTTCCAAACTTATTGTCTTACATTGTTTTACAGTTGTATTGTTAATCAACCGACATCTCAAATGATTTACTTACATATGCGAACATAACGTCGACAATTGGTCGCCTTTCATGTCACACTAAATCCATTCGAGTTGGCTTTGCTAACTTGCAGCAGGATTTGTGGATGATATCTAAATTGTGAATTCAAGTGACCGACATAATATATATATCCCGGGAAGTTAACGAATATTGGTGCTGTAAGCAGCGCAAAATGCTATTGAACAGCATGTCAGCATTTAATCTCGGGTCTATGTTTAGAGGAATGTTGATTTCGACAGAACTTCTCGGCACGCAAGGCGATTCCAGAAGCGATATACATTGTTTTCAGAAGTTTGTTTGCGGAACTACCAAACTGAGGCGTATATTTGAAAATATCTTCTGAACCGCTCGAGATACCCCTATCAATTTTAGCATAAACTATTACAAATATCAAATACTAAGTAACAGGTTCAGTAGTGCTATTTAACCTACAGATATAAGTTTAATAAAATTCAACACTGAAAAGACAGAACAGTAGATAGGATTTTTTCTTAGATACGATGTTGACCATACCAACATACTTAAGAAAATATTACAAAACACCTATTCGGCTAGTTGTTTTTATAAGGTCATATAAAACCGTACTTTATAAATAAATAAATTATTTGCCCAAGAGGTGGTACAACCCAATTGCGGGGTAAAAATTATGCACAATTTTATAATCATAGATTATTTGTTATAAGAAATTGTATGAAAAACTTAATAGTATAGCAATATTCTATAACATAAAACTCATAAAGTGTATACGACCGGAATTGAAACCGTATAAAAACTAAAAGCCGGCAAAAACAGTCGTATCTCTTTATTGTACATGGGCGGAGGTAAATAGAAATGATTGTCATAATAAAATGTTAAAATTGTATTCATTTTTATTATTTTTTGTTTATTAGGTTGATTTCGTCAATAACATATTTTTGAGGTATCAGTTTTAGATATAAAGTCTAAATATTTAAATTTATTGGTTTTAGTTTTAAAGTTAACCCATATTATATTGAAATATGTTATTGCTCAGCAAGGACCAACGAGAAGGTATGAACATATCTTGCCAGGAGGGGATGGGACAGGTTAGATTAACGAGGGGCAACGATTTTAGTCAAAAATAAAATAAAAATTTAAGTTTCTTCTAAAATAAAAACAACAAACAAAGCAAAGAGAATTATTATATGAAAACAAAAATAAATATTTGTATACTTATATAACACATAAATAAAAACAAAATTAAAATATTTCTCTAGAATGAAGCAACTTAAATTAAAATTTATTGTCAACTAAATAAAATATATTCCACGAAATGTAACAATAAAAAAGTGAACGAAAAAAATGAAGAAAAGTTAAATATTAATTGACGCGTCCGAATCTTCACTTTCTGAGGAGGAATCATTATCCAGTTGAATTAAAATCGGCGCACTAGGGGGTAGCGTTGAATATCGATTTTCTTCAATTACATGCCTAACGCAATTTTTCCATAAATCAGTATTATTGTCAATGTCATTTATTACTTCTCTTATATGATCAACTACTATCGCGCTTAACGTTGGAGAGTTATTACGTTTTCGTAAACATACTTTTAGTGTTCCCCAAACCATCTCGATAGGATTAAATATGCAATAGTATGGAGGTAACCGCAAAAGTGTATGACCGTGTATGTTGGATAAGTTATCAATAACATATTCCTTTTTGAAATTCTGTTCTTTTATTCTTTTCAGTAATTCGCGTTTTATTGGAACTTTTTTTTCTCATGAATTTTAAAATGTCTTCCTTTTTTGTGCTGTTATTCGGTATTTTATTTAATATACGCGAGTGATAAGAAGCATTAACTAATACAATTACCGAATTTGGCGGAATATTTGGTAAAAGCTGTTGAGAAAATCATTTTTCGAATAGATTGGCTGTCATGTCTTCATGATAGTCTGCAGAAGACCGCGATATTTTTTTGGCCGACAAGAGCAACGCATTGGGTACAAACCCAATTTCACTTCCCGCATGGAGTATGATAACGCGTTTTCTTCTAGAACACGGAGTATTTAAAACACAATTGTGCGAACTATCTACCCAACCATACTGAACAATATCATGCGTGTCAAACCACGTCTCGTCTAGATACACTATATGCCTGTTTAGTTTACGATATTCTCTAATTTTTTCCAAATAATCTACTCGAAGTGAAACTATACGTCGGGATTCCATAATTACCATACGACTGTCAAGTTTTTCATGTTTAAAACCGCATTCTAATAAGACATTTCGTAGTGTATCTAAAGACCTATAATTATAATCAGGATAATCGCTCAATTTTTCTTGAATCATTTTTAACGTAGCAACTATATTTTCTTCATACATATTATAAATTATACGCCGTATTACATCTCTAGTGGCATCATCAATATTTTTTAATTTCGTATTTTTCCGTTTCCTCTTTGCGCTGTGATCTACAACATCGCCTTCTCGAATTACGCGATACATTGTTGATTTTGATATTTTAGTTAATTCGTTAATACCTCGTATTATTTCTTTCTCACATTGTTCAGGATTTTCGCTTTCCAAACATTCATGTATATTTAAAATAATACGTTGACTTTGTACGAGTAAATCTTGGTTTTTAAACTCTAAATTTGTTTCGGCTTTTTCGACAATAACCAGTTCAACTATTTCGGGATTTTTGGGCGTTATTATATTATCCTCTGTTTCAAATAGTCTCCAGAAAGCCATGGTAAATTAGTAAATTATTACAATATTTTACCTTTTATACAGAAGTAAATATTTATAAATATGAACAGTAACTAACCAAACTCCTACGCTCGATATTATAATAGGTATTTATGCACTGCACTGGCACATAGACAGCACGTTGTTAGACTTCCACGTTAACTGATAAGAAACGATTTACGAGTTTTTTATGCTAGTAGGCCTGTCCGTTTTATTACCTTTAAACCAGTGCAGTCGTAGGTGGTTCATTCAGGCTGATTACATTGCCAGTCTAGGACTCGCCTGCACAGTTTCAACTGCCGTTCGAATCTGGATACCATTGCCAAATATATAGGACAAAATATCAAGTTCTGTACGCACGGTCCTGTGCTTGAAAACTGACCAGTTTCAATTTTGGCCGTATTTACTATAATATAAGTAAGTATAAATATAAGTAACTATATAGAAAGCAAAAACAAAACATATCTACATTTACACATTAATTATGTGTTCATACACACATACAGTGTGTCTCACTTTTCACTAGTACACCCCAATATCTCGGCCATTTGTTGATCCAGTACAGTAACAAGTTGTGAATTATAGTGGTGAGTCTATAGTAAATAAAAGTTATAATTAGTGTGTTATTATAAGGACTAATTTAGTAATAAATAAAACAGTGGTTACAGACAACCTGTGTTGCAATTATTGAATCTGCCTTTGGAGGTGTCTACTACAGGGTGTAAACATGTAATAATATTTACTATCGTATATCCTTGATTGTAATAATTTCCTTTACTTGCCTGCCGTCCACCTACGTCTATTATTAGTTTACCCTCCTGTATACATTTAACAATATGTTCTTCAGAACAACGCTACAAATAGCTACAGCAGTGTGCAACGTCAAACACTGCGATACGGACTTTTTTAGTGGGTAAATAGCCTAAAGGAGCTTTGCACTTAAGCTTTAGATAAATACACGTTATTGTTGAGCGGATTATTCTCAATACACGGCCCGTGTCGCTCCTTGTCATGCACGCTGCCAGCGATATTCGTGAGGGCATTGTGCCATGGAATACACAAAATAAACTCCTCTGGCTGCTACGAAAACGTGTTTTTACTTCATTTTCTCCGGAAAAGTAAATAAATACGTGGCGAGGATTGCATTGCGAGTTAAAACCCTGCTGTTTGGGTGGCAAACGATAAAAACTTTCAGGAAGGCATAACGAGTTTTTGTCTTGAAATTGACAAGACTAGAACACTAACGTTTCTATCTGTAGGAATTTGCAATGTATTTTTTAACACATATACAGCTAAGTCTTCCATTGTTAATGTGAAAATTTAAGGTCGAATCGAGTCTAAAATGAGAAGAAAATCTCATCTAAACATTATCGATGAATTAATAATGTAAAAAACTATGATAGCTAATAACAGAACCAACAAATGGAAACATAGAACAAAATAGAACAATAATAAACCAAATTCAAACAGAAAATAAAGTATTGACAAAATCCAAGGAGACTGCTTGCGAATGTAATATCTATTTTTCTGAAACTGGACACAAAATGGCTCAAGATATAATAAAAAACAATCGGAATGAAATTTTGACAGAAAATACAAAAGCTATAATAAAAAACTCAATATTTTTGTATCCATTCTCAGAAAATGAAATTATAAATAGTATAATAGTCTAAAAAACTATAGTGCACCGGGCCTCGATGCTATTCAGGTAAAAACAATCAAAGATTCTCTGATTTATAGTATACTATTATGTCGATTACTTTCAAATAAATAAAATTATTATTATTATTGTCATATATTGTGCTTTTTATAAGACATAACGCCAGAAATTTGGAAGAATAAAAATATAAACCTTGATAAACTCCTGGAGATAAATCACAACATGTACATGGCAGTTGTGTGTCCTTAATCAATGAAACTGGAGGAAAAAATGAGATTTCTAAACGACAATCTACCCCCTAGTCGAACAAAAGCTGTACTTAAGGTGTTCAAGAACCAGAAAGAATACGTGTACCTCCAGATCTTAAGCCTATCGGACACACATCGAATATGCAATACACAGCTTTAATAATCAACAGCCAAATTCGAAGAGTTTTAATAATCTTAGAACAAATCTGTTAATTTTAAGGAACAATTTTCCACAGGAATATCTATATCATCTTATTAGCACTATGCTCTGAAAGGGCAATTAAAAAAGAAAAATATGAAACATATCCCAAGCTCCAAGTATTCACGTGGTTCATATTCGTGAGAGTGAGAGGCGAGGGGTTGTGGCCAGCTATCAAGGAAATGTTGCTGCAAGAAGGCCGAATCCAAGACCTAACCAGGTCTATGTTTGTCCTGACTGCGGTCGACATGTGCTCTCCCGAATTGGCCTCTATAGCCATAGTCGTGTGCACCGTAGATGAATGGGAATTACAATAGACTACACCTTTTACTTGTTTTTTATTGTACACAATTTATCGACTGTAACATTTTTATACTCGGAGTCGAGTAACGGCTAATAATAATAATAATAATTCGTGAGAACAAATAAAAAGCGCGAATTGCTACCCTTTCAAACGATAGTATACGATAGACACAGTGAATGAAACTAAATTGAGATTATCGATGTGGCATAGTTAGCGAAACAATAATATACTATTTAATGTACCCGACCCTTAACCTAATTCGCAACGTAAGGCGTAACTCACGAATGCCCCTAAACTTTGCGACGTAAGCAACAGGATGATTATACAATTTTCCCATCTCGTAACCATCAGTAATAAGAAATGTATCCCTGATCCTTTATGGCATTGATTGGTGGGCCGGGGGCTTGGGTGCGGTTTAATATTCCGAATCATTCGGACTGCTTTGCTCCAGACCGGAACTTAGATTGGGCATAAGCAAGAGAATGACCAATGGAGCTATGGGAAACATACATTTTCATTAAATAGTGGTTTATTCCAGACTATGAATGTCTCTCGCGAGACAACGTTAATGTTATTATTGAAAAGAGACATTTATGTGAATGTCGAGAAGAAAAATCAGAAACTCTTTTAGCTCTTTAATAATATGTTTGATCCCCTGCCCGTAAAATATGTTTTAACAAAATGATACCACAAGTTCAGCAGAATGAGTTGAAATATTGTGACATTTCTCCAAACAGTCAACTTGTTTGTTGTTCCTTTTACAGGGGTATATCTTCCTTATTTTCCGTTTTATGTAGAGTACTGTCCGTAAAGTTTCGTATAAAAATTGTAGGGTTGTATATATATTTAGTAAAATGCAATTAAAAAGACAATTGCTTCTATAGCTCACGTGATATAACAAAGTTCTCTTTTAAATGAAAAACCCTGTATATTTTTACCTATTCTTTTAACCAAACAGGCTTAAATTAACACCTTTGAATGCATTTTGTTGGGGTTGTTAAAGGACAAAGTTAATTATAATTTTAATCAGAATGTAGGCGTTGCCTCACCAGGAACTGCATCCATCGATATAGGAAAACGTACCCACCAGAAAATTTAGGAACTACTAATGGAAGCGTGGTCAATCCAACTAAAATAATTACAAGCATCTGGCACTTCCGGTTATACCGGAAGTCGATACCAACTTCCTTATTTTAAATAGAACACCCTATGTATTTTAGGGTTTTCGAAAAGAGCATAAAATTCTGAGTCAAAAACGTTATAACTTTCTTCGTGTACAAGATACTCATTTGCTTCTTGGCATGCAGAAAGGAGACCTGCACTTTACAATTGAATTACATTCAATAATAGTATACCAAGTGTTCCATTTTTGACGTTACATTTTGTAAATTCCAAACCGCGAAAACTTGTTTAGGTCAAATGAAATACCCTATATTGTTTTACATCAAATTATGTAAAATTATTCCTTTTTTTCTGGTATAAGCATTGTGGAAGTTTAAGTTACAACTTTTTGAATTATTTGCGATTTTCTTAGAAATTCAGGAATTTTTAATAAAAATTTTACCAAATTAGCCATAATTAGAAGCAGTTAGTAATGTCCGTCATTCTCTTATGTCAATGACTGCCATTACTGATTGTTTCTAATCATGGCTAATTTGATAAAAAATTTTACAAATAATTTTTGAATTTCTAAGAAAATCGCAAATATTTCAAAAAGTTGTAACTTAAACCCCCACAATGCTGATATCAGAAAAAAGGGAATTTAATTTTACATAACTTGATGTGAAAAAATATAGTGTTCCATTTGACCTAAACAAGTTATCGCGGTTTGAAATGTACAAAATCTAAGGTCAAAAATAGAACACTTGGTATACTATTATTAAATGTAGTTCAAATGTAAAGTTCAGCTCTTCTTGTGTTCTTTTTACATGCCAAAAGTCAAATGAGTATCTTTGTCAATTTTTTTTAAATGCTAAATATCTCTGAGTTTAGGCATAGGGTATCCTACACGTTTTTGACTCAGAATTTTATGCTCTTTTCGAAAACCCTAAAAGATATAGGGCGTCCCATTTAAAATGAGCAAGTTGATATCGACCTCCGATATAACCGGCAATTTTGGACCACCACGTATAACGAAAAGGTACAATTATGTTTCCAACGACATATATATTGTGATATTTAATCAAGGAGATAGATTTTAGTAGAACCACTATAGTCCAAAATTATTTCAGGCATTAGTACGCACATGCACATCCTCCTTCCAATCCCGCAAGAAACAACCAATTTTCCACCATATCGAAATATTGCCGACACAAAACCCCAAGTTTAATTTAACGGTACATAATTAAATAGGTCCCTTTGTTTTTTACTTTATACCCAACCAACAGAAATCGATCTTCCCGTCTGCATTCTAGCCTGGACGGCGAAGTAGGCCGTGAAATTACCCCGTTGCTCTGTTTAGGATCTTATTAAGAAAATTTACCCCATGTTTACATACCGCTGGATTCTCTTCGTCAGTATTAATGACCAGCATTGTTCTAGGCCACAACATCGTATTTCTGCTACTCCACAGCCTTCACTCTTGTAATTGTATGCCTCGCAGACACGGCGCGGCGGCATGTTTGTTGGGTTTACGAGGATTTTACGAAAAAATAAATAAGTGCGACAAGTTTGCGTTTGCTTTAACAAAAGATGAGACTCTGTTAGTTTGACTGCAGTCCCATATGTTCTCAATTCATTTGCACACTGCTTGTAAATGAATTGTTATTTTCTTTCGAAGAATCTGATATGCTAAAATTGGTGTAGCCAACATGTTCGCCTGATTTTAACTTCATTGAGTATGTTTAGGACGAGTTGCAAGTAGGCCTCACATTCCTACTTCGTGTAATATTAATCAGCACTTACACTGTGATACCTTTGAAATATGCGAATTTCTGGCATTGTAATTTAAATACAATTACAGACGTTAACACGGTCTAGTTATTACCGAAATGAAATTAAATAAATTATGAAAGACAAAGATTGAGGAGAGAAGCTCTCTCAAATAATCATATCGCTCGACGAAAAAGTTTCTCATTTCTGATTGCTGCAAGATAAACACTAATCTCGAAATATATTTATTATTAAAAAAAATTCAGTGTTTTCCTTCGGCTTTCAGGCGAGATTCAATTAACAAAGTTTTTCAGTTATACCTACATTGAAGAGAGAGGCACTAGCATAAGCTTTACAAACGGCGAATATAAAGTACATTATAATTTAAATATCACTGGTTTGACGACAACTTATATTTTTAAATTAATTTCAGTCCCGTCTGCGTCTGGAGGATTTTCGTTTCAATACTGTTTTGCGTTTATTTTCTTAATTATGTCCGCAGGGTAGAACTCTTTAAGGCTTACGCTCCGGTAACTCTTGTAAATTTACTTTTCTATTTGATTCGGGCGAATATTAAGCGTAAACAAAAAATGTTATAATTTTTTTAATATACACACTATTATTTAATTAACAGCTATAGATGTGTATCTATACATATTTAATTTGATATGTATAAAATTATAATTTGGGGCGATTGAAATATTAACTATTTATGAAAGAATAATGACACTGTTGGTTTAGAAGATATAATTACCTCCTTTAACATACATACTGCTTTTAAGGAACCTATAAGGATTTTTAACAAATCTATTACAGCTGAAGATTACATTCCTACTAACTTTTGAAACAAATAATACCATATCAAACGATTTTATTACATTTAGATCATTTTCAAAGAATAACGAAAGTAATTTTATTAAATACTTAAGTGACGACAAGCAGCACAATGTCTTTATCGAATAAACTGTTGACAAAATTTGTTTTTCCAGATACTCTATCTTATTATTATGATTTATCTCTTAAAATAATAAGGAAAAATATAAATGTTTGCTCCTCTGATAAACCTTGGATAACATCTAGTATTAAAATATCATCAGTTCGTTTAAAGGAATTCTATAATATACGCAAGGTATTATTGATGCTGAATATTATATGAAATGTAAAATCACGTACTGACTGACAACAAGTTTAGTCCCGTTCCAATTTCTAGATTAATTTCAGAAATACAATTTTGAAATTTTGGCATATCATTTGTGACACAAAAAGCCACATTTTGCACTTAATCAGTGGAAAATAAATATCACTTCCGGTCCACAACAACGTTATATACATACACACACACACACACACACACACATATATATATATATATATATATATATATATGAAAAATACTAGGTTCTCGGGTTGAACCGCGTCTGAGATTGTTAATGTCTCGACGTTTCGGCTCCCGTTTTGGAGCCATTTTCAAGAGAAAAAGTGAGTCAAGTAAAAATTGTCAAAGAAAATGATGCTAGGAGTTCGTGGAACTGGTTCGATTCCGGGGGCTCAATCTGCCTACTCCCCAGATCTCACCGCGATCCGTCTCTAAGGCCTCAACCTTCCTACTCCTTAGAGCGAACTCGCTGGCAGTATCGGACGAAGTGTTATTTATACGAAAGCTGTCTGTGGGTGGGAGAGTGGTGGGGGGTTGGGGGTCTGTTGATGGAGGCATCAGAGCAGAGCGGCTGCTATCAGGATTATGAGGTGTGGATGAATATTGTGGGGCTAGCCTGGAGATCAATGATTTCCAAGCGACTGGAAGACGATGACCGTCATCCCCTTTGTTTAGACAATTGGGACGTTTTTCAATCTCAATTGCTTCGCGGATGATTCGCGGTTTCTGGAAAAATGATGGTGCTATGGTTTTGGTGTTATCGAAGTCTATATTATGGCCTGTTAGAAGGCGGTGTTGGGCAAGTGATGATGTGGGATCGGATTTTCTAACTGCAAGACGATGTTCATATATTCTATTGTTAATCCGTCTGTTGGTTTGTCCAATGTAGGTTTGGGGACAGTTTGAGCAAGGTATTTCGTATACACCGTGGGAATCATTAGGTAATTGGTCTTTTGGGGTTCTGATTAAATTGGAAATTGTTTGGTGTGTTGTGAATATGGTTTTTATGTTATTGGATTTCAGGGCTTTTGAAATTTTGTCTGTGACACCTTTGATGTAAGGTAGGAAAGCTTTTTGCTGAGGAGGAGTTTCTGTCTGATCAATTTGGGAAGGATTTTGTGCTTTGTGTATGGATCGCGTTATATGTCCTTTGTCGTAACCGTTTTGTAGAAGTGCTTCTTGTAATGTTTGTAGTTCGGATTGTCTGTTGTGATTGTCTGTTAGTCTGAGGGATCTGGTTACAAGAGTGTTGACAACGGAATTTATTTGTGATGGATGGTGGTGTGATTTTGAGCTAAGGTAACGGTTGGTGTGGGTTGGTTTTCTATACACAGAGTAGGAGAGTTGATTGTTGTTTTGTTTTGTAATGAGGACGTCTAGGAAAGGGAGAGAACAATTGTTTTCGATTTCAATAGTGAACTGGATCTGATGAAAAATATCCGGAAACATTTCGATCATGTGAACATTTAAAATAAAAACTTGTAAATTTTTTTTTTTAAATCAGTTATAAAATTTATCTACTAGGTTTTTTCAAAAAAATATTAATGTAGCACGCGTACAAATTATTATAAAAACTTCCTTATTTCAATAGCTATCTAACTAGGTAGAAATTTTTAATGTACCCTTGATAGTTCTAATAAAAAATTAGTAAAGATAATGTTGGTAGCGGAATTTATTAAACGACTAATCGTTAATTTTCATTTAAGTCAGTCAGTCCTTGACTTTGACGTTTGTGCATATATGTCATTAACTGACATTCTTATCTACGTGTCCCTTAAGTTTGTTGGTCTTGTTAAATTAGTTATCGAAAATTTTGATTTTGCTCGTAGTTGTTGTTATTGTATTTTCTGTGCCATGGCCGTGTATGCCAACGCAGAATCGCTGATATCTTGTTTGTCTATGGATACTGTGGCGGCAACGCTGCTGAAGCTCGCCGAGAATATGGTCTTTGGTACCCTAACCGCCGCTTACCAAATGCACGTGTATTCAATACGGCATATCGAAATATCGCTGAAACTGGCTCCGTGAAATGTAGAAGAAGTGACGCTGGTGCTCCTCCCGTTTATGAACCAGATGATGAGGAAGAAATAATGAGGTATTTTGAGGAAGACCCAACTATTTCAACTAATAAAGTCGCAAGACTAACCGGAAAGTTTGGTCTACGATACGTAGAGTTGGATGTCATCCTTACCACTATACCCCTGTCCAAGGCTTGGAGGAAGGTGATCCTGGAAGGATAGTGGAATTCTGCCGCTTTATGTTAAATTCAGATGCAGAAAGTGCAAATTTTTTAACAAGTATTTTATGGACGGACGAGTCGAAATTTATTGGGCAGAGGAAAATCCCAAGTTAACACGTGAAACTAGTTTCCAAATGAAGTTTTCTATTAATGTGTGGATGGGAGTCATTGGCCACTATTTAATAGGGCCACACTTTCTTCCTCAAAATTTAAACGGGGAAATCTATGAAAATTGTTTAAGAAAGGATCTGGCGGTGATTTTAGAAGATGTTCCTCTCGTCGTCAGACAGCGAATGATGTTTCAGAACGACGGTTTTCCAGCACATTATCGGCTGACAGTACGACAGTTACTTGATCAACGTTTCCCTAACCGTTGGATTGGAAGAGCGGGCCCAATACCTTGGCCAGCGCGAAGCCCTGACTTAACACCCCTTGATTATTACGTATGGGGTCATATGAAGGAGATGGTCTATGCCACACCAGTCAATACTATAGAAAACCTTAGACAAAGGATAGTCGATACTGCCCGACACATAAGGCATAATCTGACAACCAGAGTAACAAGGACGGAAATAAGAAGACGCTGCCGTGTCTGTATACGGAATAGGGGCAAGACATATAAAAAATAAAATACAACTTTGAAATTAATGAAGAATTAAACTCTACTTTTAAAATGTTTTTTACTGTTCATCTAAAAATAAAATTCGTACTACTTGTGTTATTTTTACTAGTATTTTCTTAGAACTGTTAAGGGTACATTAAACATTTGTACCTTGTTAGATAGCTATTGAAATAAGGCAGTTTTCATAATAATTTATAAGCGTGTTACGTTAATATTTTTTTGAAAAAATCTAATAGGTAAATTTCATAGCTGATTTAAAAAAAAAAATTTAGTTTTTATTTCAAATGTTCACATGATCGAAATGTTTCCAGATATTTTTCATTCCAAACGGATATCTATAATATTGGATAAGTAATCCAGTAAAAAAAAATTTAAAAATGTCAAGTAGATTTTTCGGAAATTAACTTTTAAGACATTAAGATCTACTTTTTTGAGAAAAACAAAAAAATTGAAATATCTCAAAAACTATTGAGTTTTGCATAATATATGTCAGAGCTAAATTTACTTCTTAGATAATGCCCCATCACATCTCCAAAGGGATGCATCGAATTACCAGTAACCCTGTATATCTTAAAACTGATTTTCAGAAAAATTAAGTTAACTTAAAACTGTTAGTTATGATAAAAATTAATAAATGTGTTATATTTATAACATTCTGAACCTGCTAATAGTGTAACAGACAAAGCCTGCTATCTCGTTTATTTTAGGTAGATAGATTTTACTTCTGTCTTCACTGTAATTTATAATAATTAATATTTCAATAATAATAACTGTGTCATGACTATTATTATTATTTGACGGTTCGTATGTGGCTGAGAATGAGAATATTTGCGTCGTCAGTTTTCCAAGTGATGTTATTTCTTTAAATAAAAACACACAAAATCTGTCTATCGCAGAATCGACGGTGCAATTAGGTTTTTCATGAACTTAAGAATTTCATCCTCGAGTAAATCAGACACTAACTACCCAGCAAATTAATTATTTATCACCACGCACTTCATTCCGAAGCGGTAAAGTTGAAATTGGCTATAAATGCTCCTGTAATAACGCTCCAAGGCGGTAGGTAACGGTACAACTTCGATGAATATTCAAACCCATTAAATATCCACCTCCAATTCTAAAGTTCTTAAGCAGCACTTAAACTCCGGGAATCGCCTCATTAAAACGGCAACTATAACTATCATAATGCCGATCGCTTCTATTTCGAAACATATCAGGCACTTGCACACATTAAGAGCGACTGCAGCGAGTCTCGTTCAAATGCGAAAATTGCGGCAATTCGGGAATTAAGAGTAATCTGCTCCAAAGTAAACAATGAAACATGAATTCGAGCGGCATCGACTTCGGTTTTGCATAAAAAGTTTATACCAGGCAATAATAAGTAATTTGGAAATGTTGTCAGGCAACTCCTTATTTGAGGAGATACGAAAAAAGTTAAACGGATGAAAGTTGACGGCAATAAGAATAATAATGTGTATCAATTCGAAAAATGCAATGGGCTTTGACATACGCTCTTGTGCGAAAATAAAAAGAACAAATCTCAAAGTAGGCCATGACACCATTAATTCCGTTTATTTCTTTCTTTTCCAACGACATAAAACACGTCACAACGTCACAAAAATTTTAACTAACAGTGTCGATATTTATTATTTTACGAAAACCTAATTTTTTTATAAAAAAAAGTAAACAGTTGAACAAAAATAAAGTCAAAATAATACTGACTTACCAAAATAGATAGGAACCCAGCAAATGAAAAAAATGTAGATAGGATGATTTAACTAAGAAGGGCAGAATAGATATTAAGCGATATATTTGGTGTCGCTCTCGTAAAAGAGACATACGGTATATCAAATATTTTTATGAATTTATGGTAGTCTTTTATTAAAGACTTCTCTTACTTAATACTTAATAAGACTTCTCTGTCTTAAAAAATTCAACGCAAGTTCACCTTCTTATTAGAATTATTCTTCAATTTAATTATTGGTATATTTATTGTTAGAACTGGTATTGCCTTAAGGCCTAACAATTCGGTCCATCTTTTGGGCGGCTCCCCCGCACGGTCCGGATCTGGCGTCATTCCAATATCGGCAATTACTCACACATAGAGAATAAATCATTCTGATTAATTCGTTCCTGGACGTATTAATTTCCTAATTGTACCCGAGCAATTATCTCACCTTAGCTTCAATATTAAGTGGGACATAACACGGCGCAGTGTCAACCTGGTAATGTGTCTGTAATAAGGTAATATACTGCGAATATCAAAGCCATCAAGCCTAGTCACAAATGACTTTAGCCCTTAATGAATCCTGTGGCGAGGAAGGATGCGTTTCACGATGAGAGCGGACGTTGTGGCAGGGGCTAGTAATTCGGATATATTAAATACTAGATGAGTTAATAATAACTTTTGACATCTTTCAAAGAAGTTTATTTATGATTTAAACAAACTTAACGATAACGCATCAAATACTGAATAAAATATTTAGGATTTGATGAGATTTTTCGCCGCACGAGACTATCGTCCATCGTGTCAATTGATTTAGAGAAGTCAAACAATTCCAAAGCTGTAAGTTTCTCTTCTTGTATATTTCGAAAGGTATGCGAAAAATGTCGAAACAAAAATATTGAATTACAGATATGATGCATTGGGCCATTAAAAACGTGATGGGTGTTATAGTGTATACGACCAGAATTGAAACCTTATAAAAACTAAAAGCCGGCAAAAACAGTCGGCATCTCTTTATTGTTTTTCTTATGATAAGCATTTCTGTTTACCTCCGCAAGGGATGCCGACTGTTTTTGCCGGCTTTTAGTTTTTATACGGTTTCAATTCTAGCCGTATACATTTTACCTTCGGAAGCAAACATCTTTAACATAACACGTCACTATAGTTTATTTGGAAAAGGGAGACAGTAATAAAATAAATACGGATCGGCCATAGGTGAACTTTTTTTTTTTCATAGTCACAGACGTTATATAATATAGTAGCTCGATTGCCTCGTGATCACGCGATCTTAAGTTGTGCAAAGGCGAAGTCAAATTCCATTTTTTTTTTCAAAATGGCGACGTCATATATTCGAAAAAATGAAAAAGCTTATAAGTTGGTAGCTGTAAGGCTATGTTTTCAAAAAGTTCACCTAGTAGGCTTTGAATCTGATGTTTCGCCTTCGTTTTTATTGTTGCATTTCAACAAAAGTTTATTTCGTGCAAAAACCACTATGAACCACTTGAAATAAAAAACAATTTTCTGAAAAAACATAAAAAGCAAAAAATTAATTTTATTCATTTTTTTTAAATGGTAACCATATTCAGTTATTTAATGAAACCGTACAGGGCCGGTCATAGGCCCAGGCAACCCAGGCAACTGTCTAGGGCGCCAAACGCCAAACAAATTTTTATCTCGAGTAGACAACTAAATGTATGAAAATGTTTTATGTATCAAGTAATTAACAAAAAATTAAAATCCTGCAACAATGTCTGGTATTAATTACATAGCTGGCAACAGTCGCTCATGGCGCTAGAAAATTGCGAATTGTTTTTATTTCACGAATCACGGCATGCTGTAACAATAATTATGAGTGGTACAACGTGTGCCACTTGGAAATTTTGATCCCGTTTGCGTTGTTTAGCCGATATTTGAAGATGTAAACCATCGCGGATCCCAAGACATCATTCAAATTTTAAAGGAACACACTGATGTTTTGGGGCGAGCGTAGGTGCGTCTTTACTATGTACATACATACATATATGCGATGTAAAGCAACGACAGGCGCAGTTAGTAGTTGGATGGGTGACCATTCCAACGGAAACCGCGTCCTCGCCTCACACAACTTCCAGCGGCTTGTATATCAGTGTATGCGCAGAAGCTATACAACCTTAGGCGAGGGTTGTATAGGAGATATACCATCCTTCGGAGGGGATGTAAAGCCGTCGGTCCCTTGTCTATTAAATATTAGGCAAGTAAAAGATCCCTACTATTCTTAAGGGAAGAGGTTCGGCAAAATTCCTGGTTGGGGGTAGCTCGTCTACAGGCGTCGGTGTTAGGCCTCAGTAGGAGATGACAACATAAGCACAAATTTATTGAAGAAATGTAAGCATCTAATTAGTAAACCATTAACGAAATTAATAAATGCCTCACTTAATGAAGGGATCTTTCCTGAAAAATTGAAAATTGCCAAGATTATACCCTTGTATAAATCAGGTGACAAAACAAAAATTGAGAGTTTTAGGCCGATATGTCTATTAAGTTCTTTTGAAAAAATTTTTGAGAAATATGTATCCCAATGTCTTCTAAGTTTTTTTAATAAATATAAATTATTTAGCCATTTTCAATTTGGGTTTCGTAAGGGACTGTCAACTATAAGTGTAATCACCGAACTTCTTAATACCCTATATAAAAACCTGGATGAGAAGAAAAAAACAGTAGGTATCTTCCTCGATTTGAGTAAGGCATTTGACTTGGTAGATCATAAAATCCTCTTAAATAAACTTGAAAAATATGGTGTACGAAGAATACCTTTAATGTGGTTTACTAGTTATCTTCAAAATAGGAAGCATTATGTAGAAATCGACAGTCATAAATCCAAATTATTACCATCTTCCATTGGAGTACCACAGGGATCTATTTTAGGCCCACTCTTATATATTATCTATGTAAATGATTTTTGTTTACAAAACTCCGTCATGTACGCTGATGACACCACCATTTTTGTGAGTGAAGGAAATATTATGTCTCTTACTAAGAAAGCCAATTTACAACTTCAAGAAGCTGATACCTGGTTTAGGCAAAATAGGTTAATATTGAACAACAAAAAATCATTAGTTTTAAGATTTAATTTATCCAGAAAGCCGTTCGATCATAGCTTGTTAATTAAAACAAACAGTGGGACTATTAAACAAGAAAATGTCACAAAATTTTTAGGAATTAAGATATCAGACAATTGTTCTTGGAGTTCCCATATTGAGAAAACATGTAAAAGTGTTGCACCAGCATGTTATGTAATAAATCAGCTGCGAAAAGTGATTGACAGACAGATATTACTAATGTATTATTTTGCGCATTTTCACTCAGTGATATCTTATGGAATAATAGCATGGGGTCCTTTTCATGATAGTATAAGGGTCTTCCGACTGCAGAAAAAGGCAATTAGGTATATCATAGGAGTGAGCAAAAGAACTAGTTGTCGAGAAATGTTTAAAGAATTAGGAGTGCTACCTCTACCATGTATTTTAATTTATTAGTTGTTACTCTATGCCAAGTCCGAGTTAAGTAGTTTCAATACTTTAAGCAATAATCACTTCTATGAGACCAGAAATAGTTTAACCTTAGAATTACCCTTTCATAATCTAGTAATATATGAAAAGAGTCCAAAATATCTAGCAGTAACTGTGTACAATAAACTACCCAATAGTTACAAATTACTAAACGGACATAAATATAAAACAACCATAAAACGTCTACTGTTAGGAAAATCATATTACTCTCTAAGAGAATATCTTGAGGACAATTTGTAAAAAACATTCTTTATATTCATTATAAATACCTGTTTGTATATTTGGCGTGACTATATGTATTGTATATGACATGCTATTTTCTCTATTTTTATTATTTATTTACTATTATTTTATTTATTATATATTGACGAGTTTATTTATTAAAAAAAAATTGTCTTGTAAATTGTATTGTTGTTTATACTTTATTATTTTTGTTGTAATATATTATTTATTATTTTATTGTAATTCACTTGTGTATATTTTTTTTTTTTATACATTTATTTAACGTCGGCCTATTTCCGCTACTGAGGCCTAACACCGACGCCTGTAGACGAGCTACCCTCAACCAGGAATTTTGCCGAACCTCTTCCCTTAAGAAGAGTAGGGATCTTTTACTTGCCTAACATTTAATAGACAAGGGACCGACGGCTTTACATCCCCTCCGAAGGATGGTATATCTCCTATACAACCCTCGCCTAAGGTTGTATAGCTTCCGCGCATACACTGATATACAAGCCGCTGGAAGATGGGTGAGGCGAGGACGTGGTCTTCGTTGTGAACACGGACTGGACCTCTGTCTTTGAAAAATAAAAAAATTGGTAGTGGGGGGTTGAGAGCTGAGACCCCAGAGGCTTCCGTGCACTTATTTTCGATGGGTTGAGTCTCAGGGTTGGTTTAGTAAGTGCTGTTGCGGGTTGAATATTACACCCTGTATATTGTAGTTGGCACTGGCTGCTATCACTTTGTTTAATTTTGCACTTAATTTATTATTAAATAGCTATTGTAGGGTCAACGGTTACACCCTAGTTGTAGTAGGTTTTTTATTTAAGAAAAAATAATGAGACGATGAATTAAAAGAGAATACAAAATATTTATTGAAGGATAATGAACAAAGTTTGAATAGGTTAATTTATTTTACAAGTTTCTTTTAAACGTAGAAACTATTCGACACGTAAATTCTGTCTGTAGTTATCATATAAAGATGTATTTTTTAAAAGTTAATAAATCTGAGAAAATATCCGGAAGAATGTCCTTTCAACGTAGCCTGGTCGGTAAAAATTGGTGTGTCACTTTGGACGGGAATCGAAATTTAAATACTTAAAATTAGGGGCACTAAAGGCGATACTTAAAAACTAACTCTTTTTAACCAGGTTTCGGCCTGGGAAGCTAGAATGAAACAGCTCGTCACGAATAAATTGCGAGGAATAGGGAGTAAGAAAACCTAGCCGAGCGGGTATCTACAACATAAAATTAAATAGGAACCGGACCCAGCGTCAACAGCTATTACACAAAGCTAACTTTGAAACTTAATTTCCACTAAAACACTACGCGAACTTTACACTTGATTCACTGCCAAAACTGAACTTGTCTTCGGCTTTCGATGCACCGGTATTTATACTGAATTGAAAAAGTTTCGTTTTTCTCGCCCCGTGTAGTCTCGCGGAGAGCTGGAAAGGCTTGGAATCGCTCAGTGCGGGCAAGGATGAGTCATCGATTGCATCATGTTGCGCAATACTTGAAAATTTTGGAATTTTGAAATAATTTTTATATGGGCAGATCGACGATGTGAAGGGGAATTTACTAAAATTTGAACGAAAGCTGAATCTATTTTTGTTTGGAAGTTATGAGAAGTTTTATGGGCAAAATCTGGCTCGACCCCGTAATGTATTACAAAGGTCCGCGGTTAACAATCTGTAACTCCGTTAATAAGTTTCCAGTTGGTGCGTTAGATAAAAAGATAAGATATTAACAAGGTACAATACGGGTATGAATCGAGCTGAATGGAGATATAGTATGGGTGTCTGCTATTATACAGGGGTAATCGAAAAATGGGGAAAGAGTATAATAGCAATTTGATGGGAAAATTCGGTGAAAAGATATGGGGACTTCTGAGACTCGAGGCACTGAACGTGATTTGATGTATACAGGGGTTGATCGGAAAGTAAGAATAGAAAAATTGCGAAATTGTTTTAAGAACGTGGGGAAATGGACTCGACGGTTAATTTTAATGGGGTTATGTATACGAGGGGTGGTCAAGAAGTTCGATTATTTTAAAAAGGGAAATTGCTTATAAAATTGAGATGGGTTGAATTAAAATTATAAGAATTTGGATTCGAATGGGGAATTTGACTAGTTTGATGAATATACGGGGGCTGTATTTTTAAGTGACGTTTTTTGGGATGAATTGGTTACAGATGAGTGTAAATGAATGTTTGACTTTAGATTTGGGTGAATTTAGGTTAATTGTGAATTATCGGTGATCGGCTTAATTTCTCAGACTTTTTTGAATTGAACTGTGGTTTTTTGGTGCTAACGGTGTCTGATGGACTTTTTTTATCTAGTTTGCCAAGTGGCATGAGATTATTGAATTTTTTGATTATTTTTTGAATTTTTTGTTTTTGTATTTTGACTTGTAGGGGACATACCCTACAACAGTTGGAACGGTCACCAATCCAACTACTAACCACGCCTAACGTTGCTTTACATCGCATATCGAAGTATGTACATAGTAAAGACGCACCCATGCTCGCCCCGCTTAAGTGTATATAGATTTATGTAATTTATTTAAGTGTATATATATATATATATATATACACACTGTCTACTTAAATATTAACTGCTGACTTACCATATATATATAATTTGTATCTCGAAATGGTCAATAAAATTATTATTATTATTATTATTATTATTATTATTATTAAATAGGCCGACGTTAAATAAATGAATAAAAAAAATCTAAAAGTACAACAGAATATATAGTTCTTGCTACTTCCGGTTGGACCAAAAGTGATATTTTTCACTTAATAAGTGCTAAATGTGGCTTTTTGCGTAGCAAATGATATGCCAAAGTTTCACAATATTATTCCTAAAAGCAACCGAGAAATTTAAACGGGACTAATTTCGTTGTCACCCAGTATATTCTGACGTGAGAAAAAATCAAGTAACACTTTTGTCTTAAAATCGTAATTAACTTTCTTTATAGATATGAGTGTCAGAAACTGACATACCCCGTCCACCCTCGTCCTCCGACATATGTAGAGCAAACACTGTATCGGATTCATTATTTTAGCATGCGGAAGCGCTGTAATTTACGCCCCATCGAAACAGTCAACTACGGATCGTGACTGTCCACGCCGTTTGATTAGTAGCCATATTGCCGAGCGCCGAATACAGTTGTTACCGCCGATACTCAACTAGCAAGATACACACGCCACCTACGAACGTTACACTGTTCAAACATTCTCGGTAACAAATGACACTCAATTTAGATTGAGTTTATTACGGCGATTATTGCGAATACCAATAACGCCACACCGCTTTGTTTATTGGGCAATTCGTATTATTACAATTTTGTTTGTAGGCAGAGTGAAAACGTCGGATTTCTATTAGTCAGTTTGTGGTAATACGGGGTGGATGGAAAATGGAACGAAAAAATGGTTACGGTAGAAGACAAGATAAATGATAATTTTGTAGGACTGGAGGCTCGACTGATAGGCTGATTGGAAGACACAAGTCAGGGACCAAGAGAACAACTGTTTTTAATCATCAAAAAAACACAGTAAAAGATATTATTTAATTTATCCCACAGAACACTGAAAAAAGACTTGACGGCAGCAAGAAGGCTTTTGATGCAGCCAGGAATTTAACTCTCAAGTTCGCTGTTAGGTCACACACTATTCCCAGATCAACCACTCAGCGACCAGAGAGGGATCGAGTCCGACCACCAGCAACACCAATGATGTCGTTTGCCCATCCAGTGCCTGTGACGTTACGATCAGCTCCGTCCAAAATAGAAACGGATCTCTACTCTGCACATTATATTGCAGTAACATAATATATTTCACCCACTTTTTTATCAAATGGTACAAAGATTACTTCCTGGAGATTATGCCGAATTTATATGCTTGTAGGGAGCCAAGAGGATGACACATTCTTTGAAAATATAGTTTGAACCGACGAAGCAAAGGTTACAAAAAAAGGTCTCTTCAATCGCCATACTTCTCATTATTGAGATGTTGATAAGCTACACGTTGTTCATGAGACAAATCTTCAAGTTGGCAATTTAAAATGAAAAATCAAAAATTTAGAAAAATTGACGATGCTTCAAAACACGTTATCCGACGAACAGCTTATAATTGTTATCAACAAAATGAAGTCCATACTTTGGAAATGAATGAATTGCGCGAATACCTTGATTATAGTTATCGATCGTTGGAAAGTTTAAGAGGTATCTTATTAGAGTGCGAATTTAAATATAAAAAAATTAATAACAGTCTAATTTCGACATGAATATTTTCGTAAAATAAAATAGATAGTTACGAGACGTCCTTCGATACGCACGATACTGTTAATTGCAGTAGACACGACTCAAAATTGTACTTAAAATACGCCACGTTCAAGGGGAAAATGTATTATAATTTTGCACGCCGGAAGTAAAAATGGGTTCGTATGCAACGCACTACTCTTGTCAGCCAAAAATATAAAACAGTGTTCTGTTGACTATCACGAAGATAATACCGCAGATTTGTTTGAGCTGTTACCTAATATTCCCCTAAATTCAGTTATCCTTATGGATAACGCTTCTTATCATCGCGACTATTAAATAAAGTACCAAATGATAATGCGAAAGAGGATGATATAATAAAGTTTATGAGATCTAAAAAGTTAATATTCTGGAAAACTCGAATAAAAAAGATTTAGAAAAAGCTATCAAAGAACATAATTATAAAAAAGAATATGTTGTAGACCATATCTGCGAAACACACGGCCATAGTTTGTTTCGTTTGTTTCGCCATATTACTGCATATTTAATCCAATAGAATAGATTTTGGGCAGTGTAAATCACGAGTTGAGATAATGTAATCAGAATACGACTTTAAGCTGTAATTCGAGATAATATAGGAACCGTAATACCTGATTTAGACAAAACCGACATATGGAAAAAATCCGCGTATCACGTTATAAACAAAGAAAGAGTATCCTATTTTGCCGCCAGTAGAGCCTTATTATTATTCAGGTAGGGAAAGATTCTAATAGTGAGCTTACTGATGATTCCGTTACCATGTGGCTATTTTTTTCTCGAAACTATGAGATTTATTATTATTCAAACTTGCTTACTACAATAGTTTTATTTTAATTGAGGTAAAATAACATAACCAATTCTGTTTGGTGTGTGGTACGAGAATGTTTTATTTTCTTTTTATACTACTTAATTAACCATGCAATATTTACTGTCGACCGAATGTGTTTGAGATACTGCTGCTCATTATCAGTGTCTAACAAATCACACTTACTGTATGACACATCTCGTGGCTATATTTTAGTAGAGAAACCATAAATTAGAAAACATACAATGCTTTGCACCTTATTTCAAGTCCCCTCCAAATCTTTTATTTAATTAATTCAGTAAGTTCAAACAAAAGAAACTCGTTGTTTCTTCGGTATAACTTACATTGATATACAGTTGTCTTAAACGTTAACATCAATAACGCTCCGTTTTATAACAACAGTGCAAGCTGACAAAACAGGCGGCATCCACTTCAACAAGTTCCGCACTCAACAAAGAATACTACATTACGTGCAGAGCTACACTTAAATTATTATTTAAGAAACGTGCATGGCCGAAACGAGATGCCACCGTTTTGCTCGACAGGATTCCATTTGGAATCATTAGCTGGAAACGTAATTAATTTCGAATGCGTTTATTCTCGTTTGAATTTTATATGTTTTGTTATAATAATCAAAAAGCAATTTTCTGTGTCGCCGAGCGCGGATATTTGAGTGGTCCGGGCGTTGTAATGCAGTTATATTTCCCAAATAAAAGTACATTTCACTTTATGAGTGCTATCGTGTCAAACAGTGGTTTTTGTTCGCTCGCCATCACACTACCAAATTCACTTTCATGTCGAAACATATGAAACAGGATATTATACGTATCGACTTTGGTTTTTCGTAATACTCCTCTTTATATAGTGATTGACAGCTCAAGGTTGTTTTTGTTAAACAACATAGGACCAATTATTTTTTATAAAAATTGATTTAAAATAGTTGTTGCAGGGCTGCACAATGGCCCTGCAACAACTGCTTCAAATCATTTTTTATAAAAAATAATTGGTCCTATGTTGTTTAACAAAAAAGGACCTTTTTGAGTAATATTGATTTGATAAGAGAACAACGATATATTGCCTTCAAAATTAAAAGAAAAACGGAATCAAAATATCTCATATGTGGTGGCTTCACCCGAAACGCCAAGGCCTACTATCTATTTGGAACCGAACATTCGCGATCAGTTCTTGTCTAGTTAAAACCAATTCAATGCTGAAATGATCCAAATAAAATGAAAACCAATTTATTTTTAAGCGCAACTGTTTTTATATTTAACATTTAAAATTTGTTATTTGATATTGTCTAAATAATCCACTTGACGTACAGTTTTATCGGAAATATCACATTACACTCTCGATAGTGGCAATTTCCAGGTACAAAACAGATATAACATAAAATTCCTGCAATTAAATTACATTTAACTACTAGTACCTGTTTGATTTAAACTATCATTCATTTTATTAATTTTTTTATCTATAGTGTATTGTTGTATATATATTTTTTAAATGCAATTAAAAAATCAGTCGCTTGCATAAGTCACGTGATATAACATTTGATATTGTTTTTTAAATGAAAAACCCTATATATTTTTAAATATTATTTCAAATGTATCCTAAACTATTTCATGTATAGTAAATACGGCCAAAATTGAAACTGGTCAGTTTTAAAGCACAGGACCGTGCGCACTGAACTTGATATTTTGTCTTATATAATTGGCAATGGTATCGAGATTCGAACGGCAGTTGAAACTGTGCAGGCGAGTCCGAGACTGGCAATATAATCAGCCTGAATGAACCATCTACGACTGCACTGGTTTAAAGGTAATAAAACGGACAGGCCTACTAGCACAAAAAACTCGTAAATCGTTTCTTTACCAGTCAACTTGGAAGTCTAACAACGTGCTATCTATGTGCCAGTGCAGTGCATAAATACCTATTATAATATCAAGCGTAGGAGTTTAGTTAGTTACTGTTCATATTTATAAATATTTACTACCGTATAAAAGGTAAAATATTTTAATTATTTACTAATTTACCATGGCTTTTTGGAGACCATTTGAAAGAGAGGATAATATAATAACGCCCGAAAATCCCGAAATAGTTGAACCGGTTATTGTCGAAAAAGCCGAAATAAATTTAGAGTTTAAAAACCAAGATTTACACGTACAAAGTCAACGTATTATTTTAAATATACATGAATGTTTGAAAAGCGAAAATCCAGAACAATGTGGGAAAGAAATAATACGACGTATTTACGAATTAACTAAAATATTAAAATCAACAATTTATCGCATAATTCAAGAAGGCGATGTTATAGATCACAGCGCAAAGAGGAAACGGAAAAATACGAAATTAAAAAATATTGATGATGCCACTAGAGATGTAATACGGCGTATAATTTATAATATATATGAAGAAAATATAGTTCCTACATTAAAAATGATTCAAAAAAAATTGAGCGATTATCCTGATTATAATTATAGGTCTTTAGATACACTACGAAATGTCTTATTAGAATGCGGTTTTAAACATAAAAAACTTGACAGTCGTATGGTAATTATGGAATCGCGACGTATAGTTTCACTTCGAGTAGGTTATTTGGAAAAAATTAGAGAATATCGTAAACTAAACAGGCATATAGTGTATCTAGACGAGACGTGGTTTGACACGCATGATGTTGTTCAGTATGGTTGGGTAGATAGTTCGCACAATTGTGTATTAAATACTCCGTGTTCTAGAGGAAAACGCGTTATCATACTTCATGCGGGAAGTGAAAATGGGTTTGTACCCAATGCGTTGCTCTTGTCGGCCAAAAAAATATCGCAGTCTTCTGCAGACTATCACGAAGACATGACAGCCGATCTATTCGAAAAATGGCTTTCTCAACAGCTTCTACCAAATATTCCGCCAAATTCGGTAATTGTATTAGATAATGCTTCTTATCACTCGCGTATATTAAATAAAATACCAAATAACAGCACAAAAAAGGAAGACATTTTAAAATTCATGAGAAAAAAAAAATGGAAATTCCTGTAAAAGTTCCAATAAAACGCGAATTACTGAAAATAATAAAAGAACAGAATTTCAAAAAGGAATATGTTATTGATAACTTATCCAATATACACGGTCATACACTTTTGCGGTTACCTCCATACTATTGCATATTTGGGGAACACTAAAATTACGTTTACGAAAATGTAATAACTCTCCAACGTTAAGCGAGATAGTAGTTGATCATATAAGAGAAGTAGTAAATAACATTGACAATAATACTGATTTATGGAAAAATTGCGTTAGGCATGTAATTGGAGAAGAAAATCGATATCCAACGCTATCCCCTAGTGCGCCGATTTTAATTCAACTGGATAATATTCCTCCTCACAAAGTGAAGATTCGGACGCGTCAATTAACATTTAACTTTGCTTCATTTTTTCATTCACTTTTTGATTGTTACATTTCGTGGAATATATTTTGTTTAGTTGACAAGAAATTTTAATTTAAGTTACTTCATTCTAGAGAAATATTTTAATTTTGTTTTTATTTATGTTTTATATAAGTATACAACTATTTATTTTTGTTTTCATATAATAATTCTTTGCTTTGTTCAAGAAACTTACGTTTTTATTTTAGAAGGAAGAAACTTACATTTTTATTTTATTTTTGACTAAAATCGTTGCCCCTCGTTAATCTAACCTGTCCCATCCCCTCCTGGCAAGATATGTTCATACCTTCTCGTTGGTCCTTGCTGAGCAATAACATATTTCAATATAATATGGGTTAACTTTAAAACTAAAACCAATAAATTTAAATATTTAGACTTTATATCTAAAACTGATATAATACCTCAAAAATATGTTATTGGCGAAATGAACCTAATAAACAAAAAATAATAAAAATGAATACAATTTTAACATTTTATTTTGACAATCATTTCCATTTACCTCCGCCCATGTACAATAAAGAGATACCGACTGTTTTTGCCGGCTTTTAGTTTTTATACGGTTTCAATTCCAGTCGTATATACTTTACTAAATATCTGTCAAATCCGACCCGACTTATCTAAACTAACTTTGTGTCATAATATTCAATTTAAATGTATAGTTTTTTCTGATATGCAGGTGGCAAAGTACCCAACAAAAAGAAAGACGTAAAAAGAGTTTCTTTTTACATATAATTTCTTTATTTTCTACATCTGTGCAAACTTATGATTCTAGTTATTTATCGCTGATTGTCAAGTTGATCATTATTTTAACAATGAGTCTTTCGGTTATCCAAAGAATTGAAATTTTGATATTATTAGGATGTGGTGATAAAACAAGAACGCAGGAGTATGCGAAATCTTCAGTACTAATTATCCTGACCGTCACATGTCTCAATCTACGGCCAGTAGAGTAGAAAACAAATTTCGTGAATTTGGAAATGTCACAGATTTCCTAAATCTGGTAGGAAATGCATTTTAGACGATGAAAAGAAATTGGATATGGGGTTAATCCACATAAACCTACAAGAGAAGTTGCCGCCGATAATGATGCTAGTAAAACGTCCATATTACGTCTTCTAAAAAATGAAAAATACCACCCATATAAAAAATCATTTGGTTCAAGAACTTAACGACAATCACCCTGATCGCGGATTGGAATTTTGAGAAATCATGGCAAATAGATGCCAAGATGATCCGTTATTCATAAAAAAACATTTTTTTTCTAAAGAAGAAACTTTCGTCTTAAAAGAAACAGTCAACAAACAGAACTATAGATAAGCACTGGAGTACAGAAAATCCATATTGGATGATGGAGGCCAATACTCAAGAAGTTCTGGCGCGCGTTACTTGGATTTCTTGCAAAATTTCTTAGTTCCAGAGTTAAGAATACACCACGTTTTGCATTGGAAGTAAGAGCCTATCTCAGTCAAGTTTTTCCCAATAGGTGGGTCGGTAGACGGGGTGAAATTGAGTGGCCTGTCCGTTCTCCCGATTTGACCCCGCTTGACTATTTTTTATGGGATTATATAAAATTGTACAGTTTTCCATTTAAAAAACAATCTTGTTATATCACGTGGCCTATGCAAGCAATTGTTTTTTAATTGCATTTAAAAAATACGCAAACCCCACAATTTTTTTTCTCCAATAATAACAGAAATAAGTGATGGTTAAAATATAGGGATAACTCTGTATAAGATACTGAAACCGTAATATATAATATCTCTAAGGTTTATTAAATAGAGTAGCAAGTAATGCAGTATTATAGAAAATGAAGCAATAACTACGAATATTTGAAACGTCTGCAAAGAAATTAACCTAATATTCCTGTTTTATTATCCTCCTAACGTCTCTCCCGTTATCCTATCCTTTACTTTCGGATATAAATGTTATTTACGTTATAATAAGAGAAATGGCGGCATTATAATGTCACATTATGTGGAACTAGCAAAGGGAACCCAGACAACCGAATTAGAGGGAGACTTTCGGCTACAGAAAATTTTAAACGAAACATTCTTGAACGGTCTCTCTCCTCGACTCTACAATTTGATTATTTAAACACGTTTTTGCCCCACAATCATTACAGAATGTACTATATTAATTAAGATTTTAATAAGTCACTCACTATTTTAGAATTTTAAAATATTTGTTAAGCAGATTTTAATTTTACAAGGTGTAGACAGAGTTAGACCGCCCGACAAAATGTTTCCCTCTCTTATCACCAGACATCCCACTTCTGATTTAAACATAATTCAGAAGTGGGATAAAATAAGTCGCAGTGACAGAATAAAATATAAAAAAATATAAATAGATATCACCATATCTACAAAACGATACAAATATGATTATTTTATTATCTTTCCACGCCACATATGGACCCTTTAGCATCCGTATATGTTAGTCTTGTTTTGGCGCAAATTAAGGGGTTAGATTATAATAATAATTGCTTTATGCTTGAACTTTGACATCACGTGTTAATTGTGCTTTAACTTAGTTCCGTAGTAGGCGTTCCACCAAGTCAACCGCTTTACCTCCCAATTCTTACCATAAGATAAAACGCCTCAACTTCGGCTAATCCTAAATGATATTTCGCCAACTTCTCCTAATTAAATATATACAAGAATGGGCCCAATGAGATTCGCGCAACGATATGGCGTCAAATTAATTCGATATAACCTCGCATTGTCCTGTAAGAAGTTAACAGCGTTTTGTTCGAGTTTCGCGTCATCGGAGTATTTTGTGAATAATTTAAAACAATGTATCTTAAGCTTCCGTTATTCTCTCCGGAGTTGACTTGATAAAGATACAAATGAACTTACCGTTTCCAATTTCTCAGGGAAATGGCGAAGCAGGCAGTAATTGAGTTCGAGTTGCTGCAAAAAAATTAGGTAGTGTGAGTAGTTTGTCATTTTAGACAAATCGACAAAGAGGTATACGAAAATAATGAAGTTGGCAACTCGAATTTTTGACACAGCTAAGCCCTTATATAGAATAGTATAGGTAAGTTGCGGGAAAGTTTACTGTTTGAAGCACTACAGGAACAAGTCACGCGCGGGGGGAAAAACTCTATCATTCGAACAATTATACAACTATAAAATTATTACTTTTCTCCTTTATCTATTAAGGTAGTCGAGCTTTTTTTTCTTTTCAAATAATGGATTTTTCCTGCCCTTTTCAATTTTCTTATCGAATTTTACTTCCAACCAATCACAACATATACATTATGGTGGAAATGTATGAAATAAATTCATTATTTATATTTTATATATGGTTCTTTAAAAAAAATTCAGAGATTTTTATTTTTTATGCTCGTCTCTTGATATACAGGATGGGGCAATAGCGCGTCGGAGCTCGATATCCCGAGTTCTACGATAGCTAGAAATTTTTTAAAAAATTTCAAGTAAACTAGATAAAAAAAAAGTCTATAACTGGAAATTATGCCTTTTTTTTAATGGAATGCTATGTATATCTGTACATTTTTTGAAGCCTCTTTTTAGGCTCTATTCATTCCACTTGGATGTAATGAATTTTTTTGTTGAAACCACCTCACATGAATTTTAAATATTTTACTGATCAATTGGAGGAGGCACTATCAATATCTATGCAATATGGAGATAAAATTTTTTGTTTTGGAGACGTAAATATCAATTTACTAAATATAGACCTAAGCGCAACTCACTATTTTACTTTAATGTTTGAATCTCTCGAATTCCATCAAATTGTCAATGAACCCACTCATATTACCTCTAATAATCTATCATTACTTGATGTTGTGTTATGCAATGATCTGAAATCTGTCTCATCTCTAAAAGTAGGAGGAGCTTTGGATATATCTGATCATGAACTAGTTCAGTGCAAAATAATAACGAGTAGCTCTAAATTTAAACCAACTTACATAACTTATAGAGACTTTAAATATTTTGATGAACATGCATTTTATATCGACTTACTAGGGCTTCCCCTACAAGATATGTTTTACATGAATAATATTGATGCTAAAGTAAATCATTTAACAGTACACTTATTAAATCTTTTTAATAAACATGTCCCTTTAAGAACAGTCCGCATAAGTAGAAATAAGGCTCCTTGGTTGACTGATAATCTAAAACTGTTGATGAAGCAAAGAGATAAGGCTAAATCTGAATACAAGAGAAATCCCTCACTTGCAGAATGGAACTATTTTAAACAAGTTCGAAATGCTACAAACCATACCCAAACCGCTGAAAAACGCGCTTATTTTAATTATATTGCTAGAAACAAAAATTCTAAAAAGCTCTGGGGTGAGCTTAAGTCACTAAATATTATGTCCAGTAATAAATCACAAATACCTAGCAATTTACTAGACCCTGATAATATCAATAATTATTTTATAGACAGTATCACTCAAAACAACAACAGTACTGCAGATGTTTCGAATTATTATAACCAAAATAAAATCATTAATTCAGAGTTCAGTTTCAGCTTAGTTTCCACTGAAATTATTCAAAGAGTTCTTTGTAGTTTAAAAAATTCTGCATCCGGATCTGACATGTTAAGCATTTATTTTATTAAATTGTGTTGTCCGTACTTACTAAACTTCTTAACCAATATTATTAATAGTTTGTTTATTGAAAATCAGTTTCCTTCTGCATGGAAAGTTGCTCTAGTAACTCCCGTCCCGAAAAGAAATGGTCCAAAGGCATTTTCAGACTTGAGACCTATTAGTATTCTCACAGGATTCTCAAAGTTGGCAGAAAAAATAATTGAGATTCAGCTTAGGGAACACGTTGATACCTTTAACATACTGCCAGCAATCCAGTCAGGTTTTAGGGCTGGTTATAGTTGCTCTACAGCTTTAATGTATATTACGGATGATGTTGTTGAGGACACTGATCAAGGTAAATGTACTATTTTGATATTATTAGATTTTAGTAAGGCGTTCGATACAATTGATCACGAACTGCTCTTAGCAATTTTAAAGTCATGTGGTGTTAATAATACAGGTTGTAAACTGCTCAAATCATATCTTGAAGGACGTTCACAAATGGTAAGGATATCCGATAAACTTTCCCAGGCAAGGGCGACGAATAAAGGTGTTCCACAAGGATCTATTTTAGGCCCCCTGTTGTTTACAATTTACACGTCTCAATTTGTAAATTTTGTTAAATCATGTTCGGTTCATATGTATGCAGACGATACCCAAATTTACTATTCTTTTTATGCTAAGGATTATGAAGCTGCTGTGCAACAAGTCAACAATGACCTAAAAAGTTTATCGGACATTTCTTTGCAGCATTCACTTATTTTAAATCCATTAAAATCAGCTATGCTTTTATTCGGTAACAAGCCAGACTGTGCTAATTTGAAAAATCTAATTAATATTGCAATAAACGGATGTCGTTTAGAATTTTCGCAACATGCCCGAAATTTAGGCTTAATTTTAGACACAACTTTAAGATTTAGAGAACAGGTTTGTAAATTTATACAAAAAGCTTACTCCGCCCTAAGGCTTCTTTATCCACACAGAAGTTACTTAAGCATAAATACTAAAAAGACGCTTTGTGAAACATTGGTATTGTCACAGTTCACATACTGTGCCCCAGTTTATGGCCCTTGTTTGGACAGGGATTGTAGCAGTCGTATACAGCGCGTGCAAAACTCGTGTATTCGATTTGTCTATGGTATACGTAAATATGAACATGTTTCACATAAGCTGCCTGAACTCATGTGGCTGAACATGCAAGGTCGGAGAAACTTTTATTCAGCTTGTACCTTTCATAAGATTATCACAATGAAGGCTCCGTCTTATCTCTACAATAAAATAACTTTTCGCAGCGATGTTCATAACCTCAATATCAGGTCTAAAGGTTTACTTAGTCCACCTATGCACAGAACTTCCTTCTACGAGAGAGGTTTCAGATATTGCATTTATAAATTATATAATCAGGTCTCATTTAGTGCCAAATCATTTAGTGTTGAAAAATTTAAAAGATATTTTAAAACTACTTTGTTAGGTTAGTCAGAATAGTTTTATGTGCCTATTTATTTTATTTACTTGTTTATTTATTGCTCATGCATATAATGTTTTAGTTTTTTCTATACTACCTTACTTACACTTATTGTAAACGTACTTTGTGCATAATTTTTCATTTTTAATGTACACCAAGGGTCAAGTGGTAGAGCACACTTGTTGTGAACTTCCCCTTGAGATTTCCTAAAATATATCTTTTATGTTCTTTTTTTTCTCTTTGTAGAATATTATAGGAAATAAAGGCATTTATTATTATTATTATTATTAATAAATAATGCAATCTACAGATGGATATTAATAAAATTACCACAGTCACAATTATGGGTTTGAACAAAAACTTATGTGAATATCAGTTACGAGACATCTAATTAATGTTTTTGAATCATTTTCATTTCCTAAAAATGTACAGGGCAGTCAAAAATTATTTTTCAACTAACATTTTAAATTGAATTTCCTCAATTTTTTCAAATGGAACACCCTGTATATTTTTCGTTTTATAAATAAATAAGTGTGAGGCTTCAAAAAATGCACTGATATACATAGCATTCCATATAAAAAAAGGCAGGTCCTGTAATTTCGTTTTGGCTCGCCCTGTATGGTCGAAAATAATTTCCAGTTATAGACTGTTTTATTTAGTTTACTTGCAAAATTTCTAGCTATTGTAGAACTCGAGATGTCGAGGTCCGACGTATTATTGCCCCACCCTGTATATCAACCAAAGATATTTAATAAGAAAGAGAAAAACACTTGTAAAAATAAAAGAGATGTTCGTTGGATTGGCATTCTAAAAAATGTTTTTCCACAACTTCTAAAATCTAGTTTGAATCCGCTATTAACTAACCAAAGCTATGAGAGACCTTAAAAATAACAATTTTTAATCACTCACATTAATAGTAATCTTAAAAATCTCCAATTTCCTTTCAAAGAGTCACTGTCCAAACAACACTTGTCTTATAATACACAAAATCGCACAGAAAACTATCTTTATACCGGAAAAATTATTAAACTCTTCGAAAACAAACAACAATGGTCGCGACACTAATAACACTGACAGATCATATTCTATTCATAGCCACTTGATTTAATCAAATTACCTAAACCAGACAAAACGCTCACTGCAACATCTATTCGGCCGTTTTAAATTTGACAGCGATCGTGCAATAATGATAAATCTACCTACTATGTTTTTGTAGCTCTAATAACCGACGCTGATGTTCTCTTTTGTTATTACTCGTATGGCTATTTTACTTGAAATAAAATAAACCAGTATAGATTATGTTATGCTTTTCGTGTATTAGAGCGATTTTGTTTGAGAATGTGAGAAATTATTTAAATAAAATAGAAACTGAGTAGGTAGCTGCAATCGCGAGGTCTGCGGGGCCCTTATCGCCGTCAGTTTGTAGATGAGAAGGCACGGTTATTGTGCCCCTGAAGTTATAAGGTTGGTATTTCTTGTGTGTTACTATCGTTGGTATTTACTAATTCTTAAAATATTTAGCTCGAAAATTGATGCGTTAATAAATGTAAAAAAATGACAATTTTAGAAACTATCTTTTTTTCGTAAATGATTTAATAAATCGCTTGAAAAAAATACATGTTGTAGATATAATTACAGTGCATTAAATAAAAATTTGGATTAAAATCGGATAAAAATGATATGAAAAAAATATATTTCAACTCTGATAAACTCTGGTAGACTCTTGGGACTGGTATCGTTTTTAAATTCTGTAATGTCCTTGGGTAGAAATCTACGACATATATTTTTTGTAAATAGATCGAGCAGGAGCGGATGATACTTAAAAAAATTAAGAGTAAATCTTAATATTTTTTTCTCATAAATGGATGGTTATTTAAAGCATTTTAGAAAATAAATATACCCTAGGAAGGATTGGATAACTGCAACACGAATAACACTTTTTTACTAGTTTGATCACTTTGTTCTTTCTCTTCATCTGATCATTTTACTATCCAAACTAGAACTACTCTAGAGGCACCTATCGGATTCTTTTATACTTCTGGATAGGCATCCTGGGCTATTCTAAAGGTTTTCTGGAAGATTCGATCTTCGAAACAACATAATCATGAAACATAATATTTTTAGTTGCAAACTCCTCTATAAAATCCTCATTTTACTATAAGGAACGTAACCAGACTGCAACCAACAGCTACTCTCCGGGTTATATGCCCCATCGAGCGCTGAATTACAAGTTACAAGTCTGGCGCGTTAAGTGTAATAATTGCATATTACCATCAAAACGCTAATGCTTCGATTGCAACAAACACCAGCCGAAAGACTGATCCTACTTAAAGGAGCTCTCTTGCCAGCCATCACACACCACTTGCAGACTGCAGTTTCGAGCTGTTGGCTCTCGTCAGTACAAGGTAGGCATGTGATGACAGGCACGAGGATCCTTTGACTATTTGATACATCCCAGTATTTTTACAATAGCGACATGTAAAATAGTCAGCAGGCGCCATCTAAAAGTCTAGTGTCTGTTGCAATCGAAAAAATAAATAGCCTGACTGGGCTTAGCATAGTTCAAATATGCTTTTAGAGGGCGGAATATTAAACATAAGATTTTTAGTCGCAAACTCCTCTATAAAATCTTCATTTTACTATAAGGAACGTAACCAGACTGCAACCAACAGCTACTCTCCGGGCTATGTGCCCCGCCGAGCGCTGAATTACAACACAATCATACATAATCAACATAATTATGAGGTGGACTTGATGTCTGTTGAATATGAGGCTACCTTGTACAGGGTTATACATTATTGCCTGTAGAAAAGACAGTTTTAAATAAAAGTTGTGTGGTTATGATTGAATTTTGTCAAAATGCTATAAAAAGTCAGTATATTTTTTAAAATGGGATACCCTGTACATTATTAAATTTTTGAAATGATCTTTTTCTTCTGACTTCTGAGGAAGAAAAAACCAAATATTTATACAAAATAGATAACAAAGATTTATTTACAAAATTTAAATTAAATAAATGATAACTCATAAAAGATGTTCGATGTGTCCACCAATAATATCAATGGATAACGCTTTCTTATATTTATAATTTCACCGGAAATCGCTTCATTATTTACATTCAGATTGTTTATTTCAACTTGAAACCTGTCTTTAATGAGTTGAATACTAATATAATTATTATTATTGACAATATCTTTTAGAAAGCACCAAAAAAATTTATCCATAAGGGCCAAATCCGGACTGTTAGGTGGCCATTTAATTGTTCCATTATTCCCTATCAATATTGGGAATGCATTATTCAACTGATCCCGAACGGAGCTGCCCCATCCTGGATCCTAATCATATCATCAAGTTCGGCTTCCGGAAAATTCTGCAAAAGAATATTTTCTGTTTCTGGGATAATTATTTCCAGATAGGTAACTCCAGTTAAAGTATCATCATAAAATATAGGCCCAACAATTTTGTTTCTGAAAATTGCACGCCAAACGCTAACAGTTTTTTCCTGATTTTTTAAATTTATTTTATCAATCTTTCTCTGTTGTGATCGTTTCCTCACGACCTTCGATTTTTCGTATTAAAAACTCCTGCCGAAGAAAAGGATGATTCATCAGTCCATAACATTTTAGTAAAAAATTCATTTACAAGTCTACATCCAGGATTTACCCCAAATCGTGTCTGAAATCTGGTTTGTCTCAACCACTTAGAATTTTCTTGAGATCAGTATCGAGCTATGTCTGGTTATTATTGAATCGAGATTCGTCGCTCCATATAACTTGTTCCACGAAATTGTGATTTTTCTATAAAAGAATTGTAATTGCGCCAAAAAAATAGCAATTGGCTTTTGCAGAACTCAAATATCTATATTATTTTCGGAAACATTCCGCCTGGAAGTTTTTAATAGTACACCCTGTATATCCAGATTTATTTAAAATAGATAGTTTCCATTCAAATGTACTGTATTTATAATGCACCATGTTCATCATGCAGAAAAATTCTAGAAAAATGCTCTTTTAAAATTAGCTCTCATTTACATCATCTCAAGTCAGGTCCAAAGGCTTCCTACTTGGAAAAATGATCATTTATCAAAACATTTAAATATGAGTATAGCCATTAATCTATAGTAAAGAACAAATGAACCGCAAAATGCTGCCTTTATAAAACCGCTTAACAAGAAAATTCGTAACCGCTATCAATTAATATTTTTTGTTTTTTCCGTATAGACGACCCTGACCTTTTAACTATAAATCACCTAGTTATAGAAAACAAAATAAAAGTTAAGCTGTTATCGTATCTGATACCGTATAAATGTACGCAAAAGATCAGGAATATGTATTTTTGGATTTATTTTAAAAAAATACTAATTGTCCTAAAATCCATTTCTTATTCAATCTGTCGGACATTAAATAGTAACTATTTTTTAAGACGTGTGCTCATTGACCTCTTAATTTATTCAACGTAGACTTTTTCTCATCTCATCTAAATTCTAGCTATTGACTGCACAGAAAACTCAGATTTTAAAAAATTATTCCCTATTTTTTGTATCACGAGGTATTCCTCTTCAGAAATGTTGAGAATGAAATTAAGAAACGCGTATCAAAATATCCATAATTCAGTCGGAGTACATTGTCTGAATATTTACTCGAATACAGCAGGCCATTTGTTTAAATTAGGATAAAGCGAGCATTATACCCTTTAAGAGAAGTTAAGAATTTCCAGCAAAGTTCCGGCCGCCCACCGGCGACACGTCGTTTTTAAAACAACTCTAATGAAATGCTGAATATTTCCCCAAATAAAAACCATTCGCCGTCATAATTTCATATTCCTTTTTGTGATCTGAATTCTCCCCACATTTAGCCCTGACACGTTGCGTTTTGCTTTTCCGTGATGAAAATTCAAACGTGCGGAAAATTCGCCATTTGTAAGCAGTCAATTTTTGTCTCGGCATTGTCCACAGGTGTGTATAATCTGTTGTACTTTTTATATGCATTGGAATTTTACCATTTTTATTTGTTTTATTCTTACGTGCTGTGTGACTGACGGCAACTCCTGGGACCTTCTCCTGCTCTTTACGAGAAGTGAAGTGAAATTCTTGATTAAGATATATTACAGTACACATGTTTATACTTACTCGCTCCAATTTAGTTTACGTTTTTTGAATTAAGATAAATTAAGAGAGTATTTTAGAAAATAGACGAATATCAACAAATTTTTTTAGTTATACGAGGTCAAAATAAGTGTTTATTTGGGCTCATAAAAAGATTTTTGGGAATCTTCAAATGTTCGTAATGTCCCATACTATTTTTACTTGTTATAAATATGTCATCTAAATAAATATAAATAAAATCTAAATTTGCAAGTACTTAATTCATGAATCTTTGAAATGTTTGCCCTGCATTCCGTAACCCAAAAGGCATTCGTAAACAGCCATATAAACCGAAAGGTGTAATGGAAGTTTTATGAATATTCTCTTCAGCAACGGGTATTTGATGATATGCATGGACTAGGTCTATCTTTGAAAAAATTTTATAACCGTGCAGTTGGGAATAGAAATCATGAATATGATGTAATGGATATCCGTTTGGTACAGTGATATTGTTTAATTGTCTGAGATCGCCGCAAGGTCGCCAATCGTTTGAATCTTTTTTAGGGACCGTGGTTTTTGGCCAATTTGAGGGAGTTACGGAGGTGGAAAAATTGGTTTGAACCGGGGATCGATTTATCACCCTCGAAAACGGAGGAGAGACGTTGTCTAGTACCAGGCACAAACATTTGCTAATTTCGTCATAAATCCCGACTCTTTAAATGGACTATTAGCAGCGGGCCTAGATACCAAAGATATCTTTCTTAAAGTAAAATTAATAACAATAAATAACAGTCCAGTAATAGTAATAGATGGGGCCACAGTATCAAAATGTCGGGTTTCAAAATTACTAAAAATCATTGTATTCGATAGTTTTTACATAAATGTTTTTTTTTAATTTGGGGATAAACCCCGTGAGATATTTCGTAAATTTTTTTTCTATTTATAAGTACCTAAGAAAGCAAACATTGCCGGGCCTTAAAAAAATGTGTCATTTTATTGGGTTAAGTCAATTTCTTACCTTAAAAAGAATTTTTCAGAATCTCCATAGAAATCTTATTCCTGAAATAAGAAATTGGAAGTAATTACTAATATATTCAAAAGGGTTACTTTAACCCCAGACAGAAAAAGGAGGAGAGACACCGTTTATACCCATCCCTATCTAATAAATACTAATGCTTGCCCTATGTCAATGGAACTATTTCATACTAAATATTAGAGAAATATTTACCAAATATTTGATTTCTATAAATTATAATTACATTACTTCTCTCACTTCAAAGGAAACCGTTAAAAAAACCACCACCGCAATATTAATCACGGCGATTTCCCATTTTCCATTCCTCGGTGAATTTGTTTTAAAAATTATCCTTGAGCTGCACGAGATAAGTCAAAAGAGTACCTAGAGGCAGCGATATTAATCGCGTTTTAAAATCCACCGTTCAACATTTCGCATTACTATTCCCTTTTGAAACAAGTTACTAACATCTGAAACTACGTCTACTAGGTCGCTGTGAAACTTAAATTGTCTGAAAGCTTAAAAATGGCGACGAGTTATCATTCCGTTTAGAGCGATTTGTCAACCGTGTGTAGCTAAGTTCGCGTCACCGTAATAAAGATAATAAATACCCGGCACATTTGTAACTCGAGAAATTTATGACCGTAGATTTTCTCCGGTAAGACTCGAGACGTACACAAAATATTCATACGTATACGCGAACAAATATAGTTATCGATTTATTTTAAAAAAAAGAAACAAAACAAAAGCGTCGGGATTTGTTTTACCAAGTTCTCAGACGATGTTTCTTTACCTTCTGGCTTGCCAGTTCCTCCCGACGCCTCACAGCGATGCAAAATGTGAACACAGAAATTGTTTGTGAGTTCGTGATTGAAACTTATGTTACACACTCCTCTATTCACTTCTTTTTTGCTCGGCTTTGCTATGTGGCAATTGCAACAACGTGTTTACTTTCGTATACCCAGTACAAAGCTGTATACTTAATTTTACTGCTACTTCAAAATTTCGAGTTTCGTGTCTTATACAGGGTACAAAACTTACTTCGAAGGGATCTTCCACAAAGGCTACAATTTTGTCAATTTGTTCTAAATAAACACAACAGGGATCGAAATTTTGTTAAGAACACTTTATTTACCGAGCTACTTTTACTTGCCGAGGCGTTTTTAACTGGAGAAATACCGATTACTGGGAAGTAGAAAATCCTCATGTCGTTAAAGAAAGGCTTTTTCAGCAAGAATTTAAGATTAACGTTTGGTGTAGTATCATCGGCGATCAATTATTGGGACCGTTTGTCCTTCCTCCAAATTTAAATGGACAGTTTTATCTGTTTTTTCTTCAAAATACTCTTGCTCATATATGACATGATTTCATGCTAGACATACGGAACAGAATGTGGTTCATGCAAGATGGAGCTCCCCCTCATTTTTCCATTGAAGTCAGGAATTATCTTGATGAGACTTTCCCACGCAGATGGATCGGTCGAGGGAGTTAGTTTGCTTGGCCACCAAGGAGTGTTGATTATAATCCTTTGGATTATTATGTGTGGGGACATATGAAGTCCTTAGTCTATACAAATAATATTAACTCAAGAGAAGAACTGAGGGACAAAATACAAAACGCAGTGAATTTTATCAGAGGACAGGAAAATGTATTTTTCAATGTAAGAAAATCTTTTATGAATAGAATTAGAAAAGCCATAGAAGTAGGTGGCGACTATATCGAAGTTGCAGCAATGGGGTTTTTGCATGGAGGGGGGGAGTTTATAATGGCACTAAGTCAACTTTTACGTTATTTTTTGGTCTTCTAATAAGATTAGATCCTTATTTTAGACAATCTTTTGATTTACGTATTTATCTCAATACCTTGAAAATAATCAATTAGTTCATAAGAAAGTGAGAAAATAGAGAATCTACCCCTGAACTACGGTCCACCCTGTATACAAAACTTTTTGTCGAAAGTAATTTACAAAAAAGTCCCCCTGAATAAATTTCAGTTCTTAGAAGAGAATGATAAATATTTGATAATATTTTACCAGAATACTTTTGTAGAATCGAGTTTTCTCTATATTTATGTATAGAAAACAATGAGTCACATTTGTTGTGGCCATGTTTCTCCTACAAGGCGCCTTCTATTAGGTTTTTCAGGCCCCGCCGTGTATCAGCTCCTGCTGACTGCGTGTATCGCCACAAAAAATCCCGTTTTTTGTACAAACCAGGGTTCTTTTTCCAGCTGGATTTCAAAGGGCCACTTAGTTTAGCTGTGCCTGAAGTCGTCGGTAGATTTATTGGCCGCTTCATTTCTTATTATTTATTCTAAACACATAACTCTTCTTTCTCTCAGCGTTATTACCATTTCTTTTATGCCTGCTCGGCTGGCTCGGGAAAATACACTCCATAAAACATATAGAAGCCACTTCGTATGGCTATAATTTGATGTGCTTTTAAAAGGAGCAAATTTATTTTAGCCGAAAGTCGCGCAGCCGGGAACCTACGGAACGGATACGACGAAGATAATAAAATATAGTGTGCTTAATAAAATAATATCTAAATATTGTATTCGACGCACATTTCGCCCGCCAAGTTGTCATCGTCAAGTAATAATTAAAATTTATGGGCCGTAAAAGTTATCCCCACTTTGTAATAAATGCCCGTCGTTTACAGTAAAATTGACACTTTCAGAGATTTTATTTACCTAATCCCCCCCCCCCTCCCCTTCGCCGGCCTCTACGGGTGGGGACTTTTGTAATGTTAGAAAATACCACAAAATAAGCCTGTTCCCAAAATTACAGCCCGCTCTGAATTATTTCATCCAAATCGACAAATTTTGTCCCATTTTATTGGGCTAATACGATATTAAAAATTGACGTAATTTTAGTTCTATTACTGTTATTGATATTTTAAGCAATGCGTTGTGTTGACATTCTTGGACTATCATACATAGACTCGTCTTTAAATACCCACACAATAAAAAATCTAAAGGAGTCAAATCTGGTGACCGAGGTGGCCACTTCATCATCGGACATTGTCTACCTATCCAACGACTAGAGAATGTATCATCAAGAAATGGACCGACAGTTATAGCAAAATGTGGGGGTGCTCCGATTTGTTCAAAATAATGTAAGGAGATTTTCAGAAAAAGTCTCGTAATTTTCTAATATTTTAGTAATTCCAAATAAGATTTACCGTTTAGGTTTCCGCCAATAAAAAAAGGGTCCAACATTATGATCTCCTGGGATACTGTCAACAAGACTGGCGTTGGTTGATGCAGATTTCGCCCTTATGGTGGACGTCGTCAGGGGCTCGGTACGAATTTCTTAGATAGGTATGTGGGCGTCAGTACCGGCTCCAGGGGTTTGCAAAATCACCAGTGTCGAGCTGCGCTGTACCTCAGGGCGTTTTCCTTTGGATCGGGTTCGTGAGAGAGACCAGGGATTGGTTTTGTCTGGAGAGAGTTTGTTTGTGCCCAGCTTTGGTGTAGTCACTTAGATATTAGATATTGTTTTAAGATTTTGGACAGGGAAGTAAGTTTTGATGACAATGGGGAACGAAAGTATTGGTACTCTATTAGAATATTATGAATGGAGATTGATTGTGTTTTGATATCTAAGAAGCGAAATCGAATAAAGGGTGGAATTAAAAGGAAAGATAATTTATAAAAAATTGTGTGAGTGAATTAAAATATTTTGATGGAAAGTAGTTTTGATGTATTTTAAGCTCATGTGGGGACGGTATTTTTTAGTACGTTATTTGACCATGTTTAAGCTGTAGAATGATTGGTTTTAATGTTTGAGTGATGGATTTGGGTTATTTGAGAATTATCGGTGATTCGTGATTTTTTTTCTAGATTCAAAATAAATGTTTGTTGACAATACCACGTCAAACATTCAATTGCTGCAATTCCTGTATTTTAAATAATTTTATTTGTATGAATGGAATTCTAGAAACACTTGTTAGTAGCGACTTGAAAAACCGCAACTTTCATAACTTCGATATTAACCAATTGCGTTGGGTTATGCTTTCTGTTTCCAACTGATCCCATTTCTACAAATTTCTCTGCATTAATTCTCTTACGTACTTAATGCGTTATGAATTTTATAATTTTTTTTAAATTCATTTTATTCCTGTCCTTAAAACTCCTTAAGGTATGTCGTTGCAAATCCGTGTCTAATTTTAAAATAGGAAACTAGACCATCACGTTTTCGTCTGTCGAGTTTCACGCAGTCATGTTAAATAAAAAAGTGACGGATAAGAGCGGCCACAATCAATATGCCTCCTTTTTAAGGAGAAAGGAGGAGCCCTTGAAAGGTTCTTTGTACATTAAATCACTCTTCCATCCACTCGAGGTGTAAGTTTTTATTGGATTCCGGGATGAGAACATCGCATTCGGGCATTGATAACACGTCAGTTGGATTTGTGGCCTGTGTAATTAATTGTTATGTGTGGTTCACGGTGCGGGGCTTGCCCTGGGTGAAGACGAAGTGCCGCTGAAAATGAGCGAGCGAAAAAATAATCTAAACATAACGGTTTCGGCGCTGTAAAACGGGCCGTTAATTCCAGCGAAGTCATTCCGAGGAAAATTGCCTGAGCAAATATCAGTAAACGTCAGGTAACTCGCAGTACGTCCTTATGCCTTTATTTTTTCGTTTATTACGGCTGTATTACTTCCATGAACTGGATTGTTGAGAATAGCCGCGATTATATTGTGTAAGCTTATAGAAAAGTAAGTATAGTTTAACTTTGCTTGTACTATATGCTTTTTTCTACTAAAACTTGAGGTATTATTCACCTTTTGGTAAATAATTTTGAACGTATTTTCGTATGGTGTTGGACGATTTGTATACAACACCCTATATAGTCTTTTTGCTGCGCGTTTATTTTTGTTATTTTGTATGTAACAAGTAAATTTGGACTTTTTCAGGAAAAAAGGATCATACCAAAAATTCAACAATATACAGGGTATCCAAATTCTTTATAAAATCAAGCTGGTAAAAGGAAATAAAAGAAATACTATGAACATCAATCCGTATTCAATATTTTTACCGCAAATTAATGGAGAGGAGATCAGAAAAACCAAAAGACCAAAAAGAGACCATAAAGCCCTTGGTGTCAACCAAATCAAATCTGATACTTTATAATAAATTGCAGAAACTATAAGCCAACCTTTATGTTATTTAATCAACAGAACATTTTTTCCAGGAGTATGCCCTGATATATTTAAAATAGCGGTAGTGAAGCCACTATATAAGAGCGGAGAAAAGAGCGATTTATCTAACTATAAACTAGTATCTCTTGTGAGTAATAACTGTAAAATTTTTGAAAAGATTCTGAAGAAACAAATTAACAATTTTTTCATTAAACACAATATATTATTAGAAGAACGGTTTGGTTTTAGAAAGGGCAGGTCAACACAGGATGCAACTGCATGCTTAATAATGGAAATTCATCAGTCAGTCGGAGCAAGCAAGCCTTCACTTGCTGTTTTCTGAGATCTCTCTAAAGCCTTTGACACTGTTTGTCACTCTCAACTCATAGAGTGCTTAGAAACCGTGTTGGGGCCAATCCTATTCACCTTATAGGTAAATGAGTTACTCTGTCTAAATTCCAATGGAAAAATCATTAGTTTTGCAGACGATGCGGCTATATTTTACACAGTTAATTCGTGGACAGAGTTAAAAACTAAAACAGAAATACACTTAGGAAACACAAAAAACTTTTTCGATAAAAAGTTTTCAACGATAAATTTTTCAAAAACGAAATTTTTGCCATTTTCTTCGTATAAAAATATCCCACCGACATTTAACCGTGTACAGATTACGCAAGACACAAACAAATTGGAAATAGAAAAAGCCACTACAATTAAATGTCTATTCACTTGGATTCAAATTTACTTGGGATACTCACATAGCTAGCGTAGTGAATAATTTAAGAGGTCTGCTATATAAATTTAAATTTATGAAAACTTTTCTCCACATAAAATCTTTAAAAATAATATACTACGGATTAATAGAATCTAGACTAAGATATGGGATCATTGGTTGGGACAGTACTACCTACAACCACATTAGATAACTGCTAATGTTACAGAAGAAGTTTCTTAAAATAATGCTCGGTAGGGAAAACACTTACCCCTCCAACGATCTCTTCCGCGAGGCACAAATTTTAGACCTGCGACAATTATACTTTTTAATTGTGGCTACAAGGCAATATAATTATCGCAATGAGTTAGAGCCTGTTGATCATACCTATGAAACAAGGTATATATATGCAGTTAAAACGAAAGTAATGACAAAAAGTATTGGACAAAGATGTTATACATATCTGGCTCCTAGATTCTTTAACTACTTACCTTTGCACGTTAGAAATCAGTTTCATACAATACCTTTAAACGGAAAGTAAAGCAGTTCATGCTAGAGAAAGAAAGATCAGAAATTCATTGCTAACTGAACAAAAAAAAGTGAAAAAATCATTTATTTTTACTTTATATGTCGTAAAGAAATAAGGTGTATTAATGGACTCAGGAATTAAGCAGAGATAATAGTTAATCCTATAATATTAAAAAATTGAGAAATTTGGAACACATAAGCACTGCAAAATAACAATAAGTATGAATAAGTTACACAGTGGCCCACGAACATGGTTTACCTTATGTGGGACTAATGTGTTTATTTGTTTATATTATAAACCAATAGATGTTATAAAATAATGTGTCAGTGGCAAATAAACATTTATTTATTTATTTATTTACTATCCCATTTAAAAAAATATATTTTTTGTACCTCCTAAAACCCGCATGCTACTGTACTTTTCACAGCATTTTAAAAAAATTCAGTCATAACTACATAACTTTTAGTTGTAACTTTTTTTCTATAGATCATAATAACGATGATAAGGGGTGGGTAATTTATAACGAATAACCGTGTACAAACGGAGTATTCAGGTGACCCGCTAGATTTCCTGATTTGACTCCATTAGATTTTTATTTATGTGATTAGTATTAGAAAATATGTAAATGTGGGCGTTTAGCGTGAACATTATTTTAAATTAAAAAAAGGTTCAGAGTAATAAACGAATCAGAACCAAAAATTACTTTATTTGGTGTTCAAACTGACTTATGTTGACTTCTATGCAATAGTACAGTCGTGTTTCAAATGCTTGTCTAACGTCAGTAAAAACTTGTGGCGTTAGGTGTTGACATCCTTGAACAATAATTTGTCGTAAATTATCTAGCGACTCTGATTGAGTTGCATAGACCTTCATTTTCAAATGCCCCCCCACAAAAAAGTATAACGGAGTCAAATCTGGTGACTGAAGTGGTCACTGCAACAACTGACCTTTTGTACCTATCCAACGACCAGGGAATGGATCATCAAGAAATTGACGGACAGTCACTGCAAAATGTGGGTGTGCACCGTCTTGTTAAAATGTAATTTAGTTTTTAGCACAACGTATAAGGAGTATTAATATAAGACACTACGGATCATATAGGAAACCTAGATAACTGGTTGTTTTGAATAATTGTAGGGCAATTCTCTAAATTGTAAACAATTTCTTATTGTTAGTAAGGTTATGCATCCAACTATTTCTGGGGTCGGTATAAATATATCTTCAAATGACAGAATTACCTTTTAAAAGACGTCGCCGAGTCGAATAAATCCGATCCCTTCAGGAGCGCCCTAAATAATGAATTACATTGATCATATCCCCTTTATACATAGAATTAGGTTTAATACATTGGGATCTTATTACTCCGCCTCGGATTAAGCCCCGTAATAAATATGAATAAGCGCCTAATATTTTATGGTTTTTTCGACAATAATAAGAAGCCGCTAAATGTGCCAGAAAATAAATTCAGGAGGTGCGTCTCGCAATAAAAAACGACCTGGCGAATTTTTTTGATTAATGAATGCGCGTGTTTTTCGATGCTTCCTTTTACTATAAATTTGTTCGTCAGCAGGGGGAGAAAGAATTGTAGCTTGACGAGGACCGGCTAAATTTCCCTGTCAAAGGAAATAAAATAACATCATTTTATGTGTTTTTGAATAATTTTTCCATCTAAAAAAATAACAAAATTGTGTGACGTATACCCCAGTGATTCCTTCTTCAACTGATCCACAAAGAGACATTTCTTTTTCTCCGTTAATGACGTTATGAAAAGAAATGAAATAATATACTTCGTTCACGAAGAACGAGAAAACTGACGGAGATCATGTCACAATACGCCCCGAAATAATGTCGCTTCTAATTTGTGTTATTTCTGGCCCCCGACGAATACGACGGCGGCGTATTAAATCTCTCTGGGGACAGTAAATTACATGTTAATTACAGACACGACGTTCTTATTCATAATAATTTTTTGTCGACTTAATTAAATTTCGGTCAAATAAAGTAAACGTCAAAAGATAAGAGACGCAGATGTAATGACTTAGAAAGGAACGATAAGAAGAAAAATTAGCTATAAAAAGAAATGGAAAAGGGAGCTATGAATTAATAATACTTCAAAGGACTTTTCTCGTTTGCTTAATGCGAACGTTCAATAATTGTACCAGTGGAAAATAGCAATGGATTTAATACTTACTTTTTTTGTATGCCTTCATGATTCACATTAGTCGAAATCTTTGATTGGGACGAGACGAGCGAGCTATACAGGGTGTTGCATCATGAGAGGGACATAGCTTAATAGGAGGTAGAGAACATCAGTGGTAACCGGAACCTCCCATAGAAATGTCTCATTGGGCCTTCATTACGAAGTTACAGGGTGTTAAATAATTTTTGGCCAAACCTGTTTTTTGTCATAACTTTGACAGGGAATGAAATAACGAATTCATATTTGGTACGGCTAATGTACTAACGAGACCCAAGAGGTACATGTATAAAAAAATATATATCCAGGTCCGGACTCACTATAATTTATGTTTCTTCTTTGCATCAATAAAACATCACCCTGTATATATTTTTTTGAAATTTCGATACGATATTCGAAAAGAGCAAGAAAAAACAAACAAAATGGCCTATTTCATTTTTTTGTTACACCTTCGTGGTTATTTAAATACGTTGTTAAATGTGCAAGAAAATGGATTACAGAACCCTATTAAATGAGAGGCACGTGAAATAAATAGTTTTATAACTAAAATTTGCAAAAATTCTATTGAGCCTAGGTGGTCTGGGCGAATCCTAATTCCGGCACGTTTTAAAGGTCCATTTTGGTAAAAAACTGTGGTCCTAATAAGTAATCGGGTATGAAATAACAAAATTTTTAATCAATCACAGTAGGCTTGTTCAAAGTGACAGATAATAAAAAGAAATCTCCTAAACAGTTGAATAATTGTTTGTTAGTAATTTAATGTGTCAATAATCCGCATTTAGTTAGTGAAAACTTGTGAAAATATTTTAACTATGCCAGTAAAATTTACAAACGTGGAATATGCTGACATAATATTCATCTATGGTTTCTGTAATGGAAATGGTAGGTCGGCGGAAAGAGAATATCGGCTGCGTTTTCCTTGTCGTCGATGCCCTAATCATAAAACCTTTAGTACGGTGTTCCAGTATGCAAGACAACACGGAAAGTTTCCTAATCCTGCAGTTGTGGAGAGTGTTTTACAACAAGGTGTGCAGGAACAAAACAATATTATAAACGTGGTTCAAGAAAACCCAAATATGAGCACTAGACGAATCAGTTTGGCAACTGGTATTCCTCATTGGCGAGTATGGAGAACCCTAAAAAGAGAACGTTACCATCCATATCATATCCAGCAGGTACAGCGTCTTCAACAAGGCGACGATATCCCCCGCCTGGCATTTTGTCATTGGTTGTCTAACCATCGCCCAGTCATTTACAGAACCTTATTTACGGATGAGGCACAATTTACAAGGGATGGAGTAAACAATTCACGAAATAATCATAAATGGGCACAGGAAAACCCACATGCCGTACGCCAACGCCGTTCGCAACACAGGTTTTCTGTAAATGTTTGGGTCGGAGTTGTGAATAGACATTTGATAGGGCCACATTTTTTAGAAGAAAGATTGAATGGTGAAATTTACTTTGATTTTCTTCAAAACATTTTACCGAATATGTTAGAAAATATCGGTATAAGAGGCATGTTGTTTCAGCATGATGGGGCCCCACCACATTTTAACCTTCAAGTAAGAGAACACTTAAACAATGTGTATCCTAATAGATGGATTGGACGCGGGGGTCCACATGAATGGTCACCAAGATCTTCTGATTGTAACCCTTGTGATTATTTTTTATGGGGCCACTTAAAAAACGAGGTTTATAGCATTGAAATTGAAAGTAGACAACATTTAATCCAGCGCATCGTTACAACCTGCGACGAAATACGGAATAATCCAGAAATGATACGTCGAGCAATTGGTGACCTTTCTAAACGCGCAAGAAAATGCACAGAATGTGGGGGAGGACATTTTGAAAATTTACTTTAGTGTTAATTACGTTTTATTTTTAAACACATTTAGTTATTGTTTTGTTATTTATTGTTAATTGAATGGAAAATATTTTATTTATTTAGATTTTAGTTTGTTCTCTTTTCCAATTTTTATTAAGTATAAAATGTTGATGATTTTCTTGATCAAAGTAACTGGTTGCTTAGGCTTAAATGGTTTAAATTATCTGTCACTTTTATTCTTTGAACAAGCCTACTGTGATTGATTAAAAATTTTGTTATTTCATACCCGATTACTTATTAGGACCACAGTTTTTTACCAAAATGGACCTTTAAAACGTGCCGGAATTAGGATTCCCCCAGACCACCTAGGCTCAATAGAATTTTTGCAAATTTTAGTTATAAAACTATTTATTTCACGTGCCTCTCATTTAATAGGGTTCTGTAATCCATTTTCTTGCACATTTAACAACGTATTTAAATAACCACGAAGGTGTAACAAAAAAATGAAATAGGCCATTTTGTTTGTTTTTTCTTGCTCTTTTCGAATATCGTATCGAAATTTCAAAAAAATATATACAGGGTGATGTTTTATTGATGCAAAGAAGAAACATAAATTATAGTGATTCCGGACCTGGATATATATTTTTTTATACATGTACCTCTTGGGGCTCGTTAGTACATTAGCCGTACCAAATATGAATCCGTTATTTCATTCCCTGTCAAAGTTATGACAAAAAACAGGTTTGGCCAACAATTATTTAACACCCTGTAACTTCGTAATGAAGGCCCAATGAGACATTTGTATGGGAGGTTCCGGTTACCACTGATGTTCTCTACCTCCTATTAAGCTATGTCCCTCTCATGATGCAACACCCTGTATATGCAAAATAGGCGATAAACTAATACAATAATGTGGTAGGTACTCTATTTCGTAGTCGTAAATCACATGCAAAACAAATTAATGTTCACAGCCCAGTCATAATTCATAATGGCCCCGAGTGAATGCGGAATATCCGTTTCTAGTAGGACTATTATGCACTAGAGAAAATTTAGTTGTGCTAATAGCAAATGGAGTAATTCGACGTTGTTCAAACGCTCGAGTAAATATACATAACTATTGCAAATATGACGAGGCCATGCCATCAACTTCTAGCTCTACAAGTTTAATAGGTAGTCAGTCTTCAAATAAGGAATTTTTTTAACCAGGAGTTTGTACAATTTCGAATGTATTTTGTCATCAATAAAATGTGCCTAGGCTTGCAAATAAATGCATTTTTTAGTATTGTGCCCAATGAGGGAGATACATGAATTTTAAAAATACTTAAATTTATTATTTTTCCATAAAAAAATTGAACAAAAAAATTTTACTACATAAATATTCAACTTTAAATTTCGAATTTTTATGTAAACAAAACCACGTGACTGAAAACGGGCTTCTTATTGGTGTGACATCGCAAGTCACAAAATACGGATGTTGAGGCTAATTGCCCTTATTTTCTCTTATTGATTTAGACGAGAGCTTGGACTGTATTTCTTTATTATTGATGTTGATTTTTACAAAATATAATTCGATTGACAATTTTTGATACGTACTATTTTTATTTACTGTCATATTATTGTTTGACATTTCTCGAATTTGTGAAACATGCAATCTTCGATAAAAAATATAAATTAACTTAACAACGGACATATCAATAGAAGCGGCAATGGAAAAGCACAGTTTACCATGATAAAAGTGTGTTTTTAAAAGCTTTTATTTAACTTGCAATGTTCGTTTGTTAGTTAGTTTGTTTAGGTCGGGTCAAATCTTGCAATCTAAATTTCGATTAGTTCTAATTAAGCTAGAACTTTGAAATTTTGCACGTGTGTATAAATCCGGTGAAAATCCGGCGGCTTCAAGATGGCGGACGACTTTACCGATTAAGATCCGATTCAACTCAAAATCGATATCTGGGGGTTTTCTAGGTCGCGGATTATGAATTTTCAGTCAAAATTCAGAAATTCAAAATGTTTCTAGTAAAAAATTTAGTTCCAGATGGCGGACGATTTTACCGTTTATGATCCGATTCGTTTCAAAATCGATATCTGGGGATTACAGCATTTCAAAAGACTAAAAAGTAAAAAATAAAATTATATAAAAAAATATTTTTAAAAAAGTTTTTATTTAAATAATCTAAAAAGTAGAAAATAAACTTTGAAGTAAATCAAACCCATCATTTTGTTACATTATATAATTTTTTTATGACATGTTTACACAGGAAAATCTCGCGACAAGCTTTTATATAATAAAAAATTTATATAATGTAACAAAATGATGAGTTTGATTTACTTCATAGTTTATTTTCTAATTTATAGAGTATTTAAATAAAAGCTTTTTTTAAAAATATTTTAACCTCTCCACAATAAAATTGTGAGAGGTTACTAAAATTGGTTCAAAAACGAAAACTAAGATAACATCAAATCTTTACGTTTTGAGGTCCTAGGAACCCAAAAAAGTGGTTTTTGAAAAATGTCTGCGTGTGTGTATTTGTGTTAGCACGATAGCGCCGAAACTACTGAATGGATTTGAATGAAACTTTTCGTGTGCGTTTTTTTAGTGTCCCAGAAGATTTGAAAAGGTTTTGGTTGAGATCGGATTACGTTTAGTGCCATTTTGACGCAACAAGTTGTTTATTTTATAATTACTTTCAATTTGCAATGGAACCATTGAAAAGCAGTTAAAATTCTGATTTCAACGATATATCACACTTCCACCCTTTCGATTTGGTTTCCGTGAAAAAAATTAAAAACAAAGCAAAAATGGCATAGATCGCATTTCGCATGGCATGATCGAAGCGCGTAGCCGTTGCGCCGTGAAACTGGTCACATCACGTGTCAATTCACGTGTGATGGTTTCTTCACTGCTCTAGAAGTAGAGCGGATTACGTTTAGCGCCGTTTTTAAATATACATACAGACAAATCGAAGAATTAAACTACAAATATTCCTCTAAAATCTAGTAAAATTACTGAAATGCTAATGTTTCATTTAACAAAGACAGCCGCGAGCGATCGGATTGCAATGAGCAAATTTTGACGATTGTCATTGTCATCGTTTGTCATCCGATAACGTTGGTGTCATGTCATGCTAATAAGATTTCGGCATATTTCTAACTTTTAGTGGATTATCACAAACTTTAAAGGTAGATGTAACAATAACAATAAAATATCATATGCTTTCTGTACCTTCGTTGGTGAATTTATTATAGATTATCACTTTACCAATTTTCAGTTTGTTGCTTTACAAATCTGTAGTATTTACGATAACTAGACTTTCTTAGTCGTTCAAGTGATGTTAAAGTTGTTAATATCCTAATAGTATATTATTCAACGAGCGATAATGTAGGTAATAACTCACATAGATGATTGTAAATTCATTAAGTTGAGGGTTTTTTTAGTGCCCCAGAAGATCTGAAAAGGTTTTGGATGAGATCGGATTACGTTTAGTGCCGTTTTGTCACACAATTTAATGCTCTTTTCGGCTTCAAAGATCCACCGAGTGGGGAGGTTCCAGCCGCTTTCAGTAGCTGCCGATTTTTTTATATAATTTTATTACTTATCCAAGAAATACTGATGGTAGTGTTTTAACTGTTTGTGAAATTTGAAGACTGTTTTAATTGAGCGATGATGGACACGAGATTTTTGCAAACACAGTAGGACCGTTTACCCAGAGCAGGTGCAGTCATGATGACAGCATTTTTTGGCAACAATCGTGATTTCATTAGTGCAGAAATTGACGGGGCAAAGACTATTAGGTTTATATGCACATTTATTTTTAAATAATATTGTTTTAATTATTGTGCAATGAAAAAATGTTCATATGAAAGTGTCATAACCTTGTAGAATTTGACATTTGGCAACGAACTAAGTTTTGAAAATCTTATTGGCTATTCTGTAACTACGTGTGTTAAATTTTAAAGCCTGTTAGAGAACATATTATGGACAAATCTCAACTGTCACCAATTTAAGTTTCAGTTGTACGTGAATCCAATGTGTATCCAAGATAAATTCTTGCCGGGTGCTTTTGTTTGATTTTCGAATACTGTAGGGAACATAAAAATATGTCAAATTTTACAAGAAATAAACTTTTTATTTATTAAAAATGAAAGTTTTTTTTAGTTTGTGTGATTTATGTGAAATAATCACTTGGATATTTGTTATTGCATATTCTCACCTAACCTCAAAGTTGGTATATGGTGGTATATATTTATAACATTATCTTATTGGTATTAACAGATAAGTTATGTGGTAACTTTTATAGGCACTGTGCTATTTCTACTGTGTTGTTGTAGGTATGTAGATAGTTGTAAAGAATGATTAGGGTGTAATATGTCACCATAAAAAAATTGATTGATTTTAACCTAAAAGATTTTACTTCATAGATCTTGCATGTAAAAATACATGTGATAACCCAGGATTAAAGATTTAAAAAGCTTACTTTATTATTTACATAATTTGTTAGAAGGCTTTTACCAATATTTTAGCCTCAAATTTTGCACGAAAGTTTGATTTAGTTTTTATAACAGAAAAAATTTGATATTCCTCTTAGTTTTTAATTGTCTTCAGCCATTCTATTTTAGTTTCATTATTTTCAGCAGTAACTTATTATAACCCGTCAAACAAGTCTCAAAAGCCATAAACAAAAATTAAAATAATAATAGGGGAACTAGTTATACAGTTAAAAACTTTGAGATTAGAAATTGATATAAGCGACCGCTTCTGAAAAATTTGTTGTTATAAGAAAAAAATATCCGCTATGCTTTAAACTAGGAACGGACAAAGTCTCAGCCTTACACTAAGTTTTAACCATAGAAATCACTAAGCTCTAGTTACAAGAGAAACCTTTGAAATGTAGTATCAGATTTTCACGTATTAGTATCACTTACATAATTCCAATCCCAGACGAAATCGAATCTAAAAATCCACATCACACAAATACACAAAATTACACACAAATAACACTATTTATTTTATGGTTAAACATTCACGAAACATCTACGAAATTGCTTCGCTGTGGTTAACTCACTATACCGATAATAAGACAGACGATCTTCTTTTGTTTTGGTTTTAAACACAGAACAGGCGACAAAGCTACTGAGTTTTTTCAGCTCTCACGAACGGTTCGCTGTTTATTGGCGTAGTTTATTGGCTTGTTGGGCAATATATTTCTTGAAGTGCAGCATTAAGTTACGTACACTTGAATAAAATCCTCTGTTATCGCCGTGAATTATGAGAATAATAACAGTAATATGTCGTATATATAAAGTTATTTTGTTGTATTTGTTATTTAACGATATTAACATGTTTAATTAAGGCACTCTTTTCATAAATACACAATCCCATGCAACAGTGAAATTTTTTCGGCAATTTCTGAATTTTTATTTCTCTCAGGAAAAATCAAAAAATACGAATTTTTCAACGAAATTTGATACAAACGCATTTGGGGGATTGCTGAATCCAGTGGCGTACTCAGATTTGAAATTTAAAAATCGCTAATAAGATTTCACCATGTTCTGACTCGAAAAAAATCATAGTAGGCCAAGCTATTGTTTTGTAAAATTTAGTATAACACACAAATGCACTTTTCAAAGATCTATATTTAAAAAAAACTAAATCGGACATTAAATAAACTTCTTATAGGGGTGGTTCCAAGCAAAGTAGAACACGCTGTATAATTGTGATACTATATAATACTCTTTATGGTTTTTTGAACATAGCATACTTTTCAGGTACAATTTTTATGTTTATAACTTTAATAATCACCTGGTGATGTAAGCTGCGTTGGCGAAATGCTCTCCAGCAATGTTTAATAAATCGTTATTTTTAAAGAAAATTACTCTCCCGAAAAGTCGATACGTTACGATACCTTTATTGTATCATCTTCAGGAAGATTTGAACTTAGTTTCCGTGTTAAAAAACATATTTCATGCACAGTATTGAAGCAAGCTTTTTACCAAGAAAAACTAAGTTTTAATTGTCCTGAAGATGACACGATAAACGTATGGAAACGTAAGTGGGTCAAAATAAAGCATGCTGTATTATAAATTACTACATTTTAAATCACACAACATGAATCATTTGAATGAGCTTTGATGTCTACTAGACGACAAATGCGGAGTATGTGCCTTAAAATACTTGACTTACAACGAAAACTACCAAGAGCTTTACTTCCAGTAAATGTATGGTGCTCTCAATAAGTTGGGAACTTTCGAATGCCAGAGCATTCGAACGTATACCAAGATATATTAACATGAAAAATAACTCTGTTATTCTGATAGTGTACCTACCATAAATTTATTTTGTCATTTTCATTTAAGAGTGATCGAGTTGGAAGCAAAACAACGTTCTAAGTTCTAGGAAATATGCAGGGTGTTTGTATACTCACGATAATTATGAGATTCTAACTTCAAGCCAAACTGCGTAAATAATTAAAAGCCTGTGTCAGTACCTACACCCGATATATCAATTAGATATTTATTATTCGTTTTTAGAAGTCTTTTAAACGTGTATTACTTGTCGTCAGCTCCTACCTTGAATCCTTACAAACTTTAATAGTAAGAATGTTCCTAGCTAGGCATGATCTCGCATGGAAATATCAACAAATCTAGGTTACGACGTCGCGATGGATTTGTCAAAAGGTCCTTCAGTATTAATGTGATATATCGCTGCTTGTCAGAAATCAAATAGAATCCTGAAATATCTCCCGGATCCTGAAAAATAAAGGATGCTCTTGCACATGATGAAATGGCTGTGGTAGTATCTGTATACTAAGGGCTGTTCTATCAGTGCAAGGTTAACTCCTAACTAAACATGCGTTATACCAATTCTATACAATATCACCCCGTATAATTTATATTGTACTTCTATCAGGTTATTAATTCACAATTCAACATGATTGTATCGTGACACGGATAGACAAGCTTAACGTCTCCGTGTACTATGACAAAAAAACATCCCTGATTCATGAAACGACGACAGACGTTCCCACTAAATCGCAGCACGTTTCGACTCTAACCCGTTCTCGTTATTGCATTAGAAATGTAACGTGGATCATAAAGACTAATTGTTCGTGAAATAAAGCGATAAATTCAGATCGGTCCCAATTATTGAGCTGACCTCTGATCTGCAAGTGCTTGACCTACATCAATAGAAATGGAAATGTCAACATAAGCGACCGAACGTCCCATGTTTGAGGCAATAAAATTTCGTATTGCGCTATTAAGCGTGGCCGTTATTAATTTATACGATACTGTTGAACTGTCTATCTATTTTTAACTGTTATTTATGTCATCAGGCAATCACCTGCGGCAATAATAGTTATTGTCATTAATTTTCTATATTATTTTACTTAGATGGCAACTGACGTATTTTTTATGTGAAAAAACTATATTAGAAGACAATTGATAGAAGCTGTAGTCTCGGGCGTGGATAAATGGTCGGTAAAATTTTTATTTTATATTTAGTGGACTAAAAGTAACAGAAAGAAGGCGATAGAAAAATTTTTACATAGAGCAACGTGACAGATTAACATATCATATCCACTTTTTCATCTCTTGTATAAATTTGCGGCATTTTGAACACAATTAATAAGAATTTTAAACAATTTTTAAAGACGCAATAAAAACACCGTTAAACCAACAAATGTTTGACAAGCTAAATATTTCATTGTTTTCAAAGCCACCTTAGTTACTTCTTAACATTTAATTAGAACAAAATTATATTTTTTTATTTTCTTTTAGCTGTAATTTTGTTTGTATTTATCCCACATTTTAATACGACATATGAATAAATCAATACCATAAATATCAGGACTAATTTCTAATTGCTCAGGCTCTTCATCAACCACAGCTTCGTCAACAATATTTTGTGCATTTTGACACAAAGTATTCCTTCCATTGTGGCATAAATTGCTGCATGTGACGCCGTTGGTTTTGCATGAGCAACTTTTAGTTTTGCAACCGACCTTATTTAAATTATATACGATTGGAATTGAAACTGGTCAGTTTTAAAGCACAAGACCGTGCGTACTGAACTTGATATTTTGTCCTATATATTTGGCAATGGTATTGAGATTCGAACGGTAGTTGAAACTGTGCAGGCGAGTCCGAGACTGGCAATGTAATCAGCCTGAATGAACCATCTACGACTGCACTGGTTTAAAGGTAATAAAACGGACAGGCCTACTAGCACAAAAAAACTCGTAAATCGTTTCTTTATCTTGGAACGTGGAAGTCTATTATCGTGCTATCTATGTGCCAGTGCAGCGCATAAATATCTATTATAATATCAAGCGTAGGAGTTTAGTTAGTTACTGTTCATATTTCTAAATATTTACTACTGTATAAAAGGTAAAATATTTTAATTATTTACTAATTTACCATGGCTTTCTGGAGACCATTTGAAATAGAGGATAATATAATAACGCCCGAAAATCTTATCATTTTGTTATGACAAGCATTTCTATTTACCTCCGCCCATGTACAATAAAGAGATGCCGACTGTTTTTGCCGGCTTTTAGTTTTTATACGGTTTCAATTCTGGTCGTATTCACTATAACAATCGATAAGTGTGATAAATGCTCCTTTGCACACGACAATTTATACCAAACTAAGGTTTTATTGCTTGTCGAATAACTTTATACCCTATTATAAATGTTTCATTCAAGCTCACATATGTCATTTCTGAGTTTCAGTAAAATTACATCAATATTAATTAACTTAGTAGGTTCCGCAAATCTTATTTACCCCCACGTTAGATCGCGTGCGACACTGTCTCGTCATGTCAATTGTTTAATATGCCCATAGACCGCGTAACGTAATTCAGGAGCGTGTTCTTTTGGCTCGAACGGCTGAACAATTGCCGTATCTTTAGTTCCTTTGTAATTGTAGAGGTTCTTTGTAGTTCAAAGAGATGTGTATCGACTACTGTGTACGTCATTTTAATTAACTGGAAAACCGCATACACTCTCCATCCGGGTCTTAACCATGCTAATTAAATATATTTATTTAATTTCGGTGCCTGCCTTTTATTCTGTGTAGATTTTTGGACCGTTTCATCTCAAGTGGTGCTTGATTCGATGTATAATTAAGAGGCGCTTTCGAAGCACGTACCGTATCAGGAACACGTTGCGGAATGAAATAAAATAACTCGCGATGACCCCTCTTCAATTTTAAACGTTTTACGTCTAATTACAAATTACCTCGGTAAATTAGTGATGGTGGAGTTAACAATTACTCTTGTCCTCTGCCACAAATTGGAGTGAATTTAGTAAATGCACCGGCGCCGGTTGCTAATTCGATTAATATTTTGTTCTATATACCGCTACCGTCTGGATTGTGAAGTGCTCGTAATCTGTTTATCTTATGTCCTGAGCGCTATAGATTTTTCCGATAAAATTCAACCTGACTGATTATTTAGAACCTCGTGTTTGAGTTCTGTAATCAAATAAATAAGAAGAAATAAAAATCTAGTGGTGTAATATCGCGGAACCTAGAAGGCCAGAATTCAAAAGTGCTATTTCTTCATGTCCAGAGCATTATAAAATGTTCGTTCAACTACTGACGAATAATATTGTAGAATTGTGAATTGAAACACCATCTAGCTGGAGAAACATCTCCTATCGCACGTCAAAAGGAAGAGTGTCAATTGCATCCCATAACTCTGTATAGAAGTCAACTAAACGCTCAGCATTTACTGCCTGCTGCTGCTCCTCGTTCAGTTCAAGCAACGAGGAGCAGCAGTAAGCAGCTTTCAGTGGGAACCTGAAGATGACAGATGAGATTCTGCCGAAACGTCGTTCAGACAACCGTGACTCCTGGAGGAGTCGACCATCGACGCGGGGGAGCACCCGGAAGTACAATAACATTTCATATATATTAAAAAGTATATCTTAAAAACAAAAAGTTATAGGGGTGAACCTGACTTTGTTACGCCCGGTATATACGGCCAATGTAACTGTATTATCGTGAGAAATTACTGGTAAGAATACTTTTATCATCTATCGTGCAATGGACGCCCCCTGCTGCAGTAAATATTACTGGTATAAAGAGCCGAATATTATTTATTGTTACACACCGAATGAAAAATCCTCCACTGTTTGACCAATCCGCCGGTTTTATATATATAGGTTCCGTGGTGACTTTAACGGTGGTGGTGTTTGATTTAGATGAAAATCAATATAGCCTGGATTATGGAATCTTGCCAAATAATGGTGTATCTGCATAGAGTACATAAAATATTTTGCCCGGCAAAGTGTACGTTCGCATTCCGAGTGGATCGATTTTGTTTTATGGCGAATTATAGGCCGCGTTCGCACGCCCCTTGATTAGTTACACACTAATTTGTTTGTTTGTTTGTTTTAATTTCACTATAATAATGATTACTTGTCGCATATATATTATACATTCTATAAAATTTAAATTAACACTCTAACAATACACAGCGAATTAAAATGCAACTGATACCTGTAGCGAACGACGAGATACAGACCGGCCATGAGGGTACTACTATTTTTCTTCACGTTCATAAAATTTATACATCATATGGTGTTAATCGCAAAAAACTTTCTCATTTTTATTTGTCCAGAAAAAGTCGTTCTTTATAAGAAGTTTTGTTTGCCTTAGGAAGTCATAAATCATTGTCAAACTTAAGACAAATTATACAGGTTATTCTAAAAATTAGAAAATATGAAATCGACTTTAAGCAAACTCTCTTTTTTACGTTTTTAATGATGCCCTAGTAGAGAAATTGTTTGTGTTTTGAGGATTATATATTGTGGCATGATTAATAATGTATATAGTATGCATTTATAGATCTCCTTGAACAGATAGTTCAAATGTGCTTTTTAGAGGGTGGAATATTAAACATAATAGTTTTAGTCGCAAACTCCTCTATAAAATCCTTATTCTAGTATAAGGAACGTAACCAGACTGCAACAAACAGCTACTCTCCGGGCTATGTGCCCCGCCGTGCGCTGAATTACAAGTTACAAGTCTGGCGCGTTAAGTGTAATAATTGCACATTACCATCAAAACGCTAATGTCTCGATTGCAACAAACACCAGCCGAAAGACTGGTCCTACTTAAAGGAGCTTTCTTGCCAGCCATCCTTGAACAGATGTTAATCTATTCTTAGATAAGCTTGAAACACTCTTATTCAAACTACCAACTAAATCAACTATTGTATTAGCTGGAGATTTTAACAATAATTTTAGTGACAGAGTCAACCGACACAGTAACTCTAATAAATAAATAAATAACACCACAGGTAATTACGACCCCCGTTATCCCGGAAGGCTCTAGAAGAGTGTTCTGTGGGAGGGGCTATACATTTAGATATAAGACACACATATCCAATATCCACGTATAGTGGAAAGTCCCTCTCACAGTATTTTCCACTGCCACGGCCGGGAATCGAACCCGGAACTTTTGGTTGAGAGGCAATTTACCAGTTACCAATTAAAACATCTTTATTCAATTCTATTTACACTGCATTAGATATTTTATTTATTTCATTCACATGTACATATTATCCTAACGACGTCGGTTGGCCGATGTTATGCCAAATGACATTTTTGTAATATCTTTTTAATTTATTAAGTAGACACTACTTTTACTTAAGATCAAGCGTATTATGAATTATTTTATATTGATATTTTAGATTTCCTAATATACGTTGATTTTATGTGATACTGTAATTAAGGGTAGATAACACAGGAAACAGTGCGTTTACCTCTCGACCGTCAGTCATACCTTCAACAAACCTTCTAACTTGTTACAATCTCTATATGCATGTTAAATCTTATACTTGCCTCTTTCAATGCTCGTTATAGTACAATTGATTATCTATTAGTAATTTAGAGAACCAAAATGTTTCCTGCTGTAATTTCACTCGGCTTGTCTGATCACGAAGCTGTCTACTGTTCTGTACAGATAAACTCAGACACCTCTGAATGTAAACACAAATTTTGGCGATTGTACAGTAGGACAAATTATAATAGGTTTTTTCAATACTGCTTACAGTCTGATTGGAGAAGTTTTTATTAAAGGTGAACCTATTAATGCGTTTTATGAGTGTTTAATGCATGTTTTTAGTAGGGCCTTTTCCATTCAAAAGATTAAAATAAAAAACCTTGGATAATTAAAACGTCTGCAAAAAATATACAAATTTTACACTACATACAAAAATACACAAATGAGGCATTCTTCTTTAATTATTATGCAAAATACCGTAATACCTATAAAAAAGTAATTGAAGCGGCAAAAGAAAGCTACTACAATACTAGAATAGAACAAGAAAATAATAAGCCTAAGGAGAGTTGGGCAATTATAAACGAGCACCGTTCAATAAATCCAACTATAAATTAGAATGACCTGAATAAGTATTATTCCTCAATTGCAGATAAATTAACTGAAAATATAATCCCTTTCAAAGATTCTCTGAGTTATATGATGAAAACAAATTATAGTCAAGTATTACATTTATACGAAACTAATATAGTTGAATTGAGAGAAATTATTAAGGACATAAAAAATAAAAATGGTTCCGGTATTGACAAAATGTCTATAAAAATATTTGAAAATATACCAGAACGTGCTCTGGATCTACTGGTTTGTCTTATAAATAGGTATTTTCAATAAGGAGTTTTCCCATCAGTATTAAAGAGTTCTCTAGTTATTCCGCTATATAAAGGCGGGTATGTAGAAAACTCATCCAACTACCGACCCATATCATTAATTTCCATACTAGCTAAAATTATAGAAAAACTAATTTAAAAAAGGGTTATTGAGTTTCTGTGATCTGTCAATTTTTAAATGACAATCAATTTGGCTTTCAACGCAATAAAAGCACTAATGACGCAATGTTCTCCTTCCTCAATGCTGTTTACACCAAACTAAATGAAGGGTAGATCGCTGCTGCCATATTCCGTGATCTGTCAAAAGCCTTTGACTGTGTTTGACAAGGAACATAGCTGCAAAAATTGGAGCGCCCTGGTTTTAGAGGCAGTACTTTTGAATGGTTTAAATCCTATCTGTCAGGCCGTAAGTAAATTGTTAAAAATCCAAATAGGTCCGATGAACTTAACATAAACTGTGGGATACTTCAAGGTTCTGCTTTTGGTCCAATTCTATTTTTATTGTACATCAATGACCTAACTACAATAATTAATATCATAGGAACGTTTACTCATAGCAAGGAAAAAATATTCTGCATGAAAGCATATGCAACGACATTAAGAAAATCAAAGATTGGTGTGATTCCAACTTACTGTCCTTTAATATGGGGATTTTTTAGGATTGAATATTGACTGCAAATTAAAGTTTACAGAATATATTACTGGTTTAAATAGTAAACTAGCATCTGGACGCTTTGCAGTCAAGGTGGCGGTCAAGCTGCCAAAGCTGTATATTTTTCATTAATCGAATCACACGCTATGGGATTGCCTTTTGGAGCGTATGTAGTAAATTTCTAATGCAACAAATATTTGTATTACAAAAACGTGCCATTAGATATCTGTGTAAGGTTAGGGCTCGCGACTCTTGCAAGGAACTATTTGTGGCCAACAGAATTCTGACTGTGACTTATTTTTATATTGAATACAGTAATTCCTAAATAGAAAAATAATGTTTATACGACCTCAAAATATAGCACTCGATAAGCTGGTAATGTTACACTTTCAATCCCAAGAACTACACTTGCCCGGGATTCTCTTGTTTACAATGGCCCTAAAATGTATAATCATTTACCGAGCCACATTAGGGACATAGGTTCCAATGAATGTTTCAAAGTCGCAGTGAAAAATTTATTTATTGATAAACCCTATTATGATTTAAAAGGTTACTTTGACGATACAGTAGATGTAGATATATGTATATATTTCTAATGTTTGAAAAATGTGATTTGTAGTTTATTTTTATTATGTGATCCTATATTTATAGTTTTATATAGTTATATTTTAAATAAGTTATATATCTATTTTTATGCTTTGTCAACAAGACTTTTCTTCTGGACAATAAAGTATATTTTGATTGATTGAAGATTTTATTTAACAAAGTCTCTTCAATTATGAAGAAAAGCTTAAATATGAAGTTAGTTGCAAAATAAGGAAAAATTTCTTAAAAAAAATAACTTATTCAACTAAGTTGAGCACTATTCTACACTAATTCATGGCATTGCATCTACTGCGAGGTAATTTTCAATTGTAAACTATCCCCATAAAATGATTCGGATCCCACTACAAACTGTAGAGCCCCGTTGCCTTTGCTCAGACAAATCCAATTCTCCTAGACTAAAGAGAGTCATTCGGGTGACCTGGAAGGCGGTAAAGAAACAGACATTTAAATATTTACGGTTGTACTGCCGTGAGCAGAAAAAAATAGGACAACTTTTTTTTTTCTAATGTAAATCTGTCTCTATATGAATATGTAATGAGTAGCCGAAATAAATGATAATGTCATTTTTAATTTATTTTTTATTTTAATGCTGTAGTTATTGCTATAGTAAATGATGGATGGTTAAGGAGACAAATGGCACTGCGTTATAACATTAACAAAAATTTGGTGTGTAACATTTTAAGAAAGTGGAGAATAAACGGTACGATTAGTAGAAATCCTGGATCAAAGGACAAAGGATATCCTACTTAACAAGAAACTAACTATTAATATTTTGTTATTGCACCATTTCTATTTATAACTTCTATAAGTCTGTTTGGCATAGAATTAAATAACCTTATACAATAATCATTAGTAATAATATTTTCCCATGCATTATTTACTATTTCCAGTCATTCTTCGGCATTCCGTGGTCTCACATTTCGTTTTTGGATACTTCTTACGAGTAGTCCCCATACTTCTTCCACAGAGTTAAGATCTGGACTATGACTGGGCCAGTTAAGAACATTGATGTTGTTATCTTGAAACAGTTAGTTACGGTATGAGCAGTATAAATGGAACAATTGTCTTTTTGAAATATGAACTCATTATTAGGAAATAATTGTGACACAGAAGGGAGCATAATATTGTCTAAAATCCTAATTTACGTTTCAATATTAAATCGTTCCTCAATATGCCACAAAACACCAGGAGCACGAGCCGATATCCAAGCCCACATATTGATGGAAAATGTACCGCTTTTATCATTGTCAGATATATATTTCCCATCGAATCGAGTATTCGGAGGGCAGTAAACACGAATATGACCGCTGTGTGTTGACTAGAAAGTTTGTTCGTCTGTAAAGATTACATTGTTCCAAAAATTTACATCATGCGCTAAAAATTCAAGCGCAAATCCTACTCGAGCTTCTCTATGTTCAGCTTTAAGTAAGTATTTCTGTGCTGCTGCATGACAACGTAGTTCCGATTTTCTTACTCGCCGGCGACCAGTACTACTCGATCCAGGAAAATTCGTTTCATCAGTAGCCTGAATAACTGAGTAAAATGGATTTTCTACTAAAGCATTTACCAATTACAAATTTTGTTGTTGAGTTGATATCCTTCGTCGCCCCGATCCAGGATTTCTACTAATCGTGCCGTTTATTCTCCACTTTCTTAAAATGTTACATACCGAATTTTTATCAATATTATAACGCAGTGCAATTTGTCTTATTGACCATCCATCTTCTGCTTTAGCAATAACTCCAGATTTAACTAAATTGCTTATATGAGGCATATTAGTTTTTTGCACACTTGCAATAAATTATGACAACTAACTGACAATGTCACAAAAATTATAGTTAGATGTACACAATTAGATTTTGGCAAATACCGTTATAAGACGTCCTATTTTTTTTGCTCGCGACCGTACATTCGTTCATCTCTGAGTTTTAGTGGTAATCTAATTTCTTTCTTCTCGTAAATGATTTAGAAGGACTAATATTTAACACTTACTAGATTATTACGCCACGAGGACCGCACGTGTATACATTACATAATGATGCATCGGTTACTTTATGTTTGTATATCTTTTGTGCCGTGTAATAATGAGGAACTTATGCACATTGTGTACTGAAATCGTCTGCAAGTATGGACTAGATAAATACAATTAGGTTGCCATTTCATAAATCGCTGAGGCAGCAAGTGTACTGGGGCGGGAAATGCCGCGATAATGAGAAAAACCCAATATAAACCCATCGGGCGCAGTCTGAATGTTTCCGAAGGTTTTATTTAATTGCGTATTTATCGGTAAATTAATTTCGGTAATTGAACTCGCCTAATTCTTAAGATAACGGCCTTCTGGTTTATTGTCTGTGTTCATTGTCTGGAAGTTTACAGGAGAGAATTAAAATTTGCTTACCTTTTCACAGTCGGCAGATAAGGCTAGAAACTTGCGGGGATGTCCGGGAAATTCGTATCTGTAACAAAAAACAAGAAATTAGAAAGGTGAGAGGTTAAATTTATACCAAATGCTCTTTTTGCTAACGGTAAAACAGAATGCCTTTTAATAGTACAGTCGTTCAACGTTAAAAAGGGGTCAAATCTCCGAAATCTGAAGTACTGCTCCGATCTTCTTGAAAATTTAGAATTAGGTTCATCTTACCCTCCTCTTTAAACCTGACTTGGTCGCAAAGTGTGCTTTTTGTTTTCAAGGGGTGAAAACTCCAATAAATTGAAAACTAATAAATCAACGCAGTGATGGGCCATAATTATGTTCAAATATATTAAATATCAATTGTTTTTAATCGTGGATCTAATATTTCAATATTTTACAAATTAACTACCCTTAAAAACAACATTGTCTGAACGTCATTATACAGCAATAATTCCTTATGTATACGGACTATCGGAAAAGCTACGCCGTATAGGTGACAAATTTGATGTTAGGACGATATTTCAAACGGGGAACACTTTAAGATCTATTTTAACAAAAACAAAACCGATAAACAGGGAGCAGAATTTAAAAAACTGTATTTACAATATCCCATGCGAATGTGATAAATGTTATGTGGGTGAGTCATCCAGACCTTTCAGTGTGAGGTTGGATGAGCACAAGAACTACATTAGAAAGAATGAAATTCAGAAATCAAAGATTTGTGAACATGCTTGGGAAAACGGACATAGAATAAACTGGGACTCGGCAAAAATTTTAACAAAAGAAACAGATACCAAAAAAAGAAAAATTAAAGAATCAGCAATAATCCTATTAAATGAAGATAAGTGCGTATCGAATTGTTCTGTAGATATTTGTACAACCTGGCTACCAATGTTAAAAGAAGAACTTAACAAACTCAACATTATCTAAAAAATATCATCAGTTCTATGTTCTGTGTAAGTAGTAAGTATCTATGGAAATAACATAAACAGAATCTTAAAGCTGTGTATTTGACATACACAGCAAAATAAGAGTTCTTTAAAAAATAGCTTTGAAAACGGAAAGAGATTACTTTCCGAAACGTCAGCAAAATACATTATTTTTGTGTTTATTCCGATTTATATTATTTGCAAAACATAACCTCTGACTTTTCCTTTGGGGTAAACGTCACGGGCGCAGAGGCTCTTTTTCCAATAATTCTATTATTTTGTAGATTCGGTGATTTGTTTTGAAGAGGATAATAGTACATGTGGTAGAAAACCCAAATAATAGGAAAGAATATTAAAAACAACCTCTCACACGAAAATTAATAAAAAAATGTGTTTAAAAAGCATGAAACCTTTTTATTTTGGATTGTAATAGGAGAATTTTTCCCTTTAAGTATAAGAAATCTGATACGTAATTATTTTAATGATGCAACCCCAAAAGCCACCCCTAACAATAGAACTTAGGAAAAATTGAAAACTAATAGATGGAAGCAGTGATAGGTTATCATTATGTTCAAATATGTTAAATATGATAATTGTAATATTTCTACGCCCTTTGGTTCAGAGAATTTTAAGGTTGATGGGCTAAAAAGAGGTTTCCTTCGCATAGAAATCAAAGCTTTAAATGCCCATATCTCGCTTAATTTTTAAGCTACATGAATTTAAAAAAAGGCGAAATTTTCAGTAAAAAGAAAGCTAAATTTTTGTTAAGAACACTTTTTTTCGTAAAACCATTATTTGTTGAGTTATTTTGAAAAGACAACGTATTTTTTGAAAAATTGAAAAAAAAATTTTACTTAAAACAACTTTTTTCGAAATGTACATTCTCTAAACCTTTTGGAACGTGTTACTGGAACATAAATAAAGTTAATTTTTCATGGGCTACGATTAATTTTAATTTTGCCGCTCATGGCGCCAATTTTATTGTCAATTTTTTTTCAAAAATTCCAGAGACTTTATTTATTTTCGTCATAACTTCCTTAATTTTCATGCTAGAGGCTTTTATAAATGCTTATTTTAAAGGTCTAATAAAGCGCTTTAAAAAAAATTATGAACATTTTCTCTGAAAAATTACTCATTTTTCCGTTATTTGAGTTTAAAACTTTAGATAAATTTACGACAAACAAAAATTCGTCTTCAATGACTCATAAGTCGCTTAATATGACCTAAAACATTAAAGTAATACAAACGAATCACTTTATTTTTTTATAAGCTTCAATTTTGATAAGAATAGTTTTTTCCAGAAAACGTTTAATTTTCGAGTTATTCACGAAAAACTGTTGAAAAACGTGTTTTTTATTGGAATTTTCAATCGCGAATAACTCAGAAATTATTAGGTTGTAGAAAACACTTTATACTACATTTTCTTCTTAAAATTTGATCCTCTATCGATTCCCGGTGTCAATTTGAATTTTTAAATTTCCATCCCCGAGAAAGGGTGGCATTCACCCCCGGGGTGGAAGCACATATCGGCACTAAGTCAGGTTTGTTATTTGCATCATTTTTGAGCTACTGTCAAAATTTCAAACAAATCGGTTGAGTTGATCAGATTTCGAAGGTGAATCGGTTCATTGATTGTACTAAAATACCTCGATAATATTGAATCAAAATACATTAAGCAAAAAAGATGAAAATATGTTTTACACCATTAGTTTTACTAAACTGAAAGCTTTAGATAAAAAATCGTTGAAAATTATTCGACTGCGCTGGTACACGTCTGCTAAGACCTCTTGCTTCTAGACTTCCACGAATAGCCTGAAAACTCCTTCTGAAATACATATAACTTCTCCGAAACTATCAACGCGATTAAGAAGTTAGGCCCTTACTTGATCATCCATTTACACCGTCGTTCACGTACAAAAAAAATCTCGCCGCAGTCCCACGGCTTTACGAGTGACTCTTAAGTGGGGAACGTCACGTTCTAGCCCTGCCTAAAAATAAAGGGGACGATCTAATGAGTCGTAAACTAGATGTATCATCATTTAAACAGAGCTTACTGAACACGGACCAGAGAAGAGAAATGTCTACAACATTTTTATTTCTCGAGATTTCGACAAACCCTCGAAGCATGTAACGCGCAACGTATTCGATCCGAAGCAGTTTTTTTTATTTATACCCGTTACCGGATGTGTACAATTTTTTTTATGCGATCAATTTCGGAGATATGGGGTAATCGTCTCGAAACATCCATCGAGTCTTTATCCCGCGCACGGTCTATGGTTGTGGTATATTTGTCATAAAATTCCGAAACAGAAAACAAACAGGATATGATTTAACTGCCCTTAGGCATTGTAAGAAACGTAGATGATAGATGATAAATTTTTACATTTGGTAGGTAGGAGTCCTGGCCAATAATTAATAAATATTTTTTAAATGCCCTAGGACACTCTCATTAATTATATAAACTTACACAAAAACACACAGCAAGTTGGCACAAAAGGAAAGAGTGAATATAGGCTGGTCAAAAGGTAAAATTTGTGATTTTGCTAACATGACATATAATCAGATGTTATAAATGTTTAAGATTCAGCCACTTTGCAGAAGATTGTCGAAATAATTCCACTTAGCCACTGATAGTATGTGTGACGAAAACACATTTAACCATAGATATTCATGGAAATGAAATAAAGACTAACGCCAAAAAAATATTTTGAGACGTTTCGTTCTTGTATACACACTAAATCACATTTTATTTTTAAATTTAAAATCTGGACGTTTCATGACATTTTTAAGCCTATTTCAAAAAAAGTTTTTTTGGGGTGAACGTAGTGATTAATGGGGTAAAATTTCAACATGGTAAATTGCTGTCAAGTATTTTAAGTTTTAGTGAAGAGCCACACAAACATTTTTAGAGTAAAAAATAATCAACCCCCCCCCCCACAACACTTCCAATGTAAAATACTACCAGCTAATTTTCTATGTGGCTTCCCTGCACCCTCTGACCATCCATCATGCTTATCTTTTTGACTATATACTTCATGGTGAGCAACATAACCTTTGCTTAAACGAAACTGGAAGACAATAAAAAAAGCGCTTTACCGTTATCGTAGTCCCCTGTACCTTCTGACGACCTTTACTTTCTGATAAAAATTAAAAATTCATGAAATCGTACAAGCTCATAATTATCCTTATTTAATTTATTTTAATAGACTAAAATTTCTCCTATTAATGTGCATTGACGGTAGAGAATAAAATATAACAAAAATCGCTTTACTATTACCACAACAAAATACAGATTAAAAATTTATGGTGTCGTGTAGACCTGATTTTTGCCCTTATTCATTTTAACAGAGTAAGTTTTTTTTCTATTTTTTTTTTATTAATATACACTGATAGATGGTGAAGAATAAAATATTACCGATCAGAAACTTCTAAAATCGTGTAGAGCTTATTTTAAACCTGATTTATGACAGTTAATGTTTCAACATTGTTTTCATAACAATACAACCAAAAATCTGAAGCGGGATTTCACAGTTGGAATCTCACACTGAACTTGTTTTCCAAATGTAGGTAAATAATTTATTACTTACTTGAATTTCTATTTTATCTTTACGTCTAGTAGTACCACCGTAGTAGGTGTACCTTTTTCGCTGGCTGGGATACCCATTTAATTATGCAAGAAAAGCAGCAGCACAAAACACATTCCATATGTAATAGAAAAAAATAACTCCACTCATTTTTTCCACGTACAAATAATACCAAAGAATTTACTTTACATACGGGAATACATAGTGTGAACTTTATCGAGGCGACAGCACTTCACTAACGACACGCAACACTAGCAGGTCCGCTACATTTATGCCCGCTTCACAGGCATAAAAAGTTGAGTTTTTTTGTGCCTGTGAAAAAAAAAATGTATCTGTTCGTTGCTAGGAATTTTGAACCTGCTCCGAGTCATATCGTCGTCGGCAGAAATCCGACACCTTCAGCCCGTGCATCAGGTCTACAATGAACCCTTATCAATGCACATGTTACAAGAAATATAAATATACGCATATGACCAGTACTTATAAATGTGAGTCAATTAAATATATATAAACAGAATTTATTACAAATTAAAATAATGCTTTAATTCAGTCCACAAGCACAGAGAAAAAATGAGTAGCGCTAATTTTTTCTATCACATATGGAATGTGTTTTGTGCTGCTGCTTTTCTTGCACAATTCAATGGGTGTCCCAGCCAGAGAAAAGGCTACCCCTACTACACGGTAGTACTACTAGAAGTAAATACAAAATAGAAATTCAAGTAAAGCAATAAATTATTTGCCTACGTTTGGAAAATAAAGTGTTAGATTCCAACTCTGAAATCAGTGTATATTAACAGGAAAAATAGAAAAAACTTACTCTGTTAAAATGAATAAGGGTAAAAATCAGCTCTACACAATTTCATAAACTTTTAAGCTGTATTTTGTTGTGGTAACGGTAAAGCGCTTTTTGCTATTGTCTTCCAGTTTGGTTTAAGCAAAGGTTATGTTGCTCATCATGAAGTTTATAGTCAAAAAGATAAGTATAATGGATGGTCAGGAGGTGCGGGGAAGCCACATAGAAAATTAGCTAGTATTATTATACATTGGAAGTGTTGTGGGGGTGAAAAAGGTGCATCGAGGTCCTAGTTGTCCTCCAGTAACATTTTACTTATTTTTGGCATTTAGTTTGGCCACAGCACACTTTTTCCCAGAACCGGTTGTTGGATCGACTCGGCAATGATTGGAATCGCTTCCTCGTGGTCGACTTAATCGATATCAGTACCTCCCACACCTTCGTGTGTCTTCGGGAAACTCCGTGCGAAGTTCGGATTTTTGCTTAAAATCCTAACTTCTACACGTGTGAATTCCCTCAAACTTGTTTCGGTTTTTCAATTCCCCAAGTCGTTGATAAAACGGTGAATAACTCCCTCGGGATTGATCGGATCGATTCGATAACTGTCGTAATCGATTCCCCGTGGTCGGTATAATGGAAAATGTTACCCCACGCGATCTTGTACGCCTTCGGGTCTCCGTAGATAATGTCCCGGCTTGTACTCGGAGGGCGCCGACTGTCTTTCTCTAAAAATTGTTCTAACCTTTTTTGAGGTTATGTACCTCCGACCGGTTTCGACCAGGGGGGATGCTTGCAAAAATCCTACTTAAATGTTCGTTTTAGAACGCACTCGCGCCTAACTTCGATCTCTTTAAAAAAATGTAGGTTATGTTTATACTAGTTTGTTTGTGCCTATATTCACGTTATTTATAAATGTCACTGTCACAGGATTAAATTAAGCGACTTCCGTATCCGTCGGCGTCGTACTTCCGTTTTTGAAGACGTATTTCCGTCTAGTACACAAATATAACCAGAATGACAGATCTCAAAATTCAAACATCAATAGCAATGCCGTAATAAGATGAGAAGTTAAGGACAGGTCTTTATTTGAAAGATGAAACGATAAACAACTCATTTCGCATGTAATTACCAATGTTAAATGGTTATTTCTTTTTATAAAAGAAGAGAAATATCCAGATGGCGCAGAAAGTAAGATCTTGCTGTATATGAATCTCTTCACTTTCGCATTAACCGCGGAAGCCCCAGGGGGTTTCTTGATTTATGTATATTATATATGTTAAAAAGATGGGAGTCAACCGTTTAACAGTTATTAATTATTTCTAAATAAATTCGAATATAGTGCCACATAGAAAAACTATACAACAAATAAACTCTTAAAATATTTCCAATTGAAAATCAGAGTCGCGCGAACTGCAGGCCCGTCAGAGATGACTCGAAACATTTTTAAATAAGGATTAAATGAAATCCTAAATAAATAATAAGCAAACACGATAGTTAATGAGGATGAGGTGGTCCTTTAGAAAGGCATAGAGGAAACTGAAAGGCACGTGCGGGGTCTCGCGGATCCTCAAGTCCTGAATGAGCTCTAGCCTTAAGTTGAATAACCTTCCTTTCAAGTGCATATCAAGGAACGTCGACACTAACTAAAGAAGCGTCGGGTTTATAATGTCCACCACGATGAGATAATGTAAAGGGAGTATTTTGAACCTGTACCGAGCAGTCAGTCTACGTCTATTTAACCGATGAAAAGCTACAACTTTGTTTATATTGGTAGAAGTGATCAGAAGGTCATAAATAAAGAGAATGAAGCTTTTCCTCCCCGTTAGATTTAAATGACACGGAAAGCTGTGGATTTGGTATTGTGGAACAAATTTATCATCAGAAGGGTTTACTTATTACAGTGAGGTGGCAAAGTGGAAAGTTTATTATAGTGTATATGCATATAAATGTTAAATTAAACCAACGCAAATTACAAAAAAAATAATTATCTTAATTCCTAGCCGAACACTTAGATGCTGGATATCATTTATACAGATTTTTATGGAGGTTTCAATGGACTGGATCAAACTGTCAGGGTTTGGATAACCTAACACATAAATTTCTTTGAGTCCTACTTAGCTAATAACTATACAGTACTGTGGTTGTGGTTGATATTTCAGCAATTTCAGATGTTCTTCAAGATGTGCTTGGGTTCTTACTGGTCAACATTTTTATAAATGATAATATCATTTACTTACATTACAACTTTGCTATATGCTGCAGACCTGGAAATTTAAGTAAAAACTGTTAAAGAGACAAGGACATGGAATGTCCAATGCATGCAGGCAGGTATGTAGAATAAATTGGAACTTAAATCCCAAAATGTTTATTTGTTTATACGATAGAGTAGTAAAATTCTATCAAAGGTGGAATGACTACGGACACTATAGTCCTAAAGCATAACTTAAATGAGAATGTTCCAATTGAAATACCAAGTTCTGTAGGAAACAAAAAGCATGAACCTCAGCGACCGATTAGGAATGAAGCAGTTGAAGTGGCAGTTCTGGATCATTTGCAGATGGATAATACTCAATTGATCAGGAAAGTAGCTGAGGCTTCCGGTGTATCACGAAGCAGTATTCATCGAATTCTGAAGGCCCACAAATTTCATCCATATAAATTTAAATTCGTACACGAATTAAACGATGATGATCCCGATCGTCTGCTTGAATTATGTGAGATTTTTAGTGAACAATTAAATGGTAATGTCAATCTACTGTACAATATGTGTTTTTCTGATGAATCATCGTTTTACTTAAATGGGGAGGTAATCAGGCACAATTGTAGGTATTGGAATGAAACTAATCCACATTTGTTCATGAAAACTCATAACCAAAGGCCTCAGAAGTTAAATGTTTGGGCTTGCATCTTAGGGGACCACATTCTCGGGCCGTTTTTTATTCCTGACAATTTAAATGGCGCAAGGTACCTCGATCTGTTAGAAAATAACATCGACCCAATGATTACCCAAATTCTCGAAGAAGACGGTAATCTTTTAGAGGGCGAACTATTTTTTCAACAGGATGGGGCACCCCCACATTTTGCTATAGCAGTCCGTCAATTTTTGGAAAATCGGTTTCCTGAGCGATGGACTGGAAGAAGAGGTCCTGTGGAGTGGCTCGCTAGATCACCCGATTTAACTTCCTTGCATTTCTTCCTGTGGGGACATTTGAAATCGAAGGTATTTGCAACAAAACCCGCATCTCCGGAAGAGTTACGTGAAAGAATTGTTCGAGAATGCCGTTTATTGACCTCATATGTGTTCAAAAATGTTTGTATAGAATTTCAAAACAGATTATAATACTGTATGGAAGTCGGCGGGGGTCAATTTGAACAATACGTACGATAATTTAAACTGCTTCTTTTATTTTTATTATTATTTATATAGGCGGCAAATCAGGAAATTTGTCTTGAAATAAGCGAGCAACTTTCTTTTGCGATCGCATTCTATCTCCGTAACCAATCATTTGTAAAATTATTATTTTATGCATTTCGTTTAAATAAACCATGTTTAGAAATTGCAGCCAGCAAAACTCAAACAATACCCAAAACACTGACAACTATTTATTGAAAACTATGTATTGCTGTCAATCGCTATGGCTCTCTTTCAATAAAACTGGCAATGCCAGCCGTAAAGAATTTTGAAGTTTTTATGTCTTATTTTTATCTGATAATGATAAAAAATACCAGTGAAATTGTTTTTACCTAACTCGCAAGAACAAAACGCTGTAAGTTTTTATGTTCTTCGTCTGTTGCAGCGAATTTCTTCAAGCAGAAATTTATTCCATTTGGCTGTTCTATACTGTATCACAATAATGAAATTTTAACTACTAATACTACATGCATTGGATCGAAGCTCCATTTCTAAATTATGCGTACGTTTTTTTACTCTTTACGTTGAAATTTTTTTATACCTAATTGCACCGTATTTTATTGTGGAATTCTAACAGTTATTGTCGTAATAAAAGAAGCAAAACAAGTGAACATCTGTAAAAAGTTGCGAACCCACCGCGCTACTAAATTCACAAGCTTTGTTTATGTACACAATCCCGTTTATTGTTCGAGGGTGTCGATTTGTCGCGTAGCCCTACCCGTTGATTACGCTGTAATAAAGAGTTCTCTTTGGCATTTTGTCGATTTTCACCTGGCGAATAAAAACAATCGAGTGCTACGTCGGTAAAGAGCACACAAAGTACAAAGGCAGAAAAAATTTGAACGAGCTTTGACGGGCATGACGCGTAAATCTGGCTTCTGCAAATAATGCATTTGAATGAGGGCTATTAACAGTATTTACGAGGAAATTATTCGGTATAAATCAAAAATCTGTAGTAGATAATTCATCACCTGACGACAATATTTCCCTTTCCACATACATCTCTCTACAGCGTACTTATAACGAAATTTTAATCTTTACTTTTGCACGTTCAACTCATTCGACGTCAAGTTTTATTAGACTTTAAATAACCGAGCTCATATGTAGCGGTACAGTGTGTATTGTGCACAGATGGATTCTGCTGCATTGTTGGTTTTAATAAACATACATAATATATTGTTAGAGCCACAATAGGAGACAACTGAAAACGACGGAGCAGCAGATAAAAAATGATAAATCGTGAATGGCTGCTTTATTGCCAACAAGTAATCCAGTTTTTTGTGTGCACATATCTCCCGCCTCTTAAGTTATGACATGCGGGAAGGACGGATGTTATCGTTTTATGGTTTGGCTATAATAAGCGTGGCTACAAGGTTCGTCTACAGATCCAATTTAAATATGCAAAATATTGTTTTATATTGGGTGGACCATTAATAATGGGTCATTGTTTAGGGGTAGATTCTTTGGGCCAAAATATGAGGATATAACCAGATATACTTTTGCAAAATGTTGGCTGTGAAAAAAGATATAGGGTGTCACAATAATTTGAACTTTGACACCCTGTATCTTTTCCACAGCAACATTTTGCAAAAGTATATCTGGTTATATCCTCATATTCTGACCAAATGAATCTACCCCTGAACTATGGCCTATTATTAATGATCCACCCTGTATACTATAAAAAAATATATACAGTCCATGAGCAGTAAGCGTTGCCTTTATTAAGTTATTTTTCTATAGTCTATGTTAAAAAAAAATTCAAAATTCCTTATTGTAAACTCAATTCACGGTCATACTCTACCGGGTGTTAGAAAAGTATGGGAACGGTGGAAAATCTCGAACAGTTTGCATCAAATCGAAAAATAAAAAAATACGTGTCAAAAATTTTTCAAAAAACTATCTACTGATACCAAAATGACCTCCCCACCCACCACCCTGTGGGTGGGGCGAGGGGCAACTTTAAAATTTCAAATGGAAATCCCTATTTTTTTTATAGCGGGTTCGGATTCTACGGCCAAAAATACGTGAATTTTATATCGGGCATTTTTTCGATTTTCGCAAGGTGTCGCTGCAATCGCAAAAAATTGAGTGGAAATACGAAAGTTTTGAACGCATACTTAAAAAAATACGAAAAGTGAAACTACTGATCTCAGAGTGAATGATTTCCCGAGCTGTTTTGAGAACAGTCATTTTACACGGTCATGCGGAAATTACAACAACTATCAACATTCTGTAAATTTATTAGCAGCTAGTAATTGTCAATTTATATTTTTTACAGGGCAATAAAAAATTCGATTTAAAAAAAAACTAACAGTGGTTTTACCTCTTAATTCAGCCACTTCAGACAAGTTCTTGATCCTAGCCAGTGAAGGCAAGGAGGTAACTCAGCCATTTAAGGCAAGGTGAGGATTTCGGCCAGTTGAGGAAATTAGTTTACAGCTTAACTGCTACACTAGCAAGTTTTAATTTGAAGATTATAGCAGGTGTTCAAAATGGTGCCCATTGACTTCTTGGCATTGTCCGAGACGAACGTAAAAATTTTCAATAACACTTCTTATCATTTGAGGTCGTATATCTCCAAAAATGTTTATTATGCGTTGGCTCAGCTCTCTCAAATCACGAGGTTTAGTGAAATAAACCTTACCCTTCACGTAGCCCCAAACAAAATAAACAAGTGGCGCGAGGTCGGGAGATTCTGCTGGCCATTGAATAGTTCCTCTTCGGCCTATCCATCGATTTTCGAAAGTACCATTCAAATAGTCCCTAACAATATCTCGATAGTGTGGAGGAGCCCCATCTTGCTGGAACCAAACATTATCGAATTCATCACCAGCAATCTCTTGTATTGCGGGAACTATTTGATTTGTCAACATTTCCAGGTATTTTTCTCCATTCAAATTTCCATCTATGAAGAACGGTTCTATGGTTCGATCCCTGAAAACTCCTGCCCAAACATTTAATTTTTGTGGATACTGCGTGTGTGTTTCAAGCATCCAGTGAGGGTTTTCGTCACTCCAATATCTGAAATTATGGCGATTAACTTTCCACTGAGTTCTAAAGTTGCTTCATCTGAGAAGACAAGTAGAGATGACAAAAAATTTGGGTTTTGGTTACTCCTTTCCATCATTAATTCACTAAATTCAAGTCGCCGATAAAAATCATCTTCATTTAACTCTTGGTGAAGGTGAATTTTGTAAGGATGAAATTTCAAAAGTTTCAAATTCTTATGAACTGAAAATGCACTCATATCAAGCTGTTGACTGGCTTTTCTGATTGATAACCTTCGATTTTCAACAAATGCCTGGGCCACTTCCATTTGTCGAGCTTCCGATGTTTCAGATTTTGGTCTTCCAGATTTTGGGCGATTTTTATTTGTCCTTGTGTCTAGGACTCGTTTGATGGTACGGGACACAGTAGATTTCGAAATTCCCACTTGATCTACACGGAAAGTTTCGTTGAATAAAATCACAACTTTATCATAAGACCTTTCTTTATCGCCCCACTTTCGCATCATTAAAATAGAAACTAAGACGCTACTCTTGAAACAGTAATGTTTTCTTTTCATTTTTTGCGATTACAGCGACACCATGCAAGAATCGAAAAAAATGTCCGGAATAAAATTTACGTATTTCTTGCCGTAGAATCCGATTCTGTAATAAAAAAATAGGGTTTTCCATTTGAAATTTTAAAGTTGCCCCTCGCCCCACCCACAGGGTGGTGGGTGGGGAGGTCATTTTGTATCAGTAGATAGTTTTTTGAAAAATTTTTGACACGTATTTTTTTATTTTTCGATTTGATGCAAACTGTTCGAGATTTTCCACCGTTCCCATACTTTTCTAACACCCGGTTTATGTTATTCTCGAAAGATGTTCGTATGCAATAAACTTTTTTGTTTAGCACAAGGCAGATAGAGATCAACCGCTACTCCTTCGACAGTTATTTCCGTAACTAACACTACGTATATTTATATCAAATTCTCCTCGGTTAGCTCCTGGTTTACCCACACCACGAACGGCAATGCATACATCTGCATCTCATCGAGCGGCGATGTGATAAAATCTCAAGTTCTTAAATTCAATTAAATCCCAATTATCGGAGTCGATCCCGAGGCAAGGTTTACTCCCTCCGCAACCCTTTATCTTAAGCTGATCCCCAGGACCTGACTTCACACGTCCCCTCCCGCCGAACGGTTCTAACATAAAAAGGGAGAGTCATTGTAATTGTCTAAGCCTAAAACTTTCGGAACATCGTTAGAAAACAAATTAGGATTTAAATTTTAAATGAAGCTTGTTTAATAAAAAGGTTCGTGATGGGAAGGGGTCCGGTGTCGCTCTGTAGCGTTGGCGTTTAGAGAAAAGATAAGCTGGAAGTCAGAAACTGTGTATTTTAATACGGTTCGCTATCACTGCCGATTGAGATTAATTTTGAAGGGGACAATGGAACTACGGGTAAAGTTTCCGCAAACTATTAGGTATAAAGCGGGCGCTGATTATAATCCGCAATTTACACTATAACAAAAGTATTTAACAGAAGGCTTTATCTACGTGAATGATATTGAGTGCCCTTAAAATGCATTAACATCAAGTGCCACATAGCAAAATTTCGTTTTGTTTTAATCTTTTGATGATCGAAATTCTGATGTATATGGACATATGGGAACCAAAAGATTGCGGACCCCAGTACTTCAGTATTAGCACACAATTTTGAGTAAAAACAATTTCTTTCAAGCCCTGTAGTGTCCTGCAAACACGTGCTATATACTTTAGTTCATTTAATTTTCAGATGAATTTCATAAAATAATTTATTCTTGGTCTGTACGAGCTAGTATATTCGACAAGAGAGACAAGATAAATGAATATTTCTTATTTGTTTTCCAAAATATTTATTAAGTATACCGTCTATCTATTTTACGAAAGTCACACTAAATATGTCGCTTAATATCTAGCTATAACCGTTTGTGGTTTTCATATTTTTCATTTTTTTGTAATATATCTCACAAAGTAGGCTATGGATTTCAAAGTTCTTTTGAAAATGGATAACTGTTTCTAAGGCCCTCGTAAAATAGACATACAGTATATTTTGGCCAAGAATTCTGCAGTTATCTTATGTACAATTAAAAAAATTTAATTTTAAAACTATTTTCATACAATTTATGCAATTTTACGAGTAAAGATGTCTAAGAGATAATACGAATATGAACAATACATTAAAAATTAAATTTGAAATAAAACAGAGTGTGTCTCAGTACGGAGGAACATTTTATTTGAGCGTTTTAGATTAAATTTTCGTATTTTGGGCCAAGGATTCTTCAGTTAGCTTATGCACATTTACTAATGAAACATAATGCATAGTTGAGTAAATATTTTAATGTCCCTAGCGACTTCACCATAATTTTAACTGATGTTATCACGAGTTAAAATTTTTTAAATTTTTCAATAAGATAAATTCTGTAAGCGGAAAAATAGTTATAAATTGTGATTAGTAAATTTTGTACAGATGTTTACGAGTCAATTTTGGTAACAAAACGTAACGATGGATAAAAAATTGCTAATAATATATACATAATACAAACTGTTTTTGCAAAAAGTATATCATTTCAAATTCCCGTGCAATATCAAGGGAACAAACTGTTCGAAAACTAATTATTCGTAAATCATTCTATGTACATATCCAGCAAAACCATTGTTGAATTCATTTTCGAGTGTAACGCCATCGCCATACCACTATTAATTTATTGTTTTAATTTGATCCGTAACAACTAAAATATGCCAGCTACTCGACCTTTGTTGAATCACATTACTAACTTTACATTACATATACTTGTATAAACATGGGATGTATCGACTAACAGAACAATTAAAAAAGGCGCCTGCTCGTTTAAAAATAATAAATAACAATGTTAAATATACAGGGTTACTGGTAATTCGATACATTCCTTTGGAGATGTGATGTGATGGGACATGATCTAGGAAGTAAATTTAGCCCTAACATATATTATGCAAAACTCAATAGTTTTTGAGATATTTATTTTTTTTTGTTTTTCTCAAAAAGTAGATCTTCGAAAATCTATTTGACATTTTTAAATTTTTTTTTACTGGATTACTTGTCCAATATTATAGATATCCGTTTGGAATGAAAACTATCTGGAAACATTTCGATCATGTGAACATCTGAAACAAAGACTTTAAAAAATTATTTTTTTTAAATCAGCTATGAAATTTACCTATTAGGTTTTTCAAAAAAATATTAACGTAACACGCGTATAAATTATTATAAAAAATGCCTTATTTCAATAGCTATCTAACAACGTACAAATGTTCAATGTACCCTTAATAGTTCTAAGAAAATACTAGTAAAAATAACACAAGTAGTACGAATTTTATTTTTAGATAAACAGTAAAAAACATTTTAAAAGTAGAGTTTAATTCTTCATTAATTTCAAAGTTGTACTTTATTTTTTATATGTCTTGCTCAAAATGGGAGCCCCTATTCCGTATACAGACACGGCAGCGTCTTCTTATTTCCGTCCTTGTTACTCTGGTTGTCTGATTATGCCTTATGTGTTGGGCAGCATCCACTATCCTTTGTCTAAGGTTTTCTATAGTATTGACTGGTGTGGCATAGACCATCTCCTTCATATGACCCCATACGTAATAATCAAGGGGTGTTAAGTCAGGGCTTCGCGTTGGCCAAGGTATTGGGCCCGCTCTTCCAATCCAACGGTTAGGGAAACGTTGATCAAGTAACTGTCGTACTGTCAGCCGATAATGTGCTGGACAACCGTCGTTCTGAAACATCATTCGCTGTCTGACGGCGAGAGGAACATCTTCTAAAATCACCGCCAGATCATTTCTTAAAATTTTTTTATAGATTTCCCCATTTAAATTTTGAGGAAGAAAGTGTGGCCCTATTAAATAGTGGCCAATGACTCCCATCCACACATTAATAGAAAACTTCATTTGGAAACTAGTTTCACGTGTTAACTTGGGATTTTCCTCTGCCCAATAATGTAGGTTGTGGAAATTTGTTATACCCTCGCGATTAAATTTCGACTCGTCGGTCCATAAAATGCTTCTTAAAAAATTTGCACTTTCTGCATCTGAATTTAACATAAAGCGGCAGAATTCCACTCTCCTTCCAGGATCACCTTCCTCCAAACCTTGGACAGGGGTATAGTGGTAAGGATGACATCCAACTCTACGTATCGTAGACCAAATTTTCCATTGTGACGCTCCGGTTAGTCTTGCGACTTTATTAGTTGAAATAGTTGGGTCTTCCTCAAAATACCTCAATATTTCTTCCGTCACTTCTTCTACATTTCACGGAGCCAGTTTCAGCGATATTTCGATATGCCGTACTGAATACACGTGCATTTGGTAAGCGGCGGTTAGGATACCAAAGAAACATATTCTCGGCGAGCTTCAGCAGCGTTGCCGCCACAGTATCCATAGACAAACAAGATATCAGCGTATTCTGCGTTGGCATACGCGGCCATGGCACAGAAAATACAATAACAACAACTACGAGCAAAATCAAAATCTTCGATAACTAATTAACAAGACCAACAAACTTAAGGGACACGGAGATAAGAATGTCAGTTAATGACATATATGCACAAACGTCAAAGTCAAGGACTGACTGACTTAAATGAAAATGAACGTTCGTTTAATAAATTCCGCCACCAGCATTATCTTTACTAATTTTTTATTAGAACTATCAAGGGTACATTAAACATTTCTACCTAGTTAGATAGCTATTGAAATAAGGAAGTTTTTATAATAATTTGTACGCGTGCTACATTAATATTTTTTTTGAAAAAACCTAATAGGTAAATTTCATAACTAATTTAAAAAAAAAATTTTTACATGTTTTTATTTTAAATGTTCACATGATCGAAATGTTTCCGGATATTTTTCATTTCAAACGGATATCTATAATATTGGACAAGTAATCCAGTAAAAAAAAATTTAAAAATGTCAAGTAGATTTCTCGGAAATTAACTTTTAAGACATTAAGATCTACGTTTTTGAGAAAAACAAAAAAAATTGAAATATCTCAAAAACTATTGAGTTTTGCATAATGTATGTTAGGGCTAGATTTACTCCTTAGCTCATACCCCATCACATCTCCAAAGGAATGTATCGAAGTACCAGTAACCCTGTATATAGTATTGATAACATTAACATTGATGTACTAATAAGTATATGTGAAATTACTTAACCTAAATGATTTATGATGATATGATAAAGGGTTTAATACATTAGCCGATTTTCTTTGTATATACGGATAATATGATTTACATTGTTAAAATTAACATAACAAAAGTGAGAGATTTCGCTAATTTACACATGTTAAATATTGGTATTTGACTTGTATGTTAGTTCGGCTCATATCAATGTAAAATGCATTGTGCTGACGTGAATTTAGTCTTGGTACACAAAACTTAATTCTAATTAACAGGTGCACACAGTCTAACTAATTATGAAGTACTTTGTACAATACTTGTAAATGCTGTGCAATTTCTGCTTTCAAAAGGATTAAATCAATGAATTTAGTAATATATTGTGATTGAAGCCTCTTTCGGAATAAAATCCATTCTGTTAAAAAACATGTATTTCAGATATTTCCTTTGTAGGGACTCCACTTGTATTTTAGCATTTTGATATATAGGTGACCAGATCACAGACGCATATCCAAGCTTAATTCTTATAAATGACACTTATGTTAATTTCAGAGTGTCGATGTCTTTAAAATTGCCTTAATTCCTAATACAGTATTCGAGTACTTTAGATGATGAAGTAACAATGGTGTTAATATGGCCAGAAAAACAGGCTGTAGTCGAATGTTACTTTAAGATCCTTGAAGTTTGAGCATTTTTCTAGTATTGTATTATTAATTGTACATGCGAATAGGACTGGTTTTTGTTGTTGTAAAAAGACATTACTTTAGATTTAGATATGTTTAACTTTAAGAAATTGAATTGGTACCATTCATTAAGCGAGTCTAGTGCGTTTTGTAAAAAATAACAGTCGTTAAATGTGCTTATTTCTGAATATATTTTTAAGTCGTCTGCAAAAGTATATGTCTGGAGCTCATACTTAACAATAGGTCGTTTATAAACACCAAGAATAAAAGTGGCCCTAGATTGGATCCTTGAGGAGCTCCAGATGGAGCTCTGATAACTAAATCTACCATATTCAACAAACTGCTTTCTATTGAGTACGTAGGACTCGATTAAAGATAACAAAGACCGGAAACATGGATAGCATCTGATTTTTCCTTAAATACCACAACGGAAAAGATCATAGACAAACAGTAGGAATATATCAGTTTTAAAGGATGCCTAAAATAATTGCTACTTACTTGAATATGCCAAATCCGAGAGAGTATACCGGCGACTGCTTTCGTCGGTTTTCTGCACTAATAATAAGATCCAAGTTTGTACCTCTCCTATCCTGATAAAATAAGAATGATGAGGGTGAAACGATATTTTTCCTATAGGAATAAATTGTAATTTCTCATTTCCGTAACTGACAACATTAAAAAAATAAACCACACGTTATGATTAGGTTATTGTGTCTTACTTATCTTGTTAGCTGTTTATGAGTCGGTTGGAAATCAGAAAGCGGAAGCATTCGTCGCTGTGCTTAAATCAATTCCGAAAACAGCACTTCCACATTTTATCTAGCATATTAAGTCTGCATAGCGTGCGAACACCGCATGACGGTTGCAAAATCTGAACCCTCTTTACGTCAAGGCAACCACTGACACATTTCACCGGAGCCACTGTTTAAAATACCCCGACAAAAACTTGTAAAAATCCTGACAGATCTGGAAGAAAAATTATGTTTTAATAAAAAACTTAAGTACTCCTTTACGATCTGAAAATCTCTAGTCTTTCATAAGGTCCCTTTCAATACTCGCGCAAGGTCTTTCTTCGATATGCCCGCTTTAAGTCATTCTGTCCCGCGGTCCCCTTTTTTCTATTATTCCTGCTTCCACCAGCTATTCATCGTCTTTGTTTTAGTTATGATCGGTCCGAGTTCTATTACGACGGCAGGCATCATATATCACAGTCCGCTTTATCGATCATAAACTAGAAATGACACGACGTGCGCTCACCAACTTGTAAAATGCTCTCATTTGCGAGCGCGTCACGGAGTGCCGGTTAAAAATTACTGTGTGTCTATTGCCGCGAACAATTACCGTGGCATCGTCTGAGCAAACAATTTACTTTTATTGTCGTCCATGTTACTCAAATAAGTTGATTAATTAATCTCGGAAGACGCTGCTTTAGTTTCTAACGGCGCCGGCGAGTGCACAAAATGGAAATGGATGGATTCGAAGAATTCACTGTTACTGCAAACACTAAACTAATCATTTCAATAGCCAGGCTGATATGGTACTACGGTAGTTCAGTAGTTTAGCGCGTCAAGATTTCTCTCTGAACATACCTAGCGATGTGCGTTCGAGCCCCACCTATCGCGAAGTAATTTTCAAATATAAATTATCCTCAAGAAGCGGTTCGGATCCCACTATAAACTGTAGTGCTCCGTCTCCTTTACTCAGACAAATGTAGATCTCCTAGATTTAAATAGATGACCTGGAAGGCGTCCTGGCAGAGTTTAGCATTAGTTTTTCCACCACTCAAGCAGAACACGCACTCGAACTCAGGAGGGGTATAGCGCCTAGTTGTGTTGCCTCTCTCACAACTCCGGCTAATACACTCTTACCAACTCGTTAACAAATTAAAAACGCCACTAAACATCCATACCTTAGCCAGGATTCGAACCAGAAATCCGTTGATCCGTAAATAAAATAAATATAAAAGTTTGTGTTATTTCCGGTTATACCGGAAGAAGTATTTTGTGTGCAATTATATCAGATTCTGATTTTAGTAACCTTTTATCCACAATTCTAATTTCAGAATCGTTATGTCATAATAACCAAGTTGTTCGGTAGGAACTACTTTCGAGGCCACCCGGCATATTGTCCTCAATGATATACATTTATATTTAAACCATCGCTCATCGCATATGGATAATTCGTGAATTAAAAGTTTATTTTTACACGATTATAAAAAATTAATTATAATGACCCGATTATCTTATAATTTTAACCCTGAAAATTTTTAAACAAATTTTTTAACAAACATATTTGTTGATGCATGGAATACGCCAAGCACATTAGGATACAGTATGTTTTCTTTTGTGCAGAAGCAAGCAACTACGATAAATTGAATTTAATATTTTTGCTGAATCTGCATCTAGAACATTCACTTGGGTCAGAGCGATCGAAGTTTCGTAATGCTAGTTCTATTACGTTGCCTATAAAGATTCCCCATCTACTCCTGAATTTAATACTGTGTTGTATATATATGTGGAAAACCGCCAATCCAATCCAAAGTACACATATTTTTATTAAGAAATATTTTGAGAAGTACGATATTGTTTTGCTTAAATATTTTAGATCAGAAAGCGAGTGAAGATTTGTAAATTAAAATAAATACAGAAACGCACATTTCATTAAAGATTTCCTCTAATCTTTTCTTGTAGAATTAGAGAACTGAGCCCCTATATCTTAGAACATATCACACACCGTAGATATGCTTTTCTCAAAAAGAGCAACACTTAAAACGGGAACTAGTAAATCAAAGATACCAAAGGACCTCCTCCCGACTGTGACCTGCTGTTGGCCGTGGACGTGACGCGAATGATTTTTTTGTGCTAGTATAAAACAAAACTGATTTATATGGGCCGGTTCTGGGGAACCTGAAATAACTTTCCAGCTGAAGGAGATAAAGCCAAACTTTTTGAACAGATTGTCGACCTAATAAAAAAGTTTGGCATCGGCCGTTTATAAACAGCTACTAGGCTCTTAACCAGTCGGCAAGCAAATTAAACGGTTCACGGAAAGCTACTCGATTATCCTTAATTGGGTGTTTGTAATTTTTATACAATTTTCAGACAGAACAGTAGTTAGTAATGGATTAAGTTTTGATATATTCATACATGGTAAAACATAATATTTTTAGTCGCAAACTCCTCTATAAAATACTTATTTTACTATAAGGAACATAACCAGACTGTAACCAACAGCTACTCTCCGGGCAATGTGCCCCGCCGAGCGCTGAATTACAAGTTACAAGCCTAGCGCGTTAAGTGTAATAATTGCATATTATCATCAAAACGCTAATGCTTCGATTGCAACAAACACCAACCGAAAGACTGATCCTACTTAAAGGAGCTCTCGTGCCAGTCGTCATACGTGGTATTCCAATAGTGCTTCAAAGCCTAACATCGGCCTTAATAGAAGACTTTTGAAGAATATTTTTTATCGAAGTGGTATAATGTCAAGAGGTGCGCATTTTAAAAATATTTTGAAATATACACGTCACGTCAAAAAATCAGGAGAACGTTGGAAAGGTAATTTTACGCTGAATTCATAAATGTAAAAATATATAGGGTGTTCCATTAAAAAAAAATGACCTCGAAGACGCTCCGCTGTAGCGAGTCACCCTGTATATATCAAAATAATTTTAAAATGCGCGCCTTTTAACTCTATACCACTTCCATAAAAAAATATTTTTCCGAACTCGTCTAATAAGGCTGATATTGGACTTTGATGCTCTATTGGAACACCCTGTATAATGAGCAAGTAAATTATATCTCGTTTATTTGACTATACATCAACAACCTGACCTAGATTTGCTTATTGAATAAACCATCACCGTGGCAAGTGATTCACACATGACTTTAGAAATCCTCATAACTTTCTTTATTGGCCCTTTTTAAAATCATCATTTTGATATCATTGCGTCTATAAGCAGGCATTATAAAAGTGCAATAAAAATATAGTAAAAATTGCCAACATACTGCGGCAATAAAGAGAGAAAACGCCATAAATTACTTATTTTATATACGTTTCGGATCATTTTATTTAGTTCCACATGCACGTCTTCTCAACTATATAAAAGTCCCATTTACGTTTCCAAGAAATTCGTATTTCGGAAAATAGACCTTAATTTCTCCGCCTCAAGGGTATTATATATATTTTTTGTCTAATTCGTGCCTCTATTTTTATAAAGTGGCAGTAAATGTTGTGGAATTTATGGCAATATTTTTGTGAAATTCGTAATTATTACAACAGTACCGTTGTTCAGGAAAGAACTGCATTTTTTAATTTTCATATTAATAATAATAATACTAGGAATAATCCTAAACAAGTGTGGACTAACTTAAAGTCATGGGGAGCAGTAAAATATATCATTCCACAAAATCTTCCTGAAGATCTTTGTAATGCTGCTGATATCAACAATTATTTCATGGATTGTAAAATCTAATGAGCAACACATTTTATTTACTTTCAAACCGGTTAATAAGATTTCACCATTTTTTTGTTCCGAAAAAAAATCATAGTAGGCCTCGCTATTATGTTTTATAAAATTTAACATAACGCAAATATGCGCTTTTCAAAAATCTATATTTAAAAAAAAAATTAAATCGGACATTAATCAAAATTCCAAACCAAATGGAACGCTGTATATTGAGTATTAAACTTATTTTAAATTTTTTATTAAACAGTTATTTTAACAGTTTCTGCCTGCCCCCGCAATTTACTTTTCGAAGGAAAAAAACTGAATCTTCAAAACTAATTCCAACGCGAAATTCATTATTTGAAATCTAGTCGTGATTTCTCGTTCACTTGACACATTAGCACGTAACACCCCCGGAATTACAAGAGTATTGTTCGTATTGTAATTTATCAAAACCAGAGGTGGCTCGATAAGGTGCTCGATAATTCGAAACAGATTTGCTCACTGTCGCGTCGGCCGGTTGTATTTCTTGATATCTGCCACACAAATCGCCTTCTTATCGCAAAAGACACAGTCGCTTGATTAATTTCGAATAGGGGCTGATGAATGACTCCTCATTACCTCCTTGTGAGGCGTCCCGGCCTTCGCAGAATGATCTTGATTTATTCATGGGCTCCGCTGCGACCCTCGGCATTTGCTTGTTTTGTTTTAATATTGTTTACCGGCTGAGTAATTCCCTACCACGACGTAAACATGAATGCCAATGTAAATGGTCTTTGCTGAATGTTGGCCTACTTTGTGCGTTTTTTGCTCGACTCCCCAACCATTAATGGCGTCTTTAGCTTAATTAGAAAATTATTCGCCGAGATTTTTGTCCTGCTGTTTGGGATCTTTTAACCGCCTTATGGGCTCGGTGGGAGATGTAAAAATAGAGACGTGAGGATCGACTTCTAGCGCATTATAACAAGTGTAGCGTTCTAAATAGTGGAGTAAAGATAGCTTTTGAGAGAAAATTTTACACAGAGCAACGCGACATAAAACAACTACGTTTTTTTGGTGAAACTAAGAATAACCTCCATTGAGTAGGTGGGGGAACCCTTTCTTTTCGCGAAAAAGGGGAAAAAGACTCTTCAAAGAGCCTTAAAAACTGTAGTTTTTAAGACTCTTTGATAATGGTCGCAAGACCGAAACATATGTCAGAGAAATCTGAACAAAACTAATGAAACAATAAGCCAAGTGCGTATTGTAACTATTCTTTTGAATATTTATAATTATTCTATTAAATATGTTTCATCAAGAACCTACCGCAGATTCCATCCAATTAATAATATATACTGTTTCACCTCATCTAGAGTAGCTCTTTGTTCGATGTTCGCATAACTATCAACGTATTCTGTACATGTTACGCAAACTTACCACAGTGTTTCCTTCATAGTCGTTTATTTGGTGTACGTTTTTAGTGTCGAAATAGCGTAAAGGAGTCTATCAATTATTTGTATTCAATGCACAGATGTGAGAAACTTAGTCCGAATGCTGAAACTGGCCAATATTTTCATATATTGATATAAATCCTCGGAGAATTCTCTGTTTGTCGTTGAATGGCAGACTAAAGGCACTCATTTATTATATATGGACAAAAGGGCTTTTCCTAATTCTGTCATTCTTTTTATCAAAGACGCGAACTTACAAGACGGTTTATTCGGTATGGTGGAAATGCATCATACTTCATAGACATATGGTTTTAAAAAGTCCAGAGACATGTTGATTTTTATAATTAAATGCGCATCTCTTGATATATATTATACAATTTGTTAGGTCATCCGCATGGTTGTCGTGGCGATATCCACGATTTTTTTTTAAATAGGGACATAACCTGTTCAATCTCTTTTTTTGGAAGCCATATTGGTTGTCTATCAAAGAACATAATTTTAAAAAGAATATGTTGTAGATCATATCTGCGAAACACACGGCCATAATCTGTGACTTTGCCGCCATATCACTGCATATTTAATCCAATGCAATTAATTTGTGGAAGTGTAAAACCGACTTTAAGCGCTGTAATTCTAGAAAATATAAGAAGTAGTGAGCTTACTGATGACTCTGTTACCATGTGAAGATTTTTCTCTCTCGAAACTGAGAATTTTTTCTATTATCATTTAAACTATCCTACTTTAATAGAAGTTTTATTTTAATTGAGGTAAAATAACATAAATAATTCTGTTTTGTTAAAGATACAACGGCGTTTTAATGACAATTATGTTTTATTTTATTTTTGTCGTTTTTAACAAGACTTAAATATTATAATTATGTTATTAATTTTATTACTACAAACCTCTGAAGATGAAAACTGGACGTTTTACTTACATTTCAGGAAAGTCCTCACACAAGCTCAAGGCAAATAGGTTTAGACAATAATATGGATCATACGATGGTTCTGAAAATATTAAGAAAGAAAAGAGGCATCCGTACAAAGTGCATCTCGTTCAAGAACTTCTAGAGGATGATTTTGATCGTAGAGTCGAGTTTTGTAAAAATATAATGGACAAATGTAATAGCGGCTCCTATTTGTTAAAAATACTATTCTTTCAAACGAAGCTACATTTAATATAAATGGTCATTTAAATCGTCAGACATGTTAGTTTTCGGGATCGATGTATAGGTCGAAGACGAATTCAATGACCAACTAGGTCTCCAGATTTAACTTCTCTTGATTTTTTGTATTGGTATATACAAAAAGCAAAGTTTATGCAAATAGATTGCAAAAGTTTAGGAAAATTAAAAAATGAGTAAGAGTGGAAATTTCACAAATAACTTCAGGAACGATAGCAAAAATTCGAAAAGAATTTGTTTCCCATCTATCTCAATGTATTATTGTCGAAGGTCACCAATTTGAATATTTGTCTAACCTGTTTGCCATCAATTCTAATTTCGTTTTGCGTTTTACATCCACTGAATTTTGAGTCAGACATTTGACCCATGATTTCTATCTGGAAATTCCTTCATTAATTTCATAAAATTTTGTTCCATATTTCACTCTTTTTGAGGCACTTTTCAAGATTCTGAATCTAACTAACAGCGAAAATGAAGAAATTCTAAAATTATGCTTTGTGCAATTTCCGTACAAAACATCTGTTTGTTTTCACCACTTGTCTTCAGCTAGTGCTGACACTTTATTTGCAGCAATTTTTAAACTAAAATGTGGAAGTAAATGATATAAAATCTGATGCACATACTAATTTGTTGAAAGGAAAATCTCCGGAGAAGGAAAAAATTACCTTACAATATGGAAGTATTGATAGAAATTTGACTACTGTACTTTTGATAGCATTTTAACAAAATTCAGTCATAACCACAAAACTTTTATTTAAAACTTTTTTTCTGTAGGCAATAATAATGATGATAAGGAATGGGTAATTTATAATAAATAACCCTGTAACTCATCATCATCATTCTTAGATATGTTCTCAATGCTATTGGCAATAGATTCTATACTATTAGCATAATATTTGTAAACATTTTCTTCAAAAAGCCCCATGTGAGTTTTAAAGGTATATTGGCCTCTTCACAGTCTCTTTTTTATTATTACCCGATAAAGTTTTTATTGTTTTCTACATCTGCTTACTGTCACCCCGATATACAGGGTGTCTCACCGGAAACTAAATCGATCGATATAGAGAAAAGTACGCATCAGAAAATTTTGAAAATTTAGATAATTACTAATGTCGGTGTGGCCAATCCAACTAAAATAATTACAAGCAGCTGGCGCTTCCGCTTATACCCGAAGTCGATACCAACTTGCTTACTTCAAAAGGAACATAAAATTCTGAGACGAAAATATGTAGCATATCCTATACATAAACCTAGCCGTTTCAGAGTTATTTGACATTTTATTGAAATTTTGAGGTGCAACGGTTTGCACGAACCGCTATAACTTTCTTCGTGTAAAAGATCCTCATTTGCTTCTTGTCACATAAAAAGAACACAAGGAGAACTACGTTCTACAACTGAAATAAATTCAATAATATCATACCAAGTGTTCCGTTTTTCGAGTTACATTTTGTCAACTTCAAACCGCGAAAACTTGTTGAGGTCAAATGGAACACCCTGTATTTTTTTACGTCAAATTGTGTAAAATTGAATTCCCTTTTTTCTGATATTAGCATTGTGGGGGTTAAAGTTACAACTTTTTGAAATATTTGCGATTTTATTAGAAATTCATGAATTGTAATCATTTCATCAAAATGGCCATGATTAGAAACAATCAGTCATTATCTTATGTCAAAAAATGCCAGCACGTTTAAATTACACCTACGAAGACTATTTAAATTTGTTTATTATTTATGGAGAATGTGATAAAGTAATATCAAGAACTTGCAGCACATTTGCTACTCGATATCCAGAAAAACGGAAACCGTCACCAAACACTGTAAAACGCATACTGGAAAATTTTAAAAATTATGGCTCCGTCAAGGCAAACATGCAAAGAAGAAAGCCTATTCTTGATGACGAACACATTGAAATAGTCATTCTGGGATATTTTCATGCATTTCCAAGGATGTCATTAAGACAAGCTGCCCTGGAATCGGGACTATGCAATTCACAGAATCTTATTAAAACTTAAGTTTCACCCGTTTTCATTCCATATGGTTCCAGGATTAAAAGAAACAGATTTCCTAAGAAAACAGAATTTTTGTGAGTTTATTCTAATAAGGTCTGAGGGTCACAATTCTTATTTGGGAAATATTATATGGAGAGATGAAGCAAAATTTACTAAAAATGGACTTTTTAATAGACAATTCGCATTATTGGAGTGACTCAAATCCTCATATGTTCAGAGAGCGAAACTTTCAGGAAAGTTGGCAGTTCAATGTTTACTGTGCCACAAGAAACGATAGAGTGGTGGCATTACAATTTTATCAGGAAAATTTAAACGGTAAATTAAATTTTCTCTTCTGCTAATATGTATAGGTAAATTTTTGTTGTTTTTTTAGCTGAAAGATATCTGACTATCTCACAAAATTTGAATAATATCTATTTAGAAAATTTACCTCTCGCCGAACATAGAAACATTTTTTATCAGCACGACGGAGGTTCGAGGGCGGAATTTTGAGTAATTATTAAATTAAAATGAAATCATATTATAAATTGATCTTATCTCTGCTATTTTAGTTCATGCCATATCTTGAATTTAAAAAGTCTTCGTGGGTGTAATTTAAACGTGCTGGCATTTTTTGACATAAGATAATGACTGATTGTTTCTCATCATGGCTATTTTGATGAAATGATTACAACAATTCATGAATTTCTAATAAAATCGTAAACATTTCAAAAAGTTGTAACTTTAACCCCCACAATGCTAATATCAGAAAAAAGAGAATTGAATTTTACATAACTTGACGTAAAAAAATACAGGATGTTCCATTTGACATTAACAAGTTTTCGCGGTTTGAATTTGACAAAATGTAACGCGAAGAACGGAACACTTGGTATGATATTATTGAATTTATTTCAGTTGTAGAACGTAGTTCTCTTTGTGTTCTTTTTACGTGACAAGAAGCAACTGAGGATTTTTTACACGAAGAAAGTTATAACGGTTCTTGCAAACCGTTGCACCTGTCAAATTTTCTATAAAACGTCAAATATCTCTGAAACGGCTAGGTTTAGGTATAGGATATATTTTCGACTCAGAATTTTATGCTCTTTTCGAAAACCATAAAATTCCATTTGAAATAAGCAAATTGGTATTGACTTCCGGTATAAGCGGAAGTGCCAGCTACTTGTAATTATTTTAGTTGGATTGACCACACCGACATTAGTAATTATCTAAATTTTCAAAATTTTCTGATGCATACTTTTCTCTATATCGATCGATTCAGTTCCCGGAGAGACACCCTGTATATCTATTGTTTATTTAAAAGTATTTTCTTTTCTTGTGTAATTATTTGTAGAGCTATATTTTTTTGTTGTAGAAAAATATTTTGTTCAATGCTGATGATACGGAACATCTTTTTTTTTAAATAATTTATGTTTTGACCTACGTTATTACTCACTTTTCGTTTGCAAATAAATTTTTTACGAAAGCAAGGCAGTCAAATTTGTTTCTGTTAATTTGAAAAGTGACAAAGAATCTGTTAATCAGTTTTAATCATATCCCAGTGATGCCCACAACCTTAGCGAAACGCGTGCCGAGTACTATATTTGAGTGTAATACTCAAATGTTTTTGTGTTTTGTGACGGTGGTTTTTAGGCAATAAACATTACTAAGTTCTATTTTTATTAAAACATGTAGGGAACTGTTATACTACATCTTGATTCGTGCTTGGTTTAAGGGCTGTTTCATCCCTGACAAAGACATCCTTGACGTTATCCCTTTATATACATATCACACGCAACGTCACCTAAAGAGATTAGGTGGTTACCTATCTGACAAACTCACTCTGCCTAATTTATTTACTTATTCGCAGTTGCTTCAAAACCTGCGGTACAAATATGTGTACTTTCAACCTCCAAACCTGCATATATTTTTTGCGACATTTACTTGAGGATTGCTGCTTTCTACGTGTTAAAGGGTTTAGATCTATTTCAACCGTATTTTATTGTATTTATCCGATTCGATTCTGGAAACAATCTTTATATATCCCTCGTCCATTAATTTTAATCAACAAAATGTGTACTTTCACATAGTTTGTATAATTCTGGCTTTAACCAAATGCTTTTAAATAGAATTGCTCAACTTATTAAACACTCTTATACAACTGCTGAATAATTTTCTAAACGTTGCACAGTAAATTAAAAACAAAATAACCTCTCTTTAATTTATCTGTCCTGCAAACTAAACTGTGTCCTTTCCCTGCAACGCCGGCGGGCGCAATTATTTTGGCACTTGACCCCTGGCTTGTTCCCGCTGTCTGAACCGGAAGATTTCCATTCTGTTGACCATTTCCATGCGACACATTGTTTACCCAACAATATCGATGTGCAGCAGCAATAACACCGAGTATATCCTCCACAAAGCTGCTTGAGACCGCCTGCTGACAGGGCTAAATCATTGATAGTGTAGAAAGTGCCGACTGTCCAGAATTGTCCGTGACGACTCCCTATTCAGTGCCAGGGTCCATTGTGGAGCTCTAGACACGAACAATGTATCAAGTGATGACATGATGTGTCAGCAGCATAGAGCAAGACAGCGGCGTCGTTCAATCCGGATTTTTTTCCATTACATAATGTACACCCATCAACAACTTTTCTTTCAGTTGAGGGCGGTTTTTGCTGTAATGGCCCGACACTTGAACAGGGCAGTTTTGTAGATAAGGTTTTTCATTAAGGAATAGAGCCCCGAGTAATAGTTTTTTTTTATAATGCGTAAAACTGGCCCAGCTGCGAAATTTGTTACCTATAGACGATTTCTTTGTAAGTTATATGTGTTTAGGCTGCTAATATTCTATAGATATAATTAAAATTATTTAATTCTTTCTATAATAATAATGTTCCATAATGGCAATTTGCTGAAATTTTATCACTTTACTTCTAAGGTTACGGGAAACAAACTTTTAAGTCCCGTTCAAATAGTTGCGGAATGCCAATTTTTTTTGTGCGGATTTTTTATAAAATTTACTCTAAAATAGTCTAATTTTCTTGCAGGTGTAGGGAAATGTTCATAAGACAATTCGTTCACTTTTAACTAGAAGTTAAATTAGCATTATTATCATAAATCAACAGAAATTCCCCAAGGGATGCCCCAAGGATCCATTCTTGGGCCAATTCTTTTTGTGCTTTATGTAAACGACCTTGGTTCTAGTCTGAACATTGACTCAGTATATCAATTTGCCGATGACACATCTGCGATAATGGCAGATCGTAATATACCCGGACTATCGAGAGAGTTATCACATGTAGCAGACAAGATGGTGAACTGGTGTAATAACAACTTTCTTAAACTAAATACAGCAAAAACAGGCTTAATATTTTTTAATAAACCCAGACCACAAAATCCAACTGAATCGCTTTATGTTAAACTACAAAATACATCAGTAGAAAATCTAAATAGTATCAAGTTCTTAGGTGTTTATATAGACATCAATCTAAGTTGGAACATACATATTGAGAAACTTAACTCAAGGCTCAGTTCAATTTCTGGGGTGATACGTTGTCTAAGAAGCCAGGTTTCGAACGACAGTCTAAGAGTTTACTATTTTTCTTACGTGCAATCAATTATTCAATATGGAATTACGTTTTGGGGGTCGTCACCTAACGCTGATAAAATATTCATAACTCAAAAGAAAATAATAAGATGTATCATGAAAGTCTGTACAAGAAGTTCTTGTAAGTCTTTTTTTACTGAATTCGGAGTTTTAACTGTCCCTTCATTGTATTTTTTATCATTAGTAATGTTTGTTAAAAAAAACTTATTGCTATTTCCAACAAATAGTGAATTTTACTCAAATGATATGTCGTTAATTAACGGCAGGCCAATGAAATTAGATTTCCTTTTCACAGAACCACGTTTGTTGAGAAAGGGCCATATTATGCAGCTATCAAGGCATATAGATCACTACCAGTGCTTATTAGAGACATTGCACATATAAAAAAATTTAGAGCATCTGTTATAAATTATCTAGAAGATAAATGTTTTTACTCATTTAATTGCTGGTGACAGCGAAATTTTAGCTATACACTATTTTTTATTAATGTTCGTTGTACTTGTTAGTTTGTAGTCTATATTCTATTTTATAATACACTTGATATGTTTTTTCATTATTCTTTACTGTAGAAGACCAAATTTTTGACGTTGCTGTGTCCTTTGTAGACCTTATAGCAATAAAGTACTTTACTTTACTTTACAAATTAACTTCTCCTGGAACGCATATGTCGAATTAAAAAAAAATCCGCAAGCGGAAATTCGCAACTATCTGAACGGGGCTTTAGTCTCATGTATTTTGCGAAATTAACGACGTTGGTAAAACACTAGGCCAACTGGATGCGTAGTACTTAATAATTCCTTGGATAGCACGTGCACCGGTTCGAAATAAATTTAACGTGCGACAGCAAGAAGCAAAGAACGCGTCTCCAAAAGCCGGTCCAAATTGTAAACATTTCCCCCTCGAAACATAAAAGACCATTTATAATTTGAGTCCGCAGGCCTAGGGATTGTTAAATTAGGGGCCGATTGTGTGAAGATCCGAAGAAGATGGATTATTACAGTTTCACGTCTTGGGGTGAAAAGGTACGTAACTCTATCTTGCCTGAGCCGCTGTCACATAATGTGCGGCCGCCACATTCACCTTCTTATACTCGTTATGGAAAAGCTACAGGGGCGGACTCGGATGAAAAGTTATTTTAGTCAATACTGTTTGTTATAACATTGGAATCAAGAAGTAGGTTGCTCATTAACTAAATTTATTAGTTTTACGAGTTGTTACCAACAAACTATTTATTTTTATAAAAATTATAGATTATAACTAGCGCATGCCAATAAAAATGTAGTGTAGCTCCGTCCTGCTGATGCCAACATATTTCTATCAATTTCATTAATAAAACATAATATTTTTAGTCGCAAACTCCTCTATAAAATCTTATTTTACTATAAGGAACGTAATCAGACTGCAACCAACAGCTACTTTCCGGGCTATGTGCCCCGACGAGCGCTGAATTACAAGTTACGCGTTTTGATGGTAATATGCAATTATTACACTTAACGCGTCAGGCTTGTCACCTGTAATTCAGCGCTCGGCTGTTGGTTGCAGTCTGGTTACGTTCCTTATAGTAAAATAAGGATTTTATAGAGGAGTTTGCGACTAAAAATATTATGTTTTAATATGACGCCCTCTAAAAATCACATTTGAACCATTTTATTAGTTTTGTCATCATCTGGGAAAAGTATTGTTAACTTTGGAACTAAGAAATTTTGCAAGAAATCCAATTAACGCGCGCCAGTTAATGCGCTATCAAAGAAATATGGTCATTTCCAAATTTGCGAATTTTTTTTTCTACTTTACTAACCGTAGACTGAGAAATGCGACGGTTAGGATACTTAGTATTGAAGATTTCGCATCTGCGTTCTTGTTTTACATACTAATAATATCAAAATTTCAATTCTTTGGGTAACCGAAAGACTCACTGTTAAAATAATGATCAGCTTGACTTGATAAATAATTAGAACCATAAGTCTGCACAGATGTAGCAGATAAGGAAATTATAATGTTTTCTGAACTGTAAAGAGAAATTCTTTATACTTCTTTCTTTTTGTTGGGTATTTTGCCACCTGCGTGTCAGGGAAAACAATACATTTAAATTGAATGTTACGGCCCCAAATTAATTAGAAAAGTCAGATTTGACAGATATTTGGCACATAAAATAGTTTAGGATACATTTCTTGATTATATACATTTCAAATAAACTTCAAAATTTTCACTTATAATATCATAAGAACTTAAATTATTTCCAGGAATAATTTAAGCTTGCGTGGTATTCGGTAAGAAAATTTCACACCACTTAACACCATAATTTGGAAAAAAATTATTAATCCAATCTGACATTTTAAATTAACTTCACTGCTTGTCAAGTTGGCCAGGGTATTGTTGTTTTTGACATATATGTTGATTTGTCATTTTTGTTTAACCGGTTCTGGCACAAAGCTTAATAATTACTAGTTTAAAAGGTCTGTACGTTGAGTTTAATAAGTGTATAGCGAAATGTCGCGATTTGGTAAAGAAAATCAACAAGTAATTAGACAAGAAATTCAAAATATAACACCAGATAACACCCGAAAATCAAAATCAAGTGTATGGAAACAGTTTGTTGAATTTTGTGACGAAAAGTTGTATAATATTCATGAGTGTATGAGTGTAGTACAGGTGGCTACTATATTGGAGGACTACGCATTTAATATGAAAAAGAAACATTTTGAAGATGATAAGGAAAGTGTGGTCAAAGTGATGTGGAACTCTACGGCTAGGCAGTTACAAGAAATTTATTACGAAAAATATAAAATAAAATTTAATCCGTTTTCTGATGTGGAATTTGCGACCGCCAGAGCTGCACGAGATGCTAAGCGCAAAAAATTACAGAGAGACCCATTAAAAAGAAAAGTGAGTGCTTCAGCCTTAACCAGTGACGAATACAAAAAAATTATTGAAATGTGGGATGAAAATACTAAAGATGAATTGCAGCGTAAATTTTTTCACATAGTTTCACATGAGCTGGCATGGAGAGGAGGGGAAGGATATTCTGCGTGTATCCAATACTTCAAAGAAGAAACTGATAATTTCGGAAACCCAAAAGGTCGGATAGAATATAATCCAATATTCTCCAAAATCACACAAGGTGGTTCTAAAAAACTGTCGGATAGTAAATGGTTGATTACAAATTTCGACAATCCACAAATGTGTCCGGTTCGTTTGTTTAAGTAGTTGATGGAAAAAAGAGGAAATCTTATTCAGACCGACAGATTATTCTTAACACCAAACCCATACTGGAGTCAACCCAATTCGAAAAGATGGTACAAGAATAGTCCAGTTGGTAAGAACATTGTATCTTCATGGTTTAAATCAGCAGCCTCTGATATAGGAATTGACACTAAAAAAGTAAAAATAACTAATCATTCTGCAAGAGCAACAGCTGTTTCGACATTGGCCAAGGAAGGAGTTGGTGAACAACATTAAAATTACTGGACACAGTAATAGTCAGTCAATCAAATCTTACTTACAATTGGACGTCGAACATCATCATCAGATGATTGAATCCATGAGGAGAATTTCATCAAGTACTAGCAAGTTTAATCATGATCAGAGCACAATCCAAAATAAAACAGAAAGTACCCAGATTCAACCCACCAATTCAAGCCAGCCCACAAACACTTATAATAATTGTGTTTTTAATATTAATAAAACCCATAATAATTAAATTTATTTCGTTATTATTTTGCTTATTAGTCGACATCATTAGAGATTTGCCAATGAAGATATTAGTTCAACATGAAATAAATTCTAAAAAAATCATATAGGTATATCCACCATATTTCGTTAAATAAAAAAAAATTACCAACTTCAGTTACACCAAATGCTAAAACTCAGATGGGTATTAGTTCAGTCTATCGCCCTTTCATAATTTTAGGATACTAAAGGTGGTAGAAATATATTTTTTGTTAAAGTAATCCATAACATTTCTAATTTAAAAAATATAATATTAACATGGTTTGTTGCAGTAGGTGGCCGTGATATAGGCGGCCATGCTTTTGACAGATGAGGTTTATATTGGTAAATTACATTAAGTTACTGTATAGTAAACCAGCAAACAAAGATATTTTTATGTAAAACATTTCTTGTAAGTATTTGCGTTAAACAATTTGAGAAAAATGGAATGCTTTGAAAAGTACAATTTATGTAAATACTGCAAGGAGTTGAATCAAGCGCAAATATGTCATCCAAGATTAATATATTTAACGAATTTAATGGAAGATTGCGACCAGGAAGTGTTAGAGTCGAATGGTTTGTTTACAAAAATCCAAGAAAGTCTGCTGCAGATGTCAAGTAAATATGGCCTTTTGCGTAAAAGAGATTTGAACAAAGTTGTTTCAAAATATTACATATATGTCTTAAAACACAGACATCTAATTAATTCGTCACCTTCCTATTCACCATTAAGAAGAGAGGATGGGTTAGAATTCAAGCAACATTTAAATCTTACTATGTTTGTACATCCTACGTTTTTTGAATTATAAATTGTTAATGCATAATAATTTAACAAATTTGTGTTTTCTGTTTCATGAAACTTTATAGCGAATAATAAATAATAATGTTAATTCAGAAATTTTGTATTTTTCACAATCTACATTATTTAATGGTTGTAGATCATATGTTTACCTTTTCAACTGACAAAAAATTTTCACTTAAATATCGTGGTGCCTCGAAAAAATTTCCGGAATTTTTTTTAATTGCCATGGTAACTAGTCAAAATTAAAGTAACTTATTGGTTAAAAAGTAGAGGTGTGAAATTTTCTAATTTAATTTTCTTGATAAAGAATATACAAAATTCAAATAATCTTTATACTGCTGGATGGAGAATTAAAAACCATTTCAAATGATCTATCACACGCACCCTCATTTCATTTAAAAATTTTAAAGGGGTAGCTGTCATTCCAAGAAGGTTGAAGGGGAGGTATAAACTTGTTCTCAAAAAATGTCATTATACAATTAAAAATTCACGTTGTTTTAGGATTTTACTCACAAATTGTTAATTACGTAGATAATGAATTTATCCGTTGCTTATGGAGCTCACTGTATACGTGCCTAGTTCCTTGTTTAAATAAATAAATAAATAAATATGAACATTGTTAATGAACATGAAAAATACATAAACGAATTTTTTATGCATTTGCTTTTTTTGTTTACACCAAACACCTTTAAATTCTCAGTTCCTTCCGTTGCTATGGAGTGCACAGCCAACTGCTTTGTGTAATTTAGATAAAAAGGTGTAGTCGATATTGCTGACGAACGTAATCGGCACAATATATTTTCGATTATTAAACGGTGCGTATTGGAGCTTCTGCCCTTTCTTATAAATTATTTGCCCCGACGGTTTTCTTCCAACTCGCGTACACCGTTTGATATTTTGTTGTTCTCTCGTCGACTGTAACGGAGTAGAAGTGGTTTAGAATGTTTTCCAAATTGGAAATAAATTGGAATACACATCCCCCGTATGCGCTCCTTCCACTTCAACGGCTAATTCTCATTCAGATGTATGCGGCAAGTTGTTTTTGAACGAGCAGAGACAATTCTAGGTGCCCCTCGAGTAGTTAGGGATATGAATAATTTACGTGGGCTCGGCAAATCGTAAAAAGATTACGCTTTTTATTCAGTCTGCGTGTCTCGCTTTCATTTTGATTCAATCTAGATGTTGTGTTGTTATGAGTTCGAAAACATATATCTGCTTCGAATAAGGCGTTTGTCCATTACAGTCATTTGAATTTCATCGGGTCTCATTTATACAGAACTTTACGTAGTAAATAAACTACTATCAGCTGTTCAATGTTTGACAAAAAGAAATAAATAGTTTCTTATGTACAGTGTGTCTCACTTTTTACCACTACATCCCAATGCAATCAATATCTCGGCTATTTGTTGATGGATTTATATCAAATCTGATATACTTCTTGCGATTAAAAAGTTATTTAAAACATTCTTTTTTTCGAAGTTAAATACGCCTACTATGATCAAAAGAAATTGGCAAAAATTAGGAATTTATATTGAGATAGGGTTTTTGGTTTTACAGAATCTTGTTCAGCATGATTTAAAACCCCTGTGTACCAAATTTCGTTATAAAATATTCATCCCTTTATAAAAAAAAATTATATCTAAGGTTTCAACAATAATCACCTGTTACCTCCTTTCCCTTATTACTTATTTTTGACAAAGAATTGAGGCAACATATGCGGACGATTAGCTGGTTTAAGTCGGAGCAGAGAGCCGTGGATCCAGAGTATTCGTAAGGATCCTAGGTTGACTATTGTTGAGGTGACTGGTTCTGGGACAGCAATCCAGGTCCACAATTGTCTCTTGTTGCAAGAGTGGAGTCTAAAGGTTTCCTTGGCTACGTCTCTTAATGAAATGGAGTGAAAAGCGTAGGAAAATTAACCAACTAGGTGATTTATGAAAGGTTAACGAAACTTTATCTATATCAAAGATAAGCTGTGCAAAAGCTATGCAGGAATGAAGAAGCTATGCAGAAACGTATACAGAAATGTATAAGTATATATGTGCATAAACATATAAGTACATAGAAATATATAAGTATATAAAAGCATATATAAGCAGATAAGAATATAAGTATATAAATATCTAAGAATTTAAGGTGATTTCGTAAACTGTAAATTGCCAAAAAAAATGAAAAAGAAAGAAAATATTTTAAAACCATGTGGTACATATGGTATTTTAACTACTTATTAAATTAAAAAGAATTGACCTTGAATTTAAATTTATTTTTAAAATAATTGAAATTACATTAAAGACAAAAATTGAAAATTAATTAAATTTTAAATGAGTAATAAATGAAATTTACCTGGGTGTTATTGTTAACGCGGATATAAAAATGTAATATCAATTACTGAAGTCCGCAGTTAAAATTTTTATACGTTCGAATCATTACAAAGGCTGCAAGCAAATGATTTCCTAGTGAGTTTTACTGATAAGGTAAACTTTTTTTGTCCTACTTACTGGAAAAAAATGCTACGAAATAAACTTGAGAAATCTAATCCCCTAATTAAATTGAAAGCTATAAAATATAAAAATAGTACAGGTATGGACATCTGTCAATTATTCAGTTAAGCGCAATAACCTGCAGGTCGCAAATTCTACAATTTCCTTTACTCGCAACTAAAATAGTGGCATATGATCGATAAAAGGAATCTATAATAAAAGTTTTTATTACTTCCATACCACAGCTGATTTGCCTTTGCCTCACAATTTGTAATTTCTATTTTATACATAACCGCAAATATGAACAGCTGTAACAAATAGTAAAACGTATTGTGACTATTGTGAGAACTCAGTATATTACATCTAATAGGATATACTATATATACCTAGCAATGAGAAATGAAGGAAAATAACCATATGTACTTACATAGTAAACAAAAATATACAAATTGAAATATAGGTATCTGATGTAAATAAATGTTTTGTAGACAATTGTTTCCTGGGATGCTGTATAGAACGGAACAGAGATACATAATAGTTAATAGAACATGACTGAGTTCCTAAGATATTAAAATATGTACATAAAACAGTGTGAAATGGTTTAACAGTTATACAAGTAAAATTCTGTTACTTGAAAACAGTTTCACTTACAAAAACTGAATCAAAATGTTACACAGATCGTGCTAAACATAAACAAAACACTAGTTTTTATATAAAACCGTTAAGTGGACATAGGCCATATAACACACCCTACTATACAAGTTATTTATTGTCGGATATTTACTTAATTTGGTACTTAGTCGTACAATAGTGACACTAATTAAGCATTAGGACACATTTACCTTTACCTGCACAACAAAACCTCTATAACCAACTAGATGGGGCTTCTATTCATAATGCGGCAATAGTTAAAAATTGACTGAATAACAACTTCCCTATGCGTTGGATTGGAAGAAATAGTTCTTTAACTGCGTGACCACCTAGATCACCAGACGTCACCCATATGGATTTTTATTTTTGGAAATATAAAGTTTATAAAAATAGGCCGCGAAATAGAGCGGCACTATGTGACAGAATTTGCGCTATTATCCGCGAATCATTAGGGAATCACTGGAAATTATGAAAAACGTGAACTTTAACAGAGAGGATTGGTATCGACTTAGTAACACGTGATGACTAGTATTGCCAAGTACCAGCACAGTAGTAAGTCACGGTCAACCAAACACGACGAATGAGCAGCGAAGCGAACCAAGCACGACCAATGACCAACGAAGCGAAGCGGCGCCTAAATATATAACGAGGAGTGTAACACAACAAATTCAGTCTTTAGAATCCTTCTGAAGAAGCTGACAGGATCATCAGTGAAACATCAAGTCCAGTTCGACGACCACGGCAAGACCCGGAAGAATCTACTTCATTCAATATCATTTGTAAATTTAGATTTTAATTTCTTAAAAGCAAATAAACTATAATTTTTAGAGAAATTACTAATCAAAAAGAAAACATTTCATTTTTTAAACATGTATACCCACTAGACCAAAATGATGCATTAATCGTCTACATATCATTGTGCATTCCGTGGAGTAAAAACCGATGAAATAAATCGCAATTACAATAATTATATAACAATGCGGATTCCTAATAAAACAAAATTAAAACGAGCTGCGTACTACAGAGGATTAAAAATTCACGGTATTTTATGAATTTTTAATCAATTGTTTACCTATGGTGTAATACATGTGCGCCATTGCAATTCCAATTTTAATTTCAATTGAAAATGAAATACTGAAAATTTCATAAAGTAAATAATTCATTTACATACAACATTAGATGCTACATTTAACTGATAAAATCAATTAAAACGATACTTTGTATTCCAATTTAATAGTCTCTGCGACATTTTTAGTTTTGCACATTTTCTAGATTCCTATGTATATGTTTTAAATGACTTTAGTTCGTAACAAGCCAATAGAAAGTTTTTCAAATTCTACCTTACTGCTGACACAATTCTCAGGACAGTTAAGGCGGCAAAACTCGGACGTGCCTTGTACCAATCGATACAGAAAAAAAGTTTTCGAAATAGAATAACTTTGTCAGTTCTTTAATGAATCATCGTTTACTAACTACTGTTTTTTTTTTCAGGTAAGGAGCGATTCCCGCACGTACACAAAAAGGAGGTAATTTATTATAGTCATTATTTTTAGCACGAAACATTTTTATTAAAAAACTTCCAACTTTCTCACAAAATTAACAATTTGGGAAGGCCGTGGGGTATATGTTATACATATGGATGGCGATTTGCGACACGGCAAAGGCACAAAACTGCCTATTATATTGATATATGTGTTGGAAGTTATAAGGAAAAATCATGCTTCGTGATGTTTATGGCCACAACCCCCCAATGTACAAAGGTTCTTAAATTTCCATCGACTAGATTGAATTGAGGCCGTATAAGTACTGGAATTTTACCTTTTTGTGAATATTCGAAACCTTCTCTTTTTTAACTTAGGAAAAAAACAGTTATTTGAATTAAGCAGTAATAAGGAAAATAATTTACCCTAACAACACTTGCATACATTATTTTTCTACCAGAATGATTACTAAAAAATATATGTATACATTAACATTTTTAGATTCGTAGAAAAATTAATTGTTTAGCCTTGCCTACAGCCATATCTGGCGTGCCAATTTTCTCAATATTCAAAAAGGTTCTTCCTCGGTTCTCCTAGGTCTTATGTCTAAAATTTTAGATTTTCACATTGAGCAGTGTTCGAGAAAAAAATATCATCCACAGACAGACGGACAGACACATAGATGACATGCCGATTCAGATTTTTTCACGGCGTTAATCTTTATCTACAGATGAGACAGTAAAAAATTATACTTTAAAAAAACACGCTTTAATAGCAATCCGAACTAAAAAGTAAAAAATAATGTTTAAAATACATTTTATTGTAAAAAAGCGTGGGATGCTTCTTACTATATTTTTATTGCATTTTCGCAAATCTCTTCTTTTTTCTTTTTGTGTCATAGTTTCATTTTTCATTGTTGTTAGTACGAGTAATGGACAATTAAACGGTCAACCCTCCCAGAGCAACGATATTAATATAACCCCGGCGCCTCCGGCAAAATGTCGACAATAGATTAGTCTTTATATTTATTTTATCCTGATGATCCTGGTGAGAACATTAGAACAAAGTTGTCAAATTATTGTATTGTCGTCGGTCCTTCATAATTTCATAATTGTGCAAAGTCTCAGTTTAATCTGACATTTCGAAGTGGGTGAGAATTACGTTCAAAAATTCAAAAAGTTATATACATAATACAAAAAAACATGCAGGTGAAGCTAATATAAAGCGTGTAAAAAAGGTAATATCACATATACGTATAATTTGGCGACACACAATATTTTTATTTTATTTTTAGATACAGCCACCAAACAGGTAACCAGTTACATGACTTTAATTGTAACACCCCTTGGCTTAAAACCAGGAAGTGTTTCAATTATGCGAACGGCAGCTCTGGGTTATGGGAAAGCGAGGTCGTGGTTCGATATTTACCCATTTGTTAACTTGCAAAAAAAATATATAAAATAGTGAATATATATATAAACAAAAAAATAGATGTTCAGGGCGCCACCTTAACTTACTATATGAACCATGAGTATTGTGAAAGCTAAGGAAAACAATACTGAGTACCTAAGTTATGTAATAAGCTCACCAATAATATATATCCAGCTAAATGAGTAGAAGAAAGGAAACACACATGTTAATAATAAGTTGACTTTAATATTTGACAATGGGACAGTTAAATAATTTATTTAGCAATAGCAAAAAATTTAGTTAAGTTGAAATTTGAATGATTGATAAAAAAAATATTAAATTATGACAAGGTTTAACAAGTATTATTTAAGAAAATTTTATGTAAAAATATTTATGTGAAAATGTATGAATATTTGAAAAATGTTAAAATTTAATTAAAATGGTACCATTTCTTACAAGTAAAAAAAATATATGAAAAGTAGAAATTTAAATCAAACAAAATGTTATAAATAATACCACCCAACAGAAGGCCCTGGTGTAACTTTGTTCCAGAATCAGGTATGACTGCAGGGACCCCTCTACAACACGCTGCCTCCACTCTCAAATTGTCTCCACTGCCTACGTGGTCCAAAAAAAAAAAATCGACGACTCGGATTCCTTCGCTTATTGACCTCTTGCTTCTTAAAATAATACCATCTGTGTGTGGCCGTTACATCGGAAAGATGATATACCAATAATGATATCACACCAAAGAAAATTGCCTCATATGAGGGATACTGGCAACCCTAAGATATAAAAAAAATACACCTTACAAAATGAAATTCAAACGAATTCGCAAGACTTACCCCAAGTGACCTGTGGGGGCTCAGTATCGATTATAAGCCTAAGCTTATGGCGTGAATAAAAATTATGGCTTGACCAAATTTACTAGTTAGGCTACTGCCCCAAGCCTAAGCACTACCGGCTCCTTCAATGGATCACGCTTAAAAGGGCTGCTAAGATGGCTTAGCTTTCTAACGCGGTCTTGTGAATTTAAAAAAACTAACGATCCCTACACGTAGGTCTTAATTACCAACTCAAATCACAGAATTGTGCTCTTGGCAAAATCGAACTATAAGAAGAAGAAGATGAATTTAAAATATCCAAAATATAACCTTAAAATAGAGTGTGCTACTATGTGCTTCTGAAGAAATAAATAAAACAAGTTCATAAGAAACATGCTGTTAAACCAGCCAGGAAGAGAAGACGTCGTGCGTTTACTATATTTCGGTGTTAACTCAAAATGAGGTGTCAAGTGCTTTTCAACCTGAACAAGTTATAATTGCAGTGTTAATTGTCTGAAACGGTGCCGCATTATTTTCATTATTATTTACTTATATATTTAACTGCATGTGAAGCATGTTTTTGCAGGAAAGAAAGAATAAAAAAAATATTTATATTTGTCTAATAAATTCCTTTTCAGGAGATTTTTCACTGCAACCAGTAATACATTTATCCACATACTGGGTGGCCTAACTCACTATGCACCAGTTTACTTTTTAAATTGATTACTATGAAAAATGTAGCATATGCAATGCTACATAATAATACACTAAAAGTACAAATATTTATATCAAGTGTGCAGCACATCATTGGTATACAGGCTGTCCATTTTATCAGGGCCCTCGAGAATATCTCACTTAATATCGGTCGTACAAGAAAAAAATATTTTTACGAAAATTGTGCCGATTTATATAACCTACAAAATGGTTTAAAGACATTTGAAATCTATGGCCTACTTTAAGAGTTATGGCAGAAATTATCGAAAATGCGGAAAACTTCTAGGCCAAATATCTTCGTTATTTGAAGGGATACGAGAAAAATTCTAAGGCGAAATTTTTTTTGCAAAACAGAGTGTTTCAACGAGGTTTGATCTAATTTTTTTCAAAACCGCTGTATTTTGAGATTTACTCTTTAGGCTGTTAAAAAAATTATTTTGAAACGGGCGGGAAATGGCTCCATTAAATAGAGTATTTTCCTCCCTTTTCAACGATATATCACATGACATATTTATTCATTGGTACTACGTTAGTAATTATAAAAACTTTTTTTTTTCAACCAATATATATATATATATTTTTTTTTGACGAGCATTATACTTGCTGTGGAGAAGTATGATTAAATATAACGATAAAATAATTCAATAAGTTGTTCAAATCTTTGCTATAATAAAACATTAACACAATTAAGAAGAATAAAGTAACTTCAGGTAACAAAAACAAAATAATAATTAAGAAAGCAACATGAAGCCATTATGGAAAGAGTATTCGCAGTTATGCCAATGTATAGAGGTCCTCCATAGAAGCGTCACTCCTTGCTCAGAAAGTTAAAATGTCTTTACCAATTAATTTGAGTATAATATCCATTTGTTTGTATTTCATGATTTCACTATTATTTCAATTATTTTAAAATAGTTGGCTATGAACAAACTTAATACTTAAACTCTCGCTCAATCACACTCGTTTAAGAATTTAGAATTTTCAAAAATGATTTTCACTCACATTGATCGAATATGTTCGTTACATATTGCCAATGCAATTTTAACTCTGTAATATTTAATTTTTTTTATGGAAGGAATAATAATTTCATCCCGTACGGCCGTACAACGTATCGGCGTTGCGTACTCCAATTCATATCTAGGAGACTGCCTCCGTTAATATAAACCGTACAAACTATCAGACAGGTATTTTTCACACGTTCGTTATCTGAGGTAATAAATTTCCAGCAACACGTATTATCTTAAATAACTTTCATTGACAATAAACAAGATAGGCAAACATGTACTTGATTGTGTCTGCTTGATACACCGCTCGGGCGTACATTTCGTTGTTTATTTATTGTTTGCATTTTGCCTTTACGTGCACTAAATGTCTGTTAACGTTTACATCAGTCGACTCGAGCGGAGCTACCACGTTTAGCGGTGCTGCCGGTTCTTTTTACATAGTCGTTCCATTTATGAATTTCCTCCTTATAAAAATGCACACGACTTATTTCCCTTACCAGGCGAATGCAGTCTATGCCACAAAGAGTTATACGTCGAGATATATACGTAGCTGCGACGTACAATCACTCACTTTTGATGAGAATTTATTACCTACCACTCTCTGATTTCTACGAACCTCTTTGCTGAAGCAAAATTGTCGTTGTAATGAAAACTGAGTTAATGCCTCAAAGGAACATGCGTTATTAGTCTTAAAATAATTTCGATCATGGCCAAAGTCTTGTTGTCTCTAATTTTTTCATGAAAGTTTACCAAAAGATTTTGGTAAACTTTTTTTGAGATACTTTCTACTAGCAAAAAACTAGCCTTTCATGAAAAAAATAGCAAGGTAACAATTAATTCTAACTTTTCATCAAAATTAGTCTCTGGCAACTGGGCCAGTCATACATCGATATTAATCTTACAGTTTAAGCAGTTCGTTAACAGCAATTTTTCACAAATTTATGGCTTACGCTTATACTGTTAGGCCCCCTTAAGGCACATTATAAATTTTTAAATATCTAAACCGCCCTCAAAAAATAAACCGAATGGCGAAATTCGCATCAAAATAGCTTTAGCGTTTCTTGAGATTGGCTTTTTATCCAGACAGATATAGTGACACTTCGTTTTATACTATGTCGTGACAGTGATATAAATAGATACATTATTTAAAAAATACTTTTTGCACTATTAACAAAGTAATATGGGTTTATCGATCTCTCCTGAGTTTTCCTGGTCATACTGTAGCTGATAAATGATAAACAGCAAAATCTCTACCAAGTAACTGAAACAATTGATATAATTATAAAGAAAAACTATATTTCTGTTCGATGATGATAAAGTTATCAAACAATGGTTAAGACACAAGATGTGAAGTGCAATGACTTGACTTGAATTGGTCCTTACACGTCCAAGGATGTTATATATAAAGTACATAAGAGTATCCCGGTTGCGGTATCGCCCAGCGGGAAGCCATACTTGAGCGAACAGCATTACTCCCGATATAACATTTCCTGCTACTCAACGTAATCTTCGTGAGTTTGGCTTCCGATTTTAATAAACTGCTGCTTAAAAAGCTTACACTGTAAATTACTAAGTTTTCTGTCAGTCTTTTTTCTGTATAATCTAGAATTTATTTCTATACTTCGGCCGAAAACTGTAGTCAGTAGAGCCAGGGGCGTGCGGATTTACGAGTTTTCTAAATTCCCTAATATAATATGTTTACGCTGTTGCCGAATTATTTTCCTTAAATTTGGAGAATTTTGACGAATAACATGAAGGAATGAACGTCCTCGGAAGTTAACTATGCATGAACTAACATTATCTTAAATTTAAAATATTATGCTTAAATCTGGCAACATTCTCCACGTCTTCAGCGATGTTTGGTGCGTTAAACCGTTATAACTCAGTTTAAAATCAGTGTACATAGAGTGCGGTTGTTTATCAGTTGGGCGGTATTAATTTGTTGTTTATAAATTACGTACTTGTTGCATCACAGTGCCTTAAAGTTTTATTTTGTTAGTGCTTTAGTGAAAATAAGTGTAATTGTGGGATATCGTAATATTTTTAAATGTGCAAAAATGGAAGCGGTTCCCGGTTGTTCAAAAGAAGTGATAAAAGTTCATAACCCTAGAAAGTTTCCATTAAGCTTCAAGGAGGAGAACGTTATTTTGAATGTATATCATGCATTGGAGAAAGATCATCCCATGGTACAGAAATCAGGATCAACAGGTTTAGTTAACATGACTTCAAGGTATACCGGCGTGTGTGAGCGGACCATTTGCAGAATTTTAAGAGAAGAAAAAAAGGAAGGGGGTGTTCAGAAACCTAAAGCGAAGTCTGGAAGAAAAAAATAATATTAGACAAATTCCAGAAAAATGCAGTTCGACGTAAAGTTCATAAATTCTTCTATAATAATGAAATCCTTACTGTTAAGAAAATTTTAAAATCCCTGAGTGATGATGAACATATACCCAAAATGGCAAAATCGACGTTAAAAAAATGTTTGCATGATATGAACTTTGTACTTGAGAAAAATGATATTATTTGTTGGCGAAGGAATTATATTCGGGTAATTAGAGCTGCACGTGAAAGAGGAAGAAAATGCTATTATTTTGATGAGACGTGGTTAAATGAAGGACATACTGTAACGCAATTTTGGCAAGTTAGAAATGTAAAAAGCGTTCGTCAAGGTTATATGGAAGACTGGTCAACAGGATTAAAGATGCCAACAGGAAAAGGAAAACGTTTAATAATAACGCACATAGGAAATGATTCAGGATTCGTGGGAGATAGACTTCTATCGTTCGTGTCGAAAAAAGTAACGATTATCATGAGAACATGAATGCGGATGTTTTCGAGGAATGGTTTGCAAAAATTCTCGCTACGATTGAATCCGGATCTGTGGTTATTATGGATAACGCCTCGTACCACAGTCGATTATTGGAAAATATACCTAGTGCATGGTGAAAAGCGCAAATTCAAGAATGGTTTGATTGTAAAGGTATCCTATTCGATCGTGCTTCGCTGAAAGCCGAACTGCTAACCCTAGCGAAACAGCATTCGCCGATATATAAGAAATATATTGTGGATGAAATAACTAAAGATAGATGTATTGAGAGATTACAGCTGTCGCCTTACCATTGTGAACTCAATACCATTGAGCTTATTTGGGCTGAAGTAAAGGGGAATTTTGCAAGAGAAAATAGAATTTTTAAATTAGAACATGTAAAAGGCCTTCTATCCAGTGCATTAAAAAGAATTACAGCTGATTATTGGCAAAAATGCATAGAGAACGTTAAAAAAGTTGAAGAAAAAAATGTGGCAAACGGATATTCGGATTGACGCAGTGATTGAGCCAATAATAATAAATGTAGGAGCCAGCAATGATAGTGACAGTGGTGAGTGAGTGATAATCTGTGATAGTGTCATGTAATGATTGTGATATTATGAATTATTTATTGTGGAAAATTATTGTTGGTAAGGTTTGTTTTTTATTATATTATTTTAATAAGAACGTTTATTTATGTTGTTATAGACCAGTTATTTATTTTTAACTTTGGTATGTTTTGTTTTTAATTATTCTATTTTGACAAGAAAGTTTATGTATGTTGTTAGAACAGTTATTTATTTTTAAGTTTAAGTCTATTTATTTATTTTTCTTTTTTTACCTGTTACTCCCTAATTAACAACCCTTCTTTCCCGGCAAGGAATATGTTCACGCCCCCACGTTGGTCCTTGCTGGGCAATAAGAACAACTAACATGGTTAAAATTTTTATAAACATCAACCATTCTAAATATTAAACATAATATTTTTAGTCGCAAACTCCTCTATAAATCCTTATTTTACTATAAGGAACCTAACCAGACTGCAACCAACAGCTACTCTCCGGGCTATGTGCCCCGCCGAGCGCTGAATTACAAGTTACAAGTCTGGCGCGTTAAGTGTAATAATTGCATATTACCATCAAAACGCTAATGCTTCGATTGCAACAAACACCAGCCGAAAGACTGATCCTACTTAAAGGAGCTCCCTTGCCAGTCGTCACACACCACTTGCAGACTGCAGTTTCGAGCTGTTGGCTCTCGTCAGTGCAAGGTAGGTATGCGACGACTGACATGAGAATCCTTTGACGCATAAGCTGTAACATTTTTGCGCCAAAACCGCTCTCTGTTTTCGGCTTGCGCCTTACAAAAATGGCCTTGAAAACCAGAACGACCTTGCATAAAATCAATACATAAGACTTTGACACAACAGTCTGATAGCTTATCTACTCAAAAATATTTGACACTTAAATAGAATGTTCTTAAACTTACTAGGCCTTTATAAACCATCCCCAGCCATCAGACTACCATACTCAGCATGTTTACTCTCCCTGTGTAAAGGTACGGAAGATAAACTTTTTATAAAATCCCGAGTACCAGGGAGAAACTTGAATAGATACTTCAAACAGATAATGCATTTTTAGACGATTTATTGAAATTCTAATACAATTATATAGGTTACCTTCAGCATTTTGAAAAAATAAATGTACAGTAAGTCCATAAGTAACGGGTAAATTCATTATCTACGCAGTTAACAATATATGAGTAAAATCCCAAAACACGTCAATCTTTAATTCTAAAATGACATTTTTTGAGAATTTTGTACCTCCCCCTTCAACCCCCTTGGAGTGACAGCCACCCCTTTAAAATTTTTAAATAAAATAGAGTCAATATATTTCTCACATTAAAAATTTCAACATGCGTATGAAAATTATGGCTAGCTATAAGATAGTCATTAACAACATCGCGCCTTACAATTTTATTTACTACACATATGTATTGTTTCCCCCCAGATGTTTGACGTGAACGTTTTTTGTACTTTTCTGTGTAGCTGCAACAACAGTAAATTACCAAGAGAGACAAAATTACAGGTATCCTTATTTTTACCAATCCCTTATCCGAGCATTAAGGCATGTTCGGTTCCAACTAAGTTCCTGTTATAATACCATGCTATGGAAGCCTTCTATGGTAACGTGAATATCTCACTTCATTATAATCAAAAGGGTTGTAATAATATTAAAATTAGTTTAACTTTGCACTAACTTTGACTACAATTCGCAAACTATAACATAATAGTTGTCCGTACATTTCATCCTATAACTAAAATAATGCCTCAAGGTTTCACTGTAAAGCGTATCAGATCACGTACTGACTGTATATTATAGAAATCCAACCACTTTCGGTAAAACGAAGCACACATATCTCTAACATATACAATTTGAAATTTATCGCTGTAGTTATGTACAAAGAAGAATGTTGCCAACCAGATATAGGTGTTAACTTCATTATTATTGGGCATGAAGTTATTATTATTTCGAGAAAAGAACAGAAGAGATAAGTTCGGAGTGTTCAAAGATGAATCTTAATCTAAAACTTATTTACTGTATATTGTAAGAAGTTGTTATCAACAAGCTACAAAGGTGTATGCACAACAAGATTACCTGTCTACTTTTGCATTTATTTAAATGATTTCCATTTCATTATAGATACAGTTCAATTCTTATTCGTGAAAAAAGTGCATTAAGCAAGTTTTCTTGTTGTGTAACACCCCTTGGCTTAAAACCAGGAAGTGTTTCAATTATGCGAACGGCAGCTCTGGGTTATGGGAAAGCGAGGTCGTGGTTCGATATTTACTCATTTGTTAACTTGCAAAAAAAAAAATATAAACTAGTAAATATATATATAAACAAAAAAATAGATGTTCAGGGCGCCACCTTAACTTACTATATGAACCATGAGTATTGTGAAAGCTAAGGAAAACAATACTGAGTACCTAAGTTATGTAATAAGCTCACCAATAATATATATCCAGCTAAATGAGTAGAAGAAAGGAAACACACATGTTAATAATAAGTTGACTTTAATATTTGACAATGGGACAGTTGAATAATTTATTTAGCAATAGCAAAAAAATTTAGTTAAGTTGAAATTTGAATGATTGATAAAAAAAATATTAAATTATGACAAGGTTTAACAAGTATTATTTAAGAAAATTTTATGTAAAAATATTTATGTGAAAATGTATGAATATTTGAAAAATGTTAAAATTTAATTAAAATGGTACCATTTCTTACAAGTAAAAAAAAATATATGAAAAGTAGAAATTTAAATCAAACAAAATGTTATAAATAATACCACCCAACAGAAGGCCCTGGTGTAACTTTGTTCCAGAATCAGGTATGACTGCAGGGACCCCTCTACAACACGCTGCCTCTACTCTCAAATTGTCTCCACTGTCTACGTGGTCCAAAAAAAAAATCGACGACTCGGATTCTTTCGCTTATTGACCTCTTGCTTCTTAAAATAATACCATCTGTGTGTGGCCGTTACATCGGAAAGATGATATACCAATAATGATATCACACCAAATAAAATTGCCTCATATGAGGGATACTGGCAACCCTAAGATATAAAAAAAATACACCTTACAAAATGAAATTCAAACGAATTCGCAAGACTTACCCCAAGTGACCTGTGGGGGCTCAGTATCGATTATAAGCCTAAGCTTATGGCGTGAATAAAAATTATGGCTTGACCAAATTTACTAGTTAGGCTACTGCCCCAAGCCTAAGCACTACCGGCTCCTTCAATGGATCACGCTTAAAAGGGCTGCTAAGATGGCTTAGCTTTCTAACGCGGTCTTGTGAATTTAAAAAAACTAACGATCCCTACACGTAGGTCTTAATTACCAACTCAAATCACAGAATTGTGCTCTTGGCAAAATCGAACTATAAGAAGAAGAAGATGAATTTAAAATATCCAAAATATAACCTTAAAATAGAGAGTGTGCTACTATGTGCTTCTGAAGAAATAAATAAAACAAGTTCATAAGAAACATGCTGTTAAACCAGCCAGGAAGAGAAGACGTCGTATGTTTACTATATTTCGGTGTTAACTCAAAATGAGGTGTCAAGTGCTTTTCAACCTGAACAAGTTATAATTGCAGTGTTAATTGTCTGAAACGGTGCCGCATTATTTTCATTATTATTTACTTATATATTTAACTGCATGTGGAGCATGTTTTTGCAGGAAAGAAAGAATAAAAAAAATATTTATATTTGTCTAATAAATTCCTTTTCAGGAGATTTTTCACTGCAACCAGTAATACATTTACCCACATACTGGGTGGCCTAACTCACTATGCACCAGTTTACTTTTTAAATTGATTACTATGAAAAATGTAGCATATGCAATGCTACAGTTGTTCACCGGGTAAGATTCTGAATTATGACACCAACTAGCAGAAAGCGTCCAGAGACATTAAGAACAAATCTTTTTGACGACAAAAACCCCAGCTGAAGTTTTCTAATTTGTTAGAGTCAATAATAAATGCATCTGCAGCTTGCAGAAGTCTCAACGTAATTGTAGAAAGCATTTTGAGAATGCTCTAGCATTTTTGCGGCCGGCTTAATGCATCTAATGTTTCTTGAAACTTTGGACAATGGCACTGTTCATTGTAGCCGGGAGTAGTGTCTGAGGTACAGAGACGGATGAAGACTGGTTTGTTTCTAGGTCAGATGAGAATGCAATTGGAATTTTTTAATTCAAGCTTTCTTATTTGAGTAAATTTAATGTTCTTGACTGTTATGTAACATCTTGAAAATATTTACTAGTTTTAAGTTCATCATACTAGTTAATCAAAGTATATTTAAATACGCATTTTTAGCTAAACAATATATTGCTATCTGTACGCGCTCTTACGAAGAGATGTTCAATCCTTTGGTAAAGAGAAATTACCAATATAATGATAATTCGCCGATCGGCCCATGGCGCTATTGACTTCCTACCATTGAGAAACTGGAAAAGAGTAAAACCACCTAGAGTTTCGGACTAGAACGAAAAGGATGGATCTAGAATAAGCGCCATGCGGAGAATTCAGTGCGTCTCACTTAAGAGTGTAACAGCGCAATAATTCTTTTGTTTTTTGTCCCTTCAGACGTGTAAAGATGGATCGTTCACAATAATAGGTAGTGATTTATAGTAGTTAAAGGTTATAATTAGTGTGTAATTATAAGGATTAATTATCGTAAGTAAATTCAATGTTAAACAAATCTGGGGTTAGTGACAATTCGTGTTACCGTTGTTAAACCTACGCTTAGGGTGTTTACTAGAGGGTGCAGACACGTAATAATATGCTAAAACTAATGCAAGTCTTATTATTTTCTTCTTTCTCTGGGTTTTTACTACATGTATCTTCAAATGGTTACAAAATTCTACAGAGCAAAGCACATACCTGATTGGTTGGCAAAGCCAACTTGTTTGACAAAACGCTGGTCCAGTAGAGTATTCGAGTGTAGTTTTCAAGGGTTTATATTTAAACCGATACAAATACTCAAGGCGTATTTTACACTTTTACATTCCCGCATCTGCTAGATTAGGCGTTCGTTTATTTTAAAACAAAGTGTACTAACGAGCATTAGTATTAGTATTAGTATTTTTGATTATTTTATTAGGCGCATTTGGTAATTACTATTTTCATTGTTCCGCCGCTGGAGAAACGAGATACCAAGGGATCACCTAGACTTCCCAAAAAGAGTTTTAAAACTTTCCTCATAAATTATTTGACTTAATGCAATGAAGTTTCAGAAGTGTTGCCATTACGCTAAGTAGTTACTTAATGTGAAATCTGTTTTACTTGTTTGTATTTGTTTCGAACACAAACACAATATTTTCGCTGAGAACTTGTTAACTACTTTCTTGAATCGAAATGCCAACTTTTTGTATACTCGTTAAGCATGTGATCCAAGATTTATTAATTTTTTGAGGCATAAATAAGAACTCGGTGTTCTTGTATGAGGATAATGATAATTACGGTAATTTTTGGTTATTGACTGATTTTGACTCAATGAACTGAATATAAAATACGAACTTTTTCGAAAAAGGCGGATTTCAAAATCAGATGGGCAAAATTGTAATCCAACTAGGGTTTGAATTAGTGCTAGAAATTTGTTGAGTACATGAATTTTGTTAAAAGGCAAGATAAGGTGGTTATTTTGATATATTCTACAATGGCTTGTTTTTTAGTGTCTAAAAAATGTAGGCAGGTTTTTTGAGGGGAAGGAGATTCGACAAAAAAATTTTGAGTTGTCTTTGGGCCGCCCCTGGTGCTCTGGCGAGAAATTTGAAAAGCAACTTTTCGATTTAGTTTTTGATTCGACAATTCTACAATATTACAATACCCCACATTGCCAAATTTTTGTATACATTTCTTGATACGGCGAAAGCTTTTTAGGTCCTTCCTGAAGTCGCCTCTGCGCTTTGATGATAAGTTTGCAAACAGCTCTTTTGTTGTAATTTTCCACTTTAAATAATTTTTGTTTGAAACATTTTTTAATTCAATAAAAATTTCTTTTCGGCCCCTCCATGAAGCAGGCCCTGCTACTTTGGAGATAAATTTAAAAAAAAAACCTTTTCATAACAATTTTCTATTCGCTTCGCTCGAGTGACAAACTTCCGCTCGCGCAGAATATGCTTCATTCCAAACTTATTACTGCCAAGGCAGTCAATCTATTTTGAGTTGAACATATAATTTTTTCGCCGATTGTTTAAATTTATTCTAAAATAATTAAATTATTGCAATTCTCAATCTCTTTATTTTTGTTGTAATAAATTCAATAAAAATTCATTAAAGTTACTTTATTACTAGTTGGTTACCATGGAAACTAAGTGTCACTTTCCCTGACTAGGCAGGAAAATGCTCACTTTTCTGCCTAGGCAGGGAAAACGAGCACTTTCATGCCTAGGCAGGGAAAATGACAATTTGCTGATTGACATTAGTCAGCAAAGTTAGTACTTTGCTGTTAATCGGCGAAAAAGTTATTTACTTTTCCAACTTAAGACGGAAAAAATTTTCTCGGACTGTTTTCTGATGGTTGCACAGCAACGGACCAAAATACTAGAATCGGGTACTGTGGGATCTGAAATTACGTCGAGAAAGTAAACATTTTTCATGAATTTCAGAAAATAGTAATTTCTTAGTATGTGAAAGTTGTTGTTGAATAAGTCCTAAATAGTTTATTATTCTAATGCTCTTAAATTTTTATTAAAAGCAAAATGCCAAAGCAATAACCAAGTGTCTATATATTTTATCAGAAATATTTTCACTTTTTAATTTCGCCCAGGTACCTTGATCAAATGAGAATTTCCATTTCCGGAAATTTTTATGATTGTCATGGTAACTACACAAAATTAAAGTATCCGATTAGTTGTTAGAGGTGTGAAATTCGCAGCAAAATATAACCGCTTGACGATCCCTTTCATTCGTCCAGAACTACATGAAATCCACTTTGTCCTTTTGAAATTTCGCAGTGTACATGTTCTTTATCACGCACGGGATTTCACATTTCTGGTATTAAATTACATTGTAATTTGCTCCGCGACAAGCGAGAAGAGTATTTCAAATGCAACCGGAGCCATAAAACGTCAACATATGCAGCTATATTAATTAGCATTGTCACAACTGCACTACTAGTGTCATTGTAATAATTATATAACATTAAATAGCAGTGACGTGGCATGCGATATGGTCGCGCCGCCGTTTCAGAGACCGACTGCAGATTGTCACAGATAAAACTTTGAAAATGTAACATGAATTTATGTCAGGAGCATTATTACACAGACATACGTTGATTTAATAAGGTGGAATGTGAAGTTTGCGTTGATAAAGTTGATTGATAATGACGTTACTCCATGGACCAAAACCTTCAAATTGTCAATAAGCCACTTTGTGGTACATTGTACAAAAAAGTAAGTTATATGCCTGTGAGAGCATGCATTCCACTAAAAATTATTAATGATGGTCTTATTAAACATGGACTGAAAATATATGAGAATAAAAGTTGAAAACTATCACCAAACAAATCTGTTGAACTTCCACTTGATGGTTGCATTGATTTTACAATATTCTCCGGAGATTTGATGAAAGACTAATCCAAATAAACTTCTTACAATGATACTGATACGCTGTTCGATTCTATACTTTATTTGTCTTATTTGCATCTTTTATTTGCTCGTTGCATAATTCAGCAACTCCATCAAATTTAAATATTGAACTACGTCGAATTATACAAGATAGTCGCAAACAGAACAGCGACTATAAAAAAGATTATGTTTCTAATAAAATTTCAGGGCACTTTTCGATAGCTAATAATACAGGAAATGTAGGTTGTTGTCAGTGTTGGAAATGTGTAATATTCTTGGGAAGTAGTGCAGCACGAATAGTATACTCGGAATATCAATACATTTAGTTATCTGAAAATGAATCAAATTCTGCATTAGAAATATTTAATTGTATTTGTAACGACTCATTTAATTTTGCCTTTTAATTCAGCCGAAAACTGTAATAGATACGTCATAGAAGGTATCAGAATTTCTTGTAAATATAAGTATAAGAAAAATTACATAAATACTGTGAAATTCTTAAAGTTATAAAGTCATTAATTGCAGACATTGGACTGAGAGCCATACACATGTGGCTCAAAAACTTTATACTCAAAAACCCCAATAATTGAATTTGGTGTGATATCCTAGATCATTCTGTTGGAACTTATTATTAGCGGAAGCCTAAATGATGATCTTTTTGAAATGGCTAAGAGATGCATTTTATCCTGTCCATCAATTTACAAATGACGCCTTCCCTGTTCGTTGGATGGGCAAATAGAATGATGAAGTGGCCACCTCAGTCACCAGATTTGACTCCTTTAGATTTTCTGTGGGGGTGTTTGAAGGCGAAAGTCTTTGCAATTCAACCTGAGCCGCTAGACGGTTTACGGCAGATGAAATAAAGCCATAAGTTTTTAGTAATGTTAGACGCGACTGTCTCATTTCATGAAGATTTTTTTTGCATTTTTTCCAAAAATTAATATATCCAAATTTATTCAAGGTGGATCGTTCAACACTTCTATAAATTTTTCAATAAACTGGTTATTAAAGCCATCCAGAAGAATACATTATTCGTTTCGGTTTGTTTTATTTATTTTAAAATAGTCACTTCCTATCCATTTGAATTAATGAACTGGTTTAGCTCTCGTGTCCCCGTGTTGTAGCGCTGTAACTAAATTTGCTCTTTGCAGTCAAAACAATCGATGTTTCTAAGTGCTTGCTAAATTGTTTTACCGCTGCTAATTCTCCTCGGGCATTTGTTTAGCAGAAGAGAAAGAACACACAAATTACGGACAAAGGGCCCCAGACAACGTTCCAACCAAATAAAGTCTTTTCTGTAATGTTTTATTTACATCGACAATGATTGAATTAAATATTGAGCAAGTGTAGCAAAAATATGCTTTATAGTTCATTTTCAGTAAGAATGTGTTGCAACAAAGTTCATAAATTAATAGTTATATGGGGTACTTAGCGAATGAGTTGACATAGAGCAACTTATGATTGATTATTGTAGACAATATGTCGAAAACTAGCCAGGGACTTAGATGGGGAAGTTAGATTTACTTTTATTTTAATTATCTACGCCACTGGTGAACGAAAAATGTAAAAATCTGAGAAATTGATCTTAGACTAAGCAACAACCAGCACTTTGTAATTGTCATCAACTTAACGTGCCCGCTATATCTGAAAATGATGGTATAACTTGTTTAAAGAAGTTTAGGCCTAAGCTACGAGCGGGTTTAATAAAATTCCCGCTTTCTTACTACATAATTGGGCCTCAATATTCGCATAACCGCTTTCTAAGTTGTTCAATTTACCCTTAAAACCCAATAATTTTTCCTCTCAGTGGAAATTATCTAAGATAGCTCCAGTTTTCAAGAAAGATGACCGGTCTGTATCTGAAAATACCGTCCAATTGTCATAATTTGTAACTTTGCCAAATGTTTTGAAATGTGATTATTTGATGATCATGCTTCTTTCATTGCAAACATTTGACTACTGATGAGCAACATGGTTTTGTTAAAGGTAGGTTCACTGTTACCAACTTATTTTGTATGACAAAATTCTTAACTGACGCCATCGACGAGGAACACCAAGTAGACGTGATCGGTACTGATTTTTCAAAGGCATTTGACAGAATTGACCACGGTATACTATTTAATAAATTAACTAATTTTGGTTTCTCTCTAGACTTTTGAAGTTTTTAAAATTCTGCTTCTCAGACAGCATCCAGCATATTGTATATCGCGATTGCAATTCTATCCAAATATCTGCTACGTCGGGTGTATCACAGGGATCAGTTTTAGGACCTCTTTTCTTTACCCTATTCATTAATGATATTGTTGACAGCCTGACAGTACCTTGTCTTCTTTATGATGACGGCTCTTCACAATATATGTAAAAATTATAACTTAAATTGCTCACTTGACATTATGTCTTACAATATCCCTTCAATTAAAACGATGGATTTACGATTGATATATTTCGTTGCTTCTTTACCGTTGATTATTCATACTTTTCTCCCCTGTTTGTACATTTATATTTAAAATATTTCTCGTTAATTCATGTTTCTTTATTTGTAACCTCTCCACAATAAAATTGTGAGAGGTTACTAAAATTGGTTCAAAAACGAAAATTGAGATAACATCAAATCTTTATGTTTTGAGGTCCTAGGAACCCAAAAAAGTGGTTTTTGAAAAATGTCTGTGTGTGTGTATGTATGTGTGTATGTGTGTTAGCACGATAGCGCCGAAACTACTGAACGGATTTGAATGGAACTTCGCGTGTGCGTTTCTTTAGTGTCCCAGAATATCTGAAAAGGTTTTGGTTGAGATCGGATTACGTTTAGTGCCATTTTGACGCAACAAGTTGTTTATTTTATATTTACTTTCAATTTGCAATGGAACCATTGAAAAGCAGTTAAAATTCTGATTTCAACGATATATCACACTTCCACCCTTTCGATTTGGTTTCCGTGAAAAAAATTAAAAACAAAGCAAATATGGCATAGATCGCATTTCGCATGACATGATCGATGCGCGTAGCAGTTACATCGTGAAACTCGTCACATCACGTGTCAATTCACCTGTGAGAGTTTCTTCACTGCTCTAGAGGTAGAGCGGATTACGTTTAGTGCCGTTTTTAAATATATATACAGACAAATCGAAGAATTAAACTACAAATATTCCTCTAAAATCTAGTAAAATTACTGAAATACTAATGTTTGATTTAACATAGACAGCCGCGAGCGATCGGATTGCAATGAGCAAATTTTGACGATTGTCATTGTCATCGTTTGTCATCCGATAACGTTGATGTCATGTCATGTTAATAAGATTTCGGCATATTTGTAACTTTTAGTGGATTGTCACAAACTTTAAAGGTAGATGTAACAATATCAATAAAATATCATATGCTTTCTGTACCTTCGTTGGTGAATTTATTATAGATTATCACTTTACCAATTTTCAGTTTGTTGCTTTACAAATCTGTAGTATTTAGGATAACTAGACTTTCTTAGTCGTTCAAGTGATGTTAAAGTTGTTAATATCCTAATAGTATATTATTCAACGAGCGATAATGTAGGTAATAACTCGCATAGATGATTGTAAATTCATTAAGTTGAGGGTTTTTTAGTGCCCCAGAAAATTTGAAAAGGTTTTGGATGAGATCGGATTACGTTTAGTGCCATTTTGTTACACAATTTAATGCTCTTTTCGGCTTCAAAGATTCAGCGAGTGGGGAGGTTCCAGCCGCTTCCAGTAGCTGCCGATTTTTTAATTATGTATTTTATTGTGTATTTCTCCTATTCTGTAATTTGGTCGCTCGACCTGTAGAATAGTGCAAATAAAGTAAATAAATAAATTAAATAAACAAATATCCAAATGATTTTTATCTATTTATATGAAAAAGAAAAACATATTTTCTACAGCCACCTTAAATAGTTATAGCTACCATTTGCACATAATAGACAAATCTGACGTTTCTTTACTAACTTATATTATCTTCTATAATGACAACGAAGCAAAATAATTTTAATTTCAGTGATTCAAGAACCAAATGAAATGTTTCATCATTAGATTCTAATATCTCAGTTACATCGAGTAATGAGTTTTTATCCGAGCTCTATATTAGAGAGGATACTATTTGCTTGTTACCAGCAGCTGACATCTTTGAAGTTTAAAAGCTTTAAAACTCGAGGAGAAAACGTTACATTTGTTTAATTAACCCAGTTTTTATTCCGGCACTGGTAGGTTTAATGCTGCCAAAGCTGTTTTGTTCGGCATATTTGTAGACAGCGCAAATAGTTTTAATCCTCTCCCAACTAGTAACTGGCATGCAACTGTCATGTCATTGTTAGACAAAGCAGCTTTTTGGAAATACGAGGTGCAAATAGTGTGCTTTCTGTGTTAAATGCAGGTTGTATCAGAATTTCAGGGCAAGCAATTAGATGAGGATAGATATAATTTTTAGTATTTAAAATACTTCTACGATGTTTTATACGGAGATTGAGAACGCTAAAAATAGACGACATGCGACAGACTTGTGTGTCGGCCTGATGCCGGCGGAGAATGAGAGAATAGATTTTGCTAGCACGTAGTGAGCGGTCTGTTGTATATTCTGTTTTATTGCTTAGTATGTATAATTTATTGTTAGTTATGGATTGTGTGTAGCGTTTGGAAAATTAAATGGTAATACTTTTTTAAATAAAATTGTAGATTTTTATTGAAATGTTGAAGAAGTTTAGTAAAATGATTTAATAGTGGGTCGGACCTCGATGTCTCGAGTTCTATGATAGCAAGAAATTTTTTAAAAAATTGCAAGTAAACTAGATTAAAAAATCTATAACTGGAAATTATTTTCGCCCTGTATAATAAAAGGAGAAAATAAAATTAAAGGCAAATATTAAAATAAATAGAGTAAAATCCAAATAAATGGAACATAATTTATTGTTATTATTATTATTAATCGATTAATTTTTAGAAATATAGCAACTTCAGTCATTCGTATAACCCAGAATGTCAGAATATTCTATTTTCAATTACGACACTTTTATAAAAATGGATATCCTGTGACGTTGTATAGCAGATATTATGAATATAAGACTTCCAGCTCAGAGTTCCCACACGTCTTTCTTGCACGGTGCAGTCGTTAATCCCGTAAAAGTAACTTCGCAAGTAGCCTAGTTAGAAATAATTTTTAAAAAGTTCTAAGCACCATGGTGCTCACATCAGACACGTTAGCCTGGAAAAAGCAATCAGAAGATCCAAGAAAGTTCTTATTAGTTTCGAGTCATGTTTGAAGCGTCTGTTTCAAGCCTGCCATTCCCAATCCGTCGCAGATTAAATTTACTATAATCTCCTGGTGGGAAAACAGGAGACCGCAGAGAACGGATCGCAAGTGGGTCTCTATGGAAATTTTATTTATATCCTTTGATATTAACCTATAGAAACTGATGAGTCGCTAATGATGCCCCTGCTAGAAAATTAGCAAGCAGGAACATGTATAATGACGTCGATAATAATTACAAAATATGTCGAGTCGATCAGAGCCGGATTTAGTCAGAAATCATAACTGACTCACTTCGTTCATTGCAACGTAAGCGAACCTTGTGCTGAATACGAATGAGTTGTACATTGTTGTTCTACAACCGCACAAATTTTAAATAATTGTATAAGAATTTAAATTATTTCTTTGGATTATTATTATTATTATGGCACAACATCTAAGGTTTGTAAAATAATAATCTTTGTTCTATTTTAAAGAGTTAAGAATTAATTAATTAATTAGTTTGCAATTATTTACCACCCGTGCTGCAATTCTTAAATATTTTGAACAAGGACCGCATATACCAAAGATTTTAAATAACCCCGTACGTAGTAGTCAAGAAGATATAAATCCGGAGAACGAACAGGCCAAGTTGCAGGGCCAACTCGTCATATCCGTCGCTCATGATAAGCAACATTTAAATGTGCCCTGACGTTCAAACTAAAATGTACTGATGGCCCATCGTCGAGCAAATTATCTAAAATATTTTTCAGAAAAGGTAATTTTGAGCGTTTAAAGGGTTGGGCGAAACATAGGGTCCTACCAAATGGATGATGGAAAATCAAGTTTACTTCTTGGGTGTAGAACCACCCACCGAAATACTCGGAACGTTATTACCGGACACCCTGTACGTTGCTTTGAGCTCTAAAGTAAGTTGCGCGTATATATATTAAAACGTAATATTCCAGTCACGATCTCCTCTAAAAGTCATTATTTTTAGTATAAATAATATAACCAGACTGCAACCAATAGCTACTCTATGTGCCTCAATGTGTGCTTGGCATTAAATGGAACAATTACATATTACCGACAGAACGCTTTAAGCTTCAATTGCAACAAACATCGGCCGACGGACTGATTCCTACTTAAAGGAGCTCTCGGCTGTCTTCGGCCATTTTTGTAAAATGGCGTCCCTAACCCTAGAGAAATGTTGGCCCATTTATTCGCTAACTGGAATGAGTGATTATTTTATTGTACTATATCCTTTATTTTTTCGATGGCAAAAACGACATGGCACACTACGAGCTTGTTTCTACTTTAACTGATTAATTGAATGCTACATATTTAATTAAACAGCCGATTTGGGTTTGGCAAGCTGGCGATGAATAGAATAGAAATTCTTCAATGTATACAGTTCGAGAAAAAATTTCTTAGTAATTATAATATTACGGGCGAGCGTAGGTGCGTCTTTACTAGGTACATACTTTGATATGCGATGTAAAGCAACGTCAGGCGCAGTTAGTAGTTGGATGGGTGACCGTTCCAACGAAGACCGCGTCCTCGCCTCACACATTTTCCAGTGGCTTGTATATCAGTGTATGCGCGGAAGCTATACAACCTTAGGCGAGGGTTGTATAGGGGATATACCATCCTTCGGAGGGGATGTAAAGCCGTCGGTCCCTTGCCTATTAAATATTAGGCAAGTAAAAGATCCCTACTCTTCTTAAGGGAAGAGGAAATTCCTGGTTGGGGGTAGCTCGTCTATAGGCGTCGGTGATAGGCCTCGGTAGCGGAAATAGGCCGACGTTAAATAAATGTATTAAAAAAAAATTGTAATATTTCACAATATTTTATATAATATGAATGTAACATAATATATTTTTTCGCCTCTCTGCACATCATGAATTTAGAACAATGCATAATGTATACAGCGTATATTTCAAATATTTATGCCACTTCTATCGAACAAAATATTACTCTGCTCCATGAGAAAGAACTGTCAGCTATTCAATATAATATAAATTTGCATTTTTATCAGAACAATACGAAAATGTCGATTGTGAACATTTTATGCAAATAAATGAATATAAACCATTGTTTTGTGTTAAATATATAGTTGTTCATCAATGCATGTTTTCATTGTCTTGTTAATGATTTTACATATTTAGTATCTTATCACATGTACCAATTAACCTCAGGGTTCTGTGTTCGGCCCGTTATTTTTCAACAATTTCATTAATAATATTACAGTTGTTCAATTGCGTAAATTGTCGTTTACATGTAGGTGACAGTACAAAGTTGTACAATAAAGGAAACGATTGTATGGGCTTTAGAAAATCAAACAACTGAGTAATTTAAACAAATATAAAGGAATATAGTATTTCAACATTTACTAACTAATATCAATATATCAAAGTCAATTATTGTTTAAAAGATTCAGTCCATTAACATTTCATTACATTGTGTTTCTATAAATGTTTGTCATATATTTGCAAGTGCCATCTACTAGCACCATGTATTGTGAGGCAATTATCTTAAGGGGGCGATAGCACAGTCGTTAGCGCGACGAGCTTTCACTCTGAGCATACCTAGCGAAGTGGATTCGAGCCCCACCTACCGCAAAGTAATTTTCGATTATAAATTATCCCCTAAGAAGTGGTTCGGATCCAACTATAAACTGTAGGGACCCGTCTCCTTTGCTCATACAAGTCTATGCTTAAGAGAGTCATCCAAGTGATCTGGAGGGCGGTTAAAATATTTATTATTTATTTATAAATAGAACAATCTCTGACGACGTAAATTCTTATTTTCACATTTCCCAAAGTTTTAACACACTCTACCACTAGACTGTGCTATTCTGGCTTTGCTGAAAATATCCCCCTGAATTTAAATTCATGCGCCACTTCTATTGGAACAAAATAAAAATTCTTGAATAGACAAAGACCATAAATTTCCGCTACATCTGAGACAAGTTGATATTTCGGTTGCGCTTCGTGTATAAAATTTAATTTCGATTGCGACTTTATTATACAACAGATATGGTAGACTAGCATACACGCCATAAAGTCGGTTCGTGTTTTAAAAACTGAAACTACGAGCGACGAAATTGGATAATTTCTACTCAGGTCGTGCCTGGAATTCTAATGAGCTTGTTGGATTCGTTGCACTTTTCTGGTCGGCCACTATTTACTAAGAGAAGTTTAAATTGAAATAAATGTAAAACTGGGTGACTTATTAGAGTCTATTTTCTTCTAATCATTGTGGAAAAGTGGTTCCTCCCTTTTTTTGTTAAAATTAAATTTACAAACCTATCAATGTTGATATGGCGTCTAAATGACTTAATAACTATTTATGGAAGTCCATAATGTATTTAATTCATTTTTCCACAGCCACCTCCCCATCCCACAGCCCCCCTTCTTCCTAATATTTCTTAAGAGGAATGAGTCATGACAATTCGTGCTGATACTAAAGAAGTAAATACGCACTTAATTAAATTAAAGTCGTTAAACCTATTGAAAATACCTACCTCTGTAACCCTTACGGTCTTCCTCTTACTTACCAGGTCTTTTCATATTGGTACTAAGGACCCATCTTAGAACAAAACATTCCACTTTTACATAGATGGCAAAGTAAAGCATAAATAAACAAAATAGCACTGATAATTTAATTTATAGTCTATGTTAATGAACTTCTAGTATGTACTTTCTCTATAAAGAGACGCTGCACTCTTTACATTTATAATTATCTCAGTTTCTTAGAAACTCATTAAACTACAAAAAATATGTAATACTAAATTTCTCCTGTACAATAATAAATTAGCAGCTAGTATTTGTTGAAGAAACTTGCCATATATAAAGCTTTTAATAAAATATGCCATATTATGTCTTTATTAAAATCTGAATTTAACGACATACGGAGACGTTATAGACGATACTTCGGTCCCGTCGAATATAAAAGTTGGATATTGCAGTGAAAAATATGCTGCCATAATAATAAAATATTGATGGTTGGAAAGAACAAGTATCATAATGCTCAGTGAAATTTGAACAAGGGAATATAATAATACAGATAAGTTGTGTCAACATTACAAAGATGGCTTCCCCCAATAATACTCGGTATTATTATTTTTGTTGAATTGAGATCAGTATGGACAAATATTGATTTGGAGATGCGGAGACTCTTGATCGCTAATTGGCAATGAATATGCAGGAATCACTTGAACTCTTGAAGATTACACGGGATTGTACAGTTCAAAAGAGTTTACCTACATATGAAGCAGAACATGACAAACGTGGATTGAGGACTAGGTCTAGATGAGATTAAGAGATTTCAGTGAAACTATTCTGATTCAAAAAAATAATAATTTAAAATATCTTGATGGGTGAGGTCAGTGATGAAAACTATCAAAACTGTCACACAAGCTGTCGCTTAATACTAATTCAGATTCATGCATGAGACAATATAAGGACCTGAAGCTGATAGACAGAATTCTGCCAAACATTGTTTCGCTCTGGGAGGAGCCGATCATCGACGTGGGAGAGCACCTGAAAGTATAACAACACTTCATAAGCATACCGGATGACAACGAGATTGGTCCCGCTCCAATTTCTAGGTTGATTTTAGGAAATACAATTTTGAAATTTTGGCATATCATTTGTGACGCAGGAAGCCACATTTTGCACCTACTAAGTGAAAAATATAACTTCGAGTCCATCCAATCAATCAATAAGAATTTATTTTTTATTTTAATACAAAGAAGTACCTCCCCCAGAACCCACACGGGGTCCGACCGTGCAACCACCGCGGTTAAACTGGAGGTACCAACAACTTTTGATTTTTAAATAGCAACCTGTATACAGGGTGGGGCAATAGTGCGTCCGACCTCGATATCTCGAGTTCTATGATAGCTAGAAATTTTTTTAAAAATTGCAAGTACACTAGATAAAAAAGTCTATAACTGGAAATTATTTTCGAACATACAGGGCGAGCCAAGACGAAATTGCAGGACCAAGTGCCTTTCTTTTAAAATGGAATGCTATGAATGTATATCAGTGCATTTTTTGAAGCTTCTTTCTAGGCTCTATTCATTCCTATATTAGCATTGAATATCTCCCAACCACTTGGATGTAATGAATTTTGTTGTTGAAATAATACAATCTGCAGATGGATATTAAAAAAATCACCACACAATTAATGTTTCTGAATCATTTTGATTTCCTAAAAATGTACAAGGTGGCCAAAAATTATTTTTCAATGAGGAAGATGCATGGTTTTTAAAAATGCTTAATTTTATTATTTTTCTATAATATGTACTATATAAGTTGATAATATAATAATAGAAACTCATAGAAAAATTTCGCTTCGTAAATATGCCACAATCAAATTTGAACTTTTGTGTAAACAAAACCACGTGACTGAAAACACTATAATATTGCTTTGACGTCATTTTGACGTCACTCATTGGGCCTGAATTTGCTTAATTTACGTTGTTATTCTTAATCTTGTTATTAATTATTGGTTAATATGACGGATAATCATTTCATAACATCCCTAAGGTGTTAATCTATAACCACAACATTCTTTTTAGATGTTTCAATGTTTTAACAATAACGGCGTGACGCTACAGGTTACGAATGACGCTATTCGTTAGGGATAGGGCGTTTTAATGGTTTTAAATTCTCAGCCGAAATAAAAAAAAATTTCACCCTCAATTTTAACAAAAGAGAAAAAGAGAAAATACGAGGAAGCATATTTTTCTGTCGTCTATCTATCTGTGATATAAAAAAAAATAACGCACCTTCCTCAATGGGGAAGTACTTACAAAAAATGTTCGTTTTTCATTTCTACATCACATCGTCGAAAAATATACAGGGTGTTCCATTTGAAAAAATTGAGAAAATCCAATTTAAAATGTTCTTTTGGCCGCCTTGTACATTTTTAGGAAATCAAAATAATTCAGAAACATTAATTGTGTGGTGATTTTTTTAATATCCATCTGCAGATTGCATTATTTCACCAAAAAAAATTTATTACATCCAAGTGGTTGGGAGATATTCAATGCTAATATAGAAATGAATAGGCTTCAAAAAATGTACTGATATACATTGTATTCCATTTAGAAAAAAGGCAATTGGTCCTGTAATTTGGTCTTGGCTTGCCCTGTATATTCGAAAATAATTTCCAGTTATAGACTTTTTTATTTAATTTACTTGCAATTTTTTAAAACATTTCTAGCTATTGTAGAACTCGAGATATCGAGGTCCGACGCACAATTGCCCCACCGTGTATATCTAGTTTTCTCCTCGCTCCAATGATATTTCTACCGCTCGTCGTGTTTCGACGCCCTTATTTATAAATCTAATATCAGTCCCTGCGCCTCAAAACTTAATCTGAAATCATTTCCGCAGCCATGACACCACCGCACGCTACGGTCCGTTGTCTGAGCCCGCAGCCGATACATAAATCTGGCTCCGAACCCCGTAAGGGATGACGGCGCGTCGGTAATATATGGCGAAGGGGTGACAATTGGGGCAGGTCTGAGGCTGCACTATTCTCTAATCTCTTCACACGTGCTACACGCCACACGTGATACTCCTCGTCATGCATAATACATTGACAGACCTGTCACAAATGTAGGAGAGAACCCCCGCGTCCTCGTTTGGAGAGAGTGTCGGTACGTGAGTGGACGGATCGATGAACTCGAATTTTTATTAGGCTGGGACGACAAACTAGCATGGCATAATTAACTGATTACGAATTAGACGCATGGCTGTCTGGGGGAATAGGTAACTTTACTATGCGCTCTGTTTATAGCTAGATCAATATAAAGTTTTAAACTTGCAAAATAGACCTGTTAGTTGTGAATAACCCATCGTTAATATATATAGATCTCAATTATAATTTATAGAAAAGTAATAAATCGTCTCTGAAGATACTGTAGCAATCGATCATACATTCATCGATCGATATAGAGAACAGTATGCGCCAGAAAAGTTTGAAAATTTAAGGAGCTATTAATGGTAGTATGACCAGTCCAACCAAAATAATTACAAGTATCGACAGAGTAATCGAAGCTGTAAGTCACATCTGTTTGTGCAATTATTTTTGCACGAACTTATGAAGTTTTTCAGTAAACTTTCAGGAATCATGGGCTGGTCAGAGAATACTGGCTGTAAAATATTTTCAATAACATTTCTTCTCCAACCCCAGCAGCAAGGGTCAATACTGTTCCTATGCCAATGTTGGCATTGTAAGTAGACTCATTCAACACGTTTTTTAAGCGCTCCTTCTTAAAGTGCAATAAGCATTGCAAAAAATGTATGGGGAATGATTGTTTAAATAGCGAACTAATTGATGACTTCACACCTCTAGAATCAGCTGAACCTGAAATAAAAGAAGTTGAACTGCAACCTTCTTGTTTTAGGGATGCAGAAGGAAATGAAGAAGAAGATGAACGAGAGTACACTGACAACAATGATGTATGTAAAGACAGCAGTGACTCTTCAGATGGTGAACTTCCCATCAACACTTGTAAAATTTTAATAAATAAATAATATGTACATATAATAATAATAATAATAGCGTCTTTATTTTCCACTTAAAAAGATTTACTTGTAATTTCCTCTTATATACACATTTGAATGGAATAATAGGCGAAGTTCAGCAATGGATTTACAATATTGACAATTAAAACAAAAAGGTATTCTTAAAGACTAGCTGCTCTTCCACTTAACCTAATCCGCGCACTACATTCAGTGAGAATGCACAGAAAATAATTGTACTTAATGTAAATGTAAACAATAAGAAAAACATTTTTTTTTACTATGGTTAATAACAAAAAGAAATCATTAACTTTATTAAACTAAATTTTAAATTAAACTAGGGGGCAAATAGTATTAATTATGCCGATTATAAATTAATACTTTTAAATTTTTTTTGAAACAATTTAATTTCTTTCTTTAAAATTTTGCAGATCTGATACCTAAAACAACGCTTAAATTGTTCTGTTCGGTGGATAGGTGGAGTTAAAACACCTTTGAAACGTACATTGAGGTTATGTACATCGGTCCTAAATTTTATTTTATTGTATAAATACTCGGGAGATCTTTTAACTAATATTTTATGATATAAACATGCCAAATGAAACAATCTGCGACTCTCCATATTCAACCAACCCGCGTCCTTTAGCTTATATGATATTCTCTCACGTCTGCGAATACCGTAAATTAGCCTAAGACATGAATTCTGAATTTTTTGAATCTTATTCTTGTATAGAATAGTTAAATTGGGGCCATATAAACAGTCGGCAAAATCTAATAAAGACAACACCAGGCTTTCACATAACATCACTTTCACTTTTTGAGGTAAATAATGCCTATTCCCATAAATTAATTTAATACAATTATATGCTTTTTGTGCAAGTTTATTTATGTGTTTTTCAAACCGAAGCTCACTGTCAATAATATCACCTAGGTTTTTTGAATGTTCAACTAATTCAAGGTTTTCTTGATCTACACTTATATGAATGTGATTTTTAATAATTTGACGAGAGTTTTTAGGACCAAAAAGTAGAGCGTTCGACTTGCTGGCATTAATAATAAGGCAGTGTTCTTTTACTTTTAAAAAAGATTTTAAATCCTCATTGATGTGTAAACATGCACCATCAACCTCAGAAGCATTAAATGAGTAATAAAGCTGTGTATCGTTAGCATATAAATGAATTTGGCAGTGTTTTAAACATGAAATAAACTGACTGGTATACAGTGTAAAAAGTAGTGGCCCCAGAATAGAACCTTGAGGTACACCTGATCTCAATAATAAGTCTTCTGAGGAACGTATTCAATAGTTTTTAAATAAATTAACAGCTTCCTTCGTAAGACCTATATGTAACAAAATTGATAAGAGTATTTCATGATTAAGCGTATCAAACGCCCGACTAAAATCTAATAAGATTAAAATTGTACATAAACCCTCATCTGATGCTCCTATTATGTCATCAATCACTTGCAAAAGTGCCATAGTACAATTGTGTCCAGCTCTAAAACCCGATTGTGTTTTAGGTAGTATTTTCTTATCCGATACATATTGCCTAAGTTGACTTTCCATGATTTTTCAAGTATTTTAGAAAATGTAGGCAAAACACTAATAGCACGTAAGTCTAAATCTTCAGGGTTACTCTTCTTCGGTAACACAGTGATCACGGCACTTTTCCATATGGATGGGAAAACATTTTCTTGTAAACAACAATTAATTATATGCGTCAGATAAGGAATAATATGGGGACAACATAACTTAATCATTTTTATATTTACCTTATCACACTCCGTAGCATTCGTGTGTATCGCTAGAATTGTGGAATGTTTCTATTTTTGTTTTGAAAAATTAAGTTATTTTTAAGAATCTTCCAACATTCATGAGCACTAGAGTTATTTAACTGATGAGTTAAAAATGCCTTTTTTTCTCTTTTAAAAGCCTGGGATGTAAAATTACGCATCTGTTTGTAATAATAAAATCGTTGTGATTGTTTGTTCTTTTAAATTTGGTAAGTGCCCTATCTCTAATTTTTATCATGGTCTTTATTACGTCAGTCAGCCAGGGTGCAGGAGGTTTAGCAAATCTTTTTGTTACATAAGGTGCATGAAGATCAAATAAGCTAATTAAGTTATCAACGAGAAATGATACCTTATATCAATATCATTAAGATCAAAAATATTATAAAATGGTATAGCATATAAATCCTGCTCAAAAGAAATGTAATTAAAATTTTTGTATTCTCGATATGTTACCATTCTGGATTCACTATTGCTGCCACAGGCCCTTATTACACAATATGCCAGTTGATGATCTGAGAGGTCATAGTCAACAACGCCTTTATCTAAAACAGTTTCCTCAATTAAGACCATTATGAGATCTATTAATGTAGAAGTGACATTGGTGATCCTGGTGGGAGAGTCAATAATTTGTGTTAAACCGAACTGATCTAAAACAGCGAAAAGATTTTGCACATTAAAATTATTAAAATTGTATACATTTAGATTCAAATCTCCGGAACATACAATATTTTCAACGCGAGGCAATATTAAGCTTAAGGTATCATCAAACTCCGAGAGAAAGAACGCCGCATCTTGAGACGGTGGTCTATATACAACGCAAATAGCAATATTTTCATTTTTAACTTTTAGTTTTATCCAAAGCTGCTCAATAGCGTTGCTATTTAAAGAAATTAGTGACGTTGCACATGCAATGTAAATATACTAAATTTTATTCTTGACAAAAAATAAAACATTTCTTTTACATTTTTTTATGTATAAAAATACTTTGTAACTTATTTGACATCCTATAAATATTTACTTTTTTTATATTACTATATATCTTATTAACCATATTTTAAATTAACTATACATATTTGCAGAATTTTGAACTAAAACCTTGCATAGTCCAGATTCCAGAGCAGCTTGTCTTAATGACATCATCGGAAATGTATGAGAATATCCCAGAATTGCTATTTCTACGTGTTCATCATCAACAATAGGCTTCCGCTTTTGAATTCTTGCCTTCGCAGCCATAGTTTTTAAAATTACCAGTATGCGTTTTACAGAGTTTAGTAATGGTCTTCGTTTTTGTGGATATTGAGTAGCAAATGTATTCCAAGTTCTTGATATTACTTTATCACATTCTCCATAAATAATAAACAAATTCAAAAATTCTCCGTTGGTGTAATTTAAATGTCCTGGCATTTTTTGACATAAGAGAATGACTGACATTACTGGTTGTTTCTAATCATGGCCAATTTTATAAAATTTTTACTAACAATTCTCGAATTTCTAAGAAAATCGCAAATATTTCCAAAAGTTGTAACTTAAACCCCCACAATGCTGATAACAGAAAAAATGGAATTTAATTTTACATAACTTGACATAAAAAATATAGGGTCTCCCATTTGATCTAAACAACCCTGTATAATTTATACAAACTTTCATTTGCTGGCTGATTTCATGTTAGATTAATCCAAATCGGAATTAATCGAAGAAAGAGACACTGTTTATGTACTATCTACTGGTAATATGCAATTACTACACTTAACGCGCCAGACTTGTAACTTGTAATTCAGGGCTCGGCGGGGCACATAGCCCGGAGGGTAGCTGTTGGTTGCAGTCTGGTTACGTTCCTTATAGTAAAATAAGGATTTTATAGAGGAGTTTGCGACTAAAAATATTATGTTTAATATTCCGCCCTCTAAAAGCACATTTGAACTATCTACTGAGTTTCCACCGTTGTTATTCGCTATAGACAATAATTATAAAATGGGCACGACTTTATAATGAGACACGTTTACTTGGCATTCTAACAAAAACCTGACCTGATAAATCACACAGGATCAGGCGCATGAAATCGCGAGCTTCCGCAACCCGCCTGAATGGGAATATTGAAAGCTTGTTCCAGCGCCAAAGTTTCGTTTAATAAGTACAAAAGCACTCGGTGGAATTGCTCTCTCGCCACAAATATACATATTTAAAACCTCAAACTTGTAACACGGCAACGAATAAAATGCATCGGACTTTGGGTTCACGTTTTAAATTAAATCGCAACACCAGGCGGAAAGATGTTGAATATAAAACTGGAGCATAGGAATTAATATGGCGAGAAGTTGAGGAAAACAAACAAAATGACGTGCTCAGCCAAGCGCAAATAATTAAAAACTAAAAGCCGTTCGAATAGTTATATCTTTTGTCGCAGCAAGTCAATATTTGCGCTCGAATAAATCGTTTACTTTGTGAAATGTACATGCATATTGCATTGCTTGATATAGTTACTCAAATATAGCAAACGGAGCTTATTGATGAATAAACAAATAAATAAATCTGAGCTAACATATAATTGCCTTGAATTATTTTTCACTATACAGGGTTACTGGTAATTCGATACATTCCTTTGGAGATGTGATGGGGCATGATCTAAGAAGTAAATTTAGCCCTAACATATATTATGCAAAACTCAATAGTTTTTGAGATATTTAATTTTTTTTGTTTTTCTCAAAAAGTAGATCTTAATGTCCTAAAAGTTAATTTTCGAAAAATCTATTTGACATTTTTAATTTTTTTTTTACTGGATTACTTGTCCAATATTATAGATATCCGTTTGGAATGAAAAATATCTGGAAACATTTCGATCATGTGAACATCTGAAATAAAAACTTAAATTTTTTTTTTTAATCAGCTATGAAATTTAAATATTAGGTTTTTTCAAAAAAATATTAACATAACACGCGTATAAATTATTATAAAAACTGCCTTATTTCAATAGCTATCTAACAAGGTACAAATGTTCAATGTACCCTTAATAGTTCTAAGAAAATATTAGTAAAAATAACACAAGTAGTACGAATTTTATTTTTAGATAAACAGTAAAAAACATTTTAAAAGTAGAGTTTAATTCTTCATTAATTTCAAAGTAGTACTTTATTTTTTATATGTCTTGCTCAAAATGGGAGCCCCTATTCTGTATACAGACACGGCAGCGTCTTCTTATTTCCGTCCTTGTTACTCTGGTTGTCAGATTATGCCTTATGTGTTGAGCAGCATCGACTATCCTTTGTCTAACGTTTTCTATAGTATTGACTGGTGTGGCATAGACCATCTCCTTTATATGACCCCATACGTAATAATCAAGGGGTGTTAAGTCAGGGCTTCGCGCTGGCCAAGGTATTGGGCTCGCTCTTCCAATCCAACGGTTAGGGAAACGTTGATCAAGTAACTGTCGTATTGTCAGCCGATAATGTGCTGGACAACCGTCGTTCTGAAACATCATTCGCTGTCTGACGACGAGAGGAACATCTTCTAAAATCATCGCCAGATCATTTCTTAAAAAATTTTCATAGATTTCCCCGTTTAAATTTTGAGGAAGAAAGTGTGGCCCTATTAAATAGTGGCCAATGACTCCCATCCACACATTAATAGAAAACTTCATTTGGAAACTAGTTTCACGTGTTAACTTGGGATTTTCCTCTGCCCAATAATGTAGGTTGTGGAAATTTGTTATACCCTCGCGATTAAATTTCGACTCGTCCGTCCATAAAATACTTGTTAAAAAATTTGCACTTTCTGCATCTGAATTTAACATAAAGCGGCAGAATTCCACTCTCCTTCCAGGATCACCTTCCTCCAAACCTTGGACAGGGGTATAGTGGTAAGGATGACATCCAACTCTACGTATCGTAGACCAAACTTTCCATTGTGACGCTCCGGTTAGTCTTGCGACTTTATTAGTTGAAATAGTTGGGTCTTCCTCCAAATACCTCAATATTTCTTCCTCATCATCTGGTTCATAAACGGGAGGAGCACCAGTGTCACTTCTTCTACATTTCACGGAGCCAGTTTCAGCGATATTTCGATATGCCGTACTGAATACACGTGCATTTGGTAAACGGCGGTTAGGGTACCAAAGACCATATTCTCGGCGAGCTTCAGCAGCGTTGCCGCTACAGTATCCATAGACAAACAAGATATCAGCGTATTCTGTGTTGGCATACGCGGCCATGGCACAGAAAATACAATAACAACAACTAATAACAACAATTACGAGCAAAATCAAAATCTTCGATAACTAATTTAACAAGACCAACAAACTTAAGGGACACGGAAATAAGAATGTCAGTTAATGACATATATGCACAAACGTCAAAGCCAAGGACTGACTGACATAAATGAAATTGAACGATTAGTCATTTAATAAATTCCGCCACCAGCATTATCTTTACTAATTTTTTATTAGAACTATCAAGAGTACATTAAACATTTCTATCTAGTTAGATAGCTATTGAAATAAGGAAGTTTTTATAATAATTTATACGCGTGCTACATTAATATTTTTTTGAAAAACCTAATAGGTAAATTTCATAACTGATTTAAAAAAAATTTTTTTACAAGTTTTCATTTTAAATGTTCACATGATCGAAATGTTTCAGGATATTTTTCATTCCAAACGGATATCTATAATATTGGACAAGTAATCCAGTAAAAAAAAAATTAAAAATGTCAAGTAGATTTTTCGGAAATTAACTTTTAAGACATTAAGATCTACTTTTTTGAGAAAAACAAAAAAATTGAAACATCTCAAAAACTATTGAGTTTTGCATAATGTATGTTAGGGCTAGATTTACTCCTTAGCTCACAGTGACACACACTGTATACCATTCTTTTACGAAGATTTTAAAATCAGTTTTGAAAAGAAGAATCCTTAAACTTTTACCATATATACGTCTCTCTCAAATTCTCAAGAAATGTTGACTTTTTAAAAGGTTAAAACCTGATTGCAGAAGAGGTTCCAAATTTCCCGTGCTAATGTAAAATTCTGTATCAAAACAGCGGACAGTAATTATTGTCTTTAGGCTGAAAATAAAGATATTTCACGCTCGCTGGCGTTCATCCGGCTCTACAGAAAATTTTCATTCATCCAAAAGACTGATATGCAAAAATAATTAATTCTTCTTTTATCAAAAGAAACTACCTTTTCAGCTTCTCTTTCCTGAAATACGGACGTCAATTAAATTCTAACAAATGAGCCAGAGCATAAAGGATTTCTAAAATTCCAAGGCAAGTGTACGTGTATTAATCTAAATTAATGCGTTCCATTTATTATTTCTCATTTTCGTTCTGGTAGATAATAAGTTGTTTTTTAAAGCTCATCGCCCCTCCCACCAACCACCGCGCCGGATACATTACCGTCCTTCCTGCGTAAATCAGGAAAAATTATTCCCTATTAGAATCCATGAATGTACCGCTGGAAATAATAGCTGGCTATTCATGGACCTGTGTGAGAAGCATAAAAAGTTAATATTATATTCCCCGATAAAATTGTGTGTAGGAATTTATTAGCCGGAAAATTCGGCGTTCATATATTCGTGCTGATGTGAGAAGAGTTCAAAAGGAAACAAGAATGAGCACGTATTTAATGAAGGACAACCTCGGGTTGTTTTCCAAATCGTAACGTTTTTAGGTTCTATTTTGTATATCGGCAATGAACTTAGACATATTGCTGAATTTTCAAGGACATATATCTTGAACCAAAACCTAACGCGTATCGGAAAGTCCGCGAGACAGCGAACATGACGCGTGTAAGGTATGTTAATAATAAATTATCCTAAGAATTACTTGGATATTATAGAGGAGATAAAGTATAACATTTGGTTTGCTTACTATTTACAATGAATTTACTTTAGAAAACATATGCAATTTTTTAAATTTTATCTACGATCGTGTCAAAAGTAACAGTTTTTTACATCATTTCCAATGTAAAAAGTGGACTTTTATAAGAAACTGTGCAATAAATTTTTTTATTGCACGAGTTCTAAATAATTTAAAAACTACGCCAGTTTATTTATAATATCGTTTCCTTAGTTAGTATCATCACATATTTTCAGTCACGACCATGAAGTAACATAGTTAGAATGGGGACTTCAACTACAACTCGAATAATACTAACCGTCAAAGTGACATTCACAAAAAGTTGATACAGTTTTACAAATATTTATGAAAAATTGACAATTTCTTACAATAATTGGAACGATCGAAGATAAAACGTTGTAAGACTTCGCTCGTATTTTTAATCTAGCCATTCGTGCAATAACAAATGGTTTTTACACTTATATCTTAAATAACTATTAAATAATTACAAAAATAATAAATGTGTAGTAAAGTAAAAATACCTACTACGAAAGTCCAGTATTCCACTCTTTTTTATGAAAGGAAATCAATTCATTGCCGCCAATCAAGGTGTACACACAAAATAAATCTGATCGCAATAGGCCCTCAGCAGGTAGATTAATCCTACAGAAAGGACTACAGTTTTTTTGTATATGCATCTATATGGCTATTTGTACCCATTTACGATTTATTGAGCAATGATAGTATGAACTTTAAAAAATTGGAGGTTTCTTCAAATAATTGAACAGAAAAGTTCCTTTTTGGTCAATCTTTTTAAGAATTTACTCACAGTTATTGCTAAAGTTAACATTGGTATTATTATTAATTTCATTAATAGTTTAGACAAGGAAAGAATTAAACTTCTCAGTATTATATTTCTGTTAGTTTCCTGTATATTAGAAAATATAATACAGTCATCAGTAGCACGATTTTTATTTCGTAGTATTTTTTAAACATTGTTTCCATAGTTCTCGACCACTATGAAAGTTGGAGGTAATTACGTTACAATGCTTTTTTACATGTTTTCATCATTTTGGAGTCATAGGTGTGTAAATTTTTAGGTCATCATTATCATCATCATAAAGTAACCACAGATGAAAAAATCCAAGGGAGTAATATCTGGTGATCGAGCTGTTCATAGAATGGGTCCATAGGTGCAAATCCAGCTATCTGGCATAAATTGATTTAAATAATTTGTACATATTACAGTAGTGTGAGGTGGCGCCCCATCTTGTTGAAAATATGAATAATTTAATCTTTCTGCCACTGTTAATTCATAAAGAAAATATTGAAATTCGTCTTGCAGGAAATTAAGGTATCTACGAGTAGTTAATATGCCATCATAAAAATAAGGTCCAATTACTTTAGTCCCTAAAAGACCCATCCAAACATTCGTAGAAAATCTTTCTTGGAAAGCAGTCTCTCTGCACCAATGTGTATTCGTGTCTCGTGTCAACTTATAATGCATATTTCTATTGAAAAATCTATTACTAGAAAAAAATTGATTCATCCGACCAAAGAATTTTGCTACATATCATTCCTTTTTTTATTTAACAACCATCTATAAAATATTACTCTCCTCGGCTTGCCTCCCTCATTCAAATGTTGAACTTTCCTCATTTTGTAGCATCGAAATCCGTTTTTTTTAAATATTTTTCTTGCACTGTCTTTTTTAGACAATATTATGCTCCCTTCTGTGTCACAATTATTTCCTAATAATGAGTTCATATTTCAACAAGACAATTGTTCCGTTCATACTGCTCATACCGTAACTAACTGGTTTCAAGATAACAACATAAATGTTCTTAACTGGCCCAGTCATAGTCCAGATCTTAACCCTGTGGAAGAAATATGGGGACTACTCGTAAGAAGTATCCAAAAATGAAATGTGAGACCACGGAATGGCGACGAATTACTGGAAACAGTAAATAATGCATGGGAAAATATTATTACTAATGATTATTGTATAAGGTTATTTAATTCTATGCCAAAACTTATAGAAGTTAACGAAATATTAATAGTTAGTTTCTTGTTAAGTAGGATATCCTTTGTCCTTTGATCCGGGATTTCTACTAATCGTACCGTTTATTCTCCACTTTCTTAAAATGTTACACACCAAATTTTTGTTAATGTTATAACGCAGTGCAATTTGTCTCATTAACCATCCATCATTTACTATAGCAATAACTACAGCATTAAAATATAAAATAAAAAATAAATTAAAAGTGATATCTGTTTTATTTCGGCTACTCATTAGATATTCAAATAGAGACAGATTTACATTAGAAAAAAAAATGTCCTATTTTTTTCTGCTCACGACAGTACACCATAATTACTGATATAAAACTTGTCTTAGAACTCAATAACGCAACATACAACGTGACAACCTGTCAAATTTGTTAATAACTGTATACATTGTTTTTCTCTAATCATGGCGTAGCTGATTTTTACGATTCAGTGATATGAATTTGTGGTTTTCGTAAAATATTAAATATTAATAAAATCAGTTAAAATATTTGTGACATGTTTTATATCTTTGGAAAGAGAAAAAATAAACGGAATTAATGGTGTCATGGCCTACTTTGAGATTTGTTCTTTTCATTTTTGCACAAGAGCGTATGTCAAAGTCAATTGTGTTTTTCGAATTTCTCGATGCACATTATTATTCTTATTGTCTTTGACGTCAACTTTCATCTCTATAACTTTTTTCGGATCTCTTCAAATAAGGAAGCTATAACAGTTTGTGGTTTTCCTATTTTTCAGGTTTTTGTAATATATCTCATAAAGTTGACTATAAATTTCAAATTTCTTTTTACTGAAATATAGCTCACAAAAATGGGATAGAGTTGAAATAGGTATAGGCGAATTCGTCTTTCTGAGTATTAATATTATAAAAATGCCTATGAGAGTAGTATGTTTGGTTGCATAAGTTGTGACGTCATAACTAATTGAGTCCAATACCAAGTGCTAAGTATAAGATACGATGTTTGCATTATTTACTGTTTTAGTACACGACAATAATAATAAACACCACCACAGAAATTAGACAACCCCCAATTCCAGAAGCCAGGGGCTTGTGCGGAAGGGGGTTACACATTGAAAAAACGCGGACATACAACCATTTCCTCCGGCAGTACTAGTGCCGGAGCCAGGATTCGAACCCGGTGGTGCGATGTCCGTGTAATTAATCGCGATTGCCACCTCGCGCCTTAACCCACTCGGCTATCGACCAGATAAGACTTACAAAAACTAATTAGGACATATTATTACGGTTATCCGTAAGAGATTTACCACGCAACCACTCGAGACAACCCTTATCGAATAATAATAATTCGAATAATTAATGAAACCTTTCCCAACCAGTTTAAATTGAATTTAATAACTCAATTATGTTAATGGAAGAAGCTGGGTGCTTATTTAATCTCCCATCTAATTTATACCCTCACCGACTGCAATCACAACTTACAGTGACGTTTTATAATACGGTCAGATTGATCTAATTCGTCCAAATAATGAGCTCTGCGGCCAAGTTTTTGCGGTGGCCGTTCCCTAGGTGCTAATTCCAGCCAGCCGCAGATAGCAGTTAATGAAGGGATGTAAACGTTGCGCTGTCATGTGTTACGCTTCAGCTGGAAAATGTCTAAGGGTAAATAAATAAACGATCTGTCAGGGGACGGGGCTAGCCCACAGTCCTCAGACGTGTGGCAGTTTGAAATTGGCAAATTCGAATTGGATGTTAGATTGGAAAAACGCTGGCGCCTAAGTCTGATTTTATCAAATAACGACGGTAAAGATGAACAGAAAACAGAGACAAAAGTATTAGGCCAGTCGTCAGGGAGTTGAAAATGCGTAAATATGGTTTTAAATCGGACAAGAGGTTTTACTGTTAGAACCAGTTCATTATAGGCCTCTTTTAGACCGTCGCCCGCCACCCGAAACACCCCCAAGATTCTTAATCAAAAGAAACTTGTCAAAGCTGACGTTTTTCAAAATTATAATTTTTCACCTGCTCTCATACGGCTTTAACGTTCCTAATTTGGTCGTGGTCGCCGTGGATAAAACGTTGAATTGCATTCGGGGATTAAAGGTCTTCTATCCACTCGAAAAAATGCGACTCTCGGCGCCTCGAGTGCACATTTTTTTATTTGAGTTTCTTGTGACATTTTTCAGTGAAACTCAAGACGACAATACCTCGATCATTCACACCGACTTCACCATTGCCCTTTCCATCAGATTATAGTTTAACTGAAACCTTAATCTTTAACATTAGTTGTCGCTACAATTGTCGCATTATGTTTTAACGATTAGCAACGCATAATTAATAGACAACAAAGGCCCCAGCCGTTTGCTGTATAAATAATACTCACTCAATTGAACATTACATTAACTCTGTTTGATCTGACGGTTCGTAACCTATCTATCGAAATAAGCAATATTATTATGTTTTGTGTAAACAACAAAGAGCGTTTGCTTATTTCGTGTGCTATCGACATATATAAACTTGTATCAATATGAAACATGGATGGATATGTAACGCATAACTTTATTAATATTATCAATTTGTTGTGGAGCATCGAGCATTTGCGCTTAACCGAGTTGAGTTTGTAGTTTGTCGGAATTAATTTGATTAAGATTGTGCCTTTACCGCCAAAGGGAGGGCAATTTGTGAAATTAAAAACGCACAACTACGTAACATGTGTTATATATAATCAACTAAGAGCGAAATCAGATTTACAAACTCTGCACGGTTGCTTTAGAGAGACTATATTTTAAACTCACAAGTTCACAAACCGGAGCTGGATATAAATACCCTATAAATATTATATAATTTATTTATTTATTGATACATTGTCCATCAGAAAAACCAATTACAGGGCAGGGATATACAATTAAATGTATATAAATATTAAATTACAAAGGGAGTGAAAAACCACCCCTTTGAGGCAAGAAACGGTCGTAACTGATTTTTTCACGCTGTTCGAAGGGAATGTAACTAGAGAGAGGTCGAAGTAGATGAGGGAGGTAAAATTGAACCACTCACCTCTTATCTCCAGTCATCGAGGTGAAAACTACCCCCTGCAGAAATTACGACTAACCTCAATTTTTCTGTCGATTTTCCAAAAGATTTCTAATGGGAGGTGGTAATTCCAGCAGGGGTAGTTTTCTCCCCCTTGACTGGAAATAGGAGGTAGATGAATGAATTTTACTTCCCTCATCTATTTTGACCACCTCCCAAGCAAATTCCGTTTGGAAAACCGGCAGAAAAATTGAGGGAGTCGTGATCCATGCAGCGGGTAGTTTTCACCCTCTTGACTGGAAATAAAAGATAGGTGGTTGATTTTATCTCCTTCATTCTCCTCGACCTTTTTTTAGTTATATTCCCTCCGAATAGCAACGAAAAAATCAGTTACAACCATTCTTTGCTTCAAAGGGGTGGCTGTCACCCCCTTTGATCAACCCTCTCGGTAGCCCCGTACCCAAAATCATTTTTACAGGAAAAATTCCGCACAAAAACTGCGTCTACGGTTGCTACACCTTTTGGGGGTGGATATTGGCCAATAGAGGATGAAGGCAGGTGTTTTTCATCCTCGGACCTAACGCAATCGATTCTCCGCTCCATGAAACGGCGGGAGAAATGTATTTTAGCCATGGGGTAGTTTTCATGCCCTTAACTGGAAATGAGCGATTGGTGATTGATTTCACCTCCCTCATCCTCTTCGATCTTTTTTAGTTACATTCTCTCCAAACAGCGCAAAAAAACAGTTACGATCATTTTTTACTTCAAAGGGGTGGTCTTCACCCCCTTTGATCAACCCCCTCGGTGGCCCCGTATCAAAAATCATTTTTACAGGAAAAATTCCGCACAAAACTGCGCGTCCACTTGCTACATCTTTTGAAGGTGGTCTTTGGCCAATAGGAGATGAAGGCGAGTTTTTTCACCCTTGGACCTATCGCAATCGATTCTCCGCCTCAAAACACGGGGGAAGAAATGTCTTTTAGTCCCGGCCCAAAAGTATCCAATTTTTCCGTTTATTTATCTGAGTAAAAGATATTGGCACTGTATCTAGTGAGTTATTATAACTCACGCTTATAACTCACGCTATCTGTTTATGGATACTATTGCTTGTTCAAAACCAGTTCATAAATGAATATATGTATAATCTAGTATGAGTATTAATAGCTATTTATGTATCCAGACCATAAGTCTATAAGGCTTTATTGAACGAGTTCGGTTTATACTTTGTAGCTGCAAAACTATATCATAAACAGTCCTTTATAACGTGGCCGGACATAAAATAAATTATATGATCTAATCTGGAAAGTTGGTATATGAAACCTAATCATTTCTAAAATTTGGGTCGAATCAAATTTTAAATTAATAAGTTTGTGTAAAGATACAGGGGAACTAAATATTCTACGGGTATTTAAATCAGGTACATGAAATTTAGAGAGCAAATCCTCATGAGGAAAGCCCCTAGGTGGGTAAATACTTTCTTATCGGAAATAAAAATATTTTAGAAAGTGCCTTTGGGTACTTTCAATGTTGTTTTTGTGTGTTAGGTAAGCTGGATACCAGATGAACGACACGTATTCTAATTTAGATCTTACAAAAGCACTAAATAGAAGAAATAAGGTGTTGGAGTTCACAAAACCTTTAGAATCTCTTATAATGAAACCTAATTTTTTAAATGCACTAGCTATTGTTTCAGACATATGATCATTAATTGTGAGTTTAGTATCAAAAGTAACGCCAAGGTCTTTCAGTTTGTTGCTTCTCTGTATTTTCCTACCATTGATAATAAATTCATTTAATGAAAGATTATATTTCCTGCTCAAACTCATAGTGTAGCATTTGTCTATATTAAGGGGGTAACTCATTTTTGTCACACCATGAGTGAAGGTTAGCTAAGACATCTTGTAATCTCTTGATGTCGTCCACGTTACTAATACTAGTAAAAATTTTCATGTCATCGGCGTACAACAATGAATTGCAATTAAGTTGGGAGATGGTATCGTTTACAAATATGTTAAAAAATAAAAGCCCAAGCACCGAACCTTGAGGTACGCCATATTTTGCATGACTTACGTTGGACTTAAAGCCTCTATAGAAGGCAATTTGATGTCTTTCAGTCAGATTCAATCAAACTGGGAGCAAAACCAAAGAAACTCAGTTTTTTAAGCAATATGGCATAATTTAGATGATCAAATGCTTTAGAAAAAATATGTGTATACGATATCAACTTGTCCCCCCATATCTAACACTTCTGTTTGTCTGTCTGTCGGTCTGAAACTTTTTGTGTGCACGTTTACTCCGGAACCGTTTATGATATTGACTTGAAATTTGCACACATATATTATAGCGAAATATAAATAATAATAATAATAAATAAATACTACAGAAATTAAACAACCCCCAATTCCAGAAGCCCGGGCTTGTGCGGAAGGGGGTTACACATTGAAAAGACGCGGACATAAAACCATTTCCTCCGACAGTGCCAGTGCCGGAGCCAGGATTCGAACCCGGTGGTGCGATGTCCGTGAGGTTAATGGTGATTGCCAACTGGCGCCTTAACCCACTCGGCTATCGACCAGAAATCTGGAACTAGATTATATTTTGATCTAATTCCGTTGAAGGGTTTAAGGTAAATAGGGTAAATAAGGGTAAATAGGCAAAGCAGGCAGGTATGAGTCCATAAAATTGCAATTTACGACATGTACGTAAAGTCAAGGTCTCAAAAGTTTTTTAGCATCAGCCACCCCCCCCTTTCACCCCGAATACCACCCCCATCCTATTATTAAAGGGAGTAAAATATTGCATTGGAATTTAGTATGTATAAGACTTGGATACAAAATCTGGATGTGGAAGTAGCGATTCCTTGGGCAGCGGTTTCTTGCGCGTAACTGAAAAAATACCAAATTTTGTAATCAATTTTTGGCCCACTCTTCATATACCTAGAGCTTTGAAAATTCGCACAAGAGGCAATCACAAATACAATACAATAATCAATCATTAATTAATAAACTGATTAATCGATTGAGGAATTGGTGTAAATTAAATTGTTACACATTCTCCGCTATTTCAGAACAGCAAAATTTGCAGAGTACCCTCGGTAACGCCACTGCCTCAGTCGCCGTTAGGATAATTATATTCGAGTGCATCAAATGCTTTCATTCTGTATTGTTAGGCTCCTAAAAGAAACCTCGGAGTTGAAAAGTTCCTTACTTTCTGGAAAAGCGTCGAGGCGCTACGAATGCATCTCTAAACTTTCATTTTATTTTTGTCGTTCACCCAAATATACTCTCTCTAAAGGTATACACCACGTTAATTACCACTTATAAACTTTCGTGTTAACAAACTACGGATCAACGTTTCCACTTGGAGAAAAATGAAAGAAGTTATGGCGTTGGCGACCCTTAAACAAAATATCCTTAAAGAAATTTGACATACTACTGTTTTTTAATTAGAGTAAACCAAAATTTGAAAACAAGAAGTAGTTGTTAAAAAAAATTTGGTGACAAAAGATTCTATAGGGATCGAAATTATGTTTTTGTTTGCCAATAATGTTTTTAGACTCTATATAAGAAAACAGAACAATTCTGGTACCAAATTATACAACGGCTTTTGTTTTTGCACTTGCAAATATCAAAAGGGACCGCAAAAATAACAATAAATTTTATATAAAGAAAATAAGGAACTAATATAGGGGGCTATGTTGTGCATACATTTTCCTTCCAGCTAGTAGTTTGGTTGGTTTAAAAACACTGTAAGTTACTGTAATCCTTTGTCGTGGGGTCGATTTCACTATTAACTTTTTTTGTTTCGAAGAATATTCCCAAAATGAATGTTTATTAAATACTAACTAAAAAATCGGTTAAGGGTGGATCCACGTCGACAGTGCTTATAGGTATTTTCTGAAAGTTATTTGTGACATTCTACGAATATTCTTTCCTATTATTTGGGTTTTCTACCACATATATTATTATCCTCTTCAAAACAAATCACCGAATCTAGGAAAAAACCTCTGCGCCCGTGACGTTTACGCCAAAGGAAAAGTCAGAGGTTATGTTTTTCAAATAATATAAATCGGAACAAACACAGAAATAATGTATTTTGCTGACGTTTCGGAAAGTAATCTCTTTCCGTTTTCAAAGCTATTTTTTTGGAAGAACTCTTATTTTGCTGTGTATGTCAAATACACAGCTTTAAGATTCTGTTTATGTTATTTCCATAGATACTTACTACTTACACAGAACATAGAACTGATGATATTTTCTTTTAGATAATGTTGAGTTTGTTAAGTTCTTCTTTTAACATTGGTAGCCAGGTTGTACAAATATCTACAGAACAATTCGATACGCACTTATCTTCATTTAATAAGATTATTGCTGATTCTTTAATTTTTCTTTTTTTGGTATCTGTTTCTTTTGTTAAAATTTTTGCCGAGTCCCAGTTTATTCTATGTCCGTTTTCCCAAGCATGTTCACAAATCTTTGATTTCTGAATTTGATTCTTTCTAATGTAATTCTTGTGCTCATCCAACCTCACACTGAAAGGTCTGGATGACTCACCCACATATGATGACTCACCCATTATGACCATGGCCATGACTCACCCATTATGTGGGTGAGTCATCCAGACTTTTCAGTGTGAGGTTGGATGAGCACAAGAATTACATTAGAAAGAATGAAATTCAGAAATCAAAGATTTGTGAACATGCTTGGGAAAACGGACATAGAATAAACTGGGACTCGGCAAAAATTTTAACAAAAGAAACAGATACCAAAAAAAGAAAAATTAAAGAATCAGCAATAGTCTTATTAAATGAAGACAAGTGCGTATCGAATTGTTCTGTAGATATTTATACAACCTGGCTACCAATGTTAAAAGAAGAACTTAACAAACTCAACATTATCTAAAAAATATCATCAGTTCTATGTTCTGTGTAAGTAGTAAGTATCTATGGAAATAACATAAACAGAATCTTAAAGCTGTGTATTTGACATACACAGCAAAATAAGAGTTCTTCCAAAAAAATAGCTTTGAAAACGGAAAGAGATTACTTTCCGAAACGTCAGCAAAATACATTATTTCTGTGTTTGTTCCGATTTATATTATTTGCAAAACATAACCTCTGACTTTTCCTTTGGCGTAAACGTCACGGGCGCAGAGGTTTTTTCCAATAATTCTATTATTTTGTAGATTCGGTGATTTGTTTTGAAGAGGATAATAATATATGTGGTAGAAAACCCAAATAATAGGAAAGAGTACTTATAGGTTTTACGTCTAAAATTTTAGCTTTCTACGTTGAAAAACATATCGCTCACGGACAGACAGATATACAGACGGCATGCCGATTCGCAAAAATGACTTTGAATTTTTTCTCTATGCCAATATAAGAAAGTAAACGACCGGGTGTACCATAAATGGTGGATGCGCCGGGTACTTTACATACAATCTTCAGACAATTTTTTTAAAAAGTATTCATATGTTTCTTAAATCGATTATGAATAAAGCTTTTTGCCTGCCTAATATTGTGAACAATGATTTTATTTCCCAACGCCATTAAACCTTGTGAAAAGTAACCTGAAAATGATACTCTTAATGCTAAAAACCATGCATGCCGATTTGAGCGAAATTACTTGTCACTCAGGACGGAATGATAAACGGTGTGTCACTCCTTTAGCAGACGGCAGATTAAAACGTGTGCATTTGGAACAAAAACGGTCTACGGATGAGGCAACGCCAGATCCTACTAATTAATTTGGCTTAGTTTTCTCTAAAGAACTCTCGCTGTTTCATAATAATCACAAACAATACGCCACGCTGTTGTCTTATACCACTGCACGTTTGACAAATAACACGAGCACAGAAATAAACCTGTTACATTCAACTTTTTAAATGTTTCCAGATGCAGTTAGTGACGAATAATATCATTCGATCAGAGAGGGATTTGCAAAAATAGCAATTCGCTTGCTCATAGATACCGATAAAAGCCATCCCAATCACAACCGACACGTTGTCAATATGTATCAATGGTAATCTCGTTACTTCGCTAACTAGCGGCCCTAATGTGTTTCTGCAAGGTGCCCTAATGTAACAATGATGACCAGAAGGTGATATATGGCAGGCCATTACGACCCATGCCCGTTTCATACATCAATATTATTGGATGAGTGCCCGAGAACCGACAGCGGAGGCTGTACGTGTTTGTAGTGCCTAGAATATTGTTATGAATGTAGGAAAAGGACTTGTCTCTAGTGCGGTCCGGAAGGAAATTAGTACCTTGACAACTTAGAAAACAATGACGAAATATATTTGTGACATTTTTTAAATTAAGTAAATCTAAGCAACCAAATTGCCACAGCCACTAATTCCAAAATTTAGAGAAACAACATGTAGTAAGTGGGGCACAAATGTCTACTAAGAATAGTCATTAAGTAATCTCCCTAGTTCTTGAATAGGGTTTTCCCATTAATTTTATTTTAACAATTTGTGTCGTGAAAATGATATAATAAAACATTTTATTAATTTACAACAATTTACTTTTCTAATAAGAATTATTTCTAAGGAAATATCGTTAAAACAACTTGCTGATAATTTCACTGCTTTTTAAGACGGGCATTTTTACGCGCCATAATTACGTATCTACCCGGAAAACCCATGAGATTATGGATATAATTAGTTTGTAATAGATTCTAACTGTGTGTTAAAGAAAGCTTTCCTCTAAACCTTCTCAGAATTTCAATTTGTAATGCTTGTACTGTGATTGGTCTAAAGCAGTGGACGTGTAAATATTGGCCAATCAGAATCCAGATAAATGCCGCACAAGTTATTCGTGAAAGCGTCGGACGTTAATATGTTGTACTGTAGTTTAGGTTTGACCTTCACCGACATTACACATCAGTTGACTAACCTAAAACGTTAAATTTATATTTTTATGTTTGTATTGTTTGGAGTGAAAATATTATTTTATAAGTTTCTGGTTTATGTTTCATTAATTCTACAATCAAAATGGAATCAAGTGGAAAAGTGCTGAGTGCTGTCAATAAATAGAGGTTATGTTATGTTAACAGAGACCAAGATTAATAAACAATCTTGAACAGAGACAACCTCTGTGATTGGATTTCAGGGTGATGACGTCACAACGCGTCAATTTATGGCTGTTTAAAATGAACCCAATATTTTTCAAACTTCAAGTTTTTCTTGTTACTATTAGTAAAATTAATAAGATAATAAATATGCCATAAATCATTTTTTACGTGAGTTAAGTATTTCAGCAATAATTTTTTTTTTCTGGGAAAACCCTATTATACAGGGTGGGCAACTAAGAATGGAGGTGGGCCATATCTCTGAAATGAATCATCGCACAAGTTTAGGGGAAAAAATATCTTACGTAAAGTGGCCCTGAAAATTTGCTGGAAAATATTTTCGAGTTTCTAAGATGACCGCTAGGGGGCGTAACAGCCATGACCGAATAGAAAATTAGGTTTTCCTCCGTATTCTGCTCAATTAAGTGGTATTGAAAATATATGCATCGTAATTCTGAGATAATTCCGAATCTTTTCCATTTTATTATATCTTCAAAAATAAAGTGGTGGGGAGATTTTAAAAAGACAGTTTTTTATATGTCGATTACTCCGATTAGCTTTCACGGAATTTAACAAATTTGGTCTCGTTATAGAGGGATTTTTTTAGTCTATCAAATGCGCTTTACGTTGTTTTCATTCGATCATTATCGTCCCCGCTAGAGGGCGTTATTTGACATGTCAACAAATGTCGCGTTTTTTAAAAAAAATTTAATGGAATGGTTGTTCATTTCTACTCAATAATTAGGTTAACTTAACTACCACTTTTCTGTTAGTTAGCGAGAAGTTAAACTTTTATAGTTTTGACAACACATCGGTAAATTCCTTTTCATCCTATCTTGCAAATCGGAAACAAATGGTGTTTCTAAATAATCAATATTCTGACATAACAAATATCACTTATGGCGTGCCACAGGGTTCCGGTCTGGGGCCTCTTCTATTTTTAATATCTACAGTCAATGTACTTAAATGTTCTGAATATGCGAATATGCAAGCCTTCGCTGATGATACACGGTTGTTTCATTCTTTCAAAGTGAACGAAGTACACCCAACCATCACGACAAATTAATAAAGATCTTTCTGCAATATCAAGTTATGCTAATAAAATAACTTAAAACTAAATTCAATTAAGTGTTCCTTTATTTTATACTACTCTGATAAGTATAGGCAAAACTTGACATCAAAATTGAATTTTAAAATTGAAGATAGGCCTTCAGTGGCTGTAAAATCTGCCAAATATTTGGGTTTATTATTTGATACTAATTTCAAAAGCATCTGTAATAAAAAATGTTATGTTAGTATAAAACTGTTATATGTTAATAGCATCATAAATTTTAAAATGAGAAAAAAGCTCTGCGAAAATCTAATTTTACCCATCTTAAACTACTGTAACATAATTTATTAGTCATGCTTAGACCAGCTTACTAAATATCGTCCACAGAAAGTAATGAATGGTTGTTGTAGATATGTATTCAGATTAAAAAGTTCGATCATATATCTCATAAAGTAAAGGAACTAAATTGGGTTAAAGTTGAAAACTTCTATAAATATCATCTATCTATTATTATATATTCTTTGCTGAATACCTCATCACCACTGTATCTTAGAGAAAAACTCTGTTAAAAATCACTACCTCGCTTTAATTCAACATTATTTACGAGATCTTTCCCCTATAATGCTCATGTATATAATGATATTACAGTAAATAGCTTCCGAAAAAAAATTAAAAAACACAATGAGAACTCAGTAGTATTTAAAATGTCACAACTTTTTCTTTTCTTAGTCTTTTTTCCTAATTTTACGACAGATCTGGTCTGCTTGAGAAATAAACGTAATTTTTGTAATAGTGTGATGTCCTTCATTATTTAAGTATTGATTGTTAGATATATATATAAGCATATAAATCGATTATTATTACGTATCTTCTCCCTCTTTTGCTCTTAATTTGTATCATGGATTTATATAAATTTATTATAATGTGTAAATTAACGTTAAGTAGAGTAGCCGCATGGTTAGACTTCGCCTTATGCATTAAAAATGTAATGTATTTGTTCACTTACAAATAAAGGCATTTTATTATTATTATTTTCGCCTAAACGCGTCAACGGTGTGACGTAAATAAGAAATTACATAAAAAAAGTCATATTATATCGGGCTGCAAATTGTCACGTACACATCCCGTCTATAGTAATAAAAGTTCCATACGACAATATTTCCAGTGTGCATTCTGCCGCCTTTCAGGCAGTCAGTTAAATTGTGAATCACATGCAGCTCAACGGCATGTAACACCGCATATTTCCTGCATTTGCGGTTTCCATTTTCTGAGGACATCATGTTTATCATTATGTGCACGCACAACAGACAATTTGTCGCTCGAAAGGTGGCAATTCTGTTTTCGGTTTTCCATATTCCAATGTGCAGCCTCCGGGAGCTGAATAGGATCCGTATTGTTTGTTTCTTGGCACGGTTTTAGTATTAACTTGCGTAAGCACTTTAACCTGAAATAAATTATGTATATTTTCTGTCTCTTAGAAATTATTGATCGAAAAGACCTTTAATTTACAATCCAGTAGTTACAAATTAACTATTCTAATTAGACGTTTGTTGTCTTGAATCTTAGAGGAGAGGTTTTATTCACGGTCTCACAATAATTTAGTGAAAAAAAAACACCTCGAATGAGCAAGGTAAACTTTGCCGAGATCAAATTCTGTTTGCTAGGTATCATAATTAAACTTCGAAACAAGCCGACATAATAAAGTTTTGTGCTGCCACAATATTTAATTAAAGGGCATAAAGGAATGGGAAGGATAACCTGAAACCATTATCATAACTCCAGTTTTGTGCATTTCTATAAAAATAAACGTTTTTGCTTTGCTAGAGGCGCATAATTAATTCATTGCTAATATGGTTCCATACAATATTTCGTTGTCCAGATATTGGGCAAATGTTAATTAATTCAATTATTAAGCTGAAGAAAAATTACCTATTTATTTTGAAACAGGAATCAAATCTATAAAAATAATTCGAATATATATTCAAGTAACAACTGGTCAAATGTTAAATGACATTTTAGTTTCGTGTGTTTCCAGAAGTGCTTCAGTGGATTGAGATATGGTCGGCGAGGTGGTCATACAATAATAATAATAATCTTGCCGTTCTATATCATATTTAAATGTTTGTTTGCCTACAATCATACTTTTTGACAGACACATGTAACTTCAGTTTATAGTACACACAAATTAGACTTTAAAACCTTGAACAGAAGAAATAACTTATAAAGAAATAATATTTGACATGCGTACTCTCGATAGGGTTAAAAATCGATATCCAAAAAGTCCCCACCCCATTCAGGAACGGAAAGTCCCTTTTTGCAAAAAAAACACCTCTAAGGGAAACTTAACGCTGGTATTTCACTTTTATCTTATAAACCGTTCGTTGGGAGAGAAAAAAGTATGGAAAATAAAAAAATTGTCGATAAATTTTGTATAAAAATGTCCTATTGATCTTGCAGCTTATCCCCACCTATTTTACAGTAACACCGTCCAAACTAAGGGATAGTTTGGAGTGCACAGGTAAGAATCGATCTTACACGAAGTTTCACAACGAATATCTCAAAACCGGTTACTTTAGCGAGATAAATGTCCAAGAATGAATTTTCTCTGCAAGATGTATGTCTAGCGGGTTTTGACTCAAGTGATTTTTATTTATTTACACCTTTTTTCCATCCCTTTTCTAACTATACGTAAAATATGTACCTCACTAATTTATGTAAACCATTCATTCTAGACGACCTTAGGAACAAATGTTTGAAGCATTGTGATATGTAGAAGGAAAAAGCACAGATCAAAATAGACTTTTTGTTAAGCCTGAGAGTGCCTTGTCCCACGAACCTTCAGTTATGGAATAAACGTGAGTGTAATAGTACGATGGAAAACTTTTAGAAAATACGGTGAAGATATACAGAAAGAATTATAAAGATATGTTATGTAGATACATTATTGCTACACAGACTAAAATGCGTCCGAAAGTGTTTATGTAGATATGGAGATAGTTTCATTTGCGAAAAGACGCTTCAAAAAGGTGAAACTGATGTGCGTGTTGAAAGAGGCTTGGTGAATTTAATAGCCGTTAACAAAGTTCGACAAGACAATAAATATAAACAGCTTCAAAATATTGCGGCTATGCACATATAAAATTCAATCTTGGCGAGGAGAAAACTTGGAACCGACGGAATGGGGTTGGAAGCAAGTGGATAATATCTTAGCACCTATTTATACTACCGAGTTACCAGCACCAATTTCCTCCCTTCACTAGTATCCTGCAGCTGCAAGAAGGGTTACGGGAAACGAAGAAGCTTTGTCAAAGTTGGAGTGCGCTGCTCAACAATATGCCTTATTTGTCATGGGCAAGGATTGGGAATGGGAAATTCCAAATTTGAAGAACAGTTCGTCGATGAAGAACGCTCTTATGAGTAGAATTGGACAGAACTTTAGTGGAATAGACCTACAGGGGAAACCACTAAAAAAAACGCACCGATAACTCTACCTCAAAGATGAGTTAGATATGAACTTAAATATAAAAACGCATCTTTGTGGAAAAATGAGAAAATAAATAAAAATCACTTGCGTCAAATCCCGCTAGACATACAACTTATAGAGAAAATTCCCCTTCGAGTAAGATCGATTTTTACCTGTGCGCTCCAAACTACCCCTTAGTTTGGACTCTGTTACTTTTAAACAGGTGCGAATGAGCTCAATAGGACATCTTTTATACAGAATTTAAAGACAATTTCTTTATAAATTATTTCTTCTATTCAGTAATTTTTAAACTAATTTGCGTGTACTATAAGCATAAGTTAATTGTATGGTTCTTTATTGTATGACCCTTCCAGGTTTAACAAATTACCGTCGTCAGTGCTGCATCGGAAACAACTGTCGTAATTAACTTGTTGAAATCATCACCTTTGATATAATTTTCGTCGTAACGGTGTTAATTCAGCTTGTAATAGTGGTTTGCCACTTGTTCGAGGACCCCGACATCTTAATTTAAACTCGTGAATAATGAGGTGCATTCTTGCATCTAACCGAACAAAAACGTCTGTCTAATAGTTATTGCAGCTGTAACTTGCGACGAACAATTAGCCGACACCGTCTTTATAATGTACCAATTTAATGTCTAATGGCAATTGTAGCTTAGAGAGCGCGATGTTTATTAGTTTGATGCTCTAGAGGGAACTGTTACAGTTCAATTTAACATTTATACATTATTTAAAAAAAATTTCTAAATCATTACTTTATCTCTTACGTTTAATGTCTAACGAATTTGTGTTATGGGTCGTCACGCGTAATATTTATTATTTAGTTGTCTATATGAATTCGCAATTGTAAGGAATTGTTGCAGGTATAGGCATGGCTTTATACATTTTGTTGTGTAGCGTGTTACATATACTTAAGCTCTCTATTTCTGTAATTCTTAAGCTAGGAAACCAATAACTTTTAATTAGTTTATAGGTAGATTCCTATAACCGACTGACGATCGGTAACACAGATTTATTTCTTCACAATAGTTTTTGGCTTAGGTTTTGTCTTCCGGTAGTCTGTCACTTTTCACGTGTAATTGGCTCGAACGCTTGGCAATTTATTTAAGTGGTAATTTTACGTGCTCGTTGCGATTTTTGAAACAAGTAATTTCACCATTTTGGGATATTTTCGCAACGTTACTTTTCGATTTTCCATTTATGTTTGGACGAGTGCATATTTTTATGGTATTGGAAATCGATTGTCTTCATTGGAAGGATCTATACGTAAAAGCCATTTTTGCCAAATTTACACGAGGCCAAGGACATCCAAGGTCAACAACATTTCTCTAGGAAAACCCTCCGAAACGAGGTAATTATTTTATTTTTATATTCAAACTAGCAAAATATCACTTGTAGTAAATTGTTCAATGGTAAAAATTTATTTTTAGGGTTTTATTTTCACCTACGGTTTCGTCTAGGATTTCGTAGTTTTTCATACGATTTTTTTTTTGTCTCCTGATACGAACGAATAACTTTTTTTCACTGGTCTACACGTACTTATGTTACTTCTCCTTACTGGACTGGAATTTCTTTTTTGTGGAGAGCCATCCATTTTTTTGGGTTAATTGATAGGCTGGAAGTTGCCCATTCCTGAAAATTGAGCCGAAGCTGAAGCCCTGCTGCCTGCAGTTTGTATCCTTCTTGCGCCATATATACATTGAATTTTTCTTAAAAATATATTATAAATTTTACTAAAAAAATTTCACCACTGTACCTATATATATATTTTTTTTAAATTTTGCTAAACATTTTATGAAAATATTCTGTCAACTAATTATAACATCTATGATATTTGTTGGGGGTTTAAGCACTTACGTAAGACGCGTATACCCAGTTAGATATATTTTTTTTTGTGTGAATTTGTCTACCATCCCCTACGTTATTGTACTCTTGAATGTTATAAAGTTACTTCGTTTATTGTTATTAAAAGATAAAACTGAATTTGAATTTTTCATTATCGTCTCGCTAAGTAATTTATTTAGTAAATTTAAGGTTACATTGTACTTGAGCTGGTATTTGGAGAGGAAAAATTTACTTGGCGCCCTGATACATCATAGTAATTTAGAACCCCGACCATCTCCACTGTTAGTCGGCCGGCAAATACCGTTATGTCAACAGACAACGACCAACTAGTTACGTCAGATTGAGTTTTAAAATTTGACGTAGCAGAACTTTTTGACGAAAATAAAAGTCTCAGTGTCTGTGTATATTTAATGAAATTTATATTGTGGATTTCTAGAACATCAAACCATAGTTTTATTGTTATGGCATGGTTTTTGTTTTTAAAGAAAAAACTGTAAGACAATCCTGTAGGACCTCGGGAATGTTATAAATCGATAGAAAACCTTGTATTCTATTTAAAATAATTTGTACCGTCTGTCTATTTTACGAAGGCCACCCTATCTCGCTTAATAGTGAAGCACCCTGTATATGCCCCATATATAAGGTTACTTATTTTTCTTATTTATTTCCAAATTCAAGTAACTGTTGCAGTTAATTCATTTCATTTTTACATTTATTTAATCATTTATTATTGAACAGGGTGAAGTTGCCAGAATGCATTTTGGAGTTACGTTCTTTTAAAGCAACGTTGTACACTACATTTGTACGAAAGAATTTAATTAAAAATCGAGTCTAGTCACAGCATTTGTTTACAATGGACACGATAAGCGTCAAGTACTTCTGTTACTTTTCACAGGGTGAAGTCGCCTGTCGTTTCCTATCTTAAGTCATGTAAAGGACGAACTGTGCAAACTACGACGCATGTACACATTGAAATTTATAATGTATACATTTTCCAATCGTGAGACCACAAATCCAAGGCTTTCATGTAATTGTGACGTCATTTTTACCATATAAAAGAAACTGCAGTGCCCATGCAAAAGGGAATCAGACTCGAGCTACATCGCAGGACATTGGGTTCGCTGTTGCTTCCTGGAGATTACAATTGCACCACACCATAGGTACATCGCTGGACATTGAGTTCGCTGTACTTGGAAGATTGAATTTAAACATGACCCGCTGATATGTAGCAAAATTCTTTGGTTGGAGGAATCAAATTTGTCTAATAATGGATTTTTCAATAGAAATATGCAATATAAATGAACACGAGAAAATACACATTGGTGCAAGAGAGACTGCTTTTCAAGAAAGATTTTCTACGAATGTTTGGGTGGGTCGTTTAGGGATTGAAGTAATTGGACCTTATTTTTATGATGACAAATTAACCGCTCGTAGATGCCTTAATTTCCTGCAAAACGAATTTCAAAATTTTCTTTATGAATTAACAGTGGCAGAAAGATTAAATTATTCATATTTTCAACAAGGTGGGGATCTACCTCACACTGCTGTAATATGTGCAAATTAGTTAAATCAAGTTATGCCAAATGGCTGCATAGGCCAGCTCGATCACCCGATATTATTCCCTTGGATTTTTTCGTCTGGAGTCACATTAAAGACAAGGTATTTCAAACTGCCCCTGAAAATATTGAGGACATCAAAACCAGATTAGAATGCATAGTGTTATATATAACTTTTCGTTTTTTTGTGCATTTTGTAATTGTATTTTTATTTATAAGATATTTGTTTGTTTGTATTAAATTAAGATAAATAATTACCGAATTATAATTATTATAAAGTGAATTTTCACTAATCATGGCATGGCATAACTGGTTTTTACGATTCAATGATATGAATTGTGGTTTTCGTAAAATATTAAATGTTGACACTAAGAGTTAAAATTTTTGTAACATGTTCTATATATCGTTGGAAAAAGAAAAAAAATAAACGGAATTAATGGTGTCATGGCCTACTTTGAGATTTGTTCTTTTCATTTTTGCACACGAGCGTATGACAAAGCAAACTGCGTTTTTCGAATTTGTTGATATACATCATTATTCTTATTGTCCTTGCCGTCAAGTCTCATCCGTTTAACTTTTTTCGTATCTCCTCAAATATGGAACCGTTTGTGGTTTTCTGATTTTTCAGGTTTTTGTAATATATCTCACAAAGTAGGCATGGATTTCAAATTTCTTTTTACTGTTATTCTCATTCTTTTCCCTACACAAATGGTCGATCCTACTATAATTTCAAAATTTAATTTTACGTCTAGAGATCATCGAAACCAGGTGGACTTTTAAATTAATTGAAATTATTACCAAAACAAAACAACGCTTCTAATTACTCCCAGATGTTTGACTTGTGCGAAATATTAATTTATAATATTCGTTCATTTACATTCCCAGATAACGCCGAGTTATTTTTAACAACGCTGAAACTCAGTCGATACAAACCCCCAATTAATTTCAGTTGTTGAACTTAACGCAGATTAATTTTAAAATGGAGAAAACATTCGAAATTCTCACCTACAACGGCAACTTTTTTAATTACCTAGCAACTTTCAGTCCGATACGTTCTCTGTTTTATTTTCGTTAGGATCCTTTTATGTCGTTTGAATATTTAACACTCCGCGATTTACCGACTCTAATTTAATTAAATTATATAGACTTTCCCGACGATTTTGTTAAAAAAACACAACAAAAAGTTTTTGAACCAGCCAGATATATCGATTAGTCTCTAATTACGCCCAAGGGGATTTTTTGCACTGTCGAATTGAGATTTTATTTCAAATGTCTCGTTGTGTTTACTCTTTGCAGTTAAATCGTTTAACGAGTGTACAAAAACAAGGGGTACCGGGCGAGTGGAATTTTTTTGAACATTGTGTAGACAAAAACTTTTATAAATGTACTTGGAATTAATTTATAAATTAAAAAACTGAAAGTCTTCTGGAAATGATGAGATATCGAATTCATTACTGAAACAGATTGGTGCGTATATAATCACTCCACAACCCATATAATTAATTTATCTTTAGGGGTATATATGTGGAAAGATTGAAAGTTTCCAATATCATACCACTAAAGAAACGGTGATCTCATTCAGTTATTAAGTATAGAGGGATCAGTCTTTCACCTAGCTTATACAAAAATGTTTGATTATCTTCAGTCAACATGCAATTAATACCCTTTCGTTCAACCAATAAAATACTATCTAATAGCCAGCATGGCTTTACGACACAGAAAAATGTTGACAATGGTCTCAGTGAGTTTGTTGATGATATTGTAAGTGCACCCAACGACTAAAAGCATTCGACTCTGTCGATCACTCCATATTATTAACCAAATTAGAAAAATATGATGTTAGGGGTATCATTCTTGATTGGTTCCACTCCAATCGTTCCCAACAAGTTAAATCAAGAACCTTGTATCTAGCTTGTCTATTGTCAGCTGTGGAGTTCCTCAAGGGTCCGTTTTAGGACCAACATTATTCAATTAGGTATTAACGATATGTTAAACTTGAACATCCATTATACTTGACAGTTGCATACGCTGATGATATCAATATTTTAATAAGAGCTAACAACTTTACGTATGCGGAAAACTGTGTTGCATTAATATACAAAAAATGGCTTTGTGGGTCCAAAAAAAACAAGTTATACGTAAGTAATCAAAACACATGTATCATATTTAAAACAACTCGATCTAACATTAAACCTAATAACTATAAAATATTAGACTACGCAATGAATCTTAGTTATTCTAGTAACTCCCAACTATTAGACTATAATCTAAAATGGTCTTGCTTAAGGAAAGCTAATCTCAAAATTTAGCCGTATAAATGCGAATTCCTCAGGAAGGGAGTAGCTTGTCTAGGCCACCTTATCACCCAAGACGGATTCAAACCGAATCCTTTAAACATTGACTGTATCCGAAACTTTCCAGAACCAAAAATCCAAAAAGACATCAAATCCTTCCTAGGACTGGCTGGATACTGCAGGCGTTTCATCCCTAACTTTGCCAAAATTTCTAAACTCCTTACTAAACTATTGCAAAAAGACATCCCATTTAACTTTGATTCAACTTGTAAAAATTATTTTGATGAACTCAAGAACGCGTTAATTTCTACCCCCATTTTAATATACCCAAATTTCGACAAAACCTTTCTCCTAACTACGGATGCTAGCGCATATGCGATCGGCGCTGTGTTCTCCCAAGGACCTGTAGACAAATACCTCCTACCTGCTTATGCATCGCGAACACTTTGCAGTGCAGAAACAAAGTACTTTACGATCGAAAGGGAACTTTTTGAGCTCTTGTGGGCGGTAAAACATTACAGACCTTACCTCATCGGATGAAAGTTCAAACTCACCACCGACCACCGACCATTGACTTGGCTATTCTCGATTAAAGACCCCGGTAGCAGGCTTGTACGCTGGCGCCTCAAGTTAGAGGAATACGATTACGAAATTATACATAAGCCAGGAAAAGCCAATAAAAACGCAGATGCCTTATCCCGAATTAAGGTAAATCACAAAAATATATAGCGTTCCATAACAATATTCAAAATTTAGACGACCCATCTGACACAAATGACAACCCCGAAGAAGAAACACCACCAGAACAAATAACCTAGGAATATGACACTTTCGAGAAAAACTACTCCTCTCATTGATTATTCAAAAATTAAATTTTTAAACAACGAACTACTTGACAAAGACCACAAAAACATATTAACGTTCTTTCAATAGGACAGTCTACAAGATTTCCACTACAAAATTATAGAGGTCATTTACTTACAATAAGATTAACATTCTATCCAGTAAAACCGTAAAGAAAAGATCGTACTATATTGCACCTTTACCTTTCGATCGCGCATCGGCTATATTGTTTGTACAAAATTATCAAAAATTTACTTTACCCTTTTCTATATATATTAAGGCAGCTATATTTTGCCTCTTTCCACACTCTACTATGAAATATGCTATAGTACATTGTGGTTTGACAAAGTACATAGTGTTTCTATTCTGCAAAAATGAGCCATACGTATGATGGTTAAATTAAATTATAATGAATCATGCAGAGAGGCATTTCAATCGATAAAAGCTCTCACCTTGACCTCTCTATATATTTACGAAATAACTTGTTTTGTTTATAAAAACAAACTTAAATTTTTGTACACCAAGCAGGGCATCGCATGACTATTATATTATAAAAAGTAAATGGAGGCCATTTTGGACAACTTCTATAGTTAATGAAGCTAATGCTGATGCTGTTGTAAAGTTTTCGTTATTATTTTATGTTGTAAAATATTGTTCATTTCAGCATTTTGTTTTATTCTTATAATATATTAAACATTTGAGCTTATGTGTAACCCATTTTGATTAAATAAGAATACAAACTGCCAAACAATAACAATATTGTCATGGTATCGTCATAAATTGTTGTGGTTCAATGTTTCATCATGCAATTCATCGCTGTTACCTAGCAACAGTCAAATAAACCTGTTAGTAGTAAATTTAAGGATGGCACGCTATAATTACTTTATCGCCCGTGGGCCATAATGTTGCACTTAGCGCCCCAGAAACTATACAACTATACTACTTAAAATATACATTATTGCACGTCGTGTATAAAATATTTAATACATTTTTATTGAATATGTTTAATATTACAAATTAAACATCCTCTGAATCCTCCTACATTCATAGAAGCATTTATAGTGGCCTATTGTTTACCATCTCACAAAGTAAATCAGAATACGACAACCGACAACAAAAATGTCCCGAAATGTACTCTATTACAAAATTATGCTTGCCATCGTTGTAAACAATCCGGTCCAGACAGCAATAAAAACACTTGGAGAATAATAAGACCCTCGATCACAACTCCCATAGACAACTGCATAGAGAATTCCGAGAACAGCATCTGGACCGATACGGATTACAATAGATATAATTTGTTCATTAGTATATAACATGTGATAGAAGTAATTCCCTCCACAACAAGGACCCCGATCGATATTCTCGTTATGGACAAGGGGATATCTGATATGATTGTGCAACGATGTTACGTTAATGGCCACAAAGTGATATATGATAGGATTTGCGATTCGCTCTTTCATACAGTGGAATTATTGGAAGTGCGCTTGGCTGTGGTATCTTGTAAGCGTAGGAGTTATCGCCGTTTATTTTGAGAGATTGCGCTCGCACGAATAGCCGTCTGGTCGTTTACGCGCTTGTGTCTAGGATTTATTTCCTTTTATTGCGGAAAAAAAAGTAAAAAAAAATGTACAAAAAAGTAAATAAGCACACGTTTTTATAGCAGCTTCTCTGAACGATGTTGCCATACATTTCTTGATGGTGGCCCATTATGATCTGGATTGTAAAGAGATATATCAGGGACTTAATTTCTTATTTCGCGAGTAAATTCGTGACGCATCCAAATACCCAGTGAATATTTTCATTTATAAGATCATCAGTTAAACTTCAGTAGTAAAAGTGTTACTCACAGCAATGGAGATACCTAATACCCCTCACCGTACACTAACCGAATGCACCTTTGCCTCACTTAGATTGGGAATTATTGTTGAAATAATTATCCGTCACTGCATTTTTATCAATATGTATACAGATACACATTGTGATTCCGCGACGCTGGACGTGATAATCACCCGGCAATTCCAACCCTCTCGAAATCTATAGTCTTAATGATATTAAAGCGAAATAACGGGATAATACCCGCAATATTTTATCTGCGAACATCTGGATGTGACAATTTGAAAGCAAAAGTTTTCGGGTATAACATCTATCAATAATGGGATCGAGTCAGTTACTGCCACTTGATATTCCTATTTCGATATTTATGGCCCACTAGAGGGGAGTATATCTCTCAGAAGTATATACAACTTTGTGTTTATTTTATGTACCAGAGTCGCCGTAAAAATTGTGGATTATGAACACATTGTTGTATTTTATTGGCATGAAATTTTAAGATTCTCGAATCGAATTTACGACGAGCGCGGCGTATGGTTTTTTTCGAATTTTATGAACTTGCAAATATGCTGTAAATGTTATGTATCTTAAAGGTTGGAGAGATGTAACAACTCCTCTGTAATGTTTAGCACTAAATTTGCATTTCCTGCGAATAGATGGCATATAAAGGCCGATAGGCCAATAAAATATGATGTAGTATAACGTATCGATAACAAAATTATGATAAACAACAGAATTCTAATGTATTGAAATGGTTTTGACAGAGAGTCCACCGTAAAGACATTAATAATGACATTCAAATACACAAAAGCCACCTTTATTCTTGCCATCAATTAAAAAAAAAATCGAATTCATTAATATGCGGAGTACAATGTCCTTTGAAAGCTAATCCGCGCCTTTTTTGCAGCCGGTCTTTGTGATATTAATGGTGCCGCAGGATGAATTGATATTGGTGTTTCACACTTTGTCAAAAAAACCAAATTAAAAACTTTGTCATTAAATTTTTTTTAAATATCACGACGGAGTGAAGTAGATGATACAGAAAGAATTTAAAGCAAAACAGAAAACTTAATAAAACTCTTCTAAGCTCATTTGCATCGAAAATCAAATAAAATTTATTGCTTTATAATAACAACACATATTTAGTATCTATTTTAATATGTTTTATATTAATTGTTAATGTTATGTAGCGTACCTAGATAACATAAACAATGTGTGTGCGTACCAGCAACAACTTAATTTTGTTGTGAACCTTAATTATTATTTAAAATTTCCGTATACAATGATCACAAGCGAAAGATACGATCAGTAGATGGCTATATTCAATATTTTAACCACCTACCAATAATTTCGTGAATTTCTGTTTATTTATTAAGTATTCAGTTATTTTATCACAGAATAGGCCCATGTTATTATATTGCTTAAAATGGACAGGTAAAATATTGTAAGATTTTGGACCATAATAAGTTATAAATCTTTGTGTTGTTGTTTATTTAATTTGAGGTATTGTGACATTTAAAATATATTTTTGTCTTGTGTTGTATACATGTTGTATTGTACTCAGTAAATTTTTGTGTTTATGTATAAATATTAGAACAGACTTGGTATATAGGAGTTGCAGATTAAATACATTAAATTGTTTGAATAGTAGTTCAGTGGAGTAATATTTATTTTTTCCTAGGACAATTTTTATTATATGTTTTGCGATATATTTAAAGACTCTAAATTTGTCGAATATGCACTTCTCCATGTTATTATTCCATATCTAAGAACTTATACGACCAATGCATGATACAATGACTTTAAGGTGTTAAAAGGCAAAATATTTTTAGGTGGTAGAATTTCCAAACTAACTTGTGCATTTTGTTATTTAATTGTTGTTTGTGCTCTGTCCATTTTAAATTTTGATTTATACTAATTCCGAAGTATTTAATGTTCTTTGTTGCTGCAGTTTCATAGCACATATACAATCACGCTTTCATTTATTTATACATGAGGTGTATCTATATTAAGTACGTTTATGTGATATATACTACTACATAAATTTAACTGTTAACTGTTAGGTAATTTTTCGATAGCCACTGTTGTAGTTTTGAAAACTCTACCACCGCTTTATTAACAATATTTTCCCAGGAGATACCCTCAACTAGAAGAATAGTGCATATCTGCATATGCTACTACTTTTGCATTAATTGGAAGTTTAAGTAATTCGTTGACATAAATATTAAAAAGAATTGGTCCTAGAACCGTTCCTCGGGGAATATATTTTTAAATTCTTTTCTTTTTCTTTCTCTAATTTCACCAGTTTTTACATATTACTCCCTATTTTGAAGATAACTATATTACGTTGAGTTGGTTAAGTAAAATGCCATGCGATACTGTAATAATGTCTTTATATGTTTAGGATGAGCGCCAACTCCCTCAAATATTAGTAAAGTCATAGGACAGATATAATAATCGCTGGTGGGTAATTATAAGTTGAATAAAGAATTTTAAATGGTAAAATGGTAAATGGTGGTTAAGTATTAAAATCGATTCAATATACGAAGGTGCATTACCTAGCATGTCTTATGGAAGAGATTAGCCGTAGTAAAAGGCGGATAACTTCTTATTTTATAGGTTAAACAACCCAAGAAGCATTTCTAGAATCAAGGTTCACATGATATTAATATTTAATGTTTTATATTGTTTTAAACTTGTAAGTATAATACATTTGTATTTTGATTCTGTGATATGATTCTGTTAAATATGGTGACCTGTAGTGATTCGTATCTCGATTCGACAACTTTCCTCTGTGATCCAGAATATGACTGGACGAGTGACGACATAAATTCTCCTCTGGAATCAGCAAGTTTACAAAATTTTCCACCACAGAGAGCGCGAAGGAAACACAATGAGAAGATTAAAACCTACAAAACTAAGTTCTTTCTACTTGTACCTTTATGTTATTCCAACAATTTCTCGTTTAGGGACAACAAACGTGAATATCAAAGTAACCTCCCTGAAAGGATTCATAAAAAGCATTTTATCTGAACTTATTTGACTAAGAGGAATTTCTCATTCGGCGCAGAGCTACTACGTTCACAAAACCTCGACCAACTTTAAAACAACAAAAACGCATAGGCAACTGGAATTGTTGAGTTTGAAGAGCGCAGGCAAAGGAATTCTAAATATGCGCATAATTTACCACCTACATTCGTATATGCGACGCCAACGTGTGGTAAGAGGTAACAGGAGGTAACTAGATTATATTCGTGTGTCATGTTGACTAGGATAACCCCTGGCTGTTTAAATACATCAACCGCACACCTTAATTTGTGTTAAAACTCCTGTACATATGCGGCTAAAAAGAGATGAAGGGTGGAGACAAATTAGTTGAAATTTATACAAATAAGTGCTCAATTTATGGTAGGGTGCAAATCGTAAAAGATTCGAAAATTAGCTACTAAAGAAATTGACTTGTTTTAATTTTAAAACAGAGCACTGGGTGATGCAAGAGACATGTAGCAGCCTCTATTTTTTTAATGAGTTAACATTTCGAAATTGACAGAAGTTAATTTTTTATAACAACAGATATTTTTACCTAACTTAAACCGGAAATGATTCCAAACTTTTTATTTTAAGGAGAACCCTGTATATTTTTCAAAATATTTTGAATTCCATGGCCCACTAAGCATCAAAATATTTTAGAATAAGAGTCATGGCCACCTAGACCTATTTCAATAAAATTCAATTTAACTTCATTAGAAAAAAACAAATGCCGCATGTATGAATGAAAAGAGAATTTTAAGGCGAATAAGATAAGCAAATATACAGGGTTCCATTTAAAATAAGAAAATGGAGGTCATTTCCGGTTAAACCGGAAATTGTTGATTAAAAAGGAGAGATAAAGAATGATTGTAACAAATAATGAAACTGTGGCTATAAGAGCAATTCAAAGATATGACAATTTTGAATAAATGTATGGTGTGGGATAGTAGAACGCCACTGAATAGGTTGACACGTTAATAATAAAACAAAGACAATTAGAATTTTTGAGGAACAACTACCTATTACTTCAAAACGTATCTCTTTAAATTAAAAGCTATTTCGGAGCTCCTCGCCATAATGCCATTATTCCAAATTATTTGAATACTGAATATGAGCATGGTAGGAACTTATAATCCATTAGAATTTTCTCCTAGGTCCCCAGATTTAATATCCATGAATTTTCTCCCGTGGGGTTTACAAAACAAAACATCATAATGTAGGAGAATTAAAAAAAGAAATTATCGATGCTTGTGCAGTACTAAATGTTAATGTTTAAAAAACTAATATTTAATAAATTGAGGAAACATTACAGTTTAATTTAGGTACCAATTCATATTGAGCAATTGCTGGAATAATTAAAAAAATTTTGTTTTTTTAATATGTATTCTATATCATTATACTCTAGTTTATCCGTAGACATGCCTTATAGCCCAGGCGGTATCTGCTTAAAATCACCTACGTTTAGGTAAATCGGGTAGTATAGCAGATTTTCAGCTGTAATTTACCAAGGGCGCTGATAATCACGAGATAATTTTCTCTAGTAATGAACCGAAAGCTTGTTGCTTAGTAGTTACCCGACGCCATAAGGCGGAGGGTAATTACTCAATGCAACAAGCTTGAGGGTCATTATTAGAGAAAATTATAAGGATTTATCAGTGCACGCGGTAAATTCGATGAGATAATTTTTTGAAATTCTAATAATACGTCAAATCGTGAATGTGACATTTTAAATAAATTATAAAACTGTCAATAATTTTTCGTTGCATAGCAACATAAGTGACAATTGTAAGTGTAGTCCTTTAATAATTGGATGAATTTTGACATGTGACTAGATTTTATTGGATTTCTATTTCGTCAAAAAATTATCGGCTTAATCGCTCCTAAAAATCATAAGAAATGATAATTTCACTATGCGCTAGTTTGAAAACGTGGGCGTAATTTTTTATTAAATAAAATGTGAAAAAAATTCCTAAAAATCACGTTTTTTTCTTTCTATTTTTTCATATATCTCAGTAACTATTGCTTTTAAAGAAATGTTATGGAAATGAAAAAGTTTTAAAATTAAATTTTAAATAAGACGCAGTTGGTTGCGAATCCAAAAATTCATTTCTACTATTGCAAAAGTAGTAAAAATCGAAAAAAAAATAAAATAAAATAAAAATAATTAGGAGAGCCAAGGGAATTGTTTAAAAATTTGTCAATTTTTTGCTGAATGAGGTTATGTCTCCCAGAGGACGCGTTACGTCGAAACGTGGCCCACTGGTGAGGTTAGAACAGTTTGAATTTCCCCCGTTGCCAAAATTACATCGGCTGCGGCCGGTATAATTTTGGCTATGGGGCCCTGAGCCGGAGCCCCATTTTTGACAGCCCGGGGCTCCATTTTTTGACAGTACAAGGACCCCATTTTTTTGACAGCACAGGTGGCCTATTTTTTGACGCGGGGGCCCTGGAGTCTAAGGGCGCCATTCCAGGGGACGGAGCTCCGGCTCAACTGAGGCCATTTCGCCTATTTGCTAAAAAAAATTTTTAAACAATTCCCTAGGCTCTCCTAATTAAAGGATTTTAATATCTCAAAATGAATTTGAAAATTTGAGTGTTCTTTTATGTCAGAAAATTTTCAACTTTCTAAATGCTTTAATTTAGCCTTAGCAACATTCTGAAAATTTCAATTTTATCCAATACGATATTTTAAATAGTGACATAAAAAATGTCAGCCCAGTAAAAGAATTCAAAACAAAACTTCAAAACCACCTTAGCGCTTTAAAGTAAGTAGGTTATTTCTGCTAATGTAGACTGTAGACATGAATATGTAACACTACATTTAAGTTAGACATATATGTAATATTCAACTATGACATGAGATAAAAATAAACTTCAGTCATTAGATAGAATAATATAACTTTTTTCAGTAGTATCTTGATACTCGCATTTTCCTTGATAAAAAATCATCCCGTACATTATTTATATCTGTCAGATAAACTCGCTTCAAAATCAAGTCAATCAGAAAACAGCTCAACAGACCTTTAACGTATTTACTCGATATCAAACTACAATGAAAGAGAACATTTTATAACTCGACACATCACATTCGCGATTTACGACAAAATAAATTTGAGATCTAGCATAGTTTGCCATCTCGGGATGAATGAATATACCGACAAATGCGACATCGAGCACATATACGCGAGGATTTTCTTAGTTTTATTTATGAAAGCATTCATTTTCATTATCTGAATGATTGTTTTCGAACAAGCCGGCAAAAGCAAATATTGATTCAAGTCTCGGTGAAAATTGTTTTGAAATCTGCATTTGAATTGGATTTCTCTTGTTCTGCATTTTATATTCATCGCAAGTATATATGCAAAGGACGGCGAAAAATAAATATTTATGTACGTGTAGTTGTTTCTGGTTGTCGTTTTGCTGTCCCGTAAGTCCTCTGTTTGTTTCCAGCAGGAGAAATATGGGTTTCATTGTCCTCAGAAAAATAACGTTTACTTGGAAAATCAACAAAGTCAGACGTACGCCATATTAAACGTTATATTTGATTTGCAGATAAATATAATTCTACTTCCTGTGCTCACATTTTCTTCTTTTGGGTGTTGAGGTATAGCAGCTCGCACTCATAACCCTGCAAGCTATGCATGTTATTTGTTAGACGAATAAAATCAACTAACGAATAATAAATATACATTACGGTTGAATGTTCAGTACTCGATATTATTTGTACATGATGCCTTGGTCTGCGGCGAACGTTTTTACTGATGTACTCATTTAAATCCACGTTACTTTTGAAGTTTGTTAAAATTAACTACCTAAAGCTTGGCTTTAACTCTGGTCCAAATAAGGGTTATACTTTTATAGTGTGAAAAGGACCAAGTATTCCATGCATACCAAAGCCAAGCGATGAATAGATTGGGCCTTTACTTGATAAAAATTCATAATGAGAGATATCGAAACTTTACTAGTTCTTTGGATTTTCATTTTATTTCTGTTCTTCTTCAGAACAGGAATAAATACACTACTATAGTATAATAATAATATTAACGTGTGATTGTGGACCAGCCTGACAGATATGAAAATAGTACCTATATACCAGTTATCCAGTGGAGATATATTGGCGACATTTTTGTAATTTGATCCCACAGGATTTATTTCCTTATAAAGCATAAACAATAAGGAACGTGTTAAATTCACATCAAAAGTAGAAAGTTATTACGACCCATTCAAAATGTACCACATATCGCAAGAAATCGTGACTATATAATAGGTAACGATTTTGTTCTGTCTATGCAATACCCATTCTTTTCGATATTAAGCTGTCACCGAGTCAAAAACGGCGACGTCATAAAAAACAACACGCAATATATTTCACTTGCAAGGGAAAATTTGTCGTTTATAAATCGAGAGAGTTTGGTAGATATGCCGAGAGTTTATGCGGCGTGCTCAATGTAGCGGATGGTTTCAAGAAGAATAGTGCATTTAGAGTCCAAGAGGGCATGCATTTGACTAAAAATACGTATTCCGTCGTTACTTCTCCGACATTGATGGATAGTGAGATGTGAGATTGATTATTTGCAAACATGCCTGATCGAACAGGAATTTTTGGCCGCAGCCAACATTTATCTTTGTTAACTTTTTGTGGCGCCATGACGTGAAAAATTATAATGATATTAGCCTATTATTTCTGCGGATCTATACTTTGTTAACTCAAATAATCTGACTATTTTAGGGTCAGTGGACTTCTATCGCCCTAGATAGTAAAGATATAAATGAGATTCTTGTTTATAAACTTACACATAGAGAATTTTAGGCAAAATTTAAAGTTCAATATTTTCAACAGGAATGCAAATTTTTGAACGCGGCTTGCAAATTTTAAGAGCTAGTTTTTTTCGGATTAAGCTGCATGACGTATATTTATCGTAGGACCATAAGTTTATTATATACGGGGTGATAAATGAAGTCATGCAAAAAATCAAAGAGTTTGTATGAGTGAAATTTCCGCAAAAATTTTTTTGGTCGTTGCAATATGGTTCGTTACTAAGGTAACATCGATATCTCTAGACGGTTTTGTCAGTTTTTGGATTAAGGCCCTTAGGCCTTGTACACACTACTCAACATAAAATTTGGATACCGAAATTTTTAAAATGCTATAACTTGACATTGGATTGACGGCTCTTGATGATTTTTGAGGATTTGGAATCCTTATTTCACGTAGATTTTCTATGGTCTAAGCATTTTATTTGAGGGTTGAAATTTACACATTATGCCGGGTCGATAATAAACAAAAACGTAGCGACAAGAACAAGTTTATTACATTATATTCTACAATGTACAAGATTGCTTAACAACGGCCAAAAGTCAATTCTTAAAAAATGTATAATTCTAATTCTGGTAATTTTTAATAATTAAAAAAAAATTTAACTAAAAAACTAAAAATGAATTTAATTTAAACTTAAATTGAAATTACCTAATTAAAATTAGGTACATTAATTAAAAAAAAGAGAAGCTAATATTTTGTTGGTCCTCCTGCTCGTAATATTATTTCCCGACATCGATTTGGTAGAGTATCCACAAGATTATTTATAAAATCTTGTGGAATATTCTCCCATTCTTCACGAATGGCCTCACTGAGCGTTTCTAAGGTTTCAGGGGGTACATCAAGATATCTTACTTTAAGTTTTAAATAAGACCAAACGTGTTCGATGACATTAACATCCGGAGACTTTGCAGGCCAGTCCATCCTATTGATGTTTTGTGCCTGCAAAAACTCTGTGATCCTTCGCGCTCTGTGAGGTCGAGCGTTGTCATACACCAATAGAAGTTCTGGGCCGTAATGTCGAGCAAAAGCAACAACAATAGGTTCCAAAATTTCCTCCTGATAAGCAGTAGCATTAATGGTTTGGTTGGTAATGAATAGCTCGGTTTTACCATTTCTTATGATACCTCCCCACACTGTAACACCTCCGCCACCAAATGCTTCTTGAGGGTCCATATGTTCCTCCAAATATCGCTGATTTGGCCTTCTCCAAACTAAAATTCGGCCATCGGAGTGAAACAAATTAAATCTTGTTTCGTCAGTAAATAAACAATGGCTCCACTCTGCGTTACCCCAATTCGCATGCCGATTTGCCCATGCCCGCCTATTCGCTATATGGTGTTGTAATAACCGCACACATTTTGCTCTGCGACGGGCTCTATAATTTAAAATGTTTGGCATTATGTTATGTTTTTAAAAAAACACATCTCACCTCAAGTTGTTTTTATTTAATGTTCTTCTCACTGTTCTGTCCGAAACTCTCACCCCCGTTTGTTGTCTTAAAGAGTCATTTAGTTTTCTAGAGTTCTTTGTTCTATTCCGCATAGTTTCTCTCATTAAAATTCTTTCGGTTCTTTCGTTTATTTTTTTTGTATGTCCACCCCCATGCCCATAAATATGATCACCAGTAGTTCCGACGCGGCGGATCAAATTATAAATTGTCGTTCGGCTGACATTGTAAATGTGCGCAATTTGCTGTTTTGACATTCCTTCGTTGAGAAGTCGAATGCAATTTTCCCTTTCTGCCGTGGTTAAACGCCTCATATTAATTAAACTTTACAAAATTATAACATTGAAATGTGTCAGATTATTTCTAAAATAATGTAAACAGTTTTTAATTGCATAGCAACAAATTTGTTTTTCCAATGCCTACTTTGAAATTGACGCGTCGCGTAGAAATTACACCCGATCATAATTATGGGCTTGGGGGTGGACGAAGAACTCTGTAAAACTGAATGACTCTTTAAGACAACAAACTGGGGTGTGAGTTTCGGACAGAACAGTGAGAGGAACATTAAATAAAAACAACTTGAGGTGAGAATTTATTTTTACAAAAACTTAAATAATGCCAAACCTTAGAGCGCGTCGTACCCTACGTTTTTGTTTACTATCGACCCGGCATAATGTGTAAATTTCAACCCTCAAATAAAATGCTTAGACCATAGAAAATCTACGTGAAAAAAGGATTCCAAATCCGCAAAAATCATCAAGAACCGTCAATCCAATGTCAAGTTAAAGCATTTTAAAAATTTCGGTATCCAAATTTTATGTTGAGTAGTGTGTACAAGGCCTAAGGGCCTTAATCCAAAAACTGACAAAACCGTCTAGAGATATTGATGTTACCTTAGTAACGAACCATATTGCAACGACCAAAAAAATTTTTTGCGGAAATTTCACTCATACAAACTTTTTGATTGTTTATATGACTTCATTGATCACCCCGTATATAATAAACTTATGTTCCTACGATAAATATACGTCATGCAGCTTAATCCGAAAAAAACTAGCTCTTAAAATTTGCACGCCGCGTTCAAAAATTTGCATTCCTGTTGAAAATATTGAACTTTAAATTTTGCCTAAAATTCTCTATGTGTAAGTTCGAGTGGCCAGCAGTTTATTTGCGAAAATGTTCCTACATGTACAAACATTCAATTATTGAACACTCAAAAATGCCATTTCTTAGTAAAATCTCTCTATGAAACTAATGTGCAAAGTGATTTTTGATCAGTCCAAAAGCACTCGTTAACTTATAAGACGCTTTGATTAAAATTGAGAAAATTAAATTAATTGCAAAACATTAAGAGCGACACATAACTTAAAAATGAAAGAGTATATGAGAGATCATCTTTAATAACTGGTGGCATAATACTTAACACTGCAGGATACAATCCAATAAAATCCTAAATGCAGCACAGTCGACATAAATCAAATTAAGAAACTGAAATCAGGAAGTTTTATTACTCGGAGCATTAATCTTGTGCATGAAATACAATTCTGCAAAGCGATTAAAAAGTTTAGAGCCTTGTAAAATTTATTTTATTCCAACTGACGAGTAACAACGTTTAGTAGCTAGTTATATTTATGAACCTTATGTTTGCCGAGTTCATTTTTTAATTTATGCACCGAGAAATGTCTGCTGTAAACCACCACACTTTGGATTTAACTATCCATTTCTTTATTTCTTACGTTCTTGATTAAGAAACGATCATTGGAAACACAAAATCCTTAGCCGCCTTTCAAACTTTTAAGATATTTGTAAAAATCTTTTGATTGTAGAGAAGACCAGAAATATTTAAATTAGATTAGATTAAATTTATTTCCCAAAAATTAGTGTTAAATAACAATAATAATGCAATATGCTCATACAAGTACATACTTGACATAGTGCGCCTTAATGAAGACATAAGGGACTTAAATAGGTTAAATCATAATAAATATACAATGTACATACTTAAATAATAATAATAATAATAAACACCACAGATATTATACAACATCCAATTCCAGAAGCCAGGGGCTTGTGAGGAAGGGGGTTAAACATTGCAAAAACGCGGACATACAACCATTTCCTCCGACAGTGCCGGAGCCGGGATTCGAACCCGGTGGCGCGGTACCCGTGTGATTAATCGCGATTGCCACGTCGAGCCATAAACCACACGGCTATTGGCCGGACATAAATTCAGACATTATAAATATACAATGCTTTGGAAGTAAGCCCTTTGAAAACCTTTTATCGATGAAATTTTGTAGTGAAGTATTTTTCTAGGTTCTAGAACACATAATTATTTAAAACTTTCTTTAGCCTAATTTTGAATAAGTTTTCGTTGTTTATGCAAGTAATAGAATTTGGTAGGTGATTATAAATTTTTACCTCGGAGTATAAAAGACCTTGCCTATTTGTGGCATATCTCTAATTTGGTGCAATTAGTTTTGTATTAGAGCTGGTATTGTAATCATGGATATCAACGGATGTCGATATTGTTTCGTTTTCTGTAAATTATTATAGATAATTTATATATATAAAGATTAACTAGAGTGGGTATATGTAAGTTTTTGAGCGCCGTTGTACAGGATTCTCTCGGGTGAATACCACATATTGCTCGCACAGCACGTTTTTGTGTTATTAAAATTTTTTGAAGACAAGTTGCGTTTCCTCAAAATTCTACACCATATTGCAATATGCTTTGAAAATATGCAAAATACACAGATAGCGCCGTTGCAATGCTGATATTTTTTTAAATATCCTTTATTGCATATATTACACGTCCAAGTCTTTTATTTAAATCAGAAATATGCGTCGACCAATTTAATGATTCATCAATATATATTCCTAAGAATTTAATATCAGTTACTGATATTATTTGTCCTAGATCAATTTGAATATTTATATCTAAGGTTGGTGCGTGGGATTTTTCAAATGTTTAATTCATTGTTTTTCAACATTTAAGCGCAGATTATTAGCATGAAACCCGTTTGTAATGCCTTTCATTGCCTCTTCAATTTTAACTTTAAGATCTTCCAAATTATCATCATTCATTATGATACCGGTATCATCAGCGAACAATGAAAATTCCAACAAAGAAAAATTATCAACAAGATCATTTATCTATATTAAAAATAATACTGGATCTAATATGGACCCCTGTGGAACTCCAAATTTGATATCTTTTGCTTCCGTCATAACAGTTTTTCCAATTTCCTGAGATTCGTCATAAAGTCTGACATGTGCAGATCTATGTTTTAAATACGAAGTAAACCACAGAAGTGGTATACCACGTACTCCATAGTAATTAAGCTTCATTAGTAAGATATTATGATTTACACAGTCAAAAGAATATATTTATTTTCTAGGATATTATTGAGATAATTTATTAGTTTAAATGTAGCGTCAGATGTGCTACAATCTCTTTTGAATCCAAACTGAAATGGTGTTAAGATAAATTTTTCTAAATAGTTTACTAACTGTTTTTTACTACTGCTTTTAATATTTTAGAAATTGTTGGCAAAAGTGAAATAGGTCTATAATTTGAAATATTATGTTTGTAGCCTTTTTTAAAAAGCGGTTTAATGGTTTCCATTTTATATTTATCTGGAAATATCCCCTGGAAATGTGATAAGTTTACGATATGTGTTAAGGATTTTTTTAAAACTTTTATTTATGTAATTGGAATTTCATCTCATTCAAATGATTCTTTAGGTTTTAACTGCTTAACAATTTCAATTACCTCATTTTCCGTAACCGGCATAAAGTACAGAGAGTCCAGGGTATTTTTGTTTATTTTTTTAATATAGTATTCGGCAGAGTGTATGCTTTGTAAATCAGATGTTAGTGTCTCGGCAATTTCCACATGATTGTATAATGAATCATAGACCTTGATTCTTGATCCTTGATCTTTTATCCTTAGCGTGGCCTACTATGATTTTTTTTTCGGGTCAGAAAATGGTCGAATCATATTAGCGATTTTTTTATTTCAAATCTAAGTGCGCAACTGCGCTTTTCAAAGATTTTACTGTAAAAAAATGATTTAAATCGGACATTAAATAAACTTTTTATAGGGGCGGTTTCATGCAAAATGGGACCCGCTGTATAAATACCGTTTCCCTAATGCAGACTAACTGGTTTGAAAGCTATCTTTCAAATCGTTAATAAATAGTTAAAATAAATAATAATCCCAGTACCTGCTCTTTAATAACTCTTCGGTGCCTCGAGGGAGTGCCTTTGAGATAGATAAACTTCATTTGCTTATTTATTCTAATAACTGCCCCCACATGATCTTTTCATATTTGATATTAAATTTTACATGTTGATTATTTATTAGCCGTTACTCGAGTCCGAGTATAAAAATGTTACAGTCGATAAATTGTGTACAATAAAAAACAAGTAAAAGGTGTAGTCTATTGTAATTCCCATTCATCTACGGTGCACACGACTATGGCTAAGGGAGGCCAATTCGGGAGAGCACATGTCGACCGCAGTCAGGACAAACATAGACCTGGTTAGGTCTTGGATTCGGCCTTCTTGCAGCAACATTTCCTTGATAGCTGGCCACAACCCCTCGCCATTCGGTTCTGTCCGCTGCAAGTTGTTCCCATTGCTCGTCTGCAATACCGCAGGATTTTAGATTTTCATGGAGAGCGTCTTTGAACCTGTTTCGTTGATCGCCACGCCTTCTTCTACCGCTTAGCAATTCACCATAAAGTGTACATTTAGGAAGGCGGTTATCATGCATACGATGAACGTGACCTGCCCATCTTAGGCGTGCTCTTGAAATAAGCACCTCAATTGGAATGCTGTTTGCTCTCCTGAGTACTTCCACGTTTGATATGTGATGGAACCAATGGATTTTCATCATACTTCTGAGGTGTCTTTGCTGAAAACGTTCTAATTCTTTCACATGACGACGGTAAGTGACCCAGCTTTCACATCCATATAGCAGTGTTGGAATGACAACTGCTCTGTAGACAGCCATTTTCGTTGACAAAGCAAGGTCGTGGTTGTCAAATACTCTCTCTCTCTAAGTCCCCAGAGTGCTCTAGATGCAGCGTTAATTCTATTGCGAAGCTCGCTGTCCATGTTTGCTTTGTCATTAACAACGTTGCCTAAGTAATTGAACTGATCCACCACTTCAAGAGAATTTCCGTTAAGTGTAATGTCTATTTGGTTCACTTGATGAGGAGTTGACATAATCTTAGTCTTTCCAATGTTGATTTTAAGTCCCAAGGAATCATAGCTCTGGGCATACACATCTAAAAGTTCTTGAAGCTCTTCCGGCGTAGAGACTAAAAGTGCACAGTCATCCGCATACTGGAGATCACAAGTGAATCGTGTGCGTGTCTTCGTGAAAGTTCTAAAGCGGCCTATGTTAAAGAGACCGCCATCAAAACGGTATCTGAGACCTATTCCTCTGGCTGTCAGTTTGTTGTCAACAATAATTGTTAGAGCAGTGGTAAACAAATTAAAAAGTAGGGGTGCCAGGACACATTCCTGCCTAACTCCAGTGAGGGTTGGGAAAGGTTCGGTTGCCTCATTATTATACATAACCTGGGCGTTGTTGTTTGTATGTAGACTGCGACATACATCCACATGTTGATTAGAAATGTGGTTCCACTGCAATTTCTTACAGGAAGTTTCATTTATGCATCTGATATATTTAATGAGAATGAGATCAATTCCAATTCATTTTATTACTCTCTTCTAAGGCTTAACCAATAGCTTTTGCAGCGTAAGACCGGTTCGTAGCGTCTTTCAAATTAATTATTTGTTAGTAAATGGGAAGAAGAAACTTGTGTTTTTTTACAATGGGCCCAATTTCCACCAAATCTTCCTAAAGATCTTTGTAATGCTGATTATATCAACAATTATTTCATGGATTCTTATACCAAATCTAAAATCTAATGAGCAACACAACGATACATTTTTAGAAACTAAGTTCATGGACTTTTTTTTTACTTTCAAACCGGTTACTCTTCAAAAAATTACAGATGTCATTAATAAACAAAAATTCTACACTATTGGCCCAGATGGACTAGCGGCAAAAATGTTACAATTTGCGCTACAGTGGATATCTGTACCACAGACTCATATTATTAATATATCATTAGAACTATTGTTCTTCATCCTCAATGGAAAATGTCCTGTACCAAACATATGCCTAAGAAAAAAAATCCTGAAGAACTTAGGGATCTACATCCTGTTAGCATGTTTTCTGTTCCACTAAAAATTGTAGAATCAGCTACATATGAACAACTGAATATGTCTATCAAAATTCAATAATTCCTTCTAATCAGTCCTGATTTCGAAAAGGCTTCAGTACTTCTACACTACCAAGTAATATAAATGACGAAATTGTACGAGCCATTGACAATAGAAAAGTCAACTCTTTGACATTACTGGATATGACTAAAAGCTTTTGGCTCCTTGGATATTAATTCCCTAATTGCAAAATTAAGTTATTATGGCATATCCGGAAAAACTTTTTCTGGTTTCAAAATTATCTGAATGACAAACAGTATACTGTATTAATACTAGATACTTAATCAGTTTTATGCGGCGTTCCGCAAGTATCTATTCCTGGACCACTTCATTTTAATATATTTATTGCAGATATCTTAAGACTATATTCAAAACTATACACTAACACTAACGATATTCAATTAATATATAGTTTTTCTCCTTCCGAATTTCAAATGGCAGCATTTTACATCAATAAAGACTTAAATCTTATATACCAAGACATAATCCTCTCAAGATTAGAAAATTTTGATGTACATGCGTTCTAAATTAGAATTATATATTCATTTGTATTTACACTTTACTTTACATGTGGGTGCTTAATTGTATCTATATATAGGTATGTATTTGTATATATTATATTATATTTAAATGTAAAAGTTGTTTTGTATATGTACATGTTATATCCTTTCTTATTTCTATACTCAGGAATTGTTGAAAAACAACGTTGTTGATACACTTCCCTTTGAGAAGATTTGAAGTTGTTCTGCTTATTTTTTTCAATAAACGTATTGTATTGTAATTACGTTGCTTTTGGATCACATTTCTATACTATCTCCCTGTATATAAAAATCGACAGAGCATACTGATAGCAGACGGTATATAAATTTAAAAAATATATAGTAGCCACAAAAATTCACTACACCTAGTTACCTACTTTATTCTGTACTGCAAGAAACCATATTAAGGCATTCCCGCAAAATAAATCTATTGATTGTTTCTTCTACACTTTTTTAATTTAAGTAAAATACAAACCCCCAAAATAACAAAGAGAGTATATTTAGGTCGTCTGGGAAAAATATTCCTTAAACATAATATTTTTAGTCGCAAACTCCTCTATAAAATCCTTATTTTACTATAAGGAACGTAACCAGACTGCAACCAACAGCTACTCTCCAGGCTATGTGCCCCACCGAGCGCTGAATTTCAAGTTACAAGTCTGGCGGGTTAAGTTTAATAATTGCATATTACTATCAAAACGCTAATGCTTCGATTGCAACAAACACCAGCCGAAAGACTGATCCTACTTAAAGAAACTCTCTTGCCAGTCGTCACACACCACTTGCAGACTGCAGTTTCGAGCTGTTGGCTCTCGTCAGTGCAAGGTAAGCATGTGACGACCGGTACGAGGATCCTTTGACTATTTGGTACATCCCGGTATTTTTATAATAGCGACATGTAAAATAGTCAGCAGGCGCCATCTAGCGGTCCAGTGTCTGTTGCAATTGAAAAATAAATAGCCTGACTGGGCTTAGCATAGCTCAAATGTGCTTTTAGAGGGCGGAATATTAAACATAATATTTTTAGTCGCAAACTCCTCTATAAAGTCCTTATTTTACTATAAGGAACGTAACCACACTGCAATCAACAGCTACTCTCCGGGCTATGTGCCCCGCCGAGCGCTGAATTACAAGTTACAAGTCTGGCGCATTAAGTGTAATAATTGCATGTTGCAATCGAAGCATTAGCGTTTTGATGGTAATATGCAATTATTACACTTAACGCGCCAGACATGTAACTTGTAATTCAGTGCTCGGCGGGTTGCAGTCTGGTTACGTTCCTTATAGTAAAATAAGGATTTTATAGAGGAGTTTGCGGCTAAAAAAAATCGGCAGCTACTGGAACCGGCTGGAACCTCCCCACTCGGTGGATCTTTGAAGCCGAAAAGAGCATTAAATTGTGTAACAAAACGGCACTAAACGTAATCCGATCTCATCCAAAACCTTTTCAGATCTTCTGGGGCACTAAAAAACCCTCAACTTAATGAATTTACAATCATCTATGCGAGTTATTACCTACATTATCGCTCGTTGAATAATATACTATTAGGATATTAACAACTTTAACATCACTTGAACGACTAAGAAAATCTAGTTATCCTAAATACTACAGATTTGTAAAGCAACAAACTGAAAATTGGTAAAGTGATAATCTATAATAAATTCACCAACGAAGATACAGAAAGTATATGATATTTTGATATTGTTACTTCTACCTTTAAAGTTTGTGACAATCCACTAAAAGTTACAAATATGCCGAAATCTTATTAACATGACATGACATGAAATTTGCTCATTGCAATCCGATCGCTCGCGGCTGTCTTTGTTAAATCAAACATTAGCATTTCAGTAATTTTACTAGATTTTAGAGGAATATTTGTAGTTTAATTCTTTGATTTGTCTGTATATATATTTAAAAACGGCACTAAACGTAATCCGCTCTACTTGTAGAGCAGTGAAGAAACCCTCACACGTGAATTGACACGAGATGTGACGAGTTTCACGATGTAACCGCTACGCGCATCGATCATGTCATGCGAAATGCCATATTTGCTTTGTTTTTAATTTTTTTCACACGGAAACCAAATCGAAAGGGTGGAAGTGTGATATATCGTTGAAATCAGAATTTTAACTGCTTTTTAATGGTTCCATTGTAAATTGAAAGTAAATATAAAATAAACAACTTGTTGCGTCAAAATGGCACTAAACGTAATCCGATCTCAACCAAAACCTTTTCAGACCTTCTGGGACACTAAAGAAACACACACGCAAAGTTTCATTCAAATCCGTTCAGTAGTTTCGGCGCTATCGTCCTAACACACATACACACATACACACACCAGACATTTTTCAAAAACCACTTTTTTGGGTTCCTAGGACCTCAAAACGTAAAGATTTGATGTTATCTCAATTTTCGTTTTTGAACCAATTTTAGTAACCTCTCACAATTTTATTGTGGAGAGGTTAATATTATGTTTAATATTCCGCCCTCTAAAAGCACATTTGAAAATATTCCTTCCTTGTTTTTTTGGAACTGTTTTTATTATATCAAAAATGCGGTGAGGGCAAACAATGCTCAATATTGGAATCAAATGTGTAACATAAGTATTCAGTCGCGAACGTCGAGTGGCATTATTACCACCGGTTTTATACACTGTTGTAAATATGTCAAAATGCCCATTGAAATTATCCAACTGAATAACCAGAAAGAAACTTGCGACGGAGTTCTTTGCCAGTCAGAATTTTATGCAGCAGCCCCAATAAAGAAGTAGAAGAAACAAAAGGAGCACGGTAAAACTTTAATCCGGGGGTAAAAACTAACACATTACCGGCGCACGGAATATATGCATTTTATTATTTAAAAGTTGGAACAAGACTTCGTGCCTCGTCGGGGAGAAAATTAACTTAGCGAACAATGTAAGGTCGATGCAAGAAAGTGTGCAACGTGCAGCCTAATTTATACCCACAGGATTATCGTGAAAGGAAGTAGCTTGCCGCGGAGGTAATCTCGTTCGGAATTGACACATGAACAATAAAGAAAACGAGGGAAAACATTAACCTACATTTGCGATCGGTGAGCTCCGTTTTAGGAACACTTACTTCTATTTCTATGGCGGCCATAATTAAATTAGACGACGGCTGGATTGCAATTATTGGAAATAATGCATTTCGCCTGGCGCATTTGAAATTGGTTGATTGTTGGCCATCGGAATTCTTGAGAAAGAACGGCGGCTTCTAAATACCGCCACTAACGTTCATTACGTTAGTGAACTCCCAGGAATCCTTATTTATTTAGAACCTAACCACAGAACAGGAGCTAAGAGATAAATAAATAACTAATAAGGTTAGAAAAGTTTTTAAAAGGTCACAATATATGATGAATGAATGAAGTTTATTTATCTCAAGGATATTACATGTCATAGTTTTATTTAAAAAATACAGATATGTTGAATATCATATAATTATACGCCTCATTACATTCATTGTTAATCCATAAATTCGTTTTTTCTTTTACTTTGATTTGTATAGGTGGAGCAACCGTATTAAGAGCTTCAAATATATTAATAATAAATCGTGATGATACAACATTCACAGGTATGATAGTACCATTCTATTGTATCAATATATTTGTCATCTCATCATAATTTATTTTTTCTCTAACGTTTTTTGTGACAATTTTATTTTTTCGGTTTTTTTAAATTTAATTTGTACTATTGGATGGTCGGTTATTGAATAAATTTTTTCTACAAATACATTTAATGTAAAATCATCACTTATTACAAGATCTATTAAACTACTTGTTGTATTTGTAACGTTTCGTGAAGTCTTTAAAGAAGAAAAGTTATCGATAAATTCTTTAAAACGCGATGAAAGTATAAAAATATTGCCAGCAGACAAAGGTAATGCCACAGTCATTATAGATAAAGATATATATAACACAAAAATCGTGACTTGTAAATGAGGGACCCTACTCAAAACTAAACAAAGATCCAACAAAATCAATAGAGAGCAAAATTTACAGAAATTTGTTTAAATACAAACATGAATTTAATGATTATGAACGAAGGAAACTTACACTACATCATAGTAATCTTCCTCATTTTTATGGCTTACCAAAGACACATAAACAAAATATTCCTTTAAGACCAATTGTTAGTTCTATTAATTCACCATGTCATAATTTGGCAAAATTTTTACTTAAAATAATTGATCCATTATCTGGAAATACCGATTCATATATTAAAAATAGTAAACATTTTATAGAAAAAATGTATGAAAACAATATTCATGAATCACACCTGATGGTTAGTTTTGATATAGTTAGTCTTTTTACCGATGTTCCGGTAGATGAGACCTTAAAAATAGTTAAAGACAGGTTGCTAAATGATAACAATTTGGAAACTAGAACTAAATTAAGTGTAAATAGCATAATGGAACTCTTAACAATGTGTATAAAAACAACCTATTTTCAATTGGACAATGAGTTCTATCAGCAGGATTTTGGTATGGCTATGGGGTCTGCATTATCACCAATTTTAAGCAACATATTTATGGAGAACTTTGAGAACACACAAGTTCAAAATTGTATAAACAAACCGGTTATATTATGGAGATATGTTGACGACATCTTTGCAATTTGACCTCATGGTGTCGACTTGCTAGATGCTTTTTTGGAAAATATAAATAGTAAGGAACCGTCTATTAAATTCACATTAGAAGGAGAAAGTAGGAATGAACTACCGTTTTTAGATGTTTTAATTAGAAGGGTAAATAATACAATTGAAACAAGCGTTTATAAAAAACCAGCACATACTAATAGATATCTAAATGTTAACTCAAATCAGTCAATAAATGTTAAAAGGGGTGTTGTAAAATGTTTATACGATAGGGCCAAAATAATTTCATCTAATAATGAAATATTAAATGACGAGAAAAAATTTATCAAAGAGGTTCTAGTACAAAATAAATATACTGAAGCCTTTGTTGATAGAGTTTTCATAAATGCTGAAAATAGGGACAATCAGGTACGACAAAAACCTGAACGTCATTATACAGCAATAATTCCTTATGTATACGAATTATCGGAAAAGCTACGCCGTATAGGTGACAAACTTGATGTTAGGACGATATTTCAAACGGGGAACACTTTAAGATCTATTTTAACAAAAACAAAACCGATGAACAGGGAGCAGAATTCAAAAAACTGTATTTACAATATCCCGTGCGAATGTGATAAATGTTATGTGGGAGTCATCCAGACCTTTCAGTGTGAGGTTGGATGAGCACAAGAATTACATTAGAAATAATGAAATTCAGAAAGCAATAATCTTATTAAATAAAGACAAGTGCGTATCGAATGGTTCTGTAGATATTTGTACAAGTTGGCTACCAATGTTAAAAGAAGAACTTAACAAACTCAACATTATCTAAAAGAAAATATCATCAGTTCTATGTTCTGTGTAAATAGTAAGTATCTATGGAAATAACATAAACAGAATCTTAAAGGTGTGTATTTGACATACACAGCAAAATAAGAGTTCTTCCGAAAAAGGCTTTGAAAACGGAAAGAGATTACTTTCCCAAACGTCAGCAAAATACATTATTTCTGTGTTTATTCTGATTTATATTATTTGCAAAACATAACCTCTGACTATTCCTTTGGCGTAAACGTCACGGGCGCAGAGGCTTTTTTCCAATAATTCTATTATTTTGTAGATTCGGTGATTTGTTTTTGAAGAGGACAATAATACATGTGGTAGAAAACCCAAATAATAGGAAAGAATAATCGTAGAATGCCACAAATAACTTTCAGACAATATTAAGTCTTTTACAAATTGTATACAACCAAAATTTTCTACTAACATTTGGAGATTTTTCTTTACATAATCTGCTACTACAGAGTATTATTGCGGACAAAAAAATGTAAACGATTTTTTATCAAGTACTTACAAGTATGTTTCTTTTTTTGAAAAAATTTAAATTCTAAAAAATGGAAGTTTTTACGGCAGTTATGTCAACCATATTATTTTGATAAAACCAATTATAATGGTTGTAATATTTTACAGGAGCCTACTCAATACATCTTTTGACCTCAGATGCTCGTTGGCAAGCAATAAAGCCGTCTTAAAGCCCACATGTATAGCGAATCACTTTTTTACAGCTTAGTAGAAAACACTTTCACTTCCCTCGCTTACCGAGACGTAAACCGCAGTGTAAGTTTATTACGACGAAGTTGCTCTCTCAAAGTTCATTTAATTTGTTAACCTCAGACAAGCCATAGAAACATACATAACGCCACTTTTCATGTATACTCAAATGTCATTACCATATAGATCGTTCTGTGCGTTCGCCTGGTGGTATACGTGCAATTTCGCAGCTACCGTGCGGCCTGCTGACTAAAAAACTACGCTTTAAACCTGACGTAAATTCAAGAAAAATCGTGAAGGTTGAAGTTTACTGCCACCGAAAACGTAGGCATTTTGCACTAGTGAATATCTCTAGCGGTATTCGCAGCAAAGATAATATTCCTTTGCGAGAGGTAATGTTGTTAACGTAAAAGTTAGCCATTTGTACGGTAACTTTGAAACTGGAGCTACTTGAATTTTGTCGATATAGTAGTAGATACTGTGGGAATGAATAGACTGACGTTACTGACAGAACATGGAAGAATTTGAATTCGCAATTTGGAAGTTTGACAGAGTACAGATCATTATACAGGGTGTCTCGCCAGAAAGTGCATCGATCGATACACGGAAAAGTTCACGCTAGAAAATTTTGAAAATTTAGGGAGCTACTAATCCAACTAAAATAATTACAAACATCTGGCACTTACGGTTAAACCGAAATTCGATATTAACTTGCTTATTTTAAATTTAACACCCTGTATATTTTAGGGTTTTCTAAAAACCTTTATAACTTAACACACTATATTTTGTTATATCAAGTGATGTAAAATTAAATTCCTTTTTTTCTGATATGGCATTGTGGGGTTTAAGTTTGAAATATTTGCGATTTTCTAATAGTCGAGTCAGACAAGCAAAACATAAAGAATTGTTTCCCGTGTCAATTTTTTTTTAACATGTTAGTTACATCGAATATTATACGAAATAGACATTTTCTACCTTTTGTATTTTTTCGTCAATTTTTTCGAATAATTTCACCTTTTTTTTTGATAAAAGTCAATTAATTAATTAATTTTTGATACATTCTGATCTAATTTTTTGAAAGAGCATTAAAAAATATAAAAAATCAATAATTAATTAATTAATTTATAATTAATAAAAAATTTATACGTATACATATTTATATTTAGATATAGATCAATAAAACCACTATTTGTTATGCAAATGTATATTTATTGTATTTAAATACTGTGTAAAAAAATGGAAACATTTTACTCGAAATTGAAAAAAATGTATATACGTGAGCAATCATATTAATCGCCTTCGTTTTGTCTCACTTGATAAAGAATCATCAGACTGATTTTCAGTATCGCTTGAAGCATAATTATAAAATGCATCATCATTTTCATTTCTATCAATTTCTTGATCAATCGACCTATCAGTAAATGATAATGAAGAATCTTCGCTAACATTGTCCTCTAACGCTGTGTCGGTTCTAAATGTACTTAGACTTTCAGTTACAGAAAATGTTTCAGAATTATTTTCCAATTCTTCATCAAACTCATTAATTTCTTATTTTTCAGGTACCAAACCTTTATCTTGACAGTTAAAGCAATTTAAGCCTTCACAGTACTTACATGCTACAGAGCGTTTTAATCCCAGTTTTTTACAAGAACATGCTCTAGTCTTGCACTTACTACCTATTGATTTGCAACTGCATGCAATTGATTTTATTAGTGAATCTGGTAGTGGCTTAAGGTTTCACGGAAGAGTCACAGGTAATAAGCCACTGAAGGTCATGTGCCATCCGTAGTTGCATGCCGGCTTACGATTTACTGGGAACCACCATTTTTGGATATGATAATACACTCTTGATTGTTGATTTACAGCTTGTGGGGTGGGTGGTAGCGAAGTCACATGCTGTTGATGTGTATTTTTGAAAGCGATTAAATTTCAATTTTTCCAAACTTATTTTTTTAATTGGGTTCGATCCGCATAACCCTTGTATGCAATCTACGGCTACTGAAAATAGCATAGTCTCTGTTGCTTTAAGATCATAGAAAACAAGTATGTCTTTTTTCAAAAAATTATATTTTTGCAAAGTAAAACAAATTTTATTTTTTCCAATTCCTGCAAATACAGCCGTACTATCGCAACCACAAAAAGCATGTATAAATAACAACACATGATCTTTTAAATCTGTTTTTTTGACAGAATATTGTGAATAATATTTGTCTGTCGTTTTTCCTACGATAGGTTTATGAAAATAAATATTTTCTGATAAAGATGAAGCAAAATGTGTTAATAAAACTAGCAAATCTGTATCTTGACCGACAATTCCATTATCGCATTCTCCATTTTCGATCCCCGGTCGTGGAAGTGGAAAATACTGTGAGAGGGATTTTTTCACTGTACACGGATGTTGGGTGTGTGTCCCTTGTCTCTAAATGTAGCCCCCTCCCACACAAAGCTCTTCTAGAGCCTTCCTGGATAAAGGGGGTCGTAATTACCTGTGGTGTTATTTATTTATTATTATTATTATTATTTTTCGAAACAGCGGTACGAATAATATTTGCATCAGCATCTTCTTTGCATATTTCATGTTCAATATTTTTATTTTTAAATTGATTACACAAAAAGGAAATAAATTGCTGTTTATTTTTACTGTGGAATGGAAACATTTTTTGGTTTATGTGAGGTGCTGTATGTATGTCAATTATATTTACTTTAGTTGAAATATTATTGTGCAATCTCCTCAAATGTTCTGAATTTTTCGTGCTATTACAATCAGTACTAAATCCATAAAAAATTATACAACAATTCATAGTGGAACAAATTATTATAACTCGTGTTTAAATTATAGCGGTTTATTTGACTTAAATTATTTTTCAAATTCTGTTCAGTGCCGACAATTTTGAATTTCTAATCATGATAAATATTCATTTGTTTTTAATTGTTTAATTTTTTAATGCTATTTGTACAGAATATAAAAAATGTCAAAAATGAATTATTAATTCAAAAACAATTGAGTTTTATCAAAAAAGTGGAATTTTTTGAAAAAAATTGACGAAAAAATACAAAAAATCGATTCTTTTTATATGTATGTAATATTTTTTTATATATAAATAACTTTTTAATGCTCTTTCGAAAAGTTAGATCAGAATATATAAAAAATTATTTAATAATTAAAAAAATTGAGTTTCATCAAAGAAAATGAAATTATTCGAAAAAACTGACGAAAAAATACAAGAAATCAATTTTTCCATTTTTTTTTTTTCAAGTTTAAATTTTTTTCTTGTTCACCATCAACCTACATTTCTTTAAAAAGAAGAACCTCATACGATGCGATGCACAAAAGTAATTGGCCAGTCAAAGTTAAAATTTGAAGTCAATTTTTGGGACTTGTATCAGATATTTTGACTTGAAATATTAGCCAGTTATTGTTCACACTATATAGTATAATTTCTGAATTTCATCAAATTTCACTTAAAACATCCGAAGTTATAACCAAAAAACCAAAATTTAACATTTTCAGTTTTTTTTTTGAGGTTATGTGTGCAAATAGAAATTTCATATTGTAACCGCTGATAGCCTATATTATAACGAACGGCCTCATTTTTGTTCGCTTTTCTTGGACCTACATATACCGAGATATACTCATCTATATTTAGAAAGAACGACCAAAATGGTCGATATTTCACAAAATGGCCGATAACTTGTGTAGAGGTGGTTGCTAGATGTAGAAAATGTCCATTTCGTATAGTATTCTATGTAACTAACATATTAAAAAAAAAATTGACAGTGGAAACACTAAAATTTGTCCGACTTCACTATGAGAAATTCAAGAATTGTTAGTAAAAGTTTTATCAAATTAGCCATGATTTGAAACAATCTAGTAACAAATGTACTACAAGTTCTTAATATCACTTTGTCACATTCTCTATAAATAATAAACAAACTCAAAAAGTCTTCGCGGGTGTAATTTACACGTCCTGGCATTTTTTGACATAAAAAATGACTGATGTTACTTACCTACTGCTTTATTATTATTTTACATAACTTGATGTAAAAAAATATAGGGTGTTAAATTTGATCTAAACAAATTTTCGCGATTCGAAACTTACAAAATGTAACATCAAAAATAGAACACTTGGTACAGTATTATTGCATGTAATGCAATTGAAGAGTGCAGCTCTGCTTCTTGAAGGGAAACTGAAGAAAAAAGAAACACAGCATGAACTATAATTTTTCCACAACGATGCAGAACGCAGGGAAAAGCCTCCACTTAATACAATGTTATTTTTCGCAGCAGTTAATGGCCCTGGCATAAACACCAATATTAGCGATTGTGTTAAAAACATTAGCGCCTAGAACAGCATCATTTTAAAGAAGCATATCGTAATCCTGTACATATTTTCTTTTTTTCAGTGGAACTGTACAATAATACACCCTTAAGGGCAAAAGGTTTTATACGTCACTTTCAGGATTTAAACTTTTCCTTTTATGTCTGTCAAAGTAAGTTAGATGGAGTATGGGATCTTTTAAAGTTTGTGGGTCACCTGAAGCGGTGGAGGACAGAGAGGAGAGCTAATTTTTCATTCCTATTCGATACCGGACTAGAGAGTAAACGTGCCTATAATTTAAATTGAATTTTAACCTCTGCAAGAAAACACAATTTTTACATTCGGCTGTAACAAAACTAGCTGACTACGTAACAAATGCGGGCGGGTCGTTGAATTCAACTATGTTTTATGTTTAAATCGACATTGAACGTCGATCTTTTGTACATTGTATGAATCCTGCGATGCTTTATGCCGCGATAGTGTGTAAATGGACGAACAGGAAAATTAAAAAATATTCTCTTTGAAAGAAGTCTCTTAGAAACCGGATAGTTCGTACTTTATAATTAATAAATTGGAATTTAAAGGCTTAATAAATCATGAAAACTTTCAGCTTACTTCCTTTGTTAGGAACTTTTATAGATTTCAGCGACGGAGAGTTTTTAATTTTCTTCCAATAATTATAATAGTTGTTGATGTCTTCGGTTTTTATCGCGCTCAAATGACTCCATTAATATTAATTTCAACTGGAACGTGTCATACAGACAAAGATGGAAAGAAATTAATTTAGTCTCTTTAATTCCCAGTTTATAATGCGCAATATGTAAATCTAATTTTTAACACAATCTGTCCATTTAAGATGATAGTAGACTAGAGTATAGAGCATGTTTGTTACGAATACGCTTTGTCAGACTCTCTGTCTTATTCTGGGTTCGATTCACGACTTCGACACCAGCAAATACAATCTACTCACTTAATTTCGTTATATGGCAATGTAGCTTAGTCGACTGAACCATGTTGTGTGGTGAACCACATACTGTCTGTAGTGTTCTAGATTCGATCCACAACTTCGGAACCAGCAAATAAAATCTATTTCCTTAACTTCGTTATATGGTACTGTAGCTTAGTCCGCTAGAGCATGTTGTGTTCTGGGTTCGATTCACAACTTCGACACCGGTAAACAAAAGCTATTCACTTAACTTGGTACGATAGCGCAGTCAGCTGGAGCATGCTGTGTGGCGAACATGCTTAGTTATCCTGTCTGTCTTGCTCCGTGTTCGATTCACAACTGCGTCACCAGCAAATACAGTTTATTCACTTTGTTACATGACACGGTGCATTTTGTGTTACGAACACGCTTGGTCAGACTGTCTGTCGCACTCTGGGTTCGATTCACAATTCCAACATCGGCAACGTCGCTGGGTAATGAATGGTGTCTGCGTCCTTTTAAATGTGCAATCCTCTTTCGGACCCACGCAAAATATTTGATTTTGTGTTAAAAATTTGTCTGAGATTAACAAGTTATCTTGTACTACCGAAATTTCCGCGGCTCTATGACTTTATAACATTGCAGGTACGCTAATAAATGCAGCGATAAATCTACTTAAAAATGTATTTCCTCGCAGAAGGAATATCGAACGAAATAAGCTAAAAAACCTGCCGTGTTCCCATTAAAACTTAAATAAAGTGATATATAACTCCTTTTTATCTTACAAGTAAATTTCTTTGAGAACCCATCGGAAACTTTTGTACGAATCAAACAACTAACTTTGCTATAAAAGGATCTCCCACGACCCCCAGGATACAAACGTAAATTTCGAGGAGTTCTTTATCTCCTTTTTGTATTTATTGCCAAGCGAGACGTTTGTATAAATATATTTCAAATTAGCCCTGAAAATTTAATAACGACGAGCAGAAATAACGAGGTTTAAACGCAATACCCAAATCTTATTTAAATATCAAAAGCCTTTGAAAGGAGGGTCGGTATTCATAATTTTTGTTCGACGATTTTTCTTTAATTTTTTTGCGAGACGTCTCATATCAAGCCACTCGAGCTTGAATGCCCCCATAACGAATATTGTTTTTACAGAACGATAGACTCGAATCCGCGATCGCGACCGCGTACCAGTAGCGAATTTTTAATACAGAAAGCATTCATTTAGTATACGTTTATCACTTGGTTAAAGAAGTCATAGAAAAGCGTAAAGATCATCGCCGACACTCAAGATAAGCAGCGCCGAAAGAATGTAGGGAATATCTTGTTTTCGCTACATTCTCTGCAAATGTATTAACCCTCACTTTAGTATGCAGCATGTTAATAATAATAATAGTGCATCAGTATTAGCTAAAAAAGCTACAATAGAATCTTAACAATGTATAGAACAAAAGTCCATTAATTATTCACTAGCTTATCTTAAATCTATACATACAACAATAACTGTAAAATAGTTACCAATAAATACCAAATATTTCAATTCCATTAAATTGCCATGCCTCTCTCTACCACCATGCCATTTGTACTACGAGTATTATATCCATGACTATCTCGTACAAATTTCAATTTATCACATAAATACCTTGGAGCCATACCATGTTTTATTTTAAATATAAATTGTAGTGATTTTAAAACTGTACGTTGTCTTAAGGTTTAAAAAATTTAAAACATTGTGTCTATGGATGTATATTTGTTGCATTTTAATATTATCCTCATAGCAGGTTTATACATATATGTTAGGTTCTATTTATCACATAAGGTCCCTATTACATTCTTCTTATCTGTTAATAAGAATAGTAAAAAAATGCACTACATATTTTGCATGGTTTTGTAGACAAAATGCGAAAACATCATTGAATTTGTCTGCGTAAAGAAAGTTAATTTCACAAATAAATACACCCAAAAATGCAACGAAATTGCGGTTTATAATTTGTCTCCGTTTAAAGCCTCCAGGGACTGGCCTAGATGTTTCAGTTGTAAACAAAATATCCGGGTGTTTCAGTTGTCGGGACTCCCGGTTTGGGTTGAAATATATCGATGCCCGATACGGAATAACCCAGACCGCTGTTAAACGGCAGTTAAACCCGATACGTTAACTGACACATTATTAGTCACGATAAGTTCGGGGGCTCGGGCTAAGCCTACCCTCCTCGAGCCGGAAGCCCCCACCCCGGCTCTTACCTACTTCCTGCGGAGCTGAAATATGAGACAATGACATAAAGATCGAAGTGGCCTTAATGTTCACGTCTAGCTTTTCAGGCGTTCAATTAAGCAATCGAGTGATTAATTAGCCGTCAGGAAAACCGAGCCTGTGCCGCGCAGTGAATGACGGCTCCTTGTTAGCCCCTCTGTTACATAAAATTGTTGTCAATTTTCGGTTTTGTCATCCAGCGAACGGCTGAGCAGTGACAATCGGCTTTTAATAAGTTTCTGGGAAATTTTAATGCCATTCAGTCGGGTTGCTCGCGAGGAATTGAAAACGTCGGTAGCCCCACTGTAACCTTTGTTGTCGGGCGAGATTGTTCTTGGGATTAATTAGCTGGGAGAGATGTTCGTGCCGAATTCGTCCAATAAGGCTGCCTCCCCAGCGATGACTCTGCTCTAATAGTGTGGAGGGATTGCACGAGCCAAAGCTCTAATTAATACATTCTGCTATAACACTGAATTAGATTTCAACATTTTACTATTCGTTTGTTGAAGTTATATAATTGTTGAACATTAGAACACTCATAGCAGTTTTTTTGAAAAAATAAATTAATTTTTAGATATAATTGTCAAGTTATTTCACATGTTTTGTAATTATTTTCGAAACCTCAAATCTATGCATTTGCGAATCATCTTCTATTAAGCATGTTTCTCTACAATAAATAGTATGATATAAGGTTTGAAATAGTTATTTACGTTACAAGTCCGGAAAGTGATGTGTTACGATACGAGTTAGATGTTTACAGACGAGGCGAAAGCTGAAAAAACTGCTAAATTTTGGTTTTTGGTTATAATTTCGGATGTTTTAAGTGAAATTTGATAAAATTTTCAGAAATTATACTTTATAATGTGAACAACAACTGGCTAAAGTTTCAATTCAAAATATCTAACACAAGTCTCAAAAATTGACTTCAAATTTTAAAATTGATTGGCCAATTACCTTTGTGCATCGCATCGTATGACGTGCTTTAAAAAAAATGTAGGTTTTTTTAATACACTTTACGTTGGTGACAAGAACAAATTTTAAACCTGAAAAAAAAAAGTGGAGAAAATAGATTTTTTTTGTATTTTTTCGTCAATTTTTTCGAAAAATTTCACATTTTTTTGATAAAACTCGATTAATTCATTTTTGACATATTTTGATCTAATTTTGCGAAAAGGCATTAAAAAATATAAAAAATCAATTAATTATAAAAAAAATTATACGTATACATATTTATATTTAGGTATAGATCAATAAAAGCACTATTTGTTATGCAAATGTATATTTCTTATATTTAAATACTGTATAAAAAAAATGGAAAGGAAAAAATATATATACGTGAGCAATCACATTAATCGTCTTCGTTTTGTCTCACTTGATAATGAATCATCAGACTGATTTTCAGTATCGCTTGAAGCATAATTATAAAATGCATCATCAATTTCATTTCTATCAATCTCTTGATCAATCGACCTATCAGTAAATGATGATGAAGAAGCTTCGCTAACACTGTCCTCTAACTCTGTATCGGGTCCACATGTACTTAGACTTTCAGTTACAGAAAATGTTTCAGAATTATTTTCCAATTCTTCATCCAAATCATTAATTTCTTCTGTTTCAGGTACCAAATCTTTATCTTGACAGTTAAAGCAATTTAAGCCTTCACAGTACTTACATGCTACAGTACATTTTAATCCCAGTTTTTTACAAGAGCATGCTCTAGTCTTGCACTTACTACCTATTGATTTGCAACTGCATGCAATTGCTTTTATAAGTGAATCTGGTAGTGGTTTAACGTTTCTCGGAAGAGTCACAGGTAATAAGCCACTGGAGGTCATGTGCCATCCGTAGTTGCATAGAGGCTTACTATTTTTTGGGAACAACCATTTGTGGGTTTGATAATACACTCTTAAAGAATGTTGATTTGTAGCTTGTGGGGTGGGTGGTAGCTAAGTCAGCTTACATGCTGTTGATGTGTATTTCTGAAAGCAATTCAATTTAAATTTTTCCAAACTTGTTTTTTTTAATTGGGTTCGATCCGTATAACCCTTTTATGCAACCTGCGGCTGTTGAAAATAGCATAGTCTCTGTTGCTTCAAGATCATAGAAAACAAGTGTGTGTCTTTCTTCAAAAAATTATATTTTTGCAAAGACAAATTTTATTTTTTCCAATTCCTGCAAATGCTGAAGTAGTATTGCAACCACAAAAAGCATGTATAAATAACAACACATGATCCTTTAAATCTGTTTCTTTGAAAGAATATTGTAAATATTATTTGTCTGTCGTTTTTCCTATCATAGGTTTACAAAAATACATATTTTCTGATAAAGATGAAGCAAAATGTGTTAATAAAACTAGCAAATCTATACCTTGACCGACAATTACATTATCGCATTCTCCATTATTATTATTTTTATTCTTCAAAACAGCGGCACGAATAATATTTGCATCAGCATCTTCTTTGTATATTTCATGTTCAATATTTATTTTTAAATTGATTACACAAAAGGGAAATAAATTGTTGTTTATTTTTACTGTGGAGTAGAAACATTTTTTGGCTTATGGGAGGTGCTGTATGTATGTCAATTATATTTACTTTAGTTTAAAAATTATTGTGCAATTTGTGCACGTTCTGAATTTTTCGTACTATTACAATCAGTACTAAATCCATAAAAAATTATACAACAATTCATAGTGGAACAAATTATTATAACTCGTGTTTAAATTATAGCGGTTTATTTGATTTAAATTATTTTTCAAATTCTGTTCAGTGCCGACAATTTTGAATTTCTAATCATGATAAATATTCATTCGTTTTTGATTGTTGAATTTTTTAATACTATTTGTACAGAATATAATTTTTTTTTCGAAAAATTAAATCAGCATGTCAAAAATGGATTATTAATAAAAAAAATTGAGTTTTATCAAAATAATGAAATTTTTTGAAAAAATTAGCTAAAAAATACAAAGAATCGATTCTTTTCATATGTATGCGTAATATTTTTTTATATATAAATGATTTTTTAATGCTCTTTCGAAAAATTAGATCAGAGTATGTCAAAAATTAATTAATAATACAAAAAAATTGAGTTTTATCAAAGAAAGTGAAATTATTCGAAAAAATTTACAAAAAAATACAAGAAATCGATTTTCTCCACTTTTTTCAAGTTTACAATTTTTTCTTGTTTACCATCATAAAGTGCATAAGAAAACCTACATTTTTTTTAAAAAAACAGAAACTCATACGATGCGATGCACAAAAGTAATTGGCCAATTAATTTTAAAATTTGAAGTTAATTTTTGAGACTTGTATTAGATGTTTTGAATTGAAACTTTAGCCAGTTATTGCTCATATTATAAAGTATAATTTCTAAAATTTCATCAAATTTCACTTAAAACATCCGAAGTTATAACCAAAAAACCAAAATTTAGCAGTCTTTTCAGTTTTTATTTTATTTTTGAGGTTATGTGTGCCGATAGAAATTTCATATTGTAGCCGCTGATAGCCTATATCATAACGAACAACCTCAATTTTTTTCGCTTTTCTTGGACCTATACATACCGAGATATACTCATCTACATTTAGAAAGAACGACCAAAATGGTTGATTTTTCACAAAATAGCCGATAACTTGCGTAGCGGCGGTTGCTAGAAGTAGAAAATGTCCATTTCATATAGTATTCGATGTAATTAACATGTTAAAAAAAATTGACACTGGAAACAATTCCTTTTTCACTAAAATTCGATGCTTGCCTGACTCCACTAATTCGATTATTTAAAGAAAAAGTGTTAACTTTCAAAATTTTCTGGACGGCATGCAACATATTTTCTATAATGGCATATAAGTTTCGTTTATCACAAATGATCTTGGTTTTTCGTTTTATTATCCGGTATTTTACTTTTTTTGTGCACACGTTTACTCTGGAATTTTAAAATTCTTTCGTTCTAAACGTACATTATTCGTGAAGTATGAATTATATGATATGGTGCTTGAGTAATAGACGTTTCAATCTGTTTATTTGACAAAATTTTTGACTTTTTTGGTATAGTTGTCACCTTCCAGAAAGCACGTAATTTCAAATATTTTGATATATCAATATCTTCTTTTGTACTAAGTGTAGCTCGCATCATGGAGTAATTTGACCATAAAGTAGACCTTCAACTTTGTAGATAAATCGGAAAAGTATGCAATCACGAACGACATTTCAGTTAGAGAGGTCGTCTTTTTTTCTTGACAATAATCCATGAAACGTTTGTAATCGTATTCATATTTTGCCTTGGATTTATCCGTCAATAAATTTAAACTGACATTTTTAGTAACTTCTACTAACTCCGGTGGTGTCCCGGACACCTGAACATCATCATCACTGTCCATTTTAAATATTTTTTAATATTTTTTAGCGATAAGTAGGCATTAAAGCAAAATAAGTACTTTATAAGACTAAGTATAAGACGTTTATCACAAGAATAAACAAACGGTGATTTTCAAGGAGACGATTTCTTAGGCAATTAGATGGTAATGAAAAAATGTTATGCATCTATAAAAATTCCTTAATATATTGATTGCGATTTCAGAAAAAATAGTACGTGTGCCTCGTAATAAAAGCACATTCCCGGACTTCAATGCTTCAATTTACATCGTCGCGGACTGGCAGGTACAGGCAGAACCATGATGTGATTTGTGTTTGAAACATATTGTATATATAAATTTTAATATTAAATACTATTTGATTTATTATTACCCACAATTTTTGTTTTATTTCCTGATTATTTTATTTTACCGATATAATCGGTGTATTTTTATGTGTATATATATTGTTTTAAAGCAGGTTTTTTTCTTTGTAATAGGTTTCCTGTAAGTTAATCATATAATTACATATATTAGAAAGAATCTCATTTAATTTTCATTTCTTTTTAAACACTTTTGTATTTTTTAATCGATACTTAGTTCAATCTTCTTTTGGAGGACGTTTTTCATTTATTAATTTTAATTCTATTTCTTTTACATTTGGCATAAGATCGGCCCCCCGTTTCGTTTCTAAGTGTAACTACTTATTGTAACGCGCCGGGAAATATCACTTTGTAAACCATGATATATAATGAAATATATGAAATAGAAAATGATATGTATGTACAAATGAATAGAGTTTTAAATTTTAAATTGTAAATTGCGTCGTCCGGGAATGTATTGCTTTTACCACCAGATACACAATATAATTTTGTTTACTTGCATTTTGTTATACAAACACCGGCTGTATTTTCGTTATAAATTACTAAGTACTTGACGCAGTTTTTTAGAATAAATACGATCATCCGCCGTAATCTCAAATGCTACCTACACTCGTATATCTGGAAAAATAATACGACTGCTCTACAAACTGTATTATAGTATATCATAGCTTTACTCTTCCTTTGCTAGCTTTATTCTCAATGGATAAAACAAACTAATTCGCAGTTGTTAAATAAAGATAATGCTAACGTTAAAAGCTTTGTCGTTCAGTTTTGTTCGGAGCTGGCATTTTATTAACAGACGAGTTACGTTGTTGCATTTTAAGCGTTGTTTGCGAAAGTCAATATCTACTTGACAGCATCTGTGTATCGTCAATCAGTGAAAAATATAAGCCTAAAAGGGCTTTGGATTGTTTAACAAAGTAGTTTCTGCAAAAATACACTAAACGTTACGATAACGAATTTATCCGTTACTTATGGACCATAGTATATCTGTTAATATAATGTACGTATACAAGTCAAATTATTTGCTAAATACAATCAGGTAATTATACTGCACCATTTATCTGTGTTTAAATATTCCCTTTGCCACGTACCTATCGCTTTACATAACAAACACATTGCTTGCATCTTTTAAGTGCCTCACACTTAACTCAACGATATTGAATTATAATTGTCAGTTATTTGGTAAACTAACCTTTGTTACGTTTTTAATTAAAATTTTAACGAAGGTTTTTAGAAGATTAGAAAAATGTATACTAGTAGGAGGTCTACATGTAGAATAGTGTTCAACTTTGTTGAAAAAGTTATGTATTTGAAATTAAGCTTTTCTTCATAATTAAAAAAAAAATGTTAAATAGAATTCGCATTGAAAATGTAGTTTGCTTAAAGTCGATTTTATATTTTCCAATTTTAGAATACCCTATATAATTTATCTTCAGTTTGGCAACTGTTATGACTTCCTAAGACAAGCAAAACTTTTTATAAAGAATGACAAGAGTACGGTCCACACTGTAATTTTGAAGAAATTCCCTGTTATCCCACTTTCTATTTAGTACTCCGCAAGTGACTGTGTAACAAGTTGACTAGAACTGTATAATTTTTGCGTTAATAACTGTAAAGTTTCATAATGAAGCTTTAAGGAAACAATCAAAGTTTTGAGGCAGTCGAGAGCGATTATAATTAGAAGAAAATTAAAATTTCTGTCGTCGTTTAAACTTTTAAATAGCTCGCAACAGTTTCAGAAGTTTCGTTGATTCACTAAATGGTTAACAGGACAATTATTTGAGTAACTTACTTTTTGACAAGCCGAAATGTAAAACAAACTCGTGCAAAAACAATAGATCCATTTCTTGTATCATGTCAGATACGCTTGAAATAAACAGATGAAGTTAGGATGTAATTCTGCTCTAAGAATACTAAAGTAGATCCATGTCTAATTTATTTTAACAAGATGTTAATGTTGTCTGCAGCCATAGGACAGAATATTAGCACAAACGTCATTAACTCAAGTTAATAGGCTGTGAAAGTAAATTATATATAAAATGTTTCAATGATACCGATAGTGTTTCAGATACAAATTCTAGAGGATCTGGCCACCAGAGGCAGCTTCTCAGTATTTTGGTATATTTTGACCCTCGTTCAAGCACATTATTTTATGCAGCTATTTTTGTATCTTAGGAACTCAGTCATGTTTTTTATGTATCTCTGTTTACAGCACTTCAGGTGAACCAATTGTCTACAAGTCTACAAAACATTTACATTCATTTATACTTTGATACAATGTACATGTGGTTATTTTCCTTGCCCGTGAAATATTCTCATTCAGCTGTTATATAGTGTGCCCTATATGATGTAATGTACTTACTGAATTCTTACAATATAGTTTGTAAACAATTTATTACGGCAGTTCGTTTGTAAGATTGTAGGTTAAATTTGCAATACATGACATTTATTCACTTATGTAAAAATTATAGATTCACTTTATCGATTCGGTAATTTGTTTGAGTACGGAAGTCTACCTAAGAAACGAGGTTGTGTGCTTAAGTCGCCCATCAACAGATGGCAACACTTGTACCATTTTCTACGTTTTACAGCTTTCCATTTAATTAGTAAAAAGTAGTAGTAGATTTTTCAAATTTGTATATTGGTACCGTATTTAAGATTTTAATATAAAAAGTTTACCTTATTAGTTTTTTTTTTTTTTTTATACATTTATTTAACGTCGGCCTATTTCCGCTACTGAGGCCTAACACCGACGCCTGTAGACGAGCTACCCCCAACCAGGAATTTTGCCGAACCTCTTCCCTTAAGAAGAGTAGGGATCTTTTACTTGCCTAACATTTAATAGACAAGGGACCGACGGCTTTACATCCCCTCCGAAGGATGATATATCTCCTATACAACCCTCGCCTAAGGTTGTATAGCTTCCGCGCATACACTGATATACAAGCCGCTGGAAGATGTGTGAGGCGAGAACGCGGTTTCCGTTGGAATGGTCACCAATCCAAGTACTAACTGCGCCTGTCGTTGCTTTACATCGCATACCGAAGTATTACCTTATTAGTTAAAATCACCAAGAGATCATTTGCCTGCCGATTTTGTTCTGATTTAGACTTTCAAACGTTCTGTGAGATCCCCAGTAATTTATATTACAATCAAATCCACATTTCGTGTATTTAATTAACACAACCAGGTAAATTTTATTTATTAGTAATTTAAATTTCAATAATTTTCAATTTGTTCCTTAATGCAATTTAATTTTTTTTAAATAAATTTATATTCAAATCTTCTTATTAGGTAAGTAATTAAAATGCTACATGTCACCACATGGTTATAAAATATTCTTTTCTTTTTCATTTTTGGCAATTTATAGTTTGCGAATCTGCTTCTAAAATTTATATTAAAGCAGCTAAATTTATATTCAGCTAAATTTGTATTAATTCAGCTTCTAAATTTACATTTGTTCTGCACTGGATTTATTTTAATTCTGCTTCTACATTTACTTTTATGTATTAGGCAATGATACATATTAATTGCGTTTCGTATTGAGCAGATTTATTTAGCAGCCTTTTGTCATTTACGTTTAATTTTACGTAATTTCGTATTTACTTTTGCGATTTTAATTTTTTCCAAGCCGCATGGTTGAATAATATTTCTATGCTTTTGTTAAGGCATTTAAGCCTTCGATTTTATATCATTTCTACAATATTCATACATAATCCTTTGAAAACGCACTCTTGCAAGAATAAATTGCCAAAGATATTTAGATTCGATGGACCAGAGACAATTGGGGCCTGAATTGCAGTTCTGGAGCTTTCAACCATACTTAATCTCGAGTTCTAGGAGATTGGTTTAATTTTCACTATTAATTTTTTGTATTAATTATTCTTTGTTCGCTAATACTATTTTATAAACATAAAATTTCACCCAAATTTATATTCCGAACAACTTCACATTATTTACACACATTTTCTGGAGTTCTTGGGAAATAAGTATTGGAACGAGATTCAAAACCTGCTGGGAAGACAACAGTTATATTTCCAACTAGATGGATGTACACCCACAAAATGCAGCAATTGTCAGAACGTGGCTCAACTAAAATTTTCCCGGTAGGTGGATTGGACGTAGTAGTCCATTGATAGTCTGGCCGGCAAGATCGCCGAATTTAACACCCCTTGATTTGTATTTGTGGGGTACTCTTAAAAGCAAAGTTTATAAATCTCGACCACAAAAATCATAGTAGGCCACGCTATTACATTTTGCATAATTTAATATAACACAAAGAAGCGCTTTTCAAAGATCTATATTTTAAAATATATATATCTAAATCGGACATTAAATAAACTTTTTATAGGGGTGGTTCCAAGTAAAATGAGACACGCTGTATATTGAAAGTAATTTTGTATTTTGTAAAGATACGTCAGTCTACATTTCTCTGCGGCACAAGCATATGCAGACGATCTGGTTATTATGATAAGAGGCCAATTTGAAGTCGCTAGTTCAGGGTCAATGTAGTTCAGGTTTGGTTTAACAGACACGGGCTCTGTGTCAAATCTGGCAGAGAGCTAATACTGTTCACAAAAAGAAGAAAGATAAGCGATGTTCAGCTTCCTTCTCTTACGAATACACGAAGGCCACATGGAAGTTGAAACTGAGAAAACCTGTGCATCTCTGTGAATGTCCTAAACGAGGAATAAATTTGAAAATCTTACGTATACTGTTATGGTAATAATAATATAGGTGGCCCTGGTGTGGTAGTGGTCCCAAGAGCGTTCGATAATTAGAACCCACCTATATGAAATCCAAAGTTTGGCCTGTCTAGAAACAATGACCCTTCCAATTACTGCAACGAAAGCTTTCATTGAACCTTTGTAAGTTGAAGTGGAACTACAGGCCAGGAAAGAGGAAAGAAACAAAGATTCTCTCCAAATATGGAATGTCGAATACAACAAGCAAGGAGTTGATTGTCACTCTGCCATGGAATAACTGACATCGTCCCATCTACAGGTTTATCATTTCATATACAGTCGTATTCCTCAGTCGGAATGACTGAGGGTCGGATACAAGAAACGTTATATACGCACCGAGCAAAGTGTCAAAGTAGTGGCAAATGTGGATTGCCTCGAATATACAATACCACTACTAACTCATCTTCCACCACATATTTGTACCTACTAGACACGCCAGTGCTTATTAGAAAACATGGCCTGATTTTGTGTGAGCATTGCACAGTTGCAAAGACAATAATTTCCACAGTACGACGTATGTAAAATATAATGTAGCGGATCTAGAACTATTGGCCTTTAGCCTTCTTCACCCCATAATTCGAAGATATATGTCGGCTTTCGTCTCAAGACAGGAAAACCGTCAAAATATAATATACTGATGAATTTCATAACACTGTAATTTGGAATTCACACTTTCATGTACAATTTCCACAAGGAATGTCCCTGGCTATTTGCCCGAACCAGATTCATTCATCCCAAACTCCATTGCGTTAAATCCTCTCCGAGTGTCATATATTAGCTTCATCAAAAACATGTACGAGGCCTCGTTAATACCTTACATTCATATAAGGCGATAAAGCTTATCAGCAGGCTGGGAAATTGCATAGTGAACGATAATTTGACAGGGGAAAACGGATGAGATAGCGGAAGGTTTGGAGAGACGTAGGCTTTATAAGGGTAACGCCTATAGATATATTATTTTAGAAACAACGCTATTGCCACTCAAGATTATGATCATGATATGGATATAAAGTTTGCCAATTTGCAGATCTAGGTATGACGTATTGTCAGGATTATGTTGATCGAGTACGAATAATATAATATAAGTAGGTTATTTTAGTTGCAATTCATCCTAGGGATTGTATAGTTTTGGGAATGCACAAAATGATCAGTTGATCTGCAAATTCCCAACTAAAGCGAATCATGCTTATGTTCATGTAATGTATATATTTTATCATCTATCAATCTAGTTCTATTTATTGAATTTCTCGGTAATCTATCTGAATCTTTGACGGATGTGGACTTGTCTAGAAAGGTGAAAAAAGTTGTGAAAACATATTTTGTCCAGTGCTGATCCTACGGAATATCTTTTTTAAACAATTATTTTTTTTAACTAGCTTTTTCCTTTTTTTATTGAATATAACATGACAAGCGTGGGCTATTATGATTTTTTTCGGACCAGAAAATGGTAAAACCTTATTAGCGATTTCTTTATTTCAGCAACATCCCAAATGTGTTTGTACCAAATTTCGTTGAAAAAGTTGTATTTTGGATTTTTTCTCAGAGAAATAAAAATTCAGAAATTGCCGAAGAAATTTTACTGTTGCATGAGATTGTGTATTTATGAAAAGAGTGCCTTGACTGAAGTAACTGTCAATTGAATGATTCATTGTTAATAAAACAAAAATGGTCACTTTAGAAATTTTTAATTATCAAACAATTGATAATTAACATGATGGTTTAATAAACGTTTATTATATGAAATTATGGTTTAAATTTCGTTATCGTCTATTTAATCAATGTCTATGAACAGCGTTTATTTTATAAACGATTTTTCCACGTATATTATAAATGTATTTCTCCGAAAATGAATGAACCAACTTGTGATTGGTAAGAATTATTGTTTGTCTGAGCGATTTCATAGTAACTGCATTTTTTTATCACAGAAGGTATAAAACTCTGCATGGCTAGCGTTGAAGGGGTGGGTGAGACCAGTTACCATTAAATTAGAGGGACTTGAATTGGTTGAAACTTGCCAAAAAACCGCTATAGTTACAATAATAATGATAAATAGACTTTATTTCTGGATTTTAGTAAAGAGTAATGAACAATGTTGTGTATTGTTATCGTTGTCGAACATCCTAGGTCCTCAAGGGTGGAATAGTAAATCATAAAATAGTTCTACGTACTTAGCCAATCCCCCAGAATAGGTAAAGCTTAATATAACATAAAAAAGCTAGTACTAAATAATAAATATTAAAAAAAAATTACTATCTGCACACATATATGCGATTGAATTATTTTTCCTTGATATCAGTAGTTATATATAGGTAGGAGGTTTAAAATATGTACTTTTAAAAAATTGGAGATCATTATAATATTAACTTCCAAATTTAAAAACGGATACCTTCTAACTTTTTTATAATGTTGTAGACCGATCAATTCTAAATAATTTTGTAAAGGGAAATGTATCGCAAGTCAATAAAAACTTTAATTCTAATTTCCCTGTTACAATTAAAGAAAAATTATTATATTTTACAAAATAAGGCACTTTGAAATTAATTTGTTTCAATGTCATCTTATTATTGTTATGCAGCAATATATATTAACAATTTTATCATAAGTAGCAAATGATTTCTGATTTAAGACATGATTTGACTTGCAAAGTTATTTGAAATCGATTAGTCTATAATACTGTATAACAGAATTTCCCATTTAAATTTTGAAAGTTAAGGTAATTTTGGTAAAAATAAAGTGATGGAAACTATTTAATCATTTATGAAATAAGCTCTTAGTTTATAACAATAATATAAGAAAAAGTCTAGAAGAACTTATAGCGTATATTCATTAACAAAGATACAAGGGTGGATTCCCTTTAAAAAAATCTTCTTATTCTAAATTTTTTGAGAAAAACTAAGTTCAGATTTTCAAAAGAAAAAAAATTTAAATAAAAACAATTATAATTTACGATTACATTTAATTTCATTTTAACTATATAGTTAAAGTATATAGTATATAGCTTTATGAGGCTTTGAAACTTCTATAATTTTAATTTGAAATATGTTAACCTTACGCGAAGTCAGATATTTATATTCTCTGAATATATTATCTAAATTTTGGCATTGCCAAAAAAGCTTTGATAAGCTGAAGCAACACTATAGAAAATGAATTACAGTGGATAGAAAAGGTTTATTACACGTATACAAGCAACTGGAGAAAAGGTTTTTCATAACCGTGAGAAAAACCTTTACATCATATGTATTATCGACGTATATGGAATATGTTTATTTGAGGTTCTACATAAAAGTATATATCTCGTATATGATGTGACAACAATATAACGTTTTCTTAAGACGTATATATTTAGAATATGATGTACCATATATATACGTTTTTTTTAATACGTCCGTATTTAATACATGATAAGACAAATATATACGTTTTTTAGCGTGAACATTCGAACGTTGAATATAGGTTGCGATAAAAAATATATATATATCAGTCGTATAAACGAAATCAAAACGTTTATTAAACCATTTGGTGTTGCTTGGGAATTTCACCATTTTCTGACCCGAAAAAAAATCATAGTAGGCCACACTATTATGTTTTGCAAAATTTAAAATGCTACAAAGATGCTCTTTTCAAAGATCTATATTTAAAAAAATATATATCTAAATCGGACATTAAATAATTAAAATGTGACAAGTTGTATTATTACTAGAAAAAATTCTAAATTAAATTTCTATGCCAAGACTAAGTATGTTTTCACGAAATGTTAATAAAACAACTAATAAACAACCCCTTCTCAATTTTTGAAGCAAACTTAATTTTTAAAAAGGACATGAAGCGTTACCTTGACGTCCTTTAAGATGAAAGTCCTCGAGCAGATTAAAGACAAGTTTCATTTTATCATTCTCTTCTCACAGTCGTAAAGTGATCTTTTAATATAATAGACAAAAATGTAAATACGCCCCGAACAATGTTGTGTCTATCTCAAAGTTTATCTTTTAATTTTTAATTATATCCAGTTGTAAAATTTTTATGCCCGTAATAAAATGCAAAGTTACAAGAAGTTCCTCGGCGAGCTTTTAGAGTTTAAGTTAAATGATAACAAGTACAAGGGTGCTGCCATTTTAATATTGTATACTTGGGTTTAATGCTGCCTTTAAATAATCTCGACGGAGAGTAGAGATGATAATTACCATAGCTGTGTTTCAGTCTGCTAGATAACTTTGAGCTGGTTTTTATCATTGCGCCTTATCCTTGTTTATTTCAAATTGTATAGTTGGTATGTTAGTAAATCGAAGGTGCTTTCAAGACTTCAAATATGAATGATGTCATTTGGAAACTTGAATTAATCGAGTCTGGTCTCATGTCCACTCGATATACAAACGTACCTTTGTATCAGTTTGACTGGATAGCTTTGTAAATATTTGCTCCCAGCAAATTGTCCACGCTGTAAGATTCCTGAGATGCAATTCGCGATTCTCATACATGACTATTAAAATTATCCGTCAGCGATTTAATAGAAAAAAATAGCTACTAAAACTCCTACGCCTGTCAGTTTGAATAAAAGATATTTTACAAGGCGTTAAACTTTCAATCGCTATTCAAAATTGTATTTTATGTATAAGATTAATGTCCTGAGAATAAAATGTTCTCGTTCCACTTCTTAATCTGATTTATGTTGACTACGTAGCGTTTTTAAAATTCATCCGATTGCGCCTTGCAGCGTTTCCCATTTTTATGGAATTAAAATATATCTTTTGTCCAGTGCTTTTATCATTTATCGCTTTTACTTTATTGCCTCAATTGGGGTGAAAACGTGCAAATTTAATTATGAATTATGAGAAAGACAGTTGAAATATGATGAATAATCTTCTATTACTAGCAATTGTATTGTACGGAGTGTCAGAAGAAGGACGATTTTACTGCGGCAGAAAATGTTAAGGGGGAAAGATCGGTAAGTTAGTTTATTCTGGTATATGAGTGGACTTATACCTGACCATTCGATATGTTGTGACTTACTCCTACTTAATAAGGTTAACTTTTGATACAGCTGTCAACCTTACTGAATTGGCTATTTCATTGTTTCTATACCAGAGTAGTCAGGTACCTATACAGCTTCTGTGTAATTGACATACGGCCTTCTGACAGTTCCAAAGTGTTTTAGAGTTGAACTGATGGGATCCAAGAGTTTTAAGAGGTGCTTATCTGAGAATATCTTTATTGATCCATGTCTAGGATTTAGCCTGAGAAATGGTAGTGGCAACCAGGCTTGAAGCAATTCTAACTTGTGGATTACAAGTGGACACTACGGGATCAGTTGTCGAGGATATTTCTAGTACAAAAAAAAACTCAGTGTCGAATGTACAACATGGGTTGTTGTACGATCGTGAGCAAAAAAAATAGGACAAGTCGGTATTTTGTTAAAATCTAGTTGTGTACATCTAACTTTAATTTTTGTGATATTGTCAGTTAGTTGTCATAATTTATTGAAAGTGTGTAAAAAACGAATATGCCTCATATAAGCGATTTAGTTCAATCTGGAGTTATTGCTAAAGCATAAGATGGATGGTCAATGAGACAAATTGCACTGCGTTATAATATTGACAAAAAATAGGTGTGTAACATTTTAATAAAGTGGAGAATAAACGGTATGATTAGTAACAATCCTGGATCAGGGCGATGAAGGATATCAACTCAACAACAAGATTTGCAATTGGTAAATGCTTTAGTAGAAAATCCATTTTACTTAGTTATTCAGGCTGCTGAAGAAACGAATTTTTCTGGATCGAGTAGTACTGGCCGCCGGCGAGTAAGAGAATCGGAGCTACGCTGTCATGCAGCAGCACAGAAATACTTACTTAAAGCTGAACATAAACAAGCTCGAATAGAATTTGCGCTTGAATCTTTGGAACAATGTCATCTTTACAGACGAAAACACTTTCCAGTCAACACACAGCGGTCGTATTCGTGTTTACCGCCCTCCGAATACTCGATTCGATGAGAAATATATATCTAACAATGATAAAAGTGGTAGATTTTCCGTCAATATGTGGGCTTGGATATCGGCACGCGGTCCTGGTGTTTTGTGGCACATTGAGGAACGATTTAATAGTGAAACGTATATTAGGATTTTAGACAATATTATGCTCCCTTCTGTGTCACAATTATTTCTTAATAATGAGTTCATATTTCAATAAGACAATTGTTCCGTTCATACTGCTCATACCATAACTAACTGGTTTCAAGATAACAACATCAATGTTCTTAACTGGCCCAGTCATAGTCCAGATCTTAACCCTGCGGAAGAAGTATGGGGACTACTCGTAAGAAGTACCTAAAAACGAAATGTGAGACCACGGAATGCCGACGAATTACTGGAAATAGTAAATAATACATGGAAAAATATTATTACTAATGATTATTGTATAAGGTTATTTAATTCTATGCCAAACAGACTTATAGAATAGATAAATAGAAATGGTGCAATAACGAAATATTAATAGTTAGTTTTTTGTTAAGTAGGTAACCCTTTGTCCTTTGATCCAAAATTTCTACTAATCGTACCGTTTATTCTCCACTTTCTTAAAACGTTACACACCAAATTATTGTTAATGTTATATGCAGTGCAATAACTACAGCATTAAAATAAAAAATAAATTAAAAGTAATATCTGTTTTATTTCGGCTACTCATTAGATATTCAAATATAGACAGATCCTATTTTTTTCTGCTCACGACAGTAAAGTGTAAACGAACTTAACTGAAACCGTATAAAAACTAAAAGCCCGCAAAAACAGTCGGCATCGCTTTATTGTACATGGGCGGAGGTAAATAGAAATGCTTGTCATAAGAAAATGATAAGATTTTCGGGCGTTATTATATTATCCTCTGTTTCAAATGGTCTCCAGAAAGCCATGGTAAATTAGTAAATAATTAAAATATTTTACCTTTTATATAGTAGTAAATATTTATAAATATGAACAATAACTAACTAAACTCCTACGCTGGATATTATAACAGGTATTTACGCACTGCACTGGCACATTTCAGCAACTTCTCATAAGTCCACCATTTACTACTAGGAAACGATTTACGAGTTTTTTTTATGCTAGTAGGCCTGTCCGTTTTATTACCTTTAAACCAGTGCAGTCGTAGATGGTTCATTCAGGCCGATTATATTGCCAGCCTCGGACTCGCCTGCACAGTTTCAACTACCATTCGAATCTCGATACCATTGCTAAATATATAGGACAAAATATCAAGTTCAGTGCTTTAACATTGACCAGTTTCAATTGTCCTCGTATAAAGTATACCATTCTTTTAGCAGAAGGCATGTTGGAGTTGATCACATGCAAATAATTGATAAAAGGAAGAATAATTCCTTGATACTATTTTCCCATAACGTGTCTTGAAATGTCTGTATTTGTATCAGGGAAGTCATCCAACAACTGTTCCAGAAACATAGGCATCAACATACGCTTTGACGTGTACCGCTTACCGTAAGTGAATTTATATTCGTACAATTAATAAAAGAAGAAGATAGTAGTGATGTTATTTCCGATGCGAAAGATTTTCTTTTAGGGGCGAGCGTAGGTGCGTCTTTACTATGTACATACTTCGGTATGCGATGTAAAGCAACGACAGGCGCAGTTAGTACTTGGATGGGTGACCATTCCAACGGAAACCGCGTTCTCGCCTCACACATCTTCCAGCGGCTTGTATATCAGTGTATGCGCGGAAGCTATACAACCTTAGGCGAGGGTTGTATAGGAGATATACCATCCTTCGGAGGGGATGTAAAACCGTCGGTCCCTTGTCTATTAAATGTTAGGCAAGTAAAAGATCCCTACTCTTCTTAAGGGAAGAGGTTCGGCAAAATTCCTGGTTGGGGGTAGCTCGTCTACAGGCGTCGGTGTTAGGCCTCAGTAGCGGAAATAGGCCGACGTTAAATAAATGTATAAAAAAAAAAGATTTTTTTACGATTATTAAACAATTTAACTTTAACGCTTTGATTATAGTAAAAGCGTAAATAAAGATCGATTAGAGTGATTTTAAAATAAAACAAATATTACGCGCCCGTGTCAGCAATAAGCAGCTTTGAAAGTCATTAAATCTTTATTGCCTCGAGGAAAATAAACAAAATCACGGGGACGATACTAAAATTTCCATATTCAATTTTAAGTCGGCCGAAAGTTTTAATAGATCGGCGCGGAACGGCTGTAGTTATAAGAATTTTTCAATTATAGAGTTGGAAATATTGATTTAGGACGACGATTCTTTCAGATAACTCGCTATAACTAATCCTGAACTTTTCAGACATTGCCAATAAAGTTTGCGGGATCCTCGCAACCGCCAAATTTGTATGTGTATCGAGGAGACTGCTCACTATTTCTATAACTTTTTCTGCATTGAGGTTTGGAAAATTGTTCGGAAATCTGAACATCGGAAAGTTTCTTTCGAATGATTGTTTATTTGCTTTGAGGAGACCATCGTAATGGAAACCGGCATTGTTAAGAATGTTCGTCATCTTTTATTTATAGAAACGGAAACGAGAAAGTTGTACAAATCACGCCAGCAATTTTACTTACATATTCCTTGAAATATGTGATGAAAAATGATGCAATACAGGGTGTTTAAGTACGATAAGAAAATCCATTAGCCGATTATATAGCCAATGTCATAGCATAAAACTTTTAATGAAGGTACGTCCTAAATTACTTCGTAAGGATAGCACTGGAATAATGATGACATGAAAAAGGCGATTTGCAGATAATATCTTAACACTTTCGCACCAAATTTTGTACAGGTTTTCGAGAAAAATGGCTTGAAATGAACTACGGATATTTTGAGGAAAGTAGGCGATGCATGAAATATATAAATTTTTTTTTAATCACTACAGAGAGGACCTTCACTGAAAAATAATATATTGTTCAACGGGTGAGAAAGCTGACCATTTCCATGAGGATGAAATTTTTGGGACACAATAGACTGGGGCCGTTACATTTTGAGAAGAAAAAATTAATAGCAGGCAACGGTCGGCTGGAATATATAGTTGAGGTCATAAAAAATTTAAAAAAAAACTTTGGAACTGAGATGAAGGGAGGTAGTGAAATGGGGTGCTATTTAAGGGATGAAAACCGTTTTTCGTGATTTGTGGCGAAACGTGACCTCCTAGAGAAAAGTGTTTAATATAAAAGCTGTAGATAATAAAAAAATCTAAAACTTTTATTCTATATATTTTTCAACATAACCTCAAAGTTTGCGAAATAATGACGAGAAACCAATTTTCCTGTTTTTATTTTTTTTCTCGCGTGAAAATTATTTAATTTAAGTAAAACTTTGTGAAAGTACGTAATTGTTTGCATATAATGTGCATGAATTTTTTCAATTATGGGAAATAAATATTTTTCGAGGTTTTACCATATATCCGAAAAAATACCCCTATCTTCGGCGAACAACTTTATTGATTTTTTTTGGATTTTGATGTTCTACTAGTGCTCATTTTTTTCGTCGAGATGTCTACTTTCAAATGGTATGTCGATGTTAGTGATTTATTGTCATTTAGCAGCTTAAAATTAAGAAAAACCGAAAAAAAAATTTCGAATCTCGAATTTGTCGATTTTTTTCATTATTTTCAATTTTTTAGCATATTTATGTTAATAATTCATAATATTTTAATGAAAAAACTTACTTTGGTATAAAATAAATAAAGTTGAATGAATTTCATCACGGAAAGGTAGGGAAAACTTCATGAAACTTAACATTTACATGGAAATCAATAGTACTTTATTAATTTTCATAAGCTACAGTTAAGTTTCGAAAACTGTATATGCATATTAAATTATTCTAAATACATATGATAAAATACAAGATACAAATTATTTATATTGGCTACGAATTCTTTACTTTATTTACAAATATTTACTTTATTAATATTGTTTGTGTATAGCTTATAAAAAGAAAAATCAATAAAATGATTGTTAAAATCTAATCAATTTGAGGCCTTTTTTGTTGTGGTTCGTTTTCTTCATCGATCAAACTCTCAAATTCTATATTATCTTCAAAATCATTGGCATTTTCAGGCTCTTCAATTTCGATGTCATTATTCTTTGCTGGCTCTTCATCAATATCTTCAGAATCACTTAAATCTACAAATACTTCTCTGTCTCTATTTGAACAGTTCTCAGTGCATGTATTGCATAGATTGGTACATTTTAAGCCGTGTTTTCGGCAGCCACACCTTTCATTATTGCATCCACTTTCACAAGTACAGCTAACGCTTTTTAACAACTTTCCGGGAATCAAGTCGGAACTGTCAGATATGTATTTCGGCACAAGTCTTCCTACATTTTCGTTCCAGCCCCAGTCCTTTGCTTTCTTGTAGTCCTGATCGTTGTCAAAATTACCCAACCAACTTTGCAATTGGTAATAGACTCTGTAGGAGTGTTGTGCAGCTGCTTCTTCAGTTGGAAGGAGTTTTTCCAATTTAAAAGTGGATTTGTTTGTAGTTTGCTGATACGGCTCAAATCGTAATTGATTTAATGAGTTATAAATTTTCTTACTTTTGTAAATACTAGCTGTAAGTTGAGATCTATTTTTTGCTATGGTTATGTGGTCTGCATCTTTTTGATAATAAACACTGGCTAGGTTTAATACATTTTTATTGTCCAATAAAGATCGTACTATTGTTTTTTTCCCTTTTTCGGCAAAACTTGAAGTTGTATCACACCCAGAGAAAGCATGAAGAAACGCTATTACACTTGTGTATGGTTCGTGTTTAAAACAATGGGATGTATAAAATGAATCTTTGACGTTGCTGGAGTCTGGTTTGTGAAAATAAATATCCAGCCCATTCGAATTTAATTGGTGTAAAAAGAACTAGTAAATCGATGTCTTGACCCACGATTATTACAGTTTTATCATCTTGTTTAGCTAATTGGATCGCAGTATTAACAATCAGTGCGTCGGCGTCTTCAGGAGCTTGCTTACACAAAAAGCCCTCGGACTGTAATTTATTTGATATTGTGATAATTAAATTGTTTTTATTATTTTGATTTGATAAAAAAATTTCTTGTGAAAAAGGTATTCGTTTAATTTTAATCGAAAACTTAATCACCACATGCATTTACAAAGGACGCATCACAAACTGAAAAAATATTTTTACACAACTAGACGAATAGAGATTTACTACTACAACCGAACGAGCTCTGCTGCTCTTGTGCAGGCTCACTTTGTCCTACCCCTCTCTACCCCCAACCTTCAGTCGTTTTGGTCGGGCATTTCAAATACCTGTATGCTGAGAAATTTCAAATTTTGTAATTTTTTTTTTGTTTCAATACGTAACAGTATCTTTTTGTTTGTAACTAAATTCATTCAGCTTCAGTTATTTTATACCATAGTAAGTTTTTTCATTAAAATATTATGAATTATTAACATAAATATGCTAAAAAATTGAAAATAATGAAAAAAATCGACAAATTCGAGATTCGAATTTTTTTTTTCGGTTTTTCTTAATTTTAAGCTGCCAAATGATAATAAATCACTAACATCGACATACCATTTGAAAGTAGACATCTCGGCGAAAAAAATGAGTACTAGTAGAACATCAAAATCAAAAAAAAAATTAATAAAGTTGTTCGCCGAAGATAGGGGTGTTTTTTCGGAAAAATGGTAAAATCTCGAAAAATATTTATTTCCCATAATTGAAAAATTTCATGCTTATTATATGCAAATAATTACGTACTTTTACAAAGTTTTATTTAAATTAAATAATTTTCACGTGAGGAAAAAAATAAAAACAGAAAAATCGGTTTTTCGTCATTTTCTCGCAAACTTTGAGGTTATGTCGAAAAAAATATACAATAAAAGTTTTAGATTTTTTTATTATCTACAACTTTTGTATGAAACACTTTTCTCTAGGAAGTCACGTTTCGCCAGAAATCACGAAAAACTGTTTTCAGCCCTTAAATAGCACCCCATTTCACTACTAGTTCCAAAGTTTTTTTTTTCATTGTTTATGACCTCAACTATATATTCCAGCTGGCCGTTGCCTGCTATTAATTTTTTTCTTTTCAGCATTAAAAATCCGTAACGGCCCCAGCCTACAAACCGAAGGCGCGTGGAGCAATTAATTCTAGTGGAAAATAAATAGCCTGACTGGGCTTAGCATAGTTCAAATGTTTTTTCGATTGCAACAGACACTGGACTGCTAGATGGCGCCTGCTGATTGTTTTACATGTCGCTATCCCAAAGATACCGAAATGTACTAAATAGTCAAGTGATCCTCGTGTCGGTCGTCACATGCCTACCTTGCACTGACGAGAGCCAACAGATCGAAACTTCACTCTGCAAGTGGTGTGTGACGACTGGCACGAGAGCTCCTTTAAGTAGGATCAGTCTTTCGGCTGGTGTTTGTTGCAATCGAAGCATTAGCGTTTTGATGGTAATATGCAATTATTACACTTAACGCGCCAGACTTGTAACTTGTAATTCAGCGCTCGGCGGGGCACATAGCCCGGAGAGTAGCTGTTGGTTGCAGTCTGGTTACGTTCCTTATAGTAAAATAAGGATTTTATAGAGGAGTTTGCACAAAAACACATTTGAAGTTGATTTTATCTTAGTTATTTCAGTTTATGCAAAGTGCCTTCAATCCAATTAATAGGCACGTTACAGTGTTTAGTGTTATTATTTATATAATTTTCATCTGATTTACATATTCCACGTTGTAATTTTCCAAATTAATCTAATGGATCGGATAAATTTAAAAGTTTTTAGTTACCTATCTAAAGACTTTTAGAGCCCTCTCTAAAGAAGGACTTATGTCGGGACTTTTATGCATCCGACTGATAAGGGCCATTAAATTTGTGTGCAATAAAAACGGCACGCCGGAAAATATAAAAATTATATAACTTAACGTCAGATTAGCCCGGTGGAGGACCTTTATCCACGACCTTTTCTTTATGAATCGTAAAAGTTTATGTTGAAAAATGGACGTTTCATGCGGCCATTGACTCCTTCGATCTGAATAAAGGTTCAATCAAATTTCTATTGTGCCTGAAGTTTATGTGTGAAAAGAGGATTTGAGAAACCAATATCATATATGTATATCTATCTCCATCTAATAATAAACTGACGAAAGTGAAATATCGCAAAAAGCGTTCATGCATTGTATTTCGAGCATTCTTTAACTTTCTATATCAAAAAGTCGAGATAAATTACTATTTTTATTGGATACTAAAGCAGTACCATATAAAAACATGTTTCTACTATTAGAAGCGAACGATCAAAAAAATTAAAGCACCGAAAAAATTCTACTATCCAGGAATCAATTTCGATAAAACTTCTATACAAAGGTTTTTCTTAGTTCTTCCTTTCCCTGGATACATTTAAAAAATATACATATACAGTATGTCCCCGGATGGGGATCAAAACAGTGGATCAACACCATGTCCCATCTCAAGTATATGTTTTGCAAAAATTGACTCTTTTGAGTTATATTTGATGTGTCTAAAATGTTCTTTTTTTCTTATTTTAAAATTGCGACATGTTTTACCTGTAGGTCTGATTGTAACTGCAAGTTATTTTGTATATGCCTGATCTATTCAATAGATCCACTTTGCCTTTATTGTTAATCAAAATTTCTTTTAGATTTTGTTGTGTTTTAAATAAAATTGTGTAATTGAATTGTTTTACTATACTTTCTATTTTATAAGAAACTGGACCTGTAAAAGTTAATGAAGAATATTAGGCGCATCAGATATAACTCAAATAAGTCAATTTTTGCAAAAATCTAGAAATTATGGAAATTTTAAGAATTACGTCTTCTGATAATAATTTAGCAACAAAATAAATAAATAATAAATTCACAACAAAATTTTAATCCTAATTCACTAATAAAAATATTATTTCAACCAAACTCCCCCAATAGTAGGAGTAAGAAGTTAAAACTCAACAGAAATTGTTTGTTTATGTATAGCTAATGAACCATGTAGACAAAGTCGAATTTGGCTTTGTAGTGGACTAAAATTAGATTTTCAGAGAAAATTTTACATGGTGCAACGCGACATAAAAAAATAAGTTTGTTTTGGTGAAACTAAGAGTACTCTCAGTTTTCCGCTTCGAGTAGGTGGGGGAAGCCTTTTTTTCGCTAAAAAGGAGTAAATTGGTCATTTTTAAGGGTGGTTTTTCAGTTTTAATTTATTTTGAACCATTTAAAATGCTAGTTAAAGAACGAGCACGGGACCCTTTTATTGTAGATGATAAGGAACCTTCAATTCAAATTTCGTGAAAATCGGTTCACCGCCTGCCACGATATACAGGGTGTCCCACGATGAACTGCGGCGATCGATATCTCGAAAAGTAGACATCGGAAAATTTTGAAAATTTGGTAGTAAACTAATGTCGATGGGGGCAACTCGGCTAAAATATTTTCAAGATGGTGGCACTTCCGGTTATACCGGAAGTCGATACCAACTTGCTTATTCTAAATGGAACACCTTATATATTATTACATTTTTAGATTGTACGCAAAATTCTAGGCCGATTTTGTGTATCATATCCTATACCTAGGTCTCTCCGTTTTTGAGATATTTCAATTTTTATGTCAAAAATGATGTTTGCGGGCCCTAAAAGAATTATCAATTTTTCCTATAAGGAAGCCTTTATTATCTAATTTGGGTTCGATTATTTGTTTAAAAAGACCTACTTTAATAGAGTTTTTATAATATTTTGATAAGTATTAATACAGTGTTCAAAAAATAAGAATAAAGATGAAATTGAGAAAACTGTCAAAAATCCATTTTTTTCAAATGGAAACCCCCAATTTTTATAATCTTATCCTATTCGCCAATAAAAATAAGGGTAAGTTTGTATATGGATGTCTATTCCGAAAATTTTTAGTTTTCGAGATATTCTCAATTCAATATTTCTATATGGGGATTTTGCTATGGATTTTAAGTTCAATTATTACTGTTAGTTGGCTATGACGGCGTTGGGTGCTAAACAAATGCATGTAGTTGTCACTTACCAATTGACAAGTAAGGGCAAGTAGACAAGTTTTTAATTATTATTTTAATAACATCTACACATAAAAACAGTTTACCCGTATTTTTTATTTTATTTTTTTAATAATGCCTTATAGTGGAAAAAAGTCATGAAGTTTAAACTATGTTTAAACGGTTAGATATTGCCGCAAATGTTCGGGCTATTCTATTGGCTATGACGTAATAGCGTAATCGGCAGAGAAACGAGCGCTAGTGGAAGAGCGGAGCCAACAAAGTTTTGCAAGACGTATGAGTGGCTCTGTCGGCGTTATATTGAATGCGCACGCATGTTACGCTATAACGTCACGAGATAACCGGCGAACTGTCTTATTTTAAATCCACTCTAATCTTAAGCATATTCATTTTACAATAAAACCAATAATAGTGGTAAAATTACCTTGAAATTACGTTTATTACATATTGAAGAGTCAACCTAAAATGCTATATTATTACTTTTGTCATTTTCGATATTGTCTACTAGCCCATTATCATGCTAGGGCGCTTAAATTATGCACACGAGGATTACTTAAATTTGTTTATAATCTATGGAGAATGTAACAAAGTTTTATCAAAAACATGTGAAATATTTGCTAATAGATATCCAGATAAACAAAAATCGTCTCCGAACAGTATTTAATGAATAATGGAGAATTTCAAAAAATTGGCACTGCAACAGTTCATAAAATAATTAAACAAATGTAACTTAGATACAAAAGGTTCTTACATAAAATACTAACAGTATAACTACTTATACTCAGGAAAATATTTTATTTTAATAAGTGTTCAAAGTGTCCACCCTGAACTTCCAAACATTTTTCGTACCTCTTGATTAGTTCGTCATGGGTGGCCGCTCTAATAGAACCTGGAGATAATCTTTCAAAAGCATTCCTTACTCTTTCCTGACAATCTTCCATTGTTGTGACTGGATTAAAATAAACCAAATCTTTTATTGTTCCCCATATAAAATTGTCTAAGGCAAACAGATCAGGAGAACGGGGAGGCCACAGAAAAGGTCCATTGTTAGCAATCCACTTATCGTAAAAAGTTTCTTCCAAGAAGTTGTTAACTATGAAGCTGCTGTGTGGTGGCGCGCCATCGTGTTGGTAAAATATTTGTCTATGTTCAGCTAGCGGTAAATTGTTCAAATATTCATTATCTAAATCTTGTAATATATTCAAATATCTTTCACCTAAAAAAAAGTTGATACGTAATTTGAAAAACAGAAACTATTTAAGTATTAATTCATTACCATTTAAGTTTTCTTCATAAAAATTAAGTTTTACGACTCCATCATTTCTCACAGCACAGTACACATTAAATTGCCAGGTTTCTTGATAATTTCGCAATCTCACGGCATGGGGATTTGAATCACACCAAAAGTGGGAATTATGTCTGTTGAAAAGTCCATTTTTCGTAAATTTTGCCTCGTCAGGCCAAATTATGTTGCCCAAAAATCGAGAGTCGCCTTGTAACATTGTTAAAATAAATTCGCAAAAGTGAACTCTTCTGGTCAAATCGGTGTCCTTTAGGTGTTGAACCATAGAAATGGAATAGGGATGGAATTTGTGTTTCAAAATAATTCTATGAATAGAGTTCTTGGAGATTCCTGTTTGTACGGCCACTTGTCTTAAGGATGTCATAGGATATGTCGCAAAATATCCCAAAATAACAATTTCGATATTTTCATCATCGACAATTGGTTTTATTTTATGAACTGTTGCCTTAACGGTACCAAAATTTTTGAAATTCTCCATTATTCGTTTAATACTGTTCGGAGACGGTTTTTGTTTATCTGGATATCTATTAGCAAATATTTCACACGTTCTTGATAAAACTTTGTTACATTCTCCATAGATTATAAACAAATTTAAGTAATCCTCGTGCGTATAATTTAAGCGCCCCGGCATGATAATTGATATTTGACAAATGGTAAGTGAAAGCTACATACATTTGTTTAGCACTCAACGCCGTCATAGCCAACTAAGAGTAACTTAACTTAAAATCCATAGCAAAATTCCCATATAGAAATATTGAATTGGGAATATCACGAAAACTAAAAATTTTCGGAATAGACATCCATATACAAACTTACCCTTATTTTTAATGGCGAATAAGATAAGATTATAAAAATTGGGGGTTTCCATTTGAAAAAATTGATTTTTCACAGTTTTCTCAATTTCATCTTTATTCTTATTTTTTGAACTCTGTATTAATACTTATCAAAATATTATAAAAACTCTATTAAAGTAGGTCTTTTTCAACAAAGAATCGAACCCAAATTAGATAATAAAGGCTTCCTTATAGGAAAAATTGATAATTCTTTTAGGGCCCGCAAACGCCATTTTTGACATAAAAATTGAAATATCTCAAAAACGGAGAGATCTAGGTATAGGACATGATACACAAAATCGGCCTAGAGTTTTGCGTACAATCTAAAAATGTAATAAAATATAGGGTGTCCCTTTAAAATAAGCAAGTTGGTATCGACTTCCGGTATAACCGGAAGTGCCACCATCTTGAAAATAGTTGCCCCCATCGACATTAGTTTACTACCAAATTTTCAAAATTTTTCGATGTCTACTTTTCGAGATATCGATCGCCGCAGTTCGTCGTGGCACACCTTGTATGTATAAGTATACTGAAAAAACGTCAAAAATTAGATTACGGCTAACTTTGCCAAAGTTAAACCGTATTTGATGAAATTTTAGACGAAACTAACCTATATAACCAAGAAGTAGCCTGCCCAATTTTAGTAAAAAATATGCAACAGTTTGGCCGCAGTTCCATTTTTAGTCCAAATTCCACAAGATTTGCAAAACTTTCCCCAATTTGCCCCAATGGTCGAACGAAATTTTTTTTTACCAAAAATTCTTATGTACTTACTTTCTTTCACGTGATGTCACTTGACCATCGACAATAAAAACGCACCATTCTCGTTTCTTAACTAGCATTCTAAAGGGTTCAAAATTAAAACTGAGAAACCGCCCTTAAAAATGACAAATTTACTTACCCCTTTTTCGCGAACAAAGAAGGATTCCCCCACCTACTTGAAGTGGAAAATTCAGGTTATTTTTAATTTTACCAAAACAAACTTATTTTTCTATGTCGAGTTACTCCATGTAAAATTTTCTCTACCGCATTATTTTAGGCTATTTTTACTCCATTATTGGGGCATTTTTCATTATGCCTATCCCGCTATATCCTTTTGACATTTGATTGTGATATACCCTGTATATATTTAATGTCCTGAACAAGTAGTAAATAGTCCAAATCCATCGAAGACAGTTTCAGAAGTAAAGTTATTTTATTTTTACTAATAAATTTGCAAAGAAGACAATGCTTCGGCTCATTATTAATTTCCAACGATATGAAATCAGTGGAATCGCATCTCGAACTGTAAATTAGTCATGGACAGTCAACAAGTACTGAACTGTAATACATATTAATGCCGAATTTAATTATAGGAGGGTCAACAGTACTCGATTATAATAATTATTGTAGCGAATTTAATTATTACCGAAAAAGCCAGTCTTTGTTGTCATGCGGGGCTGTCAAATACAGATGACGCGTAAAACTTTGTATGTTTTCAACTGAAACCATTATTAATTGAGGCATGCCGGATTGTGTGCGCTTATTTTTCATCTGAGTTCGGCCCTTTCATAACATGCAAATTAATCGGAATCGAATTAAATAGTGGGCAGGTTCGCGAATTGTTTCGTTTTTGTCCCGACATCCCTTTATGCGGAAAATCATCAAGCTAGCTCACATATACCCCGTATACAAGGTGTTTGAGTTAATGTTCCCACAGCGGATATCTCGGAAACAAAAAAATATATTTTTATATCATACTATTTCATTATTGTGTTTTTATTGCTTAGTTACCAAGAAGGATCCGGTGACAGTTAGATTGCCTGCGGCATTGATTCATGTTTCATTTTTTGGGTATCAAGTTTCTGTAAGGAAAAGCCAGATCCAGAAGGTATGCCTGCCAGCATCCTTGAAACCTCATTTTTTAAAGATATAATCTCTCTCTAAATATCCTTCAGCAACCGACGTACTCTTCCATTCACCATGGCGTTTCAACGTGGTCATGCTGGCTCCAGCCTCTGCCAAAAGAGTTGTCGTCGTTGTTCGACGCAGACAGTGTCCTGTATACTCGTCAGGATCGCTCAAGCCCAGATATTTCGCAATGATGAACGGGATTTTTCCAAATGTGTTTTTTCCAACTGCCTGTACAGTACAGCGACCTTGTCTATAGGTCAGAAAAAGTCTTTTTTCTGAACAACCATGTAGTCGTAAAGACATGTAGTCTCTTATCAGCTTCAAACTGTTCATTTCGTCTTCGTCAACAATGATAAAAACGCGCTTTTTATCGGTTTTTGTTTCTTGTGCATTTACCACGAAAACTGATTTTCTATCTTCTACGGGAGTAACCAGCATATTCACAAGTTCTTGCCGTCGACATCCAGCAAATACACCAAATATTAATGCAACTTTGTTCATTAAAAACGTTTCATTCGATGCCTAATGAATAAATTTTAAAACATCTTCTTTAAACAGAACTTTAGACTTTTTTGGTTGGCTGGTATCCTTTTGACTGTTGCTTCAAATATTCGCTTAACTTATGGTACAGCGATGTTATTATTCTTACCACTAAAGTCTTCTTTGCCATTGAATATTTTGACCATAAGGAAGCCGAAGAAAATGTTTCAGCGAGATCGCCACAGTATGCAAGCAGCACAGTTTCATTAAAATATTCTACACAGTTTTCTGCCATCCAGTTCAGTAATTTGTCAGATTCTCTGTTGTACGCGTCTCTCGATCCGAAAACCAAGATTAAAAAAGTTGCAGCAATTAAAAAAAAATTAAAGTTAGACAATAAAATTAAAATATCTCAAAACCTGCCGCAGATCTCTTTTTCGAATAAGAACAATTTTGCTTAAAATTTAATCCTTAATCGAATGACATATGTTTCAAACCTTCCTTGATCGAAAAATATTTTTAAACTGCAGCGCCATCTCTGGTGATAATGTTACAATAGTAAATTGTACTTTCTGAAGAAGGCATTAACCATAGAAATCTATTACCGTTTACAGAATAAAAATATATTTTTTATTTCCCGATATATCGGTTGTGGACATGTTAACTGAAACATCCTGTATAACAAAATTTTATTTGAAAATGAATAGACGATTAACAAAGCTACCCGGATTAAGCTACATATTGCATTAAGCATTTTCTTTTAAACCCACACGACTGCACTTTGCCCTGCCAATATCCCCTCTGTGACTTGTGAGACGTCTGGCTCGAAATCGATCAGCCACCCCCAATTCGCTCCACACCCCTTTCTGTTACGACGCTTCCGCGGAAGATGTTCAAACTGAAACTATCCCAACACACAGGGCATTATCCAGATGAATTTCCTCTCTTATCTGCTGCTATCTGCGCCGTTCTCCCACAAGAACTAAGTAGGCATATCTAGCGGCAAGATGAGTTTTTGCTTTGGTGGATTTACCGCGGATGGCATGAATATTAAGGGAAATCTCGGCTACGGCCATTGTTTTAGTTAAAAAAAAGTTGTTGCTAACTTGCCAACTTACCAATTAAAGTTAGCCCATATAAGTACACGGGAGAATGTTGTAGAAGTAAAGCCATTCAGGTCAGAAGATGCATATTATTATATTATATTCAAGTCAAGACGTTAACTACATCATCTACATTACTACTTGCTTTGTGTGCATTAACAAATAACAAAGTATAAAAATCATTTGTATCTAAACAGTTTTCATGAAACATTGTTAAAGATTTATGTCATTGGCGATACATCACGTGATATGTTTCAGTTACATAAAATAATAGAAAGAATATAAGGAAACATTATTTTACACGGAGAGCAAGAAACGATTAAAAAATCTCAATTTACTTTCACATAAAAAGTCTTGTAAATTTACTGACATTAAATTTGTAATAACACTAATGGCGGAGCATAAATTTACTCGAAATTTAATTAGGACGGCGGTAAATTTAACAAAGTGCAACGAGGAGAATGTGCAGAGATCATATCGCATAGAGCGGATGAATTTTACGCCATCAAAACTTTTAATAAGAAAGAAGTAACTGTTGATAGCGTAGCTTGAATAATATTATGTTCTTTAAGGAACTCGCGTCGAGTTTAGATACTGCTTCTTTTACATTTTAATAATAATAATATTAAAAGTCCTTATTTATTGTATTTATAGGCGTTCAGATATACAGTGCAAAACTGTTAATTTCTGTGACTAAGGCGTATTTCGAAAGGGTGGATAGTTTACATTAGAACGTACTGAATATACCTAACATATAATAGAGAAAGAGTGTATATCTGCTCTTGCACTATTTATTTTTCGAAGTCATATCGGTAAATAGATTGCTAGTAAGTTAGGTTTGGTGGGTTATATGCTAGTAGACTCTCCACTGCAAATATTTTTTTATCAATTGTGTGTGGGTCACTTTTAATTATAGGTATTTAGTCACTGTTACATTGTACCTGCTATTTTATAACTGTTTCTTTTTTTGTAGCCATTTTATCATTGTTACTTTGTACCTATTATTTTGTCATTGTTACTGTCCACTTGTTAGTATGTCATATTACCATCGAACTATGGAGCCATATTATTGGTTCTATGACCATAACGTATATCCAGTAGTAGAGATTTATCCATCTTAATACCTAGGTACTCATGTTCTTCGCAAATTGATTAATTTTGTGATTCTAAGTTACCCAGCTTTTTTCCTACTGAATGAAAATATTACTGTCATATGGGGATTGACAGGCACATGCCACCTCCTGCACCAGTTATGCGCTGTACCTAGGTACCTAGAATTTCGTAGTAAGAAGAAGGGTATTTACATTGACATTCATTTAATGTATTTCTCTACTCCTTCAGAAATTTTATCGCTATAGGTACCATTAACGAAAACTACTCGATAGGGTCGGTGTTTTCATCCTATGTTAAATTCACTTAGTAAACAACTGACAATTGTAGTCGTTTGCAACTGAACCATGCAGATAAAAATCGCAACAAAAACTTTACGACGTCAATAAAATACCGTTATTTTCTGTACTATTTCGCCCACAAATTGAATCACTTACCTTTATAGGTTTGTTTGATGACACCATGCCGAATGGTTCACCGGCGTTAATAATGAGCTCGTAAAATTTTCAGTATTTTTTATTTGCAAGGTAAATCCGCAGGTTGCTATACATATCATTCCTAAGGTGATGGTAGGAGACACTGAATGTTTTTCCCAGTTCAAAGATTCGCATTGCGCCACGTATGACTGGTTGATTTTATTCAGATCTCCTTAAATCGAATAGGCAATATCCTGTTGGATACCCCGTCGAGTTAATGGACACTTGAAGCTAATTTACGGAAAGATATTATGTATTGAACGGTCAAGATAAATTTTATTGCTATAAAAAAAAAACATCAGAAATTCCCGTTATTGATAAACAACATGCTCGTTTCATAAAAGGCGGAACATTAAGATAATGATTCGATAAAAAATCAATTTTATACAATGAAATTCCTGTAAAAACTCCGTTGTATCCCAGGCATTATCTTCTTATAGCTATAAATTTTATCTTTATTGTATATAGATTGTGGACGTAACAATTTAGAAAATACCTATCCGCCTAAAAATATTCAAACGGGACCCCTATTTATATCTTTTATCGTGCACAATTTCGAGAGCACTGTTTAAATTGATGCAAACAGGGGCGGAGCCAGAACCAAGTACGGTAGAATACAGGGCCGGTTTTCCAGAAAATGTGCTCGATTGTTAATAAGGTGCTTAGAATGATATAGATTTTTTTAGCGGAAGCAGCATATTCTTTGTGTTGCAGTTTCCTGTAACTTAAAAAATATGACACTAGAAGTAACAAAAATGCAGGATAGCTCCTTCCTTTTTATTTGGGTTTTCTACCACACGTATTATCGTCTTCAAAAATAAATAATGTATTTTGCTGACGTTTCGGAAAGTAGTCCCTTTCCGTTTTCAAAGGTTTTTTCGAAGAACTTTTATTTGTTGTGTATGTTAAATATTAAATACACAGCTTTAAGATACTGTTTATGTTATTTCCATAGATACTACTTACACAGAACTGATGATATTTTCTTTTAGATAATGTTGAGTTTGTTAAGTTTTTCATTTAATAATATTATTGCTGATTCTTTAATTTTTCTTTTTTGTTGTCTGCTTCTTTTGTTAAAATTTTTGCCGAGTGTCAGTTTATTCTATGTCCGTTTTCCCAAGCATGTTCACAAGTCTTTGATTTCTGAATTTCATTCTTTCTAATGTAATTCCTGTGCTCATCCAACCGCACACTGAAAGGACTGGATGACTCACCCGCATAACATTTATCACATTCGCACGGGATATTGTAAATACAGTTTTTTAAATTCTGCTCCCGATTTATCGGTTTTGTTTTTGTTGAAATAGATCTCAAAGTGTTCCTCGTTTGAAATACCGTCCTACCATCAAATTTGTCACCTATATGGAGTAGCTTCTCCGATAGTCCGTGTACATAAGGAATTATTGCTGTATAATGACGTTCGGGTTTTTGTCGTACCTGATTGTCGTATTTTCAACATTTATAAAACCTCTATCAACAAATGCTTCAGGGTATTGATTTTGTATTAGAACCTCTTTGATAAATATTTCTCGTTATTTAATATTTCATTATTAGATGAAATTACTTTGGCTCTATCGTATACACATTTTACAACACCCCTTAACATTTATTGATTGATTTGAGTTGAAATTTAGATATCTATTAGTAGGTGTTGGTATTCTATAAACGCTAGTTTCAATTGTATTATTTACCCTTTTAATTAAAACATCAATAAACCGTAGTTCATACCTACTTTCTACTTCTAATGTGAATTTAAAAGACGGTTCCTTACTATTATTATTATATAATAATTTTATTTTACGGAAATAACATACAGAAAAAATATACAGATATAATTTGTACTATTTATGTAAACAAATTGGATAAATTTACAGTAAGTTAAAACTTGTTTGTAAATTATTGGTAATTTCAGAACCTAGATGTACAATATATTTAGTGTATTCTTATTGTTGCATTTTACAAATAGTCTAAGACTTGTGTATAAAAATTCACATAAGGTAATTCGCAGAAGGTCCTGAAATAACCATTAACCTATATAATTAACAATAAGAAAAAGATATGAAGTAAGCATGACAGGCGAATTATTGAAACTATTGGAACTAAGTGGTATGAGTATTTTTTTTGTGTTTATATATTTTTTACATCTATTAGTCGATGTATATCTAGTCTGGGAATGCTTTTAATCCAAGATTTTACTCCATTCTTGAACAAACTATAAGAATTTATAGTTTTTATTTCAATTGGCAATTTATTATAAAGTTTAGGTCCTAGGTATGTATGGCATCTTTGTGCAATTGTTTTTTTAGGTCTAGGTACTTGAATTTTCTAAAAAACTATCTAGTAGATCAACACCATGAGGCCAAATTGCAAAGATATTGCCAACATATCTCCACCAGACAACCGATTTGTTTATACAATTTTGAACATGTGTGTTCTCAAAGCTCTCCATAAATATGTTGTTTAAAATTGGTGATAATGGAGACCCCATTGCCATACCAATATTCTGCTGAAAGAACTCATTTTCCAATTGAAAATAGGTTGTTTTTATACACATTGTTAATAGTTCCATTATGCTAGTTACACTTAATTCAGTTCTAGTTTCCAAATTATTATTATTCAGAAACCTATCTTTAACTATTTTTAAGGTTTCATCTACCGGAACATTGGTAAAAAAACTAACTATATCAAAACTAACCATCAGGTGTGATTCATGAATGTCGTTTTCATAAATTTTTTCTATAAAATGTTTACTATTTTTAATATATGAATCGGTATTTCCAGATAATGGATCAATAATGTTAAGTAAAAATTTTGCTAAATTATGACATGGTGAATTAATTGAACAATTAATTGGTCTTAAAGGAATATTTTGCTCATGTGTCTTTGGTAAGACTGTTCCTTTGACGTAAACTTCATAGGCGCAGAGGCCAATAATTCTATTATTTTGTAGATTCGGTGATTTGTTTTTGAAGAGGATAATACATGTGGTAGAAAAACCAAATAAAAATTAAAGAATATTCGTAGAATACCACAAATAACTTTCAGACAATATATAGAACATATTGTTATAAATGACATTTATTTTCAACATACGCTTATCGAGTACCAAAAGAACCTGACAAGTCTAGCTAAATTACTTCGAATCTCCGTAATTTTGTCATAGCAATGAATGAATCAAAATTATATCGTGTTGATATAGTCATCACGTCAAATTCAGATAGACGTTAACATGAATATTTATCAAGTAAAGGTCGAATCAATCAAGTGTTCAGGCTAAAAATATCAGATGAAAATTGAAATGAATTCTATACTTTAAGGAGTGCTCTTGTGGCCTGAGTTCACGATGGCAGCCTGTAAGCTCGGTTAGTACGTTTAAAATTTAGTTTCAGGCAAATTAGAAGGTGGTCGCGAATAAGGAACTTTTAATAACACCGAGATTGCTTATAAAGTGCTATAAAATTAACTTTTACGACCACTTACATTGATCTGATTACGATCGGGCTGCTCTGCATTAAATTTCTCAATGAGATTCATAGTTACCACGCAAATAGCGGGGCTAATACTGGAGCGGTTAAGACGGGCTACGATGCCTATTTGAGGACAAATTTTTTTTAGGTATAAAGTAATGGCACCATAAGAAAAATAAATGTGGTTATTATATCTTCATCATCATAGTCGACGTCCTCGCTGACATCAACTATATATACATCACATTTCAGTCTTTCGGCAAAAAATAACTAACTAATCTTACAAGAAATAAAACAGTTATCTCTATCGTGTATCTTTATTTCTTCTCAATATGGATAGGTACTTATTTTGTAAGATAATAGTAACTAGGCAGCAAAATGGTAGATTGCCTGCCGCGGCTGATAATTAAGCTGATAACTCAGCCAAGGCAGTCAATCTATTTTGCTGCTGAGTTGAACATATAATTTGTTCGTCGATTGTTTAAATATATTCTAAAATAATGAAATTATTACAATTCTCAATCTCTCTATTTTTGTTGTAATAAATTCAATAAAAATTCAATAAAAATTCATTAAAAATCGCAGTTGTTACTAGTTGGTTACCATGGAAACTAAGTGTCACTGTCCCTGCCTAGGCTCACTTTCCTGCCTAGGCAGGGAAAATGAGCCCTTTACTGCATAGGCAGGGAAAGTGACACTTTGCTGATTGATATTAGTCAGCAAAGTTAGTACTTTGCTGTCAATTAGCAAAAAAATTATTATTCGAATCAGTTTACAAGTTTTTTCGCATTTTTGGAACTTTTATCTCCACCAACTAAAAAGACTTTTTAAAAGCTTTTATATATTATTAAATTTGCGATGTTTGTTAGTTTGTTTGTTTAGGTCAAATCCTGCAATCAAAATTTAGATTAGTTCTAATTAGCTAGAGCTTTGAAATTTTGCACGTGTATAAGTCCGGTGACAATACACTTTTACATTTTCATATAATACAAAAACAAGATGGCGACTTCAAGACGGCGGACGACTTTACCGTTTATGATCGATCAAAATCGATATCTAGGGGTTTTCGAGGTCGCCAATTATGAATTCTTGGTCAAAATTCAGAAATTCAAAATGGCGATGCCAATATGGCTGACGACTTTTGTCATTTAGATCCAAATCGATCAAAATCGATATCTGGGGGTTTTTGGGGTCGCGGATTATGAATTTCTAGTCAAAAATTTAGTTCATGATGGCGGACGACTTTACTGTTTATGATCCGTCTCAAAGTCGATATCTGAGGATTACAACATTTCAAAAGACTAAAAAGTAAAAAATAATATTCTATAAAAAATATTTAAAGAAAGCCTTTATTTAAAAAAGGCTCTTCTTTACACAGGAAAATCTTGCGACAAGCTTTTATATCATAAAAAAATTATATAATGTAACAAAATGATGGATTTGATTTACTTCAAAGTTTATTTTGTAATTTTTAGAGCATTTGAATAAAGCTTTTTTAAAAAATGTTTTTATTCTATTGAGATCATTATTAGCTTCTCGTAGAAGAGATTGTCTTTACATAACCGGAAACCAAACTTTTTCTTGCTGAAGCCTGTACTGACCTTTCAAAGTATGCACCTGTAAAATGCAAATTATCTCTTAATGACATTTAATACAGTTTATAAGGAAGTCAGAAAAGAACCATAATTGAAACTAATATAAAATAATTAACAATTCTAGCAAATCACAAATTTATATTATCCATTATCCTTTCACCTCTCTAGATTGTGTCCCCGGACAGGCCTAAGGAAATTACGGAACAATGTCTCCGAGCAGGGAATAAATCGGTGTGTAACACAACACGCTCAGCATTTATAAATAAATTAAACTTTAAATTCCAATCTCATATATTGCAACGAGGGCATCATTTAACCCGTAGCCGGGTATAATTTATTCATATGTAAACACCCCCGTGCAAACTGAGCCTTAAACATAAATACGGTTTTATTAATAGCCGAGAAGCCACCTCGTAGGTTGTCGCTACCGGAGCGAAACTCAAAGAGCCCGGCGTAATACTCGTATAGACAATATGTAATAAAACGAGAGCAGTCGAAATTAGGAGCTCGGATAACATTTCATTTTGTTTGTTACCCCCGATATTGGTAAAAATGTACGGGGTAACATTTTATTATCCGTTCAATTACATACGTAAGTATATCGCTGCGCTGTTCAAAGATCTTTTTTATTTCAGATCTTGCGGATTTACAAAAAAATTTATGTGACCGCCATTTTGTCAAAATGGCGGCCACATTAGAAGTGCTCTTGATATTAGCCGAGAATCTGTTAGAGGGATATTGGGAAAACATGGATATAAATCATATAAATATCAACTTCACGAGCATTTATAATGTTTTGGGCCTCGTTGGAACTAATTTCCTCACCCGGTTTTACATGGCGATCCAAACCATCGCAATTTTTATTCCTTCCCAAACCTTTCCTTTCCTCTAAAGAAATAGAGTAGACCGAGAATACTGTGGTGCAATTCCATCCACCATAAGATCTCTTCTACTTTTTAATAAATTGTAACATCTCACTTTTTAAGCTGCTTGAAAGCCCAAACTGACTTTGAAAATTAGCATTTTAAGTGAGTTCTTTCGTTAGACCTCGTATACGTGTCGGTATTCAAGCCAGGCAAATAAAAACTTTGCGGTTCAACAAACAAAATACAAGATCATCACAGTTCCGCAGGAAAATTCATATTAATATAACCGACTAAAACCCCGGTGCGGCGGTCTCCGCAACCGACCGAGAATAATCCGATGTCAAACTTCCGTCATTATGAACTTTACACAGAAAGTGAGCCAATATTTGAAACTACCGAATTCGGCCATTATTAAATATGGCAAATGTTTACATGTGCGGAACAAATTTCGCAATCGCAACTTCCGAAATGAGCTTACAAAGTTGGTTCGTTATGAAGAAGGGGACATTTAACGCGCGAAAAATTGATTTAATACGCATTGAAATTCAAAACTAAAGCGGTTATTAGTTGGCGGAAGTTCGGAAGTTGGCCTTTTAATCCATTAAAACTTGCGAAGTGCTATACTGATATGCTGATGGTGCTTTGACTTGTCGCGTTGATGCTGTGCGCTCAGTTATAAAGGCGACTAAGCAGGAACAATATAGATGAATTGATGACGGGATAGCATTTTACGAAACTAGTGTAGAGAAGGTTGTCTTGCAAATTCAAGCAAGGAATAAAACTATTTTAAAATGTTGAAAAGCATGGACAAAAATCAATACCAATGTAGTTCATCAGGTATTGCATAGTTGTAGTTCTAGATAGTAATTAATATCACAAGAGATGTGCTTAAGCGATACCAAACCACTTTAATTCATTTTCCGTGAAAATATATACCAAAGAAGTGTTCAGGTTTTTGGTGTGGTTGTGATACTTCAACACAGAGGACTATTGTTAGACGTTCCCTTTCAATAGAATTTCTCAAAAAATCATTTATATAAAGCATAACCTTCAGCCTAATACAGTGCCAGCAGATTCATCTTCAATTCACGTCAGAAATTAGTGTAAATGACTTCAAAATTCTTGTATGAGTTGAAGTTGTAACCCAAAGCTAAGAATAACTTTAGGCAGGGTAATTATGATTATGTGTTTGAAAGTTGGAACAAATACATCTTGGATACAAAATAATGAAAACTTGCCATATAAGCAAGCTGCACTTAAAGAGAAATTTTTAACCCAATTGGGCAGAAATAACAAAATGATTCTGGGTACTTGGTATGGTAGGCAATGGAACAGTCGACTCCTTGGCTAAAATGGTGCGGATTCATAGAGTCTGCATCAATACTTGATGTTCACTAATACCTATTCATAAAAAAGGCCAGGAAGATGACATTGAAAATCACTGCACTGCTTAGTGTTAAATATACAATTACAGCAAGTTCGCAGATTATTTAGAAAGAGGCAATATATTAACAGATAGCCAACATGGTTTTAGAAGTGGAAGATCAGTAGAAAGTGCATTTACTAAGTTATTGATTTTATTTACAGTGAGGTGGATGAAGGAAAATATATTGTGTCTCTCTTATTTGATCTATCTAAAACCTTTGATTCTGTAAACGGGTCCGTCTTATTTAGTAAATTGGAAAATATAAATATAAAAGGCAATAATAGTCTCAATCTAATAAAGTTTTTTATGGATAGCAGAACCCTAAATGTTAAATATAATGGAGTCTACTCTGTCCCACAAGCAATTACTTTGGGAGTACCTCAGGGATCTATCCTGGGTCTTCTACTATTCTCCATCTATATCAATGATCTACCGCCCCACATTAGCAAGAGACTCACAATTATGTATGCAGATGCTATTACTTACTGTGTGTATCTCTGGATTTAGCACTGATGAGCTTAGTTCTGACATTAGAACAACTAACTGTAGATGAGATGAGTGCCAGGTGTGATCGAAATAAATTAATATTAAACAGGGATAAAACAGTATTCATAGATTTTAAATATAGAAGAAATATACCACTTTGTGGTATGCTATTAAGTGAAAGCACAAAATTGTTGGGCATATGTATCGACAGCACACTGTCCTGGGCTCAGCATATCGACTATGTTTGCAATAAATTAAATAAATCTTATTTCGCAATTTATCAATTAAAAAAGATGCTCAGTGAAGAAGATGGCTTAGTGAATGTATATTATGCTTTGGCTTATTCCTATATAACTCGAAATATACATCTTTGAGGAAAATCCAGTGGAGTATCCAGAGTATGTGTTACAAAAACGATTAATGATATTGATATATAAACTTAAGTATAGGGAAAGCTGTAAATCCAGTGGAGTATCCAGAGTATGTGTTACAAAAACGATTAATGATATTGATATATAAACTTAAGTATAGGGAAAGCTGTAGAAACACTTTTGTCCCACGGAAAACATTAATTGGTGTCTGTATATACAAGTGTCTGATTCACGTAAAATCTGCATAATTTTCATGTGATGTCTGGAAATCACAGGTATAATACAAGACACGGGAACTTATTATCTATTCCTCAGCATAAGACTTCGACTTTTAAAGAGTCTCTTTATTATAATGGAATAATACCATATAATAGCCTTCCTAAAAGTATTAGAGATCTAAATTTATTAAGATATCTAAAGCAAATCTGTTAAGGTGTCATAATAACGAATAGGTTATGAGCTGCGCCATTGCAAGCGCTACAATGTCTGGTGCGAACATCTACGTAGCTGCCACCGCATCATTTACGAGACCTTTAATAAAAACTAAGTTAACCCTAATTATGTCCGTCTAGTATGCACAGCTTGTTGATCAACTTTGTTGGAAATTTTAGGTAGTAGCCTGAATTTACATCTATATTAAAATTTGTTGGACACTTTGTTATTAAACTAGATACTAAAACGTCCGGTGGTAGACTCTATCTGGGTTTACCACTAATGACAATAATGACGTCGATGAAACAGTGCGTTGCTACAAGCGACTTAGCCGATCGTAAGGGCTTTTGTCGAACATGAAATACTGCTCCATAAGATGGCCGCCGGTGAAAAGATTTTAGATGTTATAATTGTCATAAGTTAGTTGAAATATCAAACTTGTCATTAAGGTGGGCATATCCAAGAAAGAGAGAGATCCGATAAGGAAATATTTATTATTTTTTACCATAACTTTTTTTTTAATACATATAGCGTGTCTCATTTTGCTTAGAACCATTCCTATAAAAAGTTATTTAACGTCCGATTTAGATATATATATATATATATATATATATATATATATATATATATATATTTAAATAAGATCTTTGAAAAGCGCATCTTTGTGTTATCTTCAATTTTACAAAATATAATAATAGCGTGGCCTACTATGATTTTTTCGGGTCAGAAAATGGTGAAATTTTATTAGCGATTTTTTTATTTCAAATCTCAGCAACTCCCGAATGTGTTTGTACCAAATTTCTTTGAAAAAGTCGCATTTTTGGATTTTTCCTGAGAGAAATAAAAATTCAGAAATTGCCGAAGAAATTTAACTGCGTGTATTTATGAAAAGAGTGCCTTGACTGAAATTGTCAATTGAATGATTCATTGTTGAAAAAACAGTAATGTTCAATTTAGAAATTTTTAATTACTAAACAACTTTTATCCTTTCACACTATAATGGCTAACAAACAAATAATTAAAAAGAAGTGACACAAAGAAGTTTACCTAAAAATTTTACAAAATAAATAAATAGAACAATTAAATGTAGGTTCTCTATACTAAGCCACCTTCAACTTCTATACATTTATCTACCTCTCACAATTATTACGAACGAAATTTCTAAGTTTTCCCTCGAGATTTCTTGACAAGTTAGTGTAATTCTATCATATAGTTCCTGAATATTTTGTGGTCGAAATTTAAAAATGTTGCTTTTAACAGTACCCCACAAATAAAAATCAAGGGGTATTAAATCCGGCGATCTTGGCGGCCAGGCTATCAATGGACTACTATGTCCAATCTACCTACCGCGAAAATTTTGGTTGGGCCACGTCCTGACAATTACTGCATGGTGAGCGGTACATGCATCTAGTTAGAAATACAACTGTTGTCTTCCCTGTAGGTTTTGAATCTCATTCCAAAACTGATTTCTCAAGAACTCCAGAAAATTTAATCCTTTCAAATTTTCATTAAAAAGAATAGGAACCAATTAAGCGCTCGTTCAAAATACCACACCAAACATTTATTTTTTGTGCAATATTGACTTCTGCAATTGACTACCTAATTGAGATTTTCCTCTGCCCAAAATCCATAATTCTGTGGGGAAACCACACCGTTTGTGATGAATGTAGCGTCCTCGCTATAGATGATTTTTTTTAAAATGTGGGTCATTCAAATACTCTCCTTGAGCCCACAAGCAATACTCAAACATTCTTTCTCCGTCACCTACTTGCAAAGTATGCAAATATCTAAGTTTGTATGGTTTTCGGTTAGGATTTTTAAGGCACCCCCAAATGGTATTTCGAGACTTGTTTAAATTTATAACAGCATGCTGAACGAGGGTTTTCGTCAAAATATGGCAAAATAGCGAGACCGTTAAGCTGCCTCTGGTGGCTAGATCCTCTAGAATTTGTATCTGAAACACTACCGGTATCATTAAAATATTTTATTATTTTTCGAACGGTACTGTCGTTAAGTACTGACCGTCGATTTGGATTTCTTCTATTAAATTCTCGGGCACATTATCTCTTACATTATCACCAACAATTTTAATAATCTCTTTTTCTTGAAAAGTTAACCTTTGCGCGGGCATAATTATGATAATAAGCAGGAATATAAATATAAATAAGCAATATCTATTTATCAACAATGAATCATATCATTTGACAGTTATTTCAGTCAACGCACTCTTTTCATAAATACACAATCCCATGCAACGGTTAAATTCCTTAGTCAATTTCTGAATTTTTATTTCTCTCAGGAAAAATCCAAAAATACAACTTTTTCAACGAAATTTGGTACAAGCACATATTTCAGATTTGAAATAAAAAATAACTAATAAGATTTCACCATCTTCTGACCCGAAAAAAGTCGTAGTAGGCCACGCTATTATGCTTGCTTATCGGATCTATCTCTCTCTCTCTCTCTCTCTTGGATATGCCCACCTTAAGTCCCGTTTTTTTTGACGTTTAAAATAAAACCATCAAAAATATATACGCGTCGAATTTGCAACCTCCTACTATTTAAATTTTTTTTAAGTCAGTTAAAATGTATGTAGAGATTGGTTTGCTAGTTAAAATGTGAGCCAGAAGAATATTTTAGTAAATTGGTGTAATAAACTTAATCCAATCTAAGGAACTTTTAGCGATAAAGGAGATGAGGATTAGACGAAAAGTAATTCCTCGGCATAATATTTTAATTAGGTAAATTGACCCCAAACAGCGCATTTATCAAGTGTATCCTTTTCAGCTTAAACTTAAAATAAAATAGTAAAATAAATAGTGGAAAGTTTCGGAGCTGAACAAATGATCCTGGAAACTTCGTTTACGTGGATATTAATTTTCTCTTCTTGGTATAAGTGCTCCATTTTGTGACTAACACTTTGCTAAATTGCAATGAAATAAATTGAATTTATTCACTCACCTAACGCCCATTCAAAATAAGTTTAAGTTGTTTGTTTGAATTTAAACAAACAGTTTATTTTTAGAATATACAAGCAAGCTTGAGCATTTTAACTACTTGATAAACTTTAAATTTTGTTATCACATTTTTTAAAATTATTTTCGTTAATACTTGCACGGAAACTTCACACGAATAAGTTCCTTAGATTCACAACAATATTGCGTTGTTTCCTTGAGTAATAGAAACTGTTGAGATTAAATGTATCTTTCGCAATGATCATTTTTTCACGTTCTGCTGATCCCGGTTTTTGGTATTTTTTCATAAATCGCCCTCCGAGTAGGCCCGGCTCTAAAGAGCCCTTGTTAAAAGAGAATCTCCATATTAGCATACCGCTCGTTTTTTGACATATCGCTTTAAACCTATCGACGCATTTGCAACTTTAGCACTTTTTTGCTCGGTCTGTAAAATGCTGATACGAGCGATAAACGTCGAACAAAAACTGTTTAAAACCGGGCCTACTATCAAAGCTGTCAGTCAAAGGGGCGCGTAGTTTTTGCGGGGCCACATCCAATTCGCTAATTGGTGCGGATTTATTAGTCTTCCCAAGGGGAAACATGTTTCGGTTGTTTTAATATAAATTTCGCTTTCTAACGCGGCGCCAACGCCAACAGTTAGGAAATGGGATGTAGCGGTTTATTAATTGTTTGTAATCTATTCGCAGTTGTTGTCGACCACCGGCAAGGACAGGATTCTCAAGTTTGACTGATTACCAGGTTGCCTTGACATAAACCGGGACAATCGCTGAAAGCATCACATAGGCCATATACAATGTGTCCACAGCAAGATGGGTGTAAATGTATGGTTATGGTACAGTTTATCCAATCTTAGTTTGAAATATTATAAATTCACCGTCTCTACCAGGGATGTCCGTTGCAATGCCTCTCTATAATGGTATACAGCAGGTGGCGACGCGTTATCGATATAATTTATCTCCTCGTATACGAGATGTAGTCGAGCGAATGTAAAAATGCGACGATGCGGGCAGCCGGTAAAGAATTCAAGCTGATGTTCAGAATGATCAGTTCTAAAACAAGAAAGTGCTGTACTGTTTTCGTGGTACCGGGCAGTGCCGTACGTCTATTTAACCTTGCGCGGTGCTATTCTCCTAATAAAAAAAACGTAAGTTGTTTGTTATATTTACCCAAAATAATAAGTATTAACTATAAATTTCATTCATAAAATATTTTTGGAGACCATTTGATGCAGAAGAAAATTCACATAATGAAAATGTTGAAGACGAGTTGTAGTGGGATGGATCTGGCATTAAAAATGACTTGAAACGGACGCGTCTTTTTAGATTTTTTTTTATGATGTTATGAATTCGCACCCCCTCTATCATCCGGAAAATTTTCCGGTCGAACATTTCGCGGGGGGGATTTACATGTAAAGATAGGGAAAATAAGTTTTTCGGGCATAACTCGTTTAGTTTGATTCGAATCAAAAAGTGTATAGAGATAAAATGAAGGGCTCGTGAATGCGCGTAAACTGAATTTTGACTCGTCGAAATTGATCCAGCGGTTCCCGATATATTGGGATTTGAAAGTACGGATTTGTATACGGATGTTTCGCTGCGGTGGGAACGTACTGAGAGCCGTTCTAGAGTTTTTTTTTTCCGGGGAAGAAATTGAAGATTTTTTTTCTTCCCTCGATAGACACTCAGGATCTAAGTACTGAGTCCAAATTTCAAGTAGCTAGGTTGATTAGGGGGGAGGGGGAAGTGAACGCACATCGCACAGCACACGTGAGATTGTTTATTAATGTGCCTACTTTGAGTTCCGCTCATTTTTCGCCAGGAAAGAAATGGATGGGGGAGATTTTTTTTCGCCATCGAATGTGGAATTTTTTCTGTTTCATTTGACCGACCAGATTGCGAGCGGATGATTAGGAGGGGAGAGAGAGCCCGCAAGTAGAAGGGCAAGGGAAAGAGTTCAGGACTTGGGGCCGGACTCATTTTCAAGGGTAATCAATTCTCTTTAAATATTTTTTACCCCGAAGCTCTAACTTCATTAGGGCCTGCACGCGTGCGTGATACATTTATAAAAATGGACGAGCGGAGTGGGACTTGTATTTGTGAGACAGAAGGGAGAGAAGTAGGAACGCTAGGCTCCTCCCCCGGTATCTCGCTGCACGGCTGCTGAATTGCCGCGCTCGTATTATAATTCTGCATGCCGGAAGTAAAAATGGGTTCGTATTCAGCACACTGCTCTTGTCAGCCAAATATATAAAACAGTGTTCTGCTGACTATCACGAAGAATATGACTGCGGATTTGTTTGAAAACTAGCTAATTGAACAGCTGTTACCTAATATTCCCCCAAATTTATAATTCAGTTATCGTTATGGATAACGCTTCTTATCATTCACGACTATTAAATATAGTACCAAATATAGACGAATAATACGAAAAAGGACGATATAATAAAGTTCATGAGAACTAAGAATATCAATATTCCTGAAAAAGTTCCACTAAAAGAAAATTTATTAAAAACTATCAAAGAATATAATTTTAAAATAGAGTATGTTGCAGACCATATCTGCGAAACACACGGTCATAGTCTGTTATGTTTACCGCCATATTACTGCATATTTAATTCAATAGAATTGATTTGGGGCAGTGTAAGACATGAGTTGAGAAAATGTGATCAGAATGCGACTTTAAACACAAACAGACATATGGAAAAAATCCGTGAAACACGTTATAAACATGAAAAAATAGTATCCCATTTTGCCGCCCGTAGAGCCTATTGTTATTCAGGTAGGGAATGATTCTAGTATTGAGTTTACTGATGACTCCGTTACCATGTGATCATTTTTTTCTCCAAATTATGAGAATTTCTTTTACTATTATTTACACTTTCTTACTTTAGTAGTAGAAGTTTCATTTTAATTGAGCTAAAATAACATAACTAATTAATATTTGTTTGAGATATGAGGTCATTTTAATGAGAATTGTGTTTTATTTTATTTTTATTGTTTTTAACAAGACTTTAATATTATAATTGCAAGCTAAAATAACAAATGTTATATTTCCTTTAGGAACAAGTCGTAAATTATTCTTCTTCAGCTGTTTGAAAAACATTAGATATTGTTTTCCAATGAAAAAAAATAATAACATTTACTTTCCAAGAATTTAGAGCTTTTCGAGCTCATCTCCGCTTAGCGTGCTGACAAACCGCGTTCAGTCATAAGTAGGCGTAAAAACCGCCTAGATTATTTATTATATTTATCCCTCCGCGACATTTATCAACACGTACAGAGGGTGCCGTGCCCCTCATCAAATTTGTATAGTTGTGGGACAGAATAAGAAGAAGAAAAAGTTTGGGGAAAGCCTCGCGGGCACTGGCAATAAATAAAGTTCAGACCTCGTACATAATTTGCGTTCCCCATGTAAGCTCTTGTCTTTTACCACCCTTGACAAACGAGTCGTACCATTTTCTTGGATTATCCTGGGCTGTTTTGAAAGTGTGTAATTCGGTGGTTATTAAATGAACAGAAACAATACGGATTAGGTGTCTTTTATAAAATAGTTCGTAATCCACTCGCAGTCGTTATAACATGACAATTGGATTAGGGGCTTTGTTTGGCTTTGTAAGATTGAGTTTGCCCTTAGAAATTATTGTCTCGATACAGCCGAGAGTAATTTCATTTTGTCTGGGCGCTTTCCACCGACTGGTTTCAAGGAACAACAAGCTTTAAACAGGCGTCTCAGTATCATCGCCTGAATAAAAGTTAAATTTATTGTCAGCTATTTATTTCTTCTGTAACAAATTTCAAAATCATGGGACGTAATTAAATAGGTATTTTCTCTTCATAATCTTTCTGTAAAATGTGTAGGATACGAGACATTTATGTTTATTAAAAATGGTTAAAAAATTATCCATTTTCATGTACATGGCCTGGTTCCTCGAAAACAGTCTCGCACTTTCTTGTATCAGAACTGGTCATTTCGAACATCTGCTTGAATTCTTTACCGGCCGCCCGCATCATCGAAATTGTATATTTGCTCGACTACATCTCATATGCGAGGGGATAATTTATATCGAAAACGCGGCGCTGCCTGCTGTATACTATTGTAGAGAGGCATGGCAACGGGCATCCCTGGTAGAGACGCTAAATGTATCTACTCACATTAGATTATTATATACTTATTCTTTAATGAACTGCTTTTGAACAAGTAATAGTATTCATAAACAAATAGCGTGAGTTATAAGCGCGAGTTATAATAACTCACTTGTGAGTTATTATAACTCACCAGGTACAGTACCAATCTCCTTTACTTTCTATCCAGGTAAATAAGCGGAAGTTGGACACTTCTGGGCCAGGCTGAAAGACATTTCTCCCCCGTATTTTGGGGCGGAGAATCGATTGCGATAGATCCGAGGGTGAAAAAAAACCTGCTTTCATCCCCTATTGGCCAAAAACCAACCCAGTTTTTGTGGGGAATTTTTTTTCTGTAAAAATGATTTGTCGTACGGGGCCACCGAGAGGGTTAATCAAAAGGGGTGAAAACCACCCCTTTGAAGCTAAAAACAGTTGTACTGATTTTTTCGCGCTGTTTGGAGGGAATGTAACTAAAAAATTGGCCGTTACTGGAAGCGGCTGAAAGCTTCCCACTCGGTGGATCTTTGAAGCCGAAAAGAGCATTAAATTGTGTGGCAAAACGGCACTAAATGTAATCCGATCTCATCCAAAACCTTTTCAGATCTTCTGGGGCACTAGAAAACCCTTAACTTAATGAATTTACAATCATCTATGCGAGTCATTACCTACATTATCGCTCGTTGAATAATACACTATTAGGATATTAACAACTTTAACATCACTTCAACGACTAAGAAAGTCTAGTTATCCTAAATAATACAGATTTGTAAAGCAACAAACTGAAAATTGGTAAAGTGATAATCTATAATAAATTTACCAACGAAGGTACAGAAAGCATGTGATATTGATATTGTTACATCTACCTTTAAAATTTGTGACAATCCGCTAAAAGTTACAAATATGCCGAAATCTTATTAACATGACATGACACCAACGTTATCGGATGACAAACGATGACAATGACAATCGTCAAAAGTTGCTCATTGCAATCCGATCGCTCGCGGCTGTCTTTGTTAAATGAAACATTAGCATTTCAGTAATTTTACTAGATTTTAGAGGAATATTTGTAGTTTAATTCTTCGATGTGTCTGTATATATATTTAAAAACGACACTAAACGTAATCCGCTCTAATTCGAGAGCAGTGAAGAAACCCTCACACGTGAATTGACACGTGATGTGACGAGTTTCACGATGAAACGGCTACGCGCATCGATCATGTCATGCGAAATGCGATCTATGCTTCATATTTGCTTTGTTTTTAATTTTTTTTTTTTCACGGAAACCAAATCGAAAGGGTGGAAGTGTGATATATCGTTGAAATCAGAATTTTAACTGCTTTTCAATAGTTCCATTGCAAATTGAAAGTAATTATAAAATAAACAACTTTTTGCATCAAAATGGCACTAAACGTAATCCGATCTCAACCAAAACCTTTTCAGATCTTCTGGGGCACTAAAGAAACGCACATGTAAAGTTTCATTCAAATCCGTTCAGTGGTTTCGGCGCTATCGTGCTAACACACATACACACACACACAGACATTTTTTGGGTTCCTATGACCTCAAAACGTAAAGATTTGATGGTATTTCAATTTTCGTTTTTGAACCAATTTTAGTAACCTCTCACAATTTTATTGTGGAGAGGTTAAAAGATCGAGGAGGATGAGGGAGGTAATATCAACCACTTATCCCTTATTTCCAGTCAAGAGGGTGAACACTATCCCAGGGCTAAAAGACATTTCTACCCCCGTTTTTTGGGGCGGAGAATTAATTACGATAGGTCCGTGGGTGAAAACACCTGCCTTCATCCCCTATTGGTTAATAACCACCCCCAAATGGTGTAGCAAGTGGAGACGCAGTTTTTGTACGGAATTTTTTTTTCTCGTAAAAATGATTTTTGACAAGGGGCCGCCGAGGGGATTGATCAAAGGGTGTAAAAGGGGGCAAATTTCATCTGCGTGAGTTATTACCGACGTTACCGCTCGTTGAATAATATGCTATTAAACTAAAATTGGATAAACTTTACCACCCAATAAATTTTCTTAACGTACTTAAAAAACGCCCTGTATATTTACGTATCAATATGGCAGCTAATATTTTACAAAGCCTGAATCCCTTCAAATGATTAGGACCATATGAAAATTAAATAAGGTGCAAGAGGATCATCTGTAAATTCCATCAAATATCAGGAGACAAAAAGTGCTGGTATTCGGATAAAGTGAACGGAAATAATAAAGGTTTTTTTCATTAAGCCGGTAGTAAATTCCCAATTTCCATATAAATAGCCACGTTTGATCGAGTATTAAGTCGTGTGATCGATATAATATTTTACTTTACCAGCTTTGCAATCTCTTATTATGGACGACGTAGAACGCTTGGCAACAAAAAACTTTCGCAAAATGAGAATTTCTTTTATAGTTTACTTTTTTGCTCAGCTTTACAGTTCTTTAACTGCATCGTGCACTAATACTTGATTACAAGGGTTCGAATATTTAAAAATTGCTAGACATTCAATTAAAAACTCAATTCAATTTCAGTATTTTATTTTAAAATGTGTGTTCGAGGTTGCATATGAGATTTCATATTCACTATATGTACAAAATCTAATAACGCTTTATTACCACAGAAGCTAATAAAGCACGATTACACAATCTCTGGTTGATAGAGACGCAAATAAGTAATTTGTAGTATAAGGTATCTACTTTCGTAAATGTATTCCACGCTCTTCTTCAAAATAAACGGTGTATAAATATTTGCTCTTGAACAACGGGCTCATCCAATGCATTTTATTTGACAGTTGTTACTTTTTGTGGTCAAAGTAATACTTAAAATTAGGCGGTAATGAAAGTTTCAGCTGCATTCGATACGCGGTTTTCGAAATACACGACTTTTAACGAGCGTGTTTAAGTGTTTTGTTATTTATAAGTTTTGATTTAGAATTTTAAATAATAGCCAAGTTGTCAGAGTCCAATGTTGATGAAAAGTTAGAATCAATTGTTACCTCGCTAATTGTTTCATGAAAGGCTAGTTTTTTGCTAGTAGAAAATGACTAAAAAAAGTTTACTAAAATTTTTCCCCCCGAACCCTTCTAAAAATCTCTCTGAAACAGAAAAATCCAGTCTTTTGCTAATATCTCGAAAAATAATGAAAAAAAACGGATAGTACCACGTGAGAGAGCGGGGAATTTTACAAAAAAAATAGTATATAAGTTTTAAAAAAATCTATTTTAGCCCTGAAGAAAAATAATTAAAAAAAGACCCCCCTCGAAAAAATAACGAAAATTACATAAAACAACAAATTTTTATATGTTAATGTGTGACAGATATCAATAAAATAAACAGATTTGTGAAAGAAATGAAAAGTTTTCGTAATTTGATCCGCAACTACCCCCAAGAAATACCCTCTGAGACGGAAAAATCCAGAATATACTTATTAACATTTTTAACATTTATTACACTATTAATATATAAAAGTAAGACGCAAAATAATAATATATAACAAATATTAACTTATAATAATGATTCGATAATTTATATTTTAAAAACCTACCACTATCAAAATTAATTTATTTTAGAAACAATTACGATTTATGTTTATATACTGCTTATAAATAACAACGTGTTCCAAAGTACTCTTGAAGCGTACACTAATACAGAGAAACCGCACGTGTTTTAGAAAAATCAAGCGTTGATATAAGCGCGCTCTACCGGCTCTTGAATGTAAACTTAAACGACTTGGATTTCGTCAATTTTGCTTCATTCATTTCAAGTACCATATACTTGAAACCTGGACATCAAACGATGAGATAAATATTTGGAAGTGAAAGTTTAGACTTCTATCTTTCTTTTCATATGTTAAAATTTTTTTTAGCTACAATTTATATGGAGCACAAGTAGAAAAAAGAACGTGATTTTCCAAGAAATATTTTCATACTCACATTAAAAATGAAATAAAAATATTTCTGAAAATAAAATGATATTTCCTTATTAAGTATATTCTACTTTTCACGTTACAATTTTTTTTTACCTACAAGCCTTCTTTGACCGTTTTAGACAAGTTTTCAAGTGAAAATTTCCTAACCCTGAAAAATGGAAAAAATACCAATGATTTAAAAGTATTTTTTTTACCCTGGATATTTTAGAGCATAAAAATTAATCTTAGATTGAAGTTTAACGTATAAACAAGCTATATCGACAAGGACTTTTTTTAAATACAATTCTATTTAATATTTATGTTTTAATATAGAGTGGAAAAAAAATAATAAAGCTTAACTTTCACGTGCAAGTTGTAAAAAATAAAAATTATAAAAATTAAAAGTAAGTATACCATTGGAAAGCTGAATTCTTCCTCTTTAAAATGCTACCCTTTTCGTTTTTAATGGGCACAAATTGTTTTTATTATGTAGCTGTGGCCGAGGAGTACTTCATTTCCCTGTGCGGCGCGCTTGAAATATTGAGCGAACAGAAATAATTTATCATGCTAAGGGAAAAATTTATTTATAAAAACTTATATACTATTTTTTGTAAGATTTCCCACTCTTTCACGTGGTGCCATCCGAATTTTTCCTTTCATTATTTTTGGAAATATTAGCAAAAAACTGAATGTTTCGGTTTCAGAGGGTTGTTTATAAGGGTTCGCGGGAGTAGATTTTGGTAAACTTTTTTCAGTCACTTTCTACTAGCCAGAAACTTGCCTTTCATGAAATAATAACTGTAGATTTAAAATACTGCAAGTACAAGCTGTTTTTACAGTTTTTTAAATTAAATAAAAACCCAAGAATAGTGATATCAATGAGATCGTAAAAAAAGGGCAATTTAATGAACATAAGGAGCCACCGCCATCCCATTTGAAATAAACGAGTTATTTAAAAAACCTAAATCACTCGTATTAAAACGCTTACAAAATAGTTAATAACAGTAACTATGTATACATATTACGTAGAAACTGAAACGACACAGTCCGTATTTTGTTATATCGTAACAGTCTAGATCAAAATTTATAATAGCTATAAAAAAAATAATAACTAGTCAGAAATTTATAAAAATCACCACACATGTTCAAAAATTCATCCTGAATCCAAATATGTAATACTATACACGGTGATCCATTTGAAACTCAAAAGTTAAGGTCATTTCCGGCGAAACCGGAAGTGGTATGAAATTACTTCATATGTGAATAAATGCATTTTCTGAATGGCTCTAGACTCCCTAATTTCGTTTCGATATATTCAAAAATAAAAAAGTTATAGGGGTAAGCCACCCGGTATACAGGGTGTCCCACAACGAATTGCGGCGATCGATGTCTCGAAAAGCAGACATTGAAAATTTGGTAAGTAAACTAATGTCGATGGGGACAACTCGGCTAAAATATTTTCCAGATGGTGGCACTTCCGGTTATACCGGAAGTAGATATCAACTTGCTTATTTTAAATGGGACGCCCTATATATTATTACATTTTTGGATTGTATGCAACATTCTAGGCCGATTTTGTATTTGTATGTAAGTATTAATTCATTACCATTTAAGTTTTCTTCATAAAAATGTAGTTTTACGACTCCATCATTTCTCACAGCACAGTACACGTTAAATTGCCAAGTTTCTTGATAATTTCCCAACCTCACGGCATGGGGATTTGAATCACACCAAAACTGGGAATTATGTCGGTTGAAAAGGCAATTTCTCGGAAATTCTTGCTTTGTCAATACAAATTATGTTCTCAAAAAATCGAAAGTCTTGTAGCAATGTTAAAATAAATTCGCAAAAGTGAACTCTTCTGACCAAATCGGTGTCCTTTACGAGTTGAACCATAGAAATGGAATAGGGATGGGATTTGCGTTTCAAAAGAACTCTGTAAATAGAGTTCTTGGAGATTCTTGATTGTAAGGCCACTTGTCTTAAACATGTCATAGGATACGCCGCCGCAAAATATCCCAAAACAGCAATTTCGATAATTTCATCATTGACAAATTGTTTTATTTTAAGAATTGTTGCCTTAACGGTGCCAAAATTTTTGAAATTTTCTGTTCGGAGACGGCTATTGTTTCTCTGGATATCTACTAGCAAATATTTCATATGTTCTTGATAAAACTTTGTTGCATTATCCATAGATTAAAAACAAATTTAAATAATCCTCGTGCGTATAATTTAAGCGCCCCGGTATGATAATTAATACTTATCAAATGGTAAGTGGCAGCTACATACATTTGTTTAGCACTTAACGCCGTCATAGCCAACTAAGAGTAATTTAACTTAATATCCATAACAAAATACCCATATAGAAATATTGAATTGGAAATATCACGAAAACTAAAAATTTTCGGAATAGACGTCCATACACAAACTTACCCTTATTTTTAATGATAAATAAGACAAGATCATAACTATTGGGGATTTCCATTTCACAAAATTGATTTTTGACAGTTTTCTCAATTTCATTTTTATTCTTATTTTTTGAACACTCTGTATTAATACTTATCAAAATATTATGAAAACTCTATTAAAGTAGGTCTTTTTCAACAAAGAATCCAACCCGAAATAGATAATAAAGGCTTCCTTACAGGAAGAATTGACATAAAAATTGAAATATATCAAAAACAGAGAGACTTAGTTATAAGACATGATACACAAAATCGACCTAGAATTTTGCGTACAATTCAAAAATGTAGTAATACCGGGTGTTAGAAAAGTATGGGAACGGTGGAAAATCTCGAACAGTTTGCATCAAATCGAAAAATAAAAAAATACGTGTCAAAAATTGTTCAAAAAACTATCTACTGATATCAAAATGACCTCAACACCCACCACCCTGTGGATGGGGCGCGGGGCAACTTTAAAATTTCAAATGGAAACCCCTATTTTTTATAGCGGAATCGGATTCTCGGGCAAAAATACGTGAATTTTATATCGGACATTTTTTTCGATTCTCGCAAGATGTCGCTGCAATCGCACAAAATTTAAATACACCTTAAGCGTCCATAACTCTAGCTACTCGTGTTGACAAAAAAACATTCAGTTTAAAAAAGAATATCTGTGATATCTTGGTTTTTATGAATGTTTTTTTTAAAGTGTTCTTAATAACAGTATTTGTTCTGTGAAATTTCTACGAGAACGTTCAGTTCCTTCCAACTTTTGTAGAGGCAGGAGCGCACTTTTGTACGGAAAAAGTTATTTCATTTTTCTTTAGTTCTCGCGTTTTTTCTGCATAATGGCTACTTTAAAAGAGGAAGAGAGAGTGTCTCTTTTAGTGATGCGAGGGTGGGGCAATAAAGAAAGGTCCTATGATGAAGTTGTGATTTTATTCAACGAAACTTTCCATGTAAATCAACTGGAAATTTCGAAATCTACTGTGTCCCGTACCATCAGACGATTCCTAGACACAAGGACAAATAAAAATCGCCCAAAATCTGGAAGACCAAAATCTGGAAGACCAAAATCTGAAACATCGGAAGCTCGACAAATGGAAGTGGCTCAGGCATTTGTTGAAAATCGAAGGTTATCAATCAGAAAAGCCAGTCAACAGCTTGATATGAGTGCATTTTCAGTTCATAAGAATTTGAAGCTTTTGAAATTTCATCCTTACAAAATTCACCTTCACCAAAAGTTAAATGAAGATGATTTTGATCGGCGACTTGAATTTAGTGAATTAATGATGGAAAGGAGTAACCAAAACCCAAATTTTTTATCATCTCTACTTGTTTTCTCAGATGAAGCAACTTTCGAACTCAGTGGAAAAGTTAATCGCCATAATTTCAGATATTGCAGTGACGAAAACCCTCACTGGATGCTTGAAACACACACGCAGTATCCACAAAAATTAAATGTTTGAGCAGAAGTTTTCAGGGATCGAATCATAGGACCGTTTTTCATAGATGGAAATTTGAATGGAGAAAAATACCTGGAAATGTTGACAAATCAAATAGTTCCCGCAATACAAGAGATGAGTTCGATAATGTTTGTCTCCAGCAAGATGGGGCTCCTCCACACTATCGGGATATTGTTAGGGACTATTTGAATGGTACTTTCGAAAATCGATGGATAAGTCGGAGAGGAACTGTTGAATGGCCAGCAAGATCTCCCAACCTCGGGCCACTTGATTATTTTGTTTGGGGCTACGTGAAGTGTAAGGTTTATCCCAGGGAATCTTTGAAACAAATACTCGAATATAACAAGATGGGCACTACAGATCTACCAAGTTGTTTACCACCACCCACCAATAAGTTATGAACATTTCAAAGGACGATCCAAGCTTTCCAATAATATAATAAATAATCTTGCTTAATCCGAAGAATGCACGTTGCAAAATTCCAAGTCTAGCTCTGTCATGTCTGAAACAGCTAATTTACGAATTGAAAATAACGCTGGGAAAAGTTAATTTCATTATAAAATTATGCTGTTATTGTTGGAATTATTTACGCCCCGCGGTGCATTAAAAAATATTCCATTAATGTATTTCCAACACTGACAGTTAGCTAATTAAATTGCACGCCATAAATCATATAAATAAATAATTCCCGTCCGAAGAATGAAAATATCGAACGTGAAAAATGTAATAATTCGACCGCCGAACCGCGACAAAAAATTCCCATAAAAGTACATAAAGCCCGATATTTTCCCAAATCGCTGTTGTGAAAGAGGATCTCTTTGTTGCGACAAAAAAACTTAAGTATTTCGTTTTACCTTTTTGTTAAAAAAGATAAGAGCCCTCGCCGAACAAAAATGAAGTGGATTTTCCTTACAAAAACCGTCGATATCATTAATAATTTTTGATCATAAATGTCAAAAGCGGACACATCTTTAACGACAAAATAATCTACCGGAATAAGTCATAATACAAAAACACGTATCGATCTCTGCAGAAACGGCGCGGCGCTGCGGTCGGACTAGTTTTTTATTTAACAATATTTACTTCACGATGAGCTATAATTCACTGAAAAAATCATCGACTGCCATAGAATTCATGTGTTTATACAATATGTCAACGGCAAGGCAGCATTATATGTGTAAATGACAAAAATGTTTTGATTTTAAACAATTTTCTGTATCCTGCTGCTTCATGCGACACCTATTTTTAGTACGTTAGAATGTTTATTTATTTATTTCAACTGTACGTGCCTCGACTCCATATGGTCATTGGCACATAGATACAAAAGAATGTATAGTTTAAGTAGGAATATCCCGAGACATAAAAAACGCAACAAAAACTTTACCACCTCATTAAAATGCCATTACTCTTTGTGCTACCTCGACCGGAAATCAGCCCGCATACTTTCATAGGTTTTTAATGTGCGTCGGGTTGATTGATGCAGCATTCCACCAAGGCCCGCGGCGATAATAATTATGTCGTAAAGTTTTTGTTGTGTTTTTTATGTGTCAGGAATTATTACTTGAACTATACAAAGGTAGTAACTGTAAAGGGTTTATATAAGATGGTACATTTTGATATCACGTCAGTAGTTAATTATATTACTGAAGTCGTGGCGGGCTAAAGTCTTCTTTGAGGTTTCTTTTCAGGTTGTGGCATTGACGGGCTTCGGTATACAGGGGGCATTCCGAGAGAATATGCTTCACTGTAAGGTGGTTATTACAACGGTCGCATAGTGGCGGGTTACTTGATGCCATCAGGTAACCATGTGTAGCATGAGTGTGTCCAATTCTTAATCTTCGGATTATTATTTTGTCATTTCGGTTCATGGCTGATAGATTACCTGAATTGATTCTTGGTTATATCGTATGTAACTTAGTATTAAACTGGTTCCACATATTTTTCCATTTAGTTGTAATCAAACGTTTGATATTGCTGGTGATCCCGGCATGTGATGGTACCCAGACGATAGTAATAGAAATACCTTGAGCGACGAGTACGTGACAGGTCTCATGTATATTTAGGGCAACAGGATTTTGGATATAAAAGTTCTTTATGGAATGGATAGATGCAAGCGAATCAGTGCAAATTGCCACTGTCTCGTTCTCAGCTGCTACTGCCAGTAAAATTCCGTATAATTCTCCGGTGTGAACACTGCAATGGGTGGGGAGTAGATGTTTTGTTATAGTAGAATTTAGTGTAGTAACTGAGCAGCTGACACCATTTTTGGCTTTTGATGCATCGGTATATAAGGTGTTATCGAACTTCTCTCTGTTGGTAATTTCTGAGAATGTTTATTTCAGGATGGTGTGAGGAATTTCGTGCTTCATAGATTTATAGAGAGTAGTATTGATGGAAGGTAGCGGTTTAACACATGGCGGTATAGCTGAGATGGGATTAGCAGATGTCTTGACGAGATTAATGTCGCCTAATAGTGGTTTTAAAATTTGTGGGATTGAGTGGAGTCTTTTGGGAATGACTCTGGTCGAATGTGACAGGAGGAGTTGTTGACGACGCCGAAAGAGGGAGCTCATGTGATTCCAAATTTAGCCAGGGGAGTCTCGGATGTTATTGTATTAACATATTTTTTCCAAAATTGGCTAAAATGTGTGTTACTTCCCGTATTTTAGAGGCACAAGTTGGCATTGTTTATTAAATTTTCTATGGTTTTGCCACTGCCAAATGTGTGTTCGCATCCCCAAATTACATTATGTGCGTTAAAGTCTCCAGCAAGCAAACGGGTTAGGCAACTGGCTTACTAGCTCGGAGATATGAGCTTCTATTAGGTTATAGTTCGGTGGTATATATACGCTGCAGATAGTAATTTTTTGTGGACACCAGACATTGACAGCTATTGCTTCTAAGCCTATCGTGATAGGAAGTTGTTGGGAAAAAAAGTTGCTGGATACAAAAATTGACGTTCCGCCACTAGCTCTTACGTACTCAGTTCTAAGATGATGATAGCCTTCATAATTTTTGAGATAACGCTTGTGGGATTCTTTAAAATTTGTTTCCTGGAGACAAATTATATCTGGCAGAGTGTTGTAAATAAGCTGCTGTATTATTTCAAGTCGAGGATAAAATCCATCGCAGTTCCATTGTATTAGAGTGAACGTAATAAATAAAAATAAAAATGGATTTAGTATGTTGATTTTTGAGACAGTTGTGAATCGCTAAAATTGAAATCTTCATCACTAGAATCCACTGAAGATTGGGATATTATGCTGGATACACTTTCGACATCGAGTTCTTCAGCAGCGAGGTGTGCTTTAATTTTTTTTGGTCAGCCGAGTAAATCCGTTTTTGATTGCCCTATCTTTTAGTTCGGAGTATATTGTATACATGTTGGAGAGGAGAGATTTGATATCAGTAGTGAATTTTAGAGCCTTTCGATATGGATTGCTGCTGCAGTAAAAATTTTCTAGGAAAGCAAGAAAGTTATCAACCGGGATATAAACTCTTCTGGGGCCTTTTGGTATAATTCGTTGATAGCTGATTTTGTAGTTTCGGTCAAAGAGGGTTCTGGGGCGGCGACTGTTTTGCATTTCTTTTTTGCAGATTTGGCTGGATTCTGAGGTTTAGTGTGACTTGGAAGAGGCATTATATTAGAGTCAGGTAGAATCACCTAGGCAGTTATATGTCACTAAGAGAGTTTTCTATTTAGTATACTTTTCAGGTTATTGAATTTATATATTACTTTTCTTACTTTCGGTTTAAATATTTAATATGTCCAGTAAATCGTTGATAAACAGCAGGAATTAGGTAGGACCTAAGGCTGTTCCCTGTGGAACTCCAGTTTTTATTACGTTCTTAGTGCTAAGAGCATTGCCAATCTTTACTTGCTGGGGTCTATTTGAAAGATATTGTTTTAATAACTTGTAAATTATTGTTTTGTTTATCTTCGTACCAAATATCTTTCCATAATTTTCATAAACAGTCGAATGATAGCGGATATGTAAAAATTTCGACGTCAGGGCTCTTGAGTAAAGCATAATAGAGAACTACTACGCCATTCGGTGCAGTAGGATGACCAGCAGCTAATTCACACAGTTTGATTTGACACGTAGGTAATTAATTTTTGAAACCTGGCGCTTTCTCAGGTGTATCCGTTGACAATCGTGACGGGCATGAAACGTCGCCCCGGCTCGAAAACAAAACAGTTTATTTTAATTATTCTATTACGTGCCAGTTTTCGGCGTGTCTTTCTACATGCAAAAATAATTTACTGTTTCTTTGTTTTGGAGAGATTCCAATGGAACAGCCCGGGGCGAATTTATGAAGGAAGCTTTTTAATTTATTACGCCTTGTTGTTTTAGTTTAATAAGAGGTCGGCATATCTAGATTCTTGAATAATTAAACCTGCACAATTAAATTACAAAGCGGATTATTCTGCGCATAGTGGCCTATAAATCTAGAATAGAGGTAGTAGGTCCGCTATGCACAAAACGTACAATTAACAGAATGAATTATGAATGGGAGCAACGGTCGATTTTCGTTGCAATTGTCTATGCAAGAGCGAAAGGAAAGTGCACATTATTTTTATGTCTAAAAATTGAGTAATATTTGTAACGTCAGGCAAATATTCTCGGCCTGCTTGATGGATTGTCATGTATTAATTATTGCTCTGTGTTTACTACCCACTTTACCTCCAAAAACAAACCTGCACGTGTAACTTTTAATCTTGTCATACAATTGGATTCTCCTTAAATACTTTTCACTTTTAGTTTTATCGCGATTCGCAGGACTAAACAACAACAATCTCCCTATTTTCGCCAGAGATAAACTCCAACAGATATATGTCGATGTAGTTTTCAAACAAATAATGTATTTCGACAGCGCGCCGCCGCTAATATATCGCCTCCTTGATAGTGAAGAACCAGTATTAGCTAAATTTTTCGTGAACTGTCAATAAATCCCAAATAATGCTTAAACTCCCGGCAAAGCCCGACGTCGCCTCGAATGACGTCCATAAATTTCCTCCAACTATTTATCATGCTTTTGTTGAGACTGCGAAACGAAATTATTTCACTCAAGTGTTTTCTCGTGTACCACTTTAATACCTTTAGAAATTTCCTTAAGCCGTAATAGTAGACACTCAGGCCTATAATAGAGTCACTTTGCTATTAATAAGACTGAAACGGTTGCCGTGAGAGGAGACGATTTGTTACAGGAGCCAGTGTATTTTCTAGTTGATTCAGACGTATTGTTATCGGGAACACTTATTGTTATCTTCTGGATGTGCTGGAACCGTCAACTCGGCTTGACATACTGTCTCCTCAGCGACGTTCTCGCTTTTGTACCGATTTGCCTACGGAATTATTTACCAACTACAGAACAGGGAGGTAATCCAATAAGGCTTTAGCTTGTATGTAGCAGAGTTTGGTGTGATTTGTACATACATAATCATTTATTAATCGCCACAGTTCTAGGCAGTAACATCGAGAGAAAGAATTTGGTGGTATGAAAATAGATAAAATCGTGTGTAATGTACTTCTTTATTTGTGCGTTTCAGAACTCTGCTTTAGTTGTGACATGTCACTATTCTTTTTCCCAAATCGATTAAAAATATTGACATTGAAGGGAAGGGAAACGGAGAGAAGAGAAGAACAGAGGACAGAACAAAGTAAGTATTCGATTCGATTAGATTTGATTCCATTTGATTGGATTTGATTCTTTCCATCATTATAATGCAATATATTAATTACACAGATAAATACAAAATTTGAGGAGTCAATTGCAGTTACAACTTTTGCCGTACCAGTCGTTTTTTAGAGAAAATATATTTTTCTTAATCAGGAGGCCAAAATACCGGGAAATCCCTATTTTTTATAGCAGGATTCTACGACTAAAAATACGTGAATTTTATATCAGGAATTTTTTTCGATTCTCGCAAGGTGTCGCTGCAATCGCAAAAAATTGAATGGAAACATGAAAGTTTTGAACGCATACTTAAAAAAATACGAAAAGTAAAACTACTGATCTCACAGTGAATGATTTCCCGAGCTGTTTTGAGAACAGTGATTTTACACGGTCGTGGGGAAATTACAACAACTATTAACATTCTGTAAATTTATTAGCAGCTAGTAATTTTCAATTTACATTTTTTACAGGGCAATAAAAAAAGTCGATTTTAAAAAAAACTAACAGTGGTTTTACCTCTTAATGCAGCCACTTCAGACAAGTTCTTGATCCCAGCCAGTGAAGGCAAGGAGGTAACTCAGCCATTCAAGGCAAGGTGAGGATTTCGGCTAGTTGAGGCAATTAGTTTTCAGCTTAACTGCTACACTAGCACGTTTTAATTTCAAGATTATAGCAGGTGTTCAAAATGGTGCCCACTGATTTCTTGGCATTGTCCGAGACGAACGTAAAAATTTTAAATAGCACTTCTTATCATTTGAGGTGGTATTTCGGCAAAAATGTTTATTATGCGTTGCCTCAGCTCTTCCAAGTCACGAGGTTTAATGAAATAAATCTTACCCTTCACGTAGCCCCAAAAAAATAATCAAGTGGCGCGAGGTCGGGAGATTTTGCTGGCCATTCAATAGTTCCTCTTCGACCTATCCATCGATTTTCGAAAGTACCATTCAAATAGTCCCTAACAATATCCCGATAGTGTGGAGGAGCCCCATCTTGCTGGAACCAAACATTATCGAACTCATCACCAGCAATCTCTTGTATTGCGGGAATTATTTGATATGTCAATATTTGCAGGTATTTTTCTCCATTCAAACTTCCATCTATGAAAAACGGTCCTATGATTCGATCCCTGAAAACTCCTGCCCAAACATTTAATTTTTGTGGATACTGCGTGTGTGTTTCAAGCATCCAGTGAGGGTTTTCGTCACTTCAATATCTGAAATTATGGCGATTAACTTTTCCACTGAGTTCGAAAGTTGCTCCATCTGGGAAGGCAAGTAGAGATGACAAAAAATTTGGGTTTTGGTTACTACTTTCCATCATCAATTCACTAAATTCAAGTCGCTGATCAAAATCATCTTCATTTAACTCTTGGTGAAGGTGAATTTTGTAAGGATGAAATTTCAAAAGCTTCAAACTCTTATGAACTGAAAATGCACTCATATCAAGCTGTTGATTGGCTTTTGTGATTGATAACCTTCGATTTTCAACAAATGCCTGGGCCACTTCCATTTGTCGAGCTTCCGATGTTTCAGATTTTGGTCTTCCAGATTTTAAGCGATTTTTATTTGTCCTTGTGTCTAGGAATCGTTTGATGGTACGGGACATAGTAGATTTCGTAATTCCCACTTGATCTACACGGAAAGTTTCGTTGAATAAAATCACAACTTCATCATAGGACCTTTCTTTATAGCCCCACCCTCGCATCATTAAAAGAGAAACTCTCTCTTCCTCTGTTAAAGTAGCCATTATGCAGAAACAAACGCGAGAACTAATGAAAAATGAAATAACTTATTCCGTACAAAAGTGCGCTCCTGCCTCTACAAAAGTTGGAAAGAACTGAACGTTCTCGTAGAAATTTCACAAAACAAATACTGATATTAAGAACACTTTAAAAAAACATTCATAAAAACCAAGATATTACAGATATTATTTTTTAAACTGAATTTTTTTTTGTCAACACGAGTAGCTAGAGTTTGTAAATATTTACAAACTTATGGACGCTTAGGTTTATTTCAATTTTGTGCGATTGCAGCGACACCTTGCGAGAATCGAAAAAAATGCCCGATATAAAATTCATGTATTTTTGGCCGTAGAATCCGAATCCGCTATAAAAAATAGGGATTTTCATTACAAATTTCAAAGTTGCCCTCGCCCCACCCACTGGGTTAGAGGTGGGAGAGTCGAATCCAATGTCATTGGATAGATTTTGTAAAAATAACAAATACGTGTTTTTCAATTTTTGAATTGGACGTTTCTTTATGGGCACAAGACGCTAACTCTTGAAACAGTAATGTTTTCTTTCCATTCTTTGCCATTACAGCAACACCATGCAAGAATCAAAAAAATGTCCGGAATAAAATTCACGTATTTTTTGCCGTAGAATCCGATTCCGCAATAAAAAATAGGGGTTTCCATTTAAAATTTTAAAGTTGCTCCTCGCGACACCCATAGGGTGGTGGGTGGTGAGGTCATTTTGGTATCAGTAGATAGTTTTTTGAAACATTTTTGACACGTATTTTTTTATTTTTCGATTTGATGCAAACTGTTCGAGATTTCCCACCGTTCCCATATTTTTCTAACACCCGGTATATAAAAACCAGTAATAAAATTACCCTTGCAAAGTTGTCGCCGAAAATAATCAATTCGATTTCGCTACTACAATGAACAACTCAAATAAACAAATCACAGCGATCGTCAATAACTGAAACACAATATTGTAAAGTAGATATAAGAACGGAAAACAGGAAAGAATATTTGTACAGTCGGCGTTCCCTGCTCATAAATGCTATATAAATATAACTTAAAAAGAAAAAGAGCTTATAATAAAGGACCGATCGATCGAGTATAATAATGGAGATGACAACAATCACTTCAGATTCCTCCAAAGCAATAACTGAAAATCTATTTTGAGATGAAAAGCAAGCTGAAGCAAAAACGCCAGTAAATAGTTTTCTCTATAGGGACGGTCATGATGAAAAGACATGCAGCTTTTTTATAGCGAAACTTTTTAATTAATTTCTGAATAAAAGTTAATAGTTTGTTGAAAGGGCGATGATAAGAGGACGCAGGTCGTGAAACTCAAGAACAAGAAAAAAAGTATAACCGACAAATGAGGTTTATAAAAGTAATTTTTTTCACACCAGTGAATAGATACTCCGAGATTCGGGGTACACGTCATTTCGACGAATGGTCCTGTTAAATACACGTATCCGAGGTTTTCGAATCTTGTCAACTCTTACATATTTTTGGTCGTAGAAACTGTCAAAAAATATATATTTTATGAGTTTCTGTGATTACTTTTGGCAGGGAAGGATTAAGTCAAATGAAACAACAAACAACGCATAGAACACTTTAAATTACCACAATTAAATGTAATATAAATTACAAAGTCCAAAGAATTTCACGTAATTGTGCTTGTCTGTGTAACTTTTGTTATTTTAAATTCATCCACCAAATTAATTTAAAAAGACAACGAGATTTTTTGTCTGGGCAAGGTAAACAATTACCAGAACAAGTGTTTTAATTTCTAAATCTTATTATCTGCAAACGAACAAGCGGTACGCCACACAATCCGCTTGGGTTCTCTGTAAAATTACATTGTCTGATTTTAAACGTTAAGACAAAGCATCTTGCTTAATTAGGAAGGTCTTTACTATGTATTTTGGTATCATTCCAAAGTATAACCCGCAAGTCCTTGTGCGTCGTAAAAATTATATTAAGGTGAGTTTTCCATATAACGTTATGTCTCTGCACGTAGCTTTTGAAGTAATTTTGCTATGGAATATTACTAGTGGAGACATTAATTAAGGGAGGTAATTAACATAACACGGCGAATAACACTTGATATTGCTTCGTTCTTCCAACATTAAAATTAGTTCGTACGACGATAGTTGGCGTTGCAAATGCACTTCATGTGATTACCAAGTGAAAGTTGCAGTTGAGCTTTGCCTATTGCGAATACATATTTAAACAAAAAGTACATTAACTGTGTACTTAATCTCATAGGTAGAAGGTTATTCCTTATAAATTACACATCTCTTACATCGTTATTATTGCCTATAGAAAAAAAGTTTTAAATAAAAGTTATGTGGTTATGAATTTTGTTAAAATGTTATCAAAAATACAGTAGCGTGTAGTATTTTTTTAAAACGGTGCTACGGTTTACACGTACATAAACAAATGAATACGTTGGATATTAGTGGTTATAAGGTATTACATAAAGAAATCACTTGGGCTACTGTAGCGTAGCAGATATCGCAGGCACAACTTAACCCGGATAAATCATGTAACGTGCCCACGATAAAATTTCTCTAGCTCAGACTATCTCAGGGCGTTAAGCCCAAGTTTACATAAATTACGACAAATTATTAGTTTACTTACTTACACAAATCACTGAGTGTTCCATACGTAGTGGTCGCAGACGAAATAATGACACTTTCTTTAAACATGAAATGCACTATATTACACAATTTACAGATATTGGTTCTCTAGCAGGTAACCTGGTGATGTTCAAAAGGTGTGGCAAATTTCTTGATTAATAAGTTATAACATTAATAAAATGCCTCGTGTAGCTATACATCGGTTTACAACGTGAGGATAAATGGTAATAAATTCTGCCACAATGGGTCTGATTTAGAGAACCTCCATAAATAAATATAAATGCATAAAATCTTTAAATATGTACAAGTTAAAATACAAGAGTAAGAATGAATGGATATAACCGAGCCGAACCACTGAAGGTGGTCCCCGGTAAATAAAAACAACACACTTATCTAGGGTGGTATGATACCGACTTCGACGTGGAAGAACCTGAAGCCCTACGAAGGTGTCTTCGGGACGAAAGAAATTGACCCGAGGATGGGGGTTGATTATCGTCTCACCAGCCCTGGAACTTTCTACTGTGTGTGGATGCCCCGTCCGTGGAACCCTAAAGATATCACGATTTAATTTGCAAAGTCGGAAATGCACGTGAAGCGTGCCTAATGTGAGCAATTCAAATCTGACACAACCTACAAAAGAAATATAATTTACCTCACCGATGAGGGAACAATCCACCAATGTTCCTAGAAAGCCACAGTTGGATGAATGGAGTCGAGTCGGCCTTTTAAGTCGACGCGATACTTCCAAAGGAAAGCCTGTAAATTTGTGAAACACGTGGGTAGAGAACGGGTAAGATAGCGTGAAGGGGTTAGCTTACCTTGTATACTTAAATATCCTGCTTCCGCAGTTAAAATTTACTCTCAACAACAAAATATTCCGCTAAACGGAACAACAACAGATGGAGAAAATTTTCCTGTGTTGATAATCCCAAAATCCACCAGGATGCCTTGGATAAACCGAGTTTTGTAGGATTATCAACCGCATACGCCAACAAAAATGTCTCTCCGCTTTTCACGAGCCGGAAGTATATCGCCCTCCCGTGGACAATTGCGAAACTCTGCTACGGACGTAGCGGTTATTATACAGCCCACAAAACGCTAAGGCGTATGGTGGGTCGTATACGCTAGAGATCCGCAACTGGAATACCCTGTATATTATTAAACTTTTGGAATTATCCTTTTTTCCGGATTTCAAATATACCATATCACGTTTTTGAGTCATTAAACCTCGAATATCTTAATTAAACTAGTTAGGAACTGTAAATATGGAATAGCTAACATTATTAAAGTGAGCTATGAAAATGACAACTATTATGTTTGATAAGTGACATGTCTTTAATGAAATAATCAAAATAGTTTACAGTGAGGAAGAAAAAACCAAATATTTATATAAAATAGATAACAAAGATTTATTTAGGAAATTTAAATATAAATAAATGATAACTCATAAAATATGTTCGATGTGTCCATCATTATTGTCAGATATCGATTTTGAGACAAATCGGATCATAAACGGTAAAGTCGTCCGCCATCTTGAAATAAATTTTTTACTACAAATTCGTAATCAAACCCATCATTTTATTACATTAGACACCCTGAATAACTTTGGAGCTAAAAATTTTTTGAGAAATTGGTGAATCACGTTGATCTTGTTTCCAAGGGGGACATATTTTAATGTAATATTCGTATATCTATCAACGTCCCTCTACCCTACACGGCCAGCCCCTAAAAAAATTCAAATGTCAAAGGGGGGTCGAGTGATATATTTTTTGAAAGGTCTTTCATTTCTCTACATAACTGTGTATTTTTTAAAACTTTCATCGATTCGTTCCTAAGAAATAAATTGTTTCATTATTTTAGGTTCGGAAAATAAAAATAACAGAAGCAGTTTAAATAATCTTATATATTGTTCAAAATGACCCCCACCGACTTCCATACATTAGTATAATCTGTTTTGAAATTCTGTAATTTCTAAACACATCTGGAGTCAATAAATGGCATTCTCGAACAATTCCTTTCACGTAACTCTTCCAGAGATGAGGGTTTAGTTGCAAATACCTTCGATTTCAAATGTCCCCACAGAAATAAATCAAAGAGAGTTAAATCGGGTGATCTAGCGGGTCACTCCACAGGACTTCTTCTTCCAATCCATCGCTCAGGAAACCGATTATTCAAAAATTGACGGACTGCTACAGCAAAATGTGGGCGTGCCCCATCCTATTGAAAAAACAGTTCGCCCTCTAAAAGATAATAGTCTACTTCGAGGATGGTCGATGTTATTTTCCAACAGATCGAGGTACCTTTCGCCATTTAAATTGTCAGGAATAAAAAACAGCCCGACAATGTGATCCCCTAAGACGCCAGCCCAAACATTTAACTTCTGAGGTCTTTGGGTATGAGTTTTCATGAATAAATGTGGATTGGTTTCGCTCCAATACCTACAATTGTTTCTGTTTACCTCCCCATTTAAAGGCACCCCTACACGCTCAATTATATTGCGCTATATTTGACATTGCGCAATATTATTGTGCGTCTGAGGAGTATATTGTGCATATTGCGCAAGTATTGAATAAAGATGAGCTTGTTTGAAATTAATCGCGCAATACTGCATTATTTGAGCGTGTAGGGACAATTTGCCCAATAATTATTTGTACCAGTCACCATGGCGAAGCGAACTGAAGACCGCGAATTTGTTATTGAACTTTTGCAATTTGCTTTTGAAACTACTAGATATTGCACAAGAATATTGAATCGTTTGTGTTAAAAAATATTGGACAATATAATATTGCGCAATATAATTGAGCGTGTAGGGGCCCCTTAAGTAAAATGCCGATTCATCAGAAAAACACGTATTGTACAGTGTACTTGGCATTACCGTTCAATTGTTCACTAAAAATCTCACAGAATTCAAGCCGACGATCGGGATCATCTTCGTGTAATTCGTGTACAAATTTAAATTTATATGGATGAAATTTGTGGGCCTTCAGAATTCGATGAACACTGCTTCGTGATACACCAGAAGCTCAGCTACTTTCCTGATCGATTGAGTATTATCCAGCTGCAAATGACCCAGAACTGCCACTTCGACTGCTTCATTCCTAGTCCGGTCGCTGAGGTTCATGCGTTTTGTTTCCTACAGAACTTGTTTCCATACATTTTTTCAATAATTGTATACTGAGAACCAACCTTTCTATCTGCATGTTTCTATTGAATATGCGCTCCGTAACTTTAGCACAATTATCGTTTTTAAAATAAATGCTGACAATTTCTATTCTCTCCTGAAGGGTATAAACCATTTTGAGAACTCACTCTGGTAAAATGGATCTCGATTTAAAATTGGTTGTGAACAAATTAATGTTCAAGGACTATCAAATACTTATGAGTCTTTTATTATTCTAAAACTAAACGGACAAGGAAAGTGTTTTTTGTCGATTTGAGAGCACTAAAACATGTAGTTTTTTATAAATTCAAAATTATCATTTAATCAAATAAGTATTTGCAGGCGGGCATGTCAAAGTGAAATTTAAAATTGGAATTTTAACTCGTACATCGCCCCCGTCTCGTCGCAAACAAATACAATTGGAAGCTATAACGAAGCTATCATGCATTCGAGGTCGATTCCTGCTGATGCTACGTTATGTTCGGTTCGAACATGCAAGTACGGTTAAAATTATTAAGTTTTCAGCGGCTGCGGCCAACTGATTGGCGATCTCAAGCGCTCCCACAATGTCGGTTATGCAATTACGGAATCTAGGAATTTATGGATCGACCGGCTTCTCGCCCCCTTGAGTACCGCCACCGAAATTGTTTTAAAATAATTTGATTATTGCAAGAACGAATTGCATGAATGTACATGCAACCTGCCGAGGGCTTTTTCAGAAATTTCATTAAGGTATCGGCATTACTGGAATTAACCACCAACGATCTCTATCTGGCGATTATAATTTAGGTAGTGCAGCAATTTTAAATTATTTGCCTAATTTAACCGTCTAAGTGGGGTACGATGATATATCGATTTGCGTAATTTCTTCGTGACTGATGGTTTTCGACCATTGCAGATACGCCGTTATTGATGAAGCGATCTGTCACTTTCATTGGCTACACAGATATCGTATAATTTATTTTATTTTCGTTGGTTAACAGAATAGAGTCCGGGGAATATTACGCGGTAGTAATGTTGATAAATTATATGAAGTCAACAATTTGCATAATTATAAATCATCGTGTAGTAATGTGCTTTTTCACAAATCCAGTATATAAGTAAAATGTTTGTACATGTTGTTATGTTGTGTATTTTCCGACTGAATTATTATATGATCGAGATTTATATTGCCAGTAAAGGTTAATTTATTTTATTAATATTCATGCAATTTTATACAGCCAGCGCCAGCGTGTCCATTTTCTTTGGACCCACTGTTACCTCCTTTCCCTTGTTATTTATTTTTGAGAAAGAATTGAGGCAACATATGCGGACGACTAGCTGGTTTAAGCCGGAGCAGAGAGCCGTGGGTCCAGAGTATTCGTAAGAGTGGAGAAACTTACTATTTCTGAAATGTACAGCATAAATGACAGATTTTTGTTTATTTCGAGAAAAGGAGACAAAGAAAAATTGATGTTAAATTGGGCACCATCTATAGTGAAATAAGCAAAATTGTCTCTTTTTCTCGAATAACCAGTCTACTATAGATCAGACTGAAATTGTTGGTAAGAGAAATAAAAAGATAGTTTAAAATGAATGTTAAAATATATTACATGAATAATAGATAAATCGGTTTATAAAGACTAATTTAAAATTTAAAAAAAATATCTATAACAAATTTATACCAGGATTCTAGGTTGATTATTGTTGAGGTGACTGGTTCTGCGTCAGCAATCCAGGCCCACAATTGTCTCTTGTTGCAAGAATGGAGTCTAAAGTTTCCTTGGCAATTTACGTTTCTTAATGAAATGGAGTGAAAATCGTAGGAAAATTAACCGACTAGGTGGTTTATGAAAAGTTAACGAAATTTTATCTATATGAAAGATAAGCTGTGCAAAAGCTATGCAGAAATGAAGAAGCTATGCAGAAACGTATACAGAAATGTATAAGTATATACAGGGTGTCCCACGACGAACTGCGGCGATCGATATCTCGAAAAGTAGACATCAGAAAATTTTGAAAATTTGGTAGTAAACTAATGTCGATAGGGGCAACTCGGCTAAAATATTTTCAAGATGGTGGCACTTTCGGTTATACCGTAAGTCGATACCAACTTGCTTATTTTAAATGGGACACCCTATATATTATTACATTTTTGGATTGTACGCAAAATTCTAGGCCGATTTTGTGTATCATGTCCTATATCTAGGTCTCTCCGTTTTTGCGATATTTCAATTTTTATGTCAAAAATGACGTTTGCGGGCCCTAAAAGAATTATCAATTTTTCCTATAAGAAAGCCTCTATTATCTAATTTGGGTTCGATTCTTTGTTGAAAAAGACCTACTTTAATAGAGTTTTTATAATATTTTGATGAGTATTAATACAGAGTGCTCAAAAAATAAGAATAAAGATGAAATTGAGAAAACTGTCAAAAATCAATTTTTTCAAATGGAAACCCCCAATTTTTATAATCTTATCTTATTCGCCATCAAAAATAAGGGTAAGTTTGTATATGGATGTCTATTCCGAAAATTTTTAGTTTTCGAGATATTCCCAATTCAATATTTCTATATGGGGATTTTGCTATGGATTTTAAGTTCAATTACTGTTAGTTGGCTATGACGGCGTTGCGTGCTAAACAAATGTATGTAGCTATCCCTTACCAATTGACAAGTATCAATTGTCATGCTGGGGCGCTTAAATTATACGCACGAGGATTACTTAAATTTGTTTATAATCTATGGAGAATGTAACAAAGTTTTATCAAAACGTGTGAAATATTTGCTAATAGATATCCAGATAAACAAAAACCGTATCCGAACAGTATTAAACGAATAATGGAGAATTTCAAAAATTTTGGCACCGTTAAGGTAACAGTTCATAAAATAAAACCAATTGTCGATGATGAAAATATCAAAATTGCTATTTTGGGATATTTTGCGGCGTATCCTATGACATCCTTAAGACAAGTGGCCTTACAAACAGGAATCTTCAAGAACTCTATTCATAGAATTCTTTTGAAACACAAATTCCATCCCTATTCCATTTCTATGGTTCAACACCTAAAGGACACCGACTTGACCAGAAGAGTTCACTTTTGCGAATTTATTTTAACAATGTTACAAGGCGACTTTCGATTTTTGGACAACATAATTTGGACTGACGAGGCAAAATTTACGAAAAATGGACTTTTCAACAGACATAATTCCCACTTTTGGTGTGATTCAAATCCCCATGCCGTGAGATTGCGAAATGATCAAGAAACCTGGCAATTTAATGTGTACTGTGCTGTGAGAAATGATGGAGTCGTAAAACTTAATTTTTATGAAGAAAACTTAAATGGTAATTAATACTTAAATAGTTTCTGTTTTTCAAATTACGTATCAACTTTTTTTGGGTGAAAGATATTTGAATATATTACAAGATTTAGATAATGAATATTTGAACAATTTACCGCTAGCTGAACATAGGCAAATATTTTACCAGCACGATGGCGCGCCCCCACACGGCAGCTTCATAGTTAACAACTTCTTGGAAGAAACTTTTTACGATAAGTGGATTGCTAACAATGGACCTTTTCTGTGGCCTCCTCGTTCTCCTGATCTATCTGCCTTAGATTATTTTATATGGGGAACAATAAAAGATATGGTTTATTTTAATCCAGTCACAACAATGGAAGATTGTCAGGCAAGAGTAAGTAATGCTTTTGAAAGATTATCTCCAGGTTCTATTAGAGCGGCCACCCATGACGAACTAATCAAGAGGTGCGAAAATTTTTTGGAAGTTCAGGGTGGGCACTTTGAACACTTATTAAAATAAAATATTTTCCTGAGTATAAGTAGTTATACTGTTAGTATTTTATGAAATGAATATGAAATTTTTTGAAATTCTCCATTATTCATTAAATACTGTTCGGAGACGGTTTTTGTTTATCTGGATATCTATTAGCAAATATTCCACATGTTTTTGATAAAACTTTGTAACATTCTCCATAGATTATAAACAAATTTAAGTAATCCTCGTGTGCATAATTTAAGCGCCCCAGCATGATAATTAATACTTGTCAATTGGTAAGTGACAGCTACATACATTTGTTTAGCACTCAACGCCGTCATAGCCAACTAACAGTAATTGAACTTAAAATCCATAGCAAAATCCCCATATAGAAATATTGAATTGGGAATATCTCGAAAACTAAAAATTTTCGGAATAGACATCCATATACAACTTACCCTTATTTTTGATGGCGAATAAGATAAGATTATAAAAATTGGGGGTTTCCATTTAAAAAAATTGATTTTTGACAGTTTTCTCAATTTCAGCTTTATTCTTATTTTTTTAACACTCTGTATTAATACTTATCAACATATTATAAAAACTCTATTAAAGTAGGTCTTTTTCAACAAAGAATCGAAACCAAATTAGATAATAAAGGCTTCCTTATAGGAAAAATTGATAATTCTTTTAGGGCCCGCAAACGTAATTTTTGACATAAAAATTGAAATATTTCAAAAACGGAGAGACCTAGGTATAGGACATGATACACAAAATCGACCTAGAATTTTGAGTACAATCCAAAAATGTAATAATATATAGGGTGTCCCGTTTAAAATAAGCAAGTTGGTATCGACTTCCGGTATAACCGGAAGTGCCACCATCTTGAAAATATTTTAGCCGAGTTACCCCCATCGACATTAGTTTACTACCAAATTTTCACAATTTTCCGATGTCTACTTTTCGAGATATCGATCGGCGCAGTTCGTCGTGGGACACCCACAACTAAAATAGTGGCATATGATCGATAAAAAGAATCTATAATAAAAGTTTTTATTACTTCCATACCACAGCTGATTTGCCTTTGCCTGACAATTTGTAATTTCTATTTTATACATAACCAACAATATGAACAGCTGTAATAAATAGTTAAACGTATTGTAAGAACTCAGTAAAAATATTACATCTTATAGGATATGCTATATATAGTAACGAGAAAAGGTAAGGAAAATAACCATATGTACTTACATAGTAAATAAAAATATATAAATTGAAATATAGGTATCTGATGTAAATAAATGTTTTGTAGACAATTGTTTCCTGGGATGCTATCATAATAGTTAATAGAACATGACTGAGTTCCTAAGATATAAAAATATGTACATAAAACAGTGTGAAATGGTTTAGCAGTTATACAAGTAAAATTCCGTTAGTTGAAAACAGTTTCACTTACAAAAACTGAATCAAAATGTTACACAGATCGTGCTAAATATAAACAAAACACTAGTTTTTATATAAAAGTGTTAAATGGACATAGGCCATGTAGCACCACCTCCATAAAATGTTCATTTAAAGTTCGATTTGGATCGTTTTTTTAAAATATAGATCTTTGAAAAACGCATCTTTGTAGCATATTAAATTTTGCAAAACATAAAATTGTGGCCCACTGTGATATTTCTCGATTAGCGATTTTTCTATTTCAAACCTGAATACACCACTGGATTTGGCAACTTATCCCATGTGTTTGTATCAAATTTTGATGAAAAATTGTTATTTTTGAATTTTTCCTGAATGTAATAAATATTCAGAAATTGCCAAGGAAAATTCAAATGAGAATTTTTCAACAAAATTTGATATAAACACATGGGAGAGGTTACCAAAATTTAGGAAAAATCGTATTTTTTGGGAGGTTTTGGCTATTTCAACTTTATTAGGCCAGTATTGTCAAACTATAATAAGTTTTTATCGCAATTTTTGCAAAAGAAAGGGTCAGGCGTAGGAGCTTTTCTACGGAGGAGAAGCGAAAGGGTTATTTGTGTGCCTCGGGTTAATGACTACGGTTACAAAGACCATTCACCAAACTTCCCTTTTTTTTTTCCTTTTAGATTATTCCTTGAGTACTAGTGTATTTAATTTTATTGCAGTGTTATTATGAAAACCAATTAATTATACAACAAGTGACAGACAGACAGACAGACATGTATATTCTATTAACCTATAGACATATAGACTTTTTTATGTGATATTTCTTTTTTCTTTTTTTCTTTGTTTTTTTTTCTTTTCTTCAATTTTGTTTATATTTTTTTCCTACTTTTTTTTTTCATTTTTCTTTTTGATATAAATGGGCATTGACAGTGATACAAGTACATCTATGGATCCGAATAGACGATTTTTATTCACAAATTGACTGGACCTCGGATGGTATGGTATAACAAAAAAAAATACAGTAGGAAATTTATTTCTAATTACATATTTTCTATATATTTAATTGTATTCTTTCTAAATGATTAAGTATATGGTTATATATTGTGATATTTGTTGATGATAATAGTTGTGCCAAATTAAAAGGACATGGTACTAACTTTAATTTATAACTTTAGTCCGTAACTCAGTAATAAAAAAAGATGCCGATCTGGACACTGTTTCATTTTTTCAGGCAACTAAATATGAGCATATTTTGATTTTAAATTAGTAACAAGAGAGCAAATTATAGATATTGTTAGAGGTGTAAAGAGTAATGCCCGGGGAGTCGACGGGATTACCTGCGAAATGTTAAGAATGTGTCTACTTTTTTGTTATAATGCTCTGACACACATTATTAATTACTCATTAACTAGCGGTACTGTACCGGAACGTTGGAAACATGTTTTAATTATACCTATTCCAAAAAAAAGAAAAGATCTCTGAATTTAATGAACTTCGACCCATAAGTATACTTTCTATTTTATCCAAAATATTAAAAAAGATTGTGTATAAACAAAAAAAAATCATGTAGATAAATTTAATATTTTACCTGCTAAGCAATTTGGTTACCGTTCTGGTTACAGCACAGCTACATCATTATTAGATATTAGAGCTCTTGTAATGCTGGATTACTCAAAGACTTTTCATTAAGCTACTATTAGCTAAGCTAAAATATTATGGAATATCGAATATAACACTGGAGCGGTTCAGACAATGCCTAGTGTGTCGACTGGAACAGGTCCAAGTTTCAGTGAACAGCAATTGTATCTTACCAAACTCTTTAGAATTTTGTAATGGGGTACCTCAAGGATCGATTCTGGGTCCGCTGCTTTTTGCAATTTATACTGCTGTGGATCCTTAATTGTAAAACATTGTACTGAATTTGTGGTTAGTTCCCTGTGAAATTTCCTAACTGAGTAGGTTTTGTCCAAATGTCAAATAAACAATAATAAAAAATAGTTTATTTATTTCAGATGAGCGCCCTCAGGAGATCCTCGGACCGGACGTCCACACCTAAATGACCACAACGACCAACCGGCCACCCGCAACATGATCCGCGACCACGACCCCGGCTCAGCTGCGTACTCCGGCTACCAAAACACATACCTCAGAAGATCTTCGCCTCCGGGCAGCCCCGCAATAAAAAAGTGCTGTTACGAACACGAGAGCTACAGCAACCCGAAAGAGTCCTCGTTCTTCTGCTGCTGCTACAGCTGCCCGGGAACACGATCGACCTCCATATTAGCAACTTTAGGAGTCTGCTGCCTGGTGCTGGGTTACACCTTGCTGGGCGCTTTCGTCTTTATGGCTCTGGAAGGGGGTTTGTACCAGGACACCGCCGTGGCGGCATCGAAGGCTAACCGGGTCGGGGATCTAAGAGCTGAGACGGTCGCTCGGTTGTGGAGTATTACGGAGGATCTGAACATTTTGTACAAAGAGAACTGGACCAGGCTGGCCGCGGAGGAAGTGCTGGTGTTTCAAGAGGCCTTGTTCAAAGCTTTGAGGAGCAGTGATAGCGGTTACGTTAGCTCTAGCATGGGGACCATGACGTACTACCAGAATCTGCATAAGTGGAGCTTTAGTTCGAGTTTTCTGTACTCCTTGACGCTTATAACCACCATTGGTGAGTAATTTTTATCTACATATTAACAAGTATTATGTAATAGATGATTTATCTAAATTTTGACCTTCCTGGTTCATGAATTACGAAATGAAATATATCTTTTTCTTCACCTTATTATAGAGTTTTTGCTTTATTTTTAGCCTCTGCTTATCGTGAGAGTTTGACCCCGCAACTTTAAGATACGCTGTATATGGATAATCTCGAAGTTTGTGTTTGTTTAATATCTTCCTAAAAGTTATCATCACTTAAGAACCGGATGTGTCAGACGTACATATCTGTATAAATGGACTTGATGGATCGCGTCGAATAAAAGCGTACGTCGAAAGAATATTCCGTTTCTAGGTCATGAGCAAACTTACGAGAAATATCCCCAGGACCACACCTGGTGCTTTGTTTGCAATTAATTTAAGCGCTAAGCAAGGTGTAGGGCCAACTAATTTATTACGTTCTAGTTTATGAAACAAGCTAGGGTCAAAGTAAAACGTCGGGTAGGATATATTTCCTTATATTTCTACCGGAATCGCCCTCAGATCTCTGTCTAAAAGCTAATTCAAACAAAATAAATACGCAAATAGCGCGAATTGTCTGTTGAATTATTGTCACGCCCACATGCTGGACGGACAACATGCCTCGAGTTCTAGTTTAAGCTCTCTTAAAGGAAAAAAAACCGATGGCAGGGGCCAGTCAGAAAGGTAGATTTCATCCTATATTGTCTTGCACAACTTTAGGTCTCTATTATTTGTGATTAAGTAAGTAATTAAGTATATCTTTATTAGAACTGCCCAACTTCAATTTATTATCATCGATTTATGAACTTTTGATTGGTAGCCAATGTCATTTGTTAATTCCCTGAGCAGACATAGACCGGTTTCCAACTTATTAGTTCTCATCAGTATGCCATAGGTCATGGAACAGACAAATGACAGTGGCCAATCTGCTAGTCTTATACAGACTAATGTAAATGGTGTAGTGGTGAGAAGTAAGTGAATCCTCTTATGTGGTCTAATGCTACTATACACCAGACATCATAGATGTCTCCATGGTGTATAGCGACTTGCCATTTTGCAAGTACCGAGAGCGGCGACCTTCAGCCCTTGGTGGACTTTAACCTATATACTGTTATTATACATGATTTGCAGGAAACAACTGTTGTTTTTTAGGTTTCCGCGGGTGTTAAATGAAGTGTTGTACTTTTGGGTGCCCTCCCGCGTCGATGATCGACTCCTCCAGGAGTCACGGTTGTCTAAACGACGTTTCGGCAGAATCTCATCTGCCATCTTCAGGTTTTCACTGAAAGCTGCCTACTGCTGCTTCTCGTTGCTCGAACTGAACTGCAGTTCAGCAACGAGAGCAACGAGAAACCGAAATTAGTCAGTTTATTTAATAGAATACCGTGGTCAATTCTGTCAAATGCCTTTGAAAAATCGGTATAGATTACATCTGCTTGGAGTCCCTCATCGATGACATCAGTTAAGAATTCTGTCATATTTAGTATGTTTTGGCCCTTCGGGCTCGCGGGCTAAACTTTTCTTGTGTGACTTATATGTAACATAACTCACTAGCATAATAAACAATTATTTTAGTAGTAAGAAGAAACAGAAATTTTTACGAAAATTCAGTTCCATAGTCAAAAAATGTTGTTTTTTACACTATAGAGTAAATCGTGTAAATCGCAAAATTTACCGTTATGGTTGTTATTTATTATAATTGCTCTACACTGTAACAATTTTGTGGAAACTCTGATGTAGTAGCCGCATAAATAATACATAATATGAATGGAAATTGTATATTTAATCGGCTAATTGTATACAAATAAAAGTTACTAGCTGATCTGATAACTCTTTTCAATAAAATCGTGCCGCGCCGTATTTGCTAGAGAATAATTTTATTACGCCCTATCCGATTGAATTTAAATCATTTGTATTTAGTTATCGGTTGGGGATTCCATCGATTCTAAATATTTTATTTCCTGTGTTACCGCTCCGAAGCCATTGTAGTTTTTGGGTTGGCACTCGATCGGCTCGTAATGCATATTCATATTCAATGGCTTTATTAATCGTAAATTTTAATGCGGTTTTTTGTGCGAATGATATCGCTGAGTTTTTGCGTTTGTTTCGATGAAATTGCAAATCGACGTACCAACGAAAGTAAATTGCCTGGAATGCTTTCAATAACGGTCGGAGGACAAGTGCTTGGTCAGTTCGTGAGAAAAGATATAGGTCAAAGGTAAAGTTTTTAGTTAGACATTGGGGCACAATTAGATAAAATATCTTTAGTGACGCCTAAGTTTTATTGCTGAGTGCATCCTAACAGACAAGATTTAGATTCAGAGACGCATCAACGAAAAATCAAAACCACCCTCCATTTTTTTTAATTTATACTTCCTTCCTGTAGTAGGACCCTCGCCTAGGCCTTCAATCAACCTAATCTTGCGATCTAGGTGGTGATGCTGCAATGCATAGGGGCTTCTCCCTTACATCGGTCAAAGTAGGCCAACATGCCCCAAAATTCTCTGATTGATGAGGCGGCAGAACAGTCACAGAGTACATGTTGGACCGTCTCATCTTCTTTTTCACAACCTCTGCAGAGAGGTGTTTCGCTTAACCTCATATTGTGTAGATGTGTCCTTAACAGACAGTGTCCAGTCTGGATTTCTGTTATAAAACGTAGGTTCATTGCTATACTCTTGTTGGGAAATTTTAGTAGTTCCCTAGCAAACTGACGGCTGTTTGTTTCATATCTACGAAAACACTTAGGGTGGATTGGAAGCCGATGAGTATTATATCAAAAATCGATCTCTTTAACATCATATAGTCCTGCTCGACCTCAGTCATCTGAGAGCCCCTTGGCGCGTTTTAACATCACGTCTTTATGCCCACTTTGCTACTGCTATTAAATAGTATCTTCATACCACTGCCTACACAATTTCCCGACGCACCTATAGCGTTGAAAAGAATTATAAAACTTTTCCAATTTACTAAATCTTATAAAAGCTTCTTATAAAAATAAAACCTGTATTGATTGTATCTTACTGTCTAAAAATAAGAGACTTACCGGATTGAAATATGAACGACAGTGAACCATAGGAGGCTATTCATCCATCTGAAACAAAAATATATACACCGTAAATAAATAAAATATAAATATAGGTACTTGTAGATATTTTGCCCGTCAATGTCTGTTATGTTTATGCCCAGATATCTAAAAGTAAAACATCATCAAGGTATTGTTGAAATCAACACTCCTTGACATCCTTGAAAAATCTACTTTTTTCTGGTTATACGGGGTTTCAATTAACATTCCCACAACCGGTATCTCGGAAACTAAAAAATATATTGTTATTCTGTAAACGGTAATAGATTAGTATGGTTAATGCCTTCTTCAGGAAATACAATTCACTATTATAACATTACCACCAGAGATGGTGCTGCAGTTTAAAAATACTTTTCGATCAAGGAAGTTATGAAATATATGCCATTCGACTAAGAATTAAATTTTAAGCAAAATTGTTCTTATTCCAAAAACTCAGACCTGCAGCAATTTATGAGATATTTTTATTTTATTGGCTAACTTTTCAGTTGTAGATTCTTGGTAACTTTTTTACCTGCTATAAAAGAATTATTTACTGGTGGGAATTTTTATTTGATGGCACGATTTTACCGAAAACTACTTATTTTTTAGTTTCTGAGATATCGTTATCCAAAACGTGTCACTTCAAATGGCGTTTGCATATTATGAAGGTCTTTCTAACGCACGTGTCTCTGATGTCAGAGGACCTATCCCGTCATTACCAGCTACCCCACCCTATCTACATCTTACGAAAGAGTTGTCATTATCAAACATGCCTTTTTTTAGAATTTATTTTTGTATCCTTTGTATCCAATTATGCTTTTTTTCGTCATAAGAACGCAGATCACGAGCTACTACTGATCCCGCATACCATACATTACCCTTATTTATTTTAATTAGCGTGTCCTACTGTCATTTGTCCATTTGCTGATTAAATGCTCCCAACAAATCCCTAATTGATTACCGACCCATTCAAAACAACCCCTTCAGCGATTAGAATGTTTCAAATTCGAACAGTTGTAAGCCAGCCAACCGGCCGTTTCGATATAAGCTGAAAGGCACGTGAACGACCACTGCGACGACGGGGAAAACTCTAACTACAGAACGGTCCACGTCCATCCGGTCCAGTACGTGGGTTATTCAAAGAGGAACGGGTCAAGTTTATTCGATTCCCCAGACGCCGCTAGGGTGGAATGTGGACAGTATTCCTTGTTTGGTTAGACAGGACCCTTATTTGATTCAAGACAATCAATGAGGAATCAGACTGTTTAGGTTGGATGGACTCGCTTTTGGATATTTGACCACATCCCCGACACAAAACTAAATTAAGTTGCCCCTCACAAGTTACACGTTCGCAAACAAATTATTAAATTGACTCTTTTCACATTTGCTACTTTTCTTTCCAGTGCAGTGGTCAAATAATCACTCTTAAATTTTATTTCGCTGCAAATTTGTACACAGTGTTCCACAATTGCTTCCCGATATTTCTGTGATCGATACGTTCAATATTAAAGGTGCTCTTTTTTTCAAAAAATTATTTCCAAAAGAATGGATAATAAGAGACATGTACCCAATAAAGATAGCTTGATTTCTATGATAGTTCGAAACTTTTCAAAAATAAAACCATTCATTCTAGACAACCTTCTGAGCAGATGTTTGAAGCATCATGATGTGTAGGAGAAGGAAAAGGCGAAGGTCAGATAGACTTTTTGTTAAGCCTGAGAGTGCCTTGTCCCCCGAACTTTCAGTTGTGGAATAAACGAGCGTGTAGTAGTAAGATATAAAACGGTGAATATAGACTGAAAAAAATATAAAAAGATGCAAATACATAGACTGAAATGTGCGTGAAAGTGTTTCTGTAGATATGGAAACAATAGATGAATGTTTCATTTGCGAAAAGACACTTCAAGAAGGTGAAACTGTGCGTGTTGAAAGAGGCTTGATGAGTTTAATAGCCGTTAGTAAAGCTCAACAGGACGAAAAATATAAGCAGCTTCAAAACATTGCGTATATACAGGGTTACTGGTAATTCGATACATTCCTTTGGAAGTGTGATGGGGCATGAGCTAAGGAGTAAATCTAGCCCTAACATACATTATGCAAAACTCAATAGTTTTTGAGATATTTCAATTTTTTTGTTTTTCTCAAAAAAGTAGATCTTAATGTCTTAAAAGTTAATTTCCGAAAAATCTACTTGACATTTTTCAAATTTTTTTTACTGGATTACTTGTCCAATATTATAGATATCCGTTTGGAATGAAAAATATCCGGAAAAATTTCGATCATGTGAACATTTAAAATAAAAACTAGTACAGATAATGCTGGTGGCGGAATTTATTAAACGACTAATCGTTCATTTTCATTTAAGTCAGTCAGTCCTTGACTTTGACGTTTGTGCATATATGTCATTAACTGACATTCTTATCTCCGTGTCCCTTAAGTTTGTTGGTCTTGTTAAATTAGTTATCGGAGATTTTGATTTTGCTCGTAGTTGTTGTTATTAGTTGTTGTTATTGTATTTTCTGTGCCATGGCCGCGTATGCCAACGCAGAATACGCTGATATCTTGTTTGTCTATGGATACTGTGGCGGCAACGCTGCTGAAGCTCGCCGAGAATATGGTCTTTGGTAACCTAACCGCCGCTTGCCAAATGCACGTGTATTCAGTACGGCATATCGAAATATCGCTGAAACTGGCTCCGTGAAATGTAGAAGAAGTGACGCTGGTGCTCCTCCCATTTATGAACCAGATGATGAGGAAGAAATATTGAAGTATTTTGAGGAAGACCCAACTATTTTAACTAATAAAGTCGCAAGACTAACCGGAGCGTCACAATGGAAAGTTTGGTCTACGATACGTAGAGTTGGATGTCATCCTTACCACTATACCCCTGTCCAAGGCTTGGAGGAAGGTGATCCTGGAAGGAGAGTGGAATTCTGCCGCTTTATGTTAAATTCAGATGCAGAAAGTGCAATTTTTTTAACAAGTATTTTATGGACGGACGAGTCGAAATTTAATCGCGAGGGTATAACAAATTTCCACAACCTACATTATTGGGCAGAGGAAAATCCCAAGTTAACACGTGAAACTAGTTTCCAAATGAAGTTTTCTATTAATGTGTGGATGGGAGTCATTGGCCACTATTTAATAGGGCCACACTTTCTTCCTCAAAATTTAAACGGGGAAATCTATGAAAATTTTTTTAAGAAATGATCTGGCGGTGATTTTAGAAGATGTTCCTCTCGCCGTCAGACAGCGAATGATGTTTCAGAACGACGGTTGTCCAGCACATTATCGGCTGACAGTACGACAGTTACTTGATCAACATTTCCCTAACCATTGAATTGGAAGAGCGGGCCCAATACCTTGGCCAGCGCGAAGCCCTGACTTAACACCCCTTGATTATTACGTATGGGGTCATATGAAGGAGATGGTCTATGCCACACCAGTCAATACTATAGAAAACCTTAGACAAAGGATAGTGGATGCTGCCCAACACATAAGGCATAATCTGACAACCAGAGTAACAAGGACGGAAATAAGAAGACGCTGCCGTGTCTGTATACGGAATAGGGGCTCCCATTTTGAGCAAGACATATAAAAAATAAAGTACAACTTTGAAATTAATGAAGAATTAAACTCTACTTTTAAAATGTTTTTTACTGTTTATCTAAAAATAAAATTCATACTACTTGTGTTATTTTTACTAGTATTTTCTTAGAACTATTAAGGGTACATTGAACATTTGTACCTTGTTAGATAGCTATTGAAATAAGGCAGTTTTTATAATAATTTATACGCGTTACGATAATATTTTTTTGAAAAAACCTAATAGGTAAATTTCATAGCTGATTTAAAAAAAATGTTTTAAAGTTTTATTTCAGATGTTCACATGATCGAAATGTTTCCAGATATTTTTCATTCCAAACGGATATCTATAATATTGGACAAGTAATCCAGTAAAAAAAAAAATTAAAAATGTCAAATAGATTTTTCGAAAATTAACTTTTAGGACATTAAGATCTACTTTTTTGAGAAAAACAAAAAAAATTTAATATCTCAAAAACTATTGAGTTTTGCATAATATATGTTAGGGCTAAATTTACTTCTTAGATCATGCCCCATCACATCTCCAAAGGAATGTATCGAATTACCAGTAACCCTGTATATGTATATATATCGCAAGCTCCTCCATAAAATCCTTATTTTACTATAAGGAACGTAACCAGACTGCAACCAACAGCTACTCTCTGGGCTATGTGTCCCGCCGAGCGCTGAATTACAAGTTACAAGGCTGGTACGTTAAGTGTAATAATCGCATATTGCCAACGAAACGCTAATGCTTCGATTGCAACAAACACCAGCCGAAAGGCTGATCCTGTTTAAAGAAGCTCTCGTGCCAGTCGTCCTATACCACTTGCAGACCAGTTTCGAACTGTTGGCTCTCGTCAGTGCAAGGTAGGCATGTGACGAACGACACGAGGATCCCTTGACTATTTGGTACATCTCGGTATCTTTACGATAGCGATATGTAAAATAGTAAGCAGGCGCCATCTAGCGGTCCAGTGTCTTGCTCGAATAAAAAGAGACTTTCCGGTTCTGAATGGGATGGGAACTCTTCGGATATCTATTTCTAGTCCTATCGAGAGCATGCATCTCTAAAATTATTCCTTCTATTCACTGTTGTTTAATCTAATTTGCGTGTACTAGTCACATTATTTCAAAAAAATTAATTCTTTTTACTGTAAAATTAACAGCCATTTCCGAAAAATACGATTTTTGCACTTGCCTTTAAGTGTAATAGAAAAGGCAGGCGAAAATAAAAAAATTGAAACCATTTCCAGCGTTCAGGAAATAATTTATGATTTTGTCCTTTTTGTATCCCGACGCCTGGCCTAAGACAATTATGGGGCATTGAATTAACCAGTTGGAAAAGATATTTAGTAGTGAATTGAAGAAACGCCGACTCTTTATACATTATTCTCGGCATCGTAAACCGGTCGAAATGCCGTATAAGACACAACAGCGCTGGCATTTTCACAAACTTTACGCTCCTTTCAAGTTCGCAAGCTTGAAATACATTTCAAGTGTATCTTCCAAATAAAAACCGCCTCCCATTATATTGACAGTGTAATATCGATGAAGGGAGTAAATATCTTTTCTACTACGTCAATTATTGTATCCTCGTCCGTCGTCTCTGTGTTCCGCAGAGGAAATCACCTGTTTAAGGGAAGTGCAGGGGCTGCCTTCGGCGGGCGAAGTGTAACGCAGGAAACCACGGTTGACTTCCCGTTAAATTGCTCGAGTCCCTCAGGCCACGCTCTTTCCAACACCTTATTAAACGGTTTAGAATTTGATAGGATCTGACGCCTCGTTCTCGGAACCCGAGGACTATACCGGAGCTCATTTTTCAAGTTTGGGGCAATTACGAAGTGCGCCCCTTTTTGTTTAGAGCGTTAATCAACTTACGCGTTAAAATGACATCAGAATTAAGGCAGTCGGCGTCCTGATAATTTATCTGCGTGCTGCGTGCCATTCGGCGGTGCTGAAACGGTAAATTTGGTGTCTTCGCGCTGTTGGGTTGGGTGGGCAGCACAAGTTCAGCTCTTTTTACTACGGATGATATTTCATCGCAGAAATCAGGTTAATAGTTTGGTAATTATTACACACTTAACAATTTATTACAATTCTGAATAAATTTTCTACTTAAAGTAGCATGGTAGCATATTCAGTATTTTAATTATTGTGCATCTTTATAAAAAATCCCGAGACACGTCGATTTTGCATTCTGAAATGACATCATGAAGCGCACAAATTTCACCCTTGAATTCAATCCCCTTTGAGTGGCAGTTACAACCCCTAAATTTTTAAATGGGAAGTAAGGACTTGTTATACCTCATTTGAAAGATATTTTCATTCTCTATTCAAAAATGCTATGATTTTAATATTTATTGAAAAAAATAAGGTTAAAAATATTAATTCATGTGCTTGACGAAATTCGTTACAATAAACAAAAAACATAAAAACTTACAGCGTTTTGTTCTAGCAAAAATAATTTCAGTGCTCCTTTTATCGTAAGCGAAAAAAATTGGACAAATTAAAAGAGTCCAATAATTGAGGTAGCGAAAAAAATTAAAAGGCGACAAAATCGAAAAAGCAACATATTTTGTAAATTATGCGTTAAAGATAGGGGAGGGGGCGGGCGTCAAAAATATTTTTGCCTGCAAGCAAAATTCACCTTGATCTGGCCCTGATATGCACAATAATTGAGATATTGAATTTATTCAATTTGGCTATTCTACACTGTATATAGAATTGCCATCGCCATTCGCACTATTGCCCCACTCTGTATCATTCATAAATAATCAGAATTACTTCAGCTCCAATCAAGCATCATGTCGTCACATCTCTACGATATAACATTATAGAACCATACCCCTGTTATCTACACCCTTAATAAATTAATAATTGATGTACACATAGATGCATGCCTCTTCTAACTTCCCAGACGTATCCAATGTCAAAGACATATTCTGATATATCATTTTACTTTTAAAATTTGCGCATTCTGTTACTGAAGACCGTTGTGAGATAATATTACATGTTCCTGTAGCATAGCGAGGCATGCTTGTAATTTAAATATAGCCATTCTCGTCCCTCACCGATATGAAAAGTTGTTAAATTGTACAGATAGTTTTCGGATAAGAAACAACAAGTGAACGAATTTAAAAACTGAGTTATTCCAAAACTGATATAATATTAGATGCCTGAAATGGTATAGAAACATTTAAATTCGGCAAATAAACATTAAATTGTAATGGAGTTGAATATAATGATATAGACGAAATTATTAATACACTTAACACTTATTATGTAGGCAGCATAGAGGATGTAATCGTTAGCATTGGTGTTAATATTGTTGACGAGAAGAGTGTGTTAGAAACAGTACCTAAAATGAACTGCACCATGTCTTCTTTTGGTTTGATTTCATTGACAAATATAAATAAAATAGCAAGTAACCAAACAAGAAAATACAGTACAGATGAGATAGAGAAGGAATTAATAAAAAACACTTTTCATGTAATTGGTTATCCCCTACTGAATGTTATCAACCTGAATCTTGGAGAAGGTATTTTTCTGGAATGTTTTAAGACGTCCGCAATAATACCAATACAAAAAGTTCCAAATGCTATGTAGCAGAGTATTTGAGACCCATAAATACGCTTCCCCTTTTGTGAAAAATTACTTGAATTACTAGTGTTCAATCAAGTAATCCAATATATAAATTCAAATAATATATTGCGTACTTATCAATCGGATTTTCGAGGTAAACATTCCTGTGAAACAGCTTTACAGTTCATATTATCTGTATAGAAACAACTAAACAAACCAGGAACAGGAATGTGTGCAGTATTTATAAATCTTAAAAGAATTTCCGAAACGATTGATAGGCAAATACTATTAATAAAATTAAAAGCATATGGCTCTTCAAATACGGTGCTGCATTGGTTTAAGTTATCTTTCAAATCGTAAACAAATAATCAAAATAAACGATAATAAATCCGGACCTATTGTAAATAACTTGGGGGTGCCCCAAGGAAGCGTCCCTGGGCCACTGCTGTTTATACCGTATATCAATGACCTCGGAAATGTTTTGAAAAATGTAAAATCCACCTTTTTGCAGATGATACGTTGATATATTACGCTGACAATGATTTCAATCAGTTGGTGGAGACAGTAAACCTGGAATTAAGCCATGTCTCAGATAAAAACAAAGAAAATAAGTTAAAAGTAAATGAAATGAAATCAAAATGGATGTTTATTCAAATTGTTTATACAATTCTTTTAAAGAACTAAACATAAATGTCATTTTAAATAATGAAAATGTGGAACATGTAAAAAAATATAAAATACCTAGGACTTGTTATTGATAGATAACTAAAAACTAAATGATCGCGTTGACTATGTGTCGAAGAAAATAGATACAAAATTTGGTTGCTTTAGAAGACTCAGTCAGTGTTTATCAGTTGGAAGTAGAATGATCGTATATAACTCTCGTATATAACATTTTTATGGAACTGTTTGATGTGCACAAGCATCACTTATGTATTTTCACAGATGGATCAAAGAACAAAAGCGGTCCAAAGGGAAGCTTCAATTTTTACCGCCGAAACCATTGCCATTCTAAAGGCGATTGATGCAGCTACTTTCTTATATTACCCTAACATTACAATCTTTTCAGATGCAAGAAGTGCATTAAGTAGTATTGCCAATTTTGGAAACAATTCCCCGTGCCTTGTGTTAGACGTCACATTTATAGACATAGAGGGAGCGACACTCACTAACGAGGACATTATCAAACAGAGGAGTCCCAACAGGGATCTGCCAGTGGATTAAAGCCAGCCTAGACAATAGCATTATAATATCCAATCTAGGTGAGGCCTCCCCTCCATTGGCTTAGCATAGTCAGGCTATTTATTTTTCGATTGCTGGACCGCTAGATGGCGTCTGCTGACTATTTTACATGTCGCTATCCTAAAGATACCGAAATGTACGAAGTAGTCAAGGGATCCTGGTGTCGGTCGTCACATGCCTTGCACTGACGAGAGCCAACAGCACGAAACTGCAGTCTGCAAGTGATGTGGGATGACTGGCACGAAAGCTCCTTTAAGTAGGATCAGTATTTCGGCTGGTGTTTGTTGCAATCGAAGCATTAGCGTTTTGATGGTAATATGCAATTATTACACTTAACGCGCCAGGCTTGTAACTTGTAATTCAGCCCTCGGCGGGGCACATAGCCCGGAGACTAGATGTTGGTTGCAGTCTGGTTACGTTCTTTATAATAAAATAAGGATTTTATAGAGGAATTTGCGACTAAAAATATTTTGTTTAATATTCCTCCCTCTAAAAGCTACATTAAGTTTGTAAAGTTTTTCTTTTAATATTGATAACCAGAAATATGTAGTGGAGAACGTCCACAAATAAAATGCTTTCTTAATTAGAGAAAAATGTCGCATCAAGCATAAATTAGTATAATTTTTCTTTAGGTTCAAGAACTTAGAATATAAATTCAGGCAGTTTTAAAAAATAATGGACATATGGTTTTTATATGTGTTTATAAATAAATTGGTAGCAATAGAAATGTACCAATTATTCTATTTGGTAATAGACATGATGTTGTGTTGTTTGATATCGGACATCGAACACAGTTTTGGTGATTAATAATTTCAGTTGTTCACCTACAGTTATATGTTATCTGCCCAGTTTTTACGAGCAAACGCCGATAAACACGAAACCTTCGAAAGAGAGGCAAATTCCTGTCGCATGTGCAGAATGCGACGCGCCAAACAAATAATTAGCGAGGAACATTAACCGAATTCGTATTTGCCTTTCGAAAATTATACACTGCAATGCTGTTTACTGATATCAAATCCTGCCTAGATAACACCACGTGTAAGCGGAGATTAACATGCTGCTAAGCTGTAGAGAACTTATCTAGTTTAAGTTCTAAGTACTGGGGAGCACGCCAGATGGGTGCTAGGCAGAGGACGCCATCTCTCATCGAATTTGTCTAATGGTGACGTTTGTCGCGGGAAGTATCCTCGAGAGCTTTCTGGTAATTTATTTAAATGTGATAGCAGACAAGGTACTGTAATACTTGGAACTTAGTTAAATATGTTAATATTCAAACATTAAAATATAGGGTGGCTACCTAACAGAGAATCATGCATTTAGGGGATCACAAATCCATCGCCAAATTACAATTTTTTATCATGTCGACACGATAAACGTTTATTTTGCATTAACATTATTTTGATCATTAATAATGTGATGTAATATTTCCTGTGACGTAGATTGAGGGTCTTTAATGCTTTAGCTTTCAAGATATCAAGATTTTCAACAATGTTTATCATAATTAAAAACAAAATCGATGGTCTTCCTTGTGAACATGCCTTAAAAAATCATTATTAACAATCACAGATTAAGAAATTATCCAACTTTCGTGTATTTATACGGGGTGTCTCACCAGGAAATGCATCGAAGTCGATTCCAACTTGCTTATTTTAAATCGAACACCTTATATATTTTTGGATTTTCGAAAAGAGCATAACATTCGAGATAAAATTTAATCAAAATCATGTAGGATACCCTATGCCTAAACCCAGTCGCTTCAGAGATATTTGACATTAGAAAAAAAAATTGAGAGATGTAATGATTTACGGTAACCTTCAAAATTTTCTTCGTGCAAAAGATACTCATCTGCTTTTTGGCATGTAGGAAGGACACAAGGAGAGTTGCACTCGACAATTCAATTACATTCAATAATAGTATTCCAAGTGTTCCATTTTTGACGTTACATTTTATAAACCGCGAAAACTTGTTTAGGTTAAATTAAACACCTTATATTTTCTTACATCAAGTTAAGTAAAATTTAACTCCTTTTTTCTTATATTAGCATTGTGGAGGTTTAAGTTACAACCTTTTGAAATATTTGCGATTTTCTTAGAAATTCAAAAATTGTTTGTAAATTTTTTTTCAAATTAGCTATGATTAGAAACAAGCAGTAATATCACTCATCCCCTTATGTCAAAAAAATGCCAGGATGTTTAAATTATACCCACGAAGACTTTTTGAATTTGTTTATTGTCTGTGGAGAATGTGATAAAGTAATATCAAGAACTTGTAGCACATTTGCTACTCGATATCCACAAAAATGGAAACCGTCACCAAACACTGTAAAACGCAAACTAGGTAATTTTAAGAACTATGGCTCTGTCAAGGCAAGAATTCAAAAGCAGTAGGTTCATGAAAATGTAGAAATAGAAATTCTGTAATATTTACCTGCATTTCCAATGATGTCACTAAGACAAGTTGTTCTGGAATCAGGACTATGCAAGGATCCAGTTCACAGAATCTTAATTAAACGTAACGTCTTCGTTCCAAATACTTCAAAGATTAAAAAATAACAGATTTCCTAAGAAGAGAAGATTTTTGTGAATTTGGTCTGTAGTCGACAATGTTTATTTGGGAAATATTATGTGGTTAGGAAGCTTAATTTACCAAAAATTGACGTTTTAATCGACACAATTCGTATTATTGGAGTGACTCGACGCCTCATATATTCGGGGAGCGAAATGTTTAAGAAAGTTGGCAGTTTAATGTTTACTGTGCCATAAGAAACGATGGAGTGGTGGAATTAGAATTTTATCAGGAAAATTTAAACAGTAAGTTAAACAGACTTCTTCTGCTAATATGCAAAGTTAATTTTTTTGTTTTTTTAGGTGAAACATCTAAATATTTTACAAAATTTAAATAATAATTATTTAGTAAATTTACCTCTCGCCGAACATCAGCACGACGGTGCTCCCCCACATAACGCGTATTTGATGAATAATTTTTTACAAGAAACTTTTTACGATCAATGGATCGCCAATAATGGACCTTTCCTATGGCCTCCTCGCTCACCTGATTTATCAATTCTAGATCACTTTCTTTGGGGAATTATTAAAAATAAAGTTTGTGAGATAGCCCAATAAAATGGGACGAAATTTGTCGATTTGGATGAAATAATTCAGAAGAGAGGGGTGGAAAAAAATAGGTACAAAAAATTGTTTTTTGGCAAAAAACTCGGACAGTATCAATTTTACTGTAAAATATGTACACATGAAAATTATAGGTAATAAATAATCTATTGGAGCCGAGATAGTTTTTTTTTTTTTTAGAAATTTTGACAGTTTTTACAGCTCGCTATAAGAACATTTGCTTCACGATAAAATCGATAAAAACTCGAAAACGATAGATCGTACGCATATAGTATGTCTAATGGAAGTTAAAGAGAATCAAATTTTGGATATGATTGTGTAGTACAAAATCGTTTTGATAACGAGTGAATGGAGACAAAAGGGAAAAACATGAAAAATTATCATTTTCAAGTGCATTTTGAGTAACAGCTATTTTCTGATTGACTTTAGGAAATAATGACACTAAAGGTTTTTTGAAGAGAATTAAATTATCTATAAAATGAGCTCCAAGTTACCTTCATACGATGATGGTTCACGAGTTACAGCTGTTTAAAGCTGTGAGCAAAAATTTTTTTATTATTATAAATTAAGATTTTCCTGCAAGAACTCCGCATAACAATTTTTTTTAAAATAAAGCCCCAGTATGAAACGACTCAGAAATGCTCACAGAATAACTTCTGATACTTCAAAAAGTGAAAAAATATTATTAAATGTACTTTCTTGTGCTTCAAACGTTACGAAAATTGCCTGTTTGCTAAAAATTAAAAATCAACCGCATTTCAATCGTCACTTCCTTGTCGCTACTTATTGAAAATCATACAGGAAAAAGGGTTTTTTTGTAGGAAATTTTGTAAGCTTTCATTTAGGTCTTATGAAATTTTGTCGTAAAGTCAAAAAGAAACGATGATATATACAGAAAAAGGGATTAAAAAATAATATTGGTTCAATTTTTCTGAATAAAAACAGTTTTCAAGAACCTTTTTTTAAGAAAATGTACATAGCAAACGATTTATGGCTATTGCATTACTTTTATAGGTATATAATGTAATATATTTTAGTATTTACTTTTTCTATGTTCATGTTTTTTTTTTATATAGATACTTTTTACGTTTTTTAAAAACTGGGCACAGCGACAAAAGGGATTTTTTGTACGTCAGTCTGTGTTGGATTCTTGTATTGAGAAATAAAAATAAATTCTTAAGTTAAATTATTATATTGTTTTTCAAAGTAAATCAATAAATACCACTCGGTAGTATATAAACTAATAAAAATAGGTTAAAACCATTTTTTTAAAAATTGTTATGCACAGTTTTTGCAGGAAAATCTTAATTTATAATAAAAAAAATTTTGCTCATAGCTTTAAACAGCTGTAACTCATGAACCATCCATCCTATGAAGGTCACTTGAAGCTCATTTTACAGATAATTTAATTAAATAAAAACCTTTAGTGTCATTATTTCCTAAAGCCAATCAAAAAATAGCTGTTAGTCAAAATGCGCTTGAAAATGACAATTTTTCATGTTTTTCCCTTTTATCTCCATTCATTCGTTATCAAATCGATTTTGCGCATACACCAACATATTCAAAATTTGATTCTCTTTAACGTTAATTAGATAAACTATATGCGTACGATCTATCCTTTTCATCGATTTCATCATGAAACAAGTGTTTTAATAGCGCACTATAAAGATGTTTAAAAATTCATATCTCGTTTTAAGACATATATGTAATATTTTGAAACAATTTTGTTCAAATCTCTTTTAAGCAAAAGGCCATATTTACTTGACATCTGCAGCAGACTTTCTTGGATTTTCGTAAACAAACCATTCGACTCTAACGCTTCCTGGTCGCAATCTTCCATTAAATTCGTTAAATATATTAATCTTGGATGACATATTTGCGCTTGACTCAACTCTTTGCAGTATTTACATAAATTGTACTTTTCAAAGCATTCCATTTTTCTCAAATTGTTTAACGCAAATACTTACAAGTTATGTTTTACATAAAAATATCTTTGTTTGCTGGTTTACTATACCTACAGTAACTTAATGTAATTTACCAATATAAACCTCATCTGTCAAAAGCATGGCCGCCTATATCACGGCCACCTACTGCAACAAACCATGTTAATATTATATTTTTTAAATTAGAAGTGTTATGGATTACTTTAACAAAAAATACATTTCTACCACATTTAGTAACCTAAAATTATAAAAGGGCGATAGACTGAACTAATACCCATCTGAGTTTTAGCATTTGGTGTAACTAAAGTTGGTAATTTTTTATTATTTAACGAAATATGGTGGATATACCTATATGTTTTTTTTAGAATTTATTTCATGTTGAACTAATATCTTCATTGGCAAATCTCTAATGATATCGACTAATAAGCAAAATAATAACGAAATAAATTTAATTATTATAGGTTTTATTAATATTAAAAACACAATTATTATAAATGTTTGTGGGCTGGCTTGAATTGGTGGGTTGAATCTGGGTACTTTCTGTTTTATTTTGCATTGTGCTCTGATCATGATTAAACTTGCTAGTACTTGATGAAATTCTCCTCATGGATTCAATCATCTGATGATGATGTTCAACGTCCAATTGTAAGTAAGATTTGAACGAGCTGTTGTTCACCAACTCCTTCCTTGGCCAATTTCGAAACAGTTGTTGCTCTTGCAGAATGATTAGTTATTTGTACTTTTTTAGTGTCAATTCCTATATCAGAGGCTGCTGATTTAAACCATGAAGATACAATGTTCTTACCAACTGGACTATTCTTGTACCATCCTTTCGAATTGGGTTGACTCCAGTGTGGGTTTGGTGTTAAGAATAATCTGTCGGTCTGAATAAGATTTCTCCTTTTTTCCATCAACTTCTTAAACAAACGAACCGGACATATTTGTGGATTGTCGAAATTTGTAATCAACCAATTACTATCCGACAGTTTTTTAGAACAACCTTGTGTGGTTTTGGAGAATATTGGATTATATTCTATCCGACCTTTTGGGTTTCCGAAATTATCAGTTTCTTCTTTGAAGTATTGGATACACGCAGAATATCCTTCCCCTCCTCTCCATGCCAGCTCATATGAAACTATGTGAAAAAATTTACGCTGCAATCCATCTGGAGTATTTTCATCCCACATTTCAATAATTTTTTTGTGTTCGTCACTGATTAAGGCTGAAGCACTCACTTTTCTTTTTAATAGGTCTCTCTGTAATTTTTTGCGCTTAGCATCGCGTGCAGCTCTGGCGGTCGCAAATTCCACATTAGAAAACGGATTAAATTTTATTTTATATTTTTCGTAATAAATTTCTTATAACTGCTTAGCAGTAGAGTTCCACATCACTTTGACCGCACTTTCCTTATAATCTTCAAAATTTTTCTTTTTCATATTAAATGCGTAGTCCTCCAATATAGTAACCACCTGTACTACACTCATACACTCATGAATATTATACAACTTTTCGTCACAAAATTCAACAAACTGTTTCCATACACTTGATTTTGATTTTCGGGTGTTATCTGGTGTTATATTTTGAATTTCTTGTCTAATTACTTGTTGATTTTCTTTACCAAATCGCGACATTTCGCTATACACTTATTAAACTCAACGTACAGACCTTTTAAACTAGTAATTATTAAGCTTTGTGACAGAACCGGTTAAACAAAAATGACAAATCAACATATGTCAAAAACAACAATACCCTGGCCAACTTGACAAGCAGTGAAGTTAATTTAAAATGTTAGGTTGGATTAATAATTTTTTTCCAAATTATGGTGTTAAGTGGTGCGAAATTTTCTTACCGAATACCACGCAAGCTTAAATTATTCCTGGAAATAATTTAAGTTCTTGTGATATTATAAGTGAAAATAAAAGGATATTGTTCGTATTCGAATTCTCTACAACTTTCATTTGAAGCATTTTGCGATTTGAACGACCATTCTTGAGATTTTAGCGAAGAACGCGCGCGTTTCCGTTGCATCGCAAAACTGTCAAAATTTCAAAAATCTATCTCGGCTCCAATAGGTCGTACGAAGTTAAAAAAAACGAAATTGTGCGGTGTTTCATTACTTATAATTTACAGTAAAAGTGATACTTTCCCAGTTGTTTGCGAAAACCCGATTTTTTTAAACCTATTTTACGCCCTTTCACCCCTACGCCAGCGTCTACGGGTGGGGACCAAAATTTCACCTAGCTCTGAATTATTTCATCCAAATTTTCCCATTTTATTGGGTAAGAGCCCATTAACAACTATTAAAGGTTGTATGCAGATAGTAAGAAATGCATTTCAAAACTTATCAGAGGATTCAATTAGAAGAGCCACACATGAAGAACTAATCCGAAGGTGTGAAAAATGTGTGGGGATTCGAGGGCGGAATTTTGAACAATTATTAAATTAAAATGGAATCATGTCTTTAGTTGAATTTATTTATCTTAACTATTTGAGTTTATGCAAAGGGTCTTCAATCCAATTAATAGGCATATTTACAGTGTTTAGTGTTATTTTCCATTTTTTTGTGGATAACAAGTAGCAAATGTATTACAAGTTCTTGATATTACTTTATCACTTTCTCCATAAATAATAAATTAAGTTAAAAAAAGTCACCCTTCTCAAAATTTGGGCATTCCTTCAGCATAGCCAGTTTCTGACTTTACGCATGGCTAATAGATTTGACGAGCTCTTGGAAGACCGTACAAAATCCTAATACGGTTATTATTTACTAGTTCAGCACTGCAACGTTAAGAAACCGATCTAAAAGAATACAGGGGAATAATTTCCCAGAGGAAAATTTAAAACGATTCGTTTATCCGCCCGCCACTGTACAGAAATCATCCCTTGCGAATTGCTTCTGGCCGCGTCGCCCACCGAGCCAAAGAAGCTTTTAAAAAGACTGAAAATAATGAGATTCTTTTGTTGCCTCGTTTATTCTTACGTTTAAAAATGTACTTTCACTTGAGTGATCAAATTTTTGTTGATTTTTCGTCGGTGAGTCAGAGAGCGGTAAAAATAGAAATGGCAACAAATCCTGGCCAAGGTTGCCAAGATCTGTACACAATACACTTAAGATTTAAATTGTAGCTTACCTCTTCAGCGCTGGGTGGGCCGCTGTGTTCAAGACATCATCCATTGGGTCGCGATTTTCACTCGATCGCGGAATCCAGAGTTCATTAGCTGCTAATCTGGGGACATAATATCCCCAGAAAATCCGCGGAACAACTACTAACCTTAACACTTGTAATATCCAAGTCATTTAAAAAATAACGAAGATATTGCCAAGATACTCGTTTAGTACAAACTCCAGATTCAACGGCACCAGTGGCTCCATCCCGATGGACAGAACCAAGGTGCATCCCGGGTTTTGCCTTTGGTTAATTTGGGCTAGTTTAATCCATTGCTGGTCTTTACTCCAATAGTAGATTGTTCGCCTACTTTTAACTTCCAGCACACTAGAACTTTAAACGCGTTTTACTATTAGTGCTGGTTTATCTCACTGCATTGTTGGTCCCTTCTATTGCCTGATGAAAACTGGAAATAAAATACCTCAATTAATTATCTAAAATGAGACCAAAATTATATAAACATAGCAAATAGAAGACATGTTTTACAATAAAGTGAGCAAAATTCGTCAGATTAACAAGAACTAAATACCAATAAGTACAATTTTACATAATATTTTTAAGGAATATAGTTTTTTATACATTTATTTAACGTCAGCCTATTTCCGCTACTGAGACCTAACACCGACGCCTGTAGACGAGCTACCCCCAACCAGGAATTTTTCCGAACCTCTTCCCTTAAGAAGAGTAGGGATCTTTTACTTGCTTAACAGTTAATAGATAAGGGACCGAAGGCTTTACATTCCCTCCGAAGGATGGTATGTCCCCTGTACAACCCTCGCCTAAGGTTGTATAGTTTCCGCACATACAAGCCGCTGGAAGATGTGTGAGGCGAGGAAGCGGTCTTCGTTCGTTGGAACGGTCAACCATCCAAGTACTAACCGCACCTGACGTTGCTTTACATCACATATCGAAGTATGTACATAGCAAAGACGCACCTGCGCTCGTCCCCAGGGATATAGTTAATAAAAATAATAGTCACAATATACCTGCTCTTAAAGAAGCTATATCGAACAACTTTTATAATTTATTATTTATATTTGTTGTTGTTTTGCTAATATTATAATTAAATATTTGAAAAAAATAATTAAAAAATTCAGCAATAAATCCAGTAAAAAATATATATTATTGCTACTTGTACCCTCAATTTCTGCACGCCACTGTGCTTCCATTAACTTATTAACTGGGTTCAGTTATAGCCCTACAATTTTTATTCGAAACTTTTTTTTATCTCCAATAATAACGATGATAAAGGGTAGCCTAAATATAATACAGGGTTAAGTGTAAGATGTAGTTGTAGCAATCACCGGTTCAACTAAAATACCAAATATATCAAAAAAAGTGACTACAAGCTCACCATTGCTGTATTTAAACATAAGTATTTCTTGTCTGTATTAAGTTGTAAATTTTCACTTCTGTCCTATCCAATAACCCCAATTATAATAAAATATTCATTCGATTTGGCATTCGCAAGCAGTCCGAGTTTCTGCATGCTATTTGCAATTCGGCTCAAGGATTTGTCCAGGGTTGCATAAACGAGACAAAAGAACAATATATCGGAAATACGTATGCACTGGCGGGAACTCCCAGAAGTCATAATCGATAGTTATATTGGAGAGTAATTTCCTGGCGAAATTAGGTAACTCCAGAGAATTGGGATTACAAACTTTACAATAATGGCCGTGGCACGTACCTCGTTATCGCAAAATGTCGCCTTTTACCCTTAAAGTCTTATTACCAGTACGTACAACTAACCGCTAGTCACTTAAAAGAAATCTGCTCGTGTTGTGAAGGTTTAAGTGCTTTTAGATGTTTGTTTCTAATAATGGTTATTAGTGTGCGGGTTTCTTAAGTTGGAGTTTTTCCAGAAAAACTATGGACTCAAGATTATCATCAAAACTTCATAAAAGCTATATCATTTGTAAGCTGAAGCAATTACAGGCACATACTCATTAAACTAGGCTTTCTGGTTTTGATGTCTTCAAAATTTTCAGGGACAGTTTGAAATACATTGTTTTTAATGTAACCCCAGACGAAAAAATCCAAGGGAGTAATATCTGGTGATCGAGCTGGCCATAGAATAGGTTCGTAGGTACCTATCCAGCTATCTGGCAGGACTTGATTTAGATAATTTGTACATATTACAGCAGTGTGAGGTGGAGCCCCATCTTGTTGAAAATATGAATAATTTAATCTTTCAAATTTGGTAATAACTGTATACATTGTTTTTCACCAATCATGGCATAGCTGATTTTTACGATTCAATGATGTGAATTGTGATTTTCGTAAAATATTAAATATTGACACTATCAGTTAAAATTTTTGTGACATTTTATATCGTTAGAAAGAGAAAAAATAAACGGAAGTATGGTGTCATGGCCTACTTTTTTCGTATCTCCTCAAATAAGGAAGCTATAACCGTTTATGGTTTCCTATTTTTCAGGTTTTTGTAATATATCTCACAAAGTAGGCCATGGTTTCAAATTTCTTTTTACTAAAATAAAGACTTTAAATAAGCCCCATTTTTGTTTTGTATTGCCTCTTTGCATTCATTGTTAATCCATAAATTCTTTTTTCTTTATCATTTGTTTAAGTGGAGCAACCGTATTAAGAGCCTCAACCATATTATTAATAAATCGTGATGATACAACATTCACTTGTTGCTTATTATCATTGATTTGCTGTGGACTCACTGTATATTAACGTCGGTGATTCCTTAATCCATTTTTACTCAATAAGAAAATATCCAGAACATAAATTTTAGAAGATATTTTGTACTCTCAAATAAACATGTAATTTCCGACGAAAGCGCATTTCAGATGTAATGCAGACCTAGTCCTGTTTGTTACACTGCGCTATAAAAAGAACGAAATTGCTATAAGGTCTAAGTTTCAAATTAACTCGTCCCTAGTGCTCGAGCTGAATTAAAAATAAGTAAACAAAAAATCGCACTAGCGACCCAATTCCCCTTCAGTACTAGGTAATACATCTTACGTTAACCTTCACTTGTTGGCATGTCGCTGCAACGAAAAACGGAATTACTTTTGGTATCTTTTCTCGTAAAAACAAACGGTTTGGGCTTTTAATGCGGCAAAATGAAAAATTAAATCGGAAAATGGGTCAGCCACCGAGGAATTAGCATTTTATTCTCGCGAAGCCATTAGCATTCAATTAAAATCCATATTACATATTCGCGATGCACCAGTCACGGCCCGCGCCGAGCAAATGGAAAAAATTAACGTTGTGTTTTAATTAAGCCCTGTGAGTTTTATTTATATTTAGTTAACCTCGATTACTAAATATCTGTTTGAAAATTGTATATAAAAAAACCGATAGTAGAATTGTTAAAGAACTAGATGTAATCCAGTCAATGGAGAAGATTCGATGTCAGGACGAAAACATTTATTTTCTTTACGAAAACAGTTAAAATGTTTGACTTGTCCTTAATTAATTGTTACTTACTTAAAGATGATACGTCAAGCATTGAAAACTATCACCAAATATTAATGCTGAGCGTCATCTCAAAACTTATAGAGAGGATAGCGTTCAATATAATTGTAACATACCTAAACAGAATGCAAATAATATCAAGTCAGCATGTATTTAGGGAGAATATGTCCGTGGAAACTGCTTCTTGCCAGCTATTAAATTTTATATACAAAAAATTGGATAACGGAAAATATGTTACATCCTTAATGTTTGACCTATCACGGGCCTTTGACCCAGTCGATGCTAAATTCTTGTATCAAAAATTATATGCTGTGGGTATTAGAGGAAGCATGTTACATTGGATCTTGTCTTATATCTCAAATAGGAAACTGTTGGTTAAATATGCACATGTTAAATCTGAAGCTAGAAAGATTAGAATGGGAGTACCGCAGAGCTCCGTATTGGGACCTCTGTTATTTATGATAAATGCGAATGACCTACCATCAATATATCTAAGGGTAAAGTCACCATGTTTGTTGACGACACCACTGTAACCATAGCAGCCCTCGTACCAGAAGAATTCTCAAATTCTAACTAACAAAAAAACAATATCATTAAATTTCCATATAAGAAAACCATTACCCTCAAGTTTTTAAAATCGAACTTTCAGTATCTACAAAATTCTTAGGAACACATCTAGATAGTAAATTAACTTGGAATGAAAACATTGATTTTGTATGTTATAAACTCAATTCGACATATTTTGCCATACTGCAGATGAAATCATGCTTAAATATAGAAGGTCTGCTCAACATTTACTATACTCTGGGGTATAGTCACCTAGCAAATAATATTGTCTTTTGGGAAATTGGTAGTAACTTACAAAGAGTATTAATAGGACAAAAGCGCCTTATTAGATTAATATTCAATACACCGCGAATGGATAGTTGCAGAAATGTTTTCAAAAAGAATAATATTCTAACCGCTTCCTCAATTCTGTTGCGGAAAATGCTCAGTATGCTTTTATGCATAAACATCATTTTCAAAGTATTGGTGAATATCATACTTATAGCACCAGGCATGATAATGATCCATCTACCACATTGCATAAAACTAGTTTCTTTAAAAATTCACCAGACTATAATTTTATTTCAATATTTAACAAATTAACTGCACATTTAAAATATGCAAATGCTTTCAATATCCTTAAAAGACAAACTTAAAGGTTCTTTATTGAGAAGGCCTTTTATTCGGTCCAGGAATATTTGAAGTAATTTAACTCGCATCCGGGTTTGGTTGTTATTGTTTTTTTTTGCTTGATATTGTTTTATTACAAATAGGTACTTGACATAGCTTACAAACTTGTAAATATTTATTTTAATTAGTCTTGAGCAGTCCGGTGCTGCTTACCATCTTATGGAATTGTAAAGATATGTTCTAGCTATATGTATATTATGTATGTGTATACATATATTTACATTTACTATTATTTATTTTTATATTTATTTTATATTTCTTTAAACGTATTCATTGACTTGCCATATGTACATATATTGTATCTTTTTACTGGTCAATAAAATATCTATCTATCTAATCATTATAATTTAATGAAATTACGAAAACGTTGAGGATATGCATCTTGTCCGATTTTTTTACGACGAAAATTTACATGAAGTTCAGCACTAACGAGATATGCGTTCACTGTATCGCCCACTAAAGTCCCTCGTTCGAAACATTGTCCTCAAAACGAATTTTATGGATAAGATTGGAAAAATAGTCGATATAGAAAGGATTACGAGAGCTGAAAACTGCTTTGGTCATCATAGGCGTTGGAATAACAAATTGTGTTTAAATATTTTTCTACAAACAAACATCAAATTATCCATAACTATAACAGAAACTAAACGTAAATTTTATTCGACGGTTTTTAAGGATTTTATATGAGGGTTTTGAACATTTTATATGATACTGTTTTCTTTTTTATAAATTTAACCTATTACTCTAACATTTAAAAATAGGATAACAAATAACAGAAAACATTAAACTAGTAGGTACTTAATTGCATAGGGCTGAGCTATATACATATATTTATACAACGGTTATAAATTTACATTTAAATATATCCTAAACACTTTAGATTTTTGACTTTATATAGTTCTGGGTTTTCTTTTTGTACACACTTTTGGCTTAGATAGTTTTTAGAGGGAATAACTTCTTTTATTACAGAGAGATAGAGAAATGTGATAGGCGCATTTTTTATTTGATATTTTTTTATTTTTGTTTAGTTTTTATTTTTGACTTTAATATGTTCAGATAGTTGGTTTCTATAGCTTGATTCCAATGTATATCATTCGTTTTTAACAGAGCGTTTTCCTACATTTTGGTGGTTGATATTGCATTTTTGGTTCAATTCTTTGTTTCGTATTGGTGACTTATATAGTCGACCCGAATGTATTTTTCTTAATGTGGATATAAATTACAGCAGCGTGCATGTATCTCTACTTTTCCCGTTGAAACTTGTCCTTTATATATACTTTGGTGTTATTTGAAGAGATTGGACGAGTACATTAAATGCAAAACACAAGACATTAATACCACCCCTAATTATGGATTCCGTGAGACAATTATGTCACGAGAGCTTTCCTGTTTAGGATACTTTCCAGACGGGCAGACGGACGTACGTACAGACAAACAGACGGACGTGCAGATGGACGGACGGACGAACAGATATGCAGACAGACGGATGGATCGACATATGCAAGCAGACAGACAGATGGACAGGCTATTACACCACTCTACTAGGTCACACTATTACATATAAATAATGGCACAACATCCATTTCGTGCGACATTGCTGTCTGATGCAGCTAAGATTCGAACTCAGAGGAGGTAGCAGCGTCTAACCGTGTTGTCTCTCACACAATCATGGTCTAGCCTACTGCTATCGTTTCGGCAACACACGAAAAATGCTACTGAACATACATACCCGACCAGGATTCAAACCCGGGGCCTTGCGATTACAAGCCTAATGTTTCCACATTGAGCCACTCGGCCGGCGAAGATCTATTTTCTACGAATGAAAAGTGCCTAATTAATGTAAATGGCTCCTTAAAATTCAAATAGTACTTTGAAAAGTGTTACAAGTGACTTATCAATCGACAAATAAATGTACAAACTTGATGAATAAACGAAAGAAAGCAAAGTCAATAAATTAAGGTTATCTACTTAAGACTCGGTATCTATTGACCGATATCAAAAAGTATCGCACGCCCGTGTGTATCGTAAACACGCCGACATGTAAGCCATTGTGCGAACGAAATTCAGAACGCTATCGTAAAAGTCGGTCGCGGAAAAATGTAATATAAGAATGGCCCACCCGGACATTTGCCCTCTTTACATACGACAGGGCCCCTTTATCATGTCGAAGTGAATACGGTAAAAGATACATAAGAAAAACGAATGTTCGATACTGAATAAAATCTAGGCCATATATGCCAGACTTATAACTTACTTTCAACTACAGGGCGTCAAGATCGCGTAAACCCTGATATATCAAGATTTGGGCGCGGCTTAAAAGATCGTAGGAAGAAGAAGAATTTCATGTTACTGGAAAATGTTTGTGTATAATATTTCTCACGAAAGGTGAGAAGATATCACACAGTGGTAAACAAATGTTTCAGGTTTTTAATTTGACCAACTTTGACGAAAGTTATCCGCACAAAATGCTTGCTAGCCTTACGCAATTCCTTATCAGATAATTGATTACCGAGTTTATGTATTTCATTTTCAACTGTGAGATTTCCAAGCGTATGAACCGCATAAAATTCAACTTTAGACACTGTTGGAGGCGTCTACTTTACATACTATTGCAGAAAAATATCGTTCATTTGATAACCGCAACATCATTACATTTTAAGGCTACCATAAATTCGTGTTGTTCTGTGTGAGAAACTAATTACCGCATAAAATTAGAGGCCGGGCCGCACCGTACTCCAGTTAAATTTCTGGTCGACAGAAAGCAAGTTGTTCAAGATGGATGGGGATGACACCGACTTTACCTCGCTCAACTTGCCGCCTGATAATAATTTCCCATTAGCCTGATCTATCCCGAGCTTGAGGATGATATTATTCTGTATTAAATATAAAATTGAAATTTTTGTGTAAGGTTTGTCGAGCACAGGCTCGGCTTTCTTTCTCATTAAAACCAGGAAATATGCTTCCCTTATTGAAAGCCAGGACGGCAAACGCATCAAGAATGCATAAATGTATATTAACATGATTATGAGTATCGTAAGTTCGCTTTAGGATTAGGCGTACAAAGAATATTGGCGGAAATACATATAAGAGCTCTTAAGAACTTCTCGGATTTTTATACAGGATAGTATATCTTCAGAATATTCCAACCGCGAATATGTACTACAATATCATTGGAAATAAACGAGAAATTGGTACGCAGTAATTGGATAGCTTCATTGAACGCTTTCATAAAGCACGTTGACGACTTTAAGTAGCCAAAAACTGCATGTACAAAATAATTTTCATTTATTTTACTTTTCTTCTTGAAATATTATAGACCGCGGTTAGCGACAGATTTTTGGCCGTGATGTTAGTCAGTATGCCTTTCAGAGGGCATTATGCTACGTAAATTCTCATGATAATAAGTTATATGAATCAAAGAGTCATCCTGGGTTCTTCCTATGGAAAAATGAGTCTTTAAAGTGAAGTTCAAAATAAAATATTTCAAGGAAAACCATAGGCATACCGTTAGCGTGGGTTCAAACAGCTGTTATGGTATCCGTATCCACCCAGATCGCCTGATTTAACTATTTACGATTTTTTATTTATGGGGTCATCTGAAGCAAATTGTTTATTCCCATGATTTAACAACGGATGTAAATGTATTGAAAGAGAGAATTACAAATGATAAAAATTCAATTAAACTTCAAGCCATTCAAAATAGCTACAAAGAATTTAAGAACAGAGTTGAGATGTGTGCTGAAAATGCAGGAACATGGGTAGAATAAATAAATTTAAATTATCATTACATTTATAATCTTTTAAAAAATTAACATGTTATAAATAGAAACAATGTATTTAGTTCTGTAATTTGGTGCAATGTCATATTTTTTAATTCTGAGCAAGTTTTTCTAATAAAATGTTTCAATATTTCGCACAGAAAAGGCATTTTACCTGATGCGATTTTCATTTTTAAGCTATTACCAGCGCCTTCTATAAATTGTTTAAAGTCTAATATACTAAAGATAGTTTTTGGGTGAAGCAAGAGCAGAAAATACCAAAAATTGGGTTTGTAATCCAAAAAAAGTTGTCACTTAAACCTATAATACCGCTTTGTCATGTCCTCTATCAGCCACAGAAATAACGGTAGACAATTTTGGACCACCTTCTATATAGTTACACCCACAATTCGAACATCAACAAACTCCAAATCTACAAGTCGGGAAATTCTTACAAAAGGCGCACATTAAAAAAAACAAAAAACATGTTTGTTTCACCGGCGCCGCCGGCAGATTTTTAAAACCAATCAATATTCGCAATCCCTAGGTAATTAAGTTGCCTTCTTGCAGCGGACTCTCTAAAAGCGCCCGCTAAAATACAACGAACCTTAAAAGAAAATAAGATTTGCATGCTGTAGGATGAAGAAAGTACACAAACTCGATTGCATCTGGAGGTGAAGTCGAGCTTAGTGAGCGAGCTATCAAGCCCTCTCTCTCTCTGCAGGCCTTCAGCTAACAGACGTCTGCATATTTAATAGCATAAATAAGATCAGCTCTATCATCGTCTGCTCAGTTTTATAACTGAGATTGCATTATTCGCAAATCCCTTTTGTTTACCGGTCCACATTCGGCGGGCTGCATATTGCCAGTCGTGATTGAAACAAGAGGGAAAATAGATTTCCATTCTTCTCACACTGCTGCAATACGGCTCGGCATTTTGATTGGCTGATTGGGTGACACTCTTAGAGGTTTGTTCTGTAAAGTGTCGTTAGATAACGAATTGCCGTTCTAACAACGCAAAACTGCGGCTCAAATAAACCTCAACCCAAGCTACACATGCCGCGCCGGCAGTAAAGACACTATCGTCTCAAAAGACATTGTTTCAACGCTAAAACGTTTAATACCGATAAAAACTTGATTGCTCGATACAATTATCTCTTATTAAAAGGAGTGAGAAGTTATAGCCAAGGAGGTAGCGACAGTTTTCGTGAAATCATTTCTATAAAGCTGGATTTTCTTCCCAAGAAAGTTTAGATAGTATCTATCATGAAGGTGCAATTCTACCAATCTATAAGTGCTGCAAAAATGAATAAAAAATTAAACAATATGTTTTGTAAAAACTTGCATAAATGCATTATACATTTATACATATTGTATATATATATATATATCGTCGTTTAGACAACCGTAACTCCTGGAGGAGTCGACCATCGACGCGGGAGAGCACCCGGAAGTACAACAACACTTCATTTAACACCCGCGAAAACCTAAAAAACATGTTATTATACATGATTTGCAAGAAACAACTACTCAGCGGGTAAATACCCCGACCTGCATTGAATTATACCTTACAAATCATCACAGATTGGTAGCCAATGTCATTTGTCAACTCCCTGACCAGACATACACCGGTTTCGAACTTATTAGTTCTCATCAGTATGTCATAGGTCATGGAACAGACAAATGACAGTGGCCAACCTGCTAGTCTTATACAGACTAATGTAAATGGTATAGTGGTGAGAGGTAAGTTAATCCTCTTAGGAGGATTAACTTACCTCTCACCACCTCTTCCAACGATTTCGATAATTACGCAGTTACGTGCGTGCACTGAATGGCTGGGGCAAGCAGCCGGTTTTAGACCAAGCCCGCATGCAGTCTGGGGACATATCCATATTACAAGAAAAAACGTTTCTGCCTGACTCAATGGGGCGCGATTAACGAAATTCCACGAGAGTATATAAGCTCGGGCGAGACGAAGCTCGAGCAAGTCCAGTTAGTGCCGCGTTCTATAACCGTACTCGAGTCTTACTTGGTGGTTCAAATAAAAACATCCATAATATCTGCCCTAGTGCACCTTTAATATTATTAGCATTTTTAATTAATATTTAACCGGCTCCTTCGCCAAAAAGTGAACTTTTAAAAAATTTAAAAGAAAAACGAGTTAATTTTTCTTTTCGACGAAACTTTTGTTGTTGAAAAGTTACCCATTTATTAGAATATATTTTTAATTATTTTATGATTATTTGTAAAACCTCGTGAGGTGAAATTAAATAAATATTTTAGTTTGTGTTTAAAACAAGTATGTTTTAACGAGAATACACAGGGGGTTGCGAAAGTGTCCTGCATACCCACATAAAGTGATTTTTCCAAACTTTTAACAACAGTTAAGTGCTCCGAAAGCCTGTATCCGGCGTATATTTTTTCTCTGAGTCAGCAACCAAAGTTCCTACAAATAAATTAAGTGCATGAAAGCCCTCAGGGCTCTCAGAATAAGCTCTCCGACTAGCCGATTTTTTATTTTTCCAACTCGAGGGTCGTTTTCGTGCCAACGTTTTATCCATAAGATTGAAATTTTACATACTCGCAGATGGCATGAAAACATACCGGAAAATAATATTCTACCGCGTCGAAGCATTGTCATGTCAGTTCTACCACTCACGCAATGTGTGAAAAAAAATGAAAATTTTTGACATATCTACAAGGCTGAAATTTTTTTCAGCCTTGTAATCTACAATCTATCTATATAATCTACAGTGTACCTAAATTTTTCATTTTTTTTACACTTTGCGTCGGTGGTAGAACTGACATGACAACACTTCCGACGCGGTAGAATATTATTATCCGGTATGTTTTTATGCCATTTGTGACAATTTAAAATTTCAATCTTATAGATATAATACATTTATGCAACTTTTTGCAACACATTTGATTTTTCACTCATTTTTGTAACATTAAAAGTTTGGTAGAATTGCACATTTATTATTGATACTGTCTAAACTATCATGGGAAAAAATCTAGCTTTATAGATGTTAACGCGAAAAATCTGTCGGTATCTCCCTGGCTATTAGGTTAGAGGGTGGAAAATAATTTATAAAGTGAGATCGTCTACGGCCATAACGTCAAATAATAATTAATGAGCGTGCAGTAAATTTTGACTTTATAGTGTGTAATATTAATATGTAGAAGATAATAAATTACCGATACGTTCATAAATTCAGGACGTCAAATAGTAAATTGAACGTTTCTATTTTATCTAAATTAATCCTTCAGCATCGCACAGATAATCCGCGAAATGGAAATTTGTAATATTCATATACGTACACGTAGTACCTAGTAATATACAATAATGCTCAAGTGATTTCCACAGCATTTATGAAATTGGCTCTTCGGAGGTATTAAATCAGGGATATTCACACACAAACGTAAACACACATTTGTCAGAGACGTAAACGGATTACAGCAGGGGGCGTCGGCCAATTTACAATTTTACTAGGAAGGAAAATTAACTCACGAAAATGCAACCGTATTTTCTATTTGCTAGAAATATAGAGTAATTAATCTCTCAGATAAAGATCGGTCATGGTTTCTTTTAACCTTCGTTGAAATTCTTCTTCTTTTTCTGAAAAATTGTATTTTTATTTTTAATTGTGTAGCGTTCAAATGGTGTTTTGCGAAATTGGTGATCAGATACTATACCAGGTGGTCACGAGACTCACGAGCCTGGGCTTATAGCTTCTGTGTATAAGAAGTGATTATTTAAAAAATTTGGCCACAAAATAGTGGCTCACTCCTATAACTTTTTTATTTTTGAACATATCGAAATGAATAAAAAAAATACTTTTGGGCACATCCACGGATTTCTTAGAATATCCACTATTTTATGGTAGTAATCTACCATTATGGTTCAATTTATGAAATTTTAGTTTTACATGTCGCTATTGTAAAAATACCGGGATGTACCAAATAGTCAAAGGTTCCTCGTGCCGGTCGTCACATGCCTACCTTGCACTGATGAGAGCGAACAGCTCGAAACTACAGTCTGCAAGTGGTGTGTGACGACTGGCAAGAGAGCTCCTTTAAGTAGGATCAGTCTTTCGGCTGGTGTTTGTTGCAATCGAAGCATTAGCGTTTTGATGGTAATATGCAATTATTACATTTAACGCGCCAGACTTGTAACTTGTAATTCAGCGCTCGGCGGGGCACATAGCCCGGAGAGTAGCTGTTGGTTGCAGTCTGGTTACGTTTCTTATAGTAAAATAAGGATTTTATAGAGGAGTTTGCGACTAAAAATATTATGTTTAATTTTGCTATATACTTATTAATAATGTATTGAAGCTAACCGCGATATCTATTTAATATTAACAATTTCGATTTGTTTTCTTCAACTGTATTTCCTATTTTTCCATTTCGACACGCTCCATTGCAAGTAAATACCCGGCCATATTATACAACTCTATGTTATTGGTACTAGGCGTTGAAATAACAGTAAGTTCTCACAGAAGTAATACAAAGCTCACAGAGGAGATTTGAAATTTAAAGTCTATTTTGTGTAACGGCATAAAAGCCTTCACTATGTACTGTGTCAGGAGCTAACCCCGTTGAAAAATACATCGCATCGTATCGGAATTGCAAACGCAAATGTTACTTTATGCACATATTACTTTCTCTGGGGTTATTCCGGCGAACGTTCCGTCCGTTGGACAATGTAGGATTCTTTTTATCACTCGCTAAATAACACTTCGTTTACATTTCGTACATTTACGGATCAGTTTGCGTTCCAGACGGTTTTAGTTGCACTTGCAAACTGAACGGTCACTCTTATTTCTTCTATTTAGGAAACATTTATTTTTGAATTTCATCGTTAATTTTGTTAAATTTAATTAATGTTCGGTGCGTGACATGTGCGTCTACTTAGCTGCCTGTTCTGCCTTTATTGTCAGTATGGTTATTCATTCCAAAATCATATACAGTCTAGGCAATTTAGCATTTCACAAACGATTTGTAAGCAGTAAGACGGATCGAGATACAATAATTTGACAACTTTGTCCTAATGTCCTCACCAGGATCATCAGGATAAAATAAAATAAAAAAATTACTAACCTATTGTCGACATTTTGGCGGAGGCGCCGCGGTTGATAATATACCATATTTGCCATTGTATAAGCCCTTGTTAAACGCTAATTCCAACTTTAACTTTAATACATACATTATGATGTAATATTAAGTATGCACTACTATATACTCAGCAGTTTCGATAAGCAGGATGAATGGCAAAAGGGTGACTAAAAAAAATTATAGTTTAGAAAAACAAAAAACACGCTTTAAAACCGAAATAAAAAGTAAAAAATAATAATGTTTACATATTTTAAATATTTTATTGTAAGAAGCGTGGGGTGCAATAAAAATATAGTAAAAAGCACTTGACGCTTTTTACAATAAAATATTTGAAATATGAAAAAATTATTTTTACTTTTTAGTTCAGTTTGCTATTAAAGCATGTTTTTTTAGTTTTTTAAACTAAGGAGTAAGGCTCTTATACAACAGGGTGTGCCCGGTTGCCTGAGGTTGACGCTAGCGACATGACATTTTTAGTCACCCTCTTGCCATTCATCCCTCGGGACGTTTCTCACCAATATATTGGATTGGATGAATTTTATAATTAGCATCATAAACACCGATACATATAGAAACCAGCTGATACCCGCCTGCTTTTCTAAACCGCTGAGTATCCGCTAGTAGTACATAATTAATATTATATCATAATGTATGTATTGAAGTTGGAACTAGCGTTTAACAAGGGCTTATACAACGGCAAATACGTTACAGACAATTCCGAAGTTACGTATATGCACTCTGGTATGCAATGATTACAAACTGTACCGCGGTTGCTTAACTCACGTCGAGCGCTGGGTGTTGATGTGTATATAATAATACGAGAAACGTCCAAAACTCATACCGTTCTGCGATATTAGCTTAAGCGAGGGTAGATTTTTGCGTAGCTGTCTGCTGTGAATTATCGCTACTCACTTATATGCACAGAAGGTTGCACAAAAGTGTACACCTACGTGCGCGTCGCTCTTGTGCTAACCGCTGAGACAGTTTGGCTGAGAACCACGTTCAAAGATTCCGTTACAAACAAACAAACATACAGGTGAAGCTAATAAAATAATGACAATAAAATATATATTAATAACAGCAGCACCTCCGCCAAAATCTCGACAATAGATTAGTCAATTTTTAATTTTTTCTATATATTATCCTGATGATCGTGGTGAGGACGTTAGTACAAAGTCCTTGATAAATGTGCAAAATTTCAGTTTAATCTGAAGTTTTCAAGTTGGTGAGAATCACGTTCAAAGACTAAAAAAGTTCGTCGTACTAGTCCTTACCGTCTGTTTGTGCAACTGTCGGTTTATCCGTGACATTCTTTGTGTGTGAGCAAAATAACTGAGGAAGCAAAAATTATCGTTTTGGAATTTTAACTGAAATTTAGTGTTAGCTACAGAGAGGGCGCTATTGACAACCGCCATAAAGCGTTAATTCTCATGTAATTGCTAGTCATATCCGCTGCAAATATTATTTTGTGATTCATTAAATATATACATTAAATATTAAACGTGTGTACATCAACATTCTATGCAAAGTATATTACCATATTTAGTAATCACGATTCTGATTTGTTGCAGAGCGTAAAAGGTTGTTTTAGCTACTGTTATTCCAATTTATTTCGTTAATTGGTCGATTTGATGTAAACAGTAAAATAACTGCGATTTTTCACATATAATATTAGGTATGTATATACCGAGAGGTCCACACTACAATCTATTTACTTTTAAATAAAAATTAATGACATTGATTTTTCGTAATATACGAACTTTTCTCTTGTGTGAATTTGTGTGTAATACTATGCAAACTTTCTTGACTAGATTTGTTGAAAAATAAAATTTAAAATTTTACAATTATTATTATTGAGAAAAGCGAAAATTTTGTAAAGTGATCAGATGAAATTGGACACCAGGTTCTAAAAATAATGGTATACCATTTAAAAATCATATATAACGTTATTCCGTCGAAGCAGAAAGTCGACCATTTTTACTCTAAATGTCACTAAATTGGGAAATGAATCTAACATATACCGGGTATCACAAAGTAGTGACTTGGCTCTATGACTTTTTTAATTTTTGAACATATCGAAATGAAACCATTCAGAAGATTGCATTTTTTGACATATGAACTAATTTGATACCACTTTTTTTCTAGATCATATAATAATTCTACCATGTTTCATTCTGATATTGTACAAAATAAGGGCAAAAAGGGAGGTCTATCATGATACGTTGACATCCGGTATATCGAAGTTTTATTTCACTCTTACCATTTTTCCTGACAACCGAACTGAATGAAACTCTGAATAACGCATCCTATAGCGAACAACATCTTTAATAATGGAAAATAATCCACTGGCCACTGTCTGCTTTTTTTATGTACAAAGTATGTTCTTGGTAACACTGACCGCCTGCTTCTTCCCAAAGCACTCGCATTAAATATTGACGGGGTTTCACAAGTTCTGTGTCGGGGCCCGTGAATAGTGAATAATGTATTGAGCCATACGACAAACAGGATTTTTCATTTTAAAACGGACTGTACCAGAGCAACTCCTGCATCCGCCTCGCATTCGGACAAATATATATGCGTTATTATGATATGCATTTTGCTTTGCCCGATGAGAAACAATGAAATCAAATATAATCGGCGTGTTATGTTGGCTGGGATTTTAGAATATGCATCGAATTCCTGTGCTTGTTGTTATGGGAACGTGCAGCAGGAACAGCTTTAATAAAAAAATGCACAGACATGCATTGAACTGCAAATTTGGTGAACTGCTCCGCATTGATGCATTTATCATTATTGTATCAATAATTAGCAATGATTACGATGACTTGTTAATGTTTGACTGTATAGAAATTACTCGTAGACATGACGATAAGCGAAAGATTTTGAAATGCGGCAAGCGTTACAGGGTAAAAACCACTGCCCAAGGAATCACTACTTCCACGTCCAGATTTTGTAGCCAAGTCTTATACACACTAAATCCCAATATAATATTCCCTTTAATAATAGAGTGGGGGTGATAGAGGGGGTGGCAAATGTAAAAAAAAATTAGAAGCCCTTGGTTCTCGTATACCCACTAAATCTCAATTTAATTTTTTATTCCCATTAACAACAGGGTGGGGGGTGGTAGAGGTGGCTGATGCCAAAAATTTTTTAGAGTCCCTTGGTTCTCGTATACACACTAAATCCCAATTTAATTTTTTACTCCCTTTATTAATGCGATGGGGGTGGCAATGGTGGTGGTAGAGGGAGTAGCTAACGTAAAAAAAAATTTTTGAGACGTCTAATATTAAGTTGTACCTAGCAAATTGCAATTTCATCCAAATATTTTCCAGTACTGCTTTTGCTGCTATGATTTGTTTGTAATAATTTAGGCTGGGGCCGTTACGGATTTTTAATGCTGAAAAAAAAAATTAATAGCAGGCAACGGCCGGCTGGAATATATAGTTGAGGTCATAAACAATGAAAAAAAAACTTTGGAACTTGAGATGAAGGGAAGTAGTGAAATGGGGTGCTATTTAAGGGATGAAAACCGTTTTTCGTGATTTGTGGCGAAACGTGACCTCCTACAGAAAAGTGTTTTATACAGTAGTTGTAGGTAATAAAAAAATCTAAAACTTTTATTCTATATGTTTTTCGATATAACCTCAAAATTTGCGAGAAAATGCCGAAAAACCGAATTTTGTTTTTATTTTTTTCTCGCGTGAAAATTATTTAATTTAAATGAAAGTGTGTGTTTGTGAAAGTACGTAATTATTTACATATAATAAGCATGAATTTTTTGAATTATGGGAAATAAATATTTTTCGAGATTTTACCATTTTTCCGAAAAAACACCCCTATCTTCGGCGAACAACTTTATTGATTTTTTTTTTGGATTTTGATGTTCTACTAGTGCTCATTTTTTTCGTCGAGATGTCTACTTTCAAATGGTACGTCGATGGTAGTGATTTATTGTCATTTAGCAGCTTAAAATTAAGAAGAACCGAAAAAAACATTTTTTTAATCTCGAATTTGTCGATTTTTTCATTATTTTCATTTTTTTAGCATATTTATGTTAATAATTCATAATATTTTAATGAAAAAACTTACTTTGGTATAAAATAACTAAAGTTGAATGAATTTAGTTATTGGAAACCACGCTAAAATTGAATACAAACAAAAAAGATACTTTTACGTATTCAAACAAAAAAAAAATTTACAAATTTCTAAATTTTTCAGCATACAGGTATTTGAAATGCCCGCCCAAAACGACTGAAGGTTGGGGGGTAGAGAGGGGTTGGAGAAAGTGAGCCTGCATAAGAGCAGCAGAGCTCGTTCTGTTGTAGTAGTAAATCTCTATTCTTCTAGTTGTGTAAAAGTATTTTTTCAGTACAGTCAAGACATCGATGTACTAGTTCTTTTACACCAACTAAATTCGAATGGGCTGGATATTTATTTTCACAAACCAGGCTCAAGCAACGTCAAAGATTCATTTTATACATAACATTGTTTTAAACACGAACCATACACAAGTGTAATAGCGTTTCTTCATGCTTTCTCTGGGTGTCATACAACTTCAAGTTTTGCTGGAAAAGGGGAAAAACAATAGTGAGATCTTTATTGGACAATAAAAATTTATTAAATCTAACCAGTGTTTATTATCAAAAAGATGCAGACCACAGAACCACAGCAAAAAATGGATCTCAACTTACAGCTAGTATTTACAAAAGTAAGAAAATTTATAACTCATTAAATCAATTACGATTTGAGCTGTATCAGCAAGCTACAAACAAATCCACTTTTAAATTGAAAAAACTACCTCCAACTGAAGAAGCAGCTGCACAACACTCCTACAGAGTCTATTACCAATTGCAAACTTGGTTGGGCAATTTTGACAACGATCAGGACAACAAAAAGGCAAAGAACTGGGGCTGGAATGAAAATGTAGGAAGACTCGTGCCGAAGTATATCTCTTACAGTTCCGACTTGATTCCCGGAAAGTTGTTAAAAAGCGTTAGCTGTACTTGTGAAAGTAGATGCAATAATCAAAGGTGTGGCTGCCGAAAACACGGCTTAAAATGTACCAATCTATGCAATACATGTACTGAGAACTGTTCAAGTAGAGACAGAGAAGTATTTGTAGATTTAAGTGATTCTGAAGATATTGATGAAGAGCCAGCAAAGAATAATGACATCGAAATTGAAGAGCCTGAAAATGCCAATGATTTTGAAGATAATATAGAATTTGAGAGTTTGATCGATGAAGAAAACGAATCAAAACAAAAAAGGCCTAAAATTGATTAGATTTTAACAATTATTTTATTGATTTTTCTTTTTATAAGCTATACACAACCAATATTAATAAAGTAAATATTTGTAAATAAAGTAAAGAATTCGTAGCCAATATAAATAAATTGTATGTTGTATTTTATCATATGTATTTAGAATAATTTAATATGCATATAAAGTTTTCGAAACTTAACTGTAGCTTATGAAAATTAATAAAGTACTATTGATTTCCATGTAAATGTTAAGTTTCATGAAGTTCTCCCTACCTTTCCGTGATGAAATTCATTCAATTTTATTTATTTTATACCAAAGTAAGTTTTTTCATTAAAATCTTATGAATTATTAACATAAATATGCTAAAAAATTGAAAATAATGAAAAAAATCGACAAATTTGAGATTAGAAAAATGTTTTTTTCGGTTTTTCTTAATTTTAAGCTGCTAAATGACAATAAATCACTAACATCGACGTACCATTTGAAAGTAGACATCTCGACGAAAAAAATAAGCACTAGTACAACATCAAAATCCAAAAAAATATCAATAAAGTTGTTCGCCGAAGATAGGGGTGTTTTTTCGGAAAAATGGTAAAATCTCGAAAAATATTTATTTCCCATAATTGAAAAATTTCATGCTTATTATATGCAAACAACTACGTACTTTCACAAAGTTTCATTTAAATTAAATAATTTTCACGCGAGAAAAAAAATAAAAACAGAGAAATAGGTTTTTTTCTCGCAAACTTTGAGGTTATGTCGAAAAATATATAGAATAAAAATTTTAGATTGTTTTTAATTTTTTCATCTCAAAAAGGTAACGGCCCCAGCCTAATTGGCAATTTGTATTTAATTTAACGTATATACCTACACCTCCACCTCTACCTAACCGATCTTTGTGACACAGTCTATACACCGGTATTGGGACTATATGCGAAAAAATGTTATTTGAGGGCCAGAAGATAACACATTAAGGATGTCATTAAACAAATAAACATCTATGCTCTAGTCAGAGTTCGAACCCGGGACCTCTTACTCTCAAGCCTGACACAAAAGTACTGAACCACTGGGCCGCAGATAATAACATCAGTTACTTAAATTCTGTAGCGCATGGCGTTATATTAAGTTACATGGTCCTCTATTCTGTAAAAGCGTGAAAGCACATTCCCGTGAGAAGTGGGCGGAGTTCACTTGAATATATATAAAAGTCTATTCTGTAACTACGGAAGCGATCACATCGTGCGAGAAATACGTGAACTTCTATTGGCAAATCGTGAGGGAATCCGCCAGTTCCCCGGGAGAACGGCGATCCTAACCGTACTTTTATGACAGTTTGCATCGGCCAAAAATTATTGTTGTCAAATCTGTGAATCAGAATGGAGATTGTGGATTTGCTCATCGCCAACGAGGTAATAATATAATATAGTTCTTAGCAAATGTTACAATTGCTGTTTTAGTTTAATAATAAGTCAAATTTTTTTAAATATATATTACCAATAACGAGGGTATATCCTTACGGAATTTTTGATCAATAGAAAATTATTGTCACCTTTTACCTAATTTAATTAATGACATGTGATAATAACATGCTAATGAGAACAACTGAACAGCTGATACTTTTGCGCCAACCTAATTGGTTGTAAATTCGGCTATTCTCGCTGAATCCCTTCACGTTCACCACCTATCCACTGCACTTACAGAATACAGTCTAGGCCGGCCATGTGAGATGCGTGTGATGTGAGCTCTCGCTTCGCATGATGAATGCTCACTCTCCCCATAATTACAGAATAGAGGTCATGTGGTCTTGTTTGGGCGAATTCTCCTTTTTAAAATTTGATATTATATTTCACGATTTCTAAATGATGAGTACCTACGTAAAATGCTAATTTATCTCCATTCGTTATAAGATAGAATCCGATGCCGGAGATTTGGCTGTCGAGTGGCGCCTCGAAATCGCATCTCTCAAAAACGCCACGCAGACAATAAAAATAATCATAATTACCCGATGACAAAGATTAACGGCGGCCGCTTTGGGGCCCCTTGCGAAAAAAGGTAATTACGATTTATCAAGGAGGCAATAATAATTCAGATGATTCTTGCGGGGTGTATTTCAGATCCCCGCCAAACGTTATCAACCGACGACGCAAACAAGAATAAGTGATGACCAAGCTATTTTGAATATAAATCGCGATTTTAATAAAGTTTAAGTACTTGGCTGAATAACTCACTGCTTTTCTCATCGGAATTATGTATAACTCTTTGAAGGAGTACCCTTTTTAAGTTTATTAAAATTCTGTTCCGGTCTGTAGCGCTCATGGGCGTCCGCGGCAGCGTGCCTCGGAATCTGCGTGGTGTTTCATCAGCACATAAATGAAAGCTTCTATCGATGGCATATTTGACACGGGATTGAGCAAAATTATGCGTAGCATGAAATACTATTCATTAGAAAATGCCAAAATGGCTTACGCATATACCGGGTGATACAGGCTAGTGGATCTCCCCTATATTTCCTTTATTTTTTGACTTACCCACTTGAAATTTGGGGTGCATAAACTACCTGTAAATATGGATTTTTGGACATAAAAAAATTATACTTAGTTTAAAAACCTAAAAAAGCACGCTTTGATAGCAACTAGAAGTAAAACTAAAAAGTAAGTTTATTCAACAGCGACAGAAAGTCCACTAACTCAATATAATTAAATGATTTTTAATAAGTTTAAAATAAGAATGAAGTGATTGACAAAAAAAAATTCATTTTATTGTAAAAAGCGTGAATGTTTCATGGCATACTCAGAATATGTAAAAATACTGCGGCCATTTCCGGGTAAATTAGAAATGGTCTCATGCCATTTTTATGTCCAAAAATCCATTTTTACAGGTAGGTTATGGCACCCCAATTTTCAAACGGATAAGTTAGAAAATACGTACGTATGACTGGTGGTCGAGAGGTGAGCGCACTTGCCTCTCACCCAAAAGTTCCGGGTTCGATCCCCGGTCGTGGCAGTGGAAAATACTGTGAGAGGGATGTTTTCACTATACACGGATATTGGGTGTGTGTCCCTTGTCTCTAAATGTGTATCCCCCTCCCACACAAGGCTCTTCTAGAGCCTTCCGGGATGAAGGGGGTCGTAATTACCTGTGGTGCATCATGCGTATGGTGGCCAAAAACAGAAGAAAAAATAGCACAGGGAAACTGCAACGCCTTGCCTGTATAGGGACACCAGGAGCAATGCACTCGTATCCCACAGCAGCTATGGAGGCTATGCTTGACCTACTTCCCTTGCACTTGCATGTAAGGAAGGAGGCAGCACTCAGTGCCTACGATTGCACGAGGCACATAAATTTAAACCAGGCGATCTGGTTGGTCATATAAAGATCCTGGAGATAATCCATTTGAAGTCCATGACCAAACCCACTGACTCAATGCCAATCAAACAAAACTTTGACTGCCCGTTTCACGTCTAATTGAAAGCTGTCAGACGAGCAAGATAGAGGCACTGCGATTGGAACAAGGGTCACTCATCTGGTATACAGATGGATCTAAGATGGCTGAAGGGGTAGGAGTGGGCATAGCCGGGCCTAAATGTAGGCTATCCAAAGCCCTCGGTAACACCCCGACTATCTTCCAGGCAGAAATTTACGCTATAGATTAGATCTGTGTGCCCAGGAATGCCTAAATAAAGGCATCCGAAGGGCAAAGATCTATATATTATCTGATAGCCAGGCAGCACCTATACCTTTCCGTCTAAAATTGCTTGGGAATGTAGACAATTACTGAAGCAACTGGCCAACAACAACAAGATTACCTTGATGTGGGTGCCAGGGCATGAGGGAGTACAAGGAAATGAACTTGCTGACACCCTTGCAAAAAAAGGATCTAAAGCACCATTCATTGGAACCGAACCGTTCTGTGGCCCGGCCAACGGACACATAGCGGAGGAGATCCATGAATGGGAAGAGGACCAGAAAAAGTCCTACTGGAGGAATACTCCAGGCCAAAGACAAGCGAAAAATTTTATAACTTATTCGACAAAGAATGCCACAAGGCTTCTCGAACTTGAAAAGTCCAAATTAAGGCTAATCACAGGCCTTCTAACTGTCCACTGCCCCTTGAGACATCATCTCAAGAACATGGGCAAGGTGGTAGACAACAAATGCAGATATTGCGATACTGCAACTGAAACTGCGGAAGATATACTTTGTGAATGTAAGGTGTTAGTCCGCATTAGGCTAAAATTCCTAGAACAGGCGGAATTAACGCCTAAAGACATAGGGAAATTAGCCCCCAGGAAAATCACAAGCTTTGTAAAAAGTCTTGGAATTCTGGGCAACAACTAGATGTAGGGTAAATCACAAAAGATCTTTTAGGTCGAAGTGAAGTACGGCTTTTCGAAGCCAAACGACCCCATAAAACAATCTACAATCTAGAAAATAAAAGAAATATAGGGGTAAGCCACTAGCCTGTGGCTAATAAGTAAATTCAACAAGAGAAATCTTTTGATTTATTTTTCGGAACCTTAAGTTTCCTAATGTTGCCTTACAAAAAATAAAAAATCATGAACAGCGGGAAACTACTATTCACAAAATAAGTTTTTCCAATGAGAAATCCTCGGTAGAAATAAAATAAAATAAAAGACACGACACTCGGATTTATCCACAGTAAATATTTCTGTGTGAAATTCAAAAGTGTCTCGCCACTCTGATGTTTTTCTTCGTTCCGGTGTCTTTTATGGTGTTTTCGTTTGAATGCGTTTTATAAAATGAAATAAACTGAACCGCTTTTCTAAAACAAAAGGCAAAACAGCATAGATTTTAATTAAGGTATACTTTTTATTAATAAAAGAGGATTATGTGAAAGTCGTCCTTTCTAGTTGCCTCGTGCATGCACAATGTGGCGTGTGGATTTTTCCAGTTTCTAATTAATTATTAGACTCTTTAAATATGCACAGCCTGTCTGCGCTACCCTCGAATAATTAATTTTTCCATAGTTTTATATAAATGTTATTTATTTTTTTTTAAGCAAGATGACCTGATTCGAGGCAGGCAGTCTGACTGGGAAATATACCCAATGGTGCCTAACTTGAATTATATTGAATGATAACATAATCACAATTATGATTATTTGAATAGTGTCAAGTCTCAAAAACAAAATATACAAAAAAAAGTAAAAAGTATTTTTTACCTTTCTATTTGGCATCATATATTTATTACTTTCTCCTTTGGTTAATCACCCGGTATATGTTTTCTAAACGTACAGGGTGTCAGCACGACCTTAAACTATCTATATTTCAAAAACTACTAAGAGTAAGGGTTATTGATTACATTTAGGCAATAAATCTGTCAGCGCTTGGTGTGGCATTTTCCGCAACAAAATAGTGGGATCAATAATCTATAATTTCATTTGAAATCGTGCTACCTATCTAGAAGTTGAAAATATTCTTTTACAGAATTTTCCGGACTATGAACTTGATAATATGATTTGAACGCAAGATGGGGCGCATCTCCACATAGTGCACTAGAAGTTCAAGAGCATTTAAACAACGCATTTCCAGTTAGGATGAGGAATAATGGAACTATTAAATGGCCACCGAATAGTCCCGATCTTACTCTACTAGATTCATTTTTATAGGGCTTCTTAAAGGACGTAGTTAATAAAAATAATAATCACACTATTCCTGCTGTTAAAGAAGAGATTCAGAATGAAATAAATAGTCTAAACGTTATCAATATCATCTTGAGTACTTTTCGGAATTTAAGAAGACGATATGAACTCTGCATCCAAAATAATATTGGCCATATCGAACAACTTTTATAATTTATTATTTGTATTTGTTGTTGTTTTTGTTAATATTATATGTTTATAGTTAAACATTTGAAATAAATGAGTTTTGTAGTTTTCTTGATAATATATTAATTTTGAATGTTCAATAACTCGAAAACCGTTAAAGGTAGGACTGCCATATTTTAAATCAGAAAAAAGGATAATTTAAAAATTCAACAATATACAGGGCGTTCCATTAAAAAATATAAAAAAAAAAATAAATAAAAAATATATTGCTTCTTGTACCCCTCAATTTAACGATGATAAAGGGTGGCCTAAATATAATGACTAACCCTGTATACGTCTTGCTACAATTTAACAAATCTGATGAAAGAACATGTACCCTTATAGAATTACAAACGATTAAGGTGATTTGTGATGCTAATTAAATCATTTTAATGTGCACAAAGGCCATCCAGAAGGACGTATATTTAATTAAAAGTAATATTTCGTGCTACGACGGAATTTTAATTCTTTAAATACTTTATCAAACTTCCCCAGATCCTCTGAAAGTTTTTTCTACTAATCCTCGCAAAGCGTCACATGGGAGAAAAATGTTCATAAAAAAGCTTGTCGTCGCTCAACTTCACAAGTATTTCAATAAAAGTATTAATGTAGCAGACGAAGTCACCCTTTGCAAGGCGAGATGGATCTGTAAACTTACCTAGCCAAGAATTAGATGCTAAACTTGAAACAAGAGGGAAGACGTTGGAAGTTTTAAATAATTCAAAATTCGTTTAAAATACAATTTGGGTCGGCGGGATGGTGGCTGTTGACGAAGTTTCTGTATGAATTTAGATGACGACCCAAAAGACACCGAGGGCGCTTTAAAAATTTAACTCCAGGAAGTTCGTTTTGAACCACTTCAAAGAAAGTGGAGGGGCTACAAAAATTAAACGGTGTTAGGCCTGTACAAGGGGACAGCAAGGAAAAAGCGGTTCTACATTGCGAAGTTCAAAGTTAGCTGTTAAACAACATGTTTCAATAATTACACATAATTTAGTATTTTCTACGTAAATCGCAAGAACTGTTTTTTAGAAAAATTCTATATTTTTTCCAAGAAAACATGCATATTTTGAAATTAAAAATTATAAAGGATTCTCTGAAAAGATAATCAGGCAATTTGATGTGAAGACATACCAACCATGCATATCCTGATATGGATATTGATTCCATTAATTTTTCTAAGGTCGAATTTGTGGGTTCAACCACATTAAAAGAATTATTTCTATGAATAATGTTATAGTTTATTTATATTTGGTATAATTTATTGTATTCAAATAAGTACCGTATTATATATAAATTTGTATGTATATCAATCATGAAATATTATTCTGCTGTCATAGATACAATTAGCAGCGGACCTAGATACCAGAGGTATCTTTCTTAATATAAAAATAATAACAATAAATAATTAACTAGTAATAGTAGTAGATACATGGAGAACCGAGAACCGACACACTATTGCTAATGAATTACAAAATTGTACATAGTTTGCAACGATATCGCAGTAAGTTGTTTACTGTACACAAATAGTTTAATTAATATTGAATTTAAATATTTTCTCGGTTAATCGCCTATTTGTCGCATCCGCACGCATTAACGCCATGCCAGGTGTCCAGTTATCGAACTGAACCTCAATAATCAAATATTTTTATTTATTTCCGTTTTTAATGCATCAAATTTATCGATTCTGGCAGCGGCCGTTGCACAAAAACGCGATTAAACGAAATTGAATGGTACGCGGGAGGCTATAAATCCCGATTTGATTATTAATTCAGGTTCGGTTTTGCCAACTCAATATACAAAAAGTTAATCCAGTTACATGGCTCACTTACACGCTCTTTATGTCTGCGAATTTAATATTGTTTATCTTTTACGGGAGAATATCTGGTTAAATTGGTTTCGGTGGCCGTTCGCCTCTTTTTGCGAATTAATGACGAGTTTCATCGCGTATTAATGATTCGCGGAACAATGTTCAAAAAAGGAGAGCCTGTTTACGTGTAACATTCGCATAATTAAAATTCATACGTGGCCAAATGGACCAAAAACACGGAGACCGAAACACTCAGTTGATGATAAAGTCAAATGGTCAATTTGCAAAGTTAGTCGTGGGTAGAAAAATCGAGTTATGTGAAAGGGGAGAGTTTACCTGTTTTATTTATCATGAACTTATTGTAATTCATGCCGTAGTTGAACGGTTCTCAACCAGGAGGCATCCAAAGACAAGTGTATAACAACCATTCAATGCGACATTGCCATCTACAACAAGTGCGACTTGAACTCAAGGGGATACAGGGACTAGCCGTGTTTTCTCTTACACAGCCCCATCTAGTCCCGCCCTAGCACCTCAATAACACATTAAAAGCACCACTATACATCCATCCTGAGCATACCTTTTTCAATTGTAAATTATCCCTAAGAAGTGGTTCGGATCCCACTATAAACTGTAAGGTCCCGTCACCTTTACCCAGACAACTATAGATCTCCTAGACTTAAGAGGATCATTCAGATTACCTGAAAGGCTGTTAAAAAACATGTATAAAACATTTATCTAAAATCGAAGTAACGGTTACTAAGATATTAATGTCACAGGCTCTGGCGATCACTTTTCTAAATGGTGACTTTGGCTCACTTAGGATTTTTATCTACTTATCATACGCTAATGGATCTATCCGTTGCCATAAACAAAATAAATGTCCCGAAATACTTCACACTCAAAATATAATTTGTCTGCAGAGGCAGACTGAGATCAGAATTATGCTCCAGCATCCTCATGGCCACGGCCTACTTTCACTAAGGGGGAAGTTGTAAACACGCCGTCAGAACCGGCCAGGCCCACTTTCAACATTTTACCACCGGCCCATCGGGCATTTATGGCCACTCCGCCCCTATATCGTCTGATTTTATAAAAGTGTACGTCTCGGCATTCTGATGTGAAATTTTCTGTGCATAATGTATTGTTCTAACGTAATAAAATAAACCATAGACGCTTATTTCTTTAAAGGTGACGTGACATTCCCTCCATCAAGGGTTACCAACGCCAGAAAAACAAACTAATGTACACCTTGAATTTTTAAAAACTCCCCGCGGGCGCCCCCGAACGACCGCCTAATGCATTTCAAGTAAATTATCCGTTCTGTTTTCTTCCATTCTTTTTAATTCAATTATCAGCGAAACACTTAATTTTAATTGTCCCGGCGTTTAAAGGCGGCCATATATCAGCCAAACATCCGGCGCTCCTCTCTGTTTAATTATACAGCATTACAAATTACAGTTCCACCACCATTCGGGCGTTTGTGTGTGTGTACAAAATTCAAGATTCACGTGCACTGTCTAAAGTCTAAAGCTCCTCTCGGTGGTTATATTCTCACGCTTTTGTCAAAACGCTGAGGAACATGTATTGCGAATTAACAAAGGCACATTTCGGCGTACATTAATTATTACGAGAGATTATATTTAGTTTGTGTATTAAGCGATTTAAATACTCCCGCGGAATGTGCGTTATTGTAAACAACGGCGATGAATTGTAATTAATTGTAGACCACAAGTATGGATGATCGCGTTTAAAGGCATACCAGATGCATTCTTCATATTATCTTGAATGCTTAAAGTGATTTGATCATAGTGGCAGTTCTTTAGGAATAATTGTTCATAAATTATTACTATTATTATTATTATTATTGATTTTTTATCCAATAGGAATTGTATTAAATACTTATAATTTCATAAATGAGAAACTAGTAAATTTCTAAATAACAAAATGAGCCATAATTATTTTGTTATATCATCATATTGGAATGTCATAAATGAAGAAGCGAATTCCTAGTCTAAAAAGAAAATTTTGTCATATAATCATTTGTCATTAGAGCGCAAAAAAAGGGGTAAACTTCGCAATGAAATATAATAAACTAAACCATCTATCTATTTTACAAGCACCACCCACAATATCTCTCTTAATATCTATTGTAGAAGAATAAAGTTTTAGAAATAGTTATCCCATCTTTTGTGAGCTACATTTCAGTAAAACGAAATTTTAAATCCATAGTCTACTTTGTGGGATATATTACAAAAATCTGAGAAATAGGAAAACCACAAACAGTTATAGCTTCCTTATCGACATACGCAAAAGAACAAATCTCAAAGTAGGCCATAACACCATTAATTCCGTTTATTTCATTTCTTTCCAACGATGTCACAAAAATTTTAACTGATAGTGTCAATATTATTTCCTATTATTTGGGTTTTCTACCACGTATTATTATCCTCTTCAAAAACAAACCACCGAATCTACAAAATAATAGAATTATTCGAAAAAAGCCTCTGCGCCCGTGACGTTTACGCCAAAGGAATAGTCAGAGGTTATGTTTTGCAAATAATATAAATCGGAATAAACACAGAAATAATGTATTTTGCTGACGTTTCGGAAAGTAGTGTCTTTCCGTTTTCAAAGCTTTTTTTGGAAGAATTCTTATTTTGCTATGCATGTCAAACACACAGCTTTAAGATTCTGTTTATGTTATTTCCATAAATACTTACTACTTACACAGAACACAGAACTGATGATATTTTCTTTTATACAACGTTGAGTTTCTTAAGTTCTTCTTTTAACATTGGTAGCCAGGTTGTACAAATATCTACAGAAAAATTCGATACGCACTTATCTTCATTTAATAAGATTATTGCTGATTCTTTAATTTTTCTTTTTTTTTTATCTGCTTCTTTTGTTAAAATTTTTGCCGAGTCCCAGTTTATTATATGTCCGTTTTCCCAAGCATGTTCACAAATCTTTGATTTCTGAATTTCATTCTTTCTAATGTAATTCTTGTGCTCATCCAACCTCACACTGAAAGGTCTGGATGACTCATCCACATAACATTTATCACATTCGCACGGGATATTGTAAATACAGTTTTTTGAATTCTGCTCCCTGTTTATCGGTTTTGTTTTTGTTAAAATAAATCTTAAAGTGTTCCCCGTTTGAAATATCGTCCTAACATCAAATTTGTCACCTATACGGCGTAACTTTTCCGATAATCCGTATACATAAGGAATTATTGCTGTATAATGACGTTCAGGTTTTTGACGTACCTGATTGTCCCTGTTTTCAACATTTATGGAAACTCTATCAACAAAGGCTTCGGGATATTGATTTTGTACTAGAACCTCTTTGATAAATTTTTTCTCGTTATTCAATATTTTATTATTAGATGAAATTATTTTGGCCCTATCGTATAAACATTTTACAACACCCCTTTTAACATTTATTGCCTGATTTGAGTTAAAATTTAGATATCTATTAGTATGTGTTGGTTTTCTATAAACGCTTGTTTCAATTATATTATTTACCCTTCCATTTAAAACATCTAAAAACGGTAGTTCATTCCTACTTTCTACTTCTAATGTAAATTTAATAGACGGTTCCTTACTATTTATATTTTCCAAAAAACTATCTAGTAAATTGACACCATGAGGCCAAATTGCAAAGATGTCATCAACATATCTCCATCAGACAACCGGTTTGTTTATACAATTCTGAACATGTGTGTTCTCAAAGTTCTCCATAAATATGTTGCTTAAAATTGGTGATAATGCAGAACCCATAGCCATACCAAAATCCTGCTGATAGAACTCATTGTCCAATTGAATATAGGTTGTTTTTATACACATTGTTAAGAGTTCCATTATGCTATTTACACTTAATTTAGTTCTAGTTTCCAAATTATTATCATTTAGCAACCTGTCTTTAACTATTTTTAAGGTTTCATCTACCGGAACATTGGTAAAAAGACTAACTACATCAAAACTAACCATCAGGTGTGTCATGAATATCGTTTTCATAATTTTTTTCTATAAAATGTTTACTATTTTTAATATATGAATCGGTATTTCCAGATAATGGATCAATAATTTGAAGAAAAAATTTGTCAAATTATGACATGGTGAATTAATAGAACTAACAATTGGTCTTAAAGGAATATTTTGTTTATGTGTCTTTCGTAAGCCATAAAAATGAGGAGGCTTACTATTATGTGGTGTAAGGTTTCTTCGTTCAAAATCATAAAATTCATGTTTGTATTTAAACAAAGTTCTGTAAATTTTGCTCTCTATTGATTTTGTCGGATCTTTTGTTTAGTTTTGAGTAGGGTCCCTCATTTACAAGTCATGAATTTTGCGTTATATATATATCTTTATCTATAATGACTGTGGCATTACCTTTGTCTGCTGGCAATATTTTTATACTTTCATCGCGTTTTAAAGAATTTATCGATAACTTTTCTTCTGGAGTTAAATTATCTTTAATTTTGTATTGCTTCTCTAAAGCAATTTTTGCCCGTATGCGAAAACCACAATTCATATCATTGAATCGTAAAAATCAGCTATGCTATAATAGTCAAAAGTCACCCCAGACAAAAAAAATCAAGGGAGTAATATCGGGTGATCGAGCTGGCCATAGGATGGGTCCATAGGTACCTGTCCAGCTATCTGGCATAACTTGATTTAAATAATTTGTACATATTGCAGCAGAGTGAGGTGGAGCTCCATCTTGTTGAAAATATTTAACAACCATCTACAAAATCTTACTCTCCTCGGCTTATCTCCGTTATTTAAATTTTGAATTTTCCTCATTTTGTAGCATCGAAACCCGTTTTTTTTAAAATTTTTCTTGCACTATCTTTTTTTATGCGACAGTTTCCCCAAATTTGTCTCAAAGAGGTTTCTTCATTTTGGTTAACATAATTCAATACTCTATTCACTTTTCTTACATTGTCCGCAACATGCCCTCTTACTACTTTTTTTGAAAATGAATCGTGAGTTTTTAGATTTTGACTAACTAGTTCGATTTGGCTGCGGAGTATCTGGAAATCTATCTACGTAAACCGTGACTGCCATCTACTTATTTTATTAAATCAACAGATATAATAAAGCTGAGACAAAAACAGCGAATAATAAAAGAAACCCTCAAAGTCGAAAGTAGTAAAATTTTCAATAACTGAATTTACGCACGCCTCGTCCTAAACCGTTAATTATCCCTCTCCTGTTTTTACCAGATTTTTATGTACACAACACGTAAAGTATGCAAATTACCCGGGCGGAGGATTTGCATTCGAAATTATGGTTCGGGAGTGGATCGAAGTTTTTCAAACGACTTTTTTCGGCGCTCCGTGCGGGAGAGTTCCGCAACTGGGACACTAGATTATGAACGCATTAGTAATACTCTAGGCAATCTTACAGAAATATAGACCACTCGATGAAGAAAATTAAGACACTGGCAAATAAACAGTCATGAATGAAGCCAGACTTCTTTTCCTAAAATAATAGTTAGTAGTTAATTATGTTGCAATATTTTTTATACATTTTATATATTTGTCTTGTTGCTTCATCTACAATCTATCGGAATCTTTCATAGTTACAGTTGTAGTTAAAAAACTATCTTCGAATTCAATGTTGATTTTCTCATCATTGATGATGGACTTTTTAACAGAAACGTCAAGCATCACAACAAAGCTGTTACCCATTTTTCCTGCGAAGTGCCTGGAAAGGGTGTGATTTTTTTACGAACTGAGGATTTTATTTTCAACAGTACAATCGCGTAGATATGGGCCAAATATAAAAATCAGCTCTGAGAGCTTTGACTATTTAACTTTGCGAAATGAATTAATTTAATGATCAAGGTGGCTGCGACTTAACACCTGATCGGAGAAATATTTCCGTTTGCTGATAACAACCGGCTTTATTCTAGTCGGAAAATGAGTTTTACGCATTTAAATCTACCAAGTTTCTTTCGTCTCTTTTAAATTCCTAACAGATTTGTCCAAAGATCACTACTCTTTACAAAAATGGACATACAGTGTCTCTCGTTCAATTCTTTCTCCTAATTCGTCAACATTCTCGTGCGGTAAATTTTTCTTTTAAAATTCCTCACAAAAAAATCTGTTAGATCTGGCGAACGTGGCGGCCAATAAATAAGAAAGCTACATCGTCCTATCCATTTGTGTTCAAGAAATTAAAAAACCTTTCACGGTTTAATATATCTTGGAAACACGCTGGACCCACTATACGATTATTGAAGATCTCAATCCAGACGTTACCTTCTTGAGAATACTGACTCTTTGAGTTTATCATCTTGTGTGGGTTCTCTGTTGCCCATTACCTAGACTTCTGAGTAGAAACCATACCATTAGTAGTAAATGTCGCCTCATCTGTGAAGAGAATATTTCTTAAAAAATATTCATTATTTAAATATTCTCCTTGGCAGGGTAAACAGAATTAATGGAATTCCGTTCATCATCACTTTGTTCTAATGTGTGCATATTTTTTTGTTTCAAGGGAAGTACTTTATTTTTTCAAACGTGCGTTTTTTTAATATACTTAAATGTAAATCCCATGTAGCCTGCCTCAAGCTAGTTGTTGGATTTTCTTGGAAATATTGTAGAATTTCTCTGTCTGTCTCTACGTTTCCTTGCAGTAATTCTTTTTTTAAAGAAACTTTACCCGTTTCACTGAATATTGCGTTTATCCTGAAGACTGTTGTATGATGTATTAGTTCACGATCTGGATTTCTTCTACTGAATTCTTCAGCAGCTTCCCTCATTGATCGAGCATCCAATTATACGAATAATCTGTATGCTCTCGACTAAGTTCAAATTTGCCATTTTGAAAATAATTAAGAACCGTGAGTTCTTTACTTTTTACGTACCTGTTCTGGACAGCTTGTTTAATAAACTATATCAGTCAACAATCTTGACTTGACAATACAACACAGGAGAATAACAAATAAGATTTTTACAAAACCTACTATGTAGAAAATTCACATTATGTGTAAGCCGAAAGACTGATCCCACTTAAAGAAGCTCTCGTGCCAGTCGTCCCACACCACTTGCAGACTGCAGTTTCGAGCTGTTGGCTCTCATCAGTGCAAGGTAGGCATGTGACGAACGACACGCGGATCCTTGGACTATTTGGTACATCTCGGTATCCATAGGATAGCGACATGCAAAACAATCAGCAGGCGCCATCTAGCGGTCCAGTATCCCTTGCAATCGAAAAATCAATAGTCGGACTGGGCTTAGCATAGTTCAAATGTGCAAAAGAGTTTATATGTATTAAATGTTTAACATGTAAAATAAGCGGTTATTAATAATGTTTTTTTTTAATGTACAATAGGTACTATTTACTACCTAAATACAAAGTATTATAACATATTTTCATTTTAAATAAACAACTATTAATTCTAGTTCATTTTTTAGGCATTAAAACTCAAATTTTGTGTAATAAAATGTCATAAAAAAAATTGAAATATAGGAGTAAGGTATTTGTTTTCCATTTACTTGTGGCGTTGGAGAACGCAGTGTGCATTCCTCGAACATGGAAATTTAATCCATAAGAGTAAAGTAAAATTACAGTTTTCACGAAATTAACTTCTGAACATTCCCCAATCCGTCAATTACGGAAATGTTTCCTTAGGTATTTTTTTTTTTCGATTACAGAACTTGTCCATTTGCTCGAGGGAGCGTGCTGGTCAGTCAATTTAACGATATCGACGTTCCACAAAAATAAATAAGAGTTTCCAAGTTGAAACTGCTCTCTGGCATTTCTCGAGTTGTAAAATAATTCTGGCCATCCTGAAGCAGACCGATTTATCCCCGGCAATGTTGAAATAAAAGTGGCTTCGCGGTAAGTAAGGTGAGGATCTACAAGTACAATCCGTTCTATCACAATGTGCCATTAAGGAGAATTTATGCTTTCAAAAAGTTTCAAATAGGTAATACAATGTACTGTGTTCGATACTTTGCCGAATTTATGACCGCCGGCGTCGCGTCGGTAATATTACTTTAAAAGTGTGCTGTGTGTATCCGCATCTGTGTAACTGACAAGTCTCAAAGCTAAATCATACACTGTTACAAGAAGAGAAGAATCAAAAGGAGAGCGTGACCTTTATCATTAACACTGCTCGAAATGACCTCATGAATGATTCTAATTAATTAGATGGCGAGTTGATAAAATGTGGGACAAATTGGAAGTCTCTGAGAATACGGAATTTTCGTAAATATTAGTATTGCCTAGGATGGGGTAGTTGTTTTAATACGTTTGCGGTGATGTGCGTTTTGAAGTAATTTTTCTGTCGGTCCGTCCGTCTGTCAGTCAGTCAGTCTGTCAGTTTCTGCCTGCCTTTGGGGTCTACATAGAAAAGACTATTGAACGAAGAAAAATAATATGCGGCACGTAGGTAGCTGACGCTCTAACCAAGGAAGGTATCGAAAATCTACTTATACAGGGTGTCTCACCGGGAACTGAATCGATCGATATAGAGAAAAGTACGCATCAGAAAATTTTGAAAATTTAGATAATTACTAATGTCAGTGTGACCAATCCAACTAAAATAATTACAGGCAGCTGGCACTTCCGCTTACACCGGAAGTCGATACCAACTTGCTTATTTCAAATGGAACACCCTATATATTTTAGGGTTTTCGAAAGGGGCATAAAATTCTGAGTCGAAAATATAGCATATCCTATACCTAAATCTAGCTGTTTCAGAGATATTTGACATTTTATAGAAAATTTGACAGGTGCAACGGTTTGGAAGAACCGTTATAACTTTCTTCGTGTAAAAGATCCTCATTTGCTTCTTGTCACGTAAAAAGAACACAAGGAGAACTACGTTCTACAACTGAAATAAATTCAATAATATCATACCAAGTGTTCCGTTTTTCGCGTTACATTTTGTCAACTTCAAACCGCGAGAACTTGTTTAGGTCAAATGGAACACCCTGTATTTTTTACATCAAGTTGTGTAAAATTGAATTCCCTTTTTTCTGATATTAGCATTGTGGGGGTTAAAGTTACAAATTTTTGAAATATTTGCGATTTTATTGTAATCATTTCATCAAAATAGCCATGATTAGAAACAATCAGTCATTATCTTATGTCAAAAAATGCCAGCACGTTTAAATTATACCAACGAAAACTTTTTAAATTTGTTTATTATTTATGGAGAATGTGATAAAGTAATATCAAGAACTTGCAGCACATTTGCTACTCGATATCCACAAAAACGCAAAATAACACTAACACTGTAACATGCGTATTAATCGAATTGAAGATATGGCATGAACTAAAATAGCAGAGATAAGATCAATTTAAAATATGATTTCATTTTAATTCAATAATTGCTCAAAATTCCGCCCTCGAACCTCGACATATTTTTCGCACTTTCGGATTAGTTCCTCATGGGTAGCTCTTCTAATTGAATCCTGTGATATGTTTTGAAATGCATTTCTTACTCTTTGCATACAATCTTCAATGGTTGTTAATGGGCTCTCATAAACTTTATTTTTAATAGTTCCCTAAATGAAATAATCCAGAACTGATAAATCGGGCGAGCGAGGAGGCCATAAGAAAGGTCCATTATTGACAATCCATTGATCATAAAAAGTTTCTTGTAAATAATTATTAATTCAATATGCGTTATGTGGGGGAGCACCGTCGTGCTGATAAAAAATGTTTCTATGTTCGGCGAGAGGTAAATTTTCTAAACAGTTATTATTCAAATTTTGTAAGATATTCAGATATCATTGACCTAAAAAAAAAAAGAAAAATTTACCTATACGTATTAGCAGAAGAGAAAATTTAATTTACCGTTTAAATTTTCCTGATAAAATTATAATGCCACCACTCTATCGTTTCTTATGGCACAGTAAACATTGAACTGCCAACTTTCCTGAAAGTTTCGCTCTCTGAACATATGAGGATTTGAGTCATTCCAATAATGCGAATTGTGTTTATCAAAAAGTCAATTTTTAGTAAATTTTGCTTCATCTGTCCATATAATATTTCCCAAAAAAGAATCGTGACCCTCAGATCTTATTAGAATAAACTCACAAAAATTCTGTCTTCTTAGGAAATCTGTTTCTTTTAACCCTTGAACCATATGGAATGAAAACGGGTGAAACTTATGTTTTAATAAGATTCTGTGAATTGAATCCTTGCATAGTCCCGATTCCAGAGCAACTTGTCTTAATGACATTCTTGCAAATGCATGAAAATATCCCAGAATGACTATTTCAATGTTTTCGTCATCAACAATAGGCTTTCTTCTTTGCATTTTTGCCTTAATTTTTAAAATTTTCCAGTATGCGTTTTACAGTGTTTGGTGACGGTTTCCGTTTTCCTGGATATCGAGTAGCAAATGTGCTGCAAGTTCTTTATATTACTTTATCACATTCTCCATAAATAGTAAACAAATTTAAAAAGTTTTCGTGGGTGTAATTTAAACGTGCTGGAATTTTTTGACATAAGATAATGACTGATTGTTTCTAATCATAGCTATTTTGATGAAATGATTACAACAATTGATGAATTTCTAATAAAATCGCAAATGTTTCAAAAAGTTGTAACTTTAACCCCACAATGCTAATATCAGAAAAAAGGGAATTCAATTTTACACAACTTGACGTAAAAAATACAGGGTGTTCCATTTGACCTAAACAAGTTTTCGCGGTTTGAAGTTGACAAAATGTAAGGCGAAAAACGGAACACATGTATGATATTATTGAATTTATTTCAGTTGTAGAACGTAGTTCTCCTTGTGTTCTTTTATGTGACAAGAAGCAAATGAGGATCATTTACACGACGAAAGTTATAACGGTTCTTGCAAACCGTTGCACCTGTCAAATTTTCTATAAAATGTCAAATATCTCTGAAACGGCTAGGTTTAGGTATAGGATATGCTACATATTTTCGACTCAGAATTTTATGCTCTTTTCGAAAACCCAAAAATATATAGAGCGTTCCATTTGAAATAAGCAAGTTGGTATCGACTTCCGGTATAAGCGGAAGTGCCAGCTGCTTGTAATTATTTTAGTTGGATTGGCCACACCGACATTAGTAATTATTTAAATTTTCTGATGCGTACTTTTCTCTATATCGATCGATTCAGTTCCCGGTGAGACACCCTGTATATTTTTCCATTTCTGTACAGACAAAATGTCCACCTTTCCACTATTAGGGATAACACCTCAAAGAACTCATTGAATGCCACAGTGAGAGCTCGAAAAATCTCTGTTGATGGATAATTAGAGGCATCTGGTGGCGTAGCAACTAGCTTGGCCCAAACGAAAACAGTTCTTACTGATAATTGTAGCGAAAGGCCTTCCCAGCGGGCTTGGCGAGAACGCATCAAGAGCTAACTAAGTATTCGACAATTCCACGTTGTAATAAACTGGTCTGGCCCTTCAGCCGAACAAAACCGCTGATTTACAAATCCGACACGAGTGCGTCTCTCCCGATGTCGACTTAATGAGGCCGCCGGTATTACATTTTGAAGAGGGTATCAATTCTGTGTACGCTGCTAGGGAATTCGCAGCCGCAGTTGGATACACATGCAATACTAAACTAAAATTAGTGGAAGTAGAGGAGACATCAAAGGGGAATCTGAGGCGTACAAATGTTTACTCTGTTTATTAAAGCCACTTTCGTTTGGACACTAACGACTTTTGCATACAGTATAAATCCGCTCGGCGGAAGTTCGTCGGGTTTCTCTTACAGTTCAAATTACTGTTTAAAATGTCGAAAGTTCTACTCACTTTCACAGGGTGGATTTTATGGAAATGTCACAAGTGCACATTGCGAAAGATGGGGGAAATCGATACAATTTGGATGTACACCTACCTGGAGATTTCCTTATAATGCACTTTCTGCCAATAGTCCAGGTAACTAAGCGGAAAGTTGGACACTTCTGGGCCCGAACTAAAAGACATCCCCCGCCTATTTTTTGGGGCCGGTAATTGATTGCGATTGATCCGATGGTAAAAAAAACCTGCATTCATCCTCTATTAGCCAAAAACCATCCCCAAAACGTTTTTCCGTGGTGCAGCAGGTGCAGGCGGAGTTTTTGTGCGGAATTTTTCCTATAAAAGTGATTTTTGATACGAGACCACCAAGAGGGTTGATCAAAGGGAGCTTAAAACCAGAGTGTAAACTGGCTAAAACACGCCTCAATTGTAGTGATGGCTTATCAAAAGTATAAAATAGTAACTGATTATCGTAACCTCTTTCGGGATAAGAACCGTAAACTTTAAAATGCATAAATTTTAAAAAATTTTCCTTGTACATTTTCAATAGCAGATTTTTGGTTCTTATATAATGGATGCCAAATAAGCGAAGCGTATTCTAATTTAAATCTTTTATGAATTCACATCGATTCAAATCAATTAAGTTTATTTTATATGTAAATTCAATTGGTTGTTTTTTAAAGTAAAGCTCATAGTTCTACATTTCTGGATATTTAACTGTAATCTATTCACCTGGCACCAAATTTCAAGATTTTCTATTTGACACTGAATAAACTCACAATCCTCAATATCGTTCAGTGTACAATACATTTTTAAATCATCAGCAAATAAAATCAAGTTGCAGTGAATGACATTTGTTATGTCATTGATGAATAATAAAAAAAAGGGTCCAAGATTGGATCCCTGAGGGACTCCAGATGTAGAATGAAAATGTTTTAAATTATAACCATTACATGACACAAACTGAGATCTTTCTTTAAGGTATGATGTAAACAGTGTTAAGAGAGTATCAGTAAATCCGCTGGCTTTTAATTTGCTAATAATGATTGCATGGTTTATTCGGTCAAAACCCTTAGAGAAATCTGTATATATTACGTCTACTTGACCTTGAAAGTTAATTGCCTTAGATAGGTATTGAGAAATTGTTGCCTGGTTTGTAACTGTCCACTAACTACAAATTTACTTTTGGCCGATCGAATATATGATGCATTGCTGACACCTTAGAAATGGGCAAACCGATTTCATTTGTTAGTACAAGTACAGATTATTATGCAATTTAAAACAATGTGTCAGTATACTCATATGCTCATATCACCCCCATCGAAAAGATCATCTGTACCGGCATACGGATGCACATGATTTAAAAAACGTATTGAAAGCAAACACTAGGCACCAAAATGGTTCTGACAGAGCCTTAAATAAAGTGGAAATCCTATGTAAAGAAATTCATATAACTCACTTCGGCATTCATGAGATATTTCCATCGGTACAAAGGCTGTTTGATCAACGGATGTATTTTATCGACACATTTGCTTCTTTATTGAACCTTTTTAAAAGTATTAAATATTCACGCGGTGATAATGAAAATCAATCGCTAATACGTGATTCCTAAATAGACGTCAGCGTCAGAACTACTCGAATGGTGTTTTTATTATGTTTATATTGATTAAATACGATTCTTTCAAATATTTAACTAATAATATTTGGCACATTCCCACCCCTTCACTATCGGTGCTAAATAACACCGCGATATCCTTCCTTTTAATAAAGCAGAGAAGGCAGTAACTCTCGCCCATTCTTTATTTATCGCGAGACACAACAGGTGTAAAATTACGCTGTCATCTAGCAGGCGGTTCCCCATCCCTGATAAACTGTATTTACCTTGTTTGCTGTAAGATTACTCTCTCTTTATCTACAAAGCTTTGACAAACGCGGGGATTGTTTTGAGGACAATCGTTTGAATTTGGGGCTGTCTCCTCTTTGTGCCTCTCCGCAGGATAACCCGGCGTCGTGGATTAGCATTTCAGTTTGTTGCATTCGCCAACCACAAGGTATACCGTAAGTTATGGAGCTCAGCATAACGTCGGCGTCGCGTCTCTTCTTCTGATCTGACTTATGTTCTGTTAAATTGCAAATAGGCCTGGCGTCGGGTAGTTGGATTAGTAAATTTTTTTCAGAAAATTCGAAAAGGTTTTAATTTCTTTATTTATTTCATAGTGATCCCATGAAAGGGGAGTGAACAGGAGAGGGGGAGAAATTGAGGAGAACATTTAGTTCCCGCAGCTGATTTATAGTCGACCATCTACAGACCTTTAAAACCAAAAAAATAATTTCCTCTACTAACTGTGGATCAACCAAAATCATATCCAGAGGGATCTCCTTTCAAGGGAGTAACTGAATTTCGCCCTGTTTACAATTCCTGTTCCTTGTGCATTTTTCATTGGTAAATAGATAGATAATAAAAGCTGCAGCTTCTCGCGTACGGTTCGCAGGCCACGAGAAGAGAAAATAAAATTAAGATGAAAAATAAACCGACTTTACTCTATAAAAATATTGAATATGGGAAGATGATAAAGGAGGTAATTTGTGACGACCGACGAGGTCTAGTTCCATACGGTTATTGAATTCTATACGTCTAAGAGCTTCAGAGATGAAACGAAAAATAATGTAAATAGTCCGCTAATTTAAGGCATCATTGAATTTGCATAATTAGCGTGCACTTCCTTTTACCCACTTCGATTTATTTACAAATAAAAGGGTGCATTGAGAGCGGATAAAATGTTAATTTAAGAGTAGGGACCGGGCCACCCAAGCAAAGATCGATAAAACACCCCGATGGACTTCAAATAACAGTTGTTAGGTGGTAATTAATTTAAAGGCGCTTTAATTCTTGATGAGAACAGCATTTGAACTTGGATAAAGTAGTTGAGGCGGTACACTGCATCATTTGTACTATTTCTGCTTTAAAAATGGTATTCCCAGCAATTTTTAGACCACCAAAATATCGGTATACCTAGAGATATTTATATAGATATGTAGATAATAGTCATAGCGTACACCGATGACTACAGATCACCCCATAAGCAATAATCGATAGGAACTAGATCAGGAAAGTGTGACAGCCTCCCAGCTCTATCCAGAGGTTACTACATATTTTTCCCATCTTGCATAAAACTCACAATAAATTAAAAATAATTAACTAGGACATCAAAAAAATTGCATAAAATCGTGTATAGGAACCTAAATAAAAACGAAGACCTCGGGTTAACTTTCGATAACCTACCATGTTTGTAGGATTTTTTTTTTAATTTGTTGAGTACCATAGGCCCATAAAGTATTCGACGCTGTTTTTTCAAACGGAAGAAAAATATTTAACTCCGCAATCTTATTTGTTTTCAAGATTCCCACACTTAACCGAATTTCTAACTGTCTATTCGGTTGTGTAGTTTACATTACCATCAGCGTATTAATAGACATCAGACAGCATAGAGAATAACACCCGATTGTTTGGGAAATAGATAGTGGCAGAATGTACATTACTGAATATCAAATATCAAGATTCCGGGCGACACGAACGGGACTTAGGGTAATCGATCTCAATTCTATCGTCTAACGTCTAAGCCAGTTTTCAATTAATTGTAGGAATATTCCTCTGTCGCGTTAGTGTATTCGTCTTGGAAATTTATAGTCTCATCAATTTCTATAAAGTAAATAGCCAGGGCTTTCTCTTGCATTAAAATTACTCAAAGCCGACGACATCAAACGGAAAATGGCAAAAATGCAGCTTATTAAAGAAATATAAAACTTTATATCGTAAAAATTTGTTAAATATACAGGGTGTTGCATCATGAGAGGGACATAGCTTAATAGGAGATAGAGAACATCAGTGGTAACCGGAACCTCCCATAGAAATGTCTCATTGGGCCTTCATTACGAAGTTACAGGGTGTTAAATAATTTTTGGCCAAACCTGTTTTTTGTCATGACTTTGACAGGGAATGAAATAACGGATTCATATTTGGTACGGCTAATGTACTAACGAGCCCCAAGAGGTACATGTATAAAAAAATATATATCCAGGTCCGGACTCACTATAATTTATGTTTCTTCTTTGCATCAATAAAACATCACCCTGTATATATTTTTTTGAAATTTCGATACGATATTCGAAAAGAGCAAGAAAAAACAAACAAAATGGCCTATTTCATTTTTTTGTTACACCTTCGTGGTTATTTAAATACGTTGTTAAATGTGCAAGAAAATGGATTACAGAACCCTATTAAATGAAAGGCACGTGAAATAAATAGTTTTATAACTAAAATTTGCAAAAATTCTATTGAGCCTAGGTGGTCTGGGTGAATCCTAATTCCGGCACGTTTTAAAGGTCCATTTTGGTAAAAAAACTGTGGTCCTAATAAGTAATCGGGTATGAAATAACAAAATTTTTAATCAATCACAGTAGGCTTGTTCAAAGTGACAGATAATAAAAAGAAATCTCCTAAACAGTTGAATAATTGTTTGTTAGTAATTTAATGTGTCAATAATCCGCATTTAGTTAGTGAAAACTTGTGAAAATATTTTAACTATGCCAGTAAAATTTACAAACGTGGAATATGCTGACATAATATTCATCTATGGTTTCTGTAATGGAAATGGTAGGTCGGCGGAAAGAGAATATCGGCTGCGTTTTCCTGGTCGTTGATGCCCTAATCATAAAACCTTTAGTACGGTGTTCCAGTATGCAAGACAACACGGAAAGTTTCCTACTTCTGCAGCTGTGGAGCGTGTTTTACAACAAGGTGTGCAGGAACAAAACAATATTATAAACGTAGTTCAAGAAAACCCAAATATGAGCACTAGACGAATCAGTTTGGCAACTGGTATTCCTCATTGGCGAGTATGGAGAACCCTAAAAAGAGAACGTTACCATCCATATCATATCCAGCAGGTACAGCGTCTTCAACAAGGCGACGATATCCCCCAGCTGGCATTTTGTCATTGGTTGTCTAACCATCGCCCAGTCATTTACAGAACCTTAATTATGGATGAGGCACAATTTACAAGGGATGGAGTAAACAATTCACGAAATAATCATAAATGGGCACAAGAAAACCCACATGCGGTACGCCAACGCCGTTCGCAACACAGGTTTTCTGTAAATGTTTGGGTCGGACTTGTGAATAGACATTTAATAGGGCCACATTTTTTTGAAGAAAGATTGAATGGTGAAATTTACTTTGATTTTCTTCAAAACATTTTACCGAATATGTTAGAAAATATCGGTATAAGAGGCATGTTGTTTCAGCATGATGGGGCCCCACCACATTTTAACCTTCAAGTAAGAGAACACTTAAACAATGTGTATCCTAATAGATGGATTGGACGCGGGGGTCCACATGAATGGCCACCAAGATCTCCTGATTGTAACCCTTGTGATTACTTTTTATGGGGCCACTTAAAAAACGAGGTTTATAGCATTGAAATTGAAAGTAGACAACATTTAATCCAGCGCATCGTTACAACCTGCGACGAAATACGGAATAATCCAGAAATGATACGTCGAGCAATTGGTGACCTTTCTAAACGCGCAAGAAAATGCACAGAATGTGGGGGAGGACATTTTGAAAATTTACTTTAGTGTCAATTACGTTTTATTTTTAAACACATTTAGTTATTGTTTTGTTATTTATTGTTAATTGAATGGAAAATATTTTATTTATTTAGATTTTAGTTTGTTCTCTTTTCCAATTTTTATTAAGTATAAAATGTTGATGATTTTCTTGATCAAAGTAACTGGTTGCTTAGGCCTAAATGGTTTAAATTATCTGTCACTTTTATGCTTTGAACAAGCCTACTGTGATTGATTAAAAATTTTGTTATTTCATACCCGATTACTTATTAGGACCACAGTTTTTTACCAAAATGGACCTTTAAAACGTGCCGGAATTAGGATTCACCCAGACCACCTAGGCTCAATAGAATTTTTGCAAATTTTAGTTATAAAACTATTTATTTCACGTGCCTCTCATTTAATAGGGTTCTGTAATCCATTTTCTTGCACATTTAACAACGTATTTAAATAACCACGAAGGTGTAACAAAAAAATGAAATAGGCCATTTTGTTTGTTTTTTCTTGCTCTTTTCGAATATCGTATCGAAATTTCAAAAAAATATATACAGGGTGATGTTTTATTGATGCAAAGAAGAAACATAAATTATAGTGAGTCCGGACCTGGATATATATTTTTTTATACATGTACCTCTTGGGGCTCGCTAGTACATTAGCCGTACCAAATATGAATCCGTTATTTCATTCCCTGTCAAAGTTATGACAAAAAACAGGTTTGGCCAAAAATTATTTAACGCCCAGCAACCTCGTAATGAAGGCCCAATGAGACATTTCTATGGGAGGTTCCGGTTACCACTGATGTTCTCTACCTCCTATTAAGCTATGTCCCTCTCATGATGCAACACCCTGTATACAAGATGTACCATGAATAACTAACAGTACGTGGCATAATGACATCGGGCTAATATACGCAGTATGGAACAGCCGAATAGAAGTTCGATTTGGCTGCGGAGCATCTGGAATCTATCTCCGTAAACCGTGACTGCTATCTCAGCGTCAAAATTGCACTGACAATAAATGCTAATAATATCGAATTTGTTATTATTGGTGTACACCATAATTACTGATATAAAATTTGTCTTAGAACTCGACAATGCAACATACAACATGGCCCTAGTAAAATAGACAGACGATATATCTAAAATATATCGTTAAGCTTGAATAGTTATCTACATTTTTTTAAATTCTTGACAGATCTAACAGTTTTCTGCACCACTTTTTTGCTGACGCAATATTAAAGTATTGTGTAGACGTATTGATATTGCCTATGAATTTTGTGGAAAAATATCCACACACTGCCTAATTAGTAAGAACTAGTAAATGTTCACCCTTTAAAAAGTCATGCTATAGATCAGTAAAATTATTGATATAGTTCCACGCTAGCTGAAATAAATGTTCCCATATCGAGCACCCGGGCCAACTCTCTGGAACGCTGGAGTTTTAAAATCAAGGGTCAACACCAAACGCCAATTAAAATGACATGTTATATGGCGAACGTTTTCTCCCCCGCGACTTTTTATCGCCAAACCAGAAGAATAGAAATAAAACGGATGATGTAGTGCGAAACTTAACGAACTTGCCTTAGCGGCCCTCTAGCGACTCAATCAGCAACTTATTTTATTGACATAGTTTCGCCGGAGATCCAAAGTCGAGATCGAAGGCGCTGCTGCACACGCTGGATATCAATCGACAAAGTTTTTTATATGCCGTCTTTGGTAAAGTGAAACTTCGTCCATAAAGCATTTCGCACGTCCCGTTTTAATTCACCCATGTGTTTTAGATTCACATAAATATAGCTTTTCCACAACGGCGTGCAAAGTAGTTACTTTCAATGTTATCAGCTGGCGCCTATGGTTAATATGCTAGGTATCAGAATCTGTCTCTAACTTCGGTCTGTGTTTGTTTTCAACAGTACAATTATTAACAGTGCAAATGGCATTTTAAATTTTAATGGGCTGCGAAATGCGCAAAAGGCGGAGCGGAGCTTGTTGTGCAGAATAAGTACATTGCTTATAGTGCAGGGAGGGGGCGGCAAAATGCCATTTCGCCCAGGGCGGCAAAATAGCTAGAGCGGCCCCTGCAAAATCTTAAGAAGAATATGCCCTTCGTATGTTTGAATAGTTTTTACTGTTTTAACTCGTCTGGTATTCTGAGAAAAATATTTGGTGGCGGCGCCGGTGTAAAAGACTTTTGCCCTCCACAGATTTGTTATGTTTTCTTTTCGCTAATGTATCACAAGTAGATTATGCTTTCTTGAAAAATATAGGAGTTGTAGTTCTCCTGATGTATTTTCCGGACATTTTATTATATTTGTACTAGCCCCCGGAGGGTTTGTTTCAGGTGTTTGTTTTCTGGCGGCAAGAACAAGGATACGTTCGAATAACATTCCCATTACGCGGCGAAATTTATTATAAAGCATAAAAATGCTCCTGCCACACGAGTCGGGAGATGTGTACACAACAAATGCATATTTCGTCGTTGCTCGTAAAACATACAGTTATTTCTTTTATTGTTAGCGGAAGGAAGTCGGGACATTTTTCCCTTTTTATAAGAGCAGATAAGATATTGTTTAGGATGATAATTTGCGTAAGTGCAGCTATTAGAAGGGGACCCCACTTTAGTGTAAAATTCAGCACCGTGACCATCGAGCGAAAGGCTCTTTCCTCTTCATATCCAGATGATGCTAATGTCGAGGCAAGAATTCAAGCGATGCACATCACAGATCTATTCTATAAATAAGACAATACTGTTAAGAATCATGAAGCCCCATTAAACTGTACCTATTTCTGAAAAAAGCTTAATAACTGGGTGTCAAGAATTACTCTTTTTAAACTAATTAATGATTAAAAATTATGTTAGTATTAAAACTTCTTTAATGAGATCACTCGTGACGTGCATCGCTTGAATTCTTGCCTCGACTCTACTATGATTGACGGAGCGCCCTTCGAGTAAAGCAGTTTTAATCTTCAAGATGCTGTCGAGTATTTGAATGTAGTGTTTTGGTGTTTGTGCTAACGTCAGAGTGAATTTCTCTTCAGCGGATCCAATACCGTCCAGAAGAAATGGCCTTTAAGAAAACTAGTAGTAGTAGTTATGTTGATAAGTACAAGCAGATACGCGATGCAGGTTTCTTTTTATTATAACAACAGATAAACGCCTCGGCATTCGCTGGTTCACATCGGGCAACTGTTTTTATCCCAGATAATAAAATAAAATGCCACAATATCTGTGGAGATAAATCAACAGTTTTTTTCGTGATAATTTGTACCATTAGACTTAAATTTACGGCCGTCCCGGATTTCTAAAGCGATGCCTCTCGAGACGTCCGAGGCGAGTGAAAATAACGCCAAATAATCGTGACAAAAAAAGGGCACATTAGGCGTATAAAGCCTGCCGAGTTGGCAGAACTCGCTTGAGCACATATTTAATTTGAACTAATTCCATTTTTAACAACCAGGATGAATTTGTCGGGCAAACAGTTAAATCAAACTGTAAGTAAGCTCTTTGTGTATTTAAGAAAATATTGTTGCCCGAATATAATTGTCAGCAAATATGTCTTTCAGAACATGAAAAAATCATGTAGTTGCAGTGACAATACTGGTCGTATACAGGGTGGACTATTAATAATAGGCCATAGTTCAGGGCCGTATGCCTATGAAATAATAAATTTATTCCATACATTTCCACCATACTATATAAGAAACGCAACGGCAGAAATAGGTTGATTCTTATCTGCTAGGAATGAGAGATAATTTATGTAGAGATTGCCATATTTAAGGGAACTCTGGACGTTTCTGGAATATAAATTAGTGATGCATATTGAACAGATATTTGACCCTACCTTGCGGTTTGAAAATTGATGCTTGAAATGGCACGATACTGATATGAATTAAAATGGAACGACGAGATAAGTTTTCCAGACGGATTGTAGTGTGTGTTGGTTATAAGTTCTTGAAAAATTAAATGTTTTCTTAACCGCCTGTCAAGTTACCGAAGTAACCCCTTGGGAGATCTCAAGGAGGACCCTATAGTTTAATGTGGACTCCGAACCACTCTTGGGGCAATTTCTTTTAATGAAAGATTGTTTCGCCTTGCGGGAATCGAACCCACTTCGCTACGCAACTCAGTTTGCTAGCCGGACGCTTTAACGCACTGAGCTACCGTCCCCCGGTAATTCGTTCCATAACTTTGTTTTCTTTATAGTACGATAAAAATAGTACATTGCGTATCTAGTAGTAAAAGCATTATCATTCCCGGACGACGATGTAAATTGTCAAAACAAGCATTGAAGTTCGGGAATGTGCTTTTACTACTAATATTTATTTACTGAATAGAAATAGTTAAGCCACTTCCCATTAATTTTGACCAATGTATGTGCAAGTTTTACACCCCACAAAGTGGTCCTGACATTTAATCAATATCAATTATTTTCATTACCCTACCTTGATATACACAAATGTACACTAAAATATTTAAAAATACTGTTTTATTAGATGAATATGGGATTAACAGCAAATAAAGATAAGGAACAAGTTAACATAAAATGGTTGTTGTACTGTCGTGACCAGAAAAAAATAGGGCAACTTTTTTCTTCTAATGTAAATCTGTCTCTATTTGAATATGTGATGAGTAGCCGAAATAAAACAGATATCACTTTTAATTTATTTTTTATTTTAATGCTGTAGTTATTGCTATAGTAAATGATGGATGGTAACATTTTAAGAAAGTGGAGAATAAACGGTACGATTAGTAGAAATCCTGGATCAAAGGACAAAGGGTTACCTACTTAACAAGAAACTAACTATTAATATTTCGTTATTGCACCATTTCTATTTATAACTTCTATAAGTCTGTTTGGCATAGAATTCAATAACCCTATACAATAATCATTAGTAATAATATTTCCCATGCATTATTTACTATTTCCAGTAATTCTTCGGCATTCCGTGGTTTCACATTTCCTTTTTGGATACTTCTAATGAGTAGTCCCCATACTTCTTCCACGGGGTTAAGATCTGGACTATGACTGGGCCAGTTAAGAACATTGATGTTGTTATCTTGAAACCAGTTAGTTACGGTATGAGCAGTATGAACGGAACAATTGTCTTGTTGAAATATGAACTCATTATTAGGAAATAATTGTGACACAGAAGTAAGTATAATATTGTCTAAAATCTTAGTATACGTTTCACTATTAAATCGTTCCTCAATATGCCACAAGACACCAGGACCACGTGCCGATATCGAAGCCCACATATTGACGGAAAATCTACCACTTTTATCATTGTTAGATATATATTTCTCATCGAATCGAGTATTCGGAGGGCGGTAAACACGAATTATTATTATTAGCCGTTACTCGAGTCCGAGTATAGAAATTTTACAGTCGATAAATTGCGTACAATAAAAAACAAGTAAAAGGTGTAGTCTATTGTAATTTCCATTCATCTACGGTGCACACGACTATGGCTATAGAGGCCAATTCGGGAGAGCACAAGTCGACCGCAATCAGGACAAACATAGACCTGGTTAGGTCTTGGATTCGGCCTTCTTGCAGCAACATTTCCTTGATAGCTGGCCACAACCCCTCGCCATTCGGTTCTGTCCGCTGCAAGTTGTTCCCATTGCTCGTCTGCAATACCGCAGGATTTTAGATTTTCATGGAGAGCGTCTTTGAACCTCTTTCGTTGACCGCCACGCTTTCTTCTACCGCTTAGCAATTCACCATAAAGTGTACATTTAGGAAGGCGGTTATCATGCATACGATGAACGTGACCTGCCCATCTTAGGCGTGCTCTTGAAATAAGCACCTCAATTGGAAGGCTGTTTGCTCTACTGAGTAACACGAATACGACCGTTGTGTGTTGACTGGAAAGTTTTTTTGTCTGTAAAGATTACAAATTTACATCATAAGCTAAAAATTCAAGCGCAAATCCTACTCGAGGTTCTTTATGTTCAGCTCTAAGTAAGTATTTCTGTGCTGCTGCATGACAGCGTAGCTCCGATTCTCTTACTCGCCGGCGACCAGTACTACTCGATCCAGGAAAATTCGTTTCTACAGCAGCCTGAATATGTATATGTAAAATAGATTTTCTACTAAAGCATTTACCAACTGCAAATCTTGTTGTTGTCGCCCTGATTCAGGATTTCTACTAATCGTACCGTTTATTCTCCACTTTCTTAAAATGTTACACACCGAATTTTTGTCAATATTATAACGCAGTGCAATTTGTCTCATTGATCATCCATCTTCTGCTTTAGCAATAACTCCAGATTTAACTAAATCGCTTATATGAGGCATATTAGTTTTTTGCACACTTGCAATAAATTATGACAACTAACTGACAATGTCACAAAAATTAAAGTTAGATGTACACAACTAAATTTTATCAAAATACCGTTATAAGACTTTTTTTGCTCACGACCGTACTATGGGATTTAAAAAATCAACCAATAGAACAATTCTGCTTAAATATAGCGCACTTTCTTGGCGAGTGGCTTAACTATTCTTATTCAGCAAACATAGTTTAGATACATAATGAATAGTTTCTATCATATTGTAAAAAAAAGATAAGTTATGGAACGCATATTTCGTGAACTAGACATCACACAGTGTACAATTATGCCGATAAATGATATTTGAAAAAAAAATTTAACATTTTTTTGATCTTTTAATGCATTTTTTTAAATTAATTCACTCATTAATTAGTCTAGTTAAGAATCTTTGCGAGAACCAGCCTGGGATGTGAAAGAAGCTTCTGAAGCTTTTAGGGTAAACTCAAAATGAGGAGAGAGTCGTGCAGATTGCTATCGTCTGTGTCACCAAACAAAGCAGTTTAGGGTGAAATAAAATATAAACTCATTATACAGTTAATTTAATTAGAATTTCGCTCATTTAATTCATGCTGCTTTTAATCCAAACAAAGCTTATTGTTTTTGTACCTGACATCAGTTGAAATAGGAAACAGGCGGAGGTCTGTGCTACTTGGTACATCTTTATGTTGATGAATTTTTAAAAAAAATCTAATACAATTTTATTGTCAGTGCTAGTATGGTAGCAAGCTTTGCGAAAAACACTCCTTTTACAGCAATCCGAAACCAAATTACTACAGACAATAGGGTTTTCCCACTAATTTTATTTTAACAATTTGTGTCGTGAAAATGATATAATAAAATATTTTATTAATTTACAACAATTTACTTTTCTAATAAGACTTATTCCTAAGAAAATATCGTTAAAACAACTTGCTGATAATTTCACTGCTTTTTAAAACGGGCATTTTTACGCGCCAAAATTACGTATCTACCCGGAAAACCAATGAGATTATGGATATAATTAGCTTGTAATAGATTCTAACTGTGTGTTAAAGAAAGCTTTCCTCTAAAACTTCCCAGAATTTCAATTTGTAATGCTTGTACTGTGATTGGTCTAAAGCAGTGGACGTGTAAATATTGGCCAATCAGAATCCAGATAAATGCCGCACAAGTTATTCGCGAAAGCGTCGGACGTTAATATTTTGTACTGTAGTTTAGGTTTAACCTTCACCGACATTACACATCAGATGACTAACCTAAAACGTTAAATTTATATTTTTATGTTTGTATTGTTTGGAGTGAACATATTATTTTATCAGTTTCTGGTTTATGTTTTATTAATTCTACAATCAAAATGGAATCAAGTGGAAGAGGGATATTTTACCTAAAGTAGAAAAGTGCTGAGTGCTGTCAATAAATAGAGGTTATGTTATGTTAACAGAGACCAAGATTAATAAACAATCTTGAACAGAGACAACCTCTGTGATTGGATTTCAGGGTGTTGACGTCACAACGCGCCAATTTATGGCTGTTTAAAATGAACCCAATATTTTTCAAACTTCAAGTTTTTTTTTGTTACTATTAGTAAAATTAATAAGATAATAAATATGCCATAAATCATTTTTTTACGTGAGTCAAGTATTTCAGCAATAATTTTTTTTTCTGGGAAAACCCTGTTGTATCGAGCATTTCATTTTAATATTTGATTCTGAAATAACGACTTTATAGGAGTTTGTGACTGAGATATCATGCTATAATATTCTGCCCTCTAGAAGCATACTTGAATTTATGCCAAACCCAGTCAGGCTATTTTTATTTTTCGATTGCAACAGACACTGGACCGCTAGATGGCGCCCGCTGACTGTTTTGCATGTCGCCAAATGTACCGAATAGTCGAAGGATCCTCGCGTCGGTCGTCGCAGCCTACCTTGCACTGATGAGAGCCAACAGCTCGAAACTGCAGTCTGCAAATGGTGTGGGACGACTGGCACGAGAGCTCCTTTAAGTAGGAATTAGTCTTTCGGCCAGTGTTTGTCGCAATCGAAGCATTAGCGTTTTGATGGTAATATGCAATTATTACACTTAACGCGCCAGGCTTGTAAAGTGTATACGATTGGAATTGAAACCGTATAAAAACTAAAAGCCGGCAAAAACAGTCGGCATCTCTTTATGGGCGGAGGTAAATAGAAATGCTTGTCATAACAAAATGATAAGATTTTCGGGCGTTATTATATTATCCTCTGTTTCAAATGGTCTCCAGAAAACCATGGTAAATTAGTAAATAATAAAAATATTTTACCTTTTATACAGTAGTAAATATTTATAAATATGAACAGTAACTAACTAAACTCCTACGCTTGATATTATAATAGGTATTTATGCGCTGCACTGGCACATAGACAGCACGATATTAGACTTCCACGTTCCAAGATAAAGAAACGATTTACGAGTTTTTTTGTGCTAGTAGGCCTGTCCGTTTTATTACCTTTAAACCAGTGCAGTCGTAGATAGTTCATTCAGGCTGATTACATTGCCAGTCTCGGACTCGCCTGCACAGTTTCAACTACCGTTCGAATCTCAATACCATTGCCAAATATATAGGACAAAATATCAAGTTCAGTACGCACGGTCCTGTGCTTTAAAACTGACCAGTTTCAATTCCAATCGTACATACTTTAACTCGTAATTCAGAGCTCGGCGGGGCACATAGCCCGGAGAGTAGCTGTTGGTTGTATTATGTTTTAACATCGAAAACATAAAATGGTTGGTTGTATTATGGGATTTAAAAAATCAACCAATAGAACAATTCCATTTAAATATGGCGCACTTATAGGGGAGTGGCTTAACTATTTCTATCCAGTAAATGAAGTATAGCAGGTACCAGTATCGGGCAAATAATCTAGATTACTATATTTATAGTTAATAAAATTTAAATTACTTGGCCGTCCAATTTGTGCCTTAGTCGATTTGTATGAACGCAAATAAATTTAATATATTTCCTGAACAGATTTTGTGCTTCAACACCGATAAGTCCCTTTCGGAGATCAAATAAACAAAAAAAGGCGCGATAGAACTCCCTTTATATGTGCGTGAATGTCTGAGAAGTTTTATTAGAAATGGTGATGTGATTTCTTTTATGAACTACGTAATCATTCGACGGCACCTCGTCGACGGAAAAATATATATTAAGTCCTCAGCAGATTTGGCGAGGACGTCAATATCATCCAATATATCTCATTTCGAATTTCCAGGTATTTTTAGAAATATATTACGTTATGAAATTGGAAAAATGAGATCTCCTCTCCGTATAGTACGAATCTAAAACTTTTCTCTCTCTCTCTCTCTCTCTCCTTCCCCTCGCCCTTTTCCTCTCCGTCTCGCGCATCAAGAGTGAATGAAACACAGCAAACAAACGCTATCCTACCTTTTACTTAATAAGACTCATATCCCTTCGATGTTTGCCGTTGTGTTACCTTAAGTCTGGATTTTCCTATTTCCTTTGCTTGATTGCGAATGCGAGATTATATTACATCGGCATGGGAGACGCAGTTAAACACAACGAAATTAATAAACGTCTTTATTAGCACAGAGGAGAAAACAATGTATGGGTACAAGCCACAGGGCGAAATTAAACTACTAGAATTACTTGTGTCATATGATACCTAATTTGGCATAAGAATAATAATTACAGTTTAGAAATAAGTCGAATAGGCACCCCTATTGGATCAAATGGCAAATGTTATAATTAATTTGAAAATCTTAAACGAAACGAATTAAGAGCCTAGACGTCGTTGATATTTTTGCATATCCGGTATCACTCAACTCTTTGTGGAAATTAAGAAAACATACTTGATATATTGTCTGAAAGTTATTTGTGGCATTCTACGAATATTCTTTCCTATTGGGTTTTCTACCACATGTATTATTGTCCTCTTCAAAAACAAATCACCGAATCTACAAAATAATAGAATTATTGGAAAAAAGCCTCTGCGCCCGTGACGTTTACGCCAATGGAATAGTCAGAGGTTATGTTCTGCAAATAATATAAATCGGAATAAACACAAAAATTATGTATTTTGCTGACGTTTCGGAAAATAATCTCTTTCCGTTTTCAAAGCTTTTTTTTTTTGGAAGAACTCTTATTTTGCTGTGTATGTCAAATACACAGCTTTAAGATTCTGTTTATGTTATTTCCATAGATACTACTTACACAGAACATAGAACTGATGATATTTTCTTTTAGATAATGTTGAGTTTGTTAAGTTCTTCTTTTAACATTGGTAGCCAGGTTGTACAAATATCTACAGAACAATTCGATACGCACTTATCTTCATTTAATAAGATTATTGCTGATTCTTTAATTTTTCTTTTTTTGGTATCTGCTTCTTTTGTTACAATTTTTGCCGAGTCCCAGTTTATTCTATGTTCGTTTTCCCAAGCATGTTCACAAATCTTTGATTTCTGAATTTCATTCTTTCTAATGTAATTCTTGTGCTCAATGAAAATGAAAAAAGTGATTGTGGGCAGATTTTAAATATTTAGATAAAAAAACTGTCGAAGGTAAGATATAATTTTTTTTCGAAACGAAAATTCACTTGATTTGTATTAAACCTTTTAACATATATTGATTATTATTTTATTCATGTTTTCTTTTTCTAGTAGTTGTACTATATGTGCTAGTACAAGAAGTGTCGGTAACTGGAGTTTGGAATATTTCTTCACCCCCGTCATCGCTAAAATCGTATACATCTGAGATATTCTCTGAAGTACAAACATCTTCTTCATAACTATCATTTTCGAATTCTTCAATATCATAAATATCAGGACTAATTTCTAATTGCTCAGGCTCTTCATCAACTACAGCTTCGTCAACAATATTTTCTGCATTTTGACACCATTGTGGCATACATTGCTGCATGTGACGCCAATGGTTTTGCATGAGCAACGTTTAGTTTTGCAACCGACCTTACAATCACAAGCAATTATGTTGAGTAATTCATTAGAAAGAAGAGCTTTATTAGTCCTTATCGACATCAGTTCATTATCTGTTGTTTGCTACCATCTAAAATCCTGTTAATTTTGGTACTTCAGAGAATGTCTCACGTGTATACGACTTTAGCGATGACGAGGGTGAAGAAATATTCCAAACTCCAGTTACCGATTCGGAAGTAATTAGACACTTCTTGCAGTAGCACATCTAGTACAACTACTAAAAAAAATGTATAAAATAAAATAATAATCAATATATGTTAAATATTTCAATAATTTTTTAAAAGACAAATTCAAATTTAATGGAACATAGTGTATTTATTGAAAAGTGTGCTTTTGTCACGTCTTAGTTATGTCATTTACGTCATTTAATCATTTTATTTTGTTCTTGTTCGGGTTCATTTCGCCATAAAGACGATATAGAACGACCGAAACGAATTATTCCAGATCAAGAACTAGAAATTTTAGTTCGTACGGATGAAGATCCTCAAGTCAGGTCAAGTCGTCTAGCAGCGGCAACAGGGGTGAGTAAAGAACCTGTCCTAAGAGTCTTACGTAAAGAACGCTTCTACTCATATCATCTCACTCTTGTACAAAACTTACTTGGAAGAGATCTTCTACAAAGGCTACAATTTTGTCGAATTGTTCTAAATAAACACAACAGTGATCGAAATTTTGTTAAGAACACTTTATTTACCGACGAAGCAATTTTTACTCGTCGAGGCGTTTTTAACAGGAGCAATACCCATTACTGGGAAGTACAAAATCCTCATGCCGTTAAAGAAATGCATTTTCAGCAAGAATTTAAGATTAACGTTTGGTGTGGTATCATCGGCGATCAATTATTGGGACCACGTGTCCTTCTTCCAAATTTAAATGGGCAGTTTTATCTGTTTTTTCTTCAAAATACTCTTGCTGATATATTACATGCTTTCATAATAGACATACCGAACAGAATGTGGTTCATGCAAGATGGAGCTCCCCCTCATTTCTCCATTGAAGTCAGGAATTATCTTGATGAGACTTTCCCACGTAGATGGATCGGTCGAGGAAGTGAGTTTGCCTGGCCACCAAGGAGTCCTGATTATAATACTTTGGATTATGATGTGTGAGGACATATGAAGTCCTTAGTCTATGCAAATACTATCAACTCAAGAGAACAACTGTGGGACAAAATACAAAACGCAGCGAATTTTATTGGAGGACAGAAAAATGTATTTTTCAATGTAAGAAAATCTTTTATGAATAGAATTAGAAAAGGCATAGACGTAGGTGGAGACCATATCGAACATTTACTCTTATGAAAATAGTCCATTAGTTCATAAGAAAGTAAAAAAGAGTTTACGCCGTTATTATGTTACGTTTGATCATATTAAAAATGATTTATACCTAAAATTGAAGCCATTTACACATTCTATCAATAAATAAATAAATATATGTATAATGAATAAAATTAAAATGTGTAGCTAAATATAAAGGATGTTCCATTCCAAATTAATTGCATGTCTCGTGGCCACCCGGGGTAACCAAATGTAATAAACTTGTGTGGTTTGTAAAGGAAACAAGTTTTTCAATGTATATAAACGGTTTCTCCGGCAGACCGGGCAATAAGAGCTCCGTTAAGAAAATTATACTGTAAAAATATGAAGATGCTTTTGCAACACTTGTACGTAATATATTCTATCAGAAATGTTCGCTTCTTATTATTACAAAGAGCTCAAAATGAATTTTCCAACGGGGAGATAAGAATGTAGCAGTGTACGTATAACATTTTTACTCGGGAATAAATAAATAATTTCCATAGAGCTCTTTATAAGTTGATAAATTCCGTCATATTCAGAAGGAAAATATGCTGTTAGTGTTGCGAGCGGATGTGTAGAAAAACTCAGTAAAAAAGTATATAAATTTCCTGGCGGAAAAAGCATGAACATGAATTTTTATGTTGAAATAATTGAGCACCCCACGGAACCATTTATAAATGTCACGTCTTTAAAATACACGGTCCCTTGGGTGCCTTCCAGTTTATATTTCACACTATTATGCGGTTTCTACCATTGTTTTATACTATATTATACACGAGAAAATGAAATATTATCTTATTCGGATCGGGTAGGGCGCAGAATGTGACAGGGACACGTGTGCGACTTCATCACGTCATCTGGTCGCTAAATGTTGGCGATTTGCCTTTCGACTTGACAAAAATGGAGAGCTATTTGGCCGGTTACGGAGGCAATCTCACGCATAACTAGGCCCTAAGCACTCTGCTCCTTGAGTGTAAATTGGCGCTAAAATAAAAAAAAATCGGTAAAGTTATAGTGCGGGAGAATGAGCTAAAAATTACACGAATATTGAAATGATTAGTACAAGCGAGGGATTTGCTGGAGATGCAAGAGCCTTCTTATTAAATAACTAAAAGTGACTTAAAATGGAAGCACACTACCAAAAATGGCGATTCATTTCTTACCAAGATAATCAAAACAGTGATCTACGTTTCTTGTGTTTCTTCTATTTTCCTTTATATTTTTTATGTTTTTACCAAAAAAATTCTAAAAGTAAATCCGTAATGAGGTTTATTAATGAGTTAAAAATTAAAATACATCTTGGTAACGAATTAATTTCCTGAAAAATCTAATTGTATAAATACTTTACATCCATCAGTTTTAGCTGTTCGTAACTACGTAACGAAGGTATATAAAAATATGTATATACAGGGTGTTCCGTAAAGAATGGATAATCCTCAAAATGGTAATAGAGTAGACCGAAATCTATCAGAATATCACAACTTGACCTTATTGAAAACCCCACTGTTTTCGAGATGTGGGTACTTTTTTTTTAAATTTTGACAATTTCTACTCTAGGATAGTGTTTTGCATGCCACTGTCGCAAAGTAAGAATTTTTTCGATTTGTTTTTTGGTGAGTATTCTGGAATAGTTATGCTATCAAACGTGTATACGAGTTTATGCATAACGCCGACGGTATTCTCAAAAAAGAATGTTTTTCTTAAATTTCGGTTCCACCAAGATTCCGTCTGCTGACTTTGACCTTTTATGGCGTAAAGAAAAGGGTCAGGCAATACTTGCCAGTTATCCTAAAAACTTGCCCAGTTATTATTATATTTTAAAATGGTATAAAAATTCTGAGTCGTCATGTTAGAAAAAAAGATACAGCTGTTTGAATGGTGGATGAGCTGAATCTATCAGTTGAAATTTTTAACAAGTAACCCTCTTTTTTAATTGTATTGCTTGGTCAAAGCATTCGTCGATATTCTCGTATGTGACACATGTCATTTTGTACGTCTGGCGTTAGTAGCACCTGTCATTCTTCAGAAATTATTCAAATTCTTTGAGATCTGGCTGTAACGTTTACATAAACTTTGAAGATAATTGATTGAAATTTAGGATATACTACATAAATAATAAGCGGCACTTTTTGATATGCAATTGATTGTTTTTTTTTCACTTCCGGTTTCGCCGAAAATGACACTAACTTTCGATTTCTAAATGGAACACCCTGTATATTATTGCATTTTTGAATTCTGCATAATTTTCTGAATCCAACGATACCAAATAAGTGACATTTTAAACATCAATTTTTTTTATAACATAATTTTTAGTTTTACATTTAAGTGTGCCATGACGGTTCCAATTTATTCTAAATGACCCGTGTAATGCTACAAAAATTGAAATCCCGTTAAAATCACTAAATTACATGATTTATAAGCAAATAAAATTCACCAAAATTGTTTTTGGGGCAAAACTAATTTTTTTCAAATGGAACCATATCGGTACCGTGGTACCATTTATTGGTACTATCAATAAAGAATGTATTCATATGTAGTATTAAAAGCGTCCGTCACATGCCTACCTTGCACTGACGAGAGCCAACAGCTCGAAACTGCAGTCTGCAAGTGGTATGGGACGACTGGCGCAAGAGATCCTTTCAGTAGGATCAGTATTTCGGCTGGTGTTTGTTGCAATCGAAGCGTTAGCGTTTTGTTGGTAATATGCGATTATTACACTTAACGCGTCAGGCTTGTAACTTGTAATTCAGCGCTTGGCGGGGCACATAGTCCGAAGAGTAACTGTTGGTTGCAGTCTGATTACATTCCTTATAGTAAAATAAGGATTTTATAGAGGAGCTTGCGACTGATATATTAAAGAAAATATCTAAATATCTGGGACACCCTGTATAATCATATCGCGGACGAAGTCGTGACTGGAGTGAATAACAATACTGCTTAGGTACACTCGGTAAACCTTGACTGTCCTATTTAGTTTCCTCGTAGTAGCAAACTAGATTCGGGTGTTGTATTTGTACACAAAGCCCAAGATGCATGTGCTACTAAAATTTCGCAAGATCGGTAATGTTAGCAAATTTGATTCGAGCGCACTTTGAACCTCGGCGTATATTTAGGGCAGATGCTTTACCGTTAGACGTGAAAGTTTCTGCATTAAGTGGTGTGGCCGCGGCCCGATCCCGCTCGCCTTCGAGCTCCCCTATCCGGAAACGACGTGATACATTGCCTCTTTAGTCTAGCTAGCGGATTCGCATACATCTGTTTTCGTGTAGTCCTTATAACGTCATTTTACTTCATAATGATGAAAATTGAGAACACCTCGCACATTTCCTCCCATAAGCTTTAATGCAGCCTACCTACGAAAGGTGCCACATCAATTTAATAATCGGTTTATTCTCTTTATAGAACAGGTGAGTTGATGAATTTTTCCAGTAAAGCTGGAAAAGGTTTGACTCTTTCTATTTTCTATCACAAGGTGGTGTGGAAAGCAGAATAAAATAGTAATGTCTTTTTAACAAACTAAGGCAATGATATTTTGTGATAAATGCATTGTGTATTTACTACGCAATGGCAATACATGTCAATAATAGACAAAAATAGTCGTAAAAAATACCGAGGTTATTAAATTAACTTAGAACTTTTCTTGTAGATAATTAAATTCTGAAAATTATCGGTATACTTTATACGAGGATAATTGGAACTGGTCAGTGTTAAAGCACAGGCCCGTGCGCACTGAACTTGGTATTTTGTCCTATATATTTAGCAATGGTATCGAGATTCGAATGATAGTTAAAACTGTGCAGGCGAGTCCGAGACTGGCAATGTAATCAGCCTGAATGAACCATCTACGACTGCACTGATTTAAAGATAATAAAACGGACAGGTCTACTAGCATTAAAAAAACTCGTAAATCGCTTCTCAATAGTCAAAGTTGGACTTCTGCTGTGCTGTTAATGTGCCAGTGCAGTGCGTATTTACGCAGGTATTTACCTGTTATAACATCAAGCGTAGGAGTTTAGTTAGTTATTGTTCATATTTATAAATATTTACTACTATATAAAAGGTAAAATATTTTAATTATTTACTAATTTACCATGGATTTCTGGAGACCATTTGAAACAGAGGATAATATAATAATGCCCGAAAATCTTATTATTTTCTTATGACAAGCATTTCTATTTACCTCCGCCCATGTACAATAAAGAGATGCCGACTGTTTTTGGCGGCTTTTAGTTTTTATACGGTTTCAATTCCAATCGTATATACTTTAATAGCTCTTATTACTATAAACTTAATAGTAAACGAAATATTCTCGAAAAATGCGATTATTAGACGTTTATTTGTATTCATTAGAGCGCTTATACAAGCTGAACAATTTTCTAAAGTAATATTCCTCTGTTCACATTAGCGCACGTGTTATATATTTTTTGTGTTGTTGTTGAAGGTTATGGTTCCGTCTCGCCAAGGACCTCCTGGGGTAAGATGGTGACGATAATCTACGCCCTGATCGGCATTCCCCTGATGCTGCTCTACCTCTCCGCCACTGGTGACGTGCTAGCGAGGAGCTTCAGGAGATTGTACGGAAAAGTATGCGGCACATCACCTCAAAAAGTCCAATGTCCCTGCTCGAATACTGTCAGGGTGCCCGTGACGCTGTGCATGGTCCTGGTGTTGGCGTACATCTGCTCCGGAGCGGTGCTCTTCCATCGGCTGGAAAACTGGTCGTTATTGGAAGGTAGGGATGGTAGTAGACATACCGAATCTCATGACCACAGACAGTTATGACTGATATATTTTGCGAGCACCAGCACATGTTTACACCCTCCAGTAAACACCCTATACATAAGTTCAATAAATTGCAACAAGAACCTTCACTAACCACTACTTTATTAATCACTGAAATTACAATAAATAGCCCTTATACACATTAATACACACTAATTACAAGTTTCATCTAATATAGTCTCACTACTATAATAATTCACAACTTGTTACTGCTCTTTTTCTTATCCGATCTCCTATATTTGAAATGAACCATGCATTGAACTGAACTGTCTGCTCGAATTCACTTCCTATATATACATGTCGAACGTACTCGAATATTTTATCTCCTATAGCCTCGAAATTTCTATAGTTTTCTAGGTGCTAAATGGCGGTTTGTCAGTTGGCCCAGAGATGGCGCCACCCTACCGGCCGTCAAATAAACAGGTCTCCCTTCACTCTGTACCAGGGACTAATTAAACCCCTCTCCGTTAGAGGGCAGCACATAACATTATCAATCTAATACATGCATTTCGACATTTAACTTCGATTTATAAACTTTTCCGCTGCAATTGCGGTTGTAGTTGGAGTTGTCGCAGCAGTAAAATAGGAATATTTGGACTTATATATTCTTTTATAATCGCGAAAAGACGTCTTTTGAAAACGGAAGCTTATAATCCAGAGTTCATTTTTCTTGCTCAAATTTCTGTAATGTGTAGAATTTAAATATTGGAAAAATTTCACAAAATTTTAAACGTCAAACACTAGTCACGTTGTTTACTCAAAATGGACTTTTTCACCATTTATCACGTAGGCTTTGAGATTCAGAGCAAAATTCCAATTCTCGAATATTACATGAATTCTTGAATATTATTACCGTTTGTTTAAACTTTCACGTTTTGTTGTAAACTATACTGAAGATTACTTGTGAGTTGCTTTTGACACTGCCTAATTTCAAAATTCTTATAGCGAAAACGGTTTAATTTTAGGAAAAAATACTGACTTGAGTCAACTTCAATAGCCAGGTCAATAATTAAGTATAAGTCAAAAAATGCCCCTCTATAAAACACTAGTTGATATATATTATACATTTTTCAACATTTTGCAGCTCTTAAATTCGAATAAAATCCCCCACCTCTAGTACATATAGTCAATGCTCAGTACATTCAATTCATGTACAATATATAGATATCAACAAACACCACAAAAAAAATAATTTAACAAGGGCAAAACTTACGTTTTTCTTTCACAGTTTGTTCACAAACCAATAACAGCTTTAATTTAAACGAAATTACTACACGCATTTTAAACATATCATTTAAGGTTAAATTTTAGCCCGAATGTTTTACTTTCATATCACTTTCCCGACTTATACAAATTAATACAATCATGAATATTCGTGCCGTTGTCGCCTGTCAATATGTTTTCGCCATATTTTGATAAATATTTCATGGATTTAAAGTTAATTTTACAGCACACGCACAGGCGCTGCTCCATTTTCAAACGCTCGCGACAACAATTAAAATAACAGGCAACCCGCAGCACACACAGAGATGCTGTTTTGTTTTCAGCTAAACGGTCTACTAGTACTAGATTGAAACCAGTGAACTCTACTGAAACTTGGATTAGATGGTAAACTTTATAATTTCAAGGATATACTATTGAAATATAAGAATAATAATAAAATAATTCTCTTTGTAGAGAAATTAGGTTATAGATACTTAAAAAATATATAAAGAAAATTTGCTAGGAAGAAAATTATATTATTTTGCGTGTAGGTAATACCAGCATATACAATTTCCAAGAAAGAAATCTGATATACCTACCTACTTTCAGTGAAAAATATACAGGATGTTTACTCTAACAAAAAGTGAGACTCGACGGAGAAAAATATTCACAACGAATATATAGTTGATTGCCAAAGATATAAATTTAATATACTTTTAATGCAAAAAACATACAGGGTCGTCATACAAAGGAATAAAATAATTAATAAACTAAAAATATAAACATACATTTCGCAGTTATTTGAGAATAAGCCAATTTTTTAAGTACAACTGCCATATTTGCAAATATCTCCCGATGATGCCAGCATAGTTGGTTAAACGTTCATCAGTATGCTGGGACTCCATTGCTTCAGGATTTTCCGCAAATAGTTCATGTCCAAAAAGGCAGTCTTACTATGTGGATTTCCTTCGCCATGTGGAAGTTCCAGTTAAATGATTTATCGAGTGTAATACCTACATATTTCACTTCCTCTGCAATGGAATAATTTCACTTCACCCAACACAAACTTACTGTCCAAATTGCAATACAACCGTACTTTTCATTCTTCTGTTATCTTACTTACAAAAATTGTGATGGAAGAGCATAATTTATTTATATATACCAGCCAACAGCCAAGGCCAATATTACTGGGATTCCACATTAGTGAAGCATATTCAAGTTTTGATCTGACCAAAGAATAAAAAAACAGTGTTAATGTGTTCACGTCAGTAAAGCCGGTTGAATTTCTTATTATAAAGCCCAAATTTTTGAAAGAAGATTGCATTACGTTATGGGCATGTATATTAAAAGCTAATTCACTGTCATAGGTGACACCAAGATCTCTTATATGCTTAGGGCAGTGTGTAATATGTTGCCATTTAATTGTTAATCTTTCAGTGGTGGACTTTGTTTTCTATAGTCAGACATCAAATTGCACTTTCAACATTTAGTGGACGATTGTTCAATGAGCACCAATCGTTCACCCTTTGCAAGTCATTTTGCAGTTTCTCACAGTCTGCCTCAAAGCTAATATTGCAAAATAAAATCCTAATAAAGAAGGAAGTTTTGTATAAAGAGCATATGAGAGTATGGCGAATGTTTTATAAACACAAGTAGAAATTGTTAAGGTGAAATACACATATGCCACGTACCCTACTCATATCCAGAGAGCATTTGCCGCAGACTCCCACCAACGGAGAGACCCAAACCATTTTTTTATAAAGGCATTACTGTATTAAGAATATCAAAAAAAAATTAGGGGCGACATGTATTTCAACATGAAAAGTAAAGCAACAACAATTGCGGCAACTACTCGAACAAGTAACTTCTAAGGAAATCTGCCTTGCCACAACCTCAAGCGGCTTGCATATCAGTGTACACACAGAGACTATGAAATGAGGATTGCGTAGTGCTTATAGTCCTTGGGAGGGGGTTGTACAGCATTCGGTTCCTTGTATATTAAATATCAGGCAAGTAAAAGATCCCTACTTTTTCAATAAAGAAGAGGTTTGACAAAATTCCTGGCTAAAAGTTGCTCATCTCGAGGTATTTCAGAAATGTGCCGACGTTGAAAAAATTCTTGGCGGTTTAAAGAACAATTCCTTATCATCTGGTGACAAAGCCATCAATAGCACTAATACATCCATATCCCCTACTACAACAACTACATGAGAAAAGAGACAATCTAGAGCAGATTGTACAAATAAACAATGAGCAACACTTTCTGCTTGACTCAACATTATTTTCAATAAGTCTTTCGCAAATAAGATGTACTTTTATTACAGCTGTTCGCTAAGAACTTTTCTATAGTGGTCTTTACAGGTATGTCTTCATTAAATAAATAATTAATTCGCCAGATGATAAGGGACTGTTCTTTTTGAAATCGTCAAGAAATAATGTCTTACAGTGAGTTTCCTCAAATGACGCAACCATCGGCAGCACCAAACAACATCTTAAAAATTATATTTTGCTCTTGCAAAACTGGATTTAGTACAGTGGTGTGCACGCATTGCTCACCTGCATGCATTAATTGCAATGGATCGGATTGTGATAACGGCCACAACCTGAAGAGGATGAAATCCTCAACGCTCCATATGGGAATGAAAATTAAATACTATTTTTTTAATGAATTATTAAATTATTCATATATATTACAAAATTTCCGAATTTTTTTAAATATATAAGTTATATATCATATTTAAATGTAAAATAAATTAAAAATCATTTATAATTGTTTATAATTTTTTTTTTGACAATTTTCATATAATTTAAAGCTTTTAATAATTATGAGATAAAAAAGGAACAATTTTACCATTATTCTTGACTTATCATTTCTACCAAAGCAACTTAAAAAAACACTTACCTTCCATTAAGTTGATTTTGAAATTCAGGGCAAAATTCCAATTCACGAAGAAAACACATTAATATTAACGTTCGATTAAACACTGGCCACGTTATGTTATGAATTACTGACGAAAGTTACCCTTACTACTTTATTTTAAAATTTTGTTGGCAAAAACCTACGTTTTCTAATCGGATGGAAAGTGGTTACCGGGATGGAAAATTGAAATCTAATTTTTTTTAATTTAATTATTTCTATATATAATACAATAATTCTGATGAGGAACAATTCGAATATATTTAGGACTCATTATCCAACGTTTCTTTAATTTTTGTTTGCAAAAATCAGGATGTTTGAAAACTAGCAATACTAGCGTCCACCCGAGTAAAAAATACTACGAGAGCCATATTTGAAACCAGGTTAATAATTAAGTCATACTTAACAGTTATGCTATATTCAAAAATTACTGCTTATAAAGCACTATTCGTTGATAGTTACTCTCCATTTTTCGATTTTTTGTAGTTCCTAAATTTGGCTAAAACACCCCCCTCCAGTAATAGTCAGTACAATTCGAGTAAAATATAGACAGAGCACCACAAAAATGTCAAAACAATAATATTACAACGGCAAAACTTACTTTACATTCGTAGTTTGTTCACACACCAACAATAGCCAGAGTTTAGACGAAATGATCGCGTTTTCCACGAATTTTAACAATCAGTTAAGGTTGGATTTTAGTTCGTGTATTTCACTTTCACGCCTCTTTCCCGACCGACACAAATTTACGCTATTATTAATATTCGTATTAATGTCGCGTATCAACATGTTTTCGCGATATTTTAATAAATATTTCATCAAATTAAAGTTATTTTATAACACGCACAGATCACTCCACCATTTTCAAATGTTCCCGACAACAATTAAAATGACGCATCAAGGTAGGCAACCCGCAGTACAGAGACGCGTTCGTTTCCCACAGCCTACTAGATTGAACGCTTGTGTTTGATGGCAAACTTTGCACTTTATTGAAATGTGATTCACTCCATGCAAAAATTATAGTTTCATCTGCACAGCCAACTAGATTAAAAACTAGCTTTGGACAGTATTACACTTTTCAGAAAGGTATAATTTTACTTCCACGTTCAGTGGAAGTAGGTATAGTAACGCAAAAAAAATTTATATATTTTTTAAATTGAAATAGGCTAAGAATGTCATAAAACGTCGAGATTTTAAATTTGAACGAAAAAAAATTTTCTGTCTGCCGATCCACCTGTAACTTTTTTTGTGCGCACGTTTACTCTGGAACCGTTTATGATATTGACTTGAAATTTGGTACACTTATGTATTATAACGAGATCTGGAACTAGATTATATTTTGATCTAATTCCGTTAAAGGGTTCGGGGGTAAATGGTTTAAATAGGCATAGCAATCAGGTAAGAGTCCATAAAATTGAAATTTAGGTCATGTTCGAAAAGTCAAGGTCTCAAAAAATTTTTTGGCATCGAACGCCCCCCCCCCCCGCCACTATCACCCCCAATACCACCCCTACACTATTAAAGTGAGTAAAAAAAAGAAAAAACGTGATTTAGTGTGTATACAAGAAGTAAACGTCTCAAAAAATTTTTTTGGCGTTAGCCACCCCCTCTACCACCCCCACCCTATTTTCAAGGAGAGTAAACAATTAAATTGAGATTTAGTGTGTATATGAGAACCAAGGATCTCTAAAATATTTTAGCATTAGCCACCCCCTCTCTACTACCTCCACCCTATCATTAAAGGGAGTAAAAAATTTTAAAATTTATTTTGGCGTTAAACTCCCCCTCTACCACCCCACCCTTTTATTAAAGGGACAACAACCACTTGAATGTTGTACTTGCTGAGCATTTCGGCAACAATGTTGGCATCATCTGGAGGTGCAGAGTATTCGAGGGTAGTCTTCAAGTGTTTTGATTTTTGTGGAAACTGACATGCTCAAGGACGAAACCTACTATAGGTATTTTCATGGAAACGTACAGGGTGCTCACTCTAACAAATCTAACTAAAAAACAGAAGTGCAGAATAATATTTGTTTAGAATGATGACGCTATTAGCAAGGAAGTAAAGCTTTATACTTTTAGTTAAAAAATACAGGGTGGTCACTCTAAAAAGCAATTAGGAAATGACGGAACAAAATTTTGCAAGTAGTTTAATATTATTTTCAATGAAGAAACTTGCAAAAGAAATTTCCAGTGAAAAATATACAGGTCGATCACTCTAAAAAATATAACTATGAAATGACAGGAAAATATAGTAATTACTTTAAAATGCGATTGATGCTACTGCCAAGAATGAAAACCTGATACACTTTCAGTTTAAAAAATACATTGATAGAAATATTTAATAAATAAAAAGCGCCAAATAGAGGTGGAAATGTTGTGTAAATATGTGTCAAGTCAAGCAATAAATATATTTAAGTCATTTATAAAGCAATGTTGAAATCATAATTATCCATCATCTGAAAATTTTTTTGTATAAAGTGCGCAATGTGTGGTTTATTCAGATGAGCAGCGATGACAACAGACTCTTAAATAGAGCAATAGTCAGCATGCACTTGATATATTGGGACAAGAAAGGGTTGGTATAAGTTTTGGCACATCTTGAAAATACTAATCATAGTTAGGAGATAATAGAGTGTCCTGGTTAAACCTCATTCTGAACTAGTACCGTCCTAATTAATTGTAACTAAAGTTAAGTTGGAACACGGCTGTTTGGTAGATGACAAATGACGTTCAACATTCATTATTTCTAGGCCAATCTCCAGATGTTTGAATAACAAAGATTTTTATTATTTTCAATATATTTGTATGACAAAAAGTGTCTAGATTTGGAAAAGAAATATCATACATGAAACCAAAAAAAGGTGCGTTTTTTACTTTTTGCACTGCAACTCAAAAAATGTACAAAATACCCTAAAAAGTGTAAAGCACTCTCTTTCTCTTCATTAATTTATGAAGAAAATGAGCCTAAATAAATCTCTCTGCGATAAATACTTGCGGAGAAATTGCGATTTAAAATAGGGTGAAAAATAACTAAAATCACTGAATACCGAAATTTTACACTTTGCTTCGGCAAACATTGTCTGAAACAGGTGTCAAATTAAAATATTACTCATAAAACTAGATAATATAATGAAAATAATAATTTTAACCTTGTAGTTCAACTAAACTTAACCTTGGAGGTGCGCAAATAGGATTACTACAGATTATTCGACCATCCTCTATTGGGGGAACTTACAGCGATGCACCAACTTGCTGAAAAACCAAGGGAGTCAGCAGAAATATTATATTAACAATTCTACATAAAAGAAAGTAAAAACAAAATAAAATCATGTACAGGGACATAACATTTGATCAACTTGTAAAAGATTGACTGTAAATTGTTACAATGACTATGCTTACTTAACGGAATTTTCTTTACATATTAATATGAAGAGTTTTTGGAACTTTGTCAATTCACAATGCAAAACTAGTGTTTTTCCTAACAAGCTATCTTGTAACGAGTAGTTCGGTGTTTGATAAAGCAAATATGTTTGCTGAATCTTTCTTCTCTGTTTACTCTAAAAAGACTAATGAGACCCTTACGACTCTACTCTCAACTAACTAATTACAGACCCATCTGCATTTTCAGTGCTATTCCAAAACTAGCCTTGTTACTGATTTTTGACACCACAAATTGACATTACCATCATTGTCATCAATTTGGCTTTCGTTTAGGAAGATCTATAGAATTAAATGTACTCACTCACACTGACTTTCTGTCACTAGCTCTTGATAATGGATACCAGGTTCATACCATCTATACAGACTTTGCAAAGGCCTTCGATACAGTTAACCACCCATTTTTACTGGACAAGTTGAATTTGGTAGGCATAAATAGTTCTTTTTTGAAATCGTTCGAAAGCTACGATCTGTGTATGGTCAAGTAGACCATACACAGATCGTTTGCATAAACAATTTCAGATCGAAAGAGAAATTCAAGTCACGTCAGGCATACCACAAGGTTCTCACTCGTGACCCTTACACTTTAATTCATATTAATGACATTCACGAGTGTTTTACTAATGGTAGTTTGCTTTTATTTGCCGACGATCTTAAATTACGAACAGACTTGAATAGCTTTATCGCATGGTGTCACTGTAATGCTATAGAACTTAATGCAAGTAAGTGCCATACTATGTCTTTCTATCGCAATAGGGATCCTCTTCAATATATCTACTACATTAATAACACATCCCTTGATAATGTTTCTGTTATTAAAGACCTGGGTGTAATACTCGGCCCATTATTAACTTTCACATCTCACATACTCAAACTGTTACCAAATCATTAAAAATGTTTTAAACGAACTTCATGTGATTTTACTAACATTACTTCTATTAAGCTACTTTACTGCTCACTTGTAAGGCTACACTTAGAATATGCTTCATGTGTTTGGACTCCATACTATAGTATATACACATCCAGAATTTAGAACAAGTACAACTTAAATTTTTATGCTACATCGCTTTTAAATTGAACAAAAATCTTGATTATGCAAGTCTTGAAAATGATCTTCATATCAATTCTCTTTTGAGTTCGCCGGTAACTTAGAGACCTTAAATTACTATTTAACATAATTAATTGTAATGTTTCCTGTCCATATTTGCTGGAAACATTTGGCATCCATGTTCCAGCAAGAACTACCCATTAAGCTATTATGTCAGTTCATCGAACCAAGTATGGGTTCAACTCATTTGTTGCAAGGTCCTCTAGGCTAGCCAATAACCACAGTGATTATCTTGGCTTCATTACAAATACACTGCAATTAGTAAACTGTCCTTTTTAAACCTCAACGTTAAGCATACCATATTCTCATATTATTTTATTTTATGACTGACATCCATACATATACATGTATATTTAGTTAAATTTATATTTTGTATGTTTATCCTAGGAATGTCTGGTATTACTGCTATTTTCTTTTCTTATATGTTACATGCACTATTGTACCTTTCAAATTGTATATTTACTTTTTTAAATTGTGTTTTAGAAATGGGCTTAGGCCCATAAATAAATAAATAAAATATATGTATAACATCATATTAACAATTCTACATAAAACATTATTTAAACAATACTATAAAAGAAAGTACAAATAAAACCATGTACCGGGTGTTTACAATATAACATTAGTAGAAAAAATAGTATTCTACACTTTTTCCTACACTCTCTGAGTGACTGTAAAAAAATGAAAGATTTTGCTTATTTTGTAATTTCCTCTATGAAAATACAAATAAATCCTAGTTGGAAAAAATCTTCTTACGCAGTGTATTTTTTCTTCTGGATAAGTGGTTTATTGCAGAAAACCATTAAAATATTTGGAAAATTTGTTTGAACCACACTGCATCATCTACCTATTACCTTTATAAGTAAAAGATGTTTTCTGCAATTTTCTTACTGAATAAATTGTTGTTTACCACAAAATTTTTTGATATTCCAGGCAGTTATTTCTGCTTCACGAGCCTTGGAACGATCGGCTTCGGTGACCTGCTCCCCGGCCAAAAAGCGGAGGATATCTCCCTCTGCGCCTGTTCCGCCTATATCCTAACCGGAATGGCCCTCGTCGCCATGTGCTTCAGCCTGGTGCAGGACGAGGTGCTGAATCTGCTGCGATACCTAGGGGACACCTGTTCCAAGAACGACATGAAAGTCAAAGACGAAGAAAACAACATACAGGGCTCCTGACAGAGGCCGACAACAGAAGGCGCCGCCCCCGTGAAGAGTATCCCTCTGAGAAAGACGCCGCCACTGTTGCAGCATAACAGCCTCCCGAGGAGGAGCAACTTCCAGAGAAATGCGCCGGCCAGGAGGTCCGCTGGTATAGGTGGGTTGAAGTGACAAGTATATATGCGTATACAGAGTCCAGTATATTTTTACGCCCCTTATCTTGAATATGAAGGTTAAGGGACGACATTCATGGACCATTGCATCCTGTGTGTACAATATTCTGTAATATGTTATGGATATTAAATAAAATAATCAGAATTTTAGCTTTGAGAGCTTTGTGTGCACTTTATTTTTTCCCAGAAGGGTTGATATATGGGTGGTTCCCCCCACTACCACTAAAAACGGGGGGCGGGGCGTTGTTATACGTAATTTGCACATTTTGCTGAAAATTTTGACATATAGCACAATACTACATAATAAAGTTGCACACATGGCTACTCCTTTATATCCTACTTCGTCCTGCTCAATTCAACTGAAACACCCTGTATCTAAAACTTATTTTTTCTAAGATATACAAAGTGTTAAAATGGCAGAACCAAACCATATTTTTTTTAAATATCCTCTGAAGTGTTCGAACATTCTTCTTAGTTTTGGAATACGCTGTTTCAAATTTCAAATACAGCCTTGGTGAAAATCCGGTAAACCTTGACGTCCTGGATAAAAAATAACTTAAGACCATAGTAAATTTCATAAAAATATAATCTGAGATATTTGAAAAAATGGTGGGACTTTAGATTCAAGAATTTAAGGTCAAATTGTCACAATTTTATATGTAAGATTTACCTTTAAAATATATTGGGAACATATAATGTAATTGAGAAAAAAAAATTAACACTTAGCTTTCAGACAAGGGCAATTTTTAATGCAAAACACGACTTGTTGCAGGTGCGGAGCCCCTGGTGGAGTACTTCGTCCCACGCAGCGTAAGCGAGTTTGACCTGTCGCTCACTTCCGGGGACACGCCCATCTCCACGAACTTCCTGCCGCTAACAGTGCGGGCGCCCCGCAAACTGCTGCCCAAACAAAAAGAGAAGATGGTGACGTTCGAGGACGAGATCGCCGCCAGGCTGAGCAAAGCCACAGAACTGCAGGACGTCTTCATGTGACATAAGGGATAACAATTAAACAATGTAAAAAGTACCAAAGCCGGCGAGGCAGGCGCTAAGGGTGGCGACTCTGGCACCAAAACAAGTGAGCTCAGTGCCGCGATTAGTGACTTTAACACCGTCAAAAAGGAACTTAAGCAATTTAAAAACTTTAAAATCTGCGAGGACTTAAAAAAATGCGAGGAAGGGTGCTCGTGCAACGCGGAGGCCGACTGTGACATTTGTAAGGTCTTGGATTTTACCTTGAAAAAGGACAAGTTATAGTAAGCAACCGACTGGTCCATGTGCCAAATCTATTTTTGAAACATTACAGAATAAGTACCTGGTGCATAAAGAATGTTTCGTTCTAATTCTGTTGCAACTTCAGGATGTTTTGGAGAAGTCATCTTTCTTCTATCCACAAAATGTTTTTAAATGTTCCACAAATATTGTTTTGAAAGTTTATTTCAAATATTATTTGCCAAAGCCTTAAGTCGATACTCTTTCAAAATGATGGCAAAAAACCTGAAGATGACTAAAAATTGACAAAGTAATTGAGAAAGACTGAAGATAAAGAAAGAGAAAGTTAGAAATAAGTTTTGCAATTTTATCTGATCAACTTGTATTTGTCTGAGAATATTAAAATTTTTAAAGTTGAAAGAAATTTTATACAATTACTAACACTGAAAATCTGCAGCACTTTCCCAATCCCTGTCCTCGATTCTGAATAAGAGATACATTGTTGCCGAACCGAACAAAACAGAGCTCAGGGAGACATGTTTGGACAATGAATTCCATAACTTTGTTATTAGACAACTTTGACTGTTCACAAATCCTGTCGAACAAGAATGTGCTTCGTCTCGTGTGTAAAGTTGGTGCTCGATACCTAAGTTTTCTTTATACCCCAAGGCTGATGCTTAAAAATAACATTTCAAGTGACCTCGTCGTTCCATGTACAAATTTCCCTAACAAAACGGCTGTATATACAAATAATTTTTGAAAAAACGAGGGTACTTACACACTCTCTGTGTAAAATATTAAACAAACATACACCCTTTATATGAAAACTTGTACATATAAATTTGTAAATACCAATTATAGGTGTAATATCGAAATAAATACTATGTTACTCTGGTTTCGATAAGATGCATCGTTTGTGATGTTACAGTTTAAGTTTGTAAAATATTGACACATTGTTAAAACATTTTTCAAATAAACTTATTCGAACTATTCACACGATTTTCATTTCCTAACGAATGGCTGTTTGTCTACCACAGGCAAATCACAGATACCACAGAACTAGTTGTTGCATACATTATTTACAGCTCTTTCCGGAACACGTCTCAAATCTCCTTAACATCCTAAAATAATCTGCTGCCACCTCATTTTTCATACTCAAACGAATATTTGTCAGCTCGTACGGGTCTACGGTGAGATTATAAGCCTCCACGAAATCCTGAAACGAGAAATAGATGCAACAAATTTTCTAAACCACCGGAAGTCTCACCTGGCTGTCTTTGAAATGGCAAAATTTAAACTTCTGAAAGTTTGTCAATGTTAAAACGCAAGTATAAGTGTTGTTTCTCGCATCCTGGCATTTACACCACTGCTCGGAGCTGCATTCCTAAAAAATAAGTAACATTAACATCGCATCCAATATAATTCAATCAAAAACTTTGAATGCTACAATCGAACACTCTACTTGACGTGGATTTCGCCAACAATGCCAAATCACCAGAAGTTCAAAAACGCATTCAATCATCTCCAAATGATGCCAGTTTAGTAGACGAAATGTGCATCAAATAATGATCATTTGAGGTCTATGCCACTGGGACTTTCAAAAACTAACAAAATCACTCTAAAAGTTGCATAATGTTGAGCAGTTCGTGTAGTACAAATTTCAAAAGTTTTCCCTCTCACTGTTTGCGAGAAAATAAAAAAAAAGGTAAAATGAAAATTTTACACTGTGTGTTTTGGTAGCGTTACAGACTTAAGGTTGCTCTTATCAAAATTTTACAAGCCAGCTTTTTCTTTGCAAATTTTATGTGCATTGTTAACATCTAGAAAATTATTGAAAATTGTCAGGGGACTACGAATTATTTTTAAAAGAGGGGTCAAATTGCACTGTTTCTACGCCACTGGACTTTCAAAAACTAATTAAATCCCTCTAAAAGTTGCATAATTTTGAGCAGTACGTGTGGTAAAAATTTCAAAAAGTTCCCTCTGATTGTCTGTGAGAAAATCAAAAAAGGGTAAATTAACAATGAAAATTTGACACCATATGTTTTGGTAGCATTACAGACTTACGGTTGCTCGTATCAAAATTTTACAAGACTGCCTTTTCCTTGCAAGTTTTATGTACATTGTTAATACCTGGAAAAATATTGAACATTGTCAGAGGAGTACGAATTATTTTTAAAAGAGGGGTCAAATTGCACTGTTTCTACGCCACTGGACTTTCAAAAACTAATTAAATCACTCTAAAAGTTGCACAATATTGAGCAGTACGTATGGTAAAAATTTCAAAAAGTTCCCTCTGATTGTCTGTGAGAAAATCAAAAAAAGGTAAATTAAAAATGAAACTTTGACACCATATGTCTTGGTAGCGTTACAGACTTATAGTTGCTCGTATGAAAATATGACAAGACAAGTTTTTCCTTGCAAATTCCATGTACATTGTTAATATCTAGAGGAATATTGAAAATTGTCAGGGGAGTATAAACTATTTTTAAAAGAGGGGCCAAATCACACTGTATCTACGCCACTGGACTTTCAAAAGCTAATGAAATCACTCTAAAAGTTGCGTAATATTGAACAGTACGTGTGGTAAAAATTTCAAAACGTTCCCTCTGATTGTCTGTGAGAAAATCAAAAATAGGTAAATTAAAAATGAAAGTTTGACACCATATGTTTTGGTAGCGTTACAAACTTACGGTTGCTCGTATCAAAATTTTACAAGACAGGTTTTTCCTTGCAAATTTTATGTACATTGTTAATATCTACAGAAAAATTGAAAATTGTCAGGGGAGTCTGAATTCTTTTTAAAAGAGGGGTCAAATTGCACTGTTTCTACGCCACTGGACTTTAAAAAACGAATTAAATCACTGTAAAAGTTGCATAATATTGAGCAGTACGTGTGGTAAAAATTTCAAAAAGTTCCCTCTGATTGTCTGTGGGAAAATCAAAAAAAGGTAAATTAAAAATGAAAGTTTGACACCATAGCGTTACAGACGTACGGTTGTTCGTATCAAAATTTTACAAGACAGCTTTCTCCTTGCAAATTTTATGTACATTGTTAACACCTAGAAAAATATTGAAAATTGTCAGGGGAGTACGAACTATTTTTAAAAGAGGGGCCAAATTGCACTGTATCTACGCCACTGGACTTTCAAAAACTAATGAAATCACTCTAAAAGTTGCGTAATATTGAACAATACGCGTGGTAAAAATTTTAAAAAGTTCCCTCTGATTGTCTGTGAGAAAATCAAAAAAAGGTAAATTAAAAATGAAAGTTTGACACCATATGTTTTGGTAGCGTTACAGATTTACGGTTGCTCGTATCAAAATTTTACAAGACAGCTTTTTCGTTGCAAATTCTATGTGCATTGTTAATATCTAGAGAAAGATTGAAAATTGTCAGGGGAGTGTCAATTATTTTTAAAAGAATGGTCAAATTGCACTGTTTCTACGCCACTGGACTTTCAAAAACTAATTAAATCACTCTAAAAGTTGCATAATATTGAGCAGCACGTGTGGTATAAATTTCAAAAAGTTCCCTCTGATTGTTCGTGAAAAAATCAAAAAAAGGAAAATTAAAAATGAAAGTTTGACACCATATGTTTTGATAGCATTACAGACTTACGGTATCAAAATCTTACGTTGAGCAGTACGTGTGGTATAAATTTTACAAATTTTCCTTTGACTGTTCATGAGAAAACTGTAAAAAGGTAAACTAAAAACGTTTCAGGGCTGATGCCGGTCAGGTCATTGTTTTCATGCTTAGTGTATTTTAATTTATCACTACACAAATTTCTAACCTTACAGGATGACTGTTATATAAAAGGTTCACGAGCTCTCCGTCTAAGACTTATAGTTGCCTGTACCAAAATTTTATAATATATATTTCTGTTTAACCCTCTCCAGGAATAACAATAATATTAGCAAACCGGGCCTATTCCTGCCCTGGGACCCACACTCACCGCTAAATTTTCATCATCCGTCCAAGGGCAACTCTGATCGACTGTTGACCTTTGTCCCTCCCCCCAGTACTCGACAAATACATGTTCGTCAAAGTTTCTGATGTTTGTGGAGAGCAGCACTTCCTTGAAACTTCTCCCATCCATGTAGAGGGGAATTTGGACGTCCGCTAAGTCCAAAATTGTGGGAGCTAAATCCACAGACGAAACGGGATAGCTCTCCAAGCTTTTTTCAGGCACGTTTGGTCCGCTCATAATCAATGGCACATGTATGTCTGTGTCGTAAGGTTGACGTTTGTCCCAGGGCTGCGTGAACTGGCCTGAAAAGTAACATTTAATTTTAAGCAGATATTCTCAAAGCCAACTGTTTTCTTACCAATGTGAAAACCATTGTCTGAAGTGAAGATAATGTAGGTGTTTTCTAGCAGTTTCATTTCTTCCAGTTTTTTTACTATTCTCTCCATCATTTCATCCACAGCCAGCAAGGACTCCAAACGATGTTTCTGTATGTCGTCCAAGATTGTAACGTTTGTTGGCAAATGCGTTGGTGGCATGTCAACAATCCAATGTTTCTATAATAATTCATGTTTTTTAAATCTAGGAAATAAAAAAGGGTTAAAATGTTTGTCTTATAGATATGTAAAACATTGGATGCATAATATACTTTCATTTGTTAATGAAAAACGTTGTTATTAATGATAGTGCCATAAAAAGGTCACAGTGTAGCTTAATTCAACACATATCTATGATTTCCTTAATATTTTTCATCAATAATTTCAATAATAAGCATGAAATGAAATAAGCTTTGAAATTTGTTGACGTTTTTGCTATCTTGGGTCCTTGAATGTTGTCAAGTTCACCTGTTTAAATATATTACTTTTATTAATTTCTGGCAAAACACTTCTTTTTCTTACTTTTAAGGTCGCCTAAGGTTTATAAAAAATTCAGTATAAATGAATGAATCTCCATTTTATGTATTTCTAATATTAGCTTTTCCATGAGATAACATCTTTTTTTTGCTACTGAGGCCTATCACTGACGCCTGTAGATGAGCTACTCCCAACCAGGAATTTTGCCGAACTTCTTCCCTTAAGAAGAGTAGAGATCTTTTACTTGCCTAACATTTAATAGACAAGGGACTGACGGCTTTACATCCCCTCCGAAGGATGGTATATCACCTACACAGCCCACGCCTAAGGTTGCATAGCTTCCGCGCATACACTGATATACAAGCCGCGGGCTGGAAGATATGTGAGGCGAGGACAAGGTCTTCTTTGAAACGGTCGCCCATCCAAGTACTAACCGCGCCTAACGTTGCTTTACATCGCATATCGAAGTATGTACATAATAGACATTAAAATAAAATTAATTCTTAAAATATTGTCTCAATTACTAGTTGGAGCTTTCCATTCTTCCATTGTACATTATCGGCAATTAGGAAATACATTTCAGAAACAGGCCCTGAAGGTTATGCAACCAACAAGCCTATCAAGTAATACCATGTTCAGAGAACAAACACCAGATGACGCATAGGAAAAAGCTCAAGCACAGTGACATAAACATAGCAGTGACAACAATAATATTCAACATTTGACTGTTCTAATTAAACAATCATCAAAATATCTCAAAATTTTATTGGATCATCAAGTATATGAATTATTTTTGGAAACGTGTCATACTGTGCTATATCTATGCCCCTAGATTTTCAAAAACACTAAAATCATTCAAAAAGTTGTTTAATACAGAGAATGACCTAGGTGTGGTGTAAATATCATAACTTTTCTTTTGACTGTTTATGACAAAGTTCGAAAAGGGCAAATTAAAAACGAAAGCCTTACACCACATTTTAGTAACACTACAGTCTTACGGCTATTCACATCAAAATTATACACGATAGCTCTTTCCTTACAAATTTTATGTATATTGTTAATGCCTAGAAAACTTGACAGAGGTGCACGAGTTATTTATAGAAAAGGGGTCATATTGCATTATTTCTATGCCACTGAGTTTTCAAAAACACATGAAATCACTCTAAAAGTTGTATAATATTGAGCAGTATGTGTGGTACAAATTTCAAAAAGTTCCCTCTGATTATTTGTGAGAAAATCAAAAAAAGGTAAATTAAAAATTAAAGTTTTACACCATGTGTTTTAGTAGAGTTACATACTTACAGTTGTTCGTATCAAAATTTTATAAGACAGCTTTTTCCTTGCAAATTTTATGTACATTGTCAACGTCTAGAAAAATATTGAAAATTGTCAGGGGAGTACGAATTATTTTTAAAAGAGGGATCAAATTGCACTGTTTCTACGCCACTGGACTTTCAAGAACTAATAAAATCACTCTAAAAGTTGAACAATATTGAGCAGTACGTGTGGTATAAATTTCAAAAAGTTCCCTCTGATTGTCTGCGAGAAAATCAAAAAAAGGTAAATTAAAAATGAAAGTTTTACACCATGTGTTTTAGTAGAGTTACAGACTTACAGTTGTTCGTATCAAAATTTTATAAGACAGCTTTTTCCTTGCAAATTTTATGTACATTGTCAACGTCTAGAAAAATATTGAAAATTGTCAGGGGAGTACGACTTATTTTTAAAAGAGGGATCAAATTGCACTGTTTCTACGCCACTGGACTTTCAAGAACTAATGAAATCACACTAAAAGTTGAACAATATTGAGCAGTACGTGTGGTATAAATTTCAAAAAGTTCCCTCTGATTGTCTGTGAGAAAATCAAAAAAAGGTAAATTAAAAATGAAAGTTTTACACCATGTGTTTTAGTAGAGTTACAGACTTACAGTTGTTCGTATCAAAATTTTATAAGACAGCTTTTTCCTTGCAAATTTTATGTACATTGTTAACGTCTAGAAAAATATTGAAAATTGTCAGGGGAGTACGAATTACTTTTAAAAGAGGGATCAAATTGCACTGTTTCTACGCCACTGGACTTTCAAGAACTAATAAAATCACTCTAAAAGTTGAACAATATTGAGCAGTACGTGTGGTATAAATTTCAAAAAGTTCCCTCTGATTGTCTGTGAGAAAATCAAAAAAAGGTAAATTAAAAATGAAAGTTTTACACCATGTGTTTTAGTAGAGTTACATACTTACAGTTGTTCGTATCAAAATTTCATAAGACAGCTTTTTCCTTGCAAATTTTATGTACATTGTCAACGTCTAGAAAAATATTGAAAATTGTCAGGGGAGTACGAATTATTTTTAAAAGAGGGATCAAATTGCACTGTTTCTACGCCACTGGACTTTCAAGAACTAATAAAATCACTCTAAAAGTTGAACAATATTGAGCAGTATGTGTGGTATAAATTTCAAAAAGTTCCCTCTGATTGTCTGCGAGAAAATCAAAAAAAGGTAAATTAAAAATGAAAGTTTTACACCATGTGTTTTAGTAGAGTTACAGACTTACAGTTGTTCGTATCAAAATTTTATAAGACAGCTTTTTCCTTGCAAATTTTATGTACATTGTCAACGTCTAGAAAAATATTGAAAATTGTCAGGGGAGTACGAATTATTTTTAAAAGAGGGATCAAATTGCACTGTTTCTACGCCACTGGACTTTCAAGAACTAATGAAATCACACTAAAAGTTGAACAATATTGAGCAGTACGTGTGGTATAAATTTCAAAAAGTTCCCTCTGATTGTCTGTGAGAAAATCAAAGAAAGGTAAATTAAAAATGAAAGTTTTACACCATGTGTTTTAGTAGAGTTACAGACTTACAGTTGTTCGTATCAAAATTTTATAAGACAGCTTTTTCCTTGTAAATTTTATGTACATTGTTAACGTCTAGAAAAATATTGAAAATTGTCAGGGGAGTACGAATTATTTTTAAAAGAGGGGTCAAATTGCACTGTTTCTACGCCACTGGACTTTCAAGAACTAATAAAATCACTCTAAAAGTTGAACAATATTGAGCAGTACGTGTGGTATAAATTTCAAAAAGTTCCCTCTGATTGTTTGTGAGAAAACCAAAAAAAGGTAAATTAAAAATGAAAGTTTTACACCATGTGTTTTAGTAGAGTTACAGGCTTACAGTTGTTCGTATCAAAATTTTATAAGACAGCTTTTTCCTTGCAAATTTTATGTACGTTGTTAACATCTAGAAAAATATTGAAAATTGTCAGGGGAGTACGAATTATTTTTAAAAGGAGGATCAAATTGCACTGTTTCTATGCCACTGGACTTTCAAGAACTAATAAAATCACTCTAAAAGTTGAACAATATTGAGCAGTACGTGTGGTATAAATTTCAAAAAGTTCCCTCTGATTGTCTGTGAGAAAATCAAAAAAAGATAAATTAAAAATGAAAGTTTTACACCATGTGTTTTGGTAGAGATACAGACTTACAGTTGCTCGTATCAAAATTTTACAAGATAGCTTTTTCTTTGCAAATTTTATGTACATTGTTAACATCTCGATTAACATATAGAAAAATATTGAAAATTGTCAGGGAAGAATGAATTATTTTTAAAAGAGGGGTCATATTGCATATTTCTACGCCTCTCGAATTTCAAAAACTAATGAAATCACTCTAAAAGTTGTATAATATTGAGCAGTACGTGTGGTACAAATTTCATAAATTTTTCTTTGGCTGTTTATGAGAAAATTGAAAAAGTAAACTAAAAAGGACAATTTTACACCACCGTTTTAGTAGTGTTTAAGTAGACTTATGGTCGCTTGCATCAAAATTTTACAAGACAGCTTCTTCCTTGTAAATTTTATGTACATCGTTAATGTCTAGAAAGAAATTGAAAAACTGCCAGGGGTTTATGAATTTATTTCTAAAGGAGGGGTCATATATTGTAACATTTTTACGCCGCTGGATTTTCATAAGCACATGAATTTACTTTAAAAGTTGCTTAATATTGAAAAGTAGATGTGGTATAAATTTCAAAAATGTTCCTTTCATTGTTAATGACAAAATTTGAAAAAGGTAAATCATATACGAGAGTTTTATACCACAAGCTTCAGTCGTGCTACAGTCTTATGGTCTCTGGTATCAAAATTTAACACGACAGTTTTGTAATATCTAAGTTAATCTCATGTACATAGTAAATATCTAATAAAAATTTTGAATATCATCAGTATTCTTGAAAAATTGAACATTTTGTACTACCTATTTATCAAAGGTTGCTTACCTCTAAAAAGTATGTATAATGAAAATTAGACACTTCCCCTCAATATCAAAAGATATTTAACATTGAAAAGTGTGTGTCAAGGACACGGCTTTAGTTAATTATCAAACTTACCTCTATTGGTGTATAGTTAAAAGAGGGATTTCTGACAGCTTTCTCTCCAGAAAATGCATTTTGGTGTCTTTTGGCAGGTGTAAACGGAGCATGAGCTGCCGGCGTGGCTACAGTCATAAAAAACGGCTTGTCGGATGGTTTGTTGTTCAAAAAATTTATACTGAGATTTGCCTAAAGAAAAAATATTGATATAATAAAAGTCAAAGTATGAGGTAAGTATATATGAAATTTTTTTCCAGAAATTACCAACTGATCGGTTAGATAATCATCTCCATGGACCACCCCAGATCCATTCACAGACAGGGTGTAATTGTAATACTTAGAATTTCCCTTCAGCCCAATCCACCAATCGTATCCTACTGGTATATGTTGAATTCCACCAGATTCTTTCGAACCATACTAAAAAAAAAAGAACTAAACTCCTGCTTTTATTTGACCCATACTTTAACAAGAAATACTGAAAATATCAACATATATATATGACACTCTTACACTTACTTGATTTAAATATTTCCCGGCATAAAAAGTTATGTAGTCTCTCTCTCTTTTAAGAAGAGCAGCTATAGAGAACGGCTCCTGGTGCTTTTGCCAACTTTCACTTGAACAGCCACCTGCTATGGAATTATTCACGATGCCCGTGTTGTGGGCGTATTTCCCAGTTAAAATTGTGCCCCGGCTCGGGCAACAAATTGGAGAGTTCACAAACTAAAATGGCTTATACATCGCAATCTTTATATACAATTTCAGTGTTGGTACTTACAGCATTTTCAAAGATCTTTCCTCTGTTAGCAATTAACCTTAACGTGTTCTGCATAGGTACCTGTAATATTAGTTGTTCGATTTAATTGCATGGAATATATTTAATGAACTCTACTACCAATCCATTCAGTATTAAATCTTGATCATCCGTTAGGACTAATACAAAATTTGGGTCGGCTTTGACGTATAAAAAGAAAGAGAGTAGTAACGGCAACTGTGCATTTGGGTACATCTTTTTTTTTAAATCCTAGAATGATGAAATATAAAATTACCTACACTCAAGAAGAAATACAATTAAGTTTTTAAAATATATTGTTGTTAACGGCCTGAAATCGAATTATTCCAATTTTACTGAGTCAACAAATCTAATATTGTCTTGGAGTATTAAAGAAGTTATGGATTGGAAGCAGAGGACACCTTCTGTGTCGGAAGTTCGTTCAAAGAAGATAAATATTTGGTTGTTTATATAATGAACTTGTAGGTTAACATTTACTCACTGACACATATCAACTGAATTACTGCTACCAACATTACGTTGCGTTTAAAAACTATATCGTGGAAGGCGTGTAGATAGGCAATCAATTATATCGGCAATAGTAGAGCTAGATGCATAAGTTTAAAAATAATTAACACAAACCACAAATATTGAAATTATAGGTTGGATGCACGGTACCTAAACATCTCGGGCAAAGAGTAGAGATACTCTTTGTCTTGGGTATAAAGTAGTCTGTGGTATAAATGTTAAACGTTTGCGGACAATCATTTATACCGATCGGTGTATTGCTGGTTGTATAAGGTGAAATTTAATATTTTCTAACAACTAATAATTAGCTCAAAGTATTGTTGGTTGTATGAGACGAAGAATATTTAAAGAGTAGAAAGAGAAATTACAAAACTTATTTAATGAGTCCTTATGTTCCATTCTATTTCTAAATCTGGCTACAAAATTAGTTAATTAATTTCTTTACAATGCAAATAGGTAATGGATTAAAGGTCAGTCTGCTAACGTGCATGCCAATGGCTAAAAGTTTGAAAAATTTATCTACACACCAATCTATGAGCTGCACAGCTGTTTTGGAGAGGACAGACCACAGAGCACAGAGCAGAGTTAAGCTATGTTTTTGCGCATTAGACGCGATAAGCGGTGCCATTCGAGCGAATAAGTCATGACGTCACGCTTAAAGCCACTTGCAGCGGTATCGCGCGGCTTCAGGAGTACACTAGCAAATGACGTCACGCTTCAAGGCGCTTAAAGACATTAGTGTAAGCCGCGAGATCGCAAAAATTTAACTTTAGTCTGTGGGCACCGCTTATCGCATCGGTCGAAGATCGCATCTAATGCGCATTAGATGCGATAAGCGGTGTCATTCGAGCGAATAAGTCATGACGTTACGCTTAAAGGCTCTTGCAGCGGTATCACGCGGCGTCATGAGTATGCTAGAAAATGACGACACGCTTCAAGGCGCTTAAAGACAGTGTTAAGCGGTGAGACCGCAAAAATTTAACTCTAGTAAAACACAACAAACGCAGCAAAGCGCGCAAGGGCTCAAGTTATTGGGAATGAGAGTATTTAATCTGTGAATGAGAGCGAGGAGATAACTGGTGGATTAGAGCAACAAGTGCGTGTATAATCAGAACTAAATTGTATTTGACTTTCATCATGTAAGATAAAGATACAGATAAAGATAAACATCTATAAGGCGTGTTTTATTGTAAGTTCGAATCTACTCTCACGGGTACTTAGTAATCTTAATATTTTTTCGATTTAGAGCCGGTTTATCAATGCAAAGTTAACTCGTTAACTAGAGCAGGATCACGTCAAACAAAATAATAGATACCTATTGTTTCATTTGACAGTTATCCTTCACTTAAGAGTTAACCCTGTATTGACAAACACGGGCCCTTAGTGTAAAATGTCAAAGTTACTACTAACGTTTGTGGAGTTTATAATTTAAATTTGGAGAAACGAAACTTTTAACTGAACTGTAACAGTTCTAACATGAATCAGAATAATAAAAGTACTTTCTTGTAGCTGTTGTTGTTGCAGCAATTGATAATTTTCGAAGGCTGAAGCAATAGTGATTTTTACTGATGATTTAGATCGCCATCTTAAACAGACTTAAACGGATTTCTATATTTAAATAAGTTATTGAAGCGAAGGATTTACACAGCGATGAGTAATAAATAATATGACAAACTAAAACGAAAGCGTATAGTATATAATCTTTGTCGCCCACTCTTTATTTATCATTTAACACATATATGTAAAAGAATTACTATGTGAAGAACAAACTGTAACCTGTGGAGTGCCCCAGGGTACAGTTTTAGGATTTGTGTTATTTACCATCTATCTTAATACTTTGTTTACACTGAATTCTTCTGGAAAATAATATCTTTTGCTGATGATACGGTTATCTTGCATACTGGGCACAGCTGAAAGTAACTTTAATAATGTTATATATATATATATATATATATATATATATATATATATATGTATTTATTTAACGTCGGCCTATTTCCGCTACTGAGGCCTAACACCGAAGCCTGTAGACGAGCTACCTCCAACTAGGAAATTTGCCGAACCTCTTCCCTGAATAAGAGTAGGGATCTTTTACTTGCCTAACATTTAATAGACAAGGGACCGACGGCTTTACATCCCTTCCGAAGGATGGTATATCCCCTATACAACCCTCGCCTAAGGTTGTATAGCTTCCGCGCATACACTGATATACAAGCCGTTGGAAGATGTGCGAGGCGAGGACGCGGTCTTCGTTGGAACGGTCACCCATCCAACTACTAACCGCGACTTACGTTACTTTACATCGCATATCGAAGTATGTACATAGTAAAGACGCACCCACGCTCGCCCCTTACTCAAAGAATGTCTTCGATTGGTTTAGTGCAAATTTGCTAACATTAAATACTAATAAAGCCAAAAAATTATACCTTTTACGTCATACGAGAAATACTTACCTGATGGTATATCTGGCTCAATCAAATATCTTGGTATTTTTATTGATTCACACACTTAAGATGGGATATATAGGTATACGTAAAAAATAATAAGTAAATATAAACACCACAGAAATTAGACAACCCCCAATTCCAGAAGCCAAAGTCTTGTGCGGAAAGGGGTTACGCATTGAAAAAACGCAGACATACAACCATTTCCTCCGACAGTGCCAACTACCAATTGAAATGTCTTTATTGATTATTATATATAAATCATTCCTTAAGCCAAATATTTTATTTATTTTATTGTACAATATTCATCAGTGCCGGAGCCAGGAGTCGAACCCGGTGGTGCGATACCCGTGTGATTAATCGCGATTCCCACCTCGCGCCTTAACCCACGCGGCTATCGACCAGACAAACAATACAGTATTAAAATAAATTGTGAACGTATAATACTAGGAGAAAAAATGACGAACACGTATATACCCAAAACACATAACAGTATATTGATGATCACAGATATTTTGTTTACTTTGGACCAAAATTACTAAACATTTTACCAAAACTCATTTATAAATGTAAAAACAAAACAACTTTGCATGGATCGCTTCCGATTCCATATAATTATTAAATTATCTATATTGTGATTATATCAAAAATCCTTTCTTCTTTTATAGACATACCTTCCTATTAACATTTGTTTAGTTTAGTAGGCACCTAGTTAGAAATTCTTCCGTTTTCAGCCGTGTTTTATCCACATTAGTTTTTTCTGATTTATAGTTTCTTTAGATAGCGAAGCTTTTTTTATATTTCAATCAACTTTTTATACTTACTTCAGTATATTATTGTCTTTTCGGATTTTATGTCTAAAAACTACCTCAAAAACTATTTAGGTATGTGGTATTTAAAATCAACCTAAACCTGGTCTGTTTTTATTAAGTAAATTGTAAATTCCAACATGATTGACGATTTTATGTAAAATATTTTTACAACACTCATTTTCATAACGTCAATTCTGTCTGTGTCGTGTTATCAGACCACTATTTAGTTACTATTTATTTGGTGACTAGGAATCTACTCTTCCTACGATCAAAATCTGTCGTAGGCATAGTATAGCGAAAGTGGAAAAAATAGCGGTCAACAAAACGGCACGGTACAGTTTACTTCCACGAGTAGAAGATTTCTGGAGACAATAAAACACACCTTATATCATTATACATATATTTTTTTCTATGCTTCTACTACCTATATAAAAAATATCCCTTAAACATATAGTACACCTTGATAATATACCTTGAATAAATTAATTAAATTAATCTTCATCATCAGTCTCAAATTTCGTTTCTGAGATATGAGTTATTTCTTTTGACGGATCAGAATCAGAACTGCTGTCTGTTTCAGGTTTGATTGCTGTATGCAGTTGATAATGTGACAGTTGAATCATTTTCTTTTGTTCCTCAGGAATATCGTAGTCATTAATTCGGGGAAATATATGCTTTTGATACCGTTCTTTAAGGCTTTGCCATGTACGGTCTATATGTCCAGAATTTGAAAGGTCTTGCCAGAAGGCCCTTCCTTTCAGTACATAATAGCCTTTTGTTTCGATTATAGCAGTTAGTATAATGGTGTCCTCTTCGTGTGTGTACATAGGCCTGTAGCCAGCCATTTTCACTAAAAGAAAAATTCTAAGCAGTATGTTAGAAGTTTCACCTCCAATATCACTAGACTTACCCTTTAAAGTTAAAAAGAAAATCCTAACTTCACAAGTTGCAAACACGAACGTTGAACGTCGTTCACCAAAGAAAGGATATATTGCTCTTGCTCAAGAATAACGTTGTTCACCCCCACTCTAATTAGATTAGAGCGTTAGTGATGACGTATAAGCGGTCCTCTTCTCGGTGTGATGGTAATTGATTGCGCCACGGGCTCTACGGCTACTTTACGATGGGCACGCCATATTTATGTTTTGGATTCTTTCTATACAAATGTATATGATGACTGTGTTGGAAATAAACCTAGGAACGGTTCATAAAATATCGAGATCTATTTAGTTAAACAAAAAGTATAATAAAACAGCATCCCACAAAAATGCATCTATTTTAAAAAGGACCGGTGGTGCAAACCGCCAGCTCTTATACTTTTTTTACCGATATATGTATTAAAATAAAAAGCTTTTAAAAAAGTTATGGTCAAAAATAATAAATATTTGCCTATCGGATCTCTCTCTCTCTCTCTTGGATATGTCCACGTTATAGCCCAGTAACTTAAGGACTTCACTTCTCAAAAATTTTCAGTAAGCTGAATTTTTGCATACACCTTCATTTAAGCATTGTAAATAATGTGTAAAAAGTCCCCATCGATATCGTATACGCTTCAAAGGTTATACGGGGGGTCAAAAGTCAAAAAATTGTGTTTTTTTAATGTCTTGTTTATATTTGTTCTCACGTTAATATATCGCTTGCTATTGGTCGGACGATAATTTTTGCAGTTACAAAAGTTGTCGATAAAGAAATGCTTTATAAAAAAAGGTTCTTTACATTTTTCACGTAGGAACTGCCGTTTCCAAGTTACACGACAAAGAGTCAACATGATGAAATAGTGCTACAATAGTGATGCATTCGTTTCCCCATCACTTTCGAGGTAGAATGCAAGGCGCGTTCTTTTTTACATGGTTTCCCCAATAGGTCTAATCCATGTTTTAGTCAAAATAGGTGGAAAATCAACTTCTTCGCCCTCTTCTACCTGGAGCAATGATCCCCCTTCTGCGTTTGCTTTAGTGTCGCCATCATCAATTTCCTCAAAAAGGTTTGTTCCTTCGTATTCAAAATCTTGCGGCTAATCCAGACGTACCAGCCGAAACATTGAGACAGGATTGACCATGGCAGTGTCCACAAACAGCAGAGCATGTCAAACCGATTTTTCTGCAACCGCAGTCTGGATTAGACGTATTGGGGAAGTCACGTAAAAAACGTGCCTTGCGTTCTACCTTGAAAGTGGTGGGGAAACGAATGCATCACTATTGCATCACTATTTCTCATGTTGACTCTTTGTACGGTGTATAACGTGGAAATGGTAGCTTCCACGTGGAAAATGTGGGGAACCTTCTTTATAGAGCATTTCCTTATCGACAACTTCTGTAACTGCAAAAATTATTGTCCGACGTTTTGAAAAACAACCACTTGTTTCCTCCTTAAGTTGCTGGGCTATTATGTGCGAATGCAGCATAAAAAATTAAACCTAATACATGAAAATCCTGAGAGGTAAACGTCTGTATGCACTCTGTGGCTTTTGGCTTTGTAGTTAGCAATCCTTGGTGGTTCACATAATCATTCTTTAATCTCCGAATCAAATCAACTCAAGATCACGCAGAACTGCAAAACACAAATATTTTGCAATGAAAATATATGGTCACAAATAGCATGCGATACAGTGAATTTTAACATCCGTTGCCGTATTTAATTTTACCATGCACCTCATAGATTTCTTGCAAAGGTAAAAGGGAACAATCGTTACGTTTTCCTGATTAATACACTCGGTTAATTCCACCACCATGTCTCCGGCTACTGTATTCAGCGTTTTATCCTTGAAACCAGTGTGCCAATATAACCTCAAAAAACATAAGTATAACGTAAGCGTACATACATAACGTTAACTTTATCTCTCCTTAAATAACGTAGACAGTTAACGTTATTAACGTTAACTTATTTCCTAATTCAAACTGCGCATGCGTAGATGTCAAAATAGCGTTACGGTAGTTTACGTTTGGCTGCTCAACAACTCCCTAATCATTTGTAAAACACATCGTTATGCTCGGAACTTCTGTCGTAGCCTCACCAAACGTTACTTTTTGTTAGAGTTTTGTTACTTACATCCTATATGCGCATTTTATTTATAAATACAGAAAATTTGCATGTCTTTGATAAGTACATAAATTGACGACGTGAAAGACAACATTCCTGATTTCAACTATAGCAACAATTTGTTAAACATAACCTCACCTACGGTGCACAAGACATAAACAAAAGATTTGAAAAAACATACGCTGTGGATTATAAAGAAATAAAAATCATTGGGTTGCGCGGTACTGAACTTAACATTTATAAGGTGCTTCCCTTTTGCACAAAACTGAGTCTAAGTGAAATGTGAAGTGAGAATATTAATCTCGGTGAATATGTTACCACAGATCAGATAGTCTATGATAATGGGTGTTTTCTTTCTACCGACAAACTTAGCTAACTTTTAGGTAAGTCTCTTACCTAAACTAAGCAAAAAGTACGATCAAAACTGACCAGAAATTTGGCGCATGAGCATTGATAAGATTGATGACGTTTTCCGTTTGTTTACCAATGGTCACCTTTGAAATCCACTTAGACAAATTCCTAAAGTTTTGGAGGAAATGCTGGTCGGCTTGGCGTAGGCAAGGGGGATGTATTTAACCGAGCTAACCTAAGTTAAAAAAAAGATCAAATAGAACGCCCAACTAAGCTAGACTCCTTAAATTTAGCTCAGATTGTTGGTAGAATGAAAACACCTATTACACAATTGTACAAAAGAAACGATCTTCTCCCAGAGAGTTGGAGTAGACTAGAGATATAACCCTTATATGCCGCTACTTGAATAGACGCTAAAAGTGGTGACGTCACCATCACGCGGTAAAATACGAATTGTGTTCCAAGCCATTTAAGAGCGATCCTTATGTACTGCTGCTATTAGGGTCAAAATTAGGAGCACCTTTCTAAATATGGAGTTATTTTTCGTATTTAACTATTGACACATGTTTTTATATAACTATAACTAATTGATACAAATACTCCACCAGTTAAAAATATTTTAATTTGTTACTCAATAAAAATATTTCAAAACTTAAATATTTTTATTGAGTAAGAAAATTGGAAATATATTTTTATGTGTCTGTATGTTAAGAGGCAATAAGGTTCACAATTAATTCAGTATGGAAACATTGAGGTGGGGATGAAACGTCACACTAATAGCGTCTATTGTTTGGTATACTACATAAATTGAATATATGGAACTGCGGGGAGACGGCGAAACTATTTTCCCATTTTTTTGTCGGATACTGTCGATGCGGTTGTTTCATGTTTTTGCCATTTTCGTAAGTGGGTAAACAAATTTGTCTGGGGGCCAGTTGCCACGCCCACTTTATTACTCTATTCTATTACAACCAATGAAGTAGAGGTCTATCCCCTCTCCACGGTTAGTATAGATACGGTTGGATTAATGGGCGGGGACTGTGACGTTACAGTAGACCTTGGAACGCGCCATATTTGTATCGTTTGTTTGGTCACAGACACGGTTTATCAGATACTCTGTGATTTGGTTGTGCATTATTGTGAACTTGTTTCTTTACTTTTGTGTATTCGGTGTATTTTAAAGACGCTTTAAAAAGACTATTATAAGGAAGTATTGTGGTTTTGTTTTGGGAAGTCGACTTGCCCTAATAAAAAGTAAGTACAAGTATTGTTGGTTCATTCTATATTTGTTGGTTAATTTTTTACTATTATTGTGCAGGTAAATATTGTTTTTTTTAACAGTTATGCCTGGAACAAGGTGTGCCGTGGCTATATGTAACAATAGTTTACAAAAGACTAAGCAAGGAAATTTGGCTGTTTCTTATCATAAATTTCCAAAAGATGACAAATTATGATGTTTCAATAAAGACTTATTATTACTATTTTATTTAATTTTACATAATGCTCAGATAGATATTCGCAGTCAGCAACGTTCGATTACCAAATTTTCACTCATTTCCTATAATAGTCTTAATTAAAAATATCTTTAAATAAATTTAATATATCACCTAATATAAAGTTCGTTCGTACGTGAGCATACTGTATATAACATTTTCCTTATACTTCTTCGTATTTTTGTGTGCTATGCTAATACCTAAAACCTTGGGGTAACGGTAACATATATTTTGCTTTAAAATTATGATAAGATAGGACGATAGCTTACACGCTTTTGTGCTGTTAAAATAAGAAATACAGACTTTTTGTGCAATAACTTAAATATTTTTTGTCCGATTCTAGTGCGTCCCTTTCTTATTAAATCAAATTTGTATAAAATAAATAATGCCTGTTTTTTTGTATTAAAATAAAATAATAATTGCAAGATATATAAGTGGAAGCAATAACGACTTAAGAGACTATTAATGAGGGAGAACGAGACAGCATTATATGCGAGCGTAAACGAGGTCTACTTTGACGTCAATGCACTAAACGTTTTGTGATTGGTAGGGGCGGGCATAATCCAACCGTATGTATATAACCGTGACAACTCTCTGCCTTCTCCATCTCCTGCACACCTAACCTGAATGTCTGTCAATAAAGGTGGTAAGTAATCTATGGGTCTATGGGTGGTAATATTTTGTGACTAAAGAAAATGCTTGTGTTCTAAAAGCTGCTGTAGATTTTTTATTTTTACGAAAGTTTTACACCACGTGTCTTAGAGAGGTGTTACAGACTTACGGTTGCTTGTTTTAAAATATTCCAAGACGGCTTTTTCCTTGAAAATTTTAAATAGAGTAATTTTTAAGATACAATATACATTATACCTATTATCGCTCTCAGTCCGTCATTTGCATGCATAGTGTGTAAAATTTTCAATCATTTTGTTACAAAAGTATATAATTAATATTAACCTCACAATGTATATAGAAACAAATAGCAACAAATAAAGAGTACAGAAATTTATTAAAACTTTTTATTCGATAATAATAGATAATTTAGATACAATAACACTTAAATATTGCTAAAAAGCTAGAAAAAATGGCAGTGCATATCAAACGGAGGTATATAAATTAATAATGTAGTTATTAATTAAATACATTTTTGCAAAGGAATATTTCTAAATGATCTAAAAGTTACACTTAACTTTAGGTGTTTTTCCTTGTCTTGAAAATTATTTTAACTACTCTCTTTGAGAAGAAGGCCACAGAAATATTCAAAAGATCAAATCACAAAGTTCCTTCATGATTGCCTTTAATATGTTCATTTTGTAAGCAATATTGACTTTTTTTTTTATTTTACCAACTTGATGAAATTTGACATGGTTAATTTAGTCACATATACAATCAATGAGCTATATATATTTAACGTGCCCAACATCGTATACTAAAACTGAGAAAGCTATCTCAAATATGGTCCAGCCACTCATTTCTATATCACATTGGTCCTAAAATTGAGCCTTGTGGCATATTACAGGTTTTCGATATGTAGGATAAAGTTACATGCGACACCAATTTCTAAACTTCAAGGAATTCTGGACTTTATCTAATCGTTCTGCTGGTAAAGTTGAATCATCCACCAATATATCCTTTTATTAATTTTATTTCATACGTCAGCAGTTTTTTTATGACATTTTATTAAGCATTCTGTGTCAAAAAAAGCAGAACATTTAAAATCTGTAACAGTACTGACTATATTAACTTGCCAAATTTCACTGAAGTTGACTCAGATACCTCCACATCAAAATAAACAGTAGACTGTAATTGCACAATTCAAGTCACATAAATTAAATAATATAGACAGGGCGGGGAAAAGAACTGAAAATATCAAAAACAGCTTGAACAGAAGTTGTTTGAGAATGCTGGGATATCAGTTTGTTGAAGTCATGTTCCATTACAGAATAATATATACTTACAGAGACTTTGTTTCGCAACATTTACAAATATTTTCTAAGCAATTAAATTTTAAGTTAAGTTCTGTAATGCCTCCTCCAAACATTTATCATTTTGCTGTGTATTTACTGGCAGTGCGGTTTGTATCTTAACCAATATATTCCGTCGGTTCTCTTTCCCCGTGGCCTGTATTAGTAAATATATAAAAATGTAATAATGTATTCACTAACCTATAACTACTTAGAATAATTGATTAATAGAAACTATGAGTCCTAAATTCTACTAAAAAAACAATAATAATCATAAGAAATTATTGTTTTTTTACAAATATACTTGGTTCCCTTTACTATTACTCTTTGAATACTTCATATCACAGAAAAGGTCTTATTGTAAATTTTACAAAAAGCAACAACATTGACTTTTGATTCAAGCCACATCAATAAGTAATATTTAAAGCATTTTTTCTGTTGGTTTTACGTCACAAGGGACTAACGTTAAACTTTTCATTATGTTAACTAGATATTTCTGGAAATAAACAAGTTTCAGAGCTCAGGAAACTCAATAAACATCTTCTATAAATTAAATAGTTATACAGCGTAACGATATATAGCTTGAATATTTATATTTGTTGGGCTGTTCAATTTTAAGCCTGCCTGCAGACATTTGAATAAGGAGTATTTACATTTACATACAAATTCTATGAATTTTTTATTTCTCAAAGTTTTAAGGCCAACTATACAGGGTGTTTTAGTTAACATTCCCACAGACGATATCTCAGAAACTAAAAAATATATTTTTATTCTGTAAACAGTTAATGCCTTCTTCCAGGAAGTACAATTTACTGTTACAACATTTTCACGAGAGATGGCGCTGCAGTTTAAATATATTTTTCGATCAAGGAAAGTTGGAAACATGCCATTTGATTAAGAATTAAATTTTAAGCAAAATTGTTCTTATTCCAAAAAGTCAGATCTGTAGTAGTTTTTGAGACATTTATTTTTATTACCTAACTTTGAAGTGTTGTAATTTTTTTTTTAATTGCTGTAACTTTTTTAATCTCGGTTTTCGGATGTAAATTCTTATGGTAACTTTTTGCCTGCTCTAGGAGAATTATTTATTGGTGAGAAATTTTTTTGTAACAGCACTTCCGATTTGACCGGAAATTTTACTTTAAAGTGAGAAATTTAAATTAAAATAATTGCAAAATTCTTTCTCGACACTTCTATTACTTGGATATATTATTTACATTTCTAATCTTACTTACCACATCACTTGAAAAATAATAAATTGAAAAAGTTGAGCCCCGTCCGAGATTCGATCTCTGAACTCTCACATGGAATGGAATTTTTGCCCTATTAGGTATATGCATATACTTATAGGTATATGGGTATATGGCTGTCTCAAATTACTAGAAACGGACTATACCACGGCTGACAACTGCGCATCTGGTCGGCGCAGAATTTGAATTCTGGGTAGTCTGACTTTGGGTTGCAATTGTTTTCAAATTTCTTCATATTAAATGGCGTGGCGGTGTTTCTGTTGTGTTTAATTTGCACTGTTAAATAGCATATAAACGTTCGTTATTAATTTTAAAGTGAAATGGCTTGTAGCTGGAATATCTGTGAGTGTGGAAATGATTAACGGCGCCGGCTGTCGCCGCTACCCTAACCCCTACATCAACAAATGCAATCCCAAGAAACGATGGTAAGTTTCATTATTATTTGTGTCTTGTAACTCACAAACAACAATTTAGTCGTACTGCGTTACTTTTGTACGAATCCAGGGCCTTCTTACGTTTTTATATGTTTTCAACATTTTTATTACCTACCTAATAAAAACCGTGCGAAGTTTGGATCCCAAATTTGGGCGGTATTATGTCGCCTGTCTGAGGTATATATTTTGGTTACGAGTTAATAACTTGAAAAGGATAAATCTGGATTTTTAAAGAGACGGTTTTAATTTTATTTGGGCCGATTATCTGTAAAAATAATTTGCGCACGCAGTTGATAAAGAAGAAAACATTAGAACAGAAACTTCAAATTCGAATTGTTCTTATTAATTATTAAGCAAAAGCTCTCCCACTAGATAAATTACTAGTTTATTGATAGATCAGGTATATTATGCTTCTGGTTCACATTAGATAGGTAATAGACGTATAAAAGCTAAGCTCAATAAAACTTTCAGCTTCATGGGATCTAGATTTGTTTGAGTAAAAGAAGCAGGTTTCTATATTGAGGAAGCTAAATATTTTCTTAGAAATGATTTATATTTAAAAACTATTTCACCCAAAGTGAAAGCTAGCTATGCTAACTATTGACTTACCGCTAGAGATATGAAATATGTTGCAACACCGATTGCGTTTTTTTTTCTGTAGGTTCTACAAAAATAAATATTCAAGCTAATAAATTTTGGATCACTTATCACCCTCTCTTTCCCCGTGTCCCTCGAAAATTGACATTCATTATAAAACTACAAAAATGCAACTAAATTTGAATTTCTTTAAACGGGAAGTCTGTATCAACTGTGTTTTGTCTGTCTTAAAACATGTTCGATGTTGATGCACTCCAAGACGGCAGCTCCTACCGAACTCCTTCTGGTACTCATAGAAGACACCACTATCCATTTGCTAGCCTTAGGATCGTATTGTTCCACTGCGTTTAGGCTCGACGAGCCGTCGTTGCCTCCGATGGCGTATATGAAGCCGTCTATAGCCACCACCTCATGAGTCGACCTGCAAAATGTCATTAATTAAGCATTGTCACTCAGATTGGAATGTTTAGTTATAAATAAATAAAACCTATAAAAAATGTTTGATGAAACTGCAAATCAGCGACAAAAATGTGCAGATTATGAATATCGATAAACACCCTCTCTCAGCAAGAGAGAGCCACTCCTATGTCATCACTATTGGAATCTGCTCTGGAATCTCAAACACGATCACTTTAATTATTCAAAACTATTATATTCCTAAAAGCCTAAGAAGGCTTATTATTTTAAGAAGTTTTCCAAATTGAATGCATCGTCTTCAAGTGTGTCTCACTTAAAAGTGTTCAGCGTAATAATTCTTTTGTTTTTTGTTCGACTAAAATCGAACTGATCTCAAAAGGTAGAGGTCACCAAGGTCTATTTAAGACCACAATATCACTTTCCATCTTTAAATGCAAGGCCATCTACGGTGCTAAATTATATGAAAAAAATCAAAAAAATCATAGTAGGCATTTTTTAATCTAAAAATCTTATTAACAAAACTTGCTCGCATTTTTAATAAAAATTATTTATTTTCCCTAGACTTATCGGGATACTGGCTTTTGACCTTGTCCCGTAAATCCCGGCTCCGACTCCTTGTTCTGTCTCGGAGCCGTCAGTGTACCAGACTGTTTGTGCTGTTATGGGCGGACCGTTTTTCCAGTCATCCCTGTCTCGTATTATAGTCTGAAAGTTTTTGTTGAAGTGGGCATGCCTAGAATGGGATCTGCCCTCATCTCCGAGTATAACTTCTGGTACTCCGCCCCGTGTTGCTGACTAATTGGTCCAAGAGAACCTCAAGTGCAGCCGTAGGAGCAGTTTTAATGGCCCCTGTGGCGCACAGACAAGCAAGCCTTTGTATGCCACTTAACAGCCTTATTGCTCCCGACTGCACCGTCTTAGTCCACCATACCACTTATCCATAGATTACCCTGGTGTATAATCACAAATTCATTTTGGGATTTAGCCCTCAGTTTTTTCCAAACATTTGCCTACACCTTCCTAGGGCGATTGTTGCCTTCTGTGTGACTTTTTGGATGTGGGAATTCCATGTTAATTTTTGGTCAAAAATGATTCCTAAATATTTTGCCTCACAGGCAAATGGAATTTCCACTCCGTTGAGCCTTAGGAGCTTTAAGTTTTGCAGTGCTCTTCTCCGTGTAAAATGGACGACTGTGTTTTTGTGGGGATTTGTAGAGAGTCCTTCCCTACAACACCATTTGTCGACAACATTTAGGGCTTTTGCGAAAGCTCCGTTATTGTATTCATGAATCGCCCCTTAACAACTATTGCTAGATCATCAGCATATCCTAAGTAATAGAAGCCTTCTGTGGAAAGTTTTTGGAGGAGTTCGTCAACCAGGGTTGCCCACAGTAGTGGAGATAGTACACCTCCCAGGGGGCAGCCTGTGCTCACTTTCGCCTCAATGGAGACCTCACCTAGATTGGATATAATCCTATTATCTAGGGTGGCTTTAATCTAGCGGCAGATCACTGTTGGGACTCCTCTGTTTGATAATGCCCTCATTAGTGAGTGCGTTGTTGTGTTATTAAACGCTCCTTCTATGTCTAGAAATGTTTCCTTGTCCTCTAAGGGCTTTGCTAGTAGTCTGTTTAATTCATCCAGCGCAGGTCTGTCGACCTCCCCGGCTCGTATGCATATTGACGTTCACTCAGGGGATTTTCCTTTAGTAGTTCGTCTCTAATGTACCTATTTATCAGTCTTTCCATCGTTAAGTAGGAAAGAGGAGATGCTTATACTTATAGGCCTATATGACTTGGGCGTTTGGTCCGACAATATACCTATTTTTGGTAGGTAGATAACTTCTGCCATATTTTTGGTACGTATCTCCAGGCCAACCAGGCCCTGAATCGGACAAAAAACAAAAGAATTATTATGCCGTTACACTCTTACGTGAGACACACTGCAGAGTGTAGATGCTACTTTCCACAAATGGTAAAAAAAATTGAAACTACATAAAATCCAGTTTTCCAAGTCACCTTCTGTTGTTCATAGCTGTAATCGGCTCCCAAGCGTGCCTTCTAACGTTAAACCTTTCTCCACTCGACATACACATCGTACCATCGTTTCCTGGAAAAAGACAAGTGATGATGTAGACTTGTCAATAAATTTTTTAGTACATTTTACCTCCTATGCAGTACAAGTTACCATTAAGGGCCGCGACGCCACAACTGCTCCTCCTGGAGGACATCGAGGGGACACCATTCCAAGTGCCCTCCCTAGGGTCGAATCTGCCAGAAATTTTGTAATAATTTTATGTAGCAAAAAACGTCATGAATGCTTACCTTTCCACAGAAGCCTGGTAATTCGTTGAATCAAATCCGCCAAGTGCATATATGCAGTTTTCTGAAATTTTGATTAAGGTACATTAAAATTCAAACTATTTATTTACTGTATAGGGTGTTTCAGTTAACATTCCCACAGCTGATATCTCGGAAACTAAAAAATATATTTTTATTCTGTAAACGGTGATAGATTTCTATGGTTAATACCTTCTTCAGGAAGTACAATTTATTAGTATAACATTATCACCAGAGATGGCGCTGCAGTTTAAATATATTTTTCGATCAAGGAAGGCTTTTGAAACATACCTATGCCATTCGATTAAGTTTTAAGCAAAATGTTTTTATTCCGAAAAGTCTGATCTGCAGTCAATAATAGCACAATTGCAAAAAATAACTGCAGATATTGGTCAGAAAACAACCCAAGATGGATGATTCGAACAAGAAACCAAACTGTGTTCAGCGTAAATGTATGGTGTGGTTTTTTAAATGGTTATATTGTTATGGGCTGCCCTCTAACGGGGAGAGATGTGATTAAGTCCCTGGTCAAAGCGGGGAAACCTGTTATTCTATACATGGCCAGTAGGTGGGGTGGCGCCATCTATGAGCCAATAGGGTTTTCCCAGAAAAAAAAATTATTGCTGAAATACTTAACTCACGTAAAAAAATTATTTATGGCATATTTATTATCTTGTTAATTTTACTAATAGTAACAAAAAAAAACTTGAAGTTTGAAAAATATTGGGTTCTTTTTAAACAGCCATAAATTGGCGCGTTGTGACGTCAATAGCCTGAAATCCAATCACAGAGGTTGTCTCTGTTCAAGATTGTTTATTAATCTTGGTCTCTGTTAACATAACAAAACCTCTATTTATTGACAGCACTCAGCACTTTTCTACTTTACGTAAAATATCAGCGGCACCTTTAACATATCCCTCTTCCACTTGATTCCATTTTGATTGTAGAATTAATAAAACATAAAACATAAACTGATAAAATAATATTTTCACTCCAAACAATACAAACATAAAAATATAAATCTGACGTTTTAGGTTAGTCATCTGATGTGTAATGTCGGTGAAGGTTAAACCTAAACTACAGTACAAAATATTAACGTCCGACGCTTTCACGAATAACTTGTGCGGCATTTATCTGGATTTTGATTGGCCAATATTTACACGCCCGCTGCTTTAGACCAATCACAGTACAAGCATTACAAATTGAAATTCGGAGAAGTTTTAGAGGAAAGCTTTCTTTAACACACAGTTAGAATCTATTACAAACTAATTATATCCATAATCTCATTGGTTTTCCGGCTAGATACGTAATTCTGGCGCGTAAAAATGTCCGTTATAAAAAGCAGTGAAATTATCAGCAAGTTGTTTTAACGATATTTTCTTAGAATTAATTCTTATTAGAAAACTAAATTGTTGTAAATTATTAAAATGTTTTATTATATCATTTCCATGACACAAATTGTTAAATAAAATTAGTGGGAAAACCCTATTGACGAACAATCATCCAGCGCATAGTAGAAAACTCTGTAGGATTCTAGAATGTTATGAAATACGATTCTGGTACATTCTATGGGTGCATATAAAGAGGCGAATCCAGCAGATAGGGGAACAGTTCAGTTCAGTGAAGTATACAGTACAGTTCTAGTATACAGAGAGAGTTTTTAGGTTAGACAAGAGTTGACAAGTTTAAGAAGAAAAGTAAAGTATATAGTGTTTTAAAAGTAGTGAATTTATATTAGATTAAGTTATTATTAGTTGTGTGATTTTTAAGTATTTACTAGTGTAATTTTAGTGATTAATAAAATAGTGGTTAGTAAAGATTCTTGTTGCAAGTTATTTGAACCCACAGAGTGTTTACTGAAGATTGTAAACACGTAACAATATTATAGGTCCGTTTCTATACCATGAAAATTTAACCGGTGTGCGTTATTTAAGATTTTTAAAAATGAGTTACCAAGATTATTTGAATAACACGTTTTCAAGACGCTGGATTGGCACCTCAGGACTGGTTAGTTGGCCCGCCCGTTCTCTGGACTTGACCCCTCTGGACTTTTCTTGTGGGGATATTTAAAATGTCAAGTATATCAAGAGCCAGTAGAAGTTATGGCAGATTTATACAATAAAATCTAAGCTTGCGCTGATGTAATTGATAGATAAATATTATTAAGGACATGTAACGAGGAATTGTTACTCTTTTTGATATATTCAAGCAAGCGGAAGTAATTTCGAGCATCTGTTGTAAATATTGTAGTCAAGATGTATTAATCAAAAATAAAATTATCTTATTTGTTGTTTTTCCATTTAAATTTCTCAATTTAAAGTAATTTCTGGTAAAATCGGAAGTGCTATTAAAAAACATATCCCACCACTAAATAATTCCCTTATAGCAGGCAAAAAAGTTACCAAGAATCTACATCCGAAAACCAAAATTAAAAAGTTACAGCAATTAAAAAATATACAGGGTTACTGGTAATTCAATACATTCCTTTGGAGATGTGATGGGGCATGATCTAAGAAGTAAATTTAGCCCTAACATATATTATGCAAAACTCAATAGTTTTTGAGATATTTAATTTTTTTTGTTTTTCTCAAAAAGTAGATCTTAATGTCCTAAAAGTTAATTTTCGAAAAATCTATTTGACATATTTAAATTTTTTTTACTGGATTACTTGTTTAACATTATAGATATCCGTTTGGAATGAAAAATATCTGGAAACATTTCGATCATGTGAACATTTGAAATAAAAACTTTAAAATTTTTTTTTTTTAAATCAGCTATGAAATTTACCTATTAGGTTTTTTCAAAAAAATATTAACGTAACACGCGTATAAATTATTATAAGAACTGCCTTATTTCAATAGCTATCTAACAAGGTACAAATGTTCAATGTACCCTTAATAGTTCTAAGAAAATACTAGTAAAAATAACACAAGTAGTACGAATTTTATTTTTAGATAAACAGTAAAAAACATTTTAAAAGTAGAGTTTAATTCTTCATTAATTTCAAAGTTGTACTTTATTTTTTATATGTCTTGCTCAAAATGGGAGCCCCTATTCCGTATACAGACACGGCAGCGTCTTCTTATTTCCGTCCTTGTTACTCTGGTTGTTAGATTATGCCTTATGTGTTGGGCAGCATCGACTATCCTTTGTCTAAGGTTTTCTATAGTATTGACTGGTGTGGCATAGACCATCTCCTTCATTAGACCCCGTACGTAATAATCAAGGGGTGTTAAGTCAGGGCTTTGGGCTGGTCAAGGTATTGGGCCCGCTCTTACAATCCAACGGTTAGGGAAACGTTGATCAAGTAACTGTCGAACTGTCAGTCGATAATGTGCTGGACAACCGTCGTTCTGAAACATCATTCGCTGTCTGACGGCGAGAGGAGCATCTTCTAAAATCACCGCCAGATCATTTCTTAAAAAATTTTCATAGATTTCCCCGTTTAAATTTTGAGGAAGAAAGTGTGGCCCTATTAAATAGTGGCCAATGACTCCCATCCACACATTAATAGAAAACTTCATTTGGAAACTAGTTTCACGTGTTAACTTGGGATTTTCCTCTGCCCAATAATGTAGGTTGTGGAAATTTGTTATACCCTCGCGATTAAATTTCGACTCGTCCGTCCATAAAATACTTGTTAAAAAATTTGCACTTTCTGCATCTGAATTTAACATAAAGCGGCAGAATTCCACTCTCCTTCCAGGATCACCTTCCTCCAAGCCTTGGACAGGGGTATAGTGGTAAGGATGACATCCAACTCTACGTATCGTAGACCAACCTAATTAGTTGAAATAGTTGGGTCTTCCTCAAAATACCTCAATATTTCTTCCTCATCATCTGGTTCATAAACGGGAGGAGCACCAGCGTCACTTCTTCTACATTTCACGGAGCCAGTTTCAGCGATATTTCGATATGCCGTACTGAATACACGTGCATTTGGTAAGCGGCGGTTAGAGTACCAAAGACCATATTCTCGGCGAGCTGCAGCAGCGTTGCCGCCACAGTATCCATAGCCAAACAAGATATCAGCGTATTCTGCGTTGGCATACGCGGCCATGGCACAGAAAATACAATAACAACAACTAATAACAACAACTACGAGCAAAATCAAAATCTTCGCTAACTAATTTAACAAGACCAACAAACTTAAGGGACACGGAGATAAGAATGTCAGTTAATGACATATATGCACAAACGTCAAAGTCAAGGACTGACGGACTTAAATGAAAATGAACAATTAGTCGTTTAATAAATTCCGCCACCAGCATTATCTTTACTAATTTTTTATTAGAACTATCAAAGGTACACTAAACATTTCTACCTAGTTAGATGGCTATTGAAATAAGGAAGTTTTTATAATAATTTATACGCGTGCTACATTAGTATTTTTTTGAAAAACCTAATAGGTAAATTTCATAACTGATTTAAAAAAAAAAATTTATAACTTTTTATTTTAAATGTTCACATGATCGAAATGTTTCCGGATATTTTTCATTCCAAACGGATATCTATAATATTGGACAAGTAATCCAGTAAAAAAAAATTTTAAAAATGTCAAGTAGATTTTTCGGAAATTAACTTTTAAGACATTAAGATCTACTTTTTTGAGAAAAACAAAAAAATTGAAATATCTCAAAAACCATTGAGTTTTGCATAATGTATGTTAGGGCTAGAGTTACTCCTTAGCTCATGCCCATCACATCTTCAAAGGAATGTATCGAATTACCAGTAACCCTGTATAACACTTCAAAGTTAGACAATAAAATTAAAATATCTCGAAAACTACTGTAGATCTGACTTTTTGGAATAAGAAAAATTTTACTTAAAATTCCAGTATTAATCGAATGGCATATGCTTCAAATTTTGTTTGATTGAAAAATATTTTTAAACTGCAGCACCATCTCTGGTGATAATGTTATAATAGCAAATCTGTTACCGTTTACAGAATAAAAATACATTTTTTAGTTTCCGGGATGTCGGCTATGGGAATGTTAACTGAAACACCCTGTATACCAAAGTTTACATTATAATTAATTTAGATAGGAAGTACACTTACCCACGACTGCTATTCTGCAATACCTCCTTCTGGTATTCATCGCAGGACAACTGCACCAGACTCCAGTCAGCGGATCGAACCTTTCCATGGAACTTAGGCACGATGCCCCGTCGTATCCCCCGCACACATAAATAAGGCCGTCAAAAGAGCAGATTCCTGTAGGCAAAGAAGTTTATTAACTGGATTGAAGCAAACCATGCCAAACTGTATCATACTGACCTAGGCACGATCTCTTTGTGCCCATCGGCGTTACAGGGCACCACGCGTTAGTCAGAGGGTTGTAACATTCGGCTGTAGCTAAATCTGAGGCTCCGTCATATCTAGAAGTTTAATAATAAAGAAGCTTGCAGTTATTAAGTTTGATAATCTTATAATAGGCAATAATTACTAAGCTATATCCCTGCGCTCTCAATTGATACCGCTTCAAACTTGTCAAAAAAAGTATACATCTCTATATCATGTGCTCTGTATTTATTATAAATTACCTACTCCTTATTATCGTTATTACTGCCTATAGAAAAAAAAGTTGTAAATGAAAGTTGTGTGGTTATGACTGAATTTTGTTAAAATGCTATCAAAAGTACAGTAGCGTGCACATTTCTGGGGATACAAAAAATAATGTATTTTTTAAATTGGGAGAATTGTGCCGATTTATATAACCTACAAAATGGTTTAAAAACATTTGAAATCCATGGCCTACTTTAAGAGTTATGTCGGAAAATATCGAAAATGCGGAAAACGTCTAGGCCAAATATCTCCGTTATTTGAAGAGATACGAGAAAACTTCTAAGGCAAAAATTTTTTGCAAAAAAGTGTTTCAACGAGGTTTTATCTAATTTTTTTCAAAACCGCTGTATTTTGAGATTTACTCTTCAAGCTGTTAAAAAAATTATTTTGAAACTGGAGGAAATGGCGCCATTAAATGGAGTATTTTCCTCCCTTTTCGCCGATATATCACATGCCATATTTATTCATTGGTACTACGTTAGTAATTATAAAAACATTTTTTTAAAACCAATAATTTTTTTTTTAACAAGCATTATACTTGCCGTGGAGAAGTATGATTAAATAAAACGATAAAATAATTCAATAAGTTGTTCAAATCTTTGCTATAATAAAAAATTAATACGATTAAGAAGAATAAAGTAAATTCAGGTAACAAAAGCAAATTAATAATAAAAAGAATATAGCACACAGAACATTAATATTTACCTAATCCTAAAAATAATTTTTAAGATATCATATCAAGTGTTCAAAGTGTCCACCGCGATTTCTTATGCACAATCGAACGCGGCGAGACACTGCATTTAAAACATTACTCGGCATTTCGGAGGTAATTGTAATACATGCCTGTTGAATTCGAGCTTTTAGGTCCTCTACATTTTGCGGTGTCATCGAAAACACCTTGTCTTTAATATACCCCCATAGAAAAAAAATCCATTGAGATTATATCTGGAGAACGAGGGGGCCATCGAATAAATCCATTGGTACCTATCCAATGTTGAGGCAAAATTTCGTCTAAATAATCTAGGCAAATCTGGGAATTGTGGGGAGGAGCTCCATCTTGTTGAAAATATTGAAAGTTGTGTCGATTCTCTAAAGGTAGGTCATCTAAGAATTAAATTCATTTCTCAAAAAGTTTAGGTACCCTTGACCACTGAGGTGACCATCATAAAAATAAGGACCTATTAAATTGGTGCCTAAAATACCTATCCACACATTTATTGAAAAACGATTTTGACACCCAGTCGGTCTATGCCAGTGTGTATTTTCAGAAGTCCATTTGTAATGAATATTGCGATTAAAAAATCCATTATTGGAAAAATTTGCCTCGTCGGACCAAAGTATTTTACTACACATTAATGGATCGGCACGCTTCTTTTTCGACAGCCACCTACAAAAAGTCGTCCCCCTTGGTTTGTCCCCCGCTTGTAAATTGTGAATTTTTTTGGCTTTATAACACCGGTAACCATTTTTCTTTAAAATTTTTCTAGCACTTGTTTTATTTATAAGACAAGCAATTTGAATTTCTCTTAATGATGTTTCCAAATTTTCTGTATTTTTGTATGTTTACCTTATTTACATTATCAGTAACTGTCAAATAATCTGTTACTTCTCCACGGCAGGTATAATGCTTGTTAAAAGAAATTTATTGGTTTTAAAAAAATGTTTTTATAATTACTAACGTAGTACCAATGAATAATATGGCATGTGATATATCGTTGAAAAGGGAGGAAAATACTCTATTTAATGACACCATTTCCCGCCCGTTTCAAAATAATTTTTTTAACAGCCTGAAGAGTAAATCTCAAAATACAGCGGTTTTGAAAAAAATTAGATAAAACCTCGTTGAAACACTCTGTTTCGCAAAAAAATTTCGCCTTAGGATTTTTCTCGTATCTCTTTAAATAACGGAGATATATGGCCTAGACGTTTTCCGCATTTTCGACATTTTCCGCTATAACTCTTAAAGTAGGCCATGGATTTCAAATGTCTTTAAACCATTTTGTAGGTTGTATAAATCGGCACAATTTTCGTAAAAATATTTTTTTTTGTACGACCGATATTAAGTGAGATATTCTCGAGTGCCCTGATAAAATGGACAGCCTGTATATTATTAAATTTTTGGAATGGTCCTTTTTTCCTGATTTCAAAAATATACCATATATTACCTCTACCAGATACCGTTTTTGAGTTATTAAACGTCGAATATCTTATAGTGGGGTCGATCTGGATTTGCAAACGGACTTGTTTTTGTCGATTTTTTTTTGTGATGTTATGAAGTCACGAGGATGTAAAGATAGTAAAAATCAGTGTCTCGGACATAACTCGTTTAGTTTCATTCGGATCGAAAAAAGTGTATATATATTTTTGCCCTGTAGAAGGGCAAGGGAAAAGTTAGTGACTTCGGACCGAGCTCATTTCCAAGGGTAATATCAGTTCTCTTTCAAGATTTTTTACCCCGAAGCTCTAACTTCATTAGGGCCTGCACGCGAGCGTGATACATTTATAAAAACGAGCGCGGCAATTTAGCAGCCGTGCAGCGAGATGCCGGTGGAGGAGCCTAGCGCTCCCACTTCTCTCCCTTCTCTCTCACAAATACACGTTCCACTCCGCTCGCCCGTTTACATGTAAATTCCCCCCCTCCTCATGAATAGTTCAACCGGAAAACCCTGTATATCGTTTGAAAAATGCACTTGCATTTTGGTCGGAAACATTTAAAAACATAGTTACCCTCCCACGACGTATAGGAGCCTCCTTAACCCTGTGACGCCCGATCTAGATCTCCGCCATTGCATCGGCGCTATGGCGGTCCAAGTGTCCATTTTCGGATTGTACACCTCACACTCCGCGTGTATGGCAAACAATGACCCGCCACCTAAAATATAGCTGTTAAAACCTCGTAACTGCATTTTAATTAACTATTTGACTTACCGACAGCGAACAGGTATGGATTCGCGCCCTGAGGCTTCCTCTCCATCGTCCTGGTTGTGGATAGGGCGCACCGCCTCTCGGGCGCCAGGTGATACCTCATGGCCTCCAGCAACAGCTCTCGGCATTCGTTGTTCTCTCTAATTAATTTTTCGTTGTCTACTCTGGTCATCAAAAATTCCCTGTTTACCAAAGGCAAACGAACGTGCTGCATCAGCTATAGAAAATATATTTTGCGTAACTAGGACGAACGATAATGGAAAAATGTCTTACCCTCGCCACGTATTGACTTCGCTCCGCCAAATCATGTTTTACCCAGTTCAGAACAGCCGTAAACACATCTTCCTCTGACGAGATGTTCAGTTGACTGTTCGAAACCAAATCGTTAACCTGAAAGCAATTCCTAAATATGGTACTTCTCTAATGTCTCGCTACTTACTTCATCGAAAGGCAGCAACAAAAACTCCTCTGTCCCGACTACCTGTTGAAAATTCTGCAGGGCATAGATGTGGGACTTGAAATGGAGCTCCTTACACGAGTGGGTGTCTGTAAAAATAATGATTTCATCAAAGGGGCTATTATTGGGCTATACCATCATTCTGAACATCCCGGATTCATAAAAACTTTTTTTTTGTCAAAATGCTAATTCGATTGGAGTATTAGCCAAAAAACTGGGCTACTTACCTGCGAAGCTTCTAATTCCGAGGCAGTTGGTAGGGTGCAGCTGTCTCAGTAAAAAACGACAGCATGCCTCTCGCACCTCGTTCATTTGCAGCAGGCTGCTCGCAGGAAGCAAAACTTGGACGTTGTCAGCTGTTATCGTGATCTGGCCCGTGTATGCATAGTCCAAAAGTAGGTCTATAGCAGCCGGGTCCATATCGTGGATTTCGACTTCGGACAGGCAGTGTTCCTTCATGTCGCCTAAAGAATAATAAATGCTGAGGCTGCTCGTAGGTTTTGGCTCTAATGATTTTGCTGTTAGGAAAACGGTCAAGGAGGGCCAGTAACAAAGCAAAATGCAAAAGTCAGCCTGCCAAAAGCACAAGTATAGTCGAGGCAAGAATTCAAGCGATGCACGTCACGAGTGATCTCATTAAAGAAATTTTAATAATAACATAATTTTTAATCATTAATTACGTTAAAAAGAGTAATTCTTGACATCCAGTTATTAAGCTTTTTTTAGAAATAGGTACAGTTTAATGGGGCTTCATGATTCTTAGCAGTATTGTCTTATTTATCGAATCGATCTGTGACGTGTATCGCTTGAATTCTTGCCTCGACTTTAGTTAAAAATTCCACTACGATAAACATGATTTCTACTTACCATTGAACATGGCAAAAAAATATGGACTAACAGAGGCTAGAACGACCTTATGGGCTTTAAATTTTTCTAATCCTATTTTTAATGTAACATCACAGAGCTACAACAAACATGAATGGTTGGTTTACTGCTAGACTAGTGTCCAGACGTTTGAGTAAGGAAATTTTATTAACTTTGTAGGATGTATAGGATTCGTTTTACATTTTCAGGTATATGTTGGCGTCAATAAAGTGTGCCTAGGTTTGCAAAAGTGAAATCCTCGGTGAAATAAGAAAGGTTGCAGAACTAAAAGCAAAAAAGGCACCTATTTTGATGCTTTTTTAAAATCTCGCATAGGTTTTGTTTCTGCAAAGCTAGGTACAATTTTTAGCGTCAAAATACACTTAAAAGTGTAGAATAATCCTGCTTGGTGAAGTTTTCCTTATTCAGCCAACTTTCTCCGTCTGGAGACTTGCCTATAGAGTTTTAATAGAAATGGGAAAATATGGGTCAATAGTTGCAATAATTTGGTATGCAATTGTTTTGATAAAAAAAATCTGGTGTCTCGTTCGATTCTTTCTCCTAATTCGTCAACATTTTGTGGTCTCGTGCGGTAAATTTTTTCTTTTAAAATTTTCCACAAAAAATCTAAAGGTGTTAGATCTGGCGAACGTGGCGGCCAATGAATAAGAGGGCTATTTCGTCCTATTCATCTGTTTGGAGAATTTTCATTAAACCATCGACGTACATGTAAATCCTGTGTAGCCTGCATCAAGCTAGTTAGTTGTTGAATTTTCTTCGAAATATTGTAGAATAACGTTTGATGAAACATTTTCATTCTTGTTTTGTCCAGTCGTTACCGGACCGATATTCTCAATAACCATTCCACGAGAGTTAGGTAAAAAACGCTTTTAAATATTACCCTAAATCTACAAGTCAACCAAGTTCATCGAATGGTTCACTGTCTGAGGGTTTGTTGATTAAATTATTCAAAAATTTTCCCCATTGGCCAACCACCTTTCCAACTAAATTAATGTTATTATCTATTTCGTATCCTTAGGTTTTTTTAATTGAATTTTCCTCGTCGGTGTAGGACAATAAACACAGAAATTTTACACTATGTCGACGTTTCGATTTATTTTTAAAATCTTCTTCAGGACTAGTGTAAGAATAAGAATATTTTACACTAGTCCTGAAGAAGATTTTAAAAATAAATCGAAACGTCGACATAGTGTAAAATTTCTGTGTTTATTGTCCTACACCGACGAGGAAAATTCAATTAAATCAATAATTACACTCAATTCTGCAAAATTCAGTGCCTCGATACCAATTACCCAAAATAGTACGTCAGAAATAATGATTTGAGGTCGATTTTCGAGAAGTTTTTTCTCCATCAGATTTTATTGGATAGAATGATAGATTTAGGTGTAAATACCAAGAAAATCATAGTAGGCTGGGGCCGTTATCTTTTGAGATGAAAAAATTAATAGCAGGCAACGGCCGGCTGGAATATATAGTTGAGGTCATAAAAAATGAAAAAAAAAAAACTTTGGAACTTGAGATGAAGGGAAGTAGTGAAATGGGGTGCTATTTAAGGGATGAAAACCGTTTTTCGTTATTTGTGGCGAAACGTGACCTCCTAGAGAAAAGTGTTTCATACAAAAGTTGTAGATAATAAAAAAATGAAAAACTTTTGTTCTATATATTTTTCGACATAACCTCAAAGTTTGCGAAAAAATGACGCAAAATCGATTTTTCTGTTTTTATTTTTTTTCTCGCGTGAAAATTATTTAATTTAAATGGAACTTTGTGAAAGTACGTAATTGTTTGCATATAATAAGCATGAATTTTTTCAATTTCTTTTTCAATAAATATTTTTCGAGATTTTACCATTTTTCCGAAAAAACAACTTTATTGATTTTTTTTTTTTGATTTTGATGTTCTACTAGTGCTCATTTTTTTCGTCGAGATGTCTACTTTCAAATGGTACGTCGATGTTAGTGATTTATTGTCATTTAGCAGCTTAAAATTAAGAAAAACCGAAAAAAATTTTTTTCAAATCTCGAATTTGTCGATTTTTTTCATTATTTTCAATTTTTTAGCATATTTATGTTAATAATTCATAATATTTTAATGAAAAAACTTACTTTGGTATAAAATAAATAAGGTTGAATGAATTTCATCACGGAAAGATAGGGAAAACATCATAAAACTTAACATTTACATGGAAATCAATAGTACTTTATTATACAACATACAATTTATTTATATTGGCTACGAATTCTTTACTTTATTTACAAATATTTACTTTATTAATATTGGTTGTGTATAGCTTATAAAAAGAAAAATCAATAAAATGATTGTTAAAATCTAATCAATTTGAGGCATTTTTTGTTGTGGTTGGTTTTCTTCATCGATCAAACTCTCAAATTCTATATTATCTTCAAAATCATTGGCATTTTCAGGCTCTTCAATTTCGATGTCATTATTCTTTGCTGGCTCTTCATCAATATCTTCAGAATCACTTAAATCTACAAATACTTCTCTGTCTCTATTTGAACAGTTCTCAGTGCATGTATTGCATAGATTGGTACATTTTAAGCCGTGTTTTCGGCAGCCACACCTTTGATTATTGCATCCACTTTCACAAGTACAGCTAACGCTTTTTAACAACTTTCCGGGAATTAAGTCGGAACTGTCAGAGATGTATTTCGGCACGAGTCTTCCTACATTTTCGTTCCAGCCCCAGTCCTTTGCTTTTTTGTTGTCCTGATCGTTGTCAAAATTACCCAACCAAGTTTGCAATTGGTAAAAGACTCTATAGGAGTGTTGTGCAGCTGCTTCTTCAGTTGGAGGGAGTTTTTTCAATTTAAAAGTGGATTTGTTTGTAACTTGCTGATACAGCTCAAATCGTAATTGATTTAATGAGTTATAAGTTTTCTTACTTTTGTAAATACTAGCTGTAAGTTGAGATACGATAGTTGTAGCTTCAAGCGTACACATCAAAACAAAACATTATTGTAACATTTAACAATTGTAATTATCATGTATGAATTTACAATAATATTAAAATTGTAAAAGCTACTGACAATGTTAAAGGCTACAAATTAATACTCAACTTACTTTGTTATTATCCAACGGTAGTAAACTATTGTCAATTAACAATTCGTTTAATTTTAATCGAAAATTCAATCACCACGTGCGTTTACAAAGGACGCGTCACAAACTGAAAAAATACTTTTACACAACTAGACGAATAGAGATTTACTACTACAACAGAACGAGCTCTGCTGCTCTTGTGCAGGCTCACTTTGTCCTACCCCCAACCTTCAGTCGTTTTGGGCGGGCATTTCAAATACCTGTATGCTGAGAAATTTCAAATTTTGTAATTTTTTGTTTGTTTGAATACGTAACTGTATTTTTTGGTTTGTATTCAATTTATCGTGGTTTCCAATAACTAAATTCATTCAACTTTAGTTATTTTATACCAAAGTAAGTTTTTTCATTAAAATATTATGAATTATTAACATAAATATGCTAAAAAATTGTAAATAATGAAAAAATCGACAAATTCGAGATTCGAAAAATCCAGAAAAAAATCAATAAAGTTGTTCGCCAAAGATAGGGGTGTTTTTTCGGAAAAATGGTAAAATCTCAAAAAATATTTATTTCCCATAATTGAAAAAATAATAAAAATAATAATAAAAGTTTTAGATTTTTTATTATCTACAACTTCTGTATGAAACACTTTTCTCTAGGAGGTCACGTTTCGCCACAAATCACGAAAAACAGTTTTCATTCCTTAAATAGCACCCCATTTCACTACTTTCCTTCATCTCAAGTTCCAAAGCTTTTTTTCATTGTTTATGACCTCAACTATATATTCCAGCCGGCCGTTGCCTGCTATTAATTTTTTTTTTTTTTGAGCATTAAAAATCCGTAACGGCCCCAGCCTATAGTGCGTACGCACAGTTTTGGCTGGAAGACATATTTAAATGAACTTTTATGCAAAAAAGTGCATTTCTTGCTTTTAACTTAAAGAGTCAATATTCTCAAAAAGTTAATGTCTGGATTGGGATATCCAATAATCGTATAGTGGATCCAGCGTTGTTCCAAGATACATTAAATAGTAAAAGGTTTCTTAATTTCTTGAACACAGATTTTTGGGATTTTATGGAGTACCAAATGAGCAAGAAAACGGACAAGTTATTTTTCAACTAGATGGTGCTTCCATACATTATTCGGTGGTTGTACGAGGATGGCTTAATGGAAATTTTACAAACAGATGGATAGGACGAAGTAGCTCTCTTAATCATTGGCCGCCACGTTCGCCAGATCTAACTCCTTTAGATTTTTTTGTGGGGAATTTTAAAAGAAAAAGTTAGCCTCGCGGAACCACAAAATGTTGACGAATTAAGAGAAAGAATTGAAGGAGAATATAGGGAAATAACACCACAACAATTAATGAGGACTCGTCAAAATTTGACACGACGTTATGAAAAATGCATAAGGTATGAAGGAGGTTATATTAAGAACACAAATATGAAATACTTTGTTAGATTTTTGCGTTATTCCATCAGTTTGTTGGCAGAATTCCGACTTTCTCCAATCATTTGTTTATGTTATTTATTCATTTTAAAATTAGTGTTGACTGTTGTTGTGTTATTTGATGTTGTTCATGGTATTATAAACACTAATTTTTTTACTTTTGTTTCGTTAGATCATAACAGACTTTTGTACAGGTCCAGTCGAAAATTGAAAAACTATCAAATTTGGCGATTGAGTAACAAACACCCTATATGAGAAATCGGGCTAAAGTTTTGCTTAAGACTATTCGAGATAACTGCGAATCGAATACGCTATCCACTTTTCCTACAAAAAAATGCCTAATTTCGGCCCATTTAGGGGACCTTAGTAGGCCTTGAAAATATGAAATTTTTTTTACATGGTCATCGAGTACTATGATCCCCCCTCCTCAAAAAAAAACAGGGTGTTGCGGTATTAAATTTCACACACTGTAGAACAATATACTATTATACTTAGAATTACTCCAGCTACCCGCCCGGTAAGCAATTGTCCGCAGTCATGGCACACGCATATGTGTATTAAAATAGTTGAACTAATAACACTTGCATGCAACGCAAACAATTAGCAGTACCCCGTAAACTATTTACTACCGCTAACGCTATTACTAATAAGTACCTTTTATCAAATTGATCTAGATTATGTAGTTAGTCGAATTGCCGCTGAGATGGAGGGAAGTTCAAAAAGTCTACGACCTTTTGTAATAGTAATATTAACTAAACCAACAATAAATTCATAATTTCAATTAAGTATATTGTTTGCGGGGGCCGGGATGATGTCATTTTAGCGAAAAAAAAATTACGAATTACCACTTTACTCTGGATAATAATTGTGCACAAAGAGTACTGATATCCTGCACGTGGTTTTGCCTGTCTCGGTTTTAATATACACGGCTACTCGAAAGGACTTCGGGTTCGCAATATTTTCTTATCAATCAAGTGGTGGAGTAAACAATTTAAGAAAAATCTGAAGTTGCATTTAGAATTCCGAGAAAAATTAATATTTAACTGTTAAGAGGGTCAGAAATTGTTCAGACCTGTCACTACCAATTTCAATGAACATTCTGAACTAGTAGGCGACTGACTCCAAATAATCCCACAGGAAAAATCTAGATGATTCAGATCTGGCAATTTAGGTAGCACGACTATCCAGTGGGTAGGATATCCCTGATCCAAATATTCTCATGCAACTAACCTGAAGTGAGGAGGGACACCGTCATGCATAAATCACATTCTCTGTCTATTCTTTATCGAGGCATTTTCCAAGAGAAACTACAAAATTTCGCTCTATCGGATACCGTTAAGCCTTGGTGGAAGAAAATGATGATCGATTAAATAGTCTTCAATATATCCGTTGGAATAACGCATGCGTTTATGGAAAATTCATTATTCCAATTCAAGATCCCTCAGTTTTGAAATTATATTTGACCACTAAGGAAATGGTTTGGCGTTTCCTATCATCCGGTATGGCTCCGGCCTAGGCCAGGCAATTTCCCTCCCGACACTTTATTTGCACAGCCAGCGATGGGCCCCAATTAAACATATTTATTTAACAAAATTAGCATGGCATGCATTAAAGTTACACGAGAAGGACGTCTAAATTTTATTAACGATTATCTGACCCAGTTTCTGCAATAAGAGATTTACTGCCGATCTATTTCCAGATGTTATACAACGCGATTTTACCTTAAGTGTTCCCTTAACAACACTAAAATCTAATAGAATGTTTATTACCGTTTTATATTTAAATTGGAACAGGCAAACCACCGAGGCCGGTCCGGCTGAGCGGGCTAGGAAGTGGGAAAAAGATATCAATATCAATGTGGTTGACAGCCGGCGACAGATTAGGCTGAGTGGCCTTTTTGCGCTGATCAATATGTCAGAGAAAAAAAATTTCATTTAAGCGGTCCTAACATAACATTTAGATGATGGAATTGGGCAATTTGTTTTGATTTTTAGACCAATACCAATTCCAAGAATAAACATGTCCATTTGTCAGTTATGCAAGTAGTGTCAGACTGGGGCCAAGGAAGCCCACCGGGCAAACTGCTCAGGGGACGCATATAATGTTTTTTGGTTTAATTTAGTTTAGTATACAAGGTGACCATTAATAATAGGCCATAGTTCAGGGGTAGATTCTTTGAGCCAAGATATGAGGATATAACCAAATATGCTTTAGTAAAATGTTGCTGTGGAAAAAGATACAGGGTGCCAAAGTTCAAATTATTTTTTCGTTTTTTTGCAATAACTCAACAGCCTCTTGACTGATCTTCACCAAATTTGCTAGAGGAACTTTTTTATTCTAAGAAACAATAATTCATGTATTACATCACGTTAAATCATAGAGGGCGCCGCAGGACCTCTATCTGATGATGATTATTTTAAATTTTTTTCTTTGACGAAACGTTGTGGTACTTCTGAGGAGAAAATCTGACGAGGGCGTCATTTCCACGTATAAAAGGTACACTTGTTAGAACTTGATAACTCCAACCGCTTTTGAGGAAAGTGCCGTTAAACATTTCAATAGCTTTTGAAAGACAAATTGAAATTTAATGAAGCAAAGTGTATTTAGTGAAAAGTGTGCTTTGGTTACGTTTAGTTCTGTCATTTACGTCATTTAATCATTTTATTTTGTTCTTGTGTTCCTCGAGCTAATTTCTTTAACTTCTTTACTCACAATGCATAGACATAATAATTTTTCAAATAGGGAAATGAGAGAGATATGATATGTGTTTACGCACAAAATAATTTTAGCGGACGTGCTGCAGCGCGGAGATACTACAATATCCAAATAGAATACAGCAAGACCATAAGATTTTCAAAAATCTGTTTCGTCGTTTGGGAGAAACGGGTTCATTTCGCCATAAAAACGATGTAGGATGACCGAAATGAATTACTCCAGATCAAGAACTAGAAATTTTAGTTCGTGTGGATGAAGATCCTCAAGTCAGCTGAAGTCGTTTAGCAGCGGCAACAGGGGTGAGTAAACAATCTTCCTAATAGTCTTACGTAAAGAACGCTTCTACCCATATCATCTCACTCCTAGGCTACAATTTTGTCAATTTGTTCTAAATAAACACAAGAGGGATCGAAAATTTGTTAAGAACACTTCGTTTACTGACGAAGCAACTTTTACTCGCCGAGGCGTTTTTAACTAGAGAAATACCCATTATTGGGATTTCCTCCAGGACAAGGACTATCGTGTCTCAAATCGTGCCGGAAACCCCCACCGAGCTGAAGCCCATCATATTGCAGCAGTGTGCCAACATTTTTCTAAACCACTTTTGTTCAAAGAACTTCCAAAGCACCGACCAAAGATTCGTCGAAATGGTCGAGAATTTCGACGAGATTTTCTACGAAGTCAACCAGGGCTATGCTGCAGATTTTTTGCCTATCCTACTGCTTCTGCATTAGAACAATTTGGACAAGATGAACTTGCTGGCTCACAAAATACGTGAATTCATCGAGGACGTTGTTATCGAGAGTCGATTCGAACCTAGCGACTACGTGGAAAGTCTGATAAAGTACGTGAAGTCCGGAGATGGTCCCGAGCTACCCTGGGACACAGCGCTGTTTACTTTGGAAGACATTGTAGGGGGCCACTCCGCCGTAGGTAATTTCTTGGTGAAGGTTTTCGGGTTCCTAGTCAACGAACCTGAAGTTCAAAGGAAGATGCAGGCGGAGATAGACCAAGTTGTTGGTGATCGGGAGTTGACTATAAGCGACAGAGCGGCAATGCCTTACACAGAGGCTGCTATATTCGAGGCTATCCGGCTAATTGCCTCCCCTATTGTCCCAAGAGTTGCCAATCAAGACAGCTCGATCGATGGTAAGTGTTTTTTGATATATTAGTTCAAGCTCTTTCATCTTCAATGATTCCTAAAATGACTGAACACTTTAGGTAGAAAAATGTTTTCTCTGGCGACTTTCGTCAATTATCCATTGGTACCAGTACGTAAATTCCATCGTAATGCATAGTGAATGTCAAAGGGAATATATCTTAAAAAGAATTTGTAGAATTGTTTTTTTTATGCCTTTAAGGCTCAAGACCATACAGCCAACCACAATCCAACAAAATATCTAATGTAAACGATTATACAAAACGAATGATGCACGAGAGTCACACGATTCTAGAATTGTATAAATTTTTATATAAAAATCAGTTAACGTCACATTTTTCCGTAATAAATATTTTTTAAATAATTTCCAGTTAACATACAAACAAAATTTTGTAAATACCAGTTACCAGGCATCTGCATGATGCTTTTTAAACATTTTCACTTCCTAAACATATACAAGGTGGCCAAAAATAATTTTTAAATTTAAAACTTTTTGAATTTAATTTTCTCGAAATTTCCAATTGGAACACTGTATATTTCTCGACCGTTTTTGAGTTATTAAACGTCGAATATCTTAGTTAAAGTAGTTACTGTAGATATGGAAAAGTTAACATTATTAAAGTGAGCTATGAAAATAATAACATCTATTATGTTTGATAAGTGACATTTCTTTAATGAAATAATCAAAATGGTTTACAATGTGGAAGAAAAAACCAAATATTTATGCAAAATAAATATCAAAGATTTATTTGGGAAACTGAAATATAAATGATAACTCATAAAAGATGTTCAATATGTCCACCATTATTGTCAATGCATAATTAATAACGTCTTTTTATATTTATAATTGCACCAGAAATGGCTTCATTATTTACATTCAGATTGTTTATTTCAAGTTGAATCCTGTTTTCAGTGACTAATATTATTATTGACAATGTCCTTTAGAAATCTCCCAAAAAATTAATCCATAGGGGTCAAATGCGGAGTGTTAGGTTGCTATTTAATAGGTCCATTATTGCCTATCCATATCGGGAATACATTATTCAAACGGTCTCGAACGGGTAGGATACTATGAGGAGTTGCCCCATCCTGCATCCAAATCATATCAAGTTCGGCTTCTGAAAAATTTTGCAAAAGAATATTTTTTGCTATCTTTTTTTTATGCTTGTTTTCTCACGACCTTCGATTTTTCCTATTAAAAACTCCTGCTGTAGAAAAGGATGATTGATGAGTCCATAATATTATATTATATTGTCCTCGTAATAAGTACTTAAATTGTTATTATTATATAAATTATTACCTTTAAATTTAAAATAATTGTCTAAACAATCTTTTGATTTATGTATTTTATGTCAATACCATGAAAATAATCCAATAGTTGATAAGAAACTGAGAAAGAGTTTACGCTGTTATTATTTTGTTTCCCTTACGTTTGTACTTTTTAAAAGCTTTTATTTAACTTGCAATGTATGGTTAAAGTGCCCGTCGGGAAAAATTTTGCTGATACATACTCTCTCCAAACTTCGTGTATGGCTTCATTGGACCTAGTCTGACAGCATTTTCCTCTATCATTTTTTGGTTGTTGGGGCGTTTTCCCGCTAGATTTTCCGAAACATGTCATTTTGACGACATATAAAAAATGTATAGCTTAAAAATGTGAATTGAAACGTGAAAAAATAATTGTCTGACAATAAATGTGGGTCACTGGGCGTGTCCGTTATCTCGAACATGTCGGAAAAAGACTATAAGAAAATGTATTAATAACCAGCTGATTTTCGCTGTATTAATTTATTAAAACATACAAAAACAAGTTTTCGTATTGTCTGACGAAAATTATTTTCCGATTTCCCAGTCTGATGCGTCAAAGTTGTCGGTTTCACGACAGCAAAAAATTTATTCATAACATTTTTTACAAATCTTTTTGATTTTTAAATAAAATTTATAATACGATTAAAAAATTGTCTGACGATGAAATAAAGCCTTTTAGCTGGAAATGTTAAATAAAAGGTTTTTCTATGTGGTTGTCAAGCTACGCTTGGATGTTACATTCATATGTATATATTGAGGCTATATTTATAAATAATAAGCTGATTTTTTTCAATATAGCTTAATAAAAATAAATCAAATCCAATTTTTTAACTGTCTGACAAAAGGTGTTTTCCAGTTTTTCAGTCTGACGCCTGGAAAATACAATTTTTTAATGTTGTAATTTCCTTCAAATTGTCATGATTATCTCATACTAATCATTGAAAAATCATTTTTACGATGTCAATAAGAATAAGAAAATAATTTTTTATAATAATTATTTTATAATAATTGTTCTATAGTACTTGAAATTATTTTATTTTATACCTTTTTTAAATGTTTTTTACAATAAAATAAATCGTATAATTTAATAAAGTGCGGACTGAACAAAATTTTTTGGGCGATGCCAGGAAAATTAGTTTTTCAATTTTGGAAATATATCGTTTTTCTGCTGCAGAAATTCGTTTTTCATGTAATAGGATAATTTTTAGCATCGCCCTAAAAAATTTTTTGGTGCATAATGTTTATTTTTTTTTATTCCCTGCATACTTCATATATTTTTGATGCAAAATTGCACACTTTAATTGAGTTCATATATTTACCGAAAATGGATTAATTGTTTTTTCATTTATAAAAGGTACTTTGTTACAACTAATATTGTAAAGTGTTATCTTATAGCTTGTTTCAAGACCTTTAATTTGGGCCCTGGATGAAAATTTTTGGACTAGTAGTACCGGAGATGTAGCGATTTTAAACGTACTAAAAGACAATTTTTCGCTACTTTTTTCTACAAAAAGTTTTACGTATTTTTCAATATCATCGAACTTAAAACTTGGGTAAGTCGAATTCAGATAGTCTAAAAGAGTTCAAAAAATTCAAAATAAAGATTATAAAATAAGTAAGTTGAAATACCGTATCTTTTTTAACCGTCTTCTTATCTCGACTAAACGAAATTTCATTTTTTTATCGCCCTAACTTCGACGGCCGCTATTGGAAAATTATGTTTTTTCGTCAGACTCTCGTTATGCCCCACTGTATTTGTCAGACACTTATACCACAAATTAAATACCTATTTTCTGCATATAATTTTCCAATGTCTGAAGGTTATGAATACATTTTTTGCTGTCATGAAACCGACAACTTTGACGCGTCAGACTGGGTAATCGGAAAATAATTTTCGTCAGACAATACGAAAACATGTTTTTTGTATGTTTTAATAAATTAATACAGCGAAAATCAGCTGGTTATTAATAAATTTTCTTATAGTCGTTTTTCCGACATGTTCGAGATAGCAGACACGCCCAATGACCCACATTTATTGTCAGACAATTCAGCTATTCTACCTGGAAAAATAATAGTATATATACATTTTTTATATGCCGTCAAAATGACATGTTTCGGAAATTCTAGCGGGAAAACGCCCCAAAAACAAAAAAATGATAGAGGAAAATGCTGTCAGACTAGGTCCAATGAAGCCATACACGAAGTTTGCAGAGAGTATGTATCAGCAAAATTTTTTCCGACGGGCACCTTAACTAGTATGTTTGTCAGTTGGTTTAGGGCAAGTCTTGCAATCAAAGTTTCGATTAGTTCTAATTAAGCTAGAGATTTGAAATTTTGCACGTGTATAAGTCCGGTGACAATACACTTTAACATTTTTATATAAGAAAAAACAAGATGGCGGCTCAAAATTGATATCTGGGTGTTTTCGAGATCGCCAATTATGAATTCTTGGTAAAAATTTAGAAATTCAAAATGGCGGCGCCAATATGGCGGACGACTTTTGTCATTAATGGTCCAAATCGATTAAAATCGATATCTGGGGGTTTTCGGGTTCGGCGATTACGAATTTCTAGTCAAAAATTTAGTTCAAGATGGCGGACGACTTTACCGTTTATTATCTGATTCGTCTCAAATTCGATATCTGGGGATTACAGCATATCAAGAGACTAAAAAGTAAAAAATAAAATAAAAAAAAGTATTTTTAAAAAAGAGCTTTTATTTAAAAAATGCTCTAAAAAGTAGAAAGTAAACTTTGAAGTAAATCAAACCCATCTTTTTGTTACATTATATAATTTTTTTATGAAGCTTGTTGCGAGATTTTTCTGTGTAAAGGAGATTGCTCGCGACAAGCTTTTATATCATAAATGTTTTTTTAATTTTTTTTTCAATAAATACCCTTTGTTTCATTAAATTTGAATTTGTCTGTCAAAAAATTATTGAAATATTTAACGGCACTTTCCTCGAAAACGGTTGGAGTTATCAAGTTCCACCAAGTGTACCTTTTATACGTGGAAATGATGTCCTCATAGGATTTTCTGGTCAGAAGTACCACAACGTTTCGTAAAAAAAAATATGAAAAAAATTCATCATCAGATAGAGGTCCTGCGGCGCCCTCTATGATCTAACGTGATATATAATACATAAATTATTGTTTCTTAGAATAATAAAAGTTCCTCTAGCAAATTTGGTGAAGATCAGTCAAGAGGCTGTTGAGTTATTGCAAGAAAACGAAAAAATTTGAACTTTGACACTGTACCTTTTTCCACAGCAACATTTTACTAAAGCATATTTGGTTATATCCTCACATTTTGGCCCAAAGAATCTATCCCTGAACTATGGCCTATTATTAATTGTCTCCCTGTATAATGAATAACCCTGTACTAACATGTACGATTAAAATCAGTTACTGAACACCTTTAGAAAATAATATTAAAATACTAAATTATGTTTTGATGAAATAAAGGCAGACAAAGACAAATAATTTATTGAGTAACAATTCAGAACGCGTATATTAGAAAAAGAAAAGAAGAAGAAAAATATTTAACAAAATTAACTGAAATTATAGATTTTCAAAGTTAACATCTCCAGCGTTAATGAACGTTTCGTTTGGGAACACATTAATATGTTTTTTATTGATCATATTCGGGTTATGATATTTAAAACGTTATCCTAACCTTTATAAGACGCCATATTTAGTATAAATTCGATTGAAAGAGACATTTCCTCTGGTGATAGTTTTACTAAACCGAAATTCAAGAATATAAAATAACTCTTTATTTAAGCTGATCGAAATTCCATGTTGATATCAGTACTAAGTAAATAATTAATAAAAATGTATATTATCTTTTTTCAATGACACCAAAAATGCTAGTTTTCTACAAACTATTCTAACTCGAACATACCAAAGTATAAACGTCGAATTTGAAAAAAAATCTCGCTTTACCTGACCATGCTGCCTCATCCTATGTATATTTGTCAAAGCTTGATGACTGTGCCCAGTGGTTTTTAAACAGTATCCCTTCTGAGTAAATAAAGGAGAGTCGCACACCTCATTAGTGGGTGTTTGTGTGGAAGCTTCAAAAACTATACTCGTCGTAGGCGAGGTCTTCTCTTCGGCGGTACTTTCCGATTCGATACTATTACTCATTTTATACCTGCAATCAGAGCGTGTGTTATACCAGGTGATTTTTTTAACCGGAAACTTTCAAATATCTCGAATAATATCAGAATTTAATAAAAAAAATAAAATTGGTTCAAATGTGCTTCTAGAGGGCAGAATATTTAAACATAATTTTTCAGTCACAAACTCCTCTATAAAAGCCTTATTTTACTATAAGGAACGTAACCAAACTGCAACCAACAACTACTCTCCGGGCTATGTGCCCCGCCGAGCGCTGAATTACAAGTTACAAGCCTGGCGCGTTAAGTGTAATAATTGCATATTACCAACAGAATGTTAATGCTACGATTGCAACAAACACCAGCCGAAAGATTGATCCTACTTAAAGGAGCTCTCGTGCCAGCCGTCCCACACCACTTGCAGACTGCAGTTTTGAACTGCACTGACGAGAGCCAACAGTTCGAAACTGCAGTAATATCAACTGTGAGAATATTAACTGAAACGCCCTGTATATTCAAAAATAACTTCCGGCTGCAGGCTGTCCTAACTGCTTTACCTATTTTTTAAATCCAACTTGTACAATTCGAGATAATGAATCTATACGCATTTTCCCCTCTCTCTCTGTATATAAAGTGCAATAAATCTTATAAAAGAATTTTTATGGAAAACGCAGTTTTCATTTCGCCCACCCCGACTTTATTTGGCATTTCTTCGACGTAAACAGATTTACAACCTTGGGGTTGTTACTCCCCTGCGTACAATATTCCATTCATATTTATTTTAATAAGTAAATAATCGATGAAAGGTTACGGGCGATGGCAAAAACCGTTATTACATAGTAATGTCAACGATCCCCGGTCCGTGACGAAACAAAAACAAATTATTTTAGGAAATAAAGCCGATGCAAAGGAAAAAAATTGACCCTGGGACGTTGCGGAACGTGCTGTGGTTAATCGCAAGGAGAGGTCGTTAACTTTTCGTCTGTTTCGCTTTTTTTATTATTCCCAATCCAGTCGGATTGCTTAGCACGAGCGTGAAGTTTTATGAATTGCAACCCCTTTATTGCCGGTGCTTATTTTGGATTACTTACAGGATCCGAGTGACCCATATTCAGCGAAAATGTAGCCTAACAAAATTACACGGGGATTTGAATAGTAGTCGAATTTTACATTTTAAGTTGTATTCGGACATGACCGGCGGGTTAGTTAACATTATGCTCAAATATAAATAACACCACCACAGAAATTAGAAATTAGGAATTAGAAATTATGTTCATGTAGTTCTTTTTTACATGGTGCCACTTAAGTACACAGTCTATAACTATTTTACTCTTATTGGTCAAATATGTATTCGCATTCGGCAACGCCCGACCGCACCGTTTAATCATTTTGTAACAGTCTTAAAAACACTTGCGCTTGATTTTTGTTGTTGCTTTTTTGTATTACTTCATTTTACGCAGACATATCTGTACCATTCAAAGAAAACATAGTTGTTCCAATTTATAAAATTGGTAACAAAAATTACATGACAAACCTCCGTCCAATATCGTTGTTAAATAATGTTGCAAAAGTTTTTGACAAATGTCTGAACCATAGGCTTCGTTCATATCTTGAGAAAAATAAAGTACTCTCAAAAATCGGTATGGATTCCAAAGAAATTTAAGCACAGAAGATCCTCTCCAATTAGTAACAGATAAACTTACAACAAACTTTGAAAAGAACGAAAAAGCATGGCTATCTTTTTGGATCTACAAAAAATCTTCGATAGGGTGTCACATTGCCAGTCACTGGACAAACTAAACAAGATGGGAATTAGAAGTATTGCCCACAACTTATTCAGACAGTATCTGTCTAATAAACCCCAGCATCTAAAAATTGGCAATGCTCTTAGCACTAAGAAAATAATAAGAACTGGAGTCCCACAGGGAACAGTCTTAGGTCCTACGTTATGCCTGCTGTTTATCAACGATTTATTGGACAAAAACTTTGGATGCAACATCATATTATATGCAGATGACACTGTACTGATATGTTCTGAAGAGGCCTGGAACTTAGCGCTACAAAAGGCGGCTGAGGCAGTTAGTAAAGTCAAAAACTGGCTAGACACAAATCTGTTAAAAATAAACATAGCAAAGACTAAATGTATGGCCTTTTCTCCATTTCTCCCACGAAGGCAGGACTGCCCCAAACGGTGAAACCTATTCATATAAATAGATAAACGAATAGTTACATTCTAAACACAACTACTGTCAAATACCTCGGCGTTATTTTCGATAATCACCTAAAATGGGATAACCATATTAAATATTTAAACGAGAAGCTAAGAAAACTTATATATACATTCTATAACCTGAAAAATATACTAAATAGAAAGACACTCTTAGTTACATATAACAGCCTAGCGGAATCCCTAATTAGGTATGATATTAGCGCATATGAAACTTCAAAATACAACAAAACAATCTGTCAGAAACAAATCAATTTCAATGAAATGAAATTATACTACTACTACTACTACCTGAATACATTATAGTTCATAAAGAAAAGAAATTCAAAAGGACGTTAAAAGTATATAACAGACAATTATACTACACTTCGCCAACTATTATGGCCTAATAATAAAACAAATCCTTCCCTCGTTAACTACCAACTCTTGTTAACTAACCATTAAATTTAAATGCAATGGATTATATATTCTCCTTGTCTTCCTCTGTCTAATTATTTCACTTGATATCATATATCACATCACATCACACCATATCATATATCATATATCGTATCATATATCGTATCATATATCATATATCATATCATATATCATATCATATCATATATCATATCATATATCATATATCATATCATATATCATATATCATATCATATATCATATCATATATCATATCATATATCATATCATATATCATATCATATATCATATCATATATCATATCATATATCATATCATATATCATATCATATATCATATCATATATCATATCATATATCATATCATATATCATATCATATATCATATCATATATCATATCATATATCATATCATATATCATATCATATATCATATCATATATCATATCATATATCATATCATATATCATATCATATATCATATCATATATCATATCATATATCATATCATATATCATATCACATATCATATCACATATCATATCACATATCATATCATATATCATATCATATATCATATCATATATCATATATCATATCATATATCATAACATATATCATATCATATATCATATCATATATCATATCATATATCATATCATATATCATATTATAGCTACAAACCTATAAATCGTAATATTTCTAGAAAATGCAACGAATATTAACGTATGAACAGAATTTTAAATACTGCTAGACACAACATGAGGTCCCCTCAGGTGTCATAACACATAATGTTAATGGAATTGTAAAATTAATAACAAATATTATATTAACTATATAATTACACAAAATGTACAACTTGCAAAAATGTTGCAGTAGTAAATAAATAAATAATAAATAAATATTTAAAGAGCAATAAACAACAAATCCAAATTTCATTGCTCCATATTTTAAATTTTGGTACTGGAATATAGTTCCTCGATTAATGTTACACAAAAAATGTTTTCGTTAAACGTAGTAGAACTAATATATGACTCCTCTGATTTACTATATTTATGGTGGCGTTCTACAAGGATCTGCTTTGGGCCTCTATTTTTCATTATTATGGTCGGCTGTTTCGATGTGGCTTTCAGTTTTTATCATTCCCTGATGATGCTACCATGGATAGCAAAACACACGTCGAGGGGAATATTCGCTCGTAGTATTCAATTTTTCGGTGTTCTCAAATGAATGTTTAACAACTATGGTCGTTTATCAAAACCAAAGAGACCTCAAAAAATTTCTTTAGTTTTATTTTATTTATTTATTTTTTTGGACTCGATGAGCTCTACTTGACCATTTTTTTTAAAAATTTATTTTCATATTTTCAAGGCCTACTAAGGTCCCCTAAATGGGTCGAAATTTCAAGATCGAGTATTAAGCATTTCTTTATTGGAAAAGTGGATAGCGTATTCGTTAAGCAGTTACCTCAAATAGTCTTATGCAAGAAAGCTCGATACCTCATATAGGGCGTTTGTTACTCAATCGCCAAATTTGAAAATTTGTAAATGATTTTTTTTTAAATGGTCAAATGCTCATTAAGTACTGCCCCAAAAAAAATTATAATAAATCGGGTGTTGCTGTATTAAATAACACACTGTATATCTGAAATCGGCAACTCCCGACATCAAGTTTCACCTGACATTGCTTCAAAATTGATTGCACTGAAACATTAATACGCAGTTCTCGAATAAAATCGATTTGTTCTCTACCAAACAACCTTTTTAGATTTAAAAATATTGATAGTGACATGTTTCTAAAAAAGTGAATATTTTCTCCCCCGTTTTTCCTCGCATCTAAAGGTTTACTGTGCTTAATTGAAGCTACAGAGATCTGTTCACGTTATAGAAAATATACAGGGCATTCCAATTTACAAACAATAACAGTTGCATCCATCAATTGGTTATCGTAAACAGCGTAAACTTAAAAAATAGCTAGAAATTAGATGCACACAAAGAAAATAATAAAATGTACGATTTACGTCCTAATGCATTGTCCTTGTGAGGCAGAATTTTTGACAAATATTAAAAATAAAACTCAACGTTTTCAACAAACCCTCGAACAGATCTTACGCTGAAAAGTACGTAAGATTATTTATTACCGAGTTTCTTACACATAAAAATATCTGTAAGGCAAACATTTCTGAATATTATCCTTTGTCCTGCAGATCACATTCCTATTAATCGTGTCTAAGCACGTTAATTTCAACTATCAATTTACACAAAAACAAATGGAAAAAACGGACCATATTCCCGCTTATAAATAAACGTCGAACAAAACCATGAATAAAACATCGCCATAAATCTATTATCTACGGATAAAGAAGCCATAAAAGTACTCACGAGCTGTGTATATTTCACCCCTGCGTCCAGTCTGGTTTTAGTTAAAAACAAGTCAATAAAACCTAGTGAGCCTTTTCCTGAAAACAGCTGAACGTCAACTAAGGAACAGGAAGACTTCAGCGACTGAAATACGCATGCTGTAATCGGGCAACCTGCGCGAATTTCTCTTGTTCGACGCGACAAGAGACAAAAGAGAAACGACGACAGGGTGGCACGTCTCATGGTTTGCCGGGACCGCTGGATAATTTGATGTATGGTCGTTGCCCCTGAAAGCGGGGCTGCCTCTTTGCAGGACAAGTGTATGTATAGTTGCGTTAAGTACGGATTGATTTTGCGGCGTGTACTGTGTGTACTGAAAGGTAGGTGCGAAGTTTAGCGGTCGTTTTTGACAAAGGAATCGGCTCGTAATTTACGCAAAAAACTATAGCGCTTCTAATGCTACTGTCAAAATTTTCAACATGCAAGGCCTTTTCGAGAAAATAAGCCCCAAAGTCGCCACTAGCAGTAGCAAATCCGTGCTTTAAAAACTTCACCATGTAAGCAAGTATGTTAATTATTAAAAATTTATGGAGGTATATACAGGGTGTCTCAAGGGAATTGAATCGATCGATATAGAGTACGCATCAGAAAATTTTGAAAATTTAGATAATTACTAATGTCGGTGTGGCCAATCCAATTAAAATAATTACCAGCAGCTGGCACTTCCGCTTATACCGGAAGTCGATACCAACTTGCTTATTTCAAATAGAACACCCTATATATTTTAGGATTTTAGAAAAGAGCATAAAATTCTGAGTCGAAAATATGTAGCCTAGCCGTTTCAGAGATATTTGACATTTTATAGAAAATATGACAGGTGCAACGGTTTGCAAGAACCGTTATAACTTTCTTCGTGTAAAAGATCCTCATTTGCTTCTTGTCACATAAAAAGAACACAAGGGGAACTACGTTCTACAACTGACATAAGTTCAATAATATCATACCAAGTGTTCCCTTTTTCGCGTTACATTTTGTCAACTTCAAACCGCGAAAACTTGTTTAGGTCAAATGCAACAGCCTGTATTTTTTTACGTCAAGTTATGTAAAATTGAATTCCCTTTTTTCTGATATTAGCATTGTAGGGGTTAAAGTTACAACTTTTTGAAATATTTGCGATTTTATTAGAAATTCATGATTGTTGTAATCATTTCATCAAAATAGCCATGATTAGAAACAATCAGTCATTATCTTATGTCAAAAAATGCTAGCACGTTTAAATTATACCCACGAAGACTTTTTAAATATATTTATTATTTATGGAGAATGTGATAAAGTAATATCAAAAACTTGCAGCACATTTGCTACTCGATATCCAGGAAAACGGAAACCCTCACGAAACACTGTAAAGCGTATACTGGAAAATTTTAAAAATTATGGCTCTGTCAAGGCAAAAATGCAAAGAAGAAAGCCTATTGTTGATGACGAAAACATTGAAATAGTCATTCTGGGATATTTTCATGCATTTCCAAGGATGTCATTAAGACAAGCTGCTCTGGAATCGGGACTATGCAAGGATTCAATTCACAGAATCTTATTAAAACATAGGTTTCACCCGTTTTCACTCCATATGGTTCAAGGATTAAAAGAAACAGATTTCCTAAGAAGACAGAATTTTGTGAGTTTATTCTAATAAAGTCTGAGGGTTACGATTCTTATTTGGGAAATATTATATGGACAGATGAAGCAAAATTTACTAAAAATGGACTTTTTAATAGACATAATTCGCATTATTGGAGTGACTCAAATACTCATATGTTCAGAGAGCGAAACTTTCAGGAAAGTTGGCAGTTCAATGTTTACTGTGCTATAAGAAACGATAGCGAGGTGGCATTACAATTTTATCACGAAAATTTAAACGGTAAATTAAATTTTCTCTTCTGCTAATATGTATAGGTAAACTTTTGTTTTTTTTTTTAGGTGAAAGATATCTGAATATCTTCCAAAATTTGAATAATAACTATTTAGAAAATTTACCTCTCGCCGAACATAGAAACATTTTTTATCAGCACGACGGTGCTCCCCCACATAACACATATTTAATTAATAATTATTTACAAGAAACTTTTTATGATCAATGGATTGCCAGTAATGGACCTTTCTTATGGACTCCTCGCTCACCCGATTGATCAGTTCTAGATTATTTCATTTGGGAACTATTAAAAATAAAGTTTATGAGAGCCCATTAACAACCATTGAAGATTGTATGCAAAGAGTAAGAAATGCATTTCAAAACATATCACAGGATTCAATTAGAAGAGCTACCCATGAGGAACTAATCCGAAGGTGCGAAAAATGTGTCTAGGTTCGAGGGCGGAATTTTGAGCAATTAGTAAATTAAAATGAAATCATATTTTAAATTGATCTTATCGCTGCTATTTTAGTTCATGCCATATCTTCAATTCGATTAATACGCATGTTACAGTGTTATTGTTATTTTGCGTTTTTGTGGATATCGAGTAGCAAATGTGCTGCAAGTTCTTGATATTACTTTGTCACATTCTCCATAAATAATAAACAAATTTAAAAACTTTTCGTTGGTATAATTTAAACGTGCTGGCATTATTTGACATAAGATAATGACTGATTGTTTATAATCACGGCTGTTTTGATGAAATGATTACAACAATTCATGAATTTCTAATAAAATCGCAAGTATTTCAAAAAGTTGCAACTTTAACCCCCACAATGCTATATCAGAAAAAAGGGAATTCAATTGTAGACAACTTGACGTAAAAAAATACAGGGTGTTCCATTTGACCTAAACAAGTTTTCGCGGTTTGAAGTTGACAAAATGTAACGCGAAAAACGGAACACTTGATATGATATTATTGAATTTATTTCAGTTGTAGAACGTAGAGTTCTCCTTGTGTTCTTTTTATGTGACAAGAAGCAAATGAGGATCTTTTACACGAAGAAAGTTATAAGGGCTCTTGCAAACCGTCGTACCTGTCAAACTTTCTATATAATGTCAAATATCTCTGAACCAGCTATGTTTAGGTATAGGATATGCTACATATTTTCGACTCAGAATGTTATGCTCTTTTCGAAAACCCTAAAATATATAGGGTGTTCCGTTTGAAATAAGCAAGTAGGTATTGACTTCCGGTATAAGCGGAAGTGCCAGCTACTTGTAATTATTTTAGTTGGATTGGCCACACCGACATTAGTAATAATCTAAATTTTCAAAATTTTCTGATGCGTACTTTTCTCTATATCGATCGATTCAGTTGCCGGTGAGACACCATGTATAGTTTTTACAACCTCATACATACCATCATCAGTACTCATACCTTCCTTAACGCCATATTGATTGGGAGAAAGGATTTTAATTTAATTTAAATATCCTGCTACCCTATTTTTTATACATTTTTCTAAAACATATGCAATATTGTTGATTGCCCAGATGGGTCTGTACTTACTACTGTGAATATTCATAAACATTCTTCGATCTGGATGTTGGATGACTTGGAAGGCGATCCGCTTACAAACTGACTGTTAATACATTATTAGCATTGGCAAGCCCATACCAGAACTGCATATTGTTAACGATCTTTTTTGTGCATTTTTATTTGTTTGCGAGTTTTAAACCGACTATACTAACTGCAATTGTAAAATTTCTTTAGATTACTTTGCCCTGTACTGTACAGAACAGCAAAGGAAATGGAAGTCGAAAGATACCGAGCTACAAACAGAATTTGATTAATTTAATTCTCGTGCAAAAACAATATGATACCCTTTATTGTTTATTTATGCCTAAATTTTGGCCAGCATTAATATTAATGTCGTCTCAGATTTAAACTGTTATAATGTATTTTACATTAGGTCAGATGGTCAAGTCTTTGGATTAGCAATGTAAATATATATCAAATTTGAAACAAATATTCAATTTGTTTTAAATACCTACTTCGAGACTTCTAGGAAAAGGAAGGATATTGAAATCTTCGCTGGAACAAACATATGATAAAAACATTTGAAATAAATTGTTGTTTATTACAGTTCAGTAAACCTGGGCAGCGTGTTTATGTTCCCCTTCCCACGGAAATTGTATTATGTAAAAGGTAAAGCCAGTTTCGAATTAGAATATGCAGACATATCAAGAAAAATCCAGTTCGATTAAAATCATATCAGAATATTAGTTTAATTTTTTGGCAAGAAATTAAAATAATGTATTTTAGGGCGTGTACAGACGGACAAATTAATTTGGCTGATTAGTAGGTGAAATAGGGATCAATACCGTCGATAATGTTCGATCAAAGTTTAGGTTAAATTGGATGAGACTTGAAGAGCTAGTAAAAATCCAATTGGAACTGGCGCCTCCACCAAAATCAAAATCGTCTCGGAGAAATCGCAAGACAAATGTTTGATGTGAAACATTTAATCTGGGGTCCGACGCCTCCTTTTAAAAAGCGTTTTTTATTAAAAGCTTTTATTAAACTTGCAATGTTTGTGCGTTTGTTTAGGTCAAATCTTACAATCATAATTTTGATTAATTTTAATTAAGCCAGAGCTTTGCACGTGTATAAGTCCGGTAACAATACACTTTAACATTTTCATATAAGAAAAAAACAAGATGGCGGATTCAAGATGGCGGACGGCTTTAGCGTTTATGATCCGATTCGACTCAAAATCGATATCTGGAGGTTTTCGAGATCGCCAATTATGAATTTTTAGTCAAAATTGAGAAATTCAAAATGGCGGCGCCAATATGGCTGACGACTTTTGTCATTTAGATCCAAATCGATCAAAATCGATATCTGGGGGTTTTCGGGGAGGCGAATTACGAATTTCTAGTTAAAAATTTCGTAAAGTAAAAGTAATGAACAACTATTTGCAATGTTCCGGTTATCGCAGCAGGCTACAAACTTGATAGAAGATATCTAATAACTATTAAAATGTTCTCCAAGGTTTGCATAAATAGATTTTGTTTCAAAAAATTATTACAAATTTACGTTTTTTTGTTAATTTAAGAATGTTCTGGAGGGTGGAAAAGAGTGCAGAAACCGGGTTTGTGATTTTTTTACCTCCTACAATGCTGTAAATTTAAAAACTTTTCCAATTTTTGACTGATTTTTCACTATCGAAGTCACCGGCCTACAATTCTTATTCCTTATTGCAAATGTATTCAGATTTATACAATCGCGTAGTTGGCCATCAATTATATGCAGTGAAAATCGTTTTAAGACCGTTCGACTGATAAATTTCTCCGCAAAAATCCTCAAAGGTCTCGATCTGTACAGGTATGAATGAATAGTACTTAGAGATAGATAAAAAATTCGTCTGGACCCCCGAATTAAGTCAAATTTGAAACCCAAATATCCACTCAAGGTCAAGGTGAAGACAAGGTGATACCTTTAAATTACTGCCATAAGGCGATGCTAATTCTGTTTTTAAATATAAATAAATTCACCAAAATTATACAACATTTAATCAGCTGGAGCATGAGGTAACGCCGTGCTTGGTTTCTGCTAGACAACTCGTCTACAGTTCCAGAAGTTTAGATGACCGAAAAAAAAATTGTATCAACATGAAAACAAAACGTTATTAGTAATTAGAGAGAGTTGGCAGAAAGTGAAAGAAAGAAAACTGTCAATTTTCGAATTTATCATCAGAAGCGTATTTTCAATCTATAGGGTTATTCCTTATAAATTACCCACCCCTTATCAACGTTAATATTGCCTATAGAAAAAAAGTTTTAAGTAAAAGTTTTGTGGTTATGACTGAATTTTGTTAAAATGTTATCAAAAGTACAGTAGCGTGCAGATTTCATGGGATACAAAAAAAGAACATTTAAATGGGATACCCTGTATATTATTAAATTTTTGAAATTATCCTTTTTCCTGATTTCAAAAATATACCATATGTTACCCCTATCATATACCGTTTTTGAGTTATTAAATGTTGAATACCTTAGTTCAACCAGTTACTGTAAATATGGGCAAGTTAACATTATTAAAGTGAGATATGAAAATGACAACTATTATGTTTGATAAGTGATATTTCTTTAATGAAATGATCAAAATAGTTTACAGTGAGGAAGAAAAAGGCCAAATATTTCCTTGTTATATACAAAATAACAAAAATTAACGTGCAGCACCGATCCATCTCAAGAGAGGACGATGGGGTGACTACGCAGAGGACGCGCAGCTCATGGACGGAAGCATCTTACACCATCTAGATGCCGGAGAGTCGTACACTTACTTGGGTGTCGAGCAACGCTCCACCCAAGAAGTGAGTGTAATGAATAACGCTCTCCGCGGCAAGTATCAGCACCTACTCCGACAGATCTGGTCTTCAGAACTGTCGGCGAAGAACAAGGTGACTGCTATAAATATACTTGCCGACTCTTTGTATCCTTCGTTTTTCTATGGTATCGATGAAATTACTATATACACAATAGTTAAATAGTTAACAATCCACCGTTTGGAGACTACTGAGAGATGGCGCTAGTTACGCTCTACTGCGATGAAACTTAACAGTGTCTATAAGATGCGAACTCCTGGTGTTGAAGGTATCACTTGCACTGCACTGACGAGACCCGAAGCTAGGTCGAAACCGGTCTGCAGTTAGTGACATCCTGAGATGAAGGAGGCCTCGCATCTTCCTCGTAGTATTCGAGCATTCCAAGTCATTGCATTTTAGTGCTAACTGTGTTTAGACAAAATACGTAAATTTTACCATATAATTCAGTGCTCAGCTGTTTTGGTTTAATCTGTTGAGTCCTTATTTATATAAGGCACTTGCAGATAGGTTGAAATATTATAATTCCTATATTTTATATTTTCATAAAATTTCCTTCCGCTACAAAATTGCTTATTCAGTGACTTTTACTTAATTTTTTTTCTATAGACAGTAATAACGATGTTAAGGGATGGGTAATTTATAATGAATAACCCTGCACCTCTGCCCTTACATAATCCCATGATTTATACCAACAAAGCGGCCAGCAGATATAAATAAACTGGCCCACGTAGATGTAGTTCGCAACTTAATGGAAAACTTATCGTGTGTGAAATTAATAAACGTTGTCATCGCTAATCAATTATGTTCATTTCGACGCGGCGCGGCGCCTGCAACAATTTTCGCAATTTTCAGAGACAGGCAATGTAGAAAAAGACTATCGTCTAGATAAATCAATCACGATATAACGCGGAAAGGCTAATATTGGCGCTGATAGTGATAAGTTGTTATAGCTGGGTCAACTTTTTGTATCAATTGACAAGATAAGATCCGTTACGGAAGAAATCGTTATACGAATTTTCCTTAATCGACGTACCAATAGGGACCGGTCTCAGGTTTATACTGTGTTTATGAACCAATTATTTTGAAATTTGGAACATCAAATAATGAGAAATTGGCTATTTTTGGTATAATAATAATGATAATATTTATTTCTCCATTGAGAAGATATACAAAAAAATATGTACAAAAGATCAATGAAGAAAGTGTCAAAAAGAGAAAATTATTGAAAAAATAAAAATTGATCAAATATTTCAAACGTATTTGCACATACAAACTATTTTGTACACAATAAGTCAAGTTAAAAAAAAAATAATAACATATAAATAGATAAAACATATAAACAGATATTCCTTATCCTATATCTTTTTTTTTGCAAATTAACGAAAAAACTCATCAATACTATAACAGTTTTTCTCGAGTTACAATCTTTTGAGTTTGTGTTTGAAAATATGTTACTGCCAGAGACTTTAATGTCTTCATCGAGAGAGTTGTATAATTTACAGCCCTGGTACAGAAAGCTTTTCTGGAACATACTTGTTCTATGAGAATCGGGGAGTAAAAGATCTCTGAATCTTGTTTCATGTAAATGTCTGGCTTGATTTCTTACAAATATATATACCGAGCGATACAGGCTAGTGGCCCGTCCCTATATATTCTTTATTTTTTTAACTCACTAATTTGAAATTTGGGGTGCACAAATTACCTATAAAATGGATTTTTGGACGTAAGAAACTGTACAAGACCATTTCCGGTTTACCCGGAAATGAACGCAACGTACGACTTTTGGAACGCATATTTTCACATATTTACATAATGTTATGTGCTGCCCTCTAACGGAGAGAGATGTAATTAGTCTCTGATCAAAGTGAAGGGAGACTCGTTATTTCATTGACGGCCGGTAGGGTGGCGCCATCTCTTGGCCAACTGACGAATCTAGAAAACTGTAGAAATTACCATTATATTCCAGAAGGTTCTGGAAGGAGATTCGAGTACGTTCCACGTTTGTATGTACAGTTCAGTTCAGTATATAGTACAGTTCTGATATACAGAGTTAGCTATGAGATGACAAGTGATCAGATGAACTAAAGAGCAGTAACAAGTTGTGATTTTTTTTTTAACACATTTATTTAACGTCGGCCTATTTCCGCTACTGAGACCTAACACCGACGCCTGTAGACGAGCTACCCCCAATCAGGAATTTTGCCGAACCTCTTCCCTTAAGAAGAGTAGGGATCTTTTACTTGCCTAACATTTAATAGACAAGGGACCGACGGCTTTACATCCCCTCCGAAGGATGGTATATCTCCTATACAACCCTCGCCTAAGGTTGTATAGCTTCCGCGCATACACTGATATACAAGCCGCTGGAAGATGTGTGAGGCGAGGACGCGGTTTCCGTTGGAATGGTCACCCATCCAAGTACTAACTGCGAAGTTGTGATTTAAAGTAGTGAATTTATGTTAGATTAAAGTTATTAATCATTGGTTTGTGAAAATTGTTGTTGCAATTTATCAAACCTACAGGGTGTTTACTGGAGGGTATAAACACGTTACAATATTTATTACACGTTTACATCGCCTTTGCAAGACAAGCGCAGCTCCCTGTTTTTTAACTACTATTGTCCTACACATATTGTAGCAGATTTTCTAGTCCTACGCCATGAAAGTGTTAGTTCCACGCGCCAATATCCATTGGCTGGATGTCGGTCTCGATAACTAGGGCCGAGTAGGACTATTACTCTTTGCACCTAGATTATCTCTGTAGACCTGGACCGGCCTTCGTGATAGGTGGGCCCGCGTACTTCTACCAGACCCAGCTCACAAATGTGAGATGTGTCGTGGTATTTTCTGCGGACCTCCCCTGGTCCTGGCTGTTGAACCTTGCTGGCTGAGGTCTCTTCTGGCGCTCTTCTTGTCTTGATGTTTTCTTTTTTCGCCAGCTTGTCACCCCCCGGGGGTAATCATCGGTCGAGTTGGGTTTAGGAAGTTTTGGCTGGCACTGACTGCCGGTACGTATACGTATCCTACCCCGGATCGTCGGAAAGGTAAGGATGAGCTGTGTAGCTCGGGAGTGTGGAGACCTAGTGCTTCTTTTAGCACTTTCGGTCTCCACGGAGCAGGTAGGACAACGGGCGTTGGACGGTATGTTGTCCGACGCCCGCAAAGAGGTTAGGTTAGGGTTGAAAACGTCATGTCTCTGGTAGTGGCGGTCCGTCCTGGCGTATCTGAAACAGATCTGTTAGCGGGAAATAAAGGTTATACTTACCCGTTGTCCAGTAGCTGAACCCTCGGTCGCTTGTGCCTCGGGGCGTCGGCGGGGTCGTAATCAGTGGCCTGTCTGATCAGCGGGTTCCCATGCTCCTCGGCCTGGGCGTACAGCTTCTTCGCTCGTTCCTGGATGACTTCAGTACTCCAGGTCTCTGACGATGTCTGCAGTTCTCACGTACCATGGGGCGTCAACTACCGTCCTGAGGGCGATGTTCTCCACTGCCTGGATTCTCTTCATGTAGGACTTCGCCTGGTAGCCCCACGCTACGTCAGCTGCAGCCTGATGAGGGTCTTGATAAGCGTGAGTTTGTTCCTCAAGTTGAGTCGGCTCCCATTTCCCGTCATTGGGTAGATGAGGGCTCTCGTACGTTGGGCCTTGGCTGTGATGGCGTCCGTGTTTTGTCTCCACGTTAGGCTTCTGTCCATGACCACGCCAAGGTATTTGACGGTGTCGTGCCATTGGATGTCCTCGCCGTTCATGGAGACGTGTCCTGTGGGAATTTCTTTTCGCACTCGTCTGAAGAGGATGGCTTGGCTCTTGTCGGCGTTGACTGCGACTTTCCACTTCATGCACCATTCTTCCAGGAGTGTGGCCGTTTCCTGGAGGTTAGTTCCACGATCAAATGTTTATCGGCTGCATAGAACTTTATCTACCTCTACCGAGAATTTTCGCAGAGAGGAACTTGAAAGAATCGTCAAAACGAAGCCACTCACGAAAATTCAGCCTGTCAGTAATCAATTTAAAGAAGGGGCTTCGAACCTCGGACCAATTGTTTTACGGCAGAATATGTCACCCGCTTGTAGTTTTACATAACTTTACCCCGGAAGATTTTTCTTAATCATACTATTATCTCGCACGGTCAGGATTTTGACGGTTTAAACAATAAATGGGGCGTCTCAATAATACCAAAAGCCTTAAAATCAGGTTGCGAATGTTTGTGACATTAATCTGAATTTGCAACCTCGTAAATGTCCCGGAACTTAATGAAATTACCTACTTTAAAGCAAAATAAACTCAGAGTAATATCATCTTGACATAGTTCAATTTGATATGACTAGTAATTTAAATGATAACCCAGAACCGGTTTCACTTAGTTAACTTTTTTTTTCAGGTCCGCTTGCTTGAGGATAACAGAAATTCAGTGAGAACCGGTGAGAATGTGAATTTAGTAGTTCAAAACAGACAAAGACAGTATATATTCCAAACGCGTACAAATTCGAGTGTGCTGGAAGCTAGAAGTAGGCGAATAATCCATTAGCTACTGAAGTGGTCGGTGGTGGATGAAAGTAGCCGAAATTAGCCCAAGGAAAAAGCCGCCGGGATGCACCTTGGTTCTGTCCACCGGGATAGTCTCGGTGCCGTTGAACTAGAATTGATCCTAGGCGAGTATCTTGTTAACATCTTGGTTATTTTTCAAATGGCCTGGATATTAATAAGTGTTAAGTCTCGAAGCTGACGTCGGATTTTGCTGGGGGTGCATGCCCCCAGTGAACAGCTTGTAGATTCTAGTTACGCGATCGAGTGCCCAATGGTTGATGGCTGGACCTGCCTGTTCGAGCAGCGACAAATTGGTAAGTCAAAAATTTTATTTTCCTCCTTATATATATTTTTGTGCTGATAGATCACTCATTGGTGTAATTATCACTGAGTGAGCTCTGTTTCAGACAGTGCCAAGTAGGCTTTTGCAATAAAAAGTCATTATGTATTATTAGTATAGCTGAGGCCTGTGAGATCATTTTAAGTGCTTCGAAATATTCGCCTTATCGTATGATGAAGCTGTATTAAGTGCACTACCGCTTTAAAATTTTGAAATCGTTCTGGTCCCATTAATTATAGCTTTTTTTGTTGCGAATTTGTTGCGGCGAGAAAACATTAGTAGATCGTTGTTTTCTTAAAATAACCTATGGTAATGCTAACTTCACGGTGAAGATAACATTGCCACTCACAGAGATCGCTTTAAAAAGTGCACAACATTTTCTTATCATAAAAATAATTTGTTGCGAATTTGCTGCGCACGATTAATGGCAAAAAATTAATAATAACTTCTGATAATATGAACTTGGTAATCAAGATAGCATTAAAACTTATGAAAAATCGCCTTATTTTTATTTTACCCAAAAATGTTTTTTAAAGAACGAAGAAGAAATCGTGAATCACTAGAATTCTAAGGTTGTCTTGAAAAGTGAAAGATTTCTCGAAAATAGTGTATTATACAGGGTGTTCCACGACGAACTGCGGCGATCGATATCTCGAAAAGTAGACATCGGAAAATTTTGAAAATTTGGTGGTAAACTAATGTCGATGGGGAAAACTCGGCTAAAATATTTTCAAGATGGTGGCACTTCCGGTTATACCGGAAGTCGATACCAACTTGGTTATTTTAAATGGGACACCCTATTATATTATTACATTTTTGGATTGTACGCAAAATTCTAGGCCGATTTTGTGTATCATGTCCTATACCTAGGTCTCTCCGTTTTTGAGATATTTCAATTTTTATGTCAAAAATGACGTTTGCGGGCCCTAAAAGAATTATCAATTTTTCCTATAAAGAAGTCTTTATTATCTTATTTGGGTTCGATTCTTTGTTGAAAAAGACCTACTTTAATAGAGTTTTTATAATATTTTGATAAGTATTAATACAGTGTTCAAAAAATAAGAATAAAAATGAAATTGAGAAAACTGCCAAAAATCAATTTTTTTAAATGGAAACCCCCAATTTTTATAATCTTATCTTATTCGCCATTAAAAATAAGGGTAAGTTTGTATATGGATGTCTATTCCGAAAATTTTTAGCTTTCGTGATATTCCCAATTCAATATTTCTATATGGGGATTTTGCTATGGATTTTAAGTTCAATTACTGTTAGTTGGCTATGACGGCGTTGAGTGCTAAACAAATGTATGTAGCTGTCACTTACCAATTGACAAGTATTACTTATCATGCTGGTGCGCTTAAATTATGCACACGAGGATTACTTAAATTTGTTTATAATCTATGGAGAATGATACAAAGTTTTATCAAAAACATGTGAAATATTTGCTAACAGATATCCAGAGAAACAAAAACCGTCTCCGAACAGTATTTAATGAATAATGGAGAATTTTAAAAAATTTGGCACTGCAACAGTTCATAAAATAATTAAACAAATGTAACTTAGACACAAAAGGCTTTTACATAAAATACTAACAGTATAACTACTTATACTCAGGAAACTATTTTATTTTAATAAGTGTTCAAAGTGTCCACCATATAAAATAGTCTAAGACAGACAGATCAGGAGAACGGGGAGGCCACAGAAAAGGTCCATTGTTAGCAATCCACTTATCGTAAAAAGTTTCTTCCATGAAGTTGTTAACTATGAAGCTGCTGTGTGGTGGCGCGCCATCGTGTTGGTAAAATATTTGCCTATGTTCAGCTAGCGGTAAATTGTTCAAATATTCATTATCTAAATCTTGCAATATATTGAAATATCTTTCACCTAAAAAAAAGTTGATACGTAATTTGAAAAACAGAAACTATTTAAATATTAATTCATTACCATTTAAGTTTTCCTCATAAAAATTAAGTTTTACGACTCCATCATTTCTCACAGCACAGGACACATTAAATTGCCAGGTTTCTTGATAATTTCGTAATCTCACGGCATGGGGATTTGAATCACACCAAAAGTGGGAATTATGTCTGTTGAAAAGTCCATTTTTCGTAAATTTTGCCTCGTTAGTCCAAATTATGTTGTCCAAAAATCGAAAGTCGCCTTGTAACATTGTTAAAATAAATTCGCAAAAGTGAACTCTTTCTGGCCAAATCGGTGTCCTTTAGGTGTTGAACCATAGAAATGGAATAGGGATGAAATTGAAAAAATTAGAATAAAAATGTCTCAAAGTATTATGCAGTGTTGTTGTTGGCAATGAATGCACAACCGTTATTATGTGTGATAAGTGTATTCGGAAATTTGCACTTGACAAATCCTACATCCGACTGGAAGGCGAAAGTGACGCCTCCCATACCTGTATTCATTTACGTTGTACAAAGAACTTTATCAATAACAGGTGCCACAGCCGTAGCTAGCGGGGCTCCTGACGGAATAAGTTTTAATATAGGCAAATATATTATCGGGGGGGTTATATCTCGAGTGCGCCAGATTAAAAAATTTTACTTAGTAAATGACTTGAATGTGTAGTAATTTGTTTTGAGATTTTACACAGTGAACTTCAATTAATACTAGTCACCCTAAATAAATATGGATATACAGTGTGTAAATTTTTTTTTTCGAAATTAAATACGCCTACTATGATCAAAAGAAATTGGCCAAAATCAGGAATTTATATTAGCGATTGAGATAGGGTTTTTATTTTTATAGAATCTTGTTCGGCATGACTCAAAACCCCTCTATACCAAATTTCGTTAAAAAATATTCATCCTTTACAAAAAAATCATGTCTAAGATTTCAATAATAATCATACCTACTATTCGAGGTATTTATTGTCGAATATTTACTTAACTTCGTACTTAGTCATGCAATAATGACACTAATTAAGCATTAGGAGACGTTTTTTATCCAAAACACTATTATGAAATGAATATTTGAAAATTGGTAGCTATATTTTAAAATACTTAGAACAACTCCGCATACTAATATCTTTGTTAACATGGAGTGCTTTGGAATGGATTTGACAATTGTATCGGATGTCAAATTGAACTTAAACATGGCTGTACAACAATTAAGTTTTGTTGATAAAATTGAAATAATAAGAATTGTTGGTGACAAGTGTCCACTCTTATCGAGATGCAGCCAGTATCTTCAATTTGAGACATCCAGAACGCCCACAGATTCACTATACCACGGTTGGTTCAATTAATAGAATATTTAATAGAAGTGATAGAAAAAAATGATTTTCAGTGATGAGGCTACTTTTACAACAAATGGCGTGGCCTCATTGCAAAACTCAAGGTATTGGTCAACGGTAAACCCACATTAGGTTATAAATTACGACAATACCCTGTCTGGTGTGGAATTTAAAATGAAACCTTGATTGGATAATTTTTCTTTGATAGCACTTTAAATAGTGTGAGATTCTTATATTTTTTAACATATGAACTTCGAGATGCCGTTCAAAATTTACCTTTAGCCGTACAACAAAACCTCTATTTCCTACTAGATGGGGCTTCCATTCAAAATGCAGTTATAGTTAAAAAATGGCTGAATAACAACTTCCCTATGCGTTGGATTCTAAGAAATAGTCCTTTAATTTCGTGGCCACCTAGATCACCAGACGTCACCCCTATGGATTTTTATTTTTGGGGTGCCATAAAAAATAAAGGCTATAAAAATAGGCCATGAAATAGAGCGGAACTATGTGACAGAATTAAAGAAGCATGTAATGAAGTATCAGTTGAAGAATTAAGAAAAGTTGTTAAAACTAATAAGAAGAGAATTTAAAAAATGTATGAGAATTGATGGAGGACAGTGGAGAAAGATTATATTTAATAGTTACTTTTTAAAATTATATTTTTGTTTAAGTAATAATTTTAAGTGTTGTTTAAGCTACGATGAGTTTACAAAAATAAAAGTTTAGTTATTTGATATTTTCTTTAAAGAAAAAATGTGTCCTAATGCTTAATTAGCGTCATTATTACACGACTACCAAGATATATCTGACAATAAATAACTATATATGTATTAAAGTAGTAAAGTAAAGTTTTTACACAAAAAATAGTGAAATAAAATATTTGATTATACTTTTTTTAAAATAGTTGAAAATGGATGACGCATCGTCAAAGAGATCCACATATAATGCGAGAATTTCATACTTAAAGATCTCAAAAATTGAATGTTCGGTGTGATTTCCTAGATCAGATCGGTTTATTGGCGGAAGCCTCTAATTTGGAGGTATTTAGAGATGCACAAATTCCTGAAACGTCCTTGTATTTTTACAAGACGGTGCGAATCCAAATATTGCTGCGACTACCCGCCAATATCTTAAAGATGCATCCTCTGGTCGGTTGATAGGTAGAAGAGGTCAAACGATGGAGTGGCCACCTCGGTCGCCAGATTTGACTCCTTCAGATTTTTCTGTGGGGGTTTTTGAAGTCGAAAATCTATGCAACTCAACCAGATCATCATTGCATGGAGGTCAATGGGAGTCAGTTTGAACATCTATAAAAGTAAATTTTCGTATTGAATCGTTTATTACTCTAAACGTTTTTTTAATTTTAAATAATGTATTGCTCACAAACTATTCATAATCTCTTCAAGGGAAACTAATAACTTAAATATACCGCCTCAGTGGCTCAGGTTACGTGTTAGGCTCGAATCCTGGCTAGGGTATGGATGTTTAGTGGCGTTTTTCATGTGTTATCGAGTTGGCAGCAGTGGGCTAGATGAGGTTGTGTGAGAGACAACACCTCTAGTCGCTGTGCCACTCCTGAGTTTGAGTCTCAGCTGCGACAGATGGCAATGTCGTAGGGAATGATCGTCGTATAATTTTGTATGTGTACATTATACAGCTCTGTAATTGATCACATCGTTCCTGTAGGGTGGCGATTAATAAATAAATCTTCTTCTTCATTTAGCATTTCAACCCTGGGTGGGTCTTTGACTCTCTGGCTATTTTCTTCCATTCTGTTCTTTTTCAGTTTTTCTTCTCCAGCCCCTAATATTCATAACTCTCAAATCATCTTCTACGTCATCTAACCATCTCCTCCTCATTTTCGTCTTCCAACAGGTTTCTATTCGTAAATTTTCTTTGTTGTTCTCGAATCCTCCATTCTGTTAACATATCCTAACCAAGTTAATTTTTGATTTTTTATGTATTTAATAATGTGTTTTCATTCAGCTGTTTTAGTTCATTATTTCTGCGAATTCTTCATTTTCCATCAGCGTCTTGGATTGGCCCATACATTTTTCGTAGGATCTTTCTTTCGAATATTCGCAGTATTTTCTCATCTCTCTTTGTCATGGTCCAGGCTTCACATCCGTATGTTATTACAGGTGTAATAATTAAGGTTTTATACATTTTTGTTTTGGAGTTTTCGTCTAATAGTTTACTAGTCATCAGTTTTTTTTGTGGGCGTAATAACATCGGTTTCCACTGACTATACGTGATTTAATTTCGCTACTTCCTTTAGTGTTATAGTGATAATTTGATAAACTTTTGTCACCTGCAAATTTTATTAAATTCGTCGCGATATACCATAATAGTACCTTATTTTTATACATTGTTTACAGTTTTCAATGACGGGATATTCGCTCGGTTTCGTCAGTAGCTTCCTCTGCATCTTAAAAATGCATAAGACGCGACCCTGACCAACGCTCATCTGTTTTCCTTTCTCTGGTCATTACAATTTTTAATTTCTGTACTTACTACGCTCGAGCAAGACATGATAACAGGAAACTCGGGAAAATATTAATCGGAGACGTTTTGTTTATGCAGACTGAAATTATGTCACTGGGAATAATCGAATCGCAATTTTTTTTGAAGGTCCGACAAGCGTTGTCGATGAATTTTAAGTCGGCGCGAATTTTTTAAAGTTGAATTTTATACACGATTATGTAACTGTAACAGTATTTCGTCTAGTTTTTAATATATTCTCGAACAGTCCACGTGTGCTGTTGTCTATGGCTGGGCTTAGTTTAGAAATGACCAAATTTTCTTATCCATCAAGATGATTAGAAATTTGTCAATCTGTGTGGTGGCTGATTTGCATGAATTTAGCATTTCCCGACTATTAACGAACAATATATAATATATTTTTTAATACAGTGGAAATTTACCTGTTATACAGGGTGTTGCATCATGAGAGGGACATAGCTTAATAGGAGGTAGAGAACATCAGTGGTAACCGGAACCTCCCATAGAAATGTCTCATTGGGCCTCCATTACGAAGTTACAGGGTGTTAAATAATTTTTGGCCAAACCTGTTTTTTGTCATAACTTTGACAGGGAATGAAATAACGGATTCATATTTGGTACGGCTAATGTACTAACGAGCCCCAAAAGGTACATGTATAAAAAAAATATATCCAGGTCCGGACTCACTATAATTTATGTTTCTTCTTTGCATCAATAAAACATCACCCTGTATATGTTTTTTTGAAATTTCGATACGATATTCGAAAAGAGCAAGAAAAAACAAACAAAATGGCCTATTTCATTTTTTTGTTACACCTTCGTGGTTATTTAAATACGTTGTTAAATGTGCAAGAAAATGGATTACAGAACCCTATTAAATGAGAGGCACGTGAAATAAATAGTTTTATAACTAAAATTTGCAAAAATTCTATTGAGCCTAGGTGGTCTGGGTGAATCCTAATTCCGGCACGTTTTAAAGGTCCATTTTGGTAAAAAACTGTGGTCCTAATAAGTAATCGGGTATGAAATAACAAAATTTTTAATCAATTACAGTAGGCTTGTTCAAAGAATAAAAGTGACAGATAATTTAAACCATTTAGGCCTAAGCAACCAGTTACTTTGATCAAGAAAATCATCAACATTTTATACTTAATAAAAATTGGAAAAGAGAACAAACTAAAATCTAAATAAATAAAATATTTTCCATTCAATTAACAATAAATAACAAAACAATAACTAAATGTGTTTAAAAATAAAACGTAATTGACACTAAAGTAAATTTTCAAAATGTCCTCCCCCACATTCTGTGCATTTTCTTGCGCGTTTAGAAAGGTCACCAATTGCTCGACGTATCATTTCTGGATTATTCCGTATTTCGTCGCAGGTTGTAACGATGCGCTGGATTAAATGTTGTCTACTTTCAATTTCAATGCTATAAACCTCGTTTTTTAAGTGGCCCCATAAAAAGTAATCACAAGGGTTACAATCAGGAGATCTTGGTGGCCATTCATGTGGACCCCCGCGTCCAATCCATCTATTAGGATACACATTGTTTAAGTGTTCTCTTACTTGAAGGTTAAAATGTGGTGGGGCCTCATCATGCTGAAACAACATGCCTCTTATACCGATATTTTCTAACATATTCGGTAAAATGTTTTGAAGAAAATCAAAGTAAATTTCACCATTCAATCTTTCTTCAAAAAAATGTGGCCCTATCAAATGTCTATTCACAAGTCCGACCCAAACATTTACAGAAAACCTGTGTTGCGAACGGCGTTGGCGTACCGCATGTGAGTTTTCCTGTGCCCATTTATGATTATTTCGTGAATTGTTTACTCCATCCCTTGTAAATTGTGCCTCATCCGTAAATAAGGTTCTGTAAATGACTGGGCGGTGGTTAGACAACCAATGACAAAATGCCAGGCGGGGGATATCGTCGCCTTGTTGAAGACGCTGTACCTGCTGGATATGATATGGATGGTAACGTTCTCTTTTTAGGGTTCTCCATACTCGCCAATGAGGAATACCAGTTGCCAAACTGATTCGTCTAGTGCTCATATTTGGGTTTTCTTGAACTACGTTTATAATATTGTTTTGTTCCTGCACACCTTGTTGTAAAACACGCTCCACAACTGCAGAAGTAGGAAACTTTCCGTGTTGTCTTGCATACTGGAACACCGTAGTAAAGGTTTTATGATTAGGGCATCGACGACCAGGAAAACGCAGCCGATATTCTCTTTCCGCCGACCTACCATTTCCATTACAGAAACCATAGATGAATATTATGTCAGCATATTCCACGTTTGTAAATTTTACTGGCATAGTTAAAATATTTTCACAAGTTTTCACTAACTAAATGCGGATTATTGACACATTAAATTACTAACAAACAATTATTCAACTGTTTAGGAGATTTCTTTTTATTATCTGTCACTTTGAACAAGCCTACTGTGATTGATTAAAAATTTTGTTATTTCATACCCGATTACTTATTAGGGCCACAGTTTTTTACCAAAATGGACCTTTAAAACGTGCCGGAATTAGGATTCACCCAGACCACCTAGGCTCAATAGAATTTTTGCAAATTTTAGTTATAAAACTATTTATTTCACGTGCCTCTCATTTAATAGGGTTCTGTAATCCATTTTCTTGCACATTTAACAACGTATTTAAATAACCACAAAGGTGTAACAAAAAAATGAAATAGGCCATTTTGTTTGTTTTTTCTTGCTCTTTTCGAATATCGTATCGAAATTTCAAGAAAATATATACAGGGTGATGTTTTATTGATGCAAAGAAGAAACATAAATTATAGTGAGTCCGGACCTGGATATATTTTTTTATACATGTACCTCTTGGGGCTCGTTAGTACATTAGCCGTACCAAATATGAATCCGTTATTTCATTCCCGGTCAAAGTTATGACAAAAAACAGGTTTGGCCAAAAATTATTCAACACCCTGTAACTTCGTAATGAAGGCCCAATGAGACATTTCTATGGGAGGTTCCGGTTACCACTGATGTTCTCTACCTCCTATTAAGCTATGTCCCTCTCATGATGCAACACCCTGTATGTAGAGTGAAGTTTATGAGTATCTAATGGATATATTCATTTTCTATGTAATTTACCATTATTAGTTAAAATCTTGAGAGACGTCAGTTTTACTTCTACGTCCAGTGGAAATATAGTAACGCAAAAAAAATATATTTTTTTTGTTGAAATGGGCTTAAAATGTCATGAAACTTCGAGATTTAAAATTCGATTAAAAAAAATCTTTCTGTCGGTCTGTCTGTAACTTTTTTTGTGCGCACGTTTGCTCTGGAACTGTTTATGACATTAACTTGAAATTTGGTACATTTATGTATTATAGCGAGATCTGGAACTAGATTATATTTTGATCTAATTCCGTTGAAGGGTTCGGGGGTAAATGGGGTAAATAAGGGTAAATAGACAAAGCAAGCAGGTAAGAGTCCATAAAATTGCAATTTAGGGCATGTACGAAAAGTCAAGGTCTGAAAATTTTTTTTTGGCATCAGCCACCCCCACTGTCACCCCCAATACCACCCCCAAACTATTATAAAAGGGAGTAAAAAAATAAAATGTCATTTAGTGTCTATACAAGAACGAAACGTCAAAAAAAAAATTTTTTGTTTTAACCACCCCCTGTACCACCCCCATTGCCACCCCCACCCAAGGCCAAGGGAGTAAAAAATTAAACTGGGATTTAGTGTGTATACGAGAACCAAGGAACTCTACAATTTGTTTGGCTTTAGCCACCCCCACCCTATTATTAAAGGGAGTAAAAACTTAAATAGAGATTTAGTGTGTATACGAGAACCAAGCGCTTCTAAAAATTTTTTAACATTAGCCACCCCCTCTACCACCCCCACCCTATTATTAAGAGGAGTAAAATATTACAATGGGGTTTAGTGTGTATAAGACTTGGATACAAAATCTGGATGTGGAAGTAGTGATTCCTTGGCCAGCGGATGGTTTTAGTTGCAAAATGACATTATTTGAAAAAATATTAAAGAAAGTAGTATATCTGCAATTTTTAGATTTTATAATAGAGGGAAAAATACTTAGCGAATATCAGTCTGGCTTTAGAGAAGGTTTTAGTTGTGAAGCTGCATTACATACAATATGTTTTTAATGAGTGGAAGGAAGCTAAGGACAAAGGAAAATGTCAGGAATAATATTTTTTGATTTAAAAAGAGCATTTGAGACAATTGATTTTATTAGATAAGCTAAGCAAGTATGGAATTGATGGTGTAGTTTGGAAGTGGTTTGAATGTTATTTAGGAAACAGAAGGCAAAGGGTGAAATGTCAAAATGTATTCAAGTGACTGCCTATACACATGGGAGTGACTCAAGGGAGCTTACTTGGTCCTCTGTTATTTGTAATATATATTAATGATATATCAAGAATCTTTAAAAATTGCAAATATCACTTTTTTGCTGACGACACTATAGTCTGCATTGATGAACATGATCCTAGAGAGTTGGTACGGAAAATGAATCACACAAATAAATTAAAATTGAATATCACAGGAACAAAAAGTATTCTCATAAGTAATCGGCAGAATCTCAAAAGGTTCAAAGATACAAATTTGTCTTTTAAGCTTCAAGAAGTAATTATGTCATTGGTCTCAGAAATCTAATATCTAAGAGTTATTGTTGATTGCAATTTAAATTTTAAAAGTCATGTGAATTTTACATGTAAAAAGATTTTAAAACAGTCGGCGTTCCTAAACGTGTCAGTTGGTACCTATCAATAAATGCAAGAAAGACTGTTTAAAATGTTATAATACTACCGCATTTTAACTATTATAGCACAATCCTGTATATGGCTAATCAGACCGATCTAGAACGATTACAAAACAGAGCGATGCGAGTTATATTAAAATGCAGTATATACATTTGGAGAGATAACATTTAAAATGTTTTGGATGAATATAGATAACTTTTTAAAGTATTTTTTAAGTGTTAAGTACATGATTATAACACCCAAAGAAGGGGGCGAGCGTAGGTGCGTCTTTACTATGTACATACTTCGGTATGCGATGTAAAGCAACGACAGGCGCAGTTAGTACTTGGATTGGTGACCATTCCAACGGAAACCGCGTTCTCGCCTCACACATCTTCCAGTGGCTTGTATATCAGTGTATGCACGGAAGCTATACAACCTTAGGCGAGGATTTTATAGGAGATATACCATCCTTCGGAGGGGATGTAAAGCCGTCGGTCCCTTGTCTATTAAATGTTAGGCAAGTAAAAGATCCCTACTCTTCTTAAGGGAAGAGGTTCGGCAAAATTCCTGGTTGGGGGTAGTTCGTCTACAGGCGTCGGTGATAGGCCTCAGTAGCGGAAATAGGCCGACGTTAAATAAATGTATAAAAAAAAAACACCCAAAGAAAGAGAAATTTTGTAATAAAACGGGCCAATAGTGCATCAATGCATAGCTCAATTTTTTATAAAGGAGTTATTGAGTATAACCAATTAAATACCGAATTACGTAGAACTGATCTAAATAAACAATAGTCGAAGTTAATACCAAGATTTTTTACACTATTAGTTGATGTAATGATCTCATTATTGATTTGAACATTCAGCTCTGTACATTTATGTAACTGTTGAGGAGTTCCAAAAACAATATTTTTACTTTTACTCGCATTAAGTACAAGAGTATTCTGGAGTGTCCATTGGTATATAAGACTTAAGTTATTATTGATGTAAAATTCTGCCATGTGAAATTCGGAGGAGAAAACTATATAGTAGCTGAATATCGTCAGCGTACATGTATACATTTGAATAGTAGAAGTCTCGAAATATCTACAATAAATATATTAAAAAGAAGTGGTCCAAGAATAGATCCTTACGGAACACCGGATGAAACTGATCCATTTTGTGATGTAAGTATCGAGTTTCCTGTATTAATACTAGTATACTGTTGTTTGTCAATCAGATAATTTTGAAACTAGAGAAAAGTATTTTTAGATATGTCAGAATAACTGAATTTTGCTATTAGGCAATTAATATCTAAGGAGTCAAAAGCTTTAGTCATTGCGTAGTTTTAAAAATATTTCTGATACTACTAGATTTTTAGGGTTATTTTATTTTTGCATCTAGAGAAAAACAATTTTTTGAAAAAACATAAAACAAATGAATTTTATTCAATTTTTTTTTTACTGTTAACCATATTTTTCTACTTGCACCAACAAAGCCCAAAATATTAACCTTTTATCTGATGTATAATACGTCTAGTTTGGGTACTAATTTACATTGAAATTATTGGATTTTTGTAAATGTTATTCTTCAGTTATTTGAGAAACCGTATATACTAATGTACTTATGTATTAAGTTTTACAAGCGTGCCATGACAAAATGACATTCCTTTTCAAATATTTGCCTAAGTTATTATTTGATAAATTTTATGTAGTGCTTTTTGAATTTGCTTGTGATTTATTTGCTAATATAACTATTTAAAAGTTTTTAAAAAATACAAAAAGGTGGTCATGTTATTTAATTATACGGAATCTAATAGAAATGCATATCAACTGAAAGGTTATATGTAGAGCGGTATCCTGGAAGGCATCACCCTTGTAAAAAATGAAAACCCAAGTGAAAACGAACAAAACATGTTTATTATTGACGGGGCCAAAGAGATTAATGTTTTAGCATCCGTGGATATTAATAAAAATGCAAGTACACGTAAGATTGGAAGTGCCTTGATATTAGCCGAGAATCAGTTAGAAAAATATTGAGAAAACATGGATATAAATCATATAAATATCAACTTCATCAGCATTTATATGACGCTGATATAGGTTTGATTATTGCAATTGGTCACTAGAAAATAGAAACATTGTTCCCAGAATTCTGTTCACAAATGAAAGTCGGTTCACTAACAATGACATGTTTAACCTAAACAATTTTCGTTACTGGTGTCAGGAAAATTGACTTGAATTTAGAGAAGGAAATCACGAAGAAGTGTTTGGGGTAAATGCATGGGCAGGAATTGTGGGTACTAGGATCATAGGTCCGATAGAGGACTTTACATGGAATTAGGTACCTGAACTTTTTGGAAAATGAAATTGGGGACTTTTTAGGAGAATTACCTATGAATTTGAGAAGAAGCATTCATTACCAACAAGATGGGGCTCGGCCACGTAACCTTCGGGATGTCTCTAATTATTTAGAAAACAGATTTCAAAATAGAGTCATTTCGACATATGGGCACACAAGATGGCCTGCCAGATCACCTGACCTAACCCCTATGGATTTTTCTGTGGGAGTACGTCAAAGAACGAGTTTATTCATCATCTTCAAGAACCCTTTAGGAGTTGTAAACCAAAATTGGCCAAGTTTAAGTCCTATACCTTGAAAATTTTAGAAACTATGACTTGTCTAGTGATTCCGTGGACATCCGGTATGTATTTATTGTGCAGCCCATAACGGACGTTTTTCATTTTTTCCGTTTGTTTTCTAAAATTGTATACTTCTTGCGATATTTAAAAAACCCGATAGAAAACACGCTCTAAAAAAGTTAATTCATTAAACAAACAATACGTCGATCTCGCTGAAACTGCAAATCTGGACTCTGAACACAAATTCACTTTCTAAATACGTTAAAATGAAAATATTGCCACATCCACATTAAAATCCAAATTTCACTCTAGTACCTCCACATGTAATTTTTCTATGGACTATCACTAAATTTTGCGCCACGGTCCCCCACTTTCCCTGCTAGTGCTTGATAGAATTTCAGTTATATGTGCCCCATTGACCCTAATAAATAAGGCATAGAATTCCTCAAAATATTCGGGTGCCGACCGAACTTTCTCTTCAGCATTGCACCAAAAATTCTAGAAAAAAAGCTTTAACTGGGTCTTATACATTAATCATTAATTTCCAGAAAGGCCCATGCAGTTTCCGGCATCCTGAAGTGATGCCGGTCCAACTCACATAATAAATACATTTCTTCGTCTACTCGTACATAAAAAAAACTGACAAATAGAGACAGAACCAACGCGGTATACGCAACCGACCCATCAGTTCGAAAAATACGCATAATAATGGTATACGATGAATAAATGTATCATCTATAATGTAAATCTAAACTATAAAAGCCTCTGTCCGGCCGGAGATCAGCAGACAACGTTTTGTAAAGCACAACCGTTGTTCTCTACCATCGTGGTATTTTTTGTAAAACCCCCCAAGGTACAGTGCAGTGCGACATGTATACCGTAACAGCAATCCCTTCGATCACGGCTGCCCTTCTAGCCGTCGCTTCCGTCGCGCTGGCATTTGTTTGCTATATAATTTACCAGCAGAAGACTCAAAGGACGAAGACGCCAACCGACGATGGTCTCATCCAACCGCCAACGCCTAGAAGACTACCGTTGATAGGCCACATGCACCTTCTGGGAGGATACGAAGTGCCGTACCAAGCCTTCAGCCATCTGGGTAAAAAATATGGGGACGTCGTCGCCCTTCAATTGGGGAGCGTTAAGTGCGTGGTGGTTAACGGCCACAAGAACATCAGGGAAGCCTTGGTCACCAAGGGACACCACTTTGATTCCAGGCCTAACTTCCAGAGGTACCAGCAACTGTTCTCCGGAAACAAAGAAAACTGTAAGTACATGAGCATGTTATATAGGGCGTTGGCGAGACTAGGTACATCGAACGGATCTTTATTGTACAAGTTGGAGTCTTCTCAACTCATGATTGATATTTTTACTTTTTTTTTCATGATAATATTGGCCATTATTTTGTAGTGATAACATGTATTTTCACCGATTTATTGATGCTTTTATATAATAGTTTAATGTTCTATAGGATGACGCCCTTAGCAGTTTTGATAATAAGTAATTTTTTTTAGGTGCAATTTCTGTATCTATTTCGGTTCTTTTCTTTCATAAATTATTAATAAGTAAAATAGAATACTCTACTTTTAAGTTACAGCTCAAAATATACACTTTTTGCTTTTTATTTATTAAAAAATAAGTGAAATTTTTCAAAGATCCAGATTTCCAAATAATATTTTATAAATTGTCAATAATTTTCAAATTAAAAACAATTCCAAAGTGGCTGCCACTCACTTCTAAACATTTAAGAACACGTTTGTTTACTTCGCGGTGCTAATTTTCTGGGAATTGAGAGACTTGAACGCTTCTAGATTCTTTCTTGACAATTTTCTTTTAGCAGAGAAAATTATTTGCATTATGTAAGTTTCGGCATCATATGAAATCTATACCTTTGAAAATTAGTGTACTCACCCCGGGGGGGATTGCAGCCCCTATTTTACACCCCCTAGTCGCAAAGTTTTCAACGAAGTCGGCTAAAATTCATATCATGGAGGTTTTTGGGGTGGCTGATTACTAATCCGAAGTGAAAATTGGAAAATTATTTTTGTTTTGTCATTTTTTAATAAAAATAAAAAAATTATGAAAAATTATAAAATTCTAATGAATTTTAGATCTTTTGCGTTGTGGTTGTTCTTCTTCTTCATCGATAAAACTTTCAAATTCCGATGGATCTTCGCGATTATCGACGTCTTTGAGCTCTTCAACTTCAAAATCGAGACTCTTTGCTGGCTCTCATAGATAATCTCTTCCGGATCACTTAAATCTTCAAATATTTCTTTGTCTCTATTTGAGCACTTTTCGCGACAATTACTGCATAAATTGATACATTTTAAGCCGCGTTTTCACTTTTTAATAATTTTTCGGGAATTAAGTCCGAATTGTCTGGGATAAATTTGGACAAGAGATCATGAGTCTACCTAGATGTTGGTTCCAGCCCCATCGCTTAGCTTTTTTGTTATCGGGCTCGTTGCCCAAATACTCAAGCCAAGTTTGCAATTGGTAATAAACTCTATAGTAGTATTGTGCAGCTGCTCCTTCAGTTAGGGGAAGTTTTAGATTTGTTAGTTTCTAGTTGGCAATGCTCAAATCCTAATTGATTTAATGACGTATCCATTTTTTTACTTTTGTAAATATCAGCTATAGGTTGAGATCCACTTTTTGCAATGGCTATTTGGTCTGCATCTTTTTTAAAAAAATACTAGCTAGGCTTGATAAATTTTTGTTGCTTAATAATGATTTTACTATTGGCTTTCTTCCTTTTCCAGCAAAATAGAAAATAATGAAAAACTCGTGATTCGAAGTAATTTTTTTTGTTTTTCTCAATTTTAAGCGGTTTCATGAAAAATAAACAATCAAAAATATATAGACCATTTAAAGTGGACATTTCAACGGTTAAAATAAGCCTGAATAGAATATTTAAATTAAAAAAAAACCACCAATAAAGTTTTGCGTGGAAGATTTTGTTTTTTTTTTCGAAAAATGTAAATATCTCGGAAACTACTTGTTTCCCAGATTTCAAAAAAATCATGCTTATTCAATGCACTAAAATTTCCGGCTGGTCCTTGCCTGTTAATATTTTTTTTTTCAAAAAGGTATTGGCACCAACCTATAAATAGTATATTTATTGGCACCGAGAAGCGTTTCGCCAACCAAACGGGTATTATCAGGTGAATAGAATAACAAATATAGCAATTGACGCCTAAAAAATTAACTTATTTTCACTTGTTGCATAGGCTATATACATTTTTAATAAACCTGGAAATATTTTCAATCAGTTTTTGAGTTTTGGAAAATAATTGCTGATGCCATAGTTTCGCGAACATTGGCAAGGAAATAATAATAATAATAATAATCATGCTAATAACATAATTTTATAGCCCTGGCGTTCTGCGACTGGTCCCAAACCCAAAAAGCCCGCCGAGACATGTTGAAAGCGTACACGTTTCCCAGGGCGTTCACAAACAAATTCCACAGCCTAGAAGACTTGATTTCCTCCGGGACAAGGACCATCATGTCCCAAATCGTCCCGGAAACCCCCACCGAGCTGAAGCCTATCATATTGCAGCAGTGTGCCAACATTTTTCTAAACCACTTTTGTTCAAAGAACTTCCAAAGCACCGACCAAAGATTCGTCGAAATGGTCGAGAACTTCGACGAGATTTTCTACGAAGTCAACCAGGGCTATGCTGCAGACTTTTTGCCTATCCTACTGCTTCTGCATTGGAACAATTTGGACAAGATGAACTTGCTGGCTCACAAAATACGTGAATTCATCGAGGACGTAGTTATCGAGAGTCGATTCGAAGATTTTGACGTCGAGGCCGAACCTAGCGACTACGTGGAAAGTCTGATAAAGTACGTGAAGTCCGGAAATGGTCCCGAGCTACCCTGGGACACAGCGCTGTTTACTTTGGAGGACATTGTAGGGGGCCACTCCGCCGTAGGTAATTTCTTGGTGAAGGTTTTCGGGTTCCTAGTCAACGAACCTGAAGTTCAAAAGAAGATCCAAGCGGAGATAGACCAAGTTGTTGGTGATCGGGAGTTGACTATAAGCGACAGAGCGGCAATGCCTTACACAGAGGCTGCTATATTCGAGGCTATCCGGCTAATTGCCTCCCCTATTGTCCCAAGAGTTGCCAATCAAGACAGCTCGATCGATGGTAAGTGTTTTTTGATATATTAGTTCAAGCTCTTTCATCTACAATGATTCCTAAAATGACTGAACAGTTTAGGTAGAAAAATGTTTTTTCTGGCGACTTTCGTCAATTATCCATTGGTACCAGTACGTAAATTCCATCGTAATGCATAGTGAATGTCAAAGAGAATATATCTTAAAAAGAATTTGTAGAATTGTTTTTTTTATGCCTTTTACTCCAGTGCAATTAGGAAAAATTTACTGATGTGACCCAAAAATTTTGGGTACATTTTTTCTTTTGTTCCTTATTCGAAAGGGGGGTCAATGAAAACCTTAAGTCTGAATTTGCGCATTCCTACTTCCCCCCTTTTCGCCGCCATCTTGGATTTGTTTTTTTTTTTCAATCGCTCATAACTCGAGTTCTATTTATCGCACAGTAATGAAAAAAATATCGTTGTACTCGTGAGGATTTACTCTTTATGTCATCACGAATGCATTTTTGCCGTAAAAGTTATTGCAAAAAAGTTATTAGAGCTCAAAGTTGAGAAATGATTTCAAAAAAATTCCTAATTGCACTGGACTATTTAAGGCTCAAGACCATACAGCCAACCACAATCCAACAAAATATCTAATGTAAACGATTATACAAAACGAAGGATGCACGAGAGTCACACGATTTCTTTGCTTGATGTTCGATTTCTTGCCACTTTTCTATAGGAAATTAATAGTTTTCGTCAGTTTCCTGGGATACTTCAGACGCTTTTCTTTTCGTCGCTCTGGGTAATGGTACCATAGTAGGAAGGTCGTGGCAATCCTTGTCTTCATCATCCAAGATTTCTGCAACTTCCTTGACGTTTGTGCAATTTTCGCCGCAGCAAATTTTGCATAAGATGGAACACTTTAATCCGGCCTTTCGGCAGCCGCAAGCTTTACCGCAGTTTTTGGCGCATCCACAGGATATAATGTCCAATAGGATTTGTGGAATCGGGTCTTGTTCGCTGGTCACAGGCTCTAAACCGCGGTAGCCATTTTTCCAGCCCCAAGAAATCGCGTTTTTTTCTTGCCCGAGCCACTTCTGGACCTGATGATAAGTCCGTAGGGAATGCTGACGTATTGCGGAACTCGTTGGGGGCAAGCGCGACAAATCCGTTTTCTTTTTAAGACCCAATCGTGTAAATATTTTAAATCGCAATCGATCGATGGACACATCGGATTCATTTCCTCCGTACAGTGCGATTAACAGGTTCTCTCCAGCTGCAGCGATGGCATTTTGTCCAGGAGTGGTTATTTGGAATAATTTTATATCCTCTTGAAGGTGAACATTTTTTTTGATGACGTCAATTATTTTTTTCTTTCCCATTCCGCAGATTGCTGACACAGTGTCACATCCTGAAAAGGCATGCATGAAAAGCAAATGCTCCAGCAGAAGTGCGTGTTTGAAGCTGCTTGTAGAATACGTCTTCGATGCCGTTGTTCCCCTTCCTATTTTACGGAAGTAGACATTTTTTTAATTTTTCCCGAGTGCACACAGCAACACAAGCAGGTCCGTATCCTCTCCTACGATGACGACAGCATCAAATTGTTGACTTAAATCAATTGCAGTTTCCACGATATCCACGTCCGCATCTTCCCATGATTGTTTCACTGTGAATCAAAGGTGGTGTGGAAATGAGTTTACAAAATGTACAAGTTAAAATACTATGACTGATTGAAAACGCATCTTGGATGATGAAGACAAGGATTGCCACGACCTTCCTACTATGGTACCATTACCCAGAGCGACGAAAAGAAAAGCGTCTGAAGTATCCCAGGAAACTGACGAAAACTATTAATTTCCTATAGAAAAGTGGCAAGAAATCGAACATCAAGCAAAGAAATCGTGGATTAGGCCTCGGGGGGGAAACCACGTTAAAAAAAACGCGCCGTCGACTCTACCTCAAAGGTGGTGTGGAAATGAGTTTACAAAATGTACAAGTTAAAATACTATGACTGATTGAAAACGCTCCGCGCATATTTGAACATGTCAACTTTGAGCGTGGATTGGCGGGCGAGGAATCCACTTACGGACTTAATTTTTTTTTTTAAATCCTAGAAATCGCGTCTAGTTTAAATAACAATTTGTTGGCAGAGAGTGTCAGATGCACTGCAAAAGAGTGGCGAGCCAAGAAAGCGAAAAAAAATTTTTTTGAAATCATTTCTCAACTTTGAGCTCTAATAACTTTTTTGCAATAACTTTTACGTCAAAAATGCATTCATGATGACATAAAGAGTAAATCCTCACGAGTACAACGATATTTTTTTCATTACTGTGCGATAAATAGAACTCGAGTTATGAGCGATTGAAAAAAAAAAACAAATCCAAGATGGCGGCGAAAGGGGGGGAAGTAGGAATGCGCAAATTCAGACTTAAGGTTTTCATTGACCCCCCTTTCGAATAAGGAACAAAAGAAAAAATGTACCCAAAATTTTTGGGTCAATTCCTAATTGCACTGGACTATTTAAGGCTCAAGACCATACAGTCAACCACAATCCAACAAAATATCTAATGTAAACGATTATACAAAACGAAGGATGCACGAGAGTCACACGATTCTAGAATTGTATAAATTTTTATATAAAAATCAGTTACCGTCACATTTTTCCGTAATAAATATTTTTTAAATAATTTCCAGTTAACATACAAACAAAATTTTGTAAATACCAGTTACCAGGCATCTGCGTGATGCTTTTTAAACATTTTCACTTCCTAAACATATACAAGGTGGCCAAAAATAGTTTTTCAATTTAAAACTTTTTGAATTTAATTTTCTCGAAATTTCCAATTGGAACACTCTGTATATTTCTCCACCGTTTTTGAGTTATTAAACGTCGAATATCTTAGTTAAAGTAGTTACTGTAGATATGGAAAAGTTAACATTATTAAAGTGAGCTATGAAAATGATAACATCTATTATGTTTGATAAGTGACATTTCTTTAATGAAATAATCAAAATGGTTTACAATGTGGAGGAAAAAACCAAATATTTATACAAAATAAATATCAAAGATTTCAATATAAATGATGTTCAATGTGTCCACCATTATTGTCAATGCATAATTGATAACGTCTTTTTATATTTATAATTGCACCAGAAATGGCTTCATTATTTACATTCAGATTGTTTATTTCAAGTTGAATCCTGTTTTCAGTGACTTGAATATTATTATTGACAATGTCCTTTAGAAATCCCCCCAAAAATTAATCCATAGGGGTCAAATCCGGAGTGTTAGGTTGCCATTTAATAGGTCCATTATTCCCTATCCATATCGGAAATACATTATCCAAATGGTCTCGAACGGGTAGGATACTATGAGGAGTTGCCCCATCCTGCATCCAAATCATATCAAGTTCGGCTTCTCGAAAATTTTGCAAAAGAATATTTTTTGCTATCATTTTTTTATGCTTGTTTTCTCACTACCTTTGATTTTTCCTATTAAAAACTCCTGCCGTAGAAAAGGATGATTGATGAGTCCATAATATTTTAGTAAAATAATCGGGATCTTCATCAAACTTTTGAATCATCTGGCGGCAAAAGTCCAGCCTTTTTCTTTTATGAGCCTCTGTTAAAATAAAAGTAAGAATGTACTGATTACTTTACTTCGACTACATTTTAGTACTGAGTACTTCAACTTTGGTATCGATACCAAATTTTGAGATGTTCTGTTGAAAGCACATTATTTACTTATTTTCAATTTCTATCTTATTTTAAACACAATTTTTAATTATGCTGTTTTGAATATAATTGATTATGACAAAAATAAACATAGAAACACTTTTCAAAACATTTGAAATACTGATTTATATAAAACTGCCTTTTTAAAAGTTTTCATAAGTACAGGGTCTCCCAACCAAAAGTAGTCACCCTGAATAACTTTGGAGATAATTTTTTTTTGAAAAATTGGTGAAACATGTCGACCTTGTTTCCAAGGGGGACATATTTTAAATACTTGCATGCTTATCATCGTAAATCTACCCTACACGGCCATCCCCTCAAAAAATTCAAATAGCAAATGGGGTCGAGTGATACATACATCTTTTGAAAGATCTTTCGATTCTCTACATAACTGTGTATTTTTTAAAACTTTTTTCGATTCGTTCCTGAGAAATAAATTGTTTCATTATTTTAGATTCGGGAAATAAAAATAAAAAAAGCAGTTTAAATTATCGTATGCATTGTTCAAAATGACGCCTACCGACTTCCATACAGTAGTGTAATCTGTTTTGAAATTCTGTATGAACAATTCTGAATACATCTGCAGTCAATAAACGGCATTCTCGAACAATTCTTTCACGTAACTCTTCTGGAGATGCGGGTTTTGTTGCAAATACCTTCGATTTCAAATATCCCCACAGAAAGAAATCCGAGTTAAATCGGGTGATCTAGCGGGTCACTCCACAGGACCTCTTCTTCCAATCCATCGCTCAGATTATCCAAAAATTGACGGACTGCTATAGCAAAATGTGGGGGGCCTCATCCTGTCGAAAAAACAGTTCGCCCTCTAAAAGATTATCGTCTTCTTCGAGAATTTGGGTAATTATTGTGAAGATGTTATTTTCTAACAGGTCGAGGTACCTTTCGCCATTTAAGTTGTCAGGAATAAAAAACGGCCCGACAATGTGATGCCCTAAGACGCCAGTCTAAACATTTAACTTCTGAGGCCTTTCGGTATGAGTTTCCATGAACAAATGTGGATTGGTTTCTCTCCAATACCTACAATTGTGCCTGTTTACCTCTCCATTTAAGTAAAATGTCGATTCATCAGAAAAACACGTATTGTACAGTAGATTGGCATTACCGTTTAATTGTTTACTAAAAATTTTACAGAATTCAAGCCGACGATCGGGATCATCCTCGTTTAATTCGTGTATCAATTAAAATTTATATGGATGAAATTTGTGGGCCTCAGAATTCAGAACACTGCTTCGTGATACACCAGAAGCTCAGCTACTTTCCTGATCGATTGAGTATTATCCATCTGCAAATGATCCAGAACTGCCATTTCGACTACTTCATTCCTAATCGGTCGCTGAGGTTCATGCCTTTTGTTTCCTACAGAACCTGTTTCCATAATTTTTTTCAATAATTGTAAAACATACTGAGAACCAACCTTTCTGGGTGATTTCTATTGAATATGCAGTAGCTCTAGCACAATTTTCGTTTTTAAAATAAATGCTGACAATTTATATTCTCTCCTGAAAGGTATAAACCATTTTGAGAACTCACTCTGGTAAAATGTATCTCGATTTAAAATTGGTTGTGAACAAATTAATGTTCAAAGACTATCAAATATTTATGGGTCTTTTATTATTCTAAAACTAAACGGACAAGGGAAGTGTTTTTTGTCGAAAAAACTCGTGTTGATTTGAGAGCACTAAAAAATGTTTTTTTTTTATAAATTCCAATACCCAGTGGCGTGTATTTTAGATTTTTTAAACGATTTTGTGTAATCATCAAAAATAAAATTTATTTTCCTTAAGAACGAATAGGTAAAAGTTAAAAAAAATACACAGTTATGTAGGGAATTGCAAGACCTTTCAAAGGATGGACCCCCTTACCATTTGAATTTTTTGAGGGGGTGGCTGTGTATGGTAGAGGGATGATGATAGGTATATAATTATTACATTAAAATATGTCCCCCTTGAAAACAAGGTCGACGTGATTTACCAATTTTATCTCCAAAGTTATTCACGGTGCTTACTTTTGGTTGGAACACCCTGCATGTAAGTTTTATTACAACAGTAAATATCTTGGGAATCAATGGAGGTCCTTGTGTTTATTCTGTGGTAACTGGATTATAGTAATCAAGTTTTGAAGGTGGTGGAGGTTGTGGAAGTAACTAAGGATTCAAGCGTCTTTTTTTTCTTTCAGGATATAGAATAGAAAAAGACACAGTATTATTCCTGAACAATTACGATCTGAGCATGTCAGAGAAGCTCTGGGACAGGCCGGAGGAATTCTTGCCCGAAAGGTTCATCAAAGGTGGAAGACTCGTCAAGCCGGAGCACTTTTTGCCCTTCGGAGGTGGAAGGAGGAGCTGCATGGGCTACAAAATGGTGCAGCTGGTCTCCTTCGGTATTTTGGGTGGATTTTTACAAAACTATACCATCGCACCAGCGGAAAATGAGACGTATAAAGTTCCAATAGGCTCCTTGGCCCTACCGAAAGACACATTCAAATTCAGTTTCATCAGGAGATGAAATGTAGACAAATTTTGTTGGGTTTATTTATTTTTGTATTTATTTGTTTTTTTTTCTTTTTGATAAACTGAACACGGTGATATAACTTATTTGTATTATATACTTATATAAGTGCATGTATTAATCGATATAAATGTATGAATATTGTGTTATTATTCTTACGGAGTTTTATGAAGTGTATTTTGTATTTTTATTTTTGTTTTACTGTAACTCGAGTATATTTTCTAATAAAAGGAGCCAAAGGATTTTGAAATAATCTGGGTTTTATTTGATTTACAAAGTTCGATTATCCATTACCTTGCGAAATATTTGGCCTATTTTATAAAATTGATAATATGACATATTTCTTAAAAAACTAAGTATCTTTGGTTTTGCTCCCAGTTTGATTGACTTTTTGAAATCATATCTGACTGAAAGACATCAGTTTGTCCTCTATAGAGACCTTAAGTCCAACGTAGTTAATGCAAAATCTGGTATACCTCAAGGTTCGGTGCTTGGGCCTTTACTTTTTAACATATTTGTAAATGATATCGTCTCCCAACTTAATTGCAAATCATTGTTGTACGCCGATGACATGAAAATTATTAGTATTAATAGCGCCGACGACACCAAGATATTACAAGATGATTTAGTTAACCTTCACTCATGGTGTGACAATAATAAGTTACTCCTTAATATAGACAAATGCTACACTATGGTTTTTAGCAGAAAACATAATCTTTCATTAAATGAATATGTTATCAATAATACGAAAATACAGGGATGGGACAAACTGAAAGACCTTGGCGTTAATTTTGACACTAAACTCACATTTAATGATCATATCACTGAAACATCAGCTAGTGGATATATAAAATTAGGTTTCATTATAAAAAATTCTAAAGGTTTTGAAAACTCCAACACCTTATTTCCAGCCTTTGTAAGATCTAAACTGGAACACGCGTCGACCATCTGGAATCCAGCTTGCCTAATACACAAAAACAGCATTGAAAGTACTTAAAGGCGCGTATTTTCTACCTAGGTTCTTTCCTCGGGAGAAATTGCTCTCTAAATTTCATGTATCTGACTTAAATACCCGTAGAGTATTTAGTTCCTCGGTATTTTTAAACAAACTTTTTAATATCAAATTTGATTCGCCCCAAATTTTAGAAATGATTAGGTTTAAATAAACCAACTTCCTAGACTAGATCTTATAATTTATTTTACTTAAGCACACCTCGAACAAATTTACTCAAACACTCTCCCTTGCGTGTAATTTGTTCTAACCTTAACTCGCTACCCTGTAATATTACATATTCAATTGTAAAATTAAGGATCTTAAGCAAGTAATTTTAAATAACTGAAATTTATTTTGTTACTATTACTAAGTATTTCTATGTACGCGCAAATTCGTGATTTCATTTTGAGAATGGAAATCTATGAGTTTTTCCTTTCCTTCATGTATATTCAAAATTATTGAATTGAGCTCAAACTGTAAAAATGGCCTGTGGAGCTGAAAGCGAGACTTGCTGGGTCAAGCAAGGAGTTCCACAGGGTTCAATTTTGGGACCACTATTGTATATTTTGTTTGCCAATGACATTATCGATTACTTGCATAGAACATCAAATGTCCATGTCGTGTGCTACGCAGATGATACAAGAAATGTTCTAATTACAGGAAATAACTCAAAGGAATTAAAAACAACCACTGAAATAATTTATCAGGAAATTATATGCTGGTCTCATAAGAATAATCTAAATTTAAATAAAGCTAAAACTGTTTCCATACAATTTACATTAAATAACAATTCCGAAGGCCTAACACTTTTTAATGGTACTGACCTTGAGTTAAATACCTTTGATGCTAATAATTTGTTAGGTGTCACTTTTGACAAACACCTGCAATGGGCTCATCACATTGAAAATCTGTGTATAAAGCTACGAAAAAGTTGTTTTGCTCTAAAATTTATGTCTAAGCATTGTAGCCAGGATATCCTTAAAACCCTTTATTTTGCCAATTTTCATTCTCATCTGAGGTATGGAATTGTAACCTGGGGTAATAGTACTAATGTAGCCAGGGTATTTTTGCTGCAAAAATATGCAATTCGTATAATGTTAAATTTGAGTTACAGAGAAACTTGTAGAGATGCTTTTAAAGTTTTAAAACTTTTGACTGTTGCTAGCCTATACATTTTGGAAGTATGTTCATATGTCCACAAACACAAATTCACTTTTTTAAATAATCAAGTTGGACATTCACGTGATACTGGATCTAAACATCTCCTACTGCCTGACTGTCATAGAACTACTATGTAACAGAGAAGTTTTCTGTATCAAGCGTGTAAATTCTATAATTTATTAGACGAAGATATTAAATCCTCTGGTAGTATACATGTTCTTAAAGGAAAACTTAAAAAATTGTTGCTAAACAAAAACTGTTACACAGTCAATGATTTTTTTAAATTAATTGTATTTTAATATCTCCTTTTTCCATATTGTTTTTTCGTCTTTTTAAATCCATATGACATAAATCTAATCTATTTTTATAATTATTTTAGGGTCTGACTGAATCCAAAAATGTTTTATATACTTTAGCCATATTATTTTATAGTGTATTGTTTTCTATTTTTGGTACTGTTTTTTTTAATTATTTATGTGACATTTTCTTCATCGACCTTATGTATACCTTTTTGTGTACATAGTTTTTTTCAATGGAGAAATAAAGATTATTATTAAATATTATTTTGAAATGCGAATGAAATGTCACTGATGATTTTTATTTCTGTTTGAGGTCTGTCTTTATGACAGCATATTTAAATTGTTTCATTTTAGCTAAATGCTATAATATGAATTGGTAATTTCCTATTTATATTTTATTAGTTTGTCATTTTCAAGAAACCCGGCCCGGTTACGCAGCTAATTTTTTTTTCTGTCATGCGAAAACGAAGGGGTTCATATACAGCAAGATATTGCTTTCTGCGTCATCTGGATATTTCTTTTCTTTTATAAAAAAAAAAACATAATGATTTAACATTGGTAATTACATGATGCCAAATGGAAATAGCTTTAAACTGTTTAATTTTTAATTTGTCATTTTGAATTGACATAATAAGTTCGATAATTAATTTGGTTTGATTGATAAAGGTTTATATTTGAAAAAATGTTTTTTAACAAATAATTTAATAATTATGAATAAAAATAAGTATAGATTGTGTTTTGTAATTTTGATAAAAGATTTGTAGTGGAAGTTTAAAATCAAAGTGGGACGACTAAAAAAAGAAAGGGAGGAAAGCAAAAGAAAAAGGTGGCCGGGAAGCAAAAAAAAATAAGGAGATTATTTTTGATTTGATGAAGAGATGAGAAATATTTGTGAAAGAAAGGAAAATAGAAGGATTGAATAGATAGGAAGTAGTAATGTAAATCGTGGAAGAGCAATTATTAAAGGGAAAGTTGAAGAAAATTTAATAAGTAATGTTTTGATTATATTTAATCAAGTATCACACAAGTAGCAAGAAAGAAAAATTTGGAAATATAAAATCAAATTTGGAAGTGGATCAATAGTCATCCAAGAAGTAAGAAACCTGTAATTACGAATAAAGAAGATCAGTGCAACATATTAGGACTATAGAGGCTGCATTGATATAACAATTCATGAGACAATTCGGGGTAAATTTTAATTTTTCAAAAGTTAGAAGTTATAAACATCTTAAGTCTCAAAGTTGAATAAACAAATTTGTAATCAATATAAAATTTTATTTTAAGAAATTAAATTTCCATATAGAGAGATCGACTTATATAGAACCGACTACACAGATAGAGCTAGCCTGGAGTTTTTGATAGTTTTCAAATAAGAAATGGTAAATGATAGTACGATTTCGGATTTATTTTAAGGTATGAAACGTTATTCTTAAGATTCGTTTTTCTTTTGAATGTAATAAACGAATAGTCATAAAATTAATCGCTCTGTCAAAATTAATTTTAAAACCATTTCAATATATATTCTTTTTTTTCTTTATACTATTGTATTGAATTATATATTATGTATATTATTGTATGTATTAATGTTTTCTATTCGTATTTACGTACGTATACGGGGTGTAACAGGATCATAGTATACCCCCTTTTTCACCTTTAATAATAATAATAAATAAACGCCACAGAAATTAGACAACCTCCAGTTCCAGAAGCCAGGGCTTGTGCGGAAGGGGGGTTACACATTGAAAAAACGCGGACATACAACCATTTCCTCCGACAGTGCCAGTGTCGGAGCCGGGATTCGAACCCAGTGGTGCGATGTGCGTGTGATTAATCGCGATTGCCACCAGACATTTTGAAGATAATTGATTGAAATTTAGGATATAGTACATACATAATAAGCGGCACAGTTTGACATACAATTGATTTTTTTCACTTCCGGTTTTTCCGGAAGTGATACTAACTTTCGATTTTTAGATGGAACACCCCGTATATTATTGCATTTTTGAATTCTGCATTATTTTCGATGCCAAATACGTGACATTTCAAACATCATTTTTTTTATAATATAATTTTTAGTTTTCCATTTACTTGTGCCATGACGGTTCCAATTTATTCTAAATGACTACACTACTTGACGTTCGTTATATTTTGAACACTCGTTATATCAAGTTCGCAACATTAAAAATTAAACCCAATTATAACTTCCCCTGCATTGTCATTATAGCGGGGCAATTTATAAGCTATGTTTATTTCAACACAAAATTTCAGTATGCATATGCAATACCTTACGTTCAAAATTCTCTACAAATGTTTCGGCTTTTTAGACCTTTATCAAGAGTACAAAATATATACAGTATGCACTTTGTACTCTTGATAAAGGCCTAAAAACCGAAAGATTTGTAGAGAATTTTAAATATAGTATTTGCAGTGTTTACTTAAAAACAGTTATTTATAAAACAGTTGTTTATTTATAAACGAACATTTTCCGAGAAAGAACTCGCATTTTTATTCTTGCGATAGTCTATAAAACGATTATATGCATATTGGCATTTTTATCACTCATGATCATTTTGACTTTTACTCCCAATAGCTTGAGTTTTCGAAAACACCAGCAATCAAATTTCTATACGTCAACTTTACCAATTGATACCTTTTTGTAACCGACAAATAAAACCATACATTTAACAACATAACTTATAATTACAACAAAATAAATTAAGTTAGTTCTATAAGAACTAATTATACATATACATATATATATACAAAAGTACATTTTATAAAATTTGTAAATCACACAGACGCTTTTTAAAATTAACCTAAACTCTATCAAATTAACTACCGACGTTAACGGTGAAAACTTCTTGATGACTCCTGTTACCACCTTCCGAAGACAAATCGAACGCCTTGTTGTCAAAGCCCGTCAAGTCCTTCTTGTCCTTCCTGAAGTGCTGTTCTATCTCCTCCAAAGATTTGTTTTTGGTCTCGGGCAGTACGAACTTACAAAATCCTATAGCCAGGACCGACGCGGATACGAACACCAACAGCGTACCGCTGAAATTTAAGTATTCCAACATGTCGTTGTATATCTTGACGCAAATGAAAATGAAGGTCTGCGCGATGCAAATCACGACCCCACTCATTATGGGTCTCACTTCCAAAGGGAACATCTCTCCCACCAGCACCCAGGGTATGGGCAACATCCCCACCATGCTGAAAACTACGTTGAATATGACGCCTATAAGCGGGAGGTAGCTCAGGATTTTCTCTTCGTTTGGGTTTAGTTCGTAGTATTTTACGTATACAGCAACGATCAGCATGGTCACGGCCATTCCCAAGCTGGAGAGTGTGCACAAGATCTTCCTTCTGAAGCGGTTGATCAGGAAAGCTGCCATGACTGACATGGTGAATCTGATAACGCCGACGATTATAGACGACACGTATTCGTCGATGTTCAAGTCGGTTTCCTCGAAGAAACTCACAGCGTAAAACAGCAACGTATATATTCCCGAGAATTCCTGTAGCAGGAACAACACCACCAGTATGAAGAACGGTTTGATGGTCTGAGGACTGAGGTAAATCTCTTTCAAGCTGGCCTTATGGGCAGCATTGTTCTTCTGGTTCTCGTGGTATCTGTCGATCTCCTGCTGGGCGATTATGTTATTCCTTCTGAACCACATGTACACCTCGAAGCTTTCTGCGACCTTCTTGTTTTTTAAGAGGTATCCGGGGCTTTCCGGAAGAAACTGTATGGTGACCATCGAAAATACGCCAAATATTATGCTTATTAGCGCAACGGTGGACCATTTGATGTAGTAACCCAGGGTGTATGTAAGTAAGATGCCGAAGGAGGCGCAGATTGGTCCTAGAGCTTGCATGAATCCTCTGCTCTCTGCTGTGGATATTTCACTTACGTAGGTGTAGCAGGCCGTGGACATTCCTAGAAAAATAAGCGGCGTTAACATAATAACAAACCATGGATTTAGAGCAAAAGCAAGTTGTATGTTCTTTGGAACTAGTGCATGAAGATTTCTAGGTTTGGCCTATATATATTTGTTTTTCCATATTGGAGAAAATATCAAACGCATTATAAATAAGAAAATTCTACCTGCTGCTATGCCGGATATCAGTCGTCCAGCGTATAACCAATTTATGTCGGTTGCTATGCCGATAAGAATCCATCCTAAAATGAAAGGGATGCTGCTGATTTGTATGGACCTTCGTCGTCCGTAATATTCCGCCAGCACGCCAGACAGGACTGATCCTATGGGGTTCGTTATGGCTCCAAAACTAGCTGCAAAAAAGAATAAATTTTTTAATGCATGTTTTATACTATTTTTATGAACATTCAAATATAGTATTTTATTCTGTAATTAACAGCCATCTTCGTCTATACAGACTCATAAAATTAGGTGTTACAATGATAATTTCAACAAGTAAATCGACCGCTGTAAAAATAATTAATTGACGTCCTATGCATAAACCAAATTCATTACATAACGAAGAAAAAAAATCACGTAAACTGTGATCTTGAAATAAAAACATAATAACTGTAATTCAGTGCATGCGAAAACAGCATAAATTGTAGCCAACTAGCCGGAAATAGGAAATAATTTTGGTGTTAGCTTCGATAAATTAAAAAGCATGTAAAATGTAACAAACCTTAATCTATTGGAGCAAATCTATTTTTTGTGTTTATGCAAATTCGCAAAAAATTTATGGATAAAAGTTGTACAATTAATTTAAAATGTTAATGTCTAGTAACTTGCTAGATAGACGACATTTTACACTTACATGAAAAACCGCAAGTAGATCTATAAATATACAAAATAAAGGATCATTAAAAAACGTGCGAGGGATATTAAGATTTATTTGTTCGTAGAATATCTTGGAGGCATTTCGAATCCTGCGGTTTCGTTATAAGTACTTATACGTCCAGTGGATGTATAGTAACGTAAAAAAAATATTTTTTTTATGTCAAAATAGACTTAAAATGTCATGGACGTCGAGATTTTAAATTTGAGCGAAAAATAATTTTCTGTCTGCCGGTCTGTAAATTTTTTGTGCTATTACTCTGGAACTGTTTATGATATTGACTTGAAATTTGCTACATTTATGTATTATAACGAAATCTAGAACTAGATTATATTTTGATCTAATTCCGTTGTAGGGTTCAGAGGTAAATGGGGTAAATAAGGGTAAATAGCCAAAGCAAATAGGTAAGAGTCCATAAAATTGCAATTTAGGGCATGTAAGCAAAAGTCAAGGTTTCAAGTTTTTCTTTGGCATCAACCACCCCCCACTATCACCTCCAACACCACCACCAATACCACCTCCACACTATTATGAAAGGGAGTAAAAAAAAATAAAATGTGACTTAGTGTGCATACAGGAACGAAACGTCTTAAAAAATTTTTTGGCGTTAGCTACTATTAAAGTGAGTAAAATATTACATTGGGATTTAGTGTATATAAGTCTTGGATACAACATCTGGATGTGAAAGTAGTGATTCCTTGGGCAGCGGTTTTTTGCATTATTATGTAAGGATATGATCGTCCTCGGAGTATTTTCCAACCAATAGTTCTAAGATATTTACTAATTTTTTAGTATATATTTTATTCTTTGATAGATAGGGTTAGGTTCAATGACCGAAAATTGTGATTGTATCAGTAGATTTTGGAGAGAGGTTAATATTTTATGCTGCTGAAATAACATGCCGTCTTTCTAAGGCTTCACGATGGAAAAATATTCTCTAATAATTTTTCCTAAAATATGTTTCTGTCTGGTAACAATTGATAAGGAGAATCTTCAAAGTAAAATCTTTTAGCTTCTGTAACGTTGCCAGCTGCCCCCTCCCTGTATATTAAATGTATATCTGTATATTCATTAAATGTAGCTTGTGCCATAACTTTTAAAATTTAACACAAAGAGAACATTTGGAAGAAAAGTCAACTTCAGTTGACGACTTTAAATAATTGTGGCCTTCTTTGCCGAATAAAAGATCTATTTCCTTTTTTTTACTCTTAATTATGTTTCAGTTATTTTTTTGTATGCCCAAGTCCCTCATAATATAGAAAGGAAATTTGATCCATTTGGTAATATTTCTAGATAGAAATCTTTATTTTTCGATCTACAAGAACTAAATTATATTATTTAACTGATGCATAACATGGTCGAATTTCTTTAACATTCTCCAGATAAAGCAGCCAGTAATGACAATAAAAAATAATGCGGTAATCAATCAGGATTTTTTATAAAGTTCATCGACACCAAAAAGGGAAGTGACTTTTTTCGAGAACGATAATTACTCGTTGACAATGTGTAGCAGGCCTTGGCAATTCGGAAATTTAATTGTACTAAACCACGTCCAGAGAAATTCAAACCAATTCACCTTGTACCAGATTTGTTTGCGGTCGACTTCCGATCTCTCACACCGACTCGCACTTTGAATTTTCGGAAGTAATTATTATAACAACTTATAACAATATGTTACACCTGTGTTTACAAATACTATTTAATTAATAGATTATTAATGCTGGTTATGAATAATTGATCATTATCGAGCCAATGTCGATGTTTTACAACGTTTGAACACAACTACAATTTGGATTTATTGAAGAATTGATCCTTGAAGTAGCTCCCTTTCTTAGAAAATGTTGTCTACATTTGCCAAGCCCATATTCTTCAACTTTTTCATATTAATGTGCCCAATAACATATACCGCGTGTAAACCATTTAGTATATTCGACGGAATTTCGATTTTCCACTTCCGGTGAACATCATTACGACATCATTAAAATACCGTTACTCCTTGTATTACCTCGCCCGCAAATTGAAGTACTTACCTTTTAGTACACGCAAATTAAACATAAAAGCATAGAATAGGAGAAATAATTTACAAAGTTTTTATATTACGTATTCCTAAAAAGTTCCCATCTAATCAGTGTCCGCAACATCCCTTATTTTGGTAAAAACCTCCCCTCAGTGGTACATTCTGGCGATTTTCTTAATTTTCTCTTAAACCGTTGTTCAAACGTAAAAAATGTATAGGACCAAAAATGTTGCCCATTAAATTCTACACAAAAACTGTTACATTAACATTTTAGCAATTCCTTACTCAATTCTCGCAAATAGCGTTCAAAGTTAAGCACGCTGTTTAAAATATGTCCAGCCAACCTAACGTTATACATTACTCAGGCATTCACCAATGACGTTTATCAATACACGATCGACAAAAAAACTATTGTTAAGTAACATAGTGAACAAAAATCGTTTAATTTATCAACTTAACGCTAGATTAAATGCTGAAAATATTAATACGCTTGCTGCTTTAGACGATGCTGATTCACTAATCGTCACAACCGCCATCGATCTATCAAGCCAGCATGATAGTGTGGTTGTAGTTGATTAGGATGTCGATCTTCTCGCCCTTATTATTGCCCTTGCTCCTCAAGGCAAAGATATTCTGTTTTTAAAACCAGTCCAAGGAAATGTAAAGAAAAGATTTATAGATCTTCTGATTTACAATCATCCAATGTTATTGAAAATAATATCAAAGAAACTGTTCTTTTTGCACAGGCGTTTAGTTGTTGTGATACCACCTCTGCTTTTTTCGGAAAAGGAACATCTCAAATAATAGGTGTATTAAACAAAAGAAAGGGTTTGGAAGAAGTTATTCACGTTTTCAACAACCCAGATTAATAGTGCTGGTGAGAAATTCACACTTGTGTTATATAAAGCTGACGAACAGAAACTTCTTTGAATAGTTCGAGATTTACTTCTGTTAATAAGCTGGTTGGTCAATCCAATCATGCTGTAATTGTATCTAAATTTCCCCCAACATCTGCAGCATTAAAACAAGACTCTTACCGATTATTTGACCAAATTCAATCTTGGCTTGGAAAAAATGTGCAGCCAACACAGAGGGGTTGGGAAAAATAGACAATATTATATCACCAGTTTTGACTACAGAGGCGCCTGCTCCAGTTTCTATTTTAAAAGTTATATCGTGCAACTGTAAAACTGTTGCGGTAAGCGATGAGGATGTGTTAAAGTTGGATTACGTTCTTCAACTATGTGCTCCAACTGCCTTGAACAAGGCTGCCTAAATTCACCACATGAGGAAATGCTAAATGACCAGGAACCAACAAACGAATAAAGAATCGAAACGTTAGTGGAGTAGGCCTACTAAGGACATCACTTTAAATTAAAAAAAAAGCTCCAAGAGCTCTCCCTCATGGGTGGTGTAGAAACGAGGTCAAAGTATAAAATGCTCAGTTATAGTGCTCTGTAAATATTTTAGCAAAATATTAAAATTTTATCTAGATAATTTTACCTATGTAGGTATTTTAGAAGAAAACGATAAATGAAAACAATCACAGACCTAGTGGGAATAGTGGTGGGTAGTGCCGATGCATTAAAATGAGAGAGAAGTTCAACCATGTGGTCCGCCTTCTGAACGTCTCACCTTGCACCCTCTTCTCAATTATAGGTTTCTCGCACTATATATTACAACTTGTAATTACCACTAAAACCTAATTCTACATATTTTAGCGGCCTTATAAACGCTACTCCCAACTTTGAACGCTATTTGCCAGAATTTAGTAAGGAATAGCTAAAATATTATTATAACAGTTTTTGTGTAGAATTTAGTGGGCAATGTTTTTAGTCCTATACGTCTTTTACGTTTGAATAACGGTTTACGAGAAAATTAAGAAAAACCGCCAGAATGTACAACCGGAGGGAGGTTTTTGCCAAAATAAGGGATGTTGTGGACACTGGTTAGATAGGAACTTTTTGGGTCTTATTCCTAACACTATTAGGAATATATATACGTAATATGAAAACTGTATAAATTATTTCTTCTAAAAAGTACTATTTGTGTGTACTATTTATAGATTTTTAATGTACGTCGGTTTGTTTGATGACACCATACCGATTGGTTCACCGGCGTTAATAATGAGCTCGTAAAGTTTTATCGTGTTTTTTTATTTGCACCGTAATTCTGGAGGTACTATACCATGATCCTGTTACACGCGGTGTACCACAATTACTTCCACGTCTCGTGGAAGTACAGTAACGCAAAACCTTTTTTTTGTTGTTGTTGAAATAGGCTTAAAATGTCAGGAAACGTCGAGATTTTAAATATAAGCGAACAAAATTTTCTGTCTGTCGGTCTGCCCGTAACCTTTTTTGTGCGCGCGTTTACTCTGGAACCGTTTATGATATTGATTTGAAATTTGGTACTGTCGTGAGCAGAAAAAAATAGGACAACTTTTTTTCTAATGTAAATCTGTCACGATTGCACTGCGTTATAACATTAACAAAAATTTGGTGTGTAACATTTTAAGAAAGTGGAAAATAAACGGTACGATTAGTAGAAATCCTGGATCAAAGGATATCCTACTTAACAAGAAACTAACTATTAATATTTCGTTATTGCACCATTTCTATTTATAACTTCTATAAGTCTGTTTGGCATAGAATTAAATAACCTTATATAATAATCATCAGTAACAATATTTTCCCATGCACTATTTCCAGTAATTCTTCGGCATTCCGTAGTATCACATTTCGTTTTTGGATACTTCTTACGAGTAGTCTCCATACTTCTTCCAAAGGGTTAAGATCTGGACTACGACTGGGCCAGTTAAAACATTGATGTTGTTATCTTGAAACCAGTTAGTTACGGTATGAGCAGTATGAACGAAACAATTGTCTTGTTGAAATATGAACTCATTATTAGGAAATAATCGTGACACAGAAGGGAGCATGATATTGTCTAAAATCCTAATATACGTTTCACTATTAAATCGTTCCTCAATATGCCACAAAACACCAGGACCACGTGCCGATATCCAAGCCCACATATTGACGGAAAATCGACCACTTTTATCATTGTTAGATATATATTTCTCATCGAATCGAGTATTCAGCGGATGGTAAACACGAATACAACCGCTGCGTGTTGACTGGAAAATTTTCTCGTCTGTGAGGATTACATTGTTCCAAAAATTTACATCATGCGCTAAAAATTCAAGCGCAAATCCTACTCGAGCTTCTTTATGTTCAGCTTTAAGTAAGTATTTCTGTGCTGCTGCATGACAGCTTAGCTCCAATTCTCTTACTCGCCGGCGACCAGTTACTACTCCATCCAGGAAAATTCGTTTCTTCAGCAGCCCGAATAACTGAGTAAAATGGATTTTCTACTAAAGCATTTACCAATTGGAAATCCTGTTGTTGAGTTGATATCCTTCGTCGCCCTGATCCAGAATTTCTACTAATCGTACCGTTTATTCTCCACTTTCTTAAAATGTTTCACACCGAATTTTTGTCAATATTATAACGCAGTGCAATTTGTGTTATTGACCATCCATCTTCTGCTTTAGCAATAACTCCAGATTTAACTAAATCGCTTATATGAGGCATATTAGTTTTTTGCACACTTGCAATAAATTATGACAACTAACTGACAATGTCATAAAAATTAAAATTATATGTACACAACTAGATTTTAGCAAAATACCGTTATAAGACTTGTTCTGTTTTTTTTTGCTCACAACCGTACACTTATGTATTATAACGAGATCTGGAACTAGATTATATTCTGATCTAATTCCATTGGAGGGTTCGGGGTAAAGGGTAAATAAGGGTAAATAGGCAAAGTAAACAGGTAAGAGCCCATAAAATTGCAATTTAGGGCATGTACGAAAAGTGTAGGTCTCAAAATTTTTTTTGGCATCAGCCACCCCCCCAAATCACCCTCAATACCACCTCCACACTATTATGAAAGGGAGCAAAATAAAATAAAACGTGATTTAGTGTGTATTTAAGAACAAAACGTCTATAAAAAAATTTTGGCGTTAGCTATCCCCTCTACCACCCCCATTGCCAGCCCCACCCTATTATTAAAGGGAGTAAAAAATTAAATTGGGTTTTAGTGTATATATGAGAACGAAAGGACTGTAAAATTTTTTTGGCATTAGCCACCCCCTCTACCACCCTCAGAGGTTTTTAAAATTATATTTCAATGCTCAATCCTAGAACCATTAAATCGCCCTGTATATGATGCTGCCTGCCGCGCCATCTGATTATTTGGATTACATAAAAGGCATATTATTATGAATCTAATTTAATTCGAATTGCTACTGCCGCCCACTTTAGATCGACTACAGTTCATCACAAGTGACAGGTTATTAGTCGAAAGTGACACACTTCGACCAAATACGCCAAATAACGATTATTATATTATGGTATTATCACATACCTATTAAAAAAGTTATTATCTTAATAAACGGAATTGCTTCACAGTCCCTGAACTTGTTAAAATGCTCGTCCTGCCGTTACTATATAATTGATTCTGTTATATAACAGGTGTTAAAATAGTAGGTAGCACTTTCTAAATAAGTTTTTTTATTGAACGAATCGTTCACAATAAGAAGCAATTTAATTCTGATCATTAGAAGAAAGCGTTTTCCTACGCACTTGCTTTTAACGAAAATATAAATTGCAAATGTTGTGTGTAAGTTAGGTACAACGTTTCTCAATGCAGCAGATGAAGTAAGGGATTACTTAATGTTTAACTATATTTAAAAAATTTCTTGAGCAAAGCCTAGGACGGAGGGAACTTTTGCATTTTCTGTAACTTTAGGACGTGTTGTTGGGTAATGCCAGTTAAGGCACATACAGTACATCTCAATGAAAACTGTCAACTCTAACACGCCCAAAAAAAATAACAGGGTGATACACTTTCTTATGAAACCTTAGAACACTAGCCGCATGTACACTTGTTCCCAGAGTTCTAGATCCAGTCTTAAATGTGCAGCAGCAGCTAGTAACCAACTCATTGTCCTACTCATTGCCATCGTCTTTTCTGCCATATTTGTAAGTTACCCAGATTTGATATTTCGTGGGAGCGTTACAAAATCTGGAATAAACTCTCAAGCATACCAGTCTAGGTTCTTCAATAATCTCATCTACCTGAAGTACCGTCTCTATAGAGACTATCTTAATGTAGGAGGGATACAATTGTAACTGGTATATCCCAAATGTAGTGTATTTAAGATAGTCAACGGAGAGTCTGGGCAAATGTGCTAAATGATTCTGGTTCAATTGGTTCCATCTAGCATTACAATTTCGAAGGTTTTCTACGTCCACTCTTGCTTGATGGATGATGTTAATCCTATTCATCCCTTTCCTTAATTTTACGTGCTAACCCAATATAGACTCGATCCATTTCAGTCAAACCTCCCGTAGCGATTTACGATAGCCCCAGTAATGAGGAAGATGCATAATATGTACTATATAAGTTGAGAATACAGGGTGTCCCACGACGAACTACGGCGATCGATATCTCGAAAAGTAGACATCGGAAAATTTTGAAAATTTAGTAGTAAACTAATGTCGATGGGGGCAACTCGGCTAAAATATTTTCAAGATGGTGGCACTTCCGGTTATACCGGAAGTCGATACCAACTTGCTTATTTTAAATGGGACACCCTATATATTATTACATTTTTGGATTGTACGCAAAATTCAAGGCCGATTTTGTGTATCTCTGTGGTCTTTGTGGTCTCTCCGTTTTTGAGATATTTCAATTTTTATTGACATTTGCGGGCCCTAAAAGAATTATCAATTTTTCCTATAAGAAAGTCTATTATTTAATTTGGGTTCGATTATTTGTTGAAAAAGACCTACTTTAATAGAGTTTTTATAATATTTTGATAAGTATTAATACAGCGTGTTCAAAAATTAAGAATAAAAATGAAATTGAGTAAACTGTCAAAAATCATCTTTTTCAAATGGAAACCCCCAATTTTTATAATCTTATCTTATTCGCCATTAAAAATAAGGGTAAGTTTGTATATGGATGTCTATTCCGAAAATTTTTAGTTTTCGAGATATTCCCAATGCAATATTTCTATATGGGGATTTTGCTATGGATTTAAGTTCAATTACTGTTAGTTGGCTATGACGGCGTTGAGTGCTAAACAAATATATGTAGCTGTCACTTACCAATTGACAAGTATTAATTATCATGCTAGGGCGCTTAAATTATGCACACGAGAATTACTTAAATTTGTTTATAATCTATGGAGAATGTTACAAAGTTTTATCAAAAACATGTGAAATATTTGCTAATAGATATCCAGAGAAACAAAAACCGTCTCCGAACAGTATTTAATGAATAATGGAGAATTTCAAAAATTGGGCACAGCAACAGTTCATAAAATAATTAAACAAATGTAACTTAAATACAAAAGGTTCTTACATAAAATACTAACAGTATAACTACTTATACTCAGGAAAATATTTTATTTTAATAAGTGTTCAAAGTGTCCACCCTGAACTTCCAAACATTTTTCGCACCTCTTGATTAGTTCGTCATGGGTGGCCGCTCTAATAGAACCTGGAGATAATCTTTCATTCAAAAGCATTCCTTACTCTTGCCTGACAATCTTCCATTGTTGTGACTGGATTAAAATAAACCATATCTTTTATTGTTCCCCATATAAAATAATCTAAAACAGACAGATCAGGAGAACGGGGAGGCCACAGAAAAGGTCCATTGTTAGCAATCCACTTATCGTAAAAAGTTTCTTCCAAGAAGTTGTTAACTATGAAGCTGCTTTGTAGTGGCGCGCCATCGTGTTGGTCAAATATTTGCCTATGTTCAGCTAGCGGTAAATTGTTCAAATATTCATTATCTAAATCTTGTAATATATTCAAATATCTTTCACCTAAAAAAAAGTTGATACGTAATTTAAAAAACAGAAACTATTTAAGTATTAATTCATTACCATTTAAGTTTTCTTCATAAAAATTAAGTTTTACGACTCCATCATTTCTCACAGCACAGTACACATTAAATTGCAAGGTTTCTTGCTAATTTCGCAATCTCACGGCATGGGGATTTGAATTACACCAAAAGTGGGAATTCTGTCTGTTGAAAAGTCCATTTTTCGTAAATTTTGCCTCGTCAGTCCAAATTGTGTTGTCCAAAAATCGAAAGTCGCCTTGTAACATTGTTAACATAAATTCGCAAAAGTGAACTCTTCTGGCCAAATCGGTGTCCTTTAGGTGTTGAACCATAGAAATGGAATAGGGATGGAATTTGTGTTTCAAAAGAATTCTATGAATAGAGTTCTTGGAGAGTCCTCTTTGTAAGGCCACTTGTCTTAAGGATGTCATGGGATATGCCGCAAAATATCCCAAAATAGCAATTTCGATATTTTCATCATCGACAATTGGTTTTATTTTATGAACTGTTGCCTTAACGGTGCCAACATTTTTGAAATTCTCCATTATTCGTTTAATACTGTTCGGAGGCGGTTTTTGTTTATCTGGATATCTATTAGCAAATATTTCACACGTTCTTGATAAAACTTTGTTAGATTATAAACACATTTAAGTAATCCTCGTGCGTATAATTTAAGGGCCCCGGCGCCAATTGACTCTTGTCAAATGGTAAATGACAGCTACATACATTTGTTTAGCACTCAACGCCGTCATAGCCAACTAAGAGTAATTTAACTTAATATCCATAACAAAATACCCATATAGAAATATTGAATTGGGAATATCTCAAAAACTAAAAATTTTCGGAATAGACATCCATACACAAACTTACCCTTATTTTTAATGGCGAATAAGATAAGATTATAAAAATTGGGGGTTGAAAAAAAGTACAAAACGTAAGGGAAAACAAAATCGTAATAACAGCGTAAACTCTTTGTCCCTTTATTATGAGCTAATGGATTATTTCATGGTATTAAGATAAATAAATAAATCAAAAGATTGTCTAAAATAATGATCTAATCTTATTAGAAGACCAAAATAACACAAAAGTTGGCTCAATGACATTATAAACTTTCCCCCCATACAAAAACCCGATTGCTGTAACTTAGAGTAAATGTTCGATATGGTCTACACCTACTTCTATGCCTTTTCTAATTCTATTCATAAAAGATTTTCTTACATTGAAATATACGTTTTCCTGTCCTCTAATAAAATTTGCTGCGTTCTGTATTTTGTCCCACAGTTCTTCTCTTGAGTTGATAGTATTTGCATAGACTAAAGACTTCATATATCCCCACACATAATAATCCAAAAGATTAGAATCAGGATTCCTGCGTGGGAAAGTCTCATCAAGATAATTCCTGACTTCAATGGAGAAATGAGGGGGGGGGGGCTCCATCTTGCATGAACCACATTCCGTATGTCTAGCATGAAAGCATGTAATATAGCAGCAAGAGTATTTTGAAGAAAAAACAGATAAGAATTTGGAGGAAGGACAAATGGTACCAATAATTGATCGCCGATGATAACACACCAAACGTTAATCTTAAATTCTTGCTGAAAATGCCTTTCTTTAACGGCATGAGGACTTTATACTTCCCAGTAATGGATATTTCTCCAGTTAAAAGCGCCTCGGCGAGTAAAAGTTGCTTCGTTGGTAAATAAAGTGTTCTTAACAAAATTTCTATCCCTGTTGTGTTTATTTAGAACAAATTGGCAAAATTGTAGCCTTTCTGGAAGATCCTTTCGAAGTATTGAGAATCTTCATCCACACCAACTAAAATTTCTAGTTCTTGATCTGGAGTAATTCGTTTCGGTCGTCCTACATCGTTTTTATGGTGATATGAACCCGTTTCTCCCAAACGACGAAACAGATCTTTGAAAATCTTATGGTCTGGCTGTATTCTATTGGGATATTGCAATGAGGATCTCCTCGCTGCAGCAAGTCCGCTAAAATTATTTTGTGCGTAAACACATATATCATATTCCTCGTTTCCCTGTTTGAAAAATTATTATATCTAGGCATTGTAAATAAAGAAATTAACTCGAGGAACACAAAAAGAAAATAAAATGATTAAATGACGTAAATGACAGAACTAAAACGTACCAAAGCACACTTTACAATAAATACAATTTGTTTCATTAAATTTGAATTTGTCTTTAAAAAAATTATTGAAATGGTTAATGGCACTTTCCTCGAAAGAAATGACGCCCTCATCAGATTTTCTAGTCAGAAGTACTACAACGTTTTGTCAAAAAAAAAAAAATAAAATAAATTCATCATCAGATACAGCTCCTGCGGCGCCCTTTATGATCTAATGTGATGTAATACATAAATTATTGTTTCTTAGAATAAAAAAGTTCTTCTAGCAAATTTGACGAAGATCAGTCAAGAGGCTGTCGAGTGTAATGTAATCAACCTCCTCCAGCATCCTCTACAATTGGAATGACATTCCGGTAGCCCCTATCCAAAATGTAAATGTCTTCTGACTCAAACTATTCCTGCGGGGTCTTTTGAATTCCAAACTTTGAAATCGAAACTTTGGTGCTCACAAAGAACGATTAATACAAATGCAAGCCTTTTTTTTAGATGTTTGAGTCAGATTTTTGTTATTTCTTTGAGACAGTTGCCTTCACAATAACGGGACTAAGTCTTTTGGTGATTGATAAATGAGACTTTCATCCCTCAGCGAACTTTTCTAAACAGAACGAGTTTTTTTTTTAATACATTTATTTAATGTCGGCCTATTTCCGCTACGCTACGCCAGTAGACGAACTACCCCCAACCAGGAATTTCGCCGAACCTCTTCCTTTAAGAAGAGTAGGGATCTTTTACTTGCCTAACATTTAATAGACAAGGGACCGGCGGCTTTACATCCCCTCCGAAGGATGGTATATCCCCTATACAACCCTCGCCTAAAGTTGTATAGCTTCCGCGCATACACTGTTATACAAGCTGCTGGAAGATGTGTGAGGCGAGGACGCGGTCTTCGTTGGGACGGTCACCCATCCAACTACTAACTGCGCCTAACGTTGCTTTACATCGCATATCGAAATATGTACATAGTAAAGACGCACCTACGCTCGCCCCCAGAACGAGGTTCCAAAGAATTTTCGTCGTGATGTTTATATTTTAGCTGCTGAATATTTAGATAATCTTCAAAAGAAGCAGCGTCACAAGCATTTCAAGTACACACTTGCAAAGTTGTTATATAAAATTTCCGACTATTTTAATAGGTTTTTTCTGCGGGGCGTCAACAATTCACGGAGTATACAAAAAGAATGCCATGCAAATGTTATTCGCACACCTTACTACATTGTATCGTTTAAATTTCATAAAGTCGATTGTTCGGCGAATTAAAAAATGAATATGCCACAACGTAGGTTGCAAATTTTCGCCTTGATCTCCTTTAGTGAGCGCAAATGCATTAAGATCATTATACGTCGTTTTTTTATTTGGAGCACCTGTTTTGCGTTTTAAATTAATATTTCTTCTCAAGAATTACCAGGTGGTCCTCGCGAAGTCTGAACAATTACTTCCACGTCCAGTGGAACGCAAAAAAAAATTATTTTTTTGTTGAAATAGACTTAAAATGTCATGAAATGTCGAGATTTTAAATTTGAGCGAAAAAAAATTCTGTCTGTCTATTGGTTTGTCTGTAACTTTACTTGTGCGCACGTTTACTCTGGAACCGTTGATGATATTGGCTTGAAATTTGGTACCCTTATGTATTGTAACGAGCTCTGGAACTGGATTATATTTTGATCTAATTCCGTTGAAGAGTTCGGGGATAAATTTAGGGCATGTGCAAAAAGTCAAGGTCTCAAAATTTGTTTGGCATCGTCCACCCTCACTATCACTCCCAATACCACCCCCACACTATTATGAAATGGAGTGAAAAAAATTAAAATGTGATTTAGTGTATATACGAGAACGAACGCCTCAAAAAAATTTTTTGGTGCTAGCTACCCCCTCTACCACCCCCATTGCCACCCCCACCCTATTATTAAAGGGAGTAAAAAATTAAATTGGGATTTAGTGTGTGTAAGACTTAGATACAAAATCCGGATGTGGAAGTAGTGATTGATTCCTTGGACAGCGGTTTCTTAAGTAAAACATGTCAAAAACGCCCTTACCGTTCTTGATACTGAATATACTATACAACATAATTAAATTGTTGCTGGTACACACACATATTGTTTATGTAATCTAGGTGTACCTCATAACATTAACGATTGATATATATTAAAATAGATAAGTACTAAATATACAGGGTTACTGGTAATTCGATACATTCCTTTGGAGATGTGATGGGGCATGAGCTAAGGAGTAAATCTGGCCCTAACATACATTATGCAAAACTCAATAGTTTTTGAGATATTTCAATTTTTTTGTTTTTCTCAAAAAGTAGATCTTAATATCAAAGTTAATTTCCGAAAAACCTACTTGATATTTTTAAATTGGACGCGGAGATAAGAATGTCAGTTAATGACTATATGCACAAACGTCAAAGTCAAGGACTGACTGACTTAAATGAAAATGAACGATTAGTCGTTTAATAAATTCCGCCACCAGCATTATCTTTACTAATTTTTTATTAGACCTATCAAGGGTACAATAAACATTTCTACCTAGTTAGATAGCTATTGAAATAAGGAAGTTTTTATAATAATTTGTACGCGTGCTACATTAATATTTTATTGAAAAAACCTAATAGGTAAATTTCATAACTGATTTAAAAAAAAAAAATTTACAAATTTTTATTTCAGATATTCACATGATCGAAATGTTTCCAGATATTTTTCATTCCAAACGGATATTTATAATATTGGACAAGTAATCCAGTAAAAAAAAATTAAAAATGTCAAATAGATTTTTCGAAAATTAACTTTTAGGACATTAAGATCTACTTTTTGAGAAAAACAAAAAAAATTAAATATCTCAAAAACTATTGAGTTTTGCATAATATATGTTAGGGCTAAATTTACTTAAATTATTTTTTAAATATTTCGTAATTATTGGAATGTAATTGGTAAAAAGCAATTTGATTTGAAAAAAAAAGTTTGCTCATTATCCTTAAATTTGTTGTTGTTTGTTAATGGTTGTTATTGTTTAACAAGGGATGAAAAAGTGGACATGTTATTAATTTTTGGAGAATGCCACAAAAATTCCAGAAATGTCGCAGAATTGTTTACCCAAAAGTTTCCGAACAGATATTACGTCACATCACGTTACATTACGTTACGTTATGGTAGTATTGAATATTGTTTCATTTGAAAAATTTAGTTTCATCCAAGAAAACCATTTTAAATCATCATGGTAAGACAATCTAGGATAGTATTAGAGAACTAACCGGAGATTATTTGTTATTTTTGATTAGAAAAGTTATTTTTGTAAATCGGTCCACGTTAATTTTTCTATCGAACATACAAGTAAAGTATGAATCGCTTAAAGCAAAGTGTATATTATTTAACGTTGATATTTCAATAACCACTGGTTTTTTATACAATTTTTTGCTATTTGTAAATTCAGCTACGCCGTATGTGAATTAAAGTAAACCAGATTTTTGTGGTTCACTTCTTAAGCAGCCTATTAAATAACAATTGAAACATAATTAAATCATATCAACGCCTCCACTATTCACGCAAATTATTCAACCTCCCGAGACGGATAAAAATCTCTTATACACACTTGTACGCGTATAGGTCCATGCCCATCCAAAACAACAATTTGCCTTGCAAGAGATAACATCTTATGTGTCAATTTTAAATATTTTTCCATATATAATTAGATTCGGACCGTCGATCGCCTACTAGTGTTATTTATTTCGATGGTTGTTTTCGAGACACCACGCCCGAGTCGAATTAATATTAATGGATACTTTAATGTACGAATTTGCATTATTGAAATCGTAAAGTAGTTATGAGAAGGTTTTACTTGCATTCGCTAAGGACGATCGTGAGGATAAGGTGGAATGTCGACTTCGGCCAACCGCAGGATTTAAATACAGACGCAACATTAATTGAGGAATGTTTTTAACAAGCTTTTATTAGCTTCACCTGTATGTTTGTTTGTTTGTAACGGAATTTTTGAACGTGATTCTCACTCACTTTAAAACGTCAGATTAAACTGAATCTTTGCACACTTATCCAGAACCGATGACAATACAATAATTTGGCAACTTTGTCCTAATGTCCTCACCACGATAAAATAAATTTAAAAAAAAAATGATTAATTTGTTGTCGATATTTTGCCGGAGGCGCCGCTGTTATCAATATATATATATATATTAGCTTCACCTGTATGTTTGTTTGTTTATTTAAGCATCAACACCCAGCGCTCGACGAGAGTTAAGCAACCGCGGTACAGTTTGCGATCATTGCGTGCCAGAGTACATATACGTAACTTCGAAATTGTCTGTAACGTATTTGCCGTTGTATAAGCCCTTGTTAAACGCTAGTTCCAACTTTAATATATACATTATGATGTAATATTAATTATGCACTACTAGCGGATACTCAGCGGTTTCGAAAAGCAGGCGGATATCAGCTGGTTTCTATATGTATCGGTGTTCATGATGCTAATTCTAAAATTCATCCAATCCAATATATTGGTGAGAAACGTGCCAAGGGATGAATGGCAAGAGGGTAACTAAAAAAAAATTGTAGTTTAAAAAAACTAAAAAACAAGCTTTAATAGCAAACCGAACTAAAGAGTAAAAAATAAGAATGAAGTGATTGACAGAAAAATTCATTTTATTGTATAAAGCGTGGGGTGCTTGATATCAATTGTTATAAATATTTGGTCTGGAATATGTTATATAGTTAAGTTCATTTGTTCTCGGCACTCAAAAAACGCAACAAAAACTTTACGACATAATTATGCGGTCGTAAAGTTTTTGTTGTGTTTTTTGAGTGCCGAGAAGATGAACTCGACGATATCTCGTTGTTTGTTAATACGGGTTAGTGACTGTGGGTACCAGAATCGTGTCCCCTAAGTAGACAAAATGATCCCAGGGCGGCTCGTTACTATTATTGGTTATAAGCTATAAAAATTGTTTATATATTTACCTATCCAGGAGGTTTCGTCTGTTGTTACATTAATATCATCAGATTCTTTCAGCTGTGGGATTAGTATAGCGCTGTATCCTTGAGATATTCCTATGGATATCGACACGGAATGGGCGCAAAACGCCGCTAGAGCCTGAAAAGAAAATTTAATATGAAATTGCTATATACAGCGTGTTTCAATTTCACTTATACAGTGATAATCTCGAATAATATTAAAGATAATAATTAAATTCATATTGCGTTAACTTTCTAAAACAATTTGGTAGAAGCTAAAATTAACCTGAACGCAATTTTTCACGGCATTGTTTAATCTGACGAGAAAGGGCCCCGCACATTTCTTATGGGAAATGGCCCCTGGTGAAACTCGCTGGAATCGATATATGTTAAGAGTTGTTCGGAGTGTATTAATCATCCATGCTTCCAATTTTAATTGTAAATGACTTCACGTCAATAAAATGACGCAGCCTAATGTACGGTGTGCTTGGAAAGAGAGTGATAGAGATGTAATAGAATATGACATTGGACTAATTTATTATACCTAATCTTTAAATTTCTGGGTGCATTTGAGGACATTAGGGCTAATTTTATTTTACTTCTACAAAAGGGAAAATGTTTATTTTAATAATACCTATGCGGGATCATAAGAATTATTTTTGCAAATCGAAAATAGAAGAAAAACAAAATATTTTTCTATATATACTTTTTTTTCTCTCATCGTCCCACATTGTAACATGTTTTTAATGTCTTTTAGTGAAGGCCGTTTTTTTAAATAATGATTTATATGAGAGTAAATTGAACCGTCTTACCGGCTTATATCCGGAGCGCTCTTAATCCTTTTGAGCCCCTGATCAAAAGTCCTCATAGCCACAAGGTTGGAAAATGTACAGTTTTCCAAATATGTGGGGGAGTCGATTTTTCGGGATTTTGGGGTATGGCTGGGGGTAATTGGCAGAAGAATTATTCGGCCAATAATTTTCGACGGACCATTAAATGGAGAAAGATATTTGGAGTTTTTGCAAAACCAGATTCAATTTTTTTTGGAAGAACTGTCACCTAATATTGACCCAAAAATTTTTCAACAGGGTAGGGCTCCAACATGACTGCAGAGTTGTGAATTATTTAAATAAAGACAGAGGAAACTAGATGAGAACAGGGCTTGTTAGATGGTCTGCAAGTTCACCAGATCATACGCCGCTTGTTTTTTTATACGAGGCCACCTCAATAAAACAGTTTATAAGACTCTACCAACAAACAGAGAAGACATGGAAATTAGAGTCAGAAGAACAATTAATTAATGGAATCACTGAATTACTGTGTAATAACGTGCTCAGAGCTACCTTAAAAAAAAAACACGATTGTGCAAAGATAATAATGGACATTTTGAGCGTCTAAATTAAAACATATTTTCTGTGCCTAATGCTTCAGAAAATCTTTTATTTTAATTTCATTCCTTCGTTGTAAAAATTTATTACACAATTTTCCTTAATTTTATTCAAATGTGTTTTACTAATGTCTTATTTATTAAAAAATGTTACCTTCTTTTATTTTATTTTCACCGCCTGCCTACTAAATATTTTTATTGCAGTACGTAGTAACATGTTCATTACTATGCAATAATTTTCGATACTAATCTTAGTGAAGAAAGCAATATAGGATTAAACTTATTTCAAATTCGTGGGTACACAAATTAATTTCTTTTCTTTTAACAAGTCTACAATCTTTCATTGTTTAATAAACATACAAAACAATTTTTCTTGGTACTCTCTAAATAAAAAAGAAACTGACACGTTATTTGGGATAAAAAGCTGGTTATAAAAGATTTCTCAAATGTGCACGCGAAAATACTTTTGTATATTTATTTTTAATACAATTCCGGAAACAACTTTCCACTATAAATAAACAGGGTAGGTACTCGCATTACAAAAATTGTGAGTACACGCTTGGCTGTAAGGTCAAAAGCATAAGGTTTAACAAAATGGGTAATATAAGTAAGGTAACACAATATCCACCCTTTCCCTGAAAGTCAGTAGCGTACAAGTTGTAGTTTCATTAACTAGGCAAGGTTTTATTAGATATAGGACATATAGGTATAGGGAAAAGAAGGCTATGTATTTGACAATATTTGGTATCAATTTTTGATTAACTAAGTCTGGTAATAGTTCAAATATGCTTTTAGAGGGCGGAATATTATATTAAGACATAATATTTTTAGTCGCAAACTCCTCTATAAAATCCTTATTTTACTATAAGGAACCTAACCAGACTGCAACCAACAGCTACTTTCCGGGCTATGTGCCCCGCCGAGCGCTGAATTGCATATTACCATCAAAACGCTAATGCTTCGATTGCAACAAACACCAGCCGAAAGACTGATGCTACTTAAAGGAGCTCTCGTGCCAGTCGTCACACACCACTTGCAGACGTGTCGGTCGTCACATGCCTACCTTGCACTGACGAGAGCCAACAGCTCGAAACTGCAGTCTGCAAGTGGTGTGTGACGACTGGCACGAGAGCTCCTTTAAGTAGGATCAGTCTTTCGGCTGATGTTTGTTGCAATCAAAGCATTAGCGTTTTGATGGTAATATGCAATTATTACACTTAACGCGCCAGGCCCGGAGAGTAGCTGTTGGTTGCAGTCTGGTTAGGTTTCTTATAGTAAAATAAGGATTTTATAGAGGAGTTTGCGACTTAAAATATTATGTCTTAAGTCTGGTATTGTATGAAAAATAAAAGAAACTTTAATAATAACTGAAAGAAATTAAAATTTAATGATATTCGGCCTTATTAGAAGACTTTGGAAAATTATTATGGAAGTGGCATAGCGTCAAAAGGCGCACATTTTAAAAATATTTTGAAATCGACTTGCTACAGTGGAGCATCTTCGAGGGCATTTTATTTAAATGGAACACCCTATATATTTTCTTATCTTCATGAATTCAGCGTAAAATTACCTTTGCAACGACGTCCAGATTTTTTGTTTCTGATATGGCGTTGCCGAGTTATTCGAAAAAGTATGAAAATTTTGGTCGGAACAAGGTTTAACCAATTAATTCGTTGTGTGTGTATTACTATTAATTAAGAAGATTTATTTTGCAATTATGTAGACAAGGGATGTACTACAACGACACAACCATCAAATATTGATTACAATTATACAGGGTGAATTTTATACTAGCGCTAATTCAGGACATTTCAAAGTGAATTTTCTCAATTTGTTCAAATGCAATCCTCTGTATATTGCTGTATGTTTGAATTGGCAACTTAATTCTCTACGATTTTTGTAAATAATATCCTATACCTAAAATCGATATTTCCAGAAAAATTTTTACTTTTTCATTAAAAATCGTTCAATTATAATAAATACTTTTCATTTCGAACTGATCTGGTAGCCATGATTTTCCACTTCAAAAACAAAAAATCTGGAGATCGTTGAAAAGGTAATTTTACGCTGAATTCCTAAATGTAAAAATATATATTGTTCCATTAAAAAAAATGCGTCTAAGATGCTCCGCTGTAACGAGTCACCCTGTATATTTCGAAATGTGTTTAAAATGTGCACCTTTTGACACATTGAATAATTTTCCAAAGTCTTCTAATAAGACCCGATATTGGACTTTGACCCACTAGTGGGACACCCTGTATGTCTGTCCATGTGCATCACAATTACCGTATTGTTGATTTTTGTTGTAAAGTAAATCCGTGACCATATTTGTTGCAGTGCAATACAAATAGCAAATGCATAATAATGTCCTAAGATTATTCACTATAAATTATTTTGACTTGATATAGAAAACGAACAATATTTGTCGGCAAATATTTACAGAAATCGTAAATCGTTCACATTTGCTCCTATTCCACGAGTTTATTTGCTTTGTTTGTTTTAAATATTTGTTTAAATATAATAACAATCACTATAGGCGTAGAAAAAAGACAATGGGACAATATGAGAAAAGCAAATATTTGAAACTCGAAACAACAATATCTTCAACAAAGTGCATCTACAGAAGCATTTTTTTAAAGTCAGCAAAACTTGTGCAATAAAATGTTCTTACTTTTACAAATGATGCATTTCTACCGGTTAGAGGAAGATAACAAGAAACTGGGCCTTATTATCTGATATCAAGTGGAAATAATATCCAAAATGCTTTGTCCTGGGGTCCTAAATTCTTTAGTCCTAAAATTAAACTCTCAAATACCCTACTTAGTATATGATTAATCTTCCGATGGAGAAGTTTTGATATAGTTGCTTATATTGGGTGTAACACAAAACCTGCTGGATCTCCCTCCCTTCTTTCATGATAATGGGGGAGACAAGGATAGGATACTTCAAACTGCAAAAAAAGTCAAATAGCCTTTATGCAAGATTGGGGCATAATCAAATCAGGAATCGAGTGGGGGGCTAGCATATCTGATATGAGAACGGACCACATGATTCCCAAGCACACTTTCAACAGAAATTTCGAGGTAAAAATTGTGGATCGAAGTGAATGGAAAGAGGACGATTACAGCAAAAGGCCTGGGGAACTTACCTGGTTTGCAGGCGGGTCAAGGACTGAACAAGGTACTGGAGCTAGCATATACAGTGATATGAGGGTTTACCATATCACTTGAAGGATATACTTCTGTTTTTCAGGCAGAGATATATGCGATATTGCATTGTGCAAGAGAAAATAATCTGAGGGCCTATAGAAACAAGTGTATCAGCATATTAAGAGACAGTCAACTGTTCCTAATGGCTCTATCATCCCGACTGGTACGGGCATGCCGGAAGAACTAAGAGCCCCGGCAGACTACAACAAGATAGCTCTATTGTAGGTTCCAGGACACTCTGGTATCGAAGCCAACTAAAAAGCTGACGAACTAGCAAGAAAAGGATCATCAGCTTCATTGGCCCAGAACCGTCTCTGGGACTATACGGGGCCAAATAATAATTATTAAATAATAATTGGGGGTTTAACACAATAAGCCCAAGATTCTGGAGTGTTACCGGAAACATAGTTAGACGACTATCACAAAAAGATAACACAACACAACATGTGGTATATCCCATTTTTTTGTTTATTTTTGCAGATATATTATTGATACTTGGTACATCGTATAATTTATGTGTTTTATTAGTAAACGAAAATGTTCATTCATGTTTTTCACATGTAATATTAGTATCAAGAGGAGCAGAATATTATCGATTCCCTAAAAAAATTAATAATGGTGTGAAGCCAATCAGCAAGGCTGCCAACAAAAATAATGCAAAACGGGAGAAAACGATAATGAAGAAACTGGAATACCTAACAGACCAACTGAAAATAAGATTTCTTTTTTGCAAAGATGGCGGCCGAATACTTTTGAAAAAGAAAATTGCATGGTGCAATTTTTGGAAAAAACTACCCATTGGTTGCGTCTACATTTTCAATTTCGCCTAAAGCTACGTGGATGGTCGACGACGTACGGACTATGACTATGAGCAATTGATGACAATTTCAATGCAAGCAGTGCGTTTACGAAGAATGACGTCGCTCGCCTTAATTCGTAATAGATCCAGTTACTCACATCCAATCATCCAATTTAGGCCCTTCGTCCTGAGTCACACGCTTCTAAATGTAATAAGGAAGTGATGAGGACAGCGACGCTAATCTAGAACGCGCGGTCAAGATCAAGGCATGCTAGACCGCCGACACACGAACAGCCTTCGATCGAGAGGGAGAGCTTTATTTCAAATTCCGAATACAATTTATAATGATAGCAGTGTGGCAATAAGGAGAAAGTGAAGCGCAGTGGCATCCAAGAGGGGCCATCTGTGATCTTTGCGCTTCTGCAACGTTTTTCTCTGTTTGGATGTAGATATTTATTGATGGGTTAAATTATTGTTTTTGCTGTGGAACATGTCACATGAAAAAAAATCACAATAGTAGAAAGAGTATCGACATATTCAGTTATTAATATTATGGTACAGGTATTAATGAAAGTGATACAAAACTTAGATATTATTATAACGACGTATATAATAATATTTATACGACATTTTACTAAATTAAAATCTTTAGTTACCATACTATTACCTCTAAATATTTTGATGGTAATATCTCGAAACTGTTTTAATATTTAGTGATTTAGATAGCTATTATTATAATGGCTTCTAGAAATCATACAAGTTAACGTCGTAATGCTTATCGTATTAGTGTTAATTTTTAAGTTGTTAGCTACACTTACTATAAATTATTTAAAGACTTGATTTTGCAATGCATAAACAAAATACTTACAGGCTTATAAATTTCTTTATGCTGATAAATATTAAAGGCTTTTTAATTTTCTTCTATTATGTCTTTGTAAACTTTTGCTCATACTTTACAAAATAAGAGATACAATTTCCTACTCTCCTGGCAACTTGTTAATTACTTTGTTTAGGTCAAATCTTGAAATCAAAATTTTGATTAGTTCTGTTCTAATTATTAAGATAGAGCTTTGAAATTTCGTACATTTGTATAAATCCGGTGACAATACATTTTAATATTTTCGTATAAGAAAAAAACAAGATGGCGGCTTCAAGATGGCGGAAGACTTTACCGTTTAAGATCAGATTCAAATCAAAATCGATATCTGAGGGTTTTCTAGGTCGCGGATTATGAATTTCTAGTGAAAAATTTAGTTCAAGATGGTGGACTTACTTTACCCGATTACAGCATATCAAAAGACTAAAAAGTAAAAAATAACATTATATTTCTAAAAAAAGCTTTTATTTAAGTGCTCTAAAAAGTAGAAAATAAACTTTGAAGTAAATCAAACCATTTTGTTACGATTTTTTGGATTTACTTCAAATTTATTTTCTACTTTTTAGAGCATTTAAATAAAAGCTTTTTTAAATATTTTTATATATTTTTTTATCTCTATACTCAGGAAGTGTTGAAAAACAACATTGTTAATACACTTCCCTTATTTTTTTCAATAAACGTATTGACTAGTAGGCGAAAACGGATGGAGTAACCCCCAATGTTACCAGATCTTGCACCCCTCAACTATTTTTAACAAGGTTGTTTAAAGTCAAAGGTTTATGTTAATAGACCAGCAAGATAAATCGGTCGTCAAAAACTAGTAGGTAACATCTAATATATTCCTTGTTTACCTAGTAAATTGTAATTACATCTCGCATCTATAAATTACAGTACTTAGCGGCAATTTCTTACGTCGGAATTGCATCGAATATAAAAATGAATAATGGATATTCATTTAGGTATTCTATAAAGAGCTAATTTGATATAAAATACGTGCATACCTGTCCGCACGCGATTAAATCAAACGATAATTCATCTCCATTTGAAATCATGTATGTGCAACGGGGTTATAGAAATAATAAATTGCGAAGTTCACTGCCAAGGCTGCGGAGTCAGTCATGGGAGAAACAACCATGCATGCTATCAGTTTCTCATTATTTTCCTATTATTTGATTACATAAAATATAATAGCGAAACTGTGCACAAATTGCAGGCGAATTACGAACCATCACCCACAATAGTCAAGTTCAAGTACGTAATTTCGTTAATAGAATATAAAAGCGAAAAATTAAATAATAACATAAACATTCAACACCGTAAAATGTTTATTAATGACAATTCCTATTTGCCGGAACCGACAATTTTCCTGTGATATTATCAGTTAGAACCTCCAATTTTTTTAAACTAAAATAACACTGTAAACAAGTTCTACGCCTTATTTACTGTTTTAATACGGGCAATTTTTTTTAAACGCATTTCCGCCATAAGTTTTGAAACGACTGAGAAAAATAGGAAAGCAGGATATGGCACACAAGGAAATGATTGTCTTCATTGTCAGGAACTGTTGGATATTGGAAGCACGAAGTTGTAAGGCCTTTAACATGGCGGCTGACTTACATGTATCACTAGAAAGGAAATTGTAGACTTTGGGCGTGGTTGTGTAGTGTAAATTACTCACAAGCTAATAACAGTACATACAGTAATGCTTCGTGTTAATACTTAAAATAATAGACATAATAGATATTTATTGATGCATTATATATACATTGTCCATGAAACGAAAACAATAACAACTATATAAAAATAGATAACTGAAGATAACGAATAACAGTAAATGCAAAAGCACGATATCATACAGTAATGCTGAACAAGTCAGACAATATAACACAACTATCACTACACAAGTACAGTGCTTTGGAAAAGTAAAGTCGATAAAAACTGTATACATTCTTTTGGAGAAAATCGTTCGCACGTGTCAAGAGAGGTTCATATTGAATGGCATATTTTGATTTATTTTCGCGGTTTTTTTTTTATTTCACAAAGCTAAGACGTTATTAATATTATTTGTTACAAAATTTTAGATTGTTACATCATTTTTTACATAAAATGATGTAAATAACTATGCAGGTTGCATATAGATGCTTTTAAGAAACACTACTTTGAAATTTTGAAATATTAACTTTACGAAAAATTAAGAAATTAAAAGAGTTAGAATTCAAAATTAACCTGATCACAATTTTTGTTGGTTTAATCTGACGGAAAATTTGTGAAGAACGCTTTCGACGCAATTTTTCATGTTATAAGAAATTAAAACTTTTTAAATTATGCAAGATGGAGATGGAATTCGACAAAAAAAAATTGCCCCCTTCCCCTGGAGCCGCCCCTGGTGTTTTGCCAAAAAATTTAAAATAACGCGTCGTCATGGACAATGTTTGCTCGAAATCGTCTCTGGGTGCTTCGGGAAATTTGCAAAAGGCTTCTTCGTTAAAATATTGTACTTATTAATTTTTATTTAATTTCTTTTGTACCCTTCCCGGAGCCATCTCTGGCACATTGACTAGACCTTTGGTAAAATTTTTTGATATTACTTCTTATCCTATATGTATTATTTGAAATATTTTTTGATGCGACAATAAATTAGTTTGGATCCTTCCTGGAACTACCCTTGGTATTCCGACGAATTCGAAAATTCTAAACAATTTTTACTTTAAACACCGTTTGATTAAACGAAAATTCGTTTATGGACCTTCCCTGGAACCGTCCCTGATGTTCTGATGAAATATTTGTAAAAAGCCTTTTACAATTTTCTGTAATAAACAATTTTAATTTTAAAATACCTTTGAATAAACAATAACTTGTTTTTAAGCCTTCCCTGGAGCCGTCTCTGACATTCCCACGAGAAATATAAAATAAGATTTTTCGAAATAATAGGGTTTTCCCAAAAAAAAAAAAAAATATTGCTAAAATATTTAACTCGCGTAAAAAAATTATTTATGGCATATTTATTATCTTATGAATTTTACTAATAGTAACAAAAAAAACTTGAAGTTTGAAAAATATTGGGTTCATTTTAAACAGCTATAAATTGGCGCGTTGTGACGTCAACACCCTGAAATCCAATCACAGAATTAACATCACAGAGGTTGTCTCTGTTCAAGATTGTTTATTAATCTTGATCTCTCTTAACATAACATAATCTCTATTTATTGACAGCACTCAGCACTTTTCTACTTTAGGTAAATTATCAGCGGCACCTTTAACATATCCCTCTTCCACTTGATTTCATTTTGATTATAGAATTAATAAAACATAAACCAGAAACTGATAAAATAATATTTTCACTCCAAACAATACAAACATAAAAATATTACCTAAACTACGGTACAAAATATTAACGTCCGACGCTTTCACGAATAACTTGTGCGGCATTTATCTGGATTCTGATTGGCCAATATTTACACGTCCACTGCTTTACACTAATCACAGTACAAGCATTACAAATTGAAATTCTGAGAAGTTTTAGAGGAAACCTTTCTTTAACACACAATCATAATCTATTACAAACTAATTATATCCATAATCTCATTGGTTTTCCGGGTAGATATGTAATTCTGGCGCGTAAAAATGCCCGTTTTAAAAAGCAGTGAATTTATTAGCAAGTTGTTTTAACGATATTTTCTTAGAAATAATTCTTATTAGAAAAGTAAATTGTTGTAAATTAATAAAATGTTTTATTATACCATTTTCACGACACAAATTGTTAAAATAAAATTAGTGGGAAAACCCTATTTACCATCCGGGTCCTTTTTTTATTGAAAGAATCTTTTGATTCGATGTAAACTTATTATTAGAGCCTTCCTGGGGCCGACCCTGTCCTACTGTCAAGGAATTTGCAAAGGGCCACTCCGATACAGATTTCCAATTCAATTTGAAATATTTTTAGATTTAAAAAAAAAACATTTTCGCCCCACCCAGAGCTGTCTGATTCACCGATTTTACCAATATTCAATAGGGCTCTTCCTTGGATATCTCAAGTCTTATGCTTAAAATTTCACCTTTCTACGTTAAGCCGTATTCGAAAGAAAAAAAAACATATAATCCACAGACAGACAGACTGACCGACTGACTGGCTAACAGACAGACTGGCAGACAGATGGACACGTCAATATATCAGGGAGTAGGTCATTTCAAAAAATTCTTACAGACATTTGCTTGACAGTTGATAACTTTTCGATTTTTAACTACTTGGATATAATAACAGAATGGCATAGTTTTACATTTCTTGACAGTTAATTTTATGATTTTTTTTTGTCATTAATCAAGACACAGCTCAGTATTATGTCATAGTTTTAAAAATCGGAATGGCTGAGCTTTGTTTTTCGTTATGTAAAAGCCGCTAATTGAGAAACTTTCTATACCAAAACACAGCGTGCTACGTACTCCTAGAATGTCTAAATTATCGTTTCAAAATCAACAATTTAACCACAAATCTTATTTGTAGTCAACATAACGTATAATTGTATTAATGACTGAAACAATGCTATTTTTTGCGTAATTAAGTAATTACCATCTATGCGTGCTGCGTATAATCACTGAGCCATGTGATGATTTTGTAAAAATTGATGAACCCATTAACTACTGAGGTTCCCTGCGGTGGCTGCTTTCCCAACAGCGGCCACGTTTACCTAATTTTTTAATCTTCAGTATAAGAGGGTCTTTCTTGACTCTGAAATATATACTAAAATGATTCTAAAACAACGAAAGTAAATATTTTAAAACGTTAAATATTTGAAAACTATAAAGCCTCAGTTTTCTGACCAGCTATTTGGGGAAAATGGTTTTGATTGAAAAACTAAACATTAAGGGACGGAAAAGAAATTGTATACTGATCAAGTGAATGAAGCAAGTGATTTATACAGGGTTATTTATAACCATTATTTATTTATGGAATTATTTTTCCTATTTTCATCATTTTATTTTTTTTATATATAAATTGTAAACACAGAAATTCAAAAAGTAGATCCACGGAAACCTAGATTATTGTTCTGTTTATTTTGGTAACAAATAGCTCTTTTTAATTTTCATAAACAGCCGAATGGGAACGGATTTAGAACTCCCAGATTTTTCGGATTTCCCTAACCTGGTGCGATTCTGAAAATCCGCTTTGAAGGTTCTATTCTTCTGTTATTTCTTCATAACTACCGCTCCAAGTATTTATCGTTCTGTTGTACAATTACTTTTTAATATTTCTTTATTTTTCGTATTTTCGAATTCTTCTCCTACCCCTGTGATGATAATTTTTGGCATTTTTAGTATTCCTTCTACTTTATGTTTATTTCTCATGACTTTTATTTTATTTTTTTATTATATCTTTGGAACTTGGATTTGGACAATTTATTATAACGTCTCCATTTTTATATTTTTTATGTTTTCAAAACTGCCAACATTGACCTAACACAAAGTGATACCATCCACCATAAGGTTAATACCTTCACTTGCCTCTAATGCACCAATTAGAAGACTTAGCAGATATTGGACTTTGACACAGTATTGATACTCCCTGTATGCTCACAAAAAGAGTTGAAACTAAAGCATCCAGGAAATTAGAATTCTGTAAGTTCCTTGAACATTTTAGATGTTACTTGATATGGAAATGGACCTACGACTATCATATTTAATTCAATAATAATGAATAATACATTTATTAATATTCATGAAATTGGCAAACATAAGGCTTAATTAGTATTTAATACTTAATATCAAAAATAAATAAGCAACACCGTTGCAAGATAATAAGACACAAACATCTTTTCCTATTATTATATATTCTTTACTAGGCATTTCTCTAAAGCTGTAAAAGCATTTTTATATGATTGTTAGTTGAAGAATTCTGAAAGACTTTCAAAAAGTCTGTCTGTCTACTTGTTCAACAATTTAAAAAATAGGTAGGCCCGTATAATTTCATATATACAGTACGATGTCCTTTAAATAAAAACCGAATGCCATATAAACATGAAATATGCATTTGTTGCCTTAGTGGTAACGAGAAAAACTAATATAATTTTATACTTTTAATATATTTCGGTGATATTCAGAGTATTTGCCATGTCAGAAATGCGGAAATTGGTCCAAGAAAACTATTTTTAACTTCTGCTATTTTTTGCTGTATGTCTTCTCCCATTAACTCACTCACTAGCCCTGAAATATATGCTAACAGCCATATTCTTTTGTGACTGGAAGGATTTATTTTTAATTTTTAATTGTGCTCTTAATGAGGGAATTCCGTAATAAGATAAACGTAAACACAAAAAAAATCTCGCGTAAATTGATATTTCTGTGTACATATGCCACGAGTAGGCTATTTAAATACAACTGAAGATCTAAGCTTATAAATCTTCCAAATATTTTCCATGGCTTGAAAAACAATAACACAAGTGAACGTCCCTTGGTTTTGATACAGTTTGAGTGACAAATTCCTAGCAAACATTGAGTTATGTAAAGAACTTAAAAAAATGACATAAATAAATAACAAATTAGACTTCAGCCAGCAAAAATAACATTATGCAGACTATTCTCCCAGCCTCATCAATCAATTTACTACCGCACAGTTAGTAATAGTCCATCGTTATTAAACACGTGTCAATATTTCACCTTAAATTGGCAGAAATTAAAATTCCGCGTGAGGCCCGAAAAGTACAACAACCTTAATCTTAATCTATTTAAATTACATGTTACGAACAAGGTGTTCCGGTTTTTGGTATATCGGATTACTTTAAGTCGAAGGGCATGAGAGGGGAGCACAAAGTCGTGGGCGTATTGAAATTTTTCGGAAACATCATTTTTACTCGCTCCTATTTTTTATTAATTTTGTTAGAGTTTAGTGAAGAACGTATTTTTGTGAACAAATGATACAAAGGTTAGATAACAATGTTATCCAACTGGAAAATGTTTTGTTTTCGGATGAGTCCACTTCTATTCTACATGGCCATGTTAATCGTCAAAACTGTCGCTACTGGGCTAATGAAAATCCTCGCTGGATGAGAGAATTACATACGCAAAATCCTAAAAAGGTTAATGTTTGGGCGGGGATAATTGGAAACCATGTCGTTGGTTCCTTTTTCATTGATGGCAATTTGAATGGAGATAATTATTTAGCTCTGCTCCAAAATAATGTCGTGCCAACTTTAATAATAATAATATTGACTTTATTTGGCGGAGTTCAGTCAGAAAGACTGCTCTTACACTCAACCAACTTTGGGAAACATATATCCTGCTCAAGCAAACCCACAAGTTGCAGCGGATGTAATATGCTTTCAGCAGGATGGAGCACCACCACATTATTAAATCGATGTCCCGCAATACCTCGACTTAACATTTTCAAATCGGTGGATAGGGAGGCGAGGATCGCTAGAATGGCCAGCACGTTCTCCTGAACTTGTACCCTTAGATTTCTTTCTATGGGAATATGTGAAAAGTGTGGTATACAAAACTAAGCCACGCGATATAGCTGACTTAAGAAGAAGAACAATGGATGTGGTTAGGTCAGTCACGCCTCGGATGTTGGAAAATGTTGGAAGACATTTTATTTATGATTATGATGCTGCCAAGACGTTCAAGGAGCTCATTTTGGACATTTACTATATTGAAATTAAGTATTTTTTTAGTTTGCTGTTGTGAATTACGTCAAGCAAATCAATAATTTTTTTACCGTTAATTTTTTAATAATGAATGAAAATACCATTCAAATGAGGTATCATAATACCCTACTTTCCATTTAAAAATTTAGGGGTTACAACTGCCACTCGAAGGGGGTTAAATTTAGGGGGTGAAATTTGTACGTTGCAGGATGTCATATCAGAATCCAAACTGGACGCATTTCGAGATTTTTTATAAATGCTGATTCGAATATTTTGGAATAAACAAATTGCATAAATCTTTTAGAGTTCTAATCTTACTCCTACATTCAATAAAAATAAAAATTTCAAAACCCTACGTATATAATATAGTATAGCACTTACCATTCTTCCGGCTCCAAACTCCCAACATTTTTCCACCTTTTTCATCATTTTTCCCTAAAAAAAAAAAAAAAATTATCAAATAAATAAAAGCAAAAAATATACAGAGTCTGTTAATTAATCTGTGCCATATGACAAACTCTGTTGTCACTGAATTTTTGCAAGATTCTAGTTTTGATAAAAGCTAGTATATGGTCTCAAACGAAAGAATTGCTGCACAAATTTGTGAGCCCTGTCGCTTAGGTCCGAAAATGTAGTTTTTTAAAATTTGCGATATCGAAAAATGAATATCCAGATATCAAGTTCGGTTGTTCTATCCTAAAAATAAAAATTTTCCCACTATATTACGCATAACTCCGGAACTATTTTTTATAATTACTTATTTTTATTAATGATTCTCTCACGTTAATAGTTTCATTCTAAGTAATGGATTAAAATGCGCTTTAAAGAAGTTTTAGCAGTACCTTTTTGACCAATTAAATATTTCAGGAAAAATGCTGCATTTCTTGGTGCAAAATTTTTCTAGTTTTTCTAATATTAACTATTTCGAAAATTTTAAGTCCATATAGAAGAGTTTCTTTAACTCTAACTAAATAACAGAGAGAAAGAATGTTCCCAACTACAAATTTATTGCAACTAGTCATACAGAAAATGCTTATTGTAATATGTATGTATAAAAGAGTCATAACAACAGAGTTTTCCATATTATTGGCGGACACTGTAGAAATAATTTTCATTTTAAAATCGATGGTAAATGATTCATTGTAAACAAATCAACAGCTTGTCAAATTTTAGGCTTAACTCGAAACAAATTTCAGGAAGGCTGAAAATTAGCATAGTTGTATTATTTGGTGTGCTTGAACCTTTGAATAAGTGCGGTTTAATTTTTTTTTATTTGTATGTTAATCTGTATTCTGTATTATATAAAATGATTAAAAATTCCTGCTGCAATTTCATTCATTGTTATACAGGGTCGCTGATATGTATGGAAACGGTGGATTATCTCCTAAAGTAAGATAATTAGCGAAAAATATTAAGACACAAAAGTTTTAAGATTTTTTAAAAACCTATTACATAAAGAAACATTAAGTATACAGGATCAGTCAAAAAGTCATGACGAAGGAAACTTGTTTTTTCTTTAATGGAACACCCTGTATATTATTCTATATTTTAATTCTTCTCGAAATTCTAGACAAAATTCATATAGCACATCATATACCTAAACTTAACCGTTTTCGGGATATCGAATTTTGAATTCATTTTCTTATAAATTATACAAAAATATTTTAGTCCATTAAGTTTATAGTGCATCAAGTTACCTATGAAAGTTTCTATCTCCATAACAACGCCGAGTCAACCGTTTCAAAAACATTGCGGCGTTTTCATGAGTTCATAACATGAGTTGATATTCCATTCAAAAAATTTGCAAACGGGAAATATTCTGTCCATATAAAACTCATTTGTTACAACAATTGAGTGAAGAGGATTTTGATCGTAGAATCGTGTTCTCCGAAGTTATTATTGATAAATTAAACAAAAATGTCAAATTTGTCAATCACATATTGTATTCTGACGAATCTACATTTTTAAAACATAATATTTTTAGTCGCAAACTCCTCTATAAAATCCTTATTTTACTATAAGGAACGTAACCAGACTGCAACCAACAGCTACTCTCTGGGCTATGTGCCCCGCCGAGCGCAGAATTACAAGTTACAAGTCTGGCGCGTTAAACCGACACAATTATAGGTATCGGTCAGACCAAAATCCACATTAGTGGAGGAAGTTTACACCCAACAACCACAAAAAGTGCGTGAACATTCAACTTTCCAATTAAGCAGAACTAGAACCAACATAAACATTTCTCACCACTGCATAAAATGTGTACTGCATACAATGATAAGTAAAACTCTATTGATATATTTCACTGCAGTGTAGTCTCAATAAAGAAAATGCAATTTTAACAATTAAATTATCTTACCGTATGTAATCATTTAATTATTGATATCATATTCTACCTCATATTGTATATCTATTTTATATATTATTTTGTAAACTCACTAGTAAGTTAGATAGCAGTAGTAGTAGTAGTTTAGAATTATTAAAATATCTTATTTTGTATTCTACTTATCTAATAACTGTCACGTGTACCCATTCTGTAAATGAATTTTTATCTGTTGTATGGTTGCAAGTGTAAATAAAATAAAAAATAAATAAACATAAAATAAAAAGAAAATGTTTGGTATGGCATTATTGGTGGACACGTCATAGGACCCTATTGTATAAACGGAAATTTGACCTCTGAACGATATCTATTACTTTTGCAAGAACATATTATTCCAGAGCTTAGATTATTCCCGAACAATAACAATCCCAATTTACCAGCAGAACAAATATGGTTTCAACAAGATGGGGCTCCTTCACATTTTGGACATGTGGTACGGGCATATCTAGATGAAACTTTTCCTGATAAATGGATTGGAGGCAGAGGGAATGGCCAGCTAGGTATCCCGATATGACCCCGCTTGACTTTTTTCTGTAGAGTCACATAAAAATTGTAGTCTATAAAAATAGAGCGCAAAATATCGATGAGTTGCAAGAAAGGATAAGGCGTGAAATTTCCACTATACGTCCCAACACCCTTTTAGATTCACTATAAGATTCTCTTCAGCGAGTTCATTACTGTCAGGAGGTAAATGATGAACACTTTGAGCACCTTATAAAATACAATTCCAAGGAAAATATTTGTTGTTTATTAAAACCTGTTTTCTCTCTTTTTTTCTGGCATAACTATTGTTTTCATAGAATTTAAAGTATCCGGGACATTCATTAAAAATATTTTTTTTCGTTTCATGCATTTTTATCTACCCTGCTCTTTTATTTTATTTTATTTCCCCTGAGTTAGGGTCCCGTTAAGTGAGAGTATGGTCCGCCGGCCCCCCTTTCCTAGGAATCGGAGAAGGGGGCGCGATAATTGAATTTCCCGCCAATTCGTGAAGTTAGCTACAGGCCTGCGCACGCGCGGCTAACTTCAGCCGGCTCTTTACATGAATGACCTTGGAAAGCCAGAATGAACCTCCATAAGAAATAACATGGGATTTTGGCACAGAACCGTCATAGCTTATCTACTAGTCTTAAATTTTCGGAAGCTTAGCAACACAATATATTTTATTCATGATAATGGAACGATAGAGCTTTGACGGTTTTTAAACATTATTCACGTTATTTAGATAGACACAAGTAGTTACACTAAGCTGTTGTTTAATGACTCTATCGTGAGCATGTGCGCTAGAAAAGCGAAAGTACGTGCAAAAACGTAACATAAGCACAATTAATGGGTGCTTTGCAGTAATAATTATATTAGTACCTATTTTATTGATTTTGTCGTGGAAATTGATTAAAATTATTGTAATATTAGCATTGTTAATTACTAAGCATTGTTGTTAAAATGGTTTATCTGACTCAAGATCTAACGTTAACCAGGAAAGACATTCGCAATGCATAATGCATCATAAAAACGTTTTTTTACGCCTTTGATAGCAATACGCCGTAAATGCGGTAATAGATATGGCTTCAAATAATGGTGGACGCAATAGGCAATAACAGTAAAGCAGCAGTTAATTTGCGCCGTATGTGCCCACATTTGGACGTCGTCATATGTTGTAAAAATGATTTCCTAGAAAATATTTGGGTCTATATTTCGAGCGGTAAATATACTAGTACGATAAATACTGTGGGGAATACTTAAGTTGAGTGAAATATACGTGAACATTTTATCAGATATTTCAAACATACCTGGAATATTTAACAAGTTTATTTTCGATTAATAATAAACTATTTATTTTTGTCCAATGTAACCAAGGGGTAATAATGAAATGGATGAAGAAGACCATGAAAATGTGATTTAAAAAATGAGCAAATTATGACAACGAGATTAGTCCCATTCCAATTTCTCGGTTGCTTTTAGGAATAATATTTTGTAATTTTGGCATATCATTAGCTACACAAAAGCCACATTTTGCACTTATTAAATGAAAAATGTCACTTCCGGTGCAACCGGAAGTAGCAACAACTTTTGATTTTTAACTAGCAACGTATATATATTTTTGCATATTTAGATTCTGCATAAAATGCTCGTTACAACGATGTATCACAAGTAGGTAATTGTTTTCAAAATGGTCATACATTTGAAAAAGCGAAATGTTAAGTTGGCACTGCATGATTGTGTTTCAAAAAATTCACTCAGTAAGCTTTGAATCTAATGTTTCGCAGTCATTTTTATTGTTGAATGTCAATAAAAGTTTATTTCGTGCAAAAACCACTATTTTGAATTGAAAAACAATTTTTTGAAAAAACATAAAAGCAAATGAATTTTATTCAATGTATAACACGTCTAGTTTAGGTGCTAATGTACACTGAAATTATTGGATTTCTGTACATACTATTATTCAGTTATTTAATAAAACCGTATGTACTGACGCCTTGTATTAAATTTTACAAGCGTGCCGTGATAAAATGACATTTATTTTCAAACATTTGCCTAAGTTATTATTTGATAAAGTTTATCTAGTGCTTTTTTAATTTGCTTGCAACTTATTTGCTAATATAACTATTTAATAGTTAAAAATATATATAAAATGGTGGTATTTACCCAAAATGAAAAGGTGGACATGTTATTTATTTATGGGGAATCTAAAAGAAATGCATATCAAAGGTTATATCTTGGAAGGCATCATCCTTGTAGAAAATATTTTAAGATTTTAGAAGAAAAATTCAGGGCCCAGCCCAGTTTATTATTGACGAGGCCACAGAGATTAATGTTTTAGCATCTGTGGAAATTAATAAAAATGTAAGTACACGTGAGGTTGGAAGTGCTCTTGATATTAGCCGAGAATCTGTTAGAAGAATATTGAGAAAACGTGGATATTAATCATATAAATATCAACTTCAGCACCATTTATATGAAGCTAATGCAGGTAGGAGAGTTCATTATTGCAATTGGTTACTAGAAAATAGAAACATTGTTCCCAGAATTCTGTTCACCATGAAGTGTTTGGGGTAAATGTGTGGACAGGAATTGTGGGTACTAGGATCATAGGTCCTGTTTTATTTCAGGGGACTTTAAATGGAATTAGATACCTGAACTTTTTGGAAAATGAAATTGAGGGCTTTTCAGGAGAATTACCTATGAATTTGAGAAGAAGCATTTATTACCTATAAGATGGGGCTCCATCACATAACCCTCTCTAATTATCTAGAAAACAGATTCCAAAATAGAGTCATTTCGACATATGGGTGCACAACATGGCCTGCCAGAACACCTGATCCAACCCCTATGGATTTTTTCTTGTGGAGGTACGTAGGAGGTAAGAATGAGTTTATTAATCATGCTTCTGCACCAATAACTGCGCAAATGTTAGAACGAGTGGTAAGGGAAACCATCAGTAGGGCTCAAAAATGTACTGGAGTTGAAGAAATGCATTTTGAACAATTATAATTTTATTTTCCCCTATCTTATAAATAAATATTAATAAATTCTGTAAATTTTATTTAATCTCTGTGTATTTTTTTAACAATACCAATTGGTAAATGTAGCATCTACAGAAATCCAATGATTTTAAAGTAAATTAGTACTCAAACTAGACGTATTTGTACATCAAATGAAAGGTTAATGTTTTGGGCTTTGTTGGCGCAAGTAAAAAAATCTTACTAATTTAAAAAATTTAATAAAATTCATTTGCTTTTATGTTTCTTCGAAAATTTATTTTTTAATTCAAAATAATGATTTTGACAATAAATAAACTTTTATTGAAATTTGACGATAAAATTTAAGGTGATACATCAGATTCGAGACATACTAGGTAAATTTTTTAAAAACATTTACCTCCTAAATCATCGAAAATATATGGGGGAGCGATGTGAAGAAATAAAGTTTGAGAGTTAATTGGTTCGCAACGGGGACAATTTTAGTGATTATTTTTATCGACAAACATATTATTATCTTTAATAACCAGAGTGGGGGCCCCTAGAAATTGACTAGACTAGAAATTTAATCATTTTTAGTTTTTTAGATTTCGTAAATAAATTGGGTAACATTTGGGCTAACAATATACAAATAAATGAATTCCAACTATTTGTTTACATTTTGCTAATACTCAGTTGTTACAATTTTTAAAGTTAATACACAATTATTTCATAAAGAAAAATAATTACCAGAAAGTATATGGCTTTAGTAGTTTCATTTATATATAAAATCGATTTTATCGATCACTGAATATAAAAATTGTAATATTTGAACCGCGTTTACGTCTGGCACAAGAAAATTTTCAATAAACAATTGCGGGTACTTATCACTCATGTTTTCCAAAAAAAAAAACGTAACCTCAAATCCTGCTCCCAAACAAAATTCACTCACCTTAAGCACTAAATAAAAATAATAAAGCTAAATATCACAGAACACGCGAACGAAAATTTAAATATAGATATGTAAATACAGCAGAAATAGATTTCGAAAGACAACACTTGAAACGACGGGCCACTTTTGCGCGAATTTAATTTTACATAGTTAGCCGGTAAATTGTCGTAAACAAACGAGCATCAAGCTAGTAGTGCGAGTGTGACAGATCACAGTGACATTGTTATAAATATGTATGGACAACTTAAGATTATATTTATATTTAGTTCCGCTGCAAGCGCGAATTTACCCCTTCCATGGCCGGCTTGAATTAAAACTTACTTCAATGAAAGGTTTCGAGTGCCGACGACGCTGCCGTCCAAAGCTCGCGCTGTCACTTTCGTACGGTCGGAAAAAGCGTGGCTTCCTCGCATAAAATGAGCGCTTGCCGAAAAACGGCAGATACCACGTCTAACTTCATGTATTATTAACAGACAGTATTGAAGTACTGTCCGAGAACAACCATTGCATACTTTACATTCGTCGTGCGATTTAGCCTACCAAGCTGGAATCTTCAGGATATAAATTATAAAGCTTAACGATATTAATTCCACATTAGCTAAATGCGGGTGATTTTGCATAAAATTGGACCAAATAATAGACGAAAGGAATTTAAAAAAGTTCTTATCGCTACTACTTCAATGTAAAGACTTGAAACCTGTTGCATTATGTTAAGTTTCGGCAACATATGAAATGTATACCTTTGAAAATTAATGTACTCACCCCGGGGGAGGTTGCAACCCGCATTTTACACTTCCAGTTCAATAACTCGCAAAGTTCTCGACGAAATCGGCTAAAATTCATATCATGGGGATTTTTGGGGCCGCTGATTGCAAATCCGAAATGAAAATTGGAAAATTCCAAATGGCGGACTTTAAAAATTAATTCATAATCTACGCCATTTCTATTGGTTTTACTGAAAAATATGCAGAGTAGAAAAGTTTTTAGAATGCAATTTTGGATAAGAATACACCATTTTGGTAACCACATTATTTAACCCTTTCACTTCTCCCCCGTGGAATACCCCCAACGCCGGGCCTTTTCTTTTGCAAAAATTGCGACAAAAACTATTTTTTATTATAGTTTGATAACATTGGACTAATAAAGTTGAAATAACCAAAAAAAAATTAAACGTTTCAACCCTTTATTAGGGGTGAACATAGAGTGACCTGCCAAAAAATACGATTTTTTCTAAATTTTTACTACAAACTGATGGGGGAAATCTTTTCTCATATGCAAAATAGCATTCTAAATAGTTTTTTACTCTAGGCGTTTTGAAAATGTAATGTTTTGACTACTATGATTACCTACCCGACAGAACGAAAGGGTTAAGGACTGATATTTTTAAGATTATGTATTCTTATGCAAAAGCGTATTCTAAATATGTTTTTAATCATCATAATTTTCTTAAAAAGTTATAGAAACAACGTAAATATATTTTGTTTTAAAAAAACGTTTATGAGGACACATTTAACCCAACCACGTACCCAGAGAGAGGGCTGAAGCCCCCCCCCCTCCCGAAATTCTGGAAAATTCGAACTATCCAACACATTTCAAATTCAATACAACTTAAAAAAATAATAATAAAATGAAACTGATCCTGGCAAGTGTGAATGTTTTGTACAAGATTTGATTAAATTATACATCATCCCAAAAGTAAAAAAAGACTTTAGCGGGTTGGGGAGAAAAGTTCTGCGATTTGTCATCAGCCGTAGAACATGCTAAAAGGATTGTGAACACACTCAAACATTTTTCAGAGAAATTTTTGCAGCAGTTGAAAAGCTTGCAGAAGATGTGTTCAACTCAAAGTTCCTAGAATCACGTCGAGGCAAACCGGCCGTGCAAACTATCGTTTGATAGTTTGCACGGCCAATCAGTTTTGATTGTGTTGAAGCATATGTAGCTAATGGCTTTAATATTCACTTCACAAGCACCACAAATATAAATACCTTACGCGATTTTAATTTCTTAGAATCTAATGTGCCTAATTTTCATAGATCTATATATATATATATATATATATATATCTGCAGTTTCTACTACTGATGTTGAATTAATTATAGATAAACTAAAATCCTCTAATTCTAGCGGCCATGATAATATTTCTAATAATTTAATTAAAAAATGCAAATGTGTCATTAGTTATCCGTTAGCTTACATAATAAATCTCTCCATAGAGAATGGTATTTTTCCCAGCAAATTTAAAAGGGCTATCGTCCATCCTTTTTATAAGAAAGGAGATCCAAATGAGTATAGCAATTACAGAGCTATTAGTTTATTATGTAGTTTTTCAAAGCTTTTCGAACTCCATCTCAAAGAGCAGTTATTCAACTTTCTGCAAAAAAATAATCTGCTTTCTCCTGCTCAACATGGTTTCACTACTAATAAAAGCACTGAGTCGGCATTATGTAATTTCCATCATCAAATTATTAAGGCGCTGGACAATAAAAAATTTGCTCTAGGTCTTTTTCTAGATTTCTCGCGAGCTTTTGATATGGTAAATCACCAGTTGCTCAAAACTAAACTCGCACGATATGGTGTTCGAGGGAAAGCTTTGGAAATATTTCCATCCTATCTTGACAACAGAGCTCAAACTGTAAAAATGGCCTGTGGAGCTGAAAGCGAGACTTGCTGGGTCAAGCAAGGAGTTCCACAGGGTTCAATTTTGGAACCACTATTGTATATTTTGTTTGCCAATGACATCGATTACTTGCAAAGAACATCAAAAAAATAATTTATCAGGAAATTATATGCTGGTTTAATAAGAATAATCTAAATTTAAATAAAACTAAAATTGTTTCCATACAATTTACATTAAATAACAATTCCGAAGGCCTAACACTTTTGAATGGTACTGGAGTTAAATACCTGTGATGCTAATAATTTGTTAGGTGTCACTTTTGACAAACACCTGCAATGGGCTCATCACATTAAAAATCTGTGTATAAAGCTACGAAAAAGTTGTTTTGCTCTAAAATTTATGTCTAAGCATTGTAGCCAGGATATCCTTAAAACCCTTTATTTTGCCAATTTTCATTCTCATCTGAGGTATGGAATTGTAACCTGGGGTAATTGTACTAATGCAGCCAGGGTATTTTTACTGCAAAAATATGCAATTCGTATAATGTTAAATTTAAGTTACAGAGAAACTTGTAGAGATGCTTTTAAAGTGTTAAATATTTTGACTGTTGCTAGCTTATACATTCTGGAAGTATGTTCATATGTCGACAAACACAAATCCACTTTTTTAAATAGTCAAGTTGGACATTCACATGATACTCGATCTAAACATCTCCTACTGCCTGACTGTCATAGAACTACTATGTATCAGAGAAGTTTTCTGTATCAAGGGTGTAAATTCTATAATTTATTAGACGAAGATATTAAATCCTCTTGTAGTATACATGCTTTTAAAGGAAAACTTAAAAAATTGTTGCTAAACAAAAACTGTTACACAGTCAATGATTTTTTAAATTAATTGTATTTTAATATCTCCTTTTTCCATATTATTGTTTTTTTCCTCTTTTTAAATCCATATGACATAAATCTAATCTATTTTTATAATTATTTTAAGGCCTGACTAAGTCCAAAAATGTTTTATATATTTTAGTCACATTATTTTATAGTGTATTGTTTTCTATTTTTAGTGTTGTTTTTTTAATTATTTATGTGACATTTTCTTTATCGACCTTATGTATACCTTTTTGTGTACATATGTTTTTTCAATGGGGAAATAAAAATTATTATTATTATTACAGGGTTTCAGTCTTTATTTCATGCATTCATACTCTGATTCTGAATTTATCAGAGAAATTCATTCAAAATGCAGGGATTTAACGGAACCTCCAAATACTACTTCCTGGATACGCTGCGAATGAAAAAGCGGAGGACTTGAAGAATCTTTCTTTATATTTTGATGATAGAGTGTCATTTTCCGTGGTAAAGACCGAGTACAGTATGTGGTAAGCGAGTTACATTGCTGGAAAAAGACATCGAGGTTCTAGAGGTGTTGGAAGAATGTGATGGAGCATATTTTCCAAGTACTAATCTTCTAACAATTCTTGCTACGATGCCAGTTACGACTGCAAGCGTAGAAAGATTTTTCTCGAATCAAAACGTTATGGCGCAGTGTTATGGGCGATGAAAGACTGAGCACACTTGCGACACTCTCAATACATTGAGACTGCAAAGTGGATTCTGACAAAGTCCTTGATATCAGGGCAGCGACGAAATTTCTACGTCTCTTCCACTCAACCAGGACGGCGAAACGAGATGCCGTTCACCCGTCCAAGTGACGGCACTCGACCAACGCTGCTTAACTTCGCCGATCGATTTCACAGCGCGTAAATGTAACTAAACTTTCATGTTTTGCAAAAAATAGGTTTCTTATTTGATGGAGAACATGTTTAATCGTTGAAGTATAAATATTATAAACTTGACCGTTTGAACTTGCTGAATTAATTATAAGTAAAAATCACCGTAGAAACCGCCCCCCCCCCCAAATTTTTCTACCCTACATTAAAGGGTAGAAAAATTATAGTCAAGAGAATAAACGACAGTTAAAAATGTAGCTTGTCGTTAAGTTTTTTTCATTTACACCGTTTTTTTTTATTTGCTTGTTGCTATGAGTTTGTAATACATCTTTTGAGTACTTCTCTGAATTTTATTCCCTAAATAGTTGGAATATCACACGTATAAACGTTGAAACAAATATATCTCGATGTCATATAACCGCAAATAAATATTTTGTATCCATAAAACAAATATTATAGCGAGAAAAACCTATAAGTTTGTAATAAGTAAACTTATTTCGGCTCAAAAATATTTGTTTTCTTATGAACAAAATATTTATTTACGGATATATATGACAGATTTCTTTGATTCAACACTTTATTTTTATGTATGCAGTCTTGTCAAGCCTTCACAGTGTCATAGTATGTGAACTGGGACTTCCTCCTCTCATTGGCAGAATTTGCGCGTTAGGCCCTCTGCCAGACCCAATAAAATGTTTATTAAGCCGGCAGTGTCCAAGAACACCCACCATTATTCTAATAACCCGCAAGTCTCCCCTGAATTTAGCAAATTGTTCTTTAATGAACTCTCACCCTCATGTGAAGATATACTGTAGCATATCTTACTATCCTTCACAATTGAAAGCGGATCGCTTTCCTAGAAAGGGATCCGCTTTGAACTATTAATCTATTAAAAAGTTTAAAAAAAAACCTAAAAGTTCTGTGAGAGGGATGAAACATAAAACACGATGGTGATGTTTTTAAGGTTGCCACCCCTCAACAACTATCCTTAACTCGAAAAACCGCCCCTATTTCGCGTTTTTTTTTCATCGTAGGCATGTGGATCGGTTTTTTGAGCAGACTTCGGGTAGGCCGTATGAAATTTAACCATACATCTTATCCACCTTTGGGGTTGAAACTACCCCCTCCCCTAATACTGAAATACCACACAAAAATCAAAATGCGAGGGGTGAGAACCTTAAAAATATGACCATCATGTGCAGCGTCCTCGCAAACGGATGTGGACCCTTGTTTCATCCCGCTCACAGCAATTTATGTTTTAACCCTTTTTTGCAGCATTTTCATGGATATGTGTTTTGTTGCTGTTTAATCGGCCTAAGGCCTTGGACTAGCCTGTGCGCCACTGGCCGAACGAGCTTCTCTTTAATTCGTCACATTTTCTCCCGGAATAATCAAGACATTTTCTGGCAGAAACAGGTTTATCAATTCCTCAACTAATCAGCAACAATAATTGTAGCTTGATTGACCCGAAACCGTTAGATAAACAAATGAATCACATCGGGAACATTTGAAGATGAAACAACTTGATTTTTACTTATCGCATCACGTTCAGCAGATTACGCCAAGTAGTATGTCTTTGTCCCTTGCAACTGTCCCGCTTTGTGCATCGTGATTTGTGATTTAATAAGATTCTTGTCGATAACAGTAGGTACTAGCCAGTCAAGTATTGTGTGATAATTTTTAATAAAAGACATTTAATAATAATATTTCTTTATCTGTTAGTGTTTACGTAACATATCTAGAATGTTACATTGAAATCGAAAAGGGAGCATTGATTATAAAACATTTTTCAGTTTTTGAAGGTATATTTCTTTCGCTAAATATACTAGTTTTTTAAAATAAATTATTTTTTTAAGTACAGTTGCTATATTTCTTAATGACCTCCTGATGGTGCCGGCTTGGTTGGCGAAATACTATGCAGGATTGTTGTACGACACTATCAAAATTGTAACAAGAATATTGTTAAATACTTGTACCTTTTCCAAGTGTCAGTTGCTTCATATGATATATACAGAGTGTTAGAAAATTCCTGTTCGTATTAAAGCTCAGTTTTAAGCATCTCCAGATGATACCAACATGGTGGACGAAACGCATATCCAGTAGAGTATTCGAGTATATTGTTCAAATTAAAGCTCAGTTTTAATCATCTCGAGATGATGGCAACATAGTGGACGAAATGTGGCGTCGATTAGATTATTGGTGTGTAGTGTTCATATTAAAAATCAGTTTTAAACGTCTCCATATTATGCTTACGTGGTTGGCGAAACGAGCGTCGAGTAGAATATCGAGTATATTGTTAAAATTAAAGCTTAGTTTTTATCATCTCGCGATGAAAGCATGTTGTGCGAAATCCGCGTCGAGTAGAATATTCACGTGTCGCTGTAAAATTAAAGCTCAGTGTTAAGCATCTCCAGATGATGCCAACATGGTGGACGAAACGCATATCCAGTAGAGTATTCGAGTATATTGTTCAAATTAAAGCTTAATTTTAATCATCTCGAGATGATGGCAACATAATGGGCGAAATCCGCGTCCAGTAGATTATTGTAGTGTAGTGTTCATATTAAAGGTCAGTTTTAAGCGCCTTCAAGTTATGTCTACATGGTTGGTGAAACGTGAGTCGAGTAATGTATTCGATTATAGTGTTCTAATTAAAACTCAACTTTAATATTTCCTGACGATGTCAACATGGCGGACGAAATGTGCATCGAGTAGGGCATACGAGAGTATTGTTCAAATTGAAACTCGGATTTCATCATCTCCAGGTGATGTCAGATTGGTGGACGAAACCCGCGTCGCGTAAAATATTTGAGGGTGCTGAGCACGATTGTACTATTTTTAAGGCTCTCACCCCTTAGCAACTACCCCTAAATTCGGGAAAGCATCCCTATTTCGCGTTTTCTTTACATCTTAGGTGTTCAACGCCTTCGAATATTTCATATTATATAAATAATAATAATAATCGGAGCGAATTCTAGTTTATTTGTTCTACAACTTATATCTGACATTTTTCTTGATTTCCATTTATCTAGTAGAACTTACAGATTTCGAGATATTTTTAAAAAACCGATGGAAAACACGCTGTAAAAAAATTAATTGTTTAAATAAATGAACAATACGCCGACCTCGCCTAAACTGCAAAACTGAACTGTGAACTCTACATACTCCCTTGAACAAGCAAGTCTTAATCAGATAATTCACATTTCGTATTTTTCATGCCCTAATTTGACTCCACTACAAGGAATAATCGTGTAAAATTCTCCTGGAATTGCTTTAGCTATTTCCAATAACACAAGTATGAATTGCCAAATTTGCAAGAACGAGGACACGTTCTTTTGGGTCTTAGATTGCGATCGAATAAAACCTTTGATTTCTTACTTTTGAATATCATCAATATCATATCTTATTGAGATGAAGATTTGTAAAAACAAAAAATAAACCAGATTTATCATCAAAATTTACCTTGGCAATCACTTGACATGTTTATATTTCTTATTCAACTGCGGAGTATGACGGGCAAGGCTATTTGCAAATTTATAACTATATATTAATTTCTATGGTACAGGAAAGAGTATCGTATTTTACAGACGCTCGATCTTGTTGCCCAAAGACGGTGTTAAAAGACTTTCCCTACGTTTTTTAAACCTCCCAATTTTAATATATTTGTAGGCAGTATTGAGAAAAGTTACGTTTTCTTGCGTTATAGGTCAGTCACCGAGAGAGTGAAACAATCCAAATTATTTTTTTTTTAAATTCACGTCTAAAAAAAATATCTAGTGATTCTTGTCGGGACTGTATGCGATAAATATTTGCAGAAATTTTTTAAATTTATTTATAATAGAAAAATTAATTAATAAGTTTTTAACGATAGAACAATCTAATCTTTTGCAGATATGTTGTACTCGATGAGACCTATCGATTAAAGTAGCGAAACCGGAATCCAATGACATCACGATAACTTAGTGTAGTTCAAAGTTTAGGCATTTATTATCAATAGACTCGAGAAGACTCAGATTTCAATCTTAAGTTGATGGCTATAAAATACACATTTTGAAAAGGAATATATCCGTTATTTAGCAAACGAAAAATTAGTTAGACGTGACAAGTCTTTGTGTAAACACATATTATTTGCAAGGTGCTGAAGGCCTAAGTGGAATATTATTCTCAAATATCCACGTTTTATTAGGCCAAATCCATATTTCCCCCATTTTCCTTGTGCCAGCGTCTGGCCTATTATTGACACAGCACATTCTACACAAACAAGACCCAAAGCTCAAAATGGGAACGCCGTACTTTATTCGACTATCATCTCTGATATGACTGGAAAATTACCAGAATATGTGAAAAGAATGAAAAATAACACATGTATTATTATTGATGAAATATTATAAGTAAAAGTCAAGTAATTTTATCTTTGCGTCGTCACACTTGAAATATGCCGGACTCCATTTAGATAGATATTTTAAAAAGTCAATGGTACTTCAAATCGGCATTCAATTAACCGGGTTGATTATTAATAGTGCCAATTGTTTTACTTGTCTGTAAATATGAATTTGAAAAATATTATCTTATTGCGACGCTTGCAACATTACAAAATACGTATCTTATCGAAATAGTTTTGATACATTTTTATATAAAAATTATCAGAATAGCAAAGACAGTCTTCCATCGCCTCAAGATACAGATAAATTTTCTGGATAGTGACATGTAGTCATTATTTTGTATAATAAAACGGATTAAAATATTTGTCAGCATATTCTCTAAAAAAGGTGCTTTCCAAAAATTCATTAACAATTAAATACGTCAGAAAATCAAATCAATAAATAAATTCTACATTACTTCTAAATTGTAAAGTGAATTCATTGAATGAATATAATTAAAGCAGAAATCTATGGAGATGGGATCAGTTGATAACAGAAAGCAGCTATGAAAGTAGCAGTTTTAGGAACAGTTACAAACAGAACACAAATTTCATCCGTACAGTACAGAAATTACGTGAGGGTGATCCTGACCATCGCCTCGAGTATTGTTCAACTAACAAAGTTGCTCTATAGGTTAAAAATAATAGGATAATTTTATTTTATTACTGTTGCATTACTGCTCTGCAAAAGCTATTTTGTTTTATTAAAACTGGCAAGGTGATTATTTAGTCCTCACAACTAAATTATCATATAAATGTTCTTACAGCTAAATTATAAAGCATTTGGTAGAATTTGTTTTTCGCTGTTTTATAAACGTTTATACAGCAATTATTATAAGATGTTTTAGCTCACGGAACAAAATTGATTTATAATAATGACCGCTAGCACTTATTGGTCAATTGACAAACGCCTATAAAACTATTCTGTAAAAGTCTAGCTAAGCAATAATAAAACAATTTTATTAGGATTCTTCATAACACATATTATTTCAGGGAACATATTGTATTCTGCTGTAACTGCTAAACAATTGTTATATAAAAGAAGCACGCATCGCTGTCATAAAACACTTATAAAATAATTGATAAACTAAACATTGTCTTTAAAGACTATAAAATGTTCTTTACCATTTTTATAAAACATGGGTAGGTGTTTATGCGCCCATCAACGGATGTCTCACATCTAAAGTTAAAAGTATATATGTAGGTACACAATATTACATACTTGGATTAAAATTTGCCGTTTATTTAGCTCGACTAAGGAGCATTTCAGAATGTATTGCTCTATAAGTATTGCAAATAGATTTTTTGTAAAACATTAAAACATGTTGCTGTATATATGTTTTATAGGATGTTCTTTCGGAGCAATTCTATTTTTTTCAACTTCCATAATCACTGCCGGAGACTGTCAGCTTATTGATATATAACAGTTCTTCGAAAAATATCTTTGTTCTATAAGTGTTTTTATAATTATAAATATGATTTATAAGATGGACGCCATAATGTTATTATGTTTCAACTATTTTTATAGCGGCCATTTTGGAAAATAAAAATAGTTTAAAAATAAAAATTATTGTGATACAAGCATTTTAGCAATAGTCTATTATTGTGAAATACGTCTGCGAAACACAATTGATGCAACACCACAAAAAGATAAAATACAAAACATTTATTGTCACTTTTTTATTTTTTATTTTGATAAATATTCGATATTTTTAAGGCGCTCTAAAATTTCATTGTATATATACCATATATTTCACAGAAAAATTTTCTTCGCAGTCCAAAATCGCTTTGCTGTTGGCGAAACGAAGTTTTAATCAGCTAACTTTTATCTCATGTTTCACTAAATATGTTGTTAGTTACGCCGCCATATATAGTCACATAAAATCTAGCTACCTTTGTAATATTTTAAAACTATTTTGAGAATTATTATTGTCTGCAAAAACATTTAAAAAATAAATAATAACCTCTATTGTTGTTGCTGCACATAACAAAAAAGTAGCAACGATGATAATAACCCAATGCTTATAAAATTTTGTAATTGATATTTTACAAAAACAGGTTTAAATTTTATAACTGTTTGCTATAAAACTATTTTATAATTATCGTCTATCATTTTTTAAAATTGTATGTAAACGTTTACACAATTATTTTATAACACCTGTGAGAGCCATAATAAAATAAATCAAAGAACTACATTGTTTTATAAACTGCGTCCATTTTGCGTCTATAAGCGTTGTATAAACGTTTTAGAAATGTTTATATCAACAATCTTGTTTTATAAAAAATGTTCCATAAACATTCTTTCAGCTTCTACAAAACATCAAATTGCTAGTTGGGTGTGAAGTAACGAGTCAAAGATTCATTGTCACTCCAAATCATCAGTACAACATCTATATCTCCGATGAATATACATTTACTCTCAATGACATAATTGCAGATATTGGGCTGGGAGTGATTCACATATTTTAACAAGATAGAGCGTCTCCTGGTTATTGGATAGATAGAAGAGGTCCTATGAAGAAGTGACCACGTCGGTCGCCATATTTGGCACCTTTAGACTTTTTTGGGGATATTTTAAAACGAAAGGATGTCTATGTATTATCAGTAGATGATTAAAACTGAAAATCGCTCTTATTCATCTGCCGATGATGTATTCGACTGTTGGGTTCAAATGTTTTGGCGTTGTATGAAAGTAGTTTTTGGACACTAAAGATAATGATTTGTGAAAAATTGCCCTCATGCCAAAACGCTCCCACCGCCAGGTCCGAGCCTTTTGCCTCCTTAAACTGTACAACGCTTCATAAAAGTTAGAAGAGGTTCAGATGGTCATTGAAAAATTCAGTAGCATTTAGTCTATATCGGAATTAAATTTATTAGCCTGTATTCACTTGCTTGCCTTGATATATCGTTTCGAAAGCATTCGAGAAGCTGAACCGTAGTATCTTATTCCAAGAATTACACATATGGCAGGGATTAATATGTGTAGAGTACCGTGGTTTTAAGTCTGAGAAATTCCCGGCTACATCTGGAGTGCCCCAAGGGTCAATACTGAGACCTGTATTATTTATTTTGTTTATTAACGATATAGTTACAAGTGTTGATGTCAATTGTCTGCTTTACGGCGATGACATGAAATTGTACTGTACTGCTGATACCGTCGATGATTGCATACTTCTCCAAAGAAATCTAAATGATGTAAATGATTGGTACCGTCGTAATAATCTGCCTTCAAACATCACCAGATGTAACGTTTTTCTTTCAGCAGGAAAAAGCAGCCATTAATATTCGATTATCAACTGGACGGTACTGTTCTTTTTGATTCGAAACTAAATTTTAACAAGCATATAGAAAATAGTGTTCTGTCTGCGTATAAAAACTTGGGTTTTGTGATTAGAAATTCAAGGGATTTTAATGACATTGATTTGTTGAATCTGTTATATACTGCATTTGTTAAATCGAGGCTAAAATATGCTTCACTTATTTGGAATCCCGCTTATAGTAAATATTGTAATAGTCTCGGGAATATTCAACGTCACTATCTAACATTTGCGTCATACAAATTGGATAATGACCATGGTCAGTTGCTAAATAGATTCGTCTTTAGTAGCTTACTCGACCGCAGGAAACTCTTTTCTCTCTTGTTTTTACACAAATTAATTCATGGTCTAATTGACTGCCCAGATATCTTAGTATGTTAAATTTTCATGCCCCTACATTTGAAACACGTAATCATAATACCATTTATCTTCCCACCCCTCGAACAAATGTACTGACACTAGGAAAACTCAAATCCCATAAAAAAAATTTACTGTAAAGATTGTAAAATTGTCAAATTAATGAAAAAGAAAATTGAATGTTAAATGAAATTCTATGAAAATTCCTCAAACAAAAATTTTGCTGATACTATGTGGCATCCCACCTGCCCTCCGCCACGTTTCTGCGCCACGTGCAATGTAACGCGACGGATATATTAAATATAATTAAATGAAAAACGAAATATTATATTAAGGCAAAATGAATTGTGAAATATAAGTACTTAAATAAATTATTTTAATGGTTAATGGATAAAATAAAAGAGAATGTTCCCCATTGAACAACTTTTGCTAGTGAAGAATATTCTATGATCATGGGTAAGGGCTTCTGCATTAAAGGCGGTGGGCGTACTTGTCGGAACTATTGTTCGTGCTTGGCCTATTTACGGAAAACCTTATGAATTGATTAAGAAAAGATATGGACACCATCTTCTGTGGGTTAGATAAAATAGTTATGTAAGTAGGTACCCTTGATTCTTAATTGCGATTTTACGTCGATTTGATCTATATGTACACTTGCAAATAACATCGATGACCCTAAAAGATATTAAAAATTGATATAGCGTACAATCTGAAATTGATTTTTCTATAAATAATCTGAAGCTAATTAAAAGATAATAATTCAATTAATGTAATGGGTTTCATTTGACTACTAAAAAATAACAAAAAATTCGATTTAAATTATCTATTTCCATTTTGCAGTTTGACCTTACAAACCATTTTTCATACGGCATTTCTCGGTATTTTCTAAATATAAATATTTCGCAAGGTTTTTCATTAATGAAGGAAGCTTCAATTTCTGTTATAGCAAGGTAAATATTGGTGGTCAAACATTGATCAACTTAAAATTATAAAATGGATACCAGATGTTGTTGATATCGATTTTCCTAACATTCGGTTCCAAAACTAGTCGAAAATAAATCAAAACGCGACTAGCAAACCTTCGATGGTTACGCTGCTATTCATTATACAGGATGTCCCAATAGTGAATTTATAACTTAAAATAAGTGTAAATACTTTGTCGCAATAATTAAACGTCAATAAGATAATTTTCAATTATTCTCACTTTATGTCAAAATTATGGCTACTAGATCAGTTCGGAATGAAAAGTAATATAAATTAACGGTTTTTAATGAAAAAGTAAAAATATCTCTGGAATTTTCAATTTTAGGTATAGGATATTATTCACAATAAGCGTAGAGAATGTTAAAAAACACGATAAGGCCCTGGGTGTACTTTTCGAAACTGTAACAAAATCCGACTTCTTCCTTGTCGCCCTGTCGCTGCACAGGGACGTAATGTCGCCCCAACCAACAAAATTTGACTTCAATTTCGGAAATTTCAAAATTAAAAACCCTTTTACGAATCCACGTTGTTAAGCACTGCAACTCATGCGTGGTATTAAATATGAGGACAAGTTAGTCCAGCTTCTATTCAAAGTATATCGTGAGTTTTAGCGAAAATAGCCTTTAGCGACAAGGGATCCCCATCATTTCTTAGCAGTCGATTTTGACGAGAAAATGATGGGTTTTAACGGGATTTGCCCTAAACCGGTTCCTCAGTGATTCGGTGTCAGAAAAGTATAGTTACCATGTACTCATATGTGCATGGGACCGCCTTGCCTGAACGTATGAAATTGTAATTGCAAAATATAATTCAGTCATTGCGATTCAAGCATTTTTAAGATTCGAGGAGCGATTGAACTGAAAATACGTAAATAGACAGGCAAGCCAAAGCCCACCAACATTTTATAGACATTGAACTTTTCTTGAATCTTTTTGTGCATCGTTAGCTTATAAAACCGCATATTGGATGGTAGTTGGTACATTATAAATCGTTCCGTTCCTCACCATGTGTTGTACACGGGCCAGACTATAATTTGTCAAAACATATTTCTTGAAGTTGTTGTAAAACATAAATTTTTGAAGAGATTTAATATATATTTTTGAACTTTATATTGTCTATTACTTGTGTTTTCAAAATTCCCTTTAAGGTATAATTTTAAGAAAGTGTTAGTACCTACTGTGTTAGATTTATAGTGTTACGACGTCCAATAGATACCATCAGAACAGCAGTTAAGCATAAACGAAGAGTAAGTATAAACTTTATATTATTCTCCGTCTCAAACAATCGTTTTGAACCCTTATTTTGTGAACGTTAACATTTATTTTTGATAAATATAGTAAAAGTCCTTCAGACGCAAAAGATGGATCATTCACAAGAACAGCGAATTAATTTGTTAAACCTTATTCCGACCAAAATCATCATATTGTTTCAAATAACTCGGCAACGCCACGTCAAAAACAAAAAACCTGGAGGTCGTTTGTTTTTTTTTTTTTTAATGGCTTTCGGTCGATATTGGACTTTGATGCACTATTGGGACACCCTGTATATGCTTCTTCTTTCGAGGCAGAAGCAGCATTACAGATATTCTTCATATCACTATTAATCAGACGAGACTCTATACTACATATTTTTTGCTTGAAATCCAGCACAGTTGCCTGACCTATTACCTGTAGCAACAAATCATTTTCAGCGACATATTTAATTAGTATACAATGTGTAATTGAAAATATACCTACATTATTTACGTATACACGAGTGTAAGGTCGAGGTTTTTTATCTGCTTTCAATGTCAATATGCAACATAACATTATATTAATTCTATAACGGTGACAGTTATATTCGTTATTTTTGTCAACTATTCGATCGTACGTATGAGGAAAAACGATGATTGTGGTTATTTATTTAGGAAATGCAACGTAAAACAATAAATAGGAACTAACACTTTTTTTTATCCTTGCATGTCGACAGCTGTAAACAATACGCTGATTGTTTACTTTCTAAATTGCTGGTCTGTTTGATCTAAAGTGTAAGCTATGGAAATTTTGAATTAGAATATTTTCAAAACGATAGGAGTTATGGAAAAGCAATTTTCCAGGATGATAATAAGGCCCGAAATCTCTAGTACGGGGGCCATGAACCTTCCCGTGGCCCTTTGAGGTCGCGACGAGTAAATAGGTGTTTTCGACGTATTTTTTCATACTGAATCCAAATATGCAACTCAATTTTACGGAATCATGCAAGAAAAATTGTTATTAACATTTTAATTGTTTATAAGGCTATAACAGCAAAGTTAACAATGGAAGGGAGAATTTTCAAATTTTTTATGATTTCTGATACAAAAACAAAGAAAACTCTTTTTGAAAAATTTAAATCGGCTGATTAGAACCGGAGATATTGCACATTTATTATTAACAAATTGCATAATTACGATTTTTCCGCACTATTTCACTCATAACTCGACTCCTATTCAACGTAGAAAGTTCTACGAGGTCTCATTTTAAAGCTAAAGCTTCAAGCTTCAAAATTTTCAAAATATCCCACCATACTCTTGAAAAATTTTACAAGTGATGAAAGCCTGAAATTTTTGCGGAAAAAAGATAAGTAATTTGTTTATACGCATTTTGAGGAAAGTTAATCTATAAATATCAGCAATTGAGTTATACATTATTATTGTACATCTCAAAACGAACATTTTTTGACTTGCTGAATGTATTTTGATTGATTTTTCGCCGAGTAATATTAATTTGTAGTTGAAGCGCTTTCGCGCGCAATGCGCGCACTAAGTACGCGTTACATGTAGCGACTACCGTTTTATTCCTGGCTTTACTTAATAAATAATTTTTGAAATATTTACATTAATAAATAATTTGTAAATAATAATAAACAAATACATACTTTTTTCCAAAGTGTAATAATGAAAAAAAAGTTAATTCATTTTCTACTAATACTAACTGTTTATTGATTGTTTTTGCATGTATTGTCTTTTTTGCATGTGCAAAACATGCAGCAGGATAAATTAGCTTTTTTACAGCGACACCATTTAGTTGTGCACATCTTACATGTACAATTTGGTACAGTTCACTCATCGGGGGCAACAAATCATGCATTTTTTGGGGCAAAAGTAAATCTTGTTCCTTGATCCATCCAAATTTTTCTGGATTTACAAGGCTAATATTAACCGATAAAATGTTAGTCTGTACAAAAGTTATATATAAACATCTTAAAATATGTAATTTAATGGTAGCAGATGTGGGTGGTAACTGCTCGATGAGGTGTTTACTGGAATGGGAATATATTTTAAATCTTAATTCATCAAATATTTTACAGCCTGCATTTTTTTTCATAACTTCCACTAAATATTCCTCTCCTCTTTTCAAATCAATGTGAATTGATTCATCTGAAAGAACTAGTGAAGAGTAATTATTATTACATCTAAAAAATGTTTTAATGTATTCAAAAATGCTGAAAATTGATAGGGCGGGCGATATTGAAAAATTCACGCAATCTTTACTAGCAAGTATTGATGCAAGTGATGTATTATAGCTCAAAAATTAATAATAATAATAAACAATTACCTCGCCTAGAAAGTCTAGAAAGTCATAGTATGAGAGAATGAATTAACTTTTTTTTCATTATTACACTTTAGAAAAAATTATGTATTTGTTTATTATTATTTACAAATTATTTATTAATGTAAATATTTCAAAAATGATTTATTAAGTAAAGCTAGGAATAAAACGGTAGTCGCTACATGTAACGCGTACTCAGTATGCTCTTTGCGCGCGAAAGCGCTTCAAATACAAATTAATATTTCTCGGCGAAAAATCAATCAAAATACATTCAGCAAGTCAAAAAATGTTCGTTTTGAGATGTACAATAATAATGTATAACTCAATTGCTGATATTTATAGATTAACTTTCCTCAAAATGCGTATAAACAAATTACTTATCTTTTTTCTGCAAAAATTTCAGGCTTTCATCGCTTGTAAAATTTTTCAAGAGCATGGTGGGATATTTCACTACAAAAGATTTTAAAGCTTGAAGCTTTAGCTTTAAAATGAGACCTGGTAGAACTTTCTACGTGCAATATCTCTGGTTCTAATCAGTCGATTTTAATTTTTCAAAAAGAGTTTTCTTTGTTTTTGTATCAGAAATCATAAAAAATTTGAAAACTCTCCCTTCCATTGTTAACTTTGAAGTTATAGCCTTATAAACAATTAAAATGTTAATAACAATTTTTCTTGCATGATTCCGTAAAATTGAGTTGCATATTTGGATTCAGCATGAAAAAATACGTCGAAAACACCTATTTACTCGTCGCGACCTCAAAGGGCCACGGGAAGGTTCATGGCCCCCGTACTACTCCCGTCTGTGTCATTCTTTGTAAATTGGTAGGATTATCCAAATTTATAAAAACGACTTTAATGTAAATCTCATTTTAATTACGCTATATTATCTATCTATCTATCTATTGATAGAAATAGTGTTGGTGTCGTGAGCAGGTTTTGAGGGCAGATTTTAGGCATAAGACCCGGGAGGTCCAAGGATGTATCATATTGAATATTTGTGAAGTCAGTGCACTAGGGGCGACTCTAGGTAGGGTCAGAAATAATAATTTTTAGTTGAATATAAAATCTTTCTAATTAAAATTGTTTACGATGAAAAATTTTATCGAAGTGATCCTTTGCAAATTCTTCGCCAGGAGGACAGGAAAAAATCCTTTACTGTTATGTTTTTTTGTATATTTTTTTGCTGTTTTCGTTATTCGACAAGCAATAAAACCTCAGTTTGGTATAAATTGTTGTGTACAAAGGAGTCTTTATCACACTTATCGGTCGTTACAACTTGTATTGAATTTAAAATATTTGGAATTTTACAATACGGATTTTAATAAAGCGGAACTTGTAGACATGACTTTTGTTTTGGGCGAGTCAGACAGAAATTGTTTACTTGCCAATAGAATTTATCACCAACTTTATCCTGAAAGAAGGATTCCTGATGTTAGCAGCTTCCAAAACCTTCTCGATAGATTTCTGAAAACTGGAAATGTCGAATATAAAAAAGTGAAAGAATAAAACGTGTTGTGAACGAAGAAAATGAGTTTTCTGTGGTGCTGGTAACGGTAGAAAATCCCCATGTTAGTCAAAGAGAAGTGAGCTCATTAGTAGGAATAAGTAATAATAAGTTGCATACATATCACATTCAAATGCATCAGGAATTATCTGATGACGATTTTCAAAAGCGTCTAGAATTTTGTAATTGGGCCAGAGGTGAAATGCAACATGATGTCAACTTCTTCCATACTGTTTTATTCAGTGATGAGGCAACTTTTCATAAAAATGGATTTGTTAATAGGCACAATTTCCATTATTATGCTTCGGGAAATCCTCACTTTTTTATGCAAGTTGACAACCAACACAGATGGTCTATAAACGTTTGGGGAGGAATTATTGGAGAACATGTAACGGGGGCCACATTTCTTTGATGGTACATTGACTGGAGCTATTTATCTTCATTTTTTGGAAAACTATCTGCCACAATTATTGGTAAATCTCCCTGAAAGAATTCGAAATAAAATGTGGTTTCAGCAAGATGGTGCTCCACCACATTATTTAAATGCAGTTAGAGATCACTTAAATAATACCTACCCTAATCAATGGATTGGAAGAAATAGACCTACTAAATGGCCTGCTAGATTCCCAGATCTTACAAAAATGGATTTATTTTTATGGGGATATGTGAAGGAAATTGTTTATAGAGACACACCAACAACAGTACAAAATATGAAGGAAAGAATAATAACTGCCTTTACATATATCACACCGGCAGTTTTAGGAACAGTGGAAACCTCATTTCAAAAGGGCATAGAGATGTGTGTCAACTAAAATGGGCAACATGTGGCACATCTATTATAATTTTTTCTACTGAGTTATTTAAAGAAATCCATTTTTTAAGTTTATTTTTGAATGTTGTAATTATTGCTCAATAAAACGAAATTGGTTGCAATTAGCCCTAGGGAAGTACTTACGAAAAATGATCGTTTTTCATTTATACATCACATCGTCGAAAAACATACAGGGTGTTCCATTTGAAAAAATTGAGGAAATTCAATTTAAAATCTTCTTAATTTTATTGAAAAATAATTTTGGGCCAACCTGTATATTTTTAGGCAATGAAAATGATTCAAAAACATTAATTAGATGTCTGGTATTCACGTAAGTATTTCTTAAAACCCGTAATAATGACTGTGGTGATTTTTTTAATATCCATCTGCGGATTGCTTTATTTCAACAAAAAAATTCATTACATCCAAGTGGTTGGAAGATATTCAATGCTAATATAGGAATGAATAGAGCCTAGAAAGAGGCTTCAAAAAATGTACTGATATATATATAACATTCCATTTTAAAAAAAAGTCACTTGGGCCTGTAATTTCGTCTTGTCTCGCCCTGTATGTTCGAAAATAATTTCCAGTTATAGACTTTTTATCTAGTTTACTTGCAATTTTTAAAAAAATTTTAGCTATCGTAGATCTCGAGATGTCGAGGTCCGACGCATTATTGCCCCACCCTGTATATTTCACTAGACAACGTCACAAAATATTCTATTTATTTGTCAATAAGTACTTAATACAATTCTACATAGTTAAGAAAAAGTAGTGATTTTAAAAAAATCTTTGAATATGATAATTTTTATTTTTATTTTGGTAAATACATTTAAGGGACATAAAGGAAGAATTCATTATACAGCTATTTACAAATACAACTGCTTTCTGTGTTTGGCCTTCTAGGCAGTTGATTTTTAGTAAGCTGGTTAGTCCTTTATTATTCTAATTGTATTAGTTGTAAAGTAAAACCAACCATTTTATACGTGACATGAAGACTTTTATAAGAGAAGAACAATACAATATGTCCCTGAGTATTAGGACAGTCATAATTTCTAGGAACACGATAAAATAAAAACAAAAAAAAATTCCTTAGAATTTTTGATTAATTTAAATGATAAATCATCGATAATAATCGGTAACACATAAAATAAATGAAGGATAGCTATGACAAAGAAAGTGATTTTTTTTTTTTATTTCAAGAACTATTTTTGAAGCAAACAACGGAACTGAGAGGACTGTGGACTTTTGTACCGGAAGAGAAACCTTAACCAAGCCAAGGTTTTCCTTTATAAAAAAAAACTATTTATTTAAAAATGCAAAATTTACTTCTCGACATACCTAAATACAGTGAGATACTATCCGGTCAAAATATATTTTATTTTGTAATATTTCGAGGACAAAATATCAAAACAAAATTAAAAGCGTAAAAATCCCGTATAAAGGGAGGTTTCCACCCATCTGTATAAATTATTTGGTAACGCAAAAATGCAATTTACTAGTGATAAACTCGTAAGAAAATAATAAAATATTAATATACAGGTTGTCCCGTAATAACGTGTAAAAAATTTAACTGTAGATTCCCTGTCGAAAATTAAAACGGGTTCTGTGTATTAAATTTTTCATAATAACTCATTCCCGTCCTGGTACACCCCCTTAAAAGGGGGTATGCCAAAAGCCAGTTTTTAATTTCTATCTCAAAATAACGTAATCGGAAAAAGACAAAATATGGCACATATCGGTTACTCATCGAAAGGTATCTAACGAAATTATTTCATCTACCTAGCGTGTGAAATTAACTACCCTTTTTGAAATTTTATAAATATCTTTCTGCCTACTATTTTTCTTTCAACTAAAAAAAATAGCTAAGCATTATGATTCATTTGGAAACTTTTTTATCTATTGAAAAAATTTCGTAAAATCGACTATTTTTGAGAAAAGAATTAAATACATCTGCCTAAGTGATCAGTCGAAAGCGATGAGCACAACTATTATAGTAGTGTAAAATACTAAAAGTAGGCTGGTATCAAATTATAATTTGACAATATTACGTACTGGTGTGATCATTTGCTGCTTATAAATTGCACGAGACATTACAAATTAAAGACGAAAGTATTGAAAAGCAAATTTATTAATAAACTAAAAAAACTAACACAAAATACACAAAAGATGAATTTAAACAGTAAAGAAATTTAAACATGAAGACAACGATTGTTCTTTTTAGATATTAAAGCATTTGCTCAAAATGACGACCTCCAACTTGAATACACGTTTGCAACCGTTTCCTAAAATTCTCATACAAGCTATTTAAAACATGTGGAGAGTTTCGAACTTCATTAGCAGCATTTAAAAATTCTCTCTCCTAAAACTTCGACGTTAGGGACAGGTGTCAAGTAAGCAACATTTAATAAAAGTACTATGGATTCATATCTGGGGACCGAGGGGGCCATTTAATTGTTTCTTCTCGCCTCCTTCCAACCCATCGATTTCTAAATGTTGAGTGTAGCCATTCTCGAACCTCTAAAGTATAATGAGGTGGCGCACCATCCTGCATAAACCACAGTGTTTGATGTAAGGCAAGAGACAAATCATCTATAAGTTTATACAGGTCATTTTGTAAAAAATTTAAATAAGCTAGATCATTTAATCTGTTTGCTAACTCAAAAGGCCCTGTTAATTTATGCCTATGATTCCGGCCCAAATATTAATTGAAAAGTTCTATTGATATCTTCCATTTACAACAGCGTGAGGATTAACATCGCTCCATAAACGCTGGTTACGAAAATTTAAAACTCCACGTCGAGTAAAGCAGCATTCATCTGTGAATAGTGCTTTTCTTGTAGAATCTAACGGCTTCCTACGTATAATTCTACAAAAATCAAGTTTTACGAGAAAGTCACGAAGGAACAGAGAATACAAGAGTATTCTCTGTAATGTTCTTGCATTTTCAAAATCCTCCATACTGATGGTCTTGTTATGTGGAATTGAAGAGCAGCCTGTCTAACTACATTCAGGACTGGGCGCGCGCCTAGGGCCCCGCTTTTTCATGGGCCCCTCCAAATTTTTGTTGTTGACGCTTTGAATATGGTCTGCGATCGATTAATTGCTGAACTTGGCAGTAGAATGCAAGCTTATGAAGAAACGAATCAGGTTTTCGGTATATCTCATATCAATGAAAAAAAAATCTACTGGTAGTGTGAAAATTCAAGAACCTGAGAAAGAACAATCTAGAAAACCCGAAGAAAGAACAGGAGAGAATTCTGATTCTGGAACCAGTGATGAAGACTGCGAAGATGGAGAACCATTAGAAAACGATTCTGGTGAATCTAGCGATGAAGAAGAAGAAAATTTGGAAAACTATGATGATGAAAAACAAGCTGGAAATTAACGCACTGCAATAATCAATGCACTAGTATCAACTTACAGAGACGACATAGATTCCCAGATGAGTTGCATCAATTTTTGATATATGTCCAGAGGGAAGGGCTTAAATCGCCTTCTGAAATATATAAATTTATTCTCGATGAGTTGCTGCAGGCGACATTTCCTAACGTTGAAACCCTTTTACGTATTTATTTGATCATTACGGTCAGTAATGCTTCAGGTAAACGCACTTTTTCGGCGCTTAAAAGAATTAAGAACTGCCTACGAAGTATTTCTGGACAACAACGACTTAAAAATGTATCTATTCTGTGTATTGAATCAGAGGAAACACGAAACTGTGATTTCAACGTTCAAATTAACAAATTTGCCAACATAAAAAACCGGAAAAAACTGTTATAATGTGTTTTATAATAATATGATATGTACCTATTTGTAACTATAGCCAACAAATAGTTAAAAAATACACTTGCCTTTAAACCTTTACATCTGATTTTTTAATTTTTGAGTTTTCGCGGAGGAGCCCTTAAATCTCACAGCTCCTAGGGGTCCAATTTATCTAAATGCGCCCCTTCCAAAATAATGAAATATTAAGTGAAACTGATGTGAGGTACCCTGTTTAATTACTAAAAGAAAGTACTAATAATTATGTCACCAGCATATTAATTACTATTTATTTATCTGAAGGATAAACAAATAAATTTGGCCATTTGCGTGATCGTCTAGTTTTGTTAGTGTAGGACCCAAATTTCGTTGTGTGTGTGTAGTAACCCTTTTTTAATTTACCCCAGGTTCTTTTATATAAAGTTTAATATTACTCGTTTCTGTCTGATACTATATACCTTAGAAAATTAATCACTCTGTTATTTGAATACCTGATCAACTTGAACACACTGTCTATTAATTGAGAGATCTAGTTAATTATATATGTTATTTATGTAGTATTTTATTACTCAAGATTGCACTGTACCTTTATAATTAAAGTCTGTTTGCTATTTTTATTTGAAATTAAACCATTTGTTTAGTTTAGTTCAAATGTGCTTTACGCTCCTTATAGTAAAATAAGGACTTTGCGACTAAAAATATTATATTTAATATTCCGCCCTCTAAAAGCACATTTGAATTATGCTAAGCCCAGTCAGGCTATTTATTTTTCGATTGCAATAGACACTGGACCGCTAGATGGCGCCTGCTGACTATTTTACATGTCGCTATTGTAAAAATACCGGGATGTACCAAATGGTCAAAGGATCCTCGTACCGGTCGTCGCATGCCTACCTTGCACTGACGAGAGCCAACAGCTCGAAACTGCTGTCTGCAAGTGGTGTGTGACGGCTGGCAAGAAAGCTCCTTTAAGTAGGATCAGTCTTTCGGCTGGTGTTTGTTGTAATCGAAGCATTAGCGTTTTGATGGTAACATGCAATTATTACACTTAACGCGCCAGACTTGTAACTTGTAATTCAGCGCTCGGCGGGGCACATAGCCCGGAGAGTAGCTGTTGGTTGCAGTCTGGTTACGTTCCTTATAGTAAAATAAGGACTTTATAGAGGAGTTTGCGACTAAAACTATTATGTTTAACATTTATTTAATTGTTAACTGTATGATGAAAAAGGTAAATGTGAAAAAAAATACAATAATTGATGGGAAAAAATAGTTTAAAAAAACCCATTTTATTTTATATAAATTGATGCAACACTAGTCGAACATGAAATCAAAAGTAATCCAAATATTTGAAACAATTGTCTAAATATTATAATAGGAAAATCTGCGTCGCTGTAATAATGACCATACTATAGATATGCTGCGTGATTTGATGCAATAACAAGAACTTTGTTATACAAAAGTATGCTGTGTTATTTTAGTATTAATGAGAGTTGTGGCAATGACCTAGTAATGATAATTTATAATGGATCTGTTAGCAATCGCTAGTTAATAGTGATTTATAAGTAAAGAAAGTTGTTAGCAATCGCTAGATAATAATAATTTATAATTAAAGTTGTTAGCAATAGCCAAATAATGAATCGAATGTAAAACAGAGGACAAGAATCATGTCATATTTATACATTATCAAAATTAAGTTGAGAAATGATCATTAAATACTCATGTAAAAGACCATAGAATGTTGAGGAAAAATCCTTTGGTTATAATTAAAACAAGCAGTCTACCAAATTTTGTATGACTGTCCAACAACGTAAAACAAGGTGGGCAGTTGTAAATCAAACAGACCGGTTCAGTACTCGACGAAAAGTAAACCCTTCTTAATACGAACAAGTTTACGGGCTAATTAACTCAGTACTGACAGCTGGCCTGTACAGTTTGTGAGCGCAAGGTAATTATGTGGATGGATCGTTATTAAACAATCATAGAAAACCAAATAGATCGCTGGTGAGAAACGTCAGATAATTATTTGAAAGATAAACATTACTATGACATTTTACATGTCCAAAATTAGGCACACAGTAGCCTTAATATGTACATCAACTGAATAATAATGGAAGTGAAACTTTCTTGTCATTGCACAAACGCGGAAAATATATAGTCCTTGAATATAAACTTTTTATTTTGCAAACGCAAATCTCCCTAGTAAAATATTCAGAAAGTGAAATTTTATGAATTAAACTCGTAAATGAATTCATAACTAATTAAACTGTAATATAAACTTATCCTGTTTCATTGTTAAAAATCAAAGCTTCATAAAAGAAAATCTAATATTCTTTTAGTACCACAAATGCGTCAAGTTAAAACTCCTTTTAACCACCCCGTAACCAGAATATGAATGCAATTGCAAATAATAAAATAGAATCTCGAAATAAGCAAGCGATCACCTTTAGAAATTTATACCAGCTGAATTTCCGTGCGCTCTGTATAGTGTTATATCACTCGTGAAAGCTTTCCCCTAGGTTCTACCTGTTTAACGCCCTCGTCGAGCATGTCGGTAGTTGAGAAGAATTCGTTGAAATAAGATGTAAGTTATAATATTTTTTTATACATTTATTTAACGTCGGCCTATTTCCGCTACTGAGGCCTAACACCGACGCCTGTAGAGGAGCTACCCCCAACCAGGAATTTTGCCGAACCTCTTCCCTTAAGAAGAGTAGGGATCTTTTACTTGCCTAACTTTTAATAGACAAGGGCCCGACGGCTTTACATCCCCTCCGAAGGATGGTATATCTCCTATACAACCCTCGCCTAAGGTTGTATAGCTTCCGCGCATACACTGATATACGCTGGAAGATGTGTGAGGCGAGAACGCGGTTTCCGTCGGAATGGTCATCCATCCAAGTACTAACTGCGCCTGTCGTTGTTTTACATCGCATACCGAAGTATGTACATAGTAAAGACGCACCTACGCTCGCCCCAAGTTATAATATTGTTGGGCTAGTAGTTTAGACGGATGATTTAGTGAAAATATCCACAAACTGCTGTGACTAGACTCAATTTTTAAGTAAATTCTTTCGTACAAATGTAGCGTTTAACGTTGCTTTAAAATAATGTAGTTGTAAAATGCATTCTGGTAACTTTAAATAAATGTTAAAATGAAATGAATTAAGTGCAATAATTACTGGAATTTGGAAATAAATAAGAAAAAACTAAATTTATATATGGGGTATATACAGGGTGCTTCATAAGGAATCTTATTATTTCAAAGACAAGAAACAACGTAATATTGTCAAATTATAATTTAACACCAGCCTACTTTAGTATTTTACACTAATATAATTATTGTGCTCACAACTTTTGACTGATCACTTAGGCAGATATAATTTAATTTTTTTCTCAAAAATGGTCGATTATACGAAATGTTTTTTGAGATAAAAAAGTTTCTAAATGAATCATAATGTTTAGTTATTTTTTTTATTAAAAAAAAGCAGGCAGAAAGATATTTACAAAATTTCAAGAAGGGTAGTTAATTTCACCCCTTTGTGTACACGCTAGGTGGATGAAATAAATTCGTTAGATGCCTTTTGATGAATAACCGAGATGTGACAAATTTCGTATTTTTCCGATTACGTTATTTTGAGATAGAAATTAAAAACCGTTTTTGGCACACCCCATTAAGGGGGTGTAGCAGGACAGGAAAGAGTTATGAAAAATTTTATACCCAGAACCCGTCTTAATTTTCGACAGGGAATCTACAGTTAAATTTTTTGCACGTTATTACGGGACACCCTGTAGAAACGATAAGTTTTCTGGTGTACAAGAACACAGGCATATTGTGTATAGAAGTAGCTAAAAACATGACAATGTGTCCATCCTAAGAAGTCCTTAACCTGTCTTCCGGTTCAAGGACCGAGCAAATTCTGATTTTCTTTATTTTTTTAAAGTTGCCTGATTAGTAGCCTTTCTCCCTGCCTCAAACCGCCATTGACCTAATTTGAATAATATATTTGCAAAAATATGCGTTGACCTCATTTTCACTGTCAACTTAAGATATAAATAATTATATGTAACTTTAGCGCAGTGTTTATCAAAGTATGTTATTATTATTATGCAAAAGATTGTCGAAGTTTTACTATTTTAATTTGAATGTTAGCAATTATGGAGGCGGTGTTTTCCTTGAGGCAGACGGCTGCTTCCGATTGCTCGCGTATTATTAATAGGAAGCTACCTACCTTCTACGATTTCCGAATTCTCTGTGATCTATGAGGTGAACCATTATAATAAATTCGTTTTTAGTAAGGAATTATATAAATTAATGCTACCGAAAAATTGTAACCTCAAAACATGGCGTTCCTGCAAAGGTGAAGTAACCAAGTACACTATAAAAAGCCATAATTATTGTTTATTGTAACATTTATATCACCAATTGAGAAAGATAAATTTTTGTATAATTTTTCTAATTTTCAAATGGTTACAATGAATTCTGATTCTGTAGTTAATTGTGTTTGATATAACATAGTCGATACATTGCACACATTGAAGAAAATAATCTCTTGCACGTTCGCACTTGCTTCTTATAAAAATTTAAACAGCAAAGTCAATTAACCAATCCAGAATGTAACCAGATTGGCATCTTTCCATTATTTATTTAAATTGGTGTGATTACTAAAATTTAATAATAAACATGTGTCTAATTAATTTATTAGATAAGAACTTGTGAGTATTCTAATTTAAATCTGCATTAATATTTCATAACATAACCAGTTTTAAGTTGATATTTTTATTGAACTAATGTATTTAGGAACTGATTTAAGTTCCCAGGTGGCCAGATCGACATATATTTTGATAGTTCAAACCGATCACTTTGTTGTAACGGTCACGTATCTTGGCATTTTAAAAAGGTTTGGGTTTACGATTCCATTTAAAACTAGCCGCGTCCCAATTAGATGTGATATATCCTTTAAAAATATATATATATATATATATATATATATATATATATATATATATAACAGTAGTGGATGCGAATACAATGATCTGAAGATTTTTTATTATATACAGGGTGTCTCACCGGGAACTGAATCGATCGACATAGAGAAAAGTACGCATCAGAAAATTTTGAAAATTTAGATAATTACTAATGTCGGTGTGGCCAATCCAACTAAGATAATTACAAGCAGCTGGCACTTTCGCTTATACCGGAAGTCGATACTAACTTGATTATTTCAAACGGAACACCCTATATATTTTAGGGTTTTCGAAAGAGCATAAAATTCTGAGTCGAAAATATGTAGCATAGCCTATACCTAAACCTAGCCGTTTCAGAGATATTTGACATTTTATCGAAAATTTGACAGGTGCAACGGTTTGCAAGAACCGTTATAACTTTCTTCGTGTAAAAGATCCTCATATGCTTCTTGTCACGTAAAAGGAACAGAAGGAGAACTACGTTCTACAACTGAAATAAATTCAATAATATCATACCAAGTGTTTCGTTTTTCGCGTTACATTTTGTCAATATCAAACCGCGATAACTTGTTTAGGTCAAATGGTACACCCTGTATTTTTTTACGTCAAATTGTGTAAAATTGAATTCCCTTTTTTCTGATATCAGCATTGTGGGGGTTAAAGTTACAACTTTTTGAAATATTTGCGATTTTATTAGAAATTCATGAATTGTTGTAATCATTTCATCAAAATAGCCATGATTAGAAACAATCAGTCATTATCTTATGTCAAAAAATGCCAGCACGTTTAAATTACACCCACGAAGACTTTTTAAATTTGTTTATTATTTATGGAGAATGTGATAAAGTAATATCAAGAACTTGCAGCACATTTGCTACTCGATATCCAGGAAAACGGAAACCGTCACCAAACACTGTAAAACGCATACTGAAAATTTTAAAAATTATGGCTCTGTCAAGGCAAAAATGCAAAGAAGAAATCCTATTGTTGATGAAAACATTGAATAAGTCGTTCTGGGATATTTTTGTGCATTTCCAAGGATGTCATTAAGACAAGCTGCTCTGGAATCGGGACTATGCAAGGATTTAATTCACAGAATCTTATTAAAACACAAGTTTCACCCGTTTTCATTCCATATGGTTCAAGGATTAAAAGAAACAGATTTCCTAAGAAGACAGAATTTTTGTGAGTTTATTCTAATAAGGTCTGAGGGTCACGATTCTTATTTGGGAAATATTATATACACAGATGAAGCAAAATTTACTAAAAATGGACTCAAATCCTCATATGTTCAGAGAGCTAAACTTTCAGGAAAGTTGGTAGTTCAATCTTTACTGTGCCATAAGAAATGATATGAGTGGTGGCATTACAATTTTATCAGGATAATTTAAACGGTAAATTGAATTTTCTCTTCTGCTAATATGTATAGGTAAATTTTTGTTGTTTTTTAGGTGAAGGATATCTGAATATCTTACAAAATTTGAATAATAACTATTTATAAAATTTACCTCTCGTCGAACATAGAAACATTTTTTATCAGCACGACGGTGCTCCCCCACATAACGCATATTTAATTAATAATTATTTACAAGAAACTTTTTATGATCAATGGATTGCCAATAATGGACCTTTCTTATGGCCTCCTCGCTCGCCCGATTTATCAGTTCTGGATTATTTCATTTGGGGAACTATTAAAAATAAAGTTTATGAGAGCCCATTAACAACCATTGAAGATTGTATGCAAAGAGTAAGAAATGCATTTCAAAACATATCACAGGATTCAATTAGAAGAGCTACCCATGAGGAACTAATCCGAAGGTGCGATAAATGTGTCGAGGTTCGAGGGCGGAATTTTGAGCAATTATTAAATTAAAATGAAATCATATTTTAAATTGATCTTATCTCTGCTGTTTTAGTTCATGTCATATCTTCAATTCGATTAATACGCATGTTACAGTGTTAGTATTATTTTGCGTTTTTTGTGGATATAAAGTAGCAAATGTGCTGCAAGTTCTTGATATTACTTTATCACATTCTCCATAAATAATAAACAAATTTAAAAAGTTTTCGTTGGTATAATTTAAACGTGCTGGCATTTTTTGACATAAGATAATCACTGATTGTTACTAATCATGGCTAGTTTGATGAAATGACTACAACAATTCATGAATTTCTAATAAAATCGCAAATGTAACTTTAACCCCCACAATGCTAATATCAGAAAAAGGGAATTCAATTTTACACAACATGACGTAAAAAAATACAGGGTGTTCCATTTGACCTAAACAAGTTTTCGCGGTTTGAAGTTGACAAAATGTAACGCGAAAAACGGAACAATTGGTATATTATTGAATTTATTTCAGTTGTAAAACGTAGTTCTCCTTATGTTATTTTTACGTGACAAGAGGCAAATGAGGATCTTTTACACGAAGAAAGTTATAATGGTTCTTGCAAACCGTTGCACCTGTCAAATTTTCTATAAAATGTCAAATATCTCTGAAATGGCTAGGTTTAGGTATAGGATATGCTACATATTTTCGTCTCAGAATTTTATGCTCTTTTCGAAAACCCTAAAATATATAGGGTGTTCTATTTGAAATAAGCAAGTTGGTATCGACTTCCGGTATAAGTGGAAGTGCCAGCTGCTTGTAATGATTTTGGTTGGATTGGCCACACCGACATTAGTAATTATCTAAATTTTCAAAATTTTCTGATGCGTAATTATCTCTATATCGATCGATTCAGTTCCCGGTGAGACACCCTGTATATATATTCTGAGAAGCTTCCGCGGTCGTTAGTATCAAAAATACAAGGTTCTCGGGTTGTACCGCGTCTGAGATTATTAATGCCACGACGTTTCTGCTCCCGTTTTGGAGCCATCTTCAAGAGAAAGAAAGGGGGACAAGAAAAAAATGTTAAAGAAAATAATGCTAGGAGTTCGAAGAACTCGTTCGATTCCGGGGTCTCATCTGCCTACTCCCCAGATCTCACCACGATCCGTCTCTAAGGCCTCAATCTGCGTACTCCTTAGAGCGAAGGACTAATATGGATGAGAAAGTAAACGGCTCAAATGAAGCGTTGTCCCATTTGTCTCCTTTTATCCTACTTCAGCCTTTATGATTATATCACCGATTTAGCTAAATTGTTTGCAGAACACTACAACTGAGGAGATTGCATTAGGTACGTCTTATAATACGCCATCACTTATTTTTTAAAACTGATATCTGCGGAGATTCTTTAAAAATCTCGTCATAAGTCATAAATTAACATAGTTTTATGCATGTATATTATTCTCGCATAGGATACATAAATTAATAATTACTACTGCAGGAGCAATTATTAAAAAACAACATAACAAATAGTATTTTTCATTGCGATAATTACATTATTTAACATACGAATTAATGTGAATTATAAATGTAATCAAACGTAAGAAAAGCATATCGTTACATCAGTCATTTTCTAACATGCCTCAGCAAAAAACGAATATTTTAATGGTATTCATGAAATTGTCAATTATTAACCGCTTAACGTTAAGAATGGATGGAATACTTCGAGTTGAGAGTGGTCAATTACAATTGTTTTAAAACAATTGGAAAATTAGCTTCGCGTGCCCAGAGGCGGACTTTATGCGGTATTTTTATTTTTTTAAACATTTTGTGGAGTTTAGTTAAATTGAAAATCGTAGTAGCAAAAACCTACGCATAACTTGATGTAATATTAATTAGTGACGAGGAACTACTTAGTAGTACTGGAGTACACGATATGCACGGGATTACAGATCATAGGTTAACTTATGCAGATTTAAAATTTTATGTAGATAAACCTTGTCCAAAATACTACACCTATCGTGATTTTAAACATTTTGATTATAACGAATTTTTGCTGTCACTTTATAATGTCGATTGGGATTATATATATATGTTGCCAGATGTTGATAGTAAAGTTCAATTGATGTCAAATACATTAGTAGATCTGTTTAACTTACATGCTCCTTTAAGAACTATCAGAATAACAAAAGTAAAGGCACCTTGGTTGACGTATCCTCTGCGTTTGATGATAAAAGGGAGGAATAAATTACACACTAGATTTACTAGAACAAAACAACCTGCTCATTGGGAGGAATATAGAATAATGAGAAATTTTACAACGTCATGTATTAGGGAAGAAAAAAGAGCATATATCAGGGAAATTCATAAATCCAGAGACAGTAAAAAATTATGGGAGACACTTCGTACATATAATATTTCACAGAAAAATAAAAGTTATGATATACCAAGAGAATTAAAAGAGCCTAATGAACTGAACAATTATTTTTTAAATGTTAATGTACCGGATATAGATATAAATCATTTAAAAGAGTATTATGAAACAAATTTACATCAAAATATTGCTGCTGGGACAAAATTTAAATTTAAAACTGTCTCGAATGAAGATATTGAAAAAATTGTTAATTGTTTACGCTCAAATGCTATAAGCGAGGACGGCATTTCCTTGAAAATGTTAAAATTTTGTATTCCTTACTTAATACCCTATATAAGGCACATTGTTAATTTCATTATAACAAGCTATTCTTTCCCACATTTATGGAAAAAAGCAATAGTACGACCTATTGCGAAAGTAAAAATCCTTTGTCTTTTGGTGATATAAGGCCAATTAGTGTATTACCCTTGCTCTCTAAAATAATTGAAAAAGTAATGTGTCATCAAATCAGAGAATATATTAACAAAAAAGGATTATTGCCGGAAACTCAGTCTGGTTACAGACCACATCATAGTACCACCACTGCACTATTAAAGCTTACAAATGACATAATTTCAATATGGGATAAATCTGATTTGACAATACTCGTGATGATAGATTTCAGTAAAGCGTTTGACACTTTACATCATGAACTGTTGTGTGCTAAACTTTCATACTATGGCTTTGACGGCAATTCAATTAATTTAATAAAAGACTATTTAAATGGAAGAATGCAGAAAGTATGTATGGAGGGAAATTCATCTCAGTTTCAACTCCTACGCAAGGGAATAGCTCAAGGTTCGGTCTTAGGTCCTTTACTTTTCATTTTATATTGTGCAGATTTTACTAAAACCTTAAACAAATGTCAGTATCACAGTTACGCAGATGATACTCAAATATACATATCAACTTCGGTAAATAACTTAAGGGAAAATTTAAATATTATTAACAATGAATTGCATCAATTAGTAGCTTTGTCTGAAAGTCACCATCTGCTAATAAACCCTAATAAATCTCGTGTCATGGTATTTGGTCCCAAAAGTAGAACACAAGAGGTGCAAAATGATGTGCATATTAAAGTAAACGATGTTGAGCTGCCAGTTGTAAGTAGCCAAAAAAATTTGGATTTAGTTTTAGATGAAAACTTACGGTTTAAGGAAGGAACACGTAGCAAATTTGATAAGGCGAGCCTATTGCAGTTTACGGTGTTTATATGCGAACAAATCAATATTAGATAATACGTTAAAAATAATGTTATGTGAAAGTTTGGTTCTATCGATATTTAATTACTGTGATGTGGTATATAGCCCGTGTTTAGATCTGATGACCTCTAACAGTATACAGAAAGTGCAAAACAGTTGCATTCGATTTATTTTTAATTTGAGAAAAAGGGAACATGTGTCACATAAGATCCGAGATATACATTGGCTCAAAATGAAGCAACGAATAATGGTACATTATGCAGACCTTGTACATTCTATGGTTACACATAAATCACCGAATCACCTATGTGACATTTTGATTCAAAACTCAGCAATACATGGTGTCAATACACGGAATAATTTTAAATGTAGAATACCTCCACATAAGACGGCACTATTTCAAAATTCATTCGCTTATGTAGGTGCCTCTGTATATAATAAAATTCCTGATGAATTTAAAAAATTAACAGAGTTAGCTTTTAAAAATAAAATCAAAGTGTTTCTAAGAGAAAATTATGAGTCTCTTTAAGAAAATCATTTTTCATCCATCCATCCAAATACCTATAAATAAGAATTATTAATTATTTGTTTCTCTTCAGTTTAGTGTAAGAACAGTTGTTAACTGAACTACGCTGAAGTAAAAATAAAGACCCTTTATTATTATTATTATTATACCGGGTGACCCAAAAAGTATCTCCCCCCCCCCCAGCTTTTTTCTACAGTTTTAAAAATAAAATTCTGACATTTAGGAAGTCAAGTATAGGTATCAATGGCCACACTTTGACCATTCGGTGGTAAAAAACCTTCCAGTATGTCCGGGAATTGCCACAACTTTCTTATTTTAAACAGCACCCTGTATATTTAAGTCACTTTTATCATAAAGCTTTAATTTCTCTTTCCAACGCTTGATGCAATTGGTATTTGTAGCATTTAAAATTATGTTTTTTTTAATATGCGTCTTATTGTATCACACCCAATATCTATATCTTTTGCCAGGTCTCTTGTAGAGACATTTGGGTACACATTTGTACACATATTTGGTTTCCCAAATTTCAGAATTTTATTTTTAAAACTGTAGAAAAAAGTGGGGGGGTAAGTACTTCCTGGGTTATCCGATATACTCCGTTAATAACGGAGTAGGAATTGTGAAAAAATTTTTTGTTTACAGGAAAGAGAAAAAACATTTTTACCCCCATTATTTTTGTGTTTTTTTTTCCATTAATTATTTTTCTCTGTCCAACACTAATTTATGAAGATTATTACTTTATTTATACTGAAGTATTCTAATGACATCATAAATATTCATATTATAAATTACAATACAACAAATTAGTTTATAGTAAATAATATTTATATTAAATGTTGCGAATTGTCTGCTGTTATTATAAATACCAGACAACAAATGTTTTAATAACTTCTCTAATAACTCGGTCAGAGTTATTTGACAATAGAATTTGCTTAATAATTGGAACAAGTAATTAAAATGTTTGCATAAATGAATAAATTTAAATAGTAATGTTTAGTTGCTAACAATATCACGATATATTGTGTACTTAAATTTAAAACATCTCATTTAAATCTTATTTAAAACAAACTTATTATGCCCATGTATTTAGTTATGTGGCAAAGTGTTGTACCATATTTTGAAACCTACAGAAAGAAAAATTTGTGTTATTTTAAACGAGCATACCAAATAATACTCACAAGAGAGGCTTGTAAAAATATCAAGTCGAGGCCGAAGAGAGCTTTATGTTTACATTAGTTATATAAGTTGAGGATAGAGGTTTCACTTACCTCTCACCACTACTCAATTTACTATAGTTTGTATAAAACTAGCAGGTTGGCCACTATCATTTGTCTGTTCCATGACCTATGGCATACTGATGAGAACTAATAAGTTCGAAACCGGTCTATGTCTGGTAAGGAAATTGACAATGATATTGGTTAACATTCTTTCATGATTTGTAAGGTGTAATTCAATGCCGGTCGGGGTATTTGCCCGGTGAGTAGTTGTTTCCTGCAAATCATATATTATAACAGTAGGTTAAGTCCACCACATGAATTTAATGATTTTGAACGAAGGAAACTTACACCACATCATAAGCCTCCTCATTTTTATGGCTTGCCAAAGACACATAAACAAAATATTCCTTTAAGACCAATTGTTAGTTCTATTAATTCACCATGTCATAATTTGGCAAAATTTTTACTTAAAATTATTGATCCATTATCTGGAAATACCGATTCATATATTAAAAATAGTAAACATTTTATAGAAAAAAATTATGAAAACGATATTCATGAATCACACCTGATGGTTAGTTTTGATGTAGTTAGTCTTTTTACCAATGTTCCGGTAGATGAGACCTTAAAAATAGTTAAAGACAGGTTGCTAAATGATAATAATTTGGAAACTAGAACTAAATTAATTGTAAATAGCATAATGGAACTCTTAACAATTTGTATAGAAACAACCTATTCTCAACTGGACATTGAGTTCTATCAGCAGGATTTTGGTATGGCAATGGGATCTGCATTATCACCAATTTTAAGCAACATATTTATGGAGAACTTTGAGAACACGCATGTTCAAAATTGTATAAACAAACCGGTTGTCTGGTGAAGATATGTTGACGACATCTTTGCAATTTATGGTGTCGATTTACTAGATAGTTTTTTGGAAAATATAAATAGTAAGGAACCGTCTATTAAATTCACATTAGAAGTAGAAAGTAGGAATGAACTACCGTTTTTAGATGTTTTTATTAGAAGGGTAAATAATACAATTGAAACAAGCGTTTATAGAAAACCAACACATACTAATAGATATCTAAATTTTAACTCAAATCAGTCAATAAATGTTAAAAGGGGTGTTGTAAAATGTTTATACGACAGGGCCAAAATTATTTCATCTAATAATGAAATATTAAATAACGAGAAAAAATTTATCAAAGAGGTTCTAGTACAAAATCAATATCCTGAGGCCTTTGTTGATAGAATTTTCATAAATGTTGAAAATAGGGACAATCAGGTACGACAAAAACCTGAACGTCATTATACAGCAATAATTCCTTATGTATACGGATTATCGGAAAAGCTACGCCATATAGGTGACAAATTTGATGTTAGGACGATATTTCAAACGGGGAACACTTTAAGATCTATTTTAACAAAAACCTCCTCAATGGAAACTATCTTGTATTAAGCCCATACCAAAAAAAATCCAGAACAACTGAAAGATCTGCGCCCTATTAGTCTGCTCTCGGTTCCTCTAAAAATTACGGAATCGACTATATATGAACAACTATCTGAATATGTTTATCAACACTCAATAATTTCTTCTAACCAGTCTGGATTCCGAAAAGGTTTTAGTACTTCTACTTTACTAAGTAATATAACTGACGATATCTTGCGAGCCATTGATACCACGCAAGTCACCTCCCTGACATTACTTGATATGACAAAGGCTTTTGACTCTCTAGATATTAATTGCTGATTGCAAAACTAAGCTATTATGGCGTATCTGGAAGTACTTTCTCCTGGTTTCAAAATTATCTCCACGGCAGACAACAGTTTACGAGTGTTAATACAGGAAACTCGATACTAACATCACATTATAGATCAGTCAAATTTGGTGTTCCACAGGGATCTATCCTTGGATCACTTCTTTTTAATATTGTTATTGCGGATGTAGCAAGGCTTACACTTAATTCAAAATTATACATGTACGCGGATGATATTCAGCTAATGCATAGTTTCTCCTCTAGAGAAGCTCAAATGGCTGAATTTTACATAAATAATGATTTACGTCTTATATACGAATGGACAATCCAAAATACTCTTATGCTAAATGCCAACAAAAGCCAAAATATTGTTTTTGGAACATCTCAGCAGCTATTGAATCTTAGAGAACTGAATATTCAAAATAAATAATGAGATCATTGCATCAACCAACAACGTTAAAAATCTGGGTGTTAATTTTGATCCTTTATTAAATTTCTCTAATCACGTAAATACTATTTGTAAAAAAGCTTTTTATTGTTTAAAACAGTTATACTCATTCAAAAAATATCTAAACACAAATACTAAAATATTGCTTTCTGAAACTATGGTTCTATCGCACTTAAATTACGCAGATACCGTGTACGGTCCCTGTCTCTCACAGGAAGTCAAATTCCGTTTGCAAAAAATTCAAAATTGCTGTGTACGATATTTTCCAACTGTGCCTCAATTTGGTCATATAACTCCACATTTACGTCTTTCAACTTATTAAATATGTGTGAAAGGAGATTTATACACATTGTAGGATTCGTATTAAACATTTTCAAAACAGAAAAACCAAATTATCTATTTAATAAAATACATAGGCGTTCTGAAATCCACCATAGGGATCTAAGACATGTTGAAAATAAAGTTTGTATTCCCGCTCATAAAAATGCATCTTTTCGGTCTTCCTTTTCATTGATAGTAGCATATATTATTAATAACCTGCCAGCTCAATATCACTGCATATCAGTGGCAACTGTAAAATGTAAGTTAAAGGAAGACATTATCCTATCAAGATTAGAAAACTTTAATGTACAATTGTTCTAAATTAAATATTTTTTTACATGTATAAATATTTCTGTACTCAGGAAGTGTTGTAAAGCAACAATGTTGATACACTTCCTTTTGGAAAAATGTATGTACCTGTACTGCTTTTTTTCAATAAACGTACTGTATTGTATTGTATTATAAACAGGGAGCAGAATTCAAAAAACTGAATTTACAATATCCCGTGCGAATGTGATAAATGTTATGTGGGTGAGTCATCCAGACCTTTCAGTGTGAGGTTGGATCAGCACAAGAATTACATTAGAAAGAATGAAATTCAGAAATCAAAGATTTGTGAACATGCTTGGGAAAACGGACATATAATAAACTGGGACTCGGCAAAAATTTTAACAAAAGAAGCAGATACCAAAAAAAGAAAAATTAAAGAATCAGCAATAATCTTATTAAATGAAGACAAGTGCGTATCTGTTCTGTAGATATATGTACAACCTGGCTACCAATGTTAAAAGAAGAACTTAACAAACTCAGCATTATCTAAAAGAAAATATCATCAGTTCTATGTTCTGTGTAAGTAGTAAGTATCTATGGAAATAACATAAACAGAATCTTAAAGCTGTGTATTTGACATACACAGCAAAATAAGAGTTCTTCCAAAAAAAGCTTTGAAGACGGAAAGAGATTACTTTCCGAAACGTCAGCAAACTACATTGTTTCTGTGTTTATTCCGATTTATATTATTTGCAAAACATAACCTCTGACTATTCCTTTGGCGTAAACGTCACGGGCGCAGAGGCTTTTTTCCAATAATTCTATTATTTTGTAGATTCGGTGATTTTTTTTTGAAGAGGACAATAATACATGTGGTAGAAAACCCAAATAATAGGAAAGAATATACCTACCCTCACCCAAGCATTTGTAAACATACTCCAGAAGATGATATTTGTTTGACCTAAACCCATGCTGAGAGAAAGTTAATATTTTATTATTTTCAACATAGTCAGAAATTCTGTTATATACTACTACGTTATTGCACATTCACACCTAACCTCAAAGTTGGTATTATCAATGATTTTTATATTGACAATAACATTATCGTGGTGGTATTAACAGGCAAGTTATGTGATGATTTGTAGGGACAGTTCTATTTATACTGTGTTGTAGGCATGTAGATAGTTGTAATGAATGATTATAGTTTAATATGCCATAATTTCCTCACACAAATAGACAAAAATTGGAAGCTTAATTAATGATTTTTAATTTCAATCATTGGGTTTTTATGTAAACCTCTGAAATATTTGTTGTATGAATTAGATTCCTCTTATAAATGTTCGGATATGATTTTTAAATTTCCGCGTCTCCGATATGTTAAACGTTATCCCAAAGAAAAAATTTAGAGGTGTTAAATGTGATGACCTAGGCGGCCATTCTATTATACGTTACTCCAGGAATAAGATATATTTAATTTTTTCTTTCATAAACAGTTACACCATTAATAATTAATTTTATTGTTTCATAATTATTTAAAATAAAAATAAATATACTGGATGATCCCATTATGTATTCCCACGTGGCCTAACTCATTTCAATATGCACCCTTTGATCCACCTCTGCATATCTTTATAACGCAGTCCGGGGCCAATTAAAGAAAAATAATACTTACAATTAATTATATACATGTACAGTCTCATACAGGTACACACACACATATACTTAAATTAATTTGCGTGTCCAATTCAAGAAAAATCTTTTAGCGATAAGTACCTTGTTTTTCTTTAATAGGACGTTATTACATAATACATAAATATGGTTTAATTGGCCATATCGCTATCAGCCGACGCAGGCTAAATATAATATTAACCCAATCAGCCAAAGAAAAAAAATAGAAAACTCAATTGTCTGGAAAATTAATAATAAGTTTTAAGTTTAGTAGCTGATAGCGTAAAATGACCGCATAAAATCTTTATCTAATCGTATACAAATTATGCGCGTATTAAAAATGAAAACTAATAAAACTTGGGTAAAATAATGTAATCAGGCGTTATTAAAATTATGCAAAACTTGTGTCTGTGAGTCACTTTCAAAGCCGTGCGAATTTCCTTATTTCTCGACAGCCACTTCCACGAAGGTCCTATACATATATCGTGGTTTTATTTTATGCAGGTATTTGCTTTGAATTTGAAATTTGAATTATTTACGTATTTGTTATTTGTTAGAATGGTAATTCCGCCTTGATTCATTGAAAACTGAATAGTGATAAGTCCACACCTACTGAATCAATGTAAGGTCCACGTCTGAAATACTGGATGCATAATGCTGTAATTTCTGTAAAGCTCTCGACATGGTAAATCGCGATATTTTGGTAATGAAATAAAATTTCACACCTATATTTCCGACTAATTAGCTGCTTTTATTTGGTTTGACCACCCCACCCCCTTCCTTATTTCTATTATTATTGCCCTTTTCCCCAATTTCAAATAATAATATTGCATAGATCTATCTTAAATACTTCTTGACATATTGTGGACATTCAAAATGCAAATGAGCTGCTTTATTGCAAGAAGATAGACCTATACAATATTATATATTTGAAATCACGTGACCTATGCATGATATTTTATTTTTATCAAGTTTCAATAAAATGTAGGTAAGATTCTACAACTTTTGAACAAAACCTTTTTTTCTATTTTCAATAAGAACCGAAATAAAGGGAGGAATCAATATATAGTGAATAACCCTCTACATATTATGGAAAAATAATAAATTTAACCGTTTTTACCGTTAGACATTTTTAAAACCATCATATGTAAATTTGTCATTAAGTACTTCCCAGAAATCGTCAACGAAGAAGCCGTGAAAGAACTCACGTCCACCTATCCATTCCGTCATTTGATGAATGCCTGTTTCATCATTGATAAGTTTGATGACCACCAAATATTAAATTCATAATAGTGAATAATGCATTCTATCATCGATGTGCTTTTTACCGCCGAATATTACATTCATAATGAACAGGAATATTCATAGTAATAGTTTTTACATTATTCATTGAAACCACATTGACGTTGAAAACTGCACCAATGAACTGTTGATAATCACTTTAGGTATACCGTAGATTAAAGCAATGAGTTAGGTCAGATATTTCTTAATAATAACAAAAATAGCTGGAACTACTAACTTTTCCTAATATAAAATGGTATAATGGATTTTAATGATTTAGCATGTTACTTTTCAGTTTCTGAAAAATTCACTGTTAGCTGCAAGAACTCACGTTAATCTATCTTGAGTCTATCTTGTCTTGTAAACTTTTCTTTAAGTGTTCCCCATAAAAAGGAATCTAAGGATGTGATCTCTGGAGACCTGAGAGCCCACCCAATGAGGGGGCTATTGCGACCTATCCATCTATTGTAAAAATGATCGTTAATCCACTCCCGTACAATAAGAGCGTTTATGAATTGAAGCTGCATTTAATAATGAATAACACTATAACGCTTGACGATATTTTCAAAATACCGCAGTTAGAATTGTGGGAAATGTCACCTATGACTTTTCTTTATTGGCAAACATGATGCAAATTACCAAAAATTGGCTTTACAAGTTCTGTAAAGTCACCGATAGTACTTGTTTATTTGCCAATAAAGCAAAGTCACAATTGACATTTTCCTACGTTTTTAAATCTGGTATTTTGAAAATATACAGGGTGTCTCACCGGGAACTGAATCGATCGATATAGAGAAAAGTACGCATCAGAAAATTTTGAAAATTTAGATAATTACTAATGTCGGTGTGGCCAATCCAGCTAAAACAATTACAAGTTGCTGGCACTTCCGTTTATACCGGAAATCGATACCAACTTGCTTATTTCAAATGGAACACCCTATACATTTTAGGGTTTTCGAAAAGAGCATAAAATTCTGAGTCGAAAATATGTAGCATATCATATACCTAAACCTAGCCGTTTCAGAGATATTTGACATTTTATAGAAAATTTGACAGGTGCAACGGTCTGCAAGAACCGTTATAACTTTCTTCGTATAAAAGATCCTTATTTGCCTCTTGTCACATAAAAAGAACACAAGGAGAACTACGTTATACAACTGAAATAAATTCAAAAATATCATACCAAGTGTTCCGTTTTTCGCGTTACATTTTGTCAATTTCAACCCGCGAAAACTTGTTTAGGTCAAATGGAACACCCTATATTTTTTTACGTCAACTTGTGTAAAATTGAATTCCCTTTTTTCTGATATGCATTGTGGAGGTTAAAGTTACAACTTTTTGAAATATTTGCGATTTTATTAGAAATTCATTAAGTGTTGTAATCATTTCATCAAAATAGCCATGATTAGAAACAATCAGTCATTATCTTATGTCAAAAAATGCCAGCACGTTTAAATTATACCAACGAAAACTTTTTAAATTTCTTTATTATTTATGGAGAATATGATAAAGTAATATTAAGAACTTGCAGCACATTTGCTACTCGATATCCACAAAAACGCAAAATAACACTAACACTGTAACATGCGTATTAATCGAATTGAAGATATGGCATGAACTAAAATAGCAGAGATAAGATCAATTTAAAATATGATTTCATTTTAATTTAATAATTGCTCAAAATTCCGCCCTCGAACCTCGACACATTTTTCGCACCTTCGGATTAGTTCCTCATGGGTAGCTCTTCTAATTAAATCCTGTGATATGTTTTGAAATGCATTTCTTACTCTTTGCATACAATCTTCAATGATTGTTAATGGGCTCTCATAAACTTTATTTTTAATAGTTCCCTAAATAAAATAATCCAGAACTGATAAATCGGGCGAGCGATGAGGCCATAAGAAAGGTCCATTATTGGCAATCCATTGATCATAAAAAGTTTCTTGTAAATAATTATTAATTCAATATGCGTTATGTGGAGGAGCACCGTCGTGCTGATAGAAAATGTTTCTATGTTCGGCGAGAGGTAAATTTTCTAAATAGTTATTATTCAAATTTTGTAAGATATTCAGATATCTTTCACCTAAAAAAAAAAAAACAAAAATTTACCTATACATATTATCAGAAGAAAAAATTTAATTTACCGTTTAAATTTTCCTGATAAAATTGTAATGCCACCACCACTCTATCGTTTCTTATGGCATAGTAAACATTGAACTGCCAACTTTCCTGAGAGTTTCGCTCTCTGAACATATGAGGATTTGAGTCACTCCAATAATGCGAATTGTGTCTATTAAAAAGTCCATTTTTAGTAAATTTAGCTTCATCTGTCCATATAATATTTCCCAAATAAGAATCGTGATCCTCAGACCTTATTAGAATAATCTTGCAAAAATTCTGTCTTCTTAGGAAATCTGTTTCTTTTAATCCTTGAACCATATGGAATAAAAACGGGTGAAACTTATGTTTTAATAAGATTCTGTGAATTGAATCCTTGCATAGTCCCGATTCCAGAGCAGCTTGTCTTAATAACATCCTTGGAAATGCATGAAAATATCCTAGATTGACTATTTCAATGTTTTCGTCTTTGCATTTTTGCCTTGACAGAGCCATAATTTTTAAAATATTCCAGTATGCGTTTTACAGTGTTTGGTGACGGTTTCCGGTTTTCTGGATATCGAGTAGCAAATAATGTGCTGCAAGTTCTTGATATTACTTTATCACATTCTCCATAAATAATAAACAAATTTAAAAAGTTTTCGTGGGTGTAATTTAAACGTACTGGCAGTTTTTGACATAAGATAATGACTGGTTGTTTCTAATCATGGCTATTTTGATGAAATGATTACAACACTTCATGAATTTCTAATAAAACCGCAAATATTTCAAAAAGTTGTAACTTTAACCCCCACAATGCTAATATCAGAAAAGAGGGAATTCAATTTTACACAACTTGACGTAAAAAAAAACAGGGTGTTCCATTTGACCTAAACAAGTTTTCGTGGTTTAAAGTTGACAAAATGTAACGCGAAAAACGGAACTCTTAGTATGGTATTATTGAATTTATTTCAGTTGTAGTACGTAGTTCTCCTTGTGTTCTTTTTATGTGACAAGAAGCAAATGAGGATCTTTTACACGAAGAAAGTTATAACGGTTCTTGCAAATCATTGCACCTGTCAATTTTTCTATAAAATGTCAAATATCTCTGAAACGGCTAGGTTTAGGTATAGGATATAGATATTTTCGACTCAGAATTTTATGCTCTTTTCGAAAACCCTAAAATATATAGGGTGTTTCATTTGAAATAAGCAAGTTGGTATCGACTTGCGGCATAAACGGAAGTGCCAGCTGCTTGTAATTATTTTAGTTGGATTGGCCACACCGACATTAGTAATTATGTAAATTTTCAAAATTTTTTGATGCGTACTTTTCTCTATATCGATCGATTCAGTTCCCGGTGAGACACCCTGTATTAGTGACGGTGGATGGAAATCGTTTTACGATTGCAGAAAAATTAGAAATAATTGGATTAGTAGGTGGCAATGTGCGCTCTTTTCGTGAAGTAGCCGAAGAATTTCATAGAAGACATCCAGATCGTCCCTTAATATCTAACACGACAGTACGTAGAATAAATCGAATGTTTAATTCTACACAGTAACAAACCGAAACCAAAATCTTGTTTATGATGAAAATAAATTAAGTATATTCAAAAGTTGCATAGCTATAAAAAAATATAGGCAGAATTTGGTATACTAGATAGATAGATAGATAGCGTTAACAATATCTGAAATTTCAATATTCATACGTTTAAAATTGTAACTTTATTTGTTTGGATCTCTAAAAACTATGTAGGCGTATCAACCTTTCCTTTACTTTGTTGGGAGCTTTTTACAAATCAAATAATATCACGGACTTTATTGTTGTTCTTGATCTTTGCGGTAGAAATTCTGCAATAAAAAAGGTGGGATCTTAATTACATAAAAATATATTGTACTGCCATTGACATATATTTTCTTCGACAATATTTATATGTTTTATTAGACCGTGCGCGGCCCACTCTAGTTGCTTTAATTGAAGAAATAGGTGTTTAAGGAGCTTATTAAAATTTGTATTAAAAAATATTCTTCGATTTATAGTCTAAATTATGATTGCTCTTATATGGTATTATACAAGGTGTGTAAACAATACATATCTTAACAAAATACACTGCTCTAAGTAAGTCAGTATAATGTAATGATCATCAAGGTTTTTCATAGCCAACTATTTTAAAATAATTTAAATAATAGTCCAAGCAACCAACGAAAAGTAGCGGAGAAAATTCATGTAGAAGTCTATTTTGGCACAGTTTTAGGGGAAGGTGTCCTTAACAACATACTAAAAGTACTGATGGTTGGGAGTTCTATTCCTTCAAATTGGGCTATAGTCCGATTTCGGATTAAACACACCCTACCATACCAGACATTACCGATCTTCCGGCAACCTCTGTAGCCAAACTTCAACAGCTATAACTTCCGCTTACCCTATCCACCTTTACTGACATTTCATACCTTTTGTACCTTTAAATCTTTCCTGTCCCCCTCTACCTTTCTGTTTGTTTCTTTTTGTTCTGTTGGTGTATTTTTGGTTTATTTTATTTTTGTGCATTTTGTTTTCTAAATTCAATTCACATAAAAATTTTCACCAAGCCAAAATTTCGTAAAACCAAAATTTTTAAAATCAAAGTTTAGGCCAGCCACGCGTAGCCCAGCATTGACATACCTCGCGGAAGGCACCATGTACAAGTTGAGGTGCCTGTGTCAGAATCAAAATTTAATCAGTGACAGTGTGTGAGTTTTTAAAAGGTGTAGTTTTACGTTTTATTAAATCTGTTTTCAAATATGTTTTAATTTTATAACCTAATTTAATCCATCTGCGATGGAAGGTGTTTGGGTTTAACTCTTTCTAATTGTCTTTTAGCCGAACCAGTCCCATTCTGCCCAACCCTGCAATCCTCCACCGCGAACAACGCGGTGGTTGCACGGTAGGTCCCGGAGTGGGTTCTGGGGAGGCAGATGTAAATTTGAATTCTTAATAAAGTTGTATTGATTGATTGATTGGTCTTCGTTACCTGTGCTATAATAGTGTAATCACTTTAGTAGATGAGTGGGGAGAGGTGTTTGAGTAAATTTGTTCGAGGTGTGCTTAAGTAAAATAAATTATATGATCTAGTCAGGAAAGTTGGTATATGAAACCTAATCATTTCTAAAATTTGGGCGAATCAAATTTGAAATTAATAAGTTTGTATAATGGCGTCGGTGATTGGCCTTGGTAGCGGAAATAGGCCGACGTTAAATAAATGAATAAAAAAAACAAGTTTGTATAAAAATACCGAGGAACTAAATATTCTACGGGTGTTTAAGTCAGGTACACGAAATTTAGACATCAATTCCTCACGAGGAAACCTCCTAGGTGGATAAATATCTTCTTCTCGAAAATACAAATATTTTAGAAAGCGCCTTTGAGTACTTTCAATGTTGTTTTTGTGTATTGGGTAAGCTGGATTCCAGATGATCGACGCGTATTCCAATTTAGATCTTACAAAGGCATTAAATAGGAGAAATAAGGTGTTGGAGTTCTCAAAACATTTAGAATTTCTTATAATGAAACCTAATTTTTTATATACACTAGCTGTTATTTCGCAGATTAAATGATAGTTTAGTGTCAAAAATAATGCCAAGGTCTTTCAGTTTGTCGCATTTTGTATTTTCGTATTATTGATAACATATTCATTTAATGAAAGATTATGTTTCCTGCTAAAACTCATAGTGTAGCATTTGTTTATATTAAGGGGTAACTCGTTTTTGTCACATCATGACTGAAGGTTGGCTAAGTCATCTTGTAATGTCTTGGTGTCGTCCGCGCTATCAATACTAGTTTTCATGTCATCGATGTACAACAATGAATTGCCATTAAGTTGGGAGACGATATCGTTTACAAATATGTTAAAAAGTAGAAGCCCAAGCACCGAACCTTGAGGTATACCAGATTTTGTATGAATTACGTTGGACAAATTGATGCCTTTCAGTCAGATATGATTTAAAAAATTCAATCACACTGGGAGCAAAACCAAAGAAACTTAGTTTTTTTTGAGCAATATGTCATGGTTTAGATGATCAAACGCTTTAGAAAAATCTCAACTTGTCCTCCCGTATCTAACACTGCGTTAAATAAAATAGGTTGGTTGAAGTAGAACGGCGTGGCACAAATCCGGTCTGATTAATAAATATTTGTGATTTAACTTGAAAAAATACAGATTCATGAAGTGATACTTCAAATGCCTTACTAAAATTATTATGGGTCTATAATTACTGACGTCTTGTTTCTCATTCGTTTTGCAGACCGGACAGATTTTAGAAGTCTTCCGTACTTCTGGAAATGTGGAAGTTTTGATTGATAGGTTAAATATGATAGACAAAGGAAGAGCAAGTACAGTTGCACAATTTTTTTATCAAGAATGCAGGAATGCCGTCTGGTCCAGTAGTAAGTTTAAGTTTCATTTTTTTCAGAGCTTTGAAGGTGTCTGCTTCTGTAAATTTCTGAATCGTAAAAATAGGAGTACTAGATGCTGGTTCATCATTTGACTGATTAAATTGCGGGAATATATAAGGGGGTCTCAAAAACTTGCGTTTGCAATTTGTTGTGGATGTCGTGGTGATTCCGATATTCTCCATCATAACTCTTAAAGTATGCCATGGATTTTAAATCTCTTTAAACCATTTGGTAGTTTATAAAAATCGGCATAATTTTCATAAAAATAATTTTTTTGCGCGACCAATATTAAGTGAAAAATTGTCGAGGGCCCTGATAAAATGGACAGCCTGTATGTGTTATAATATTCTTATATTTTTCTTTGTTTCTTTGTTGGATCTTTGTTTAATTTCGAGCAAGGACCTTCATTTATGAGGCATGATTTTTGTGTCATATATATCTGTATCTAAAATGACTGTCATTATCTTTGCCCATTGGTCATTTTAGAAAAAGATACATATGACACAAAAATCATGTTTCTTATGAATTGACGTTTATAGACAATAGATAATGTATTAATTTTGTTTATTTTTTTTTTCTTCTCCCTTTAGCATTCCTGCCAATACAGCACCGACAAAATTTACACTATAGTCGTAGGCACACACTAAATTTAACATCTAATTATCGCTTAGAAGTGAACAATGGCTAGTAATTTTTTCCCGTTCGACAGGCTTTCTTTACTTTCGTCACATTTCCTTGTTTACCTGCTATTTTCGGGTAATTTGTTCTGCAAATATTTTGCAATGTATTATCGATGCGTATTCATTCTTAAAAGTAAATTTTTATTTCTACTGATTCCCCGTGAAATAAGTGCCAATGAAGTGAAACAATACCAACGTATTGCCTCTTAAACAAATAGACAAATTCATGAGGTATTAACTGACGTGAATGGAAAAACAGTTTGTTTTACCTTGGTTATTTTTAAGTATTTGTTATTGCTCTTTTGAGAAATTAACATTTTCTATTGCTAGAGACAGAGAGTACTAAAAGCTCATTTTGGATGGAAATCATTTAAAACCATTGTCAGAGTGATTATAAGTAACTTTTAATATTTTATATTGGTAATCTGTATTTTTAGAGAAGTCTAATTGGAAATACTTGTACTATGACAGTCCATAATCTCTAATCCTTAAATGATAAATACTTAAAGCGTTTTTACACTGCCTCTGAGCTATACATCAAATAGTTTGGATTTCATATTTGTGCCGCATATTCCAGTTTTGATCTGACAAAAAATTAAAAACCGGTGTTGACGTGTTCACGTGTTTTAGTTAAACCTGTCGAATACCTTATTATAAAGCCCAGATTTTTAGAAAACTATTGCAGTATGTTATTGATATGTATATTCAAAATTAATTAACTGTCACAGATGACCCCTATGAATATCTTTCATATAATTTGGACAGTGTAATGTGTTGTCGTTTAATTGATATTATTTTAGTATTATTTTATTTTCTATAGTAAGACAGGACATTGCACTTTTCGACATTTAATTCAGTAAGCACCAATAATCTACCATTTTCAAATTATTTTGAAAATTTTGATGATTAATGATCATTAACAAATAGTTTGAAAAGAGAGGCCCCAGAACAGAGCCCTGGGGAACTTCAGACGTTACTGATATTTTACACCACGACATTCAACATATTGTGTTCTTTGGTTAAGGTAAGAATTTAATAAGTTTAACAGTAGCGTAGAAGACCCAGTCAATTCGATCAAAGGATCTGGAGAAATTCGCATAAATAACATCCGCTTGAACATTTAGATCCATATATTGAGTAATATAATAATAATAATAAATGTCTTTTATTTACATGAGAATATAAAATGTTTACATATCAAGTTCACGCTGGTGCGCGCTCTTCCACTTAACCGATAGAAAAACACAAAAGAGAAGAAAATGCAATACGCTAATATTTAAACATATATAAATACGTACACAAATATACATATACACATCAGCATATGATATCAAACAATTGAATGGCCGCAAAAAACAAGTGTATATTATTGAATTTTTGAATTCTGAATAATTTTCTGAATCAAACGATGCCAAATAAGTGACATTTAAAAGATCAATTTTTTTTATAGTATAATTTTTAGTTTTCTATTTAAGTGTGCCATGACGGTTTCGATGTATACTAAATGACTCGTGTAATGTTACAAAAATCGAAATCCCGTTAAAAACGCTTAATTACGTGATTTATGAGCAAATAAAATTCACCAAAATTGTTTTCGGGGCAAAACTCAATTTTTTTCAAATTGAACCATATCGGTACCGTGGTTCCATTTATTAGTACTATTAATAAGGAATTTATTCATATGTCGTATTAAAATGTGCGATAACTACAAATAAAATGACAGCTAAAAGAAAATAAGAAAATGCAAATTTGTTCTAATTAAATGTTAAGAAATAACTCAGGTGGCTTTGAAAACAATGAAATATTTAGCTTGTTAAAAATTTGTTGGTTTACCGGTGTTTTTATTGTGTCTTTAAAAATTGCTTCAAATTCTTGTTAATTGTGTTCAAAATGCCGCAAATTTATACAAGATATGAAAAAGTGGACATGTTAATTATTTATGGGGATTGGGGAATGTAAAAGAAATGCAGTTGCGGCTACGACCTTAATGATAAGGTTAAGTTGATAAGACTGTTTCTTTAAGGCAAGTTGGGCTTGAATTGGACATCAGTTATCAAACAGTAAGCCAAATTTTGCACAAATACCACTATAAATCTTTTAAATACCAATTGCACCAGCATTTGTACGAAGGTGATTACGAACGTAAATAAATATTAAATAAAATGCTAATTTAAAAAAAATCCTTGTAGATATAGCTTGTTTATACCTTAAACTTCAATCTAAGATTAATTTTTATGCTCTAGTCTAAAGTATCCAGGGTAAAAAAATTTACTTTTAAATCATTGGTATTTTTTTCAATTTTTAGGGTTAGGAAATTTCCACTTGAATACTTGTCTAAAACGGACAAAAAAGGCTTGTAGGTATGGAAAACCTACCTTGACACTTAATGAAAAATTATGTTAAACGTCAAAGTATTCCAATGACACATACATAGTAAGGTGTCTAGATTGTGAAAACACAAAATCTTATGAGTTTAGTGGCCCAAGAGACGATAAACATTACTTTCTGTCATATTTTTAGGGTTAATGTGATTAATTTTCACATATGTTAAGGCGAAAAACAACTTTTCTATCCAGATTCCTAAATAATTTTATATAAAAGACTATCCTTTTTTGGATGTACTATCACCCACAGAAATATCCGGAGACTATTTTGAGCCACCGTATATTCCATTCTAGAACTGCTTATTAATATATTAGCACTCAAAAAAAGGCACCAAAAACTGTACTACATAATTATTATCGCCGTGGGCCAAGCGGTTTGCTGTTATCAAACAAGCCGACGCACCTTAAAAAGTTATAAAAGTAAGTGAGTCAATTTGCGGTCGAGTAATGGTATTTTAGGGAGGTCGTAAAGATTTTGTTGCCTTTTTGAGTGCTGATAATAGTTGAACTCGACTATATGCAATGGATTGTGGTAAAAAAAACAACTGATATTTTAATGAAATATATAACGTTTATTCATTTTTATATCATATACAAGTCAAAAAGTCACACTTACATCACAAAATGGTGCTTTAATTTTAAAGAGGGCAACTCGTGGTGCAATAATTTTTTTAATAATGTACAATGTAAAAGTGCGGAGTGGCACAGCCAGAGAATATTAAGTGCATACACAAACTAAAAGAATTTTGATTCTGGTCTTGGGCTTTTTCATTTTTCTATCCCGACGCAACGTTAACAACTTTGTACAGTGCTCAACGTTTGTGCTCAATATATTACATATCACATTCTGTAAACTATGGGCTGATGAGGAATGATAATTCCAGAACAGCGGCGTCGTATGTGGCTCACTTTTTATTTTTGGGGTTATTGGTACGAATTTCTTTTGGCATTTTGAATAGTGTAAAATTTCTGAAATATATATACCGCAGTAACAAGATTTGTTAGGCTTCCTTAATTTGACCCATCTCCCGATGGAGCTAACATGGATAGCGAAACGCGTGTCGATTGTAGTGTTCAAATATTTTGACTTTTCTGGAAACTTCGTCAGAGTTATCCTTAATGATATTATATATGAAACACATATGTTCTATAGGAACAGTTTTTTATAAATTCTCAAGGAAAAAAATTCCATTATCATATTTTAAACAATGTACAGTTTTCTATACCCATAATCTCGAATACTGGCCAATCATCACGAGTTTCATTATGGTTGTTTCGATTTTTCGTGCAAATAGAAACAAAATAGGTAGCCAGATTATTTTTTCTGAAAAATTAGTTACAAAATATTTTGTCCTCGCATTACGCGTAGGTTTCAGATACGGTCAGTCCCATCATCATCATGCAAGATGAACACCCTGAATTCACCCATTATCCTGTTCTATTAAAATAAATCTGCGCCCTTCGCATAACAATATATATACGAGAATATCACCAAAGCTTTAAAATATACCTTATAAATAGGTAAACAACAATAAAAAATACTGCATGTCATAATATAGTCCTACATTTTTAGTAAATAAATACGGCTGGAAATTTATTTACTAGATTGTGTGTAAGTTCGTTTATATTGGCTTATGTTATATCTATACAGCGCAAACCCAAGTGTAAGTGCGGATTACGACCAATTTCAGAACCACAAATCAGCAGTATAGGCCAGATTTTGGTTTAATTTGTCTTTTCAAAAGCCCCTATATGTAACAAATCTAAGTTTCGATATTAATGCTTACCTTTGTTTAACGATTAAAAACGTGTTTATTTTTTAAATAAATACTTAACGTTTAACAGCACTGGAATCAGGAGGTGAGGAATATAAAATTACCCAAATTTTGACTCTGAGTGACGTATATAGAAATTTGTATCATTTTATATCCTTCGCAAGGTGTACAGATCCAGTTTTTTAATGATAAACAATGCTCTATAGTTAGAAATACCAAAATTGTTGCTATTTAGGGATCGTCTGAAAAGATAAAACTCCGTAACCTCTTCAGTGATTTGCCTACTTAATTAGTCCAGATATATTTAACGAAAAAGTTCTTAGATCTCTAGTTTTGGTGCTACTACTTCTAGAACTCCCGAATCGTATCCGCACGTAACCACATTTTGAGGGTATTTTATATTTTTTTATATCTACAATTGCATCGCTTATAATAAATAGTATAATATATGATCACAAATACATTTGGCAACGAGATTTGTTTAACATAACGTATTATTTTTGAGGAAAACCCTCACTAGTGGACTTTAACAGGAATACCGAAAAACGACTTTTATTCGAATCGACTTTTTCATGCTTATTCCAAATCTGCTGGTGTTTTTAAAAGTAAGTTTTGTCCAAAGATATTCTTCGATTCCTTGTTACAGTCCACCGTATTTATAACATAACCTAAGCGCGATCTTTCAGAATAAACTCGAAATCAGTTGCCAGCGCTAGTTTCAAACACTAACACAACCAACTAAAATCGATTTAACAACATATAAATTATACGGAATTTAATAAATGCCTATAAATCTGTACATATCGTCAAAAATTATATTGTATCTCTAACATTAAATATAAATATATCCCTGAAATTAATGTACTTACTTATTAAAAGTATATAATTATGTAATACCCATGGTCTAACGACCTAGAGTGCCCGGAAATTCCGAACGCCCTGTATAATAATAAGTAAACGTCATTTTGATTGTATGCTGGTTACTGTTGTAAATGCCTATTTGCGTTAAGACAAAAGCCAGACAAACTGTGAAGATTCGCACCGAGTCTCGCTTCAACTATTGCAATATGGTGAATAATCAGCTGATAATAGCAAAGTTGATATTTCTATCGAAGCCTGACGAGAGGCTTGATGCGAGTCATGCCCTAAGTATGTCCTCAAACCGATCTGTAACAAGGGGCCCTCTCAGAAATAATAAAAAGTTTCATTAGCGCTTTCACTCCTGAACAGTCCCAGGACGTGTCATTACATAAGTTTTTTTATGTACCCTTGAATTTGTAATTAAAACTAAAAGTTTCCAAGAACTAGTAATAGACCTCAAATATCTCACACGACTGTATGTCTGCAACGTTGGATAAATATCTCAATCATTAGAGATAAGGAGTAAAAGATTTAGGTCATATTCTTAAGCTGGTAAACCATGATTTGTCGGTAAAGGCGTCCCTGCAGAATATCAATGTTACTTACAGAACAACGGAGACACATTTTTGGAATACTCAATGACATCACGTCCCAAGGAATTTATACACCCTCGTTATCAGAAAGGAAGATCCGACAACAGTATTATATTATCCTTTACCCGTCTGTGATTACTAGTAAGAAAGTAGATCAAAAGTTAGCCTCTGAAATGAATGATGTAATGCAAATTATCTTATTCAATTCATGGATATCAAGATACTTGAAGTTTTTTTGAGTAAATAATGAAAATTAAAAAAATAATTGAAATCTCCCCGATGTATTACCTTGCAGACGAAGAGAATCATAATTACTTCATTTTATTATATCACGTAATATATTATTTGGAACTAAAAAAATGCATTTTGTTGAAATACCATTTTACATAAACAGGGCTCTAGTATTTTATTAGAACTTCCTTGAGACGTGATTTACAGACAAATCTTAGACTAAATGCGCCTCCTGTTCCTATAAAGCAATCTATAGCAGCAAAATATACAAATCTACGAGCGCGCGCGATCAGCTGCGACAATTAATTGCTCGTGGCGTTTGTTATATTTCCTATACAATACGGCATCTCCAGTCCGCGGGAGCAGGTGTGGACTTTGTCGAAATCGATGATTAGAAATATCGCCCCCAAAATGGCCACTGTAAGTCCGAAAAGTACGACTCCCAATGCGGGCAGCTTCTTCCTACACAGTATGAATCCCTCTTCTAGCTGAAGGTAGCACATAGCTGGCAGCACGTAGGCTAGTGGTACAGCGGCTAGAACCCCCTGAAAATGGAAAATATAATGATTTTTTAAAGTGATTTTCACCACTTACATTTAGCTCCAACACCACTCCAAGACAGTACGTGGTTATGGATATAACATAGGTTACAGCCACAATACCCAAAGTGAGTAAATAGTGCATTTTTTCAGAAAGTGGCACGTTGGGATCTTTTCCGAATATCGTGTTCTCAATGACTTCCCTACTGACGAAGCATTCTATCGGATATGTTAGTAGAATCTGCACGCTGAACAGGAGGCGACTAAAGTTCATCAGATCGTCGTCCCAGCAGTAGTTTTCCAGTAAATCGCCTAGAACATAAGAAAAATATATGTCAATGAAGACATAAAAATGTGTTGCAAAAATTCTGTAAGCCATATTGGACAAATTGCATGCCATATTGAACAATTGGCGCGGAAATGCAATATTTTATTTCTAGTGCTTTCTAGGGTAAGAACTGTAGGTTAAATTGCCCAAAATTGATATATCATGTTTCTCTCAGATCTACATATACGTCCAAGCTACTATTGCTTAAATGATTGTTCACCTCCATGTTTTCAATATGATAAAGGGGATTATTATTACTATTATTGTCGAGTTCAATTTTACCGTGCAAATAAAAAATCGCAACAAAACTTTACGACCTCATTAAAATATCTTACTCCCAGTGCTATCTCGACCGCAAATTGAATTATTTAGTTTTTAGTTTTTTAATGAACGTCGGCTTGTTTGATGACTGGTTCGCCGGCATTAATAATGAGCTCGTAGTTTTTGTTGCGTTTTTTATTTGCACGGCGAAATTGAACTCGACTATACCTGGCAGGTAATTTTTTTTTAATTGACATTACCTTGTGAGTGTGCTTTGAACGTGGAGTATCCAGCTATACCGAACAGAACTGCAACTACCAAGCTAGTTAAAATAGAGGCGTGGGTGACGATTTCCCATTTTTTCTGAGTAGGTTCTTCTATGGATGAGTATATTAGAAACGTATTATGGTGGCACATGAAGGCTGAAAATTAATCATGTTGTTAGTAGATATTGTTATAAGCGACGAACATATTTTTGATAATATCTATATCGATTTAGTCCCTCTGATGTATGCCGACCATGCTTCGATAGTTCTTTTATCAAACAATTAAAGTAGGTACTTACCAAATGCCATGATCCCAATCGCGGGAATTATATCGACGCTTATAAACCTCCATGATTCTGGATGATTCGGCCTGAAAATGAAAATGTTTATAGTAAATCCAAGAATGTTGTGGTAAATTTCACTATTTTCATGGAAGTTTAAGCTGGATACCGGGTGGCCCCAAGACCAAATTCAGAGACACGGTCGCATACAAAAACAGTGCATGAAATTTGGAAAAAAAAATGGAACGGAATATTTAAAAGAGGGAGATAAGCCGAGCAGAGTAAGACTTTGTAGATGGTTGTTAAATAAAAAAAGGAATGAAATGGAAATGGAAAATACACATTGGTGCAGAGAGACTAAAGTAATTGGACCTTATTTTTAATATGGCAAATTAAACCGCTCGTAGATATCTTAATTTCCTGCAAAACGAATTTCAAGCTTTTCTTTATGAATTAACGGTGGCAGGAAGATTAAATTGTTCATATATTCAACAAGATGGGGCTCCACCTCACACTGCTGTAATATGTACAAATTATTTAAATCGAGTTATGCCAGATAGCTGGATAGGCACCTATGGACCCATCCTATGGCCAACTCGGTCACCAGATATTACTCCCTTGGATTTTTTTTGTCGGTTACATTAAGACAAGGTATTTCAAACTGCCCCTGAAAATATTGAGGACAACAAAACCAGAATTAGAAACGCATGTGAGGCAATTACTCCTGAAATGCTCCAAAATGTAATGCGTGAGGTGTCCCGTAGAGTACATTTGTAAATAAATAAATACACGTTTTCTTTTCAGTTTGGTAGTAAGTAGTACTGTTATACATAGTTTTTCGTTTTTTTCAATGTTTATTTTGTACTTTTTGCATTTTTCGTAAAATATTAAATATTGTAACTATCAGTTAAAATTTTTGTGACATGGAAAGAGAAAAAATAAACAGAATTAATGGTGTCATACTTTGAGATTTGTTCTTTTCATTTTTACACAAGAGCGTATGTCAAAGCCAAGTGCGTTTTTCGAATGTTTTTATACACATTATTATTCTTATTGTCTTCCCCGTCAACTTTCATCCCTTTTTTTTTCGTGTCTCCTCAAATGAGGAAGCTATAACCGTTTGTAGTTTTCCTATTTTTCAAGTTATATATACATATACCACTTAAAACAACGAAGGTGTTGCCGGTTTTACCTAAATTTGGCAACGCCGCGCTGTCGACAATATTTTAGGCTGACAGAGCATGCTTTGTTACCTTAGTGCCCAAATTTTCAAAAGTACATGTTTACCCATTCTTCACACACTTCTAATCCATCCATCATGAATCTGTATAGCACTTTACGAAACCCTTGTTTTTCTCAAAAATAATTGTAACATTTTTAATGTTATTTTTCAACCCAGAAGGCTGTGATTGGTGTAAGATTACTCTATTTCCATTCTGTCAACGACACGGACAATATTTTATTATAGTAAATAGTGTTATGTAGGCCGATAAATTTTAAAATGTCGGTTTTTGATAAAAAAATTATTCTTTTTAAATAGAACATGTATGGACCATACTCAACATTAGATAGTAAATTTATTTTCAATACGACATAGTGATACGCCTGGTTTTATTTATATTTCACACTAAAAAAACTAAAATAATTTAAAAATCTCTCAGTGTTTATCCGGAATTTTATTTCGTCTTACTTATTTGAATTAGAAGCATAGCAGGCTTGGAAAAATGTTAAACGTCATGTCAGTCGCGACCTCTTCTCAATTATGCGTACCCCGGAAAAACCTGGAGAATCAAAGAAATAGATTAATGTCATTTTTAAAAGCTAAAATTTCTTATAAGTACAAATTTGCCGAATATAAACGTTCTTTTAACGCCTCTATGTACCGATCTTTTCCAATGTATTCGAGTTTGACTTTAATAACGCTTGACAGATCTAAATTATCCTGAGACGGCGAACTTTTACGAGTAAAAACTCTTCAAACGCGCTGTTTGTCCAGACGCAATTATTATCAATCATACTCACACCATGTGGCTCATCTCCCCGATTCTGAAAAATATGGAGAACAAAATGAAAGCGATGCAGACCAGGCTGAGGAAGGAGATCTTCGCCAGCTTCGCAACGTCCCTGTATAGGCAGAGCGGTACGGTTATGAAGAGGGTGGCTATAAGGACTATAACTTCCCTGCTGACATAAGGGGAATCCTTGGCGCCCGTCAGTCGGACTATCACTTTGGTCACTGTGTCTCCCACTACGATGTTATAAGATACCATAGCTGAAGAAAAATGTAATATCAAAAAAAAAGTAACGAATGGGTTGAAAATGCAGTTATAATAATGACTTGTTGCTCGAGTAAAATCAAGTATTTTTACAAGTTAAAATAAGTAAATTCTTGAACAAATTTACCGCGAAAAATTATGCTAGCCCTCCCTGCCCCCCTTCAAAAAGGCTACTTGGGTCTACATATGTGTTTTTTCTCAACATTGGTAAAAGATAGAGAAATGATCTGGATGCCACTCGATAGACTATACCGGGTGTAACAGGATCCATGGTATAACCCCCTTTTCTCCTTTAATTTTGTAGATAATTGATTGAAATTTAGGATATACTACGTACATAATAAGCAGCTCTTTTTGACATCAATTGATTTTGTTTTTCACTTCCGGTTTCGCCGGAAGTGACACTATCTTTCGATTTTTCTGGTTGAGTGTAAGAGCAGTCTTTCTGACTGAACTACGCCAAATAAAGTCAATATTATTATTATTTTTAAATGGAACACCCTGTATATTGCGTTTTTGAATTCTGCATAATTTTCTGAATCCAACAATGCCAAATAAGTGACATTTCAAACATCAATTTTTTTATAATATAATTTTTAGTTTTCCATTTAAGTGTGCCATGACGGTCCCGATTTATTCTAAATGACCCGTGTAATGCTACAAAAATCGAAATTCCGTTAAAAACATTAAATTATACGATGGCTCTGAAGGGCCACAGCAAAACATAAAAATAGTAGAAATTTCTACTAATTTCTACTTTTACAGTAGAAGTTTCTACTTTTAAAGTAGACATTTCTAGCTTTACAGTTTTACATTTCTACTTTTGAAAGTAGAAATTTCTACTTCTACTTTCAAAAGTAGAAATTTCTAGTTTTAAATTGGAAATTTCTCTTGTGGTGGTAAACGACTTCTCTTGTGGTGTAAGGTTGATCGATCATAAGTAGATAGGTAGATAGATGATCTTATTCCCATTAAAAATATGGTGTCCCTTGAGGCTTGCAAAAATGAGACTAAATTTCTACGATTTTCCTGTGACAAGGTCGACAAGGATGTCTATCAATTATGTGAATTAATTTTAGAAGAGAAAAAATGGAGTTAAGGCAGATCCATTCGATACAGTTGATATTTACGTTTGTTTAAGAAACGAGATAAAATTATTGTTAAATTTAGAGTAGTTAGTAATATCTGATGAATGTGATGAATGTTAATAAATGTCAGTTGCAACTATACAATAATATATTAAATAACAAATATCTAACTATTTTTACTTTTTACATTAAACTTACTTGTGCCATTTTTTATACTACGTTGCAATTTTAAGTGTCGTTTTACACATTGTTCTGTTTTATTTATTCTAGTATAATTTTGAAAAATGTTTTAGTAAATCTAAACATTTAAAGTCAGTATTTATATCTTTACAAGACGGTAACCTACATTTTAAAAGGACAGTTCAAATTGGCTATATTTATGGGCATCAAAATCAATTTATTAAATGTAGATTCTGCGGGAACTAAATATTTTAATAATTCATACTATTTTGATATGTCACATAACTAGAAATTTTACTAGATTACTGAAAACTTCTAGTATCTGATAGATGTTGCTGTAAAAAGCTGTGATATATGAATACGCACTGTATAAAAGATCATGTTTGTATTATTTGAGGAGGAAAAAGTAAGCCCAGATACAATTTATTATAGGAATTACATTTCTTTAACATAAGTGCCGTTACGTATGATGTCATCTATAACACTTTTTGGGAAGATACACTTAATTTAGAAAATTTCAACTCAAAGTTAAAATAGGTCTTTCGTCGGTAATTGGATAAAAAAAATATATTTTAAACAACGAAACTCATAGCATATTAGAAAAGAAATTCATAGACTAAGTTTTGCTACTGGATATATATTTATGTTTTATGTTAAACTGGTAACGATGATATTATGTCTGATTTTAATGACTGATAACTTATCACCTCATTAGTCCTGAGAAAAACAATAAAGATTATCAAAACGTCGACTCTGAAGAAGAAATAAGGTTTGCTTTTTTATCCAACTACCGATGAAAAGCCTACTCAACATTCATTTTGTGGATGCGAAACTACTATGTACTAAAAATTAAAATATTTTGATAGTAATATATATCTGTTTTAATTATAATGCACCCAGTATGTCCTCTTGGCAAAAAAAGTAAATACTGCCCTTATGTAAGATATAATTTTAAGCAAACAATTAAAGAAGAAACAAAGATCACAAAAATATTATTCCCAGTTTTTATCATCGATCTCCCAAAATACTTACTCATTGTCGTGTTCACCTTTATGCAGGTGAGAGATTGAGATGTACTTTTCATTCTCACTAAATGATTGGATAAAAGCCATAAAATATATAAATGTTGACATACTGAAATTTAGGGGTGATAGTAGATGGATTTTGGTCCTTCAATGACCACATTGATGGATTTGAATCTGAATGATTTCAAATTATGGTCAACTATGATTATTTTTAAACTTGTAGTTCCAAAATCTATCACCGATATATTCGACCGTAAAATTGAGTTCATTTGAGCTCTAAAATCGGTATAATTATCATGTATGATAGGAGCAACTCTAATTTAGAGCTGCAGGTATGGGCTATTGATCTTCGATTTATCCCCTTCGATTCGTTAAAAGTTATTTTTCGAGGATTTTCCGTTAACAAATCTGTGCGCTAGTGCAGAATCTCAAAAATTTTGTTAAATCCTTCTCATCGCATTCATGTATAAATTTTTTAATAATTGTTAATATTTTCTATTGTTCTAAATCGAGATGTTCATAAAAAATTATGTTATTTAAAATGATTTCTGGCTTCGCTTCTCTTTTCGAATAAATTTCAGATAAAAGCTCATAGTTTCCCAGCAGTCAATTATGGTTATAATTACTTTAGAAACGAAGAACACATAAAGCATGACGGCAAATAACACTAGAAGACATTTCTGTCTTGAAAATTGAATAATTGGAAAGTAGAAATTTCTATTTTAAAACTAGAAATTTCTACTTTAAACCTAGAAATATCTACTTTGAAAAGTAGAAAGTTCTAATTTAAAACTAGAAATTTCTACTTTTAAAATAGAAATTTACACTTTTTTATTTTTTTGCTGTGGCCTTCAGAGCCATCGTAAAATTACGTGATTTATGAGCAAATAAAATTCATCAAAAATGTTTTTGGGGCAAAACTTATTTTTTTCCAATTAAACCATATCGGTACCGTGGTACCATTTGTTAGTACTAGTAATGAGGAATTTATTCATATGTCTATTAAAATGTGCGATAAATACAAACAAAATTACAGCTAAAAGAAAATAAGAAAATAAAATTTTGTTCTAATTAAATATTAAGAAGTAACTAGTGTGGCTTTGAAAACAATGAAATATTTAGCTTGTCAAACATTTGTTGGTTTAACAAATTCAATGAAACAAAGTGTATTTATTGAAAAAAGTACAAGACGCAAGGGAAAACAAAATCGTTATAACAGCGTAAACTCTTTCTCATTTTCTTATGAACTAATGGATTATTTTCATGGTATTGAGATAAATGCAAATATCAAAAGATTGTCTAAACTAAGGATCTAATCTTATTAGAAGACCAAAAAATAACGTAAAAGTTGACTTCATTAAGTCATATGATTACATTACAAACTTTCGCCCCATGCAAAAACCACATTGCTGCAACTTTGAGTAAATGTTCGATATGGTCCCCACCTACTTCTATGCCTTTTCTAATTCTATTCATAAAATTATAATCAGAACTCCTTGGTGGCCAAGCAAACTCACTTCCTCGACCGATCCATCTGCGTGGAAAAGTCTCATCAAGATAATTCCTGACTTGAATGGAGAAATGAGGGTGAGCTCCATCTTGCATGAACCACATTCTGTTCCGTATGTCTAGCATGAAAGCATGTAATATATCAGCAAGAGTATTTTGAAAAAAACAAATAAAACTGTCCATTTAAATTTGGAGAAAGGACAAATGGTTCCAATAATTGATCGCCGATGATACCACACCAAACGTTAATCTTAAGTTCTTGTTGAAAATGCCTTTCTTTAACGGCATGAGGATTTTCTACTTCCCAGTAATGGGTAACGGCCAGCAGCACATCCGCTAAAAAATTTTTGCGCGTAAACACGTAACATATCCCTCATTTCCCTATTTGAAAAATTATTATGTCTAGGCATTGTAAATAAAGAAGTTAAAGAAATTAGCTCGAGAAACACAAGAACAAAATAAAATGATTGTAAATGACAGAACTAAAACTTAACCAAAGTACACTTTTCAATAAAAACACTTTGTTTCATTAAATTTGAATTTGTTTTTAAAAAAATTATTGAAATGTTTCACGGCACTTTCCTTGAAAACGGTTGGAGCTACCTTCTACCAAGTAAAAATATTTTTAAAAAATCATCATCAGATGCAGGTCCTGCGGCGCCCTCTATAGTCTAACGTGATTAATACATAAATTATTGTTTCTTAGGATAAAAAAAGTTCTTCTAGAAAATTTGGCGAAGGTCAGTCAAGAGACTGTTGAGTTATTGCAAAAAAAAAGAAAAATAATTTGAACTTTGACACCCTGTATCTTTTTCCGCAGCAGTGTTTTACTAAAGCATATTTGGTTATGTCCTCATATTTTGGCCGTTTGGCTGGACCCTGTTACTACCAACGTGACAAACAATATGCGTTGGTTACAGGGTCAAATGCGAGGTAGATATCTGGTTAGATATTTGTTCTGTAATGTGAATAAAGTTGTTTTGATTGATTGATTGATATTTTGGCCCAAAGAATCTACTCCTTAACTATAGCCTATTATTAATGGTCCACATCAATCAATCAATAAGACTTTATTTCTTATTCTAATATAAAACAGTACCTCCCCAAAACCCACACCGGGTCCGACCGTGCAACCACCGCGCTAATGTGGTGGCAGATTGCATGGCCGGGCGGAGTGGGACTGGTTCGGCTAAAAAGAAAATTAAAACAACTAAACCTAGGCTCCTTCCATCGCAGACGGATTATAAAAGGTGTTAAAATTAGGAACATGTTTAAAGAACAAACTTAACAAAACTGAATAAAAACTACATACTAAATTAAAACACTTGCGCACTGATCACTTTTAATTTTGTATCTGACGCTAGCACCTCAATTTGAACGAGGCGCCTTCCGCGAGATAAGTCAATGCTGGGCTGCGCATGGCTGGCCTAAACTTTGATTTTAAAAAATTTGGGTTGTATATGTTTTGATTTTCTAAAAAATTGTGAAGCGAAATGAATTTAGAGACAAAAATGTACAAAAAGAAAAAACAAACGGGATAAAAAGTTTACAAACAGAAAGGAAGAGGGGGACAGGAAAGATTTAAAGGTACAAAAGGTATGAAATGTCAGTAAATTTGGATAGGGTAAGCGGAAGTTATAGTTGTTGAAGATTGACTACAGGGGTTGCCGTAAAATTGGTAACGTCTGGTACGGTAAAGGGTGTGTGATCCGAAATGGGGCATTATGCTGCCTAATTTGTGTTATGTGTCTTGTTAGCGGACTATTGTCCAGCTTGAAGGAGTAATTAGAAATTTTGGGAGATCTGCTGGACGTAATCCGCTGTCGGGGTTATGTCGTTGCAACGTGCGTATAGGTCTCTGAGGGAGGTGTGCCTTCCAGAATTAGAAATGAGGCGCATAAATTTTGCTCGAGCACTTTTAGTTTTTTCATTGTCGTGGCCGGTATGCTGCACGACACCGGCGCCGCATATATGATGGACGGCCTAATCACCATTGTATACAATATTTTTTTATTTTGTCTGTTGAGTCTGCTACCCCTGACCATAAGCGGATACAGACTCCTGGACAGGGAATAGACCGTCCGTACAGTCTCATTTATGTAGATGTTAAACGTCAGTCGTTGGTCCAGTCTAACCCCCAAGTACTTCACGCATCTTTTAGTTGGAATTTTGTTTCCCCTGATCGAAATGGGTGTTATGATTTTATTCTCTGTAAACCGACGCGTGAAGACTATCGCCTCAGATTTCTCAGCGTTCACGCGAATCTTCCACTGGTCGTAATAAGCCGTGGCACGAGCCATATGCGCCTTCAGCAGCATATTCGCTGCTTGGGCGTTGTGTGAATGCGCATACATGGCTGTGTCATCGGCGTACTTGGCCAGCTTCGTATTCGGGAACTGTGGAAAATCGGAGACGTACAGGTTATACAACTTTGGTGACAGGCACGATCCTTGCGGGACTCCCGCGCGAATGTCCCGCCGTGTTGAGAGTTTGTTATTTGTTATTATTTGTTTGTTATTAATGGTCCACCCTGTATAGACACCTCATCAAAAATTCAAATATTACTATATGCACTAGTTTAGTTTTTAATAGTATAAAAACGTACAATACGCAGTGAACCGCAAAGTAAAACGATTACAAAATTAGCAACCTTAATTGCAGATATAAATATGTTTTGATGCGATAAATATATTCGTAGAGATAGATCACAGTAGTCGCCAGTCGTACAGGAAATCCATATTAATAAGTCAAAACATTCCATAAATTATGTATATATTGTTAACGAAAAAATATACGATCTTAATTAGTCGTACCTCATCATTTAAGAAAAAATGGAAACATTTCCTGAACACACGCTTGTTCTATGACGTGGGGAATTTGTGTAATTCTAATGCTGACCCTGAATAATTTGATTTTTTCAGTGATGGAGTAAATAAATACGCGTTTAATTTATTAATTGGATTTTTTATGCAAATTATATTGGTGGCAATTTTGTGATGAGACTTTATGTCACTTTTACGGATAATAAACCTAATTCAATGACATTGGCTAGTTCCTATTTCTATCCCAATTAAGTTCGTTTAATTAATACGCCTATTTGAAGATTCTTTCATAATAATTACCTTGTTTATTAATTACGCGCGCCCAAAAAGCATAACTTCAAAAAAGGATCGCGAAAGACTTATATTTCTTGAATTAAAATTATTTAAAAGAGTAAGTTTTTGATCAACTAATGACAGAAAGGTGTGTTAATTTTAGTTGTAACAAATACAAAACGCTTTAGTTGAATTTAAACACAATACGAGTGAAAAAAACGGTACAGAAACTGGTCTAGCCAAAAGTATTCATAATTATATTCAGCATCTTTGTTAGTTTTACTTGTTTTAATTTTTATCTATATTCGAATCTTGGTCACCAAATTTACTGTTGACTGGGAAAAGGTTTTTAAGTGATGTTCCTATTATTAAATATGCATATAGCAAAAACCAAACATATCTTAGTGACTTTGGTATTTGATACTTCCACTTTTGAGTAAAACCAAATCTTTTTAACCACGCATAGAACACGTTAACATAAGTAGATTTTCGAAAACACCCATCTCAAGAAATCATGCCAGCTCTGAAATCTGAATGTGTATCTTGTTATCGCCAATCAACTTAAAGAAAAATATCTTGCTTTTCTTTTTTTTCATTCACTGATTGTGATACCACTTTTTCCTTTTTCTAAAAAGGAGAATAGGAGCGAATCGACCTGTCAGAGGAGTTTTCCAAAATATTTTCATATTCAGAAGTAATATATTTTTTCCATACTTTATGTACATGCTGTATATATAAGAATTATTTATCAATTTACTGACGTTAAAGTCAAAATGGCCGACTTTCAGTTTCCATAGAAATAACATCAAATTTGATTTTTCCAATGGAACATTCTGTATATTTTATTATTTTTTGGCATCCACGAACCAAATTTTGTCTATCACGTCTCGAAATTTTCATTTTGCTCAAAATTAATTGTACAATTTTATTTTTCAACCCAGAAGGTTGTGACTAAGATAAAATTCCACCCTGTCAACCACACAATCCATAACTCTTGATAATAAATTAATATTTAGTGCTATGTAGGCCATTAAACTATTGTCTTTCTCAATAGAACATACCGGATGTCAACGGATCATGGTAGATCCCTTTTTATCCTTATTTTTTAGAATATCAGAATGAAACTTGGTAGATGTATTATATGACCAATAACTTTGTGACATAAGTGTCATTTTTATGCCCTTCCGGTTCACCGGAAATGACACCAACTTTTGATTTTTTAAAATGGAACAACCTGTATATTATTATATTTTTGGAATCCTTGAAAAATTCTGAGTACGATAATAATAAGTGGCGTTTCAACTCCATGACGAAAATTTGCTGGTGCATCTAGAGTGCCATGACCAGTAAAAATTGCTTTTGGGCACATCCACAGATTCTTTAGAACATCCGCTATTTTATGGTAGTACTTTACCATTATGGTTCTATTTGAAAAAAATAAGTTTTGTTAAAAAAAACTGTTCAGGCCAAACTTGATGACCTACGAAATATACATTCTCAAATTTTTATGCTCGATTTGATTTTTCTGACATCATAGCGGTCCATTAGAAGCAATTTTTTCTGACCATGGCACTCTAGATGTACCAACAAATTTCGAGACAAATTTTTTTCATGGATTCGAAATGTCACAAAGTGTCTTCTTGGTTATATAATATATCTACCAAGTTTCATTCTGATATTCTAAAAAATAAGAAGAAAGAGGGGGTCTACCATGATCCGTTGACATCCAGTATATAGATCATCCTCGTATATTCTAAAAATGAAAAATATATACAGGGTCGGCCATTTTGACTCTAAATGTCACTGAATTGGGATCTAAAATGACAATGTTTCTTAAAAATGTTTAAAATGTTTTCTTAACCGCCTCTCAAGTTACGGAAGTAACTCCCTGGAATATCTCAAGGATCTTGTGCTAGGCAAAGAGAGACGAGACCCTACAGTTTAATGTGGACTCCGAACCACTCTTGGGGCAATTTTTTTAATGAAAAACTGTTTTGCCTTGCGGGAATCGAACCCACCTCGCTAGGCAACTCAGTTTGCTAGCCAGTCGCTTTAACACACTGAGCTACCATTCCCCATAGGACATTAGTTAATTTTCGTTCCACATTAGGATTCGTATGGATCTAAGTGAACTGTGATAGATTCAGTGCCTGGTGTATACTACTCAGAAATCTCAGAATCTCCAGAAAACAAGGACCTGGCATTGGCATTATTTTTGGATTTATCTAAAGCGTATGATAGTCTGGATCATCAAATATTACTAAATAAATTAGAAAAATATGGTGTTAGAGGCATAGCCCTTGAATGGTTCAATTCATATCTTTCTGATCGTAAGCAGAGGGTAGTAATTCAAGATAATGGTGAAAAAAGTTTGTCAGATATTAAAAATGTTAATCATGGAATCCCGCAGGGCAGTATAGCTGGACCAATCCTTTTTTTACTCTACGTTAATGACCTAGTAAATATCATTAAGTCAAATAAAGAAACTCTAGTAATGTATGCTGATGACACCAACCTTTTGGTAACTGCCAAGGTATACCCAGAATTGACAGATAATGTAAACAATTTGTTGGATAAAGCGAATGAATGGTTTGCAAAAAATAAGCTGATTTTAAATAACAATAAAACAAATGTGGTACTATTCAAGACTAATCATGCAGGTTTTAACACACCAAATAACATATTACTTAACAACTTGGTCATATCATTGGAAAAATTCACAAAATTTCTGGGGATATACATTGATGAAAATCTGTCATTGACACAATTTCACTTCTTATTTATACTTGTAAACAGACTTGGAAATAAAGATGTATTATTATTATTATTATTAAAATAGATGGCGCTTGAGATTTTCTATGTAATTTTATATGCTACACTTTTTATTTAGACCACGTTGAATCCTGCCTAGGTAAACACTTACCAACAAACGGATACACGAACTGCAGAGTGCCAAGCAAAAAATATCCTGGTTTTCCGAAGGCAGCCTCCATGATTCCCTGGTACGAAAACTTTCCACTTAAATGCCCGCTCTTTACCATCAGTATCAAAGAATAATCGGTGACGTAAGCCACAAAAATTAGGAGCAACATTCCGAAGCCGAATCCTGCTTCGTGGAGTGCATAGGGAATACCTAAAGTGATTTTTTTGAGTATACAACGTAAATTTGTTTCCTGATTTCCTTACCTATAACGCCGCTTCCGATTATGGAATTGATGAAATTAAAACTGGCCCAAGGTAAAGTGTTTGTCTTCTCATTCTCCTCCTCCTGGAAGCGTAACGATATTAAATTTATAGGTTTAAGGGATTGAGAACATTGTGACTTACACTTATCAGCTGCTTCATATCGTCAAAAGCATTTTCATTGGAATCGATGCTGCTACCCTGAAAAGGACGTTAATAATTGCTTCACGTAATAATATTTAAGGGCTACCTTATAATCTCAGAAGTTGTCTTATAAAAGCAAAAGTTTTTGAAATGGGGAAAATGTTAGGTCATAATCAGAACCAGAATTGTGTAACATGAGTCTAAAATTAATGTTTCTATTTTTTCATTCACCCGATATCTGTACCCTTTTACATGAATAAAGATTTTACTTATTATAAACATTTCATGTCTTAAATTACTTCGGGAAAGCAACATGTAAGAGCAATTACTCACCCGATCTTCCGAAAAATTCCTGGGTTCCAAAATATAGCTTCTCTCGTTTAAATTTCCGGTCGGTATCATTTTGAAAGAGTTAATTCAACAGAGCATTATTTCAAATAAACCTAATCACTTTTTGTGATATTTAAAACGTAGATAAGTCAGTGAAAATGGCCAGACATTGTGTTGGATTATCGGGGTTAGACAGAACTCGGGAAGGACGGAACTAGGTTCGTATGAATGAAATAAGATATACTAGTAATATATCGATTTCGCAACGAATCATGCGCCTATAGCCAAGATGTGCGCCAGTGGGGAATGGATAACTTTGAATCTGTTGATATGTCGCTGGGCTATTCACGAGTAAAAAATAATATTCCGCATAAATTACTTAAAACGAGATCTAATCAATCTCAGAAGTCAGAAATTAAGTTATTCTTCTCTTCTTCAAGCTTTTAGTTAACTCACTTTCGCTGGTGATTTGTTTTTATTTGCGTGGGTCAAATCTTATAATCGATTTTCCACTCACTCCCCGCGTACCTAGTATGGCGTATCTACTATTATTACTAGTTAGTTGTTTATTATTTTTATATTAAGAAAGATACGTCTGGTATCTAAGTCCGCTGCTAATGGTATATATGACAAGAATAATATTTCAAGATTGATATACATACATAATTATATAATATAGTACTTATTTGAATACAAGACTATGATAAGTACCATATGATATAATTATATATGTATATCAATCTTGAAATATTATTTTTCTGTCATAGATTCCATTAGCAGCGGACCTAGATACCAGAGGTATTTTTCTTAATATAAGAATAATAACAATAAACAACTAACTAGAAATAGTACTAGATACGCCACAATACTTCCCCCTTAAAAAGAAGCAGTCAAACATTCAATCAATCAATGACGAATCTAACTCTTTTTTTAAGAATTAAATTAGCCGTATCTGTGTTAACAAGATTTAAAAGATAAGCACTCTGTCTATACTAATTGTAGACTCTCTGATGATGACAACTTTATCAGTTACGAGATACCACCTTAAAAGTTCCTTCGTGCATCGGCTTTCCTAGTAGAAATATAGTCGCATGTTTGTATGTCAGGATCGACAAATGATTTTCCTAAAATATGATGTTTTAAATCTGTCACTTGGAGATTATTAAAATGTTCACATAATGTTGCTATAAAAATCGGCAGATCTGTATAATCGTGAGAGTTAATAAAAAATTCCCCAAGGAAACGTAACGGTTGACCAAAAACTAGTTCCGCAGAAGAACATTGTAAATCTTCTTTTGGCATTGCCCGCAAACCGAATCAAATGATTGGAAGTTCACTCTTCCAATTTCTGGAACGTTGTTTTTAGAGTTCTGCGAAATCTTTCAACTATTCCATTATTTTGAGGATGATATGCAGTAGAATGTATTCTATGAAATCCTAGGAATTTTGAAAATTGTGAAACTAACCTAGATGCAACTACACCTGCTATAATGTAGGGTATGCCTCTGACCAACAAGTAAAACGTTTAACTACAGTAAAAATGTAAGAGCAACTTCCGGAAGGAGGTAATGGACCTGCTATATCTATGTGAATATGTTCAGTAGTTTTTGTATGTTTATTTATTTTAGCTGTCTGACAAATAATGCATGTTTTTGTCCATAAGTTGCAGTCTGTATTCATTTTAGGCCAGAAATATTTACTGTTAGTTAATTTTTTAGTTGCTCGAATTCCTGAATGACTTAAATTATGAAAAATTTCAAAAATAGCACGTCTCATTTTGGGTATATAAGGTCGAAATTTGGAATTAGAAACATCACATCAAATCTCATCTTGCAAATTTGGAATTTGCGTTCCAACACTGCACTTATTGCAACATTTGAACAATCTGCCGTAAGGGACAAAGCTACATTAGTTAGGGTGTGTAAGAACGGTTGAATTGGTAATTACCGTTATAACTATTAAGACATTCATCTGGCCAGTTGCTGGTATCCTTTATATCATTACGCTGCGATTCAGTGGTAAAAATATGTAAGGGGTTTAAAATGCTGTCCGTGCGAGCAGCACAACTAGTCTAGAATAAACTGCATTAAATTTCCAAATTTAATTGAACTGATGTGTCGCACAAAAAACTTATATAATATACGTACGAAAAGCAAAGGGGCCTTACCAAATATCTAAATATAACTCAACAATCATAACGGAGATTTTCCGTTTGTTCTGTAAGACTTATGGATCTAGATTTTTAAAGAACTGTTGGGAAACAAGCTATAAAAATGAAGTAGTTTCTTCCAGGTCTTGCCGTGGTCGTCCAATTTGACTTGACGTTTCGCTGATTATCCTGTCAGCTTCTTCAGAAGGATTCTAAAGACTGAGTTTGTTCTGTTATGCTCCTCGTTATATACCTAGGCACCTCCTCACTTCGCTTGCCATTCGTCTTGCTTCGCTGGTCGATACCCATAACACGTGGAGACTGGTATTGCCAAGTACCAGCAGCGTAGTAATTCCTTCTAATCAGTCTGGATTTTGAAAAGGCTGTAGATATGTATTTGTATATTTAAATGCATAAGTTGTTTTGTTTATGTACATGTTATATCTTTTTTTATTTCCATACACAGGAAATGTTGAAAAACAACATTGTTGACACATTCCCCTTTGCGAAAATTTGTAGTTATTGCACTGCTTACTTTTTTCAATAAACTTGTAATGTATTTGAAAAACTGAAAATGTGGTAATTATTTATTTTTCTCAAGTTTTCTTAAATATGAGGTACGAATACGTAAGATAATGGAAGCGAACTTTTAGTCTTATACAGTTTGCAGTTTTATAATAAATAAAATTATCAACTACCTATAGTAAATATCAAACAACGCTAAACACACGTTACTGTCTCGATTATTCTGCAACACAATTAACAGCTAACGCGCTGCAGTCACTTTCAACGATAGTCCTGAATTTCGGTACGAGGATTGTATCCAGTTGTTCTAACATATTATTTCTGACGTTTGTCATACAACTCCTGTATTCTGTGAGGTCCTTGCTGTAGCAGAGACATCCGTCCAGAGACGTTGTTTCATTAGTTTCGACCATCAAATTAAGGCGGTAGAGCTCCATCCTGAAAACGTATAAAAATCTTTATATTATATTTATAGTCCATTTACAAGGTACAGAACAGGCCAAGACATCAAAAGTTTATAGGATCTTTTACAATACATTTCCTCCCCTGTTTTCGGGGAAAACGATGGTCACGGTTTCGAGTTCTGAAACCCTTGCGTACTACCCCTATCAAGGAAAAACCACCCCTATTTCTGGCATCTTGGCCTTGGGCTTGCGAGAGTAGTCGGATTGGTTTTTTTTTGGGAGGAAGTAATAATAAATTCAGTTAATTTACATTAGAGTACCCCGGAGCGACCCCCGGGGATTGAACCTACCCCCGACCGTAAAATAGCATAGCTCAAAAAATAAGAAAATACGGAATCGACAAGGTTTCTCATGGGTTTTCGAGGGCAGGGATATCAAGATGGAGGTGCTATTTTTTATCCTACCCTTCCGCAACTACCCCCATACGTAGAAAATCATCCCATTTTCCATGCTGTTGGTCCTAGGCATGTGAGAATTCGTCGAATCCGGGTTTTTATGGGAATATCAGTGAAACTAACCATTACTCAACGCCGGTTTTATTTGTTTGATTTTCGCGTATTGCAAGGAATATAATAATATGTCAAATTTTACAGGAAATAAATTTTTTATTTGTTAAAAGTTAATGCATTCTTCAGTTTGTGTGATTTATGTGAAATAATCACTTAGATATTTGTTATTGCATATTCTCACCTAACCTCAAAGTTGGTATTACCAATGATTTTTATATTGACATGAAAGACAATATCAACATCTTAGAAAACTAAATTTTTTCATATTTTACATCAGTAAATATTTTTTTCCTGACACTGTGATACATCACTGAAATGGGAATTAAGAAAACAATGTTAGTGGCATTAACTGAGAAACAAATGACTGTAGAAATTTTTTGGTAACGTCAACGAAAGCATTTTAAAAAGTGCCCTAACGATGTACTTACTAAAATATCATCAGTCATCAAATTAGGCAGATACGGGAAATTTTTTAAAACGCACCTTTTCAGTTTCTTGAAAATATTTCGTGAACGAAGATAGCTAGACCAAATTTAAACGGCATCGAAACGGTCACAAAATTCTTCAAAAAAGTCCCCATTTAACCGTTTCTCTATCTCTAATAATAACAGAGATGGCGATGCATGCACCCCTAATTTGGGACATAGTGTATGTACATATGTTTTATATTTCTGTAATCGAGAAGTGTTGAAGAACAACATTGTTGATACATTTCCTTATGAAAAAGTTGATAGTTGTACTGCTTAATAATTGTGGAAATTTCAATAAACCATTAGTATCGTTTTTTTTGTAATAAATAATACATATTTATACAAGTATTGGCAGTGGGCGGCGACGGCGTGCGTATTGAGGCATGTTATTTTTTTTTATCTCGCTAATTGTATACAATTATAGAGAAATAATGCACTTATAGCTTTATTGTATTTTGTAACAATATTATATGTTACAATTTACATCTATAGTCGTGCTGTTAATGTTAAACAATTAAATTTACATATTGTGGTCAGACACACTGCTAATTATTTCCTGCTGTGCCGTACGTATATCATAACATCAATAAATTTTATATAAGTCAGGTGGTTTCAGAAAAAACAGATCTATTTGGAAGATGAAAGCTGATGCCTGTTGATTTCTTGCACATACCAAGATGACAACATGGTCGGTTGTCTATATTCATTTGGTAAAAACAGAGAAGAGAGTAATTTACAGACGAAAATCCCCTAGAAAGGTCTGAGTACTATTAGATATTGTAAATACCAACTCAGTCGCTCGGTGCTTACGTGGCCAAGATATCCCAAGTTCGAATCCTCGCTAGGACATGGATATTTAGTGATGTTTTAATATGATAACCAAGTTGGTAGTGGTAGATTAGACAAAATTATGAGAGTGACAACACAGCTAGTCGATGCACCAGAACATAGTTCGTTTAAACGAAATGCATAAAATAATGATTTTACAGATGGTTGATTACGGAGACAGAAAATGCGATCACTGAAGAAAGTTGCTCGCCTATAGCAAGAAAAATTTCCTGATTTGCCGCCTATATCCCAAGGTACAATTAGAAAAATTGAACAGCAGTTTTGTGAAAATGAACGTGTACAGCAGATAAAAAGGAAACTTCCAATGCAATGAGTAACCATGCTAAATTAGGTATACTGCTCGAATTTGAAGAAAATCCACATAATTCTAGTCGACTAGCAGCTTTAGCATCGAATGTTTCCCATTCCTTAATTATTCACGATTTAAAATAAAATGTATCCCCCTATTGACTGATCCCAACTCAAGAGCTTAGTGAAAACGATTTTGATATAAGAACGTATTTTTGTGAACAAAGATTAGATAACAATGTTGTCCAACTGGAAAATGTTTTATTTTCGGATGAGTCCACTTTTACTCTTCATGGCCAAGTTAATAATAGTAATATAATGCTTTATTGTCCTTAAGACCAGTCTCTTATAAAATTTCCTTCTGCTATAAAATTGCTTATAAAGTGATGATTATCAATTTTATTTTCGATTTGGATTGTTTCGAGACTACTTAGAGATGGCGCTAGTTCCGCTCTACTGCGGTGGAACTTAACAGTGTCTACGAGATGCGAACTCCGGGTATTGAAGGTATCACTTGCACTGCACTGACGAGACACAGAACTAGGTCGAAACCGGTCTGCAATTAGTGACATCCTGAGATGAAGGAGGCCTCGCACCTTCCTCGTAGCATTCGAGCATTCCAAGTCATTGTATTTTAGTGCTAACTGTGTTTAAACAAAATACGCAAATTTCACCATATAATTCAGCGCTCGTAAGGGGGAATAACTGTTTTGGTTTAATTTGTTGCGTCCTTATATAAGGCACTTGCAGATAGGTTAGAATATTATAGTTCATATATTCTATATTTTTATAAAATTTCCTTCTGCTATAAAATTGTTTATTCAGTGATAAAAATCGGCAGCTACTGGAAGCGGCTGGAACCTCCCCACTCGGTGGATCTTTGAAGCCGAAAAGAGCATTAAATTGTATGACAAAACGGCACTAAACGTAATTCGATCTCATCCAAAATCTTTTCGGATCTTCTGGGGCACTAAAAAAATCCTCAACTTAATGAATTTACAACACTCACCCCGCGGTTCGTGCTGCAAATTTCATCTATGCGAGTTATTACCTACATTATCGCTCGTTGAATAATATACTATTAGGATATTAACGACTTGAACGACTAAGAAAGTCTAGTTATCCTAAATACTACAGATTTGTAAAGCAACAAACTGAAAATTGGTAAAGTGATAATCTATAATAAATTCACCAACGAAGGTACAGAAAGCATATGATATTGATATTGTTGCATCTACCTTTAAAGTTTGTGAAAATCCACTGGTGCAGTCACTAAAGGTTACAAATATGCCAAAATCTTATTAACATGACATGACACCAACGTTATCGACGTGATGACAAACGATGACAATGACAATCGTCAAAATTTGCTCATTGCAATTCGATCGCTGTCAGCTGTCTTTGTTAAATGAAACATTATCATTTCAGTAATTTTACTAGATTTTAGAGGAATATTTGTAGTTTAATTATTCGATTTGTCTGTATATATACTTAAAAACGGCACTAAACGTAATCCGCTCTACTTCTAGAGCGGTAAAGAAACCCTCACACGTGAATTGACATGTGATGTGACGAGTTTCACGACGTAACGGCTACGCGCATCGATCATTTCACGCGAAATGCGATCTATGGTTCTTATTTTCTTTGTTTTTAATTTTTTTCACGGAAACCAAATCGAAAGGGTAGAAGTGTGATATATCGTTGAAATCAGAATTTTAACTGTTTAACTGCTTTTCAATGGTTCTATTGCAAATTGAAAGTAATTATAAAATAAACAACTTGTTGCGTCAAAACGGCACTAAACGTCATCCGCTCTCAACCAAAATCTTTTCAAATCTTCTGAGGTACTAAAGAAACACACATGCAAAGTTCCATTCAAATCCATTCAGTAGTTTTGGCGCTATCGTGCTAACACACATACACACACACAGACATTTTTCAAAAACCACTTTTTTTGGTTCCTATGACCTCAAAACGTAAAGATTTGATGTTATCTCAATTTTCGTTTCTGAACCAATTTTAGTACTCACTATTTTATTGTGGTGAGGTTAAAATCAAAGTTTAAACATTCCTGAATGCTGTAGAAAACATTATTTAGCAGTAGTTGTTTCACTTGCATTTTAAACTTGGTATTGTTAGTTTGTTTTAAGCGATCAGGCAACTTATTGAATAGTTTTATACCCATGTATTTAGGGCTTTTCTCCTATTATATTTCTTGTTGCCTTTTTTGCATTTTGAATGCTCGTTCAAAGTGACATGAAGTACCCCAAAACTCTATACCATAAACAGCTCTACAGCAAAACTGTGAATAATAGTAACTCAGCAAAACTTCCCTGTTTGTAATATTTCTTAATCTGTACAGCGCGAAGCATGTACAAGACAATTTTCTGCACAAGTTGTCAATATGATATTCCCAATTAAGGGAATTGTCTAAATGAACACCCAAGGATTTTGTGATCTTCGCCTGTTCTAAGGACTTACCATTTATTTTGAGTGAATAACTTTCATTATAGTTTAACATTATCGGTGTGAAATATAAAAAGATAGTTTTATTCATTCATCAGCAACTTGTCATTACTAAACTTCATAACAAAATCGTTAATTTTGGTCTGGGTAATTTCTATTAAATTATCTACATTATTATCGTCGGTAGTATCATCAGCAAACATGGTTAGTAAACTCTCGTTGACAATAGCAGGTAAATCGTTTATAAAAAGTAAAAATAGGAATGGCCTCAATACTGAGCCTTGGGGAACTCCACAAGAAATAGTCAATGCACTAGACTTTACTCCCTCTATCTCCACAAAGTGCTTGCGATTGGACAGGTACGACTCAAGCCAGTCTCCCAGCTTATCCCTAAAGCCATATTTCACCGGTTTCTTTATACGCAGAGCGTGATTAATCAAATCAAACGCCTTACTTAAGTTCATAAATACACCTAAACATGTTTTATTATTAAATTATAAATGTTCATGAAGTTCATTGAGGAAAGCAAGAATTGCTGACTGAGGCGACCTGCCCTTACGAAATCCATGCTGTTCATCACAAATAATGTTATATTTGGAACAAAATTTTTGGATTTTGTTGTAAATTGCTGTTTCTAGTATTTTAGAAACTGTAGATAAAAGGGAAATGGGCCTATAATTATCAATTGAGGTTGCATCACCTTTTCTAAATAACGGTATAATTTTTGCTACTTTTAATCATCAAAACTGTCACTACTGGACTAATGAAAATCCTCACTGGATGAGAGAAGTACATACATAAAATCCTAAAAAGGTTAATGTTTGGGCGGGAATATTTGGAAACCGTATGTCATTGATTGGTCCCTTTTTCATTGATGGCAATTTGAATGGAATTATTTAGTTCTGCTCCAAAATAACGTCATGCCAACTTTGGCAAACTTATATCCTGCTCAATCAAACTACTTAATCCTACTTGCAGACTGAAGTTTCGAGCTGTTGGCTCTCGTCAGTGCAAGGTAGGCATGTGACGAACGACACGAGGATCCTTTGACTATTTGGTACATCTCGGTATCGTTAGGATAGCGACATGCAAAATAGTCAGCAGGCGCCATCTAGCCGTCCAGTGCCTGCTGCAATTGAAAAATAAATGGCCTGACTAAGCTTAGCATAATTCAAATATGCCTTTAGAGGGCAGAATATTAGACAATATTTCCGTCGCAAAACTCCTCTATAAAATCCTTATTTTACTATAAGGAACGTAACCAAAGTGCAACCAACAGCTACTCTCCGGGCTATGTGCCCCGCCGAGTCCTGGATTACAAGTTACAAGCCTGGCGCGTTAAGTGTGATAACTGTGTATTCCATTTAGCTGTTCCACACTGTGGGTATTTACTCTGTCGTTAATTAAAATTCTATAACTTAAAAAATGTATTGTTATCTCCTTATCAGCATAAAGCAAACAGTATTCAATCACTTTGATAACAGATTTCAAAATGTTTTTATTTAAAATGCATTAATACGGCTTTTATAAACCGTGACAAAATACTTAGCATCTCAATATGAAATCCTTCTTCAATTCATTCCCGTGAAATTTATTGATATTGTGTAAGTACGTAGCCAAAACTACAATGTTTGTTATTAAAAAAATTACCTTGCATCCCATATAGCGTTCCCATTTGGATTCACTACGCACACTTTGCCTCCGCAATTATCCAGCGTCACCGAAAATGGTTCCGTGTTTTCAAGACCTATAACAGTGTTAAAACCAGTGTAGTGTTCCAATTTATTTGAAAATTCAGTCATGACGGCATCGGCATCCTCGTAGTCGGGGTTTAAGGTATTATTTAGACACTCTGTAGCTTCCTCCGATAACGCCTGAAAACAAAATCGTTGAATTAGCCAACTAACAGTCCTTGATGAGTTTTTTTTAAATGTATTAAAATACTTACCCCCAGTAAGAAACTGGCTAACAACAATTCTACAAAACAGAGGCGGGTTGAAATCATATTTGCGTTGCGGTTGTTTCTCTAATCAATGATTCATTACAAAAGTAACTATTTCTTATCACTAAGATAAGGTAGTAGCATGCAGTTTCAAGCCACATTTCATTGTTTTTTAGCGGACTAGGGCTTTGCTGCTGTAGTTGCAATTATCCACGTAAATAAAATAAAAAAATGCAGTATTGGCTAAACTTATTAACCGTACCGCTATAAGCAATATGCGGCACATTTAGAAATAAATAATAATAATCGTAATATACCTCAATTCAAAGTTTAATATAAGATGCTATCAATTGTAAAAATAGAAATTTGAAAATTTTCAATAGATAACCGAACACCGTTCAACTTTTGTCTAGATTTTTTTCTAAATCTTGTCATATCTCTGACGCTATTGAAAATTTTTCAGAAACCGGCATGTTAAGACTGCGTTTGCAAGCACCAGTCGATCGCGAGTAAATTTGTAAGTAATCGAATTACTCGCCCTGTTGATAACACAGAAGCCCACTAGTCTAGGCAGCGTACAGGACCGTACGAACTGTAATCGCCACACAATTTTATATTTATATGTACCAATTACAATAAATTTTTGCAAACCCTCAGTGACACACAGGAACATCTTAAAATATTGTATGCGTATTTAGTTTACATAAAAGACAAAATTTTAATAAATCACCGAATTTAGCTAGTAAGAACATGCAACATATTTATTTACCTGTGATGAAAGTATTGTTTGAATAATAAATACGTAGGTATTTAGAACATCAAAAAATGTACAGACTTTATTCATGTTTGTGTGTAATATAAAAATGTTTATAGTTATTTAATAAAGAGGAAATTAGTGAGCCATGTAGAAACTTTTCTGTACACCCTTAATAATCCAGGTCAGACAGTTTATTTTTTCTAAAAATTTCTCAGTGCATGTTGTGAACGTGATAATTAAGAGAAAAATAGTAGGAAAAATACTACGAAATAGCTGGTAAAAAGGCGAAAAACACTAGTGTTTGACAATTGAAATCGGTCAATAACTTTTTGCACAAAAAATTAATAACCGCTAAATATGACCATTTTTTGCCATTTAATTACAGGGTCTGTAATTATAAATTGTAATATTCTTAAATTGTAGCTTTTGTTGGTACCTACCTACTCTAAAAATTTCATGCAAAAATATTAATCACTTTTAGCGGAAACAGCGAAAATGTAAAAAAGGTGTTTCCGAAAAACGGCGTGGAAATGGTCAAAAATGGCCATAGAACCATTTTCCAAAAAGCTATTTGTTCTTGATGAAATTCTCTACAACCCTATTATCTTTAAATTTTCGTTTAGTACCTTAAAGACGCATTTGAAAATCAGGCTATTTCTGAATTTTGGACGTTCGGGCTCTCGAGCGGAGGGGAAGTGACGCGTGGTGGGGGAACCACGATCATTTAGCGGCGTTCCAAGTCCGGCTGTGGGAGAAACTTTTTTTTGAAAAAAAATGTCAAAACTTCTTTCGCTCGGCAGCCGCGTGTTTTTCGCAAAAGTCAATTTTATTGAGTTCTACGTGAAAGACTGAAGGAATGTTACTTTGATTTTTTGCAATCCACCTCTCCGGTCACGAGTTATCGGGGTTTAAAAGAAATTTGCCCTCCCTCTCTCCCTCCCGTTCTAATTGTTCCACGACTCCCCCAACCTCCGGTCTGTTAAAATCGATGACATTACTCTTCTATGAAAAATATAATAAAAGTCCTACTTACATGTTGAGCCGAGAAAAAATTAATTAAATTTTTTTTCCCGTAACGTTAATTCGCGATATCTCGCGAAATAATGGTCCGACGTCGATGAGGCCGAGAACCAAAACTGCGTGTTTCATCAAGTTCTTCATTTTTTTTGGTGGAATCAACACCAGCCGACTTATTGACGAAAAACCGTCTTGCCGTATTTTTAAATGGTCCTCTCCCCCCCCCCCCCTCTCGATCCTCAGATCTTTGGACCGTAAGTGGGGAAACAGTTCCGAGACCCGACTTAGTCGATTGTGAAAAAAAATTCAATTTACGAATTGAGGATCCTTTTTCTGTCCGATCCACTTAACTAATTATATAATATCAAAAAACCCTAGAATTGCTTGAAAAATTTGAAAATTACTTTTCCAATACAATTTCCCACTCTAAATGACTTTATTTGAAGATTTCTTTGGTTCGACTATAACTTATTTTGCACCCTCCCTGGAGCCGTCCCTGGAGCTCTGACGGTAAATTCGTAAAAAGCCTTTTCAATACAATTTTCTATTCTAAACAATTTTAATTTCAACAATGTTTTAATTAAACGAAACCATTTTGAACCGTCCCTGAATCCGTCCCTGGCACACACCCTTAAAAGAAATATGAAAGAATTTTTTGATTAGACGTAAATTTATTATTAGACCTCCATGGAGCCGTTCCTCTCCTTCTGGCGAGAAATTTGCAAACGACCACTTGGATATAATTTTCCATCCTAAACAATTTTAACTTGGAACATTTTTAGATTCAATGGAAAATTATTTTTGGCCCTTCCAAGAGCCGCCCCTGGTGCACCGATTTCATCAGCATTTAATAAGATTCTTCCTTTAACTTTCCAGCTATATATAATATTTTGGCCTTCAAGTTGAGCTGTGTTCGAGAAAATCGTATCACCCACAGACAGACTGACAGACAGACATAATAAACACGCCGAATCGGTTAACGCTATTGTCTGGCCTCAAAACGCCCATTTTTATCATAAAATTTGGATTTTTTGAGACACCAATACTTTTTACTTGCTTTTCTTTAACTCACAGTGTAGTATTTTTCATGTTTGTCTAGGTCTTGCATCCTTTATTTAATACACTTCCTGACATAATCAATTGATGAAATTTTGGACAGTTACTAAGATCGGATGACAATACAGTATTTTGCAAATATCCGCATGTAGGGGGCGCTATCCAACTGGCACCTCCGGCAAAACGTAGAATACCACAGGTTTTTGTGATTTGTAACTTTTACGGGGGCGTCACAGTATTCATATATGATGATAATTTAATTAAAGTATGACTAAAAAGTAGAAAATACAAAAGAACTTTTAAAAATTTGCTTTTTTTATAAAATGGTACTAAGAAGTAAAAAAATAATTTTTCATGTACGACTGCAAGAAAGACAAGGCGTGCGCACTTTTATGATTGTATGCATGATTATATGAAAGAGAAAACACAAAATGCGCAATTCTTGCTTTTCTTGCAGTAGTACATAGAAAATTATTTTTTACTTTCTAGTACGACTTTGTAAGAAAAGCAAGTTTAAATTTTTTTAAAGAAATTCTATTTATAGACAAAAAGGAAGAAAAAAACGTGATTTAAAAAACAAATTGTTTAAGAAAAAGGCGTTCCGGATTTTTTCAAACCTTCTACCTACCCGAATTACTCATTTTGTTAATAAATCTCACCTTTGCAAACAATTCTGTTCAAAATGTAGATTGACTGCATTGTTTAGTATTTAAAGAATTTTAGTATCTTTAATCTAGTTTTCAATAATAAAAACCCACCAACTAATTGCATAGCACCTACTGTATATTCCTTCCAAAAGGAGATCTAGTAACTCGTCGATTTTTAGGGGAAAATCTGACGACTAATTATAATCCAATTACCTATTTCCGGTTTCGACACTACGCCATAAACATGCATCGTAGATGTTTGTGCAGTCTCCTCATTTTTTACAACAATTTCACACACATTATCTATATTATATAATGTAAAGTTGGAGTACACGCGAAACTTTTTATAATCATAACAATTATTTCGAGGGGTTTAAGGTGTCGAAAGGATTGAATGACTGCACAATATCCGTCGAGCATAACAATAAAAAGTTTATAACAATGGAATCATTTATGGGTTATAATATTTAATATTAGGCATATGTTCTTTAGTTTTTATTGTTTGTTCTCTTGCTGAAAATCCTGGATGTCGTCACGGTATTTAACTCCCCCGAGTACTCGATTAAAAATAAATACTATAGATTATTAACAGATTTAGTTAGAACAGAGTAATTAAAAGTAATTTATTATTATTTAAAAGCATAAATAAATACTTTAAAACATGAATTATTATTATAGAAGCATCCTAACCTTCTGACGGTGGGACAAGCGTTCTCTGGTTTCGATCTCAACTTATCAAGAGAACCAAAACTTTTTGTATAGACTCATTCAGGGCATACTGTATTTACAAAATTATAATTTCATTTTTTGAGAAATGACGGAAGTCATAAAATCAGAGTGATGTTTAAAATATACAAACATTTTTTTACTCCCCTTTAAAATATAATTTTCAGTTGCTTTAAAATTGTTATTTGGCTTTAATTTTTTTCTTTGATGCTCAATTATATCATAGCAGCGTCGAATTCCTTGAAAGAAAACTACGTTTCACTGGCTTTTGAAAAATTTGTTTGAAACGCTATTAAGAAAATTGAGTGCAATGCACAACTGGGACCCCTGTACTGGCCTGTACAATAATTTGTGTTTTAAAGTGTTTGTTAAATTTTTCAATATTTCGCACAGAAAAGGCACTTTACCTGATGCGATTCTTATTTCTAAGCTGTTAAATCCAACATACTAAAAATAGTTTTTGATGAAGCAAGAGCAGAATACAAAAAATTGTGTTTGTAATCCAAAAAATGTTGTCATACCTTATAATACTGCTTTGCCGTGGATACATTGTATTAATAATAATAATATTTATTGATTTCAGAAAACAGTACAATAGTACATGAGTTTAATAAATTTCGTCTAAAATGGAATAGATATAAATATAAAAACGAATTAAACAATGAAAAATAATACAAGTCAATATTACTTAACAGTAAAAACAAAATACAGAATAAAATACAAATATTGAAGTGAAATTCTACACATTATAAATAAAAAATACAATTTAACACTTCCACATAAATTCTTGAATGGTGTAGCAGTTTATTTGTAACAGAAAAGACTTTACTCCATTTTTAAATTTCCTAATGGTTGGGAGACTTTTTATGTTCTCGGGCAACATATTATACAGGGTGTTGCATCATGAGAGGGACATAGCTTAATAGGAGGTAGAGAACATCAGTGGTAACCGGAACCTCCCATAGAAATGTCTCATTGGGCCTTCACTACGAAGTTACAGGGCGTTTTATAATTTTTGGCCAAACCTGTTTTTTGTCATAACTTTGACAGGGAATGAAATAACGGATTCATATTTGGTACGGCTAATGTACTAACGAGCCCCAAGAGGTACATGTATAAAAAAAATATATCCAGGTCCGGACTCACTATAATTTATGTTTCTTCTTTGCATCAATAAAACATCACCCTGTATATATTTTTTTGAAATTTCGATACGATATTCGAAAAGAGCAAAAAAAACAAACAAAATGGCCTATTTCATTTTTTTGTTACACCTTCGTAGTTATTTAAATACGTTGTTAAATGTGCAAGAAAATGGATTACAGAACCCTATTAAATGAGAGGCACGTGAAATGAATAGTTTTATAACTAAAATTTGCAAAAATTCTATTGAGCCTAGGTGGTCTGGGTGAATCCTAATTCCGGCACATTTTAAAGGTCCATTTTGGTAAAAAACTGTGGTCCTAATAAGTAATCGGGTATGAAATAACAAAATTTTTAATCAATCACAGGAGGCTTGTTCAAAGTGACAGATAATAAAAAGAAATCTCCTAAACAGTTGAATAATTGTTTGTTAGTAATTTAATGTGTCAATAATCCGCATTTAGTTAGTGAAAACTTGTGAAAATATTTTAACTATGCCAGTAAAATTTACAAACGTGGAATATGCTGACATAATATTCATCTATGGTTTCTGTAATGGAAATGGTAGGTCGGCGGAAAGAGAATATCGGCTGCGTTTTCCTGGTCGTCGATGCCCTAATCATAAAACCTTTAGTACGGTGTTCCAGTATGCAAGACAACACGGAAAGTTTCCTAATTCTGCAGTTGTGGGGCGTGTTTTACAACAAGGTGTGCAGGAACAAAACAATATTATAAACGTAGTTCAAGAAAACCCAAATATGAGCACTAGACGAATCAGTTTGGCAACTGGTATTCCTCATTGGCGAGTATGGAGAACCCTAAAAAGAGAACGTTACCATCCATATCATATCCAGCAGGTACAGCGTCTTCAACAAGGCGACGATATCCCCCGCCTGGCATTTTGTCATTGGTTGTCTAACCATCGCCCAGTCATTTACAGAACCTTATTTACGGATGAGGCACAATTTACAAGGGATGGAGTAAACAATTCACGAAATAATCATAAATGGGCACAGGAAAACCCACATGCGGTACGCCAACGCCGTTCGCAACACAGGTTTTCTGTAAATGTTTGGGTCGGACTTGTGAATAGACATTTGATAGGGCCACATTTTTTTGAAGAAAGATTGAATGGTGAAATTTACTTTGATTTTCTTCAAAACATTTTACCGAATATGTTAGAAAATATCGGTATAAGAGGCATGTTGTTTCAGCATGATGGGGCCCCACCACATTTTAACCTTCAAGTAAGAGAACACTTAAACAATCTGTATCCTAATAGATGGATTGGACGCGGGGGTCCACATGAATGGCCACCAAGATGTCCTGATTGTAACCCTTGTGATTACTTTTTATGGGGCCACTTAAAAAACGAGGTTTATAGCATTGAAATTGAATGTAGACAACATTTAATCCAGCGCATTGTTACAACCTGCGACGAAATACGGAATAATCCAGAAATGATACGTCGAGCAATTGGTGACCTTTCTAAACGCGCAAGAAAATGCACAGAATGTGGGGGAGGACATTTTGAAAATTTGCTTTAGTGTCAATTACGTTTTATTTTTAAACACATTTAGTTATTGTTTTGTTATTTATTGTTAATTGAATGGAAAATATTTTATTTATTTAGATTTTAGTTTGTTCTCTTTTCCAATTTTTATTAAGTATAAAATGTTGATGATTTTCTTGATCAAAGTAGCTGGTTGCTTAGGCCTAAATGGTTTAAATTATCTGTCACTTTTATTCTTTGAACAAGCCTACTGTGATTGATTAAAAATTTTGTTATTTCATACCCGATTACTTATTAGGACCACAGTTTTTTACCAAAATGGACCTTTAAAACGTGCCGGAATTAGGATTCACCCAGACCACCTAGGCTCAATAGAATTTTTGCAAATTTTAGTTATAAAACTATTCATTTCACGTGCCTCTCATTTAATAGGGTTCTGTAATCCATTTTCTTGCACATTTAACAACGTATTTAAATAACCACGAAGGTGTAACAAAAAAATGAAATAGGCCATTTTGTTTGTTTTTTTTGCTCTTTTCGAATATCGTATCGAAATTTCAAAAAAATATATACAGGGTGACGTTTTATTGATGCAAAGAAGAAACATAAATTATAGTGAGTCCGGACCTGGATATATTTTTTTTTATACATGTACCTCTTGGGGCTCGTTAGTACATTGGCCGTACCAAATATGAATCCGTTATTTCATTCCCTGTCAAAGTTATGACAAAAAACAGGTTTGGCCAAAAATTATAAAACGCCCTGTAACTTCGTGGTGAAGGCCCAATGAGACATTTCTATAGGAGGTTCCGGTTACCACTGATGTTCTCTACCTCCTATTAAGCTATGTCCCTCTCATGATGCAACACCCTGTATAACTTACAACCATTAAAGAAAATACTTTTTTGATACGAAGTCGTATCGTGTTTTGGTGGTAAGAAGTTACCTTTTTTTCTAGGGAAATAGTCGTGTGACGCCCTGGTGTTAAAAAATTTGAGTTTGTTTTTATAAACAAAACAAGTTATTTCATAAATGTATACCGAGGTCAAGGTGAGAACTTTTAGCGATTGAAAGGCTTCTCTGCATGTTTCATTATAATTTAATTTAGCCATTATACGTATAGCTCTTTTTTGCAGAACAAAAACACTATATACTTCAGTTGCCAAACCCCAGTGTACTATAGCATATTTCATAGTAGAGTGGAAAGAGGCAAAATATAGCTGTCTTAATATGGATAAGCTGCAGTGCTTAGATGCAACCGCAAGGGCAAAGCAAGTTTTTAATAATTTTGTACAAACATCTTGTACATGACAAGACCATTTTAGATTACAGTCTATCCTTAGGCCTAACAGTTTCGAATAACTGGAATAAGTAAGGTTCGTCGTGTTATCTAATATTAAAGAGTTATTAGGTTTAATATTAGATCGAGTGGTTTTAAATACAATACATGTGTTTTCATTATTCATGCATAACTTGTTTTTTTGGACCCACAAAGCAATTTTTTTGTATATTAATGCAGCACAGTTTTCCGCATCCGTTAAGTTATTAGCTGTTATTAAGATATTAGTATCATCAGCATATGCAACTGTCAAGCATAATGGATGTTCAAGATAGTTTAGCATATCGTTAATATATATGTTAAATAATGTCGGTCCTAAAATGGATCCTTGAGGAACTCCACAGCTGACAAAAGACAAGCTAGATACCACATTTTTGATTTTAACTTGTTGGGAACGATTGTTTAAATATGACTGGAACCAATCAAGAGCGATACCCCTAATACCATATTTTTCTAATTTGGTTAATAATATGGAGTGGTCAACACAGTCGAATGCTTTAGTGAAGTCAACAAAAAGTCCAAGTGCAACCTGAGATTGATCGCGTGCACTTACGATACCATCAATAAACTCACTGAGAGCACTGTCAACACTTTTCTGTATTGTGAAGCCATGCTGGCTATTAGATAGCATTTTGGTGGCTTAAAAAAGGGTATTAATTGCATGTTCACTGAAGACTCAAAAATTTTTGATAAACTAGGCAAAAGACTGATTCCTCTATAATTAATAACTGAATGAGGATCACCTTTTTTGTATAGTGGTATGACATTGGAAACTTTCAATCTTTCAGGATATGTACCCTATTCTAAAGAGAGATTAATTATATGCGTTAGTGGAGTGATTATATACACACCAGTCTGTTTCAGTAATGAATTTGATATTTCATCGGTTCCAGAAGACTTTGAGTTTTTTAATTTATGGATTAACTCTAAAATATCTTCCTCAGTAAGAAGTCTCAAGGCTAAAGTATTTTTGTTGAATAATGCTTTAAAACTTGATTCAATAAATTGATAATCAGTAGCCGTAGGCAAATTAGCGATGAAATCTTTAGAACCTGATATGAAAAATTTATTAAATGTTTCAGCACACTCATCGGGGGTGAAAATTTTGCAATTATCTTCTAGGTCAATGCACGAGTGACTATTTGATCTACCTAATGTGTTTTTTTATGATATTCCACATGGATTTTGATTTATTTTTAGCATTAATTACTAACTGATAATTTTTTGCTATATGCAAGGAGGATAAAATTTTACAGTACTGATTATTTGCAATTTTAAATTGTTCTTTAAACTAAGGATATTGTCTACTTAAATCTGCTAAGAGGGAAATGTGTTTTTTTGCTTTAGTTAATTCAATACTGTTTATATAAGTTTTATTCGAGGTTTTAACATTATTTTTTGTTTTGGTGATTGGGAAACATACCTCGAAATAGTATAGAACAGTATCCATAAAAAGATTGAAGGCTTCATTGCAATTTTGCAAGTTCAGTACTTCATGCCAGCTAGTACTATTTAAAAATCTACAAAAATTTTAAACATTACTATCACTAAAAAAGCGTCCACAGTGAACTTCAACGTCTGCTGCTTTGTTAACTGGTATTTTAATGCACTGGGCAAAGTGATCTGATAAATTACTTTTTATTATTTTACATTCGCAAATAACTCCATTATTATTTACAAAAAAGTTGTCAATGCATTTGCTAGATATAGAAGTTACTCGAGTTGGTTCGTGAATTATTATAGTTAAATTATTACAATTTAAAATACTTTTTAATTCCCTTAAGATTGTTGTATCTAAGTTAAAATCAATATTAAAATCACCACCTATGACTAGAAACTTATTACTGTGTAAAAACATATCTAAAAGTTTATCAAACTGCGTAAGAAATACATTAATATCACCAGTGGGAGGACGAGATACAGTAAATACTACAATGTTAAACCCTAATAACTCAACTCCACAGCACTCAAAAACATTACACACCGAGAACTCTGTACAATTAACAATTATAAAAGGACTTGACAATTTCCACCAGTATGGAGGATATTTTGGCGATAAGTAAATTGAATAATGCCTCCAAGGAAAGTAGGCAAATAATCCTCAATAGTCATGTGGGAAAAATTTGAATTAACTTTTTTTATTTGCTGGAAATTAAAAAAAAGTAAACGTATCGGTAAGCTGCCTACTTTATTTAAAAAATATAAATGAACCCGATATAAGACATTTGGCAATTCGAGGTCAATTTTGTGCTTTATCGCTACCCCTCTGTTACTAGAAAATTTAACACCCTATATATTAAGAATGTTCAAACATGGAGAAAACAATGTTTATTTTCAAATTGTTGTACTGTTCACTGTTGAGCAAGAAAGGACAATTAAAGGTTCTTAAGCTACATAGTGGTATCTCACCTCGAAAAGTAACTTCTGGAGTGTACAGCAGCCCTGCAGTTGACATTAACCTTTGCAATATTGCCCTTCAAAAGGCAGCTAGCTGTCAGAACCACGCCAGTTACCCTTTGACGAGCCCTACAGCAAAAAGTTGGTTTAATTGCCGCGGGAAAATCGCCGAAAACGTCGTTTTTTCCCAGTACCTTTTTCTTCGGCGGGCAAAACTACACGCACTATTAAAAACTTTTATCGAAATAATGCAAATCGTGTACATTTTTCCTATTTATATTTTCGAGAATGGGCGTGGAAGAGGAAATGTGGTTTGTGAGATAAGGGCGAGATATCTGACCGCTCGCACTGATCACGTCTGTAATAATGCTTTTGTTTAAAATTATCTCGCCTTTTAATTCTATGTGTATCCATTTAATTAAACATATATTTTAAGGAAAGTAATTATTAAAGCATTTACACATTCTTTTTTCCAATTTGTCCGTTAAATGTTGAATAGTTTATGATCAGGAACAAAATCATTTTTTGCCTTTACCTTATAAAAATGTTGCTATTTAAGTACCTGATAACTACAGCGTGTCCCTACATCCCTAAAAATTTGTCCGATTTAGATACATTTTTTTAAAATATAGATCTTTGAAAAGCGCATCATTGTGTTATATCACATTTTACAAAACATACAGCGTATGATGATTTTTTTTCGGGTCAGAATATGGTTTTATTAGCGATTTCTTTATTTCAAATCTGAGTGCGCCAAGAAAATTTTTTTAGATGAATAATAGGGTGGAGATGGCAATGGGGGTGGTAGAGGGGGTAGTTAACGCCAAAAAAAATTGTTTTAGACGTTTCGTTTTTGTACACACACTAAATCACATTTTAATTTTTTTTTACCCCCTTTAATAACAGGGTGAGTGTGGCAATGGAGGTGGTAGAGGGGGTAGCTAACGCCAAAAATATTTTTTTAGACGTTTCGTTCTTGTATACACACTAAATCACATTTTAATTTTTTTTTAACCCCTTTAATAATAGGGTGGGGTGGTAGAGGGGGTAGCTAACGCTAAAAATATTTTAGACGTTTCGTTTTTGTATATACACTAAATCATATTTTAATTTTTTTTACTCCCTTTCATAATAGTGTGGGGGTGGTATTGGGGGTGATAGTGGGTGGGGGTGGCTGATACCAAAAAAAATTTTGAGACCTTAACTTTTCGTACATGCCCTAAATTACAATTTTATGGACTCTTACTTGCTTGTTTTGCCTATTTACCCTTATTTACCCCCGAACCCTTCAACGGAATTAGGTCAAAATATAATTCCAGATCTCGTTACAATACATAAGTGTACCAAAGTGTCAATATCATAAACGGTTCCAGAGTAAACATGCGTACAAAAAAATTACAGACAGACAGACCGACAGACAGGAAATTTATATATATATATATGGTGTAGTGGTGAGAGGTAAGTGAATCCTCTCATGTGGTCTAATGCTACTATACATCAGACATCATAGATGTCTCCATGATGTATAGCGACTTGCCATTTTGCAAGTACCGAGAGCGGTGACCTTCAGCCCTTGGTGGACTTAACCTATATACTGTTATTATAAATGATTTGCAGGAAACAACTACTCAGCGGGCAAATACCCCGACCTGCATTGAATTATACCTTACAAATCATTTGGTAGCCAATGTCATTTGTCAACTCCTCGACCAGACATAGACCGGTTTCGAACTTATTAGTTCTCATCAGTATGCCATAGGTCGTGGAATAGACAAATGACAGTGGCCAACCTGCTAGTCTTATACAGACTAATGTAAATGGTGTAGTGGTGAGAGGTAAGTGAATCCTCTCATGTGGTCTAATGCTACTATACATCAGACATCATAGATGTCTCCATGATGTATAGCGACTTGCCATTTTGCAAGTACCGAGAGCGGTGACCTTCAGCCCTTGGTGGACTTAACCTATATACTGTTATTATAAATGATTTGCAGGAAACAACTACTCAGCGGGCAAATACCCCGACCTGCATTGAATTATACCTTACAAATCATTTGGTAGCCAATGTCATTTGTCAACTCCTCGACCAGACATAGACCGGTTTCGAACTTATTAGTTCTCATCAGTATGCCATAGGTCGTGGAATAGACAAATGACAGTGGCCAACCTGCTAGTCTTATACAGACTAATGTAAATGGTGTAGTGGTGAGAGGTAAGTGAATCCTCTCATGTGGTCTAATGCTACTATACATCAGACATCATAGATGTCTCCATGATGTATAGCGACTTGCCATTTTGCAAGTACCGAGAGCGGTGACCTTCAGCCCTTGGTGGACTTAACCTATATACTGTTATTATAAATGATTTGCAGGAAACAACTACTCAGCGGGCAAATACCCCGACCTGCATTGAATTATACCTTACAAATCATTTGGTAGCCAATGTCATTTGTCAACTCCTCGACCAGACATAGACCGGTTTCGAACTTATTAGTTCTCATCAGTATGCCATAGGTCGTGGAATAGACAAATGACAGTGGCCAACCTGCTAGTCTTATACAGACTAATGTAAATGGTGTAGTGGTGAGAGGTAAGTGAATCCTCTCATGTGGTCTAATGCTACTATACATCAGACATCATAGATGTCTCCATGATGTATAGCGACTTGCCATTTTGCAAGTACCGAGAGCGGTGACCTTCAGCCCTTGGTGGACTTAACCTATATACTGTTATTATAAATGATTTGCAGGAAACAACTACTCAGCGGGCAAATACCCCGACCTGCATTGAATTATACCTTACAAATCATTTGGTAGCCAATGTCATTTGTCAACTCCTCGACCAGACATAGACCGGTTTCGAACTTATTAGTTCTCATCAGTATGCCATAGGTCGTGGAATAGACAAATGACAGTGGCCAACCTGCTAGTCTTATACAGACTAATGTAAATGGTGTAGTGGTGAGAGGTAAGTGAATCCTCTCATGTGGTCTAATGCTACTATACATCAGACATCATAGATGTCTCCATGATGTATAGCGACTTGCCATTTTGCAAGTACCGAGAGCGGTGACCTTCAGCCCTTGGTGGACTTAACCTATATACTGTTATTATAAATGATTTGCAGGAAACAACTACTCAGCGGGCAAATACCCCGACCTGCATTGAATTATACCTTACAAATCATTTGGTAGCCAATGTCATTTGTCAACTATACTATAACTAACTATACTATAATAACAGTATATAGGTTAAGTCCACCAAGGGCTGAAGGTCACCGCTCTCGGTACTTGCAAAATGGCAAGTCGCTATACATCATGGAGACATCTATGATGTCTGATGTATAGTAGCATTAGACCACATGAGAGGATTCACTTACCTCTCACCACTACACCATTTACATTAGTCTGTATAAGACTAGCAGGTTGGCCACTGTCATTTGTCTATTCCACGACCTATGGCATACTGATGAGAACTAATAAGTTCGAAACCGGTCTATGTCTGGTCGAGGAGTTGACAAATGACATTGGCTACCAAATGATTTGTAAGGTATAATTCAATGCAGGTCGGGGTATTTGCCCGCTGAGTAGTTGTTTCCTGCAAATCATTTATAATAACAGTATATAGGTTAAGTCCACCAAGGGCTGAAGGTCACCGCTCTCGGTACTTGCAAAATGGCAAGTCGCTATACATCATGGAGACATCTATGATGTCTGATGTATAGTAGCATTAGACCACATGAGAGGATTCACTTACCTCTCACCACTACACCATTTACATTAGTCTGTATAAGACTAGCAGGTTGGCCACTGTCATTTGTCTATTCCACGACCTATGGCATACTGATGAGAACTAATAAGTTCGAAACCGGTCTATGTCTGGTCGAGGAGTTGACAAATGACATTGGCTACCAAATGATTTGTAAGGTATAATTCAATGCAGGTCGGGGTATTTGCCCGCTGAGTAGTTGTTTCCTGCAAATCATTTATAATAACAGTATATAGGTTAAGTCCACCAAGGGCTGAAGGTCACCGCTCTCGGTACTTGCAAAATGGCAAGTCGCTATACATCATGGAGACATCTATGATGTCTGATGTATAGTAGCATTAGACCACATGAGAGGATTCACTTACCTCTCACCACTACACCATTTACATTAGTCTGTATAAGACTAGCAGGTTGGCCACTGTCATTTGTCTATTCCACGACCTATGGCATACTGATGAGAACTAATAAGTTCGAAACCGGTCTATGTCTGGTCGAGGAGTTGACAAATGACATTGGCTACCAAATGATTTGTAAGGTATAATTCAATGCAGGTCGGGGTATTTGCCCGCTGAGTAGTTGTTTCCTGCAAATCATTTATAATAACAATATATATATATATATATATATATATATTCGTTACTATACTTCCACTGGACGTGGAAGTAGTTATTATGTCTAGGCATTGTAAATAAAGAATTAACTTCTTTACACGCTGTATATACAGGGCGCACAAAACAAACATAAGACTTCTAATGAAGGCATGTCCTAAAATATTTCGTAAGGAAGTTACAGCTCTATAAAACGATTTTCAGATCATATCTCAAGCACTACTTGGATATTTTCGCACCAAATTTGATCATTGAGAAAAAAAATTTCTTAGCTATTACATTGAAACAATCATATACAGGAGCTTAGCAAAGCTACCCCTGTATATTTTTTCACACATCTTTTTCCTCAAAATACGACTTTTTCACCAAAACTACGCAAAAATTATATCTTGTTGAATTCTAAGTCCCTGTATATGATCGACTCAATTGAATCGCCTTTTGGACGAATGGATCTCTTCTTAACGTACTTAGAAAAGATCCTGTATAAAATGTTATTTTTTTTTTAACACGCTCTTATTAGCTTGACGTGTATGAACTTTGTATGTAAACAAATCTTGCATTATAAATATTAAAAAGCGCAAGTGAACATTCAATATCAATATCTTAAAAACTATTAAGTTTAAGCAAAGGTCACCAGCAACAAAAAATATCCATAGATGTTAGCAGAATATAAATTAAGGTTCAATGCAGGGTGTTCTATTAAAAGTATCGAAAGGGGCGAGCGTAGGTGCGTCTTTACTATGTACATACTTCGGTATGCGATGTAAAGCAACGACAGGCACGGTTAGTACTTGGATTGGTGACCATTCCAACGGAAACCGCGTTCTCGCCTCACACATCTTCCAGCGGCTTGTATATCAGTGTATGCGCGGAAGCTATACAACCTTAGGCGAGGGTTGTATAGGAGATATACCATCCTTCGGAGGGGATGTAAAGCCGTCGGTCCCTTGTCTATTAAATGTTAGGCAAGTAAAAGATCCCTACTCTTCTTAAGGGAAGAGGTTCGGCAAAATTCCTGGTTGGGGGTAGCTCGTCTACAGGCGTCGGTGTTAGGCCTTAGTAGCGGAAATAGGCCGACGTTAAATAAATGTATAAAAAAAAAAAAAAAAAAAAAAAAAGTATCGAAGTAATTTGAGTCTGAAAGTTACTGTTCGTAGTACTTCCAATTCAACCGGAAATAAAATTGTTATGACTATCAAATTTCACTCATCAAGAGTGATATAACGATGTGAAAAACCGTAATAAATTTTTCCAACATTCACTTGTTTTATGTACAAATAAAATAATTTATGATCGATATAACATTTTCAATCGCCATTTTTTTCGAAAAAACTTGCAATTGTCGAGGACCAAACCGGTGTAAATTGGGAATCAGCTCGACGCATTTTGAAAAAACACAAATTTAAATGATACAAGTACCAAATACACCAGCATTTATACAAAAATGATTTTCAAAGAAGATTGAACTATTGCAATTGGTTTTTGAACTGGCACAATTTGGACAATAATTTTCATGAACAAATTTTATTTTCCGACGAGTCCAGGCTCACTAATTTGGGATTATTTAATCGTAACAACACCCGTTATTGGGCACAAGAAAATCCCAGAAATATGAGAGAAAGTGCATATCAGGAGCGATTTAGTTTTAATGTATGGTTAGGAGTAATTGGCAGAAGAGTTATTGGGCCAATAATGTTTGATGATCCATTAAATGGAGAAAGATATTTGGGATTTTTGCAAAACCAGATACAAAATTTTTTGGAAGAACTGCCACCTAATGTTAACCCAATATTTTTTCAACAGGATGGGGCTCCACCACATAACAGCAGAGTTGTAGTGAATTATTTAAATGAAAGGTTTGGATAAAACTGGATGGGAACAAATGGGCCCGTTCGATGACCTGCAAGGTCACCAGACCTTACGCCGCTTAATTTCCGTATGGGGCCAACTCAAGGAAAACGTTTATAGAACTCCACCAATAAACAGAGAAGACATGGAAATGAGAGAAGAGCAATCGATGGGATTACTGAATTACAGTTAGATAACATGCTTAGGGCTACCGTCACAATAACACGATTGTGCAGAGATAATAACGGACAACATTTTGAGCATCTGCAGTAAAAAATGCTTGTATGTACTATTTGATTCAAAACTAAAGCAATGTTCTAGTAATGAGTGTTTACAGAACTCAAATATCTCTAGCAGTTTCTGAAATATTTCACCTGGGAGTTTTTATTGGCACGCCCTGTATACTTTTTTCGGTGTATATTCGGAAAAATTTCATTTCTCTCAATAATGAATCAAAAATGCATCTTTCTACAAATTCCTAGAATGTCAACGGAAAAAATATGCGATTGGAACAAATCTTGATCAGCATATTTGACAAAAATCGTTGCTAATTGTAAGTGTAAGAAAGTCGATGCAAATAATTCAAAATTAAATAATTAAATACCGATTTTTATATAGTAAGACGATAGCGATTACAGTATTACCACGTCCGTCTTCCTTATCTCCTAGGCCATACCACAGAACCCAAGTCCATTATCAACTTCCAGCACTTGCGTAAATAAAACAATTCGTGTATTTGTTTTTATCTTGTTTTACAAATAAAATAAAACCTGACTTTTGTACAAAAAATTAGATCTATATCAAAATAAAATTTAAGCTTTTCTGACGTTTCGGTCGAGTTTCAAAAACATGGAAAAAATTCAAATAAAAAAATCGGTTTAAGTAACTTGATAAAATCCCAAAACCCTATAAGTCGGTAGATTTGATCTAAAATTATTATACACGGAAGCATTTTTAAAAGTATAATAAGAAATGCGCAGCTTTGGGTGATTGACGAAGGATTTATGTAAAGATTATTTCCAGAATTGAAATAAATAGGTATTTTTATTAAATAAAACGCAATTTTTAAAGTTCTCTGACAACTTCGTAAAGTGAAACATTGCCAGAACGAACAGTATCTTGGTTTATCTCCATTTCAAAGGTGTAAGTACAAATTTTAAATATTCCACATCGGACAATTCAACCTGTCAGTATTGTTGTTGCGTATCGCATAGCAATAACAAGCTAAAGCTTACTTTACATATCAAACATTTATGAAAAATAAGGAAAAATGACAGATCATTCTTGCAAAATAATTCACTTATTTAAACAAATCACGTGATCCCAAATGTTACGTTTTTTTATCTTTTAATTTTAATTCGGTTAATATATAGGTACAGGTTTATCCACTATATATTGACCCCCCTTTATTTCTCTTATTATTGAAAATAGAAAAAAATCTATAAAAGTTGCAGGATCTTACATATATTTACGTAGACCTATACAATATTACATATTTGAAATCAGGGGGAAAAGGGCTTCTCGAAAATGTAATAATATATAGGGTGTTCCATTAAAAAAAAACAGGTATATTTATTTCGTATCACGTGACCTATACATGATGTTGTTTTTTATCCCGTTTCACGGGTTGCAACTGCCATTCGAAGGGGGTTGACTTTAGAGATGAAATTTTTACGTTGCAGGATGTCATTTCTGAATCCAAAATCGACGCGTCTCGGAATTCTTTATAAATACGCACAATAATTGAGATACTGATTTTTTCCATTTGGCTGTCCCACACTGTATAATGGATAATCCTGTACTTAACTGTGGTGTGGTTTTCAAAATATGTCCTAAAATGTCAAAATGAGAATTACTGTTACTTGATTTTTGATTTGGACATTCGAGCATCGAAGATTTGAACAATGAGAGCTACTACAATATCTAAGGGTGCTGTGTACCGTTGAAAATCAGCGCACGTCCAAGCCGGACATCATCTCAAAACTTGGGCGTGGAAATAGAAGCGCATTTACAAATATTTGCACTTGCTACTATACAGGATGTGGCGAAACTAATCTGACACAACTATATATATTTCTCAAACACAAGAACAGTGTTGGAATTTTTTATAATCATTGGTTGAAAATGCTTAAGAAGGCAAACGATTTTTTTTTAATTGGCTGATTTTGATTGGACGATATCCATAAAATCACAATAATAATTTATAAACACGATATATATGTATATAAGAGCTACCTGTGTATCTTACTTCGCTATAGGACCTTTCCTACATCCCAGGAGGATCCAGAACCAAAAAATATCCAACTAGCAACAACAAATTCGAATATTTTCGCATTCACTTAGCAACACCACCACATACTGACTACAATAAAAATTAAGTTTCGATGTAATGTCCCGTACATGGCTCAAAGCAGCGTTGAAAAAAATTAAGGCATCATCAGTAAGTAATATGTAAATAAAGCTGAAAATCACTTTATGGGTAACATGAGAAGGCACTGTTGGAATCATATGCTAGTGACATGACTTTTTATTCGCACGTCAGTCGACATAGCCGAGCGTTATGACTCCCTAACGCGAAAGACTGAGAGGGGCATACGAGACTTGTGGCTTGTCGCTCTCAAAACAAGAGGCACATGTAAAGTAACAGATAAAACACATGGTAGTGTGTTTTATTAAAAAAAATAAACCATTAGAATTCCATATAATAAGAAGGCAACATGTGTATGTGTGATGGGTGCCGGACGCGGCTGTGTTTTCTCGAGGATCGAGAATGGCTAATCGTATTTTTTTCTATAATTGTGAATGCAAGAAAGAAATATTTACTGTGGACGTATATGCTAGGGCAAGATTTTCTATGCTGTTTTACTCATTAATTATTATTTAAAAGATAAAAATTGCGGAAAAATGTATACCAGACATTTTAAACACCATGTTATGCCTGATCGAATTGGGAAAGCATTAAAAAAATACGGATTTACCTAATTTTCTCATCTGTAAAGTATTGGCGTCGTGAATACTAGAGATTATGATGTTTTGAGGCCAGAAAATAACAAATGTATCCGAATGGGTATACTGTCTGTATGTATTTTGTTTCTGAAAATTCCACACCGAATGCCAACAGTTTTTCTTCCTGATTTTTTAATTTGTTTTACCAATCTTTTTCAGTTGTGTTTGTTTTCCCACGACCCTCGATTTTCCCCATTAAAACTCTTGCCCTAGAAAAAATGATTTATCAGTCCATAATATTTTAGTAAAAAAATCGGTGTCTTCATCCAACTATTGAATCATCTGGCGGCAAAACTCCAGCCTTTTCCTTTTATAAATCTGCACGCTATTGTACTTTTGATAGCATTTTAACAAAATCCAGTCATAACCACATAACTTTTATTTAAAATTTAATAATAACGATGATGAAGGATGGGCAATTTATTATGAATAACCCTTTACAAATATAAATTTCCATTGAATCAAAAATTGTTTAAAGTAAGTAATAATTTCAACGAAATAGTCCATTGAAATGTAACATTTTTTAGGTTAGGGTAACATTTTGGGTAGAGCGCAATTATTTTTTGTTGCATGGAAGGGGGGGGGGGGGCGCTCTAAGTTTAAGATTAGTTTTTCGGAGTCGGCACCATCTTGAAGATAGGGATGCAAGAATTTTTCTAAAAGATAATTTTTTAAACCAAATTCTATCTTCATTGGCTCATAACTGTTCTATTATTGAGCTTTCGACGAAAAGTTACTCGTGTAAAGGTGTAGATAAATCGATTTTCGACAAAAAAATTTCACTCAAGTAAACATTGCTCGTGATGAAAATTGCATGGAAGAGGTGTTTTTCCGATTTTTTTGCCAGAGCACCAGGGACGGCTCCAGGAAGGCCCTAATTTTTTTTTGTCGAATCCCCTCCCTAACTCAAAAAAGTTGTTTCGAAACCGCCATTTGCAAATTTCCCCTCGGATTAAACAACGTGGCCAAGAAAAAATGGTGAATTTTCGGCTGTACCAAATTGTTCCAGAAAGTTAAAAATATATATTATTTAGGATATATGGGATGATGTCGAGAGGTTGCATGCACCCGAACAGATTTTTTTTTTGTTTTGATAAAAATATATAATGTGGGTCAATATCTGTTCTATAAATGAATATTATTACGGTTAAATCTGTAAAATAGACTCGTCACTCTAAATTATCACAACTATCTATTACACATAATCTGTCTGTGTCTTATCATCATTTTCATGTATTTTTTGAAGTAGTTGGCATTTCTACGAATGCATTTTATTATTTCTTGAATTAGGAATATTGAGTCTAGTGGTTAAATCCCCGTCTAGTTTCTTTTAGTCCAGCAAATGTTGGCATTACAAAATATAATAAATTATATTGCCCTCTGAAAAGTGATATAAATACAAAAAAAACAATATTTGATTTAATTTTACTTTCCAGACTACCAGAAATAAAAAAAAATATTATGTTTTACACAAATAAAACTCCTTGCGAATAAAACAGCTAAAATTTTCTAAAGTTACCGCGCTAGACAAAGATTTACAAGGGTTAACTGCATATTACGTAAATGGTCTCAATTTGAAAAAATACTAATCACGCAATGCGTTATAACTAAGATTTATGTACTTGTTCTATGATTCAGCATAAATTCCCCAATAAAACATTATCGTAATTGCTCATTATTGTTTATTTATCGCTGCGATTTCTTTCAAATAAGTCGAAGTTTCCCGCAAAAACCTTCCGAAATTATGCGCGCACTAGATGCGCCCTCGTCGACCTTTCAGTGACATTCAAGCGTTCAAAATAATAAGAAAATCTGTAATAATACAATAAATTAATCGGCAATTGAACTGCTCGGTCGAACAGAAACACCACAAGCTATTTCGCAAACATTTCAGGCAGGTATTTGGTGCGGGTGACAATTTCGAAAAAATATAACCTTCAAATCTCACCGAGGTTTTATTTTGAAAGGTTATCTTAATCGATTTATGTCACTTGCGACTAGATTAGACCGAAATTGTGATCTCTAGTTAATCTTAAGTGGAAAAGTGTTAACCGCAGCCTTCTTTTTTAGGTTAGAAAATGGCTTTGACTTCGGTTGTTGTCCCAACAACCCCCTTTGATGGCCAGAAACCCGGCACGAGCGGCCTGCGGAAGAAGGTTAAAGTGTTTATGGAAAAACATTACACTGAGAACTTTGTACAAAGTATCTTTAACGCCCTAGGGGAGGATAAAGTCAAAGGCTCCACTTTGATAGTCGGAGGAGATGGAAGGTACTTCTCCAAGCAGGCTATTAACATTATCATCAGGATTGCATCAGCTAATGGGGTAAGTTCTTATACAGTTTATGCCATACTCAACGATAGTATTACGTACAAAATTGTTTAATATTGCTGTAGCGGGCATGAGATGTTTAAAATTTCGTTTATAAGTTGTATATTTTAAAAGTTTATGAATTCATTCGTTTTATATTGATGCCAAAGGGATTTAAGGTGGTAACAGCAATAAATTTCTTTATTAATTGGGTAATGTTGTGCAAAGGGCTAACGATCAATGCTCTCTTCTTTTAATTTATAATGATGGTCTTATTACGTATGAAAATGAAGTGATATAATCAATTTTGCAATTTGGTAATTCTATTTGTGCAATAGAATAATAAAATCTTATCACATTTGGTTGAACTTATCATAGTTTTAAATATAGTTTATCGAAGAACCGTCGACCGTTGCCTGATAAATATTTTATAATTATCACGGAAAACAAACTTTTATAAAGTTTCACTGCGCAGCACGTAAATAGCTGCATAATTAATTACCAGAAAGATAAAGCTGTTATTTAATTGTTTAATGTTTAAATTCGACCTAAGAATTAGCAATAAACCAAAGGCAAAAATAAAGAGAAATTAATTGATTTATTACTTTGATAAATAGTACGTTTATAAAACTAGGTAAAACAAACTTCTTTATCGCTTGAATATAATGGAGTTTTCCTACCCTTTAATGCATGTTTTCTAGGAGGATTATAAATTGTTGGCTACTTTTAAAATGGTCCAATCTGGAGGATGACATCATCACTTGTTATTTTCTCGAGGGGGTAATCACTCCTTCGAAAGGTGGTCAACATACTTCATATTACATTAATACTACACCAGACTACAATATACTCCCATCATACTACATAGTGTTTCATGCATACTTCATGATACCTACTTCATTATACATTTTTATATAAAAGAAGTATCCATTATAGCATTATAGATGATGAGTTATATTAGATAATTAATTTTAAAAGATATATTTTATGCTATTACATTCATTATTATTTTAACTTACATAGAATTATTTTAAAAAACAGATTTAACTGCATTTTAATTCTACGTAAAAACTGGTTAATAATAATTATATCACTCTTAATTCTCATTCACAAAAAATAAAAATAATAAATATAAAAGAAATCCTGTTTTAAATGCTTTAAAAAACGTTTTCTTTAACTCTACAACGTGTTACAGATTTGTAGTTTGCAAGTAAAGTACTCTTGATAAGGACCTAAAATGCAAATATTTTGTTGGATAAATAGAAACTATTACATTAGTATGAATGCAAAAACTGTTTTACCTCGCCGCGTTGGTTTAATAAAGATTTTGAAATGTTTTTTTGCAAAAATCCCTCTTCCATAGCCCCCATGTTGATTATGAAAATTGTAAATCTTCAAAGCGCCTACAAAAAAGGTTCTGTACATTTTTTTCGTACAACCAACCGTTATCGTGGCATAAAGTAAAATAGGTATACCAATGCATTCGTTTATAGGATAATGCACTTCAGGGCAAGACGTATACTTTACGTAATCTATATGTCGCCAAAATAGAGTCAGATATTAAAACTGAGCCAAAAAATTTCTGGTCATTTATCAATGCTAAGAGAGGTAACACGTCTATTCCAACATCAATGACTTATAACAAACGTCATTTAGATGATCCCCAATCAATTGTAAACAGTTTGGCCGATTTCTTTTCCAGCGCTTACACTAATTCGTCTGAAGTCGATCCCAACAATTTATCGTTTGCAAACAATAATTTATTTCACATCAAAAATATCACCACTGAGGAAGTACGGTAATCTATAAGACTAATTAAGCCTAAAATGACCAGTGGGCCTGACCTTATACCAGCGTTCCTAATTAGGGACTGCGATATCATTTTCTCACATCGGCTGTGTATAATATTTAATTTAATTCTACATACCTGTACCTTTCCCGACATCTGGAAAATTTCCAGAATATCTCTTTATAAGAAGAGTTGAAAGAATGAAATCGCTAATCACAGACTAATTGCTATCCTGTGCAATTTCTCCAAAGTCTTTGAAATGTTAATTCATACTTTTATGTAAGGTCATCTGAAAAATATTATTTTACCAGAACAGCACGCTTTTATTGAAGGACGCTCCACTGTCACTAACTTAATATGTAAGACACAATTTATTAACGAAATCCTTGATCGAAGAAGTCAGGTAGATGTTATCTACACTGACTTCTCCAAAGCATTTGACAGACTTGACCATGGTTTACTGTTGAGCAAGCTGGAGAATATCGGTTTCAGTGGTGGCCTGACTGCCATGTTTAGGTCCTACTTGACCGGTAGAACCCAGTTTGTTCAATGCCATGGTCATCGCTCTGCTGATTTTGCCCAGGCATCTGGAGTTCCCCAGGGTTCGATTTTGGGGCCTCTTTTGTTTGTGATATTTATTAACGATATTGCCACCAAATTGGAAATGAGATTTCTTCTATATGCAGATGATTTAAAGATACTTTGTGAGATAAATTAGTTCCACGATTGTGTTAGGTTGCAAAGAAATTTAAATTTAATAAACTTCTGGTGTATTGATAATCATCTCCCTCTCAATATCAACAAATGCAATGTAATGTCGTACTGTCGTAAAAAAGACTTGCTAATACACGATTATGCTCTTGATGGTTCCATCCTTAGTCGGTCAGACTTAATAGTCGACCTTGGTGTTACCTTTGACTCCAAACTATCTTTTAATTACCGTATTGGTACCACTGTAGCTGCTGTATATAAAAGTCTTGGTTTTATATTTAGCAATATGAAGGATTTTGAATCTATCCACATATTGCGCCTGTTGTTTGTAACATTTGTAAGGTCCAAGCTGGAATATGCATCGGCGATATGGAGTCCAATATACTCTGTACACGTCGCCTCCATCGAGAAAGTTCAACGACGTTTTTTTAAGTCAGCCACATTCGTCCTAGATAGGTCCTATCCTCTCAGAGGCACTCCACAAGAGGTATTTTATGAGCGGTTTCAAATGAGTAGCTTAATTAGCAGGCAAGCTATGCACTCGGTCATCGTATTATACAAAGTAATTCATAACAAACTGGACTGCGACTTTATAGTTTCACGACTTGATTTTCATGTTCCTAGAACTAATGCTAGAAGCAACCACACCCACAGAACAAACATCTACAAATGCTCTCCATTATATCAGATGGTACGTAACTACTTGGATATTGAGCTCCAGCTTGATATACTTTGCTGTAATTTAAAAGATATTAAGCGATTATTTATATAGCCGCTTTATTAATTTTTAAAATTTTATGTTATAGTTACATTTATATTTTTTTTTCCTCTCTTTTATTTGTCATTAGATTAGATTATTCCTTTCGTGTCACTTTTTCACTTGTTTATTTGTGTCTTGTTATTCTATTTATGCTGTCTATTTAGTTTTATGTTATGTATTATGTTCATTGTGTATTTTACATCTCTTTGTTTTATTTTACAGTTCGCTGTTATACTTATCCTGTAATTTGGGTTGATACCCGCTGGATATTTTATAGAAATAAATAATAAGTATAAACATTATTATAGTACATTATAATTACTTAGATGGGGACGGAATATGTGTTCTTCTGGCGATGTATAGTGCTCCAAATTCAGAAAATTCAGTAGACAATCTACAATTTTCATAATAACCATAATCAGCCTCTAGGCCGTAGGGAGGAAAAAATTTTTTTTTATCCTCCAATATCTTGCAATGCTCGCACGATATCGATTGGGACTTTTAGCATGTTAATTAAAATATAAAACAAAAGTGTATACAAAAATCCAGTTCATTTGGAATTTTTAAGATTGGTTTATGACTAAAATTATATACTGTAGCCTATATTCTTATAGTCCTAATAAAATAACTAACATAATAACGTACTTGTCCCTTCGCAAGTAGTACAATTTATATAAGAATGTTCGATTACATTAAAAAATAATACTGGTAATAATTTTATACTATATAAATAACTCGTCGATAACATTAACACATTACATTCATCACACCATATAATTCGGGACTCCATTACTACATACGTACTATATGATACTACAGTGGCATTACATAATACTACATCGTACTTCACGATACTACATTGGTACTGCATAATACTACACGGTACTTCACACAAGGGTGGTCAGGTCAATATACTTCATGAGTGATTACCCCCTCGTATTTTCTTTTGTTTTCTAAATTAAGTGACAGTTGTATTAAAGAAAAATTAATATTTTACCATCGAGTTTTTGGCATAATTTTACTAATTTTCACATATATAGGAAAGAAATTAATGGAAGGTGTGTCCATTATGTATGCCGCCCCCCCTCTGCATCCTTCCCCCTACCAGTACCATCAGTATTATTTTAAGTAAAGTAAATTTTGTAATTGTCGGTTTTTCAAATGTTTCTGTTGCTATTGTTTGTCCCACTTTATTATTTTGTAAATATTTACTTATACATCATAGGTATATAGATAAACATAGGTTTATTACGTGGATTATTTCCTGCAACAGTAAATATTGCTAATCATGCTATTACCGGGGTTTTTTTTTATAATCCAATAATTATGTTTTTTGCAACTTGGATAATCTTATTTACACCAAGAATAGATGTCAAATTTGTTGCCATGTACAATTTCCATTGAATTTCCCAAATTTGACTGACAGAAGTCTAATTATTTAAAAAGTCAAAGTTTAAGTAAAATAATTGATCAATCAATGTTTGTGGGGTCATTATCTAGTCAGTAATTTAATTCGCCAGTCAACATTTAGGTGATGAGTCAAGTGTATGAATCATATCGTGGGATTGTCATTTATTCTACAAATGTATACAGGATGTTACTGGTATGCGTGATTAAAACAAATTTTATTGTGTGAATTTGAAAAACAATATACCATATGTCTGTTTTACGAGGGTCACACCAAATGTCTCGCTTAATATCTATTGTAGAACAATAAAGTTTTAGAACAAGTTATTCCATTTTTTGTGAGCTATATTTCAGTAAAAAACACTTGAAATCCATAGCCTACTTTGTGAGATATTACAAAAACCTGAAAAATAGGTTATAGCTTCCTTATTTGAGAAGATAAGAAAAAAATGTAAAGGAATGAAAATTGACGGCAAAGACAATAAGAATAATAATGTGTATAAAAAAATTCGAAAAATGCAGTTTGCTTTGACATACGCTCTTGTGCAAAAATGAAAAAAACAAATCTCAAAGTGAGCCATGACACCGTTAATTTCGTTTAGTTTTTCTCTTTCCAACTATATAAAACATGTCACAAAAATTTTTACTTATAGTGTTAATATTTTTTGAAAACCACAATTCATATAATTGAATCATAAAAATCAGCTATGCAATAATAGTAAAAATTCACTTTATAGTAATAATTACAATTCAGTAATTATTTATTACAATTTAACACAAACAACAAATATCTCATAAATAAAAATACAAGTACAAAATGAACATCCAAAAAGAAACGAAAAACTATGTATAACAGTACTACCTACTACCATACCGAAAAGAAAATGTGTGTATTTATTTTTCTAACTACAAATACTCAAATTGTGCAACATGCATTCTAATCTCGATTCTAATACACAAACGTGCTCTAAGAGACACCTCACACATTACATTTTGGAGCATTTCAGGAGTAATTGCCTCACATGCGTTTCTAATGCTAGTTTTGATGTTCTCAATATTTTCAGACTCAGTTTGAAATACCTTGTCTTTAATGTAACCCCAGACGAACAAATTCAAGGCAGTAATATCTGGTGATCGAGTTGGCCATAGAATGGGTCCATATGTGCCTATCCATCTATTTGGCATAACTTGATTTAAATAATTTGTACATATTACAGTAGTGTGAGGTGAAGCCCCATGTTGTGGAAAATGTGAATAGTTTAATCTTTCTGCCACAGTTAATTCATAAAGAAAATTTTTAAATTCTTGCAGGAAATTAAGGTATCTACTAGCCATTAATTTGCCATCATATAAATAAAGTCCCATTACTTTAGTCTCTAAATGACCCACCCAAACATTCGTTGAAAATTTTTCTTAGAAAGCAGTCTCTCTGCACCAATGCGTATTTTCTCGTGTCCACTTATAATGCATATTTCTATTGAAAAATACATTATTAGAAACAACCATCTACAAAATCTTACTCTCCTTGGCTTATCTCCCTCATTTAAATGTTGAACTTTCGTCATTTTGTAGCATTGAAATCAGTTTTTTTTTAAAATATTTTTCTTGCACTGTCTTTTTTTATGCAACAGTTTCTCTGAATTTGCCTCAAAGAGGTTTCTTCATTTTGGTTAACATAATTCAATACTCTCTCTATTCACTTTTCTTACATTATCCGCAACATGCGGTCACCTTACTAATTTTATTGAAAATGAACCGTGCGTTTTGAAATTTTAATCTAACTTCCTAAATAATAATAATAGTACTTTATTCTGTAAAAAGAATATTACAGGAAGCGTCAAAATACAGTAATATGAAATCAAATATAAATAACAATACAACTTATTGTATTTTGTCACGACACATACACGCGCATAAGTATATATAAACACAAAAAAAATATATATATATATATATATATAAGTAACAAATGAACAATTAGTAAAGTGTTAATGTTCTAGAAACTCTGTAAGAGAGTAAAACACTTCTGTGGTCAACAAGTTTTTTACCCAACTGGAGAACGCCTTAAAATTTTTATTTCTTATCTCGAGAGGAATTTTATTATACAATTTTGGACCCCAGTAGTCCACTGCCTGCTGAGTTATATTCAGTCGGTGATGCGGAATTTGTAGCTGTTCCCTGTTTCTTGTGTTATAGTGGTGATTTTCAAGATTTGGACTAAATTTATATTTATGTGAATGCACATACTTAAGGCAACTGAGTATATATAAACTTGGCATAGTAAGAATACCTTGTTCTGTGAAGGCATCTCTGCAGCTCTCTCTATAAATCATGCCACATAATGTTCTGATGGCTTTCTTTTGTAGGATGAAGACTTTCTGAGCATCAGATGATGTTCCCCATAGTAGCATTCCATATGCTGCGACGCTATGAAAATTTGAGTAATATGCTATTTTTGCGGATTGGTTGGTGGATACATTTTTTAGTATTCTAATGGTGTAAATAGCTGCGGCAATTTTTTTGCAGAGATCTTCAATATGGCCTTTCTAATTTAATTTACTGTCTAATGTTAATCCTAAGAATTTCAACGGTAACCTCTCCGTTTCTCTTTTTGTAGATAAAATTATATTTTGCGTTTTTTCTCTGTTTAAAGCCAATGAGTTCGCCATGAGCCAGATATTTGCTTGGTGCAATATATTTGGTGATATGGTTGTTAACTCTGTTTTAGTTTTCCCTTTTGTTATGAATGTTGTATCATCGGCATATAAACAAGCCTCATAACTCTTAACATTAGAGAGTAAGCCGTTGATATATATTATAAATAGTACTGGCCCCAACACAGAGCCTTGTGGCACACCTCGGGTTAGTAGCTTTGGGTTTGATCTTTCCACCACACTGTTTGATATCGATCTGATAAATATGATTCGAACAATTTATGTGGAGTTCCTCTCACGCCATAATAGTGTAGTTTACTAAGTAAAACTTTATGGTCAACCGTATCGAAAGCTTTACTTAAGTCACAGCAGATTATTTCTGTTTCTTCTTGTCTGTCGAGAGCCTCTGTTATTTTTTCTACTGCTTCTATCAGGACAGTGGTAGTTGATTTCCCTTTATGATACCCATGTTGACTGCTATGTAATATATTAAATTTCTCAAAAAATGTTATCAGTCTTTTTTTTTTAATAATTTATTGTTTGATTTGGCTGCAGAGCATCTGTAAATCTATCTCTGTAAACCAAGCCGTGACTGCCATCTCTGTGACTTTCCTTTTGCAAGCCACCTGTTACTTATTGTCAATTTAAAATAATAAAATAATGTCATACTAGGTGAGTGGTGTGATGTTGTTTTGTGTTTATAATAATAGACTTTGCCTAAAGATGTGTTTATATAGTTAATTCATATTTTGGATATTTTATATTTTGCAATTTTTAATAGATAAGTTTTTAAAATGTTGTTTCTAAGTTGTTATATATTGTATTTATTTATTGTAGTCCTGAAGATGCTTTTAAAATAAAGTGAAATGTCGACGTAGTGTGAAATCCAATTGCTTTATTTTATCCTATACCGACTAGGAGAAATTTGATTGAATATCATTTAGGATACGATTTAAATAACATTATTTTTATTGTCTTTGCCGTCAATTTTCATCCCTTTGACTTTTTTTGTATCTCCTCAAATAAGGAAACTATAACTATTTGTGGTTTTCCTATTTTTCAGGTTTTTGTAATATATCTCACAAAGTAGGTTATGGATTTCAAATTTCTCACCCAAAAGTTACGGGTTCGATCCCCAGTCGTGGCAGGGGAAAATCTGTGAGAGGGATTTTTCCACTATACACGGGTATTGGGTGTGTGTCCCTTGTCTCTAAATGTGTAGCCCCCTCCCACACAAGACTCTTCCAGAGCCTTCCGGGAGAAAGGGGGTCGTCATTACCTGTGGTGTATTTATTATATTTGGTGTGGCCCTCGTAAAATAGATAGACTGTATGTGTCTCCCTAATTTATAACGCAGCAACATTTGCACAGGTGCAAAACTTTAAGCAACTCATTAAATGCCAGTCAGTAAAGGAGAATTTATTCTGTCTTTAGTCAAAACATGCTGTTTGAGTAAAATAATATGAGTATTGTTTTGTTTAGGTTGCCAAGTTGATCATCGGCCAATTGGGCATCCTCTCCACACCGGCTGTGTCCAATTTAATTAGGAAACTTAATGTTCTAGGTGAGCGTGCATCCCTCTAATTTGTAATTTATATCTGTTCAGTATGTATCAAAAATTTAAAAAACAGGGTTGTTTTCAACGTTGATTTTAATTGTATTTGCAGGAGGTATTGTACTTACTGCTTCTCACAATCCTGGCGGCATCAGGCATGACTTTGGAATAAAGTACAATATCGAAAATGGAGGTCCAGCGCCCGATCACGTCTCCGACGCTATTTACCAAAACACCCAGGATATCAAGGAATACAGAACGACACCCACGCTTGAAACTGATAGGCTGATCGACGTCTTAGGCACCACCACTTTCAATGTAAGTGTCTATGGCGATATATTTTCCACAAGTTGTTTATTATGTACTTTTTCCAGGTTGATGGTAAAGATTTTGTGGTGGAAGTGATCGACTCGGCCGTTGATTATGTCGCTCTGATGAAGGACATATTCGACTTCCAAAAGCTGCGAACTTTGATTCGGGGAACGGAAGAGAAGCCGCCTTTTAATGTTCTTATTGATTCCATGAATGGAGGTGAGAAACGCTTAAAATACATGTTTATATGTAATAATATATTTATTAACCATTTGTATGATACAATATATGCATATATGGCATGTCAGCATGCAAATTAAAAACATAACATCAAAAACCATTGATACATAATTAAAATAATACATATAACAAATTAAAAACCATCAGAGACTACATATCTGTAGACCTGCCTAAGGATTCGTTCACTTTATATTAACCACTATTCAGTAGTACATCCCTCATTCTTTTTTTATATATATTATCCCATTATAATACAGAAACTCTTTAAAAGTCGAATTGCTATGCTGAGGAATAGGTAATAAGTTCCCGTGTCTTCTATTTTCAGACAGCACATGAAAATCATGCAGAATGCATTTTACATGAATTAGACACTTGTAATATACAGGCTGTCCATTTTCTCAGGGCACTCAAGAATATCTCGCTTAATATCGGTTGTACAAAAGAAATTATTTTTACGAAAATTGTGCCGATTTATATAACCTACAAAATGGTTTAAAGACATTTGAAATCCATGACCTACTTTAAGAGTTATGACGAAAAGTATCGAAATTGCGGAAAAAGTCTAAGTCAAATACCTCTGTTATTTGAAGAGACGAGAAAAATTCTAAGGCGAAAATTTTTTGCAAAACAAAGTGTTTCAAAGAGGTTTTATCTAATTTTTTTCAAAACTGCTGTATTTTGAGATTTACTCTTCAGGCTGTTAAAAAAATTATTTTGAAACGGGCGGGAAATGGTGCCATTAAATAGAGTATTTTCCTCCCTTTTCAATGATATATCACATGCCATATTTATTCATTGGTACTACGTTAGTAATTATAAAAACATTTTTTTAAAACCAATAATTTTTTTTAAACAAGCATTATACTTGCCATGGAGAATTATGATTAAATAAAAGATAAAATAATTCAGTAAGTTGTTCAAATATTTGCTATAATAAAACATTAACACAATTAAGAAGAATAAAGTAAATTCAGGTAACAAAAACAAAATAATAATCAAGAAAGCAACATGGAGCAATTATGGAAAGAGTATTCGCAGTTATGCCAATGTATAGAGGTCCTCATAAAAGCGCCACTCCTTGCTCAGAAAGTTAAAATGTCTTTACCAATTAATTTAAGTATAATAACCATTTGTTTGTATTTCACGATTTCACTATTATTTCAATTATTTTTAAATAGTTGCCTATGAACAAACTTGACAATTTAATTTTTTGACAGATCATCTCAGTTCTCTCACTCAATCACACTAGTTTAAGAATTTAGAATTTTCAAAAATGATTTTCACTCACATTGATCGTTATAATATGTTCGTTACATATTACCAATGCAATTTTAACTCTGTATTAGCTCAAGTAGAATATAGAAAGAGATTTCCACAAGCACTACAGCCGAATAAAACTTGGTTCAGAAAATTAGCTAAGAAACTGAAAAATAATGGTTCATTTTTAAAGAAGAAGACAAGGTTGAATAGTGTTACTGATAATGTAAATAAGGTAAACCGAGTTATTAATTGTGTAAGAAATAAAAATATAGAAAATTTAGAAACATCATTAAGAGAAATTCAAACTGCTTGTCATATAAATAAAACAAGTGCTAGAAAAATTTTAAAGAAAAATGGTTACCGGTGTTATAGAGCCAAAAAAATCACAATTTACAAGCGGGGGACAAACAAAGGAGGACGACTTTTTGTAGGTGGCTGTTGGAAAAGAAGCGTGCCGATCCATTAATATGTAGTAAAATACTTTGGTGTAACGAGGCAAATTTTTCCAACAATGGATTTTTTAATCGCAATATTCATTACAAATGGACTTCTGAAAATACACACTGGCATAGACCGACGGGGTTTCAAAATCGTTTTTCAATAAATGTGTGGATATGTATTTTAGGCACCAATTTAATAGGTCTTTATTTTTATGATGGTCACCTCAGTGGTCAAAGGTACCTAAACTTTTTGAGAAATGAATTTAATGAATTCTTAGATGACCTATCTTTAGAGAATCGACACAACTTTCAATATTTTCAACAAGATGGAGCTCCTCCCCACAATTCTCAGATTTGCCTAGATTATTTAAACGAAATTTTGTCTCAACATTGAATAGGTGCCAATGGATTTATTCGATGGCCCCCTCGATCTCCAGATATAACCCCAATGGATTTTTTTCTATGCGGGTATATTAAAGATAAGGTGTTTTCGACGACACCGCAAAATGTAGAGGACCTAAAAGCTCGAATTCAACAGGCATGTATTACAGTGACCTCCGAAATGCTGAGTAATGTTTTAAATGCAGTGCCTCGCCGCGCTCGATTGTGCATAAGAAATCGCGGTGGACACTTTGAACACTTGATATGGTACCTTAAAAATTATTTTGCGGATTAGATATATATTAATGTTCTGTGTGCTATATCCTTTTTATTATTAATTTGTTTTTGTTACCTGAATTTACTTTACTCTTCTTAATTGTGTTAATGTTTTATTATAGCAAAGATTTGAACAACTTATTGAATTATTTAATCGTTTTATTTAATCATACTTCTCCACGGCAAGTATAATGCTTGTTAAAAAAAAATTATTGGTTTTAAAAAAAAGTTTTTATAATTACTAAC